>OX422222.1:442004218-444404218 GCA_949130495.1 Sambucus nigra | reverse complement strand
CAAGCCTTAGTCCATACTTGGGGTGTTATTAACTCATCAAAATTCCACTACTCTTCCAATGTGGGACAAGAGTAAAAACACACCCAATTCATTAACTTTCATTGCTTTGTGAGTCACTTTGGGGACATAATTATCATTCATAACTTATTGAAATTGGACATATGAATATACTACGTTAATCTCCTTGCGGAGGTGAACGCGTTCGTATATGGTCCCACAATTTTCGTAGTGTGGGTCCCACCTAAATTTGAGCTCAAAGTTGCTCAAAATTCTGTCCAGAAAATTCTGGACAGCTTTCTTAAAACCCATTTAAGTCCAATTTTTCCAACAATCCCCCACATGAATGATATATCGCTATAAATAAAACAAATCAGATGCTAATGCAGATGCAGACACAAGTTGAGTAAAACTGAAGACTTATTGCATCAGGAGAAGTAGCCTAGTGGCCTTGAACTTTCCTTAGTGATATACTATCGGATTTACTTGGTTAATCAGTAGACTTCACGTCCTTGAACCGTCAACCGTTTTTGTAAACCTAGACAACAGTATTCACACAACAATTCTTCAACACAGTTGGTTCTCACGTTTGTGTTCATTTTGGCCGTGAACACCACTTAGTTCCGCAAGTATTTTAGAGAATATGCCTTTCATTATTCTCATAGAAGTGGCTCCCTTCTTACTCACGTAGGTGACTTCCATAAAGAGTATTCTGCAATACCCCACTTAGACGTACTAAGATATAGATGTCATTAAAAGCATAACTTATCCTAATTTCGCGGCAGATATGCACTGTCTCATCTTTGGAATGGATAGGATTAAATATCCTCCAGTGCTTACTGAATACAATGTAGTTCGGTTTGCCCATTGAACCTAGATCTTGGGATCTCCAGTCAGCTAGGTTGGGTTGCCACTATATTGATTCTTATTTATTTATAGGCTTTAGACCCATTCCTCTCGATGATCTTTCAACTTGCTCTCGGTTTAAACCTTTCGTTAGTGGATCCGATATATTATCTTTTGACTTTACATAGTCAATTGTGATAATTCCGTTTGAGAGAATTTGTCTAACGGTATTGTGTCTACGACGAATATGTCGTGACTTTCCGTTATACATGTGATTTTGTGCCCTTCCAATCGCTGATTGGCTATCGCAATGTATACATATTGCGGGCACAGGTTTAGACCAATTTGGAACATCCTCTAAGAAATTTCGAATCCATTCGGCTTCTTCTCCAGCTTTGTCTAGTGCAATGAATTCAGATTCCTAGTGTGGGTCCCACCTAAATTTGAGCTCAAAGTTGCTCAAAATTCTGTCCAGAAAATTCTGGACAGCTTTCTTAAAACCCATTTAAGTCCAATTTTTCCAACAACTACTAATAAAGAAAACCAACAAGTCACATTTTAAATTTAATAAAGGGTAATGAAGCAGCTGTCAAACTAATGGTGAAGCTTTTAAGACAGTAAAATAAGGAGAAACTACAAGGCAAATCAAACAAAAGAAGTAGACTAATATTCTTTTTCAACCACATTTTTAATATGGTGAATCAAAATGCTAGAAATCTCTCAATTTCAAAAATTATTATGGTTAAAAGGAGACAAAAATAAACACTACCCAGTCTACGCTGAAGTAACATAATATTTAAAATAAACAAACAACGTGCTTCTTGTTTTTCAAAATCATAAAATTGAGGATTTGAAGTATATCGAGTATGCTCAAAATGGAAGAGTACCCACTAGAAATGGTAATAAAGGGGCGAAATCAAAATAATATTAGTAAGAAAATGTGTACTTACTAACCTATACAAACCAAAAGATGTGTACATAGAAATTTATGTCTAAATCACAAAGGTTTATGTTTACATATATGTATTACTAATACCCTATGTTATTGAAAGTGCTATAAATAGTAATAAATCTCTAATTAATGTCTATCTAACTGACAATCACATTTTCAACTCCTGATTTGAAGTAATATTATGTCATCAATGTCTGAATGAATATGAACCTGTTGCAACCTTAAAACTAGTATACAAATGACAACTTTTAAGTTGAAGTTAAACACTTGCAATGCATGATATCGACAGTTCAAATCTATATAACCGTGAGGCTCCAAACATAATGAATTAGGGCAAGTCTTATATCTAAAAACACAT
The DNA here is from genome assembly GCA_949130495.1 of Sambucus nigra. NCBI lineage: Eukaryota > Viridiplantae > Streptophyta > Magnoliopsida > Dipsacales > Adoxaceae > Sambucus > Sambucus nigra. The sequence goes on along the minus strand of OX422222.1, from coordinate 444,402,065 downwards.
CATTGAAAAATAAACCACAATTATACAAAAGCAAACATCCCTACTCTATATGTCCTAACTTAGTACCTAAAGTTAAACAACAAGATTTAGGCATTAATTATCATGCAAACAAAACACAAATCTCCAAGGCATTCGAAGTTAAAATATCTTAATATCCAAAAACAATGAAAAATCATCAAATCTGAAATATTCACCTTACTCCTGTCTAGTTGTAACATAACAATATAAATAACTAAACAGAAACGCAACGTATTCTTGCAAATCACATTCAAAGCGAGAAAATATTGGCACAACATTCATCTCAATTTACACGTCTAATACTAATATGCTCTTGAAGAAATCTATGAAAACAGACTGCAAATTTTAGTGGAAAATAGTAGAATGTCAATAGAATGAGAAAAAATCGTTAGATATCTTACTCGTGTTTCCATATCTTGTTTTGTTTAATTGGGCATAAAAATTATTATGTGTTAGTCGTGTCATATTTTAAATGGATTGTGGTCGTGTCAGGTAAATTAACACAGTTTCATGTCGTGTTGTGCTCGTGTCTTATGGTTCTTCCTGTGTGTTATCATGTTGGATCAACCCCGAAACACAAAATTTCAACCCATATCCAAGACGATTACATCCTAATATTTAAAAAGAGATCTTCTTTTGTGTGTGTGTGTGTGTGTGTCCCAAAAAGCTTTCCATCAAAGAAGTAGTTGGTTTAAGATGATGGGTCATAGATCGAAACCAAATGAATATAGATTTCAATTTTTATTCATTTAAAATTTGTGAATAAGTGCCCCCGCAAGTAAGGAGGGTGATTTAGTTAATAATGATGTAATAATAAGAATAGATGTAGACAAAACCAACATATCATGCGGTTTAACCGATGACATTGCACTAAATAAAATGGATTAAAAATAGAATTTGATAACCGACCCTATATAATTGAGAAATGCTTTGTTGAGTTGAGTGTGATCTATAAATGGATAAATGATGGCACCTTGGGGTCAAAAACTAATTTGACAGAAACTATGAGGTTACAACTATGCAAACATCATTTTAAAAACAATATTTCTTTATCGTTCACATTCTAGTAGGATGAGAAAGAATTTACTGCTTTGATGACTAGTATTAAGTCAATGACTAATGCAAAAACTAATAAGTTGCATTCATTTAACTGGTATAGTAAGTTACTCAATTTTTAATCAGTTAAATTTTTTTACAGTTGTAGAATGATCTTTTGTTAAATTTGCATTCCTATCACCAATTTTATCATTCCACAAGAAAGAAAATAAGATGAGAAACCAACTAAAAAATAGATGAATATAATAAGATAAAACTATAAATGCATTGATTGTTTACCGTGGATTATTTTCGAATAAAGATATATACACCCAAAAAAATTGACTTCATAAGTTCCACAGTTTTTATCTCCTAAAACAAAATTAATTTCTTATGTATTCTACTTAGAATATAATAATCAACAAGTGAAGAGAAGTTACCCTCAAGTTGTGGAAGCCATCACCAGTGCCAATAGAGATCTTACTAGGGGTGTAGCTCCCATTAATCTTAAAATCAACTTGTGTAACAACTAGCTGAAACAAAATGATAACATGTTTATAAATAAAATAGCACAGAGTGAGAGTAGTGGTAATGGTAATACCAATATGCACTTGAAGCTTAACCTTCTTTTGAAACTGTATATTTACAAGGTGTGGTTGCACATTGTTTGATATTGAATCGAAGAAGGAAAAAATTTTGATGAAGTTTTTTGTAAAAATTAGAGAGTGAATAGAGTAAAAAGTGCACGAGAGGGAAGAACAAGGACGAACAACCCATCGCCAAGGGAGGATTTTTTGGAAGGGGGGAGGGTCTTTTTTAGAGAGAGCCGTGTGTGTTAGGGAAATGTAGTGGGAGGTGTTTTAAGGGTTTTCTTTTTTCTTTTTAAATACTTAATATGTATTAGTAACACTTATTAGTTATTACTAAAATTATAAGAATGTTACGAACAGTCATGGTATAGTAATCTTAGTAATCATAAAATTAGTCCGTTACTAATTATCTGTTGGTGTAGTGATTACGTGTAATCTTCTATTTAAATGGTATCTTGTAATCCTCTCTTTAATCGTCGTTATCGGGATATAGCATCACATTATTGAATAGTATATTGAATGGCCTTTTATGTGCTTTAGTCCAAACAATAATGTAGTGAAATAATTAATCATGTTTAAATAACTTATTAATTGGTGGTACAATGGATATGGAGGATAGGAGTTGGATGACACTTAGGCAGAGATTAGATAAGCAATATTGTGATGGGGCGATCGCATTTGTTGAACTTGAAATGGCCAAAAAGAGCAATAATGGTACAATTTGGTGTCCGTGTTATGAATATATAAATCGATGTTGGCATAGTGGTGAAGTGGTAAACAATCATTTAATCCAAAAAATGATAATGGAAACTTACAAGAATTGGGTGTACGACAAATCTATTCTTGAGTGTCAAACCGTGTTTAAATTGATGAGAGTGATAATGAAATGAAAAATAACAAATAAGAGGATGGTGATGAGCTTCCCTAATTAATGGAATACTATTATAGGGTGCTTACATGGATCGTGATTGGGGGGGATTGGATACAAGTGAAGCAACTGATGGAGCGAAAGAAAGAGATGAAAAACATTGAAAAATGGTTGGTGGCTGCACACTATGAGGTGTACCCAGGCTTCAAGAAGTGTACTTTGTTAGAATTCATGATTATAATGTTTCTTTTGAAGGTAAGTGGCAAGTGGACCAACAATTCATTCAATGTGCTAATGGGCGGAACTTTTATCAAAAGGGAATTTAGTTCCAAGGTCAATCAACGAAGCCAAGAAATTCTTACGTGACTTAGGTTTAGGATATGAGACCATAATTGTGGACATTTTTTGAAAGATAAAACTATTTTATCACAATGTCCAGTATATGGGGAGTCTAGATACAGACTTAAAGATGGGAATGGTAGAAAATCCCTCATAAGGTCCTGCATTACTTTCCTTTGACACTGAGATTGCGAAGATTGTACATGTCGAGAAAGATAGTTGCTGACATGAGATGGCATAGTGATAAGCATGTGGACGCTGGGATTATGAGGCCTCCAGCCTATAGTGAGGCATGGAAGGACTTGGATCAAAATTATCTTGAGTTTTCTTACAACATTATTAAATTATATACACCAACTTTCCAATATTTAACCATTAACACTTATTTAGCCCTATTAATAACCATTTTTCCAAACTAGACATTTCTTTACATTCTTTATTCAAGAAATCTAATTACACTTAAAGACTACTTTTATAAGAGAATATCATTTCTTTTTATCAACACATGTTTATCACACTTTTAACCCCATTTTCACACACTTTGAAGACAAGAATTTCTACTTTTCCTATTTCATGTTTAAATCCTACAAATCTTCTTTAAATTTGTTTATACATTCATCATCCGATTATTACAGGTTTATATGCACGAGAAGATGGATTTTAAACCTTGAAATCTTATTAAATGGGTTAAATATATTTTTTATTTTAGAAATTCCTCGTATTTGCAAAATTACATTTTTAAAGCATAAAAAACATTTAATTTCTTCAAACCCAACAAAATGTCCATTTTTCATAAAATCTACATTTTTACAAGAAACTTTAAAACATTATTTCACCAATATTTAACAAAGCAAATCATCATTTTCAAATATTTTATTTCATAAAATGTTTAACATCAGTCTTTCTAGAAAATACACCATTTTCATAAAATACCAACTTTTAGTATTTCAAAACCTTGAAATATTTATTCATTCTTTACTTTTAATCAAAATAACCTTTTACCGATATTTTTACTTCTTGAAAATATGTATTATTTCTACACATCAATTTTATCATTTAATTAAACACACCGTGCTCATGTAATCTAACTACAAGACTGCAAATATGCAAAATAGAGTCTTAATACTAAGAGTAAGGTTTTCTTCCATCTAATAGCTCCAATGGTAGTAGAAATATTGGCGTAGGAGGAGTAACCCCCACCTTCAAAGGTGGCCTCAAGGGGTTACCAAATGCATTCTCTAAAAATACTCCATCTAAGCTTCCAAGCAAAACCCACTTTAAACTCCATGGAAGTTCTCATCATCTTCTCCAAAAATATCCAAACACTCCTCTAAAATTTGTAGCTCTTCCTTAACAATTGTAGAAATGGGTATAAATACCTCAAACATGGTGGAATACATTAAGAAGATGGTGTTTTATGGTGGATGAATGGTAGAGGAGTGGTGGTTTATGGTGGGAAGAGGTGAAAGACCACCCACCTCTCTCTCTCTCTCTCTCTTATTTTTCCAACATAAATAACTCCAAACACACCCTTATAAAACTCCCCAAAATTGGATTTATTTTGGTTTTGGTTTGTTGGTTTAAACAAGTACAATGTCATATTACTTCATTTACGTTATTACAATCTTTTATTAAATATTTCAAAGCTCTGGGAAGGTCTTCAATTGTTTGATCATTTTCTTTTGACTGCATAGAACATATTATGTTTGTTTTGATTTGATTATTATGATCAAGATCTTTGCTAAATTATTTAATGCATGGTTCTTGTTATTATTTCAATGGTTGTGAATTTCTAGTTATGAACTAAAGGATGATGATCTTGACTTTTTCTTGCTTCTTCATTTGACTTGTTTGGTGTCATTTGATCATATGTATCTTCTTTGGATAATTACCTTGACGTTGTTGCTTGCTTAGTTTATATAATCCTAGAGATATATTTCATCTTGTTTTGAATGCATGTTTTCAACTCAAGAAAATTAGAGAGAGCATTGTGAAGTGATGTCATATATCAATTAGATAGTTATCATACGAAATCTTTACACTAGAAAATACTCTTGATTTCGCAATCTCCCCATTTTTTATGATGACAATTCAATTAATACAGTTTGACAAAATATTTCAAGTCTCCCCATTTCTTTGAGACTTAGTTTTGATAAATACATATTCTCCCCCGTGTTTATAACTTCTCTTTTTCTTATATCATATCCCCCTGTCATTGGCAAAAATACGAGATGATGAAAAGTAGATTTTTTATGCAAGTAGGATTTTAGGTAAAATGGTATCCGTATCACATGAATGATCTTTGATTGAACTTATTGCACGATGAGTTAATACATCAAATATTGGGTAATTAGGAAAACATATGCATGGATTTTAAGGTAGAGGATGTCTTGTATAGTATAACTTTTATAAAAATATTTTCGTGTTTCCTTTAGGGGTCTTTCTCATAGGTTTTGTATACGAGGGTCATAACTAGTAGAGGCATGCATGTTTATAAATAAATTCATTTATATGAATTAAACACATCATTAGTTGGGTAGGAAATACACAAAAACAAAACATAAGAACATCAAATGGGTAAATAAGGTACATGATATCTCTTCGAAGTTATAACATTGATAGGTTGAACCATCTCCTTAATTATTTGGGTCAACTTTTTGAGATGTGGGATTACCTCCATCTTGACTTTGAGGATGGTTATGATTTACATCCTCCATTGGAATGTCCGAATATACAAATGGAGTTATGCGCTGTAAAATTTCACGGGTGTTTTAGTACTTGGTATTTGTGGAGGCATCATATTGGGCAGACCATGAGGCCCGTTGTTGGGTGTAGAGGTTTCTAGCATTTTAGATCATATAGGTGTTGTTGGAGTGTTCATTCATTCTTCGATAAGCCTTTTCCCAGTTTAGTTATTGATGCAAAAGAGATCTCACATTTTTCTCAAAGGAGTACACTTGACTTATAAGGTGTTATTGACACGCTCAAAGAGAGAAAATTGCATGTTAAACATATGTGTAAAGAGAGGAGAATTAATTAGTTAAGTTCTTTTCAAGAACAATGTGCAGTTGGGACACTTTATAGACGCATCATCTGTTAGAATATTAAATAAAATTCATCAAAATATTAGATTATCGAAATTACCTTGTAAAATAATTATAGGAACCGTGTAGCTGTATCCATAGTGATGATTGAGACTAGGGGGTTGGTGATTTTCCACAGACTAATCCCTCTCTCTATGAGTTCTCTCTCATTTATGGGAATGAGGAGGAGAGTCTTTGAGTGCATTAACCTTGGGGACCATAACCCTTCATTATATCTATAGACATTTAATTAGAACCCCATAAATTCTAATTAGCCGACTCTTCAGTAACCAATAGGTGATTCTTGAGTAACACGACTCTTGAGTAACTAATAGGTGACTTTTGGGTAACCACACATTTCAGATTCCATCCTTACTGCTGATGTCTTTTGAGTTTACCTAATTAGATCACTTCATTTTCCCATTTAAAAAATTGAAGCTCAAATATAATACTATTTTAATATGTGTGCCCACATTAAATTATTTAGAATATATAAAATATTCCAATAATCTCCCACTTGGGCTATATAATAATTCCGAATGTAATTATATTCAATAACCATATGTGCGCATCAAATTGCTTTCTATTCTTAAAACATATCCTGAATCAATCTCGTCCATGTCCTATACCAGCATGAGACCAAAGCGACCTTCGTTACATTTATGTGGTAACTCGATCCATCAATGATCACCACACCAAATAGATTCAACGACATAGATCAAGTATGGATGTGTGGTTAAAAATTACATGCAATGTGATCTCAGACATGCTTATTTCCAATTGGTCCTAACTTTATTCCGTAGTGAGATCAAACCTTAGTCTTTTAAATCTTATGTTATACCACAATTAAAAGACAATACATTCAGAGTAAACAAAAAAATGAAAATACCATCAACTTTATTCTGCAGAAAACTGAAACATACATAAAGTATCTAAGTAGTGTCAAATGAAGGAACATTAAACTGAATACAAACTCCCACTAAAGCTGAATATCATCAAACTGAACAACACCCATATGAGCAGTGTGCTCATGAAAGACCTTAGGTGGTAAGCCTTTAGTAAGAGGATCCGCGAGCATGGAGTTTGTTCTTATATGTTCAATAGACACTATCTTACTCTGAACTCTTTCCTTAACAACAAGAAACTTAATGTATATGTTCTTAGACTTTAATAATCTTATGTTTTTATTCGAATATAGAACTGCCGAATTATTGTCACAATATATCTGTACTGGTCTTTCAATACTATCCAAAATAAGCATCCCAGTGACAAAATTTCGTAGCTATATCGCATAATTTGTTGCCTCATAATAGGCTATGAACTTTGCTGACATAGTGGAAAGTGCAATGACTGACTGCTTAGCACTCCATCAAAAATAGCACCTCCAGACAACTTGTATACATAGCCAGAAGTGGATCTCTTAGTGTCTTGGCAACCCATAAGATCGACATCTGAATACCCAATGATCTCCAACTTATCTGATTTCCGATAGATGAGCATGTAATTTTGTATTCCCTATAAATACATCATAACCCATTTGGCTGCTTTCTAGTGATCCATTCTAGGGTTACTCAAATATCTGCCTAGTATACCCTTTATGTATACTAAATCCAAATGCATATATACCTGAGCATACAAAAGTCTCCCAATAGCTAAAGCATAAGGAACCTTTTTCATTTCTACACTTTCAGTCTTATTCCTGGGGCATTGACAGAGGTTAAACTTATCTCCCTTAGCAACAAGAGTATCTCCTCGTTGAAAATCTTTCATGTCAAATCTAGAGAGTACCTTCTCGATATAGCTCTTTTGAGATAATCCAAGGATACCCTGAGAATGATCTCGATGTATCTTAATTACCAAAACAAAAGAGGCATCCCCAAGATTTTTCATTTCAAAATTCTTAGTTATAAATCTCTTGGTTTCGTGCAATGAGCCTATATCGCTGCTAGACAATAGTCTGTCATCAACATAGATCACAAAGAAGTTAATTTTACCATATATGGATTTCTTGAGTTTGCAAACCATAGACTTTGGATCAAATGGAATCAACGAGGTCAAAGTTTTTGGGTTGCACCATATACATGGTTTTCTCAATATTACTATTGAGAAAATCCATCTTAACATTCATATGATGATGCAGCTCTAAATCAAAATGATCTACACCTGCTCATGAGGTTGTTAAGTTTGATCTTCTGGAATAATTCTTATATTTTGAGTAGGTAAGTCCTCATTGCTGCCTCATTTAACACTGTCAGCAGGCTGGACAATGTTTGGGAGAGGAATTGATTCCTATTCAAAGACAACATTATTATTCTTAACCATATCTTTCCCCTCAAAATCAACATCCTCAAGAAATCTCACATTTCCTGCCTCGAAAAAGGACTTAGTTGAGGGATCAAAGAACTTAAAACCCCTCAGTCGTTCAGTATACCCAACAAGATAGCAGCTAATAGTTCTTGAGTCCAGTTTCTTTTCAATTGGCCTATAAGGCCTTGCCTCAGCTGGACACCCCCAAACGTGTAAATTTTAATGACAGGTTTTCAGCCTATCTATAGTTCAAAAGGGGTTTTAGCTATTGTTATACAAAGTACTCTATTTATAATACATACTACAGTCTTAAGTTCCTCTCCCTAGAGTAAATCTGGAAAAGAAGAATGATCAATCATACTTCTTACCATGTCCTTAAACGTTCTGTTTCGTCTCTAGAAATTTGGAGAAAGGTTCTAGATGTTGTTCACATGATCTATGATATCTTCCATAGTATGCACCGCCACAGTCAGATTTGACAACTTTAAACTTCTTGCCTAGTTGATTTTCAACTTCGGCTTTGAAGGCCTTAACACGTCAAGAGCTTGAGTGTAAGGACATGATTTTATAAATGTCCAGGGTAGAATCTAGGAATTTCTAGTTATCCTAGATCACAGTATGTATGTCTGATACCGCTACATTCAGCACATCAACACGATCATTTACGACAGCCTTGATCCTAATCCATGCATCCACCATCGTCACACGTGCATCATGCTTTATGATACGAGCTGCTCAACTCATTCCCACTACTCCACTACGCATTATTGGTAAAATGATTTATTGGAGTTGTTTATACTTGCATAAATATTTGGGAATTTTTAGAATATATTTTTTAAAGACTGAATTATTGTTTTATCAAAAGCAGAAATATTTCTAAGTGTAGAAGCAGACTGTCCTCGGTCGATGAGCTCGTTCAAACTACATCACACTATCATTCATGCACCATAATCTTGTCGCGTGATCTCATTCGAGCGACACATGTCCTTCGTTCAAGTGACATGTCTATCTCGTTTGAACGCCACCGTCCCCTCGATTTTTATATAAATATCTAGGTGCATTCTACACATTTTTCTAAGTCTTTTTCGCACACAATTTTTGCGTTTTACAGCCCAGAAAAAAGACTTCATGTTTTAAGGTTTTATGCCTTCTTTATTCACATAAATCATTCTCATATATGTATGTGAATCTTTAAACCTTCAAGAGGATCGTTTTTACACATCTGGAGTAACTTGTGGAGAAGTTGTCTCTTTTCCATTGCTGCCCATCTGGAGTTCTTACGGGAGATTCCAGCCGACGACATCGGAACTGACACCTGAGGGTATTTCATATGTCACTCTTGTTTTCATTGTAATCCATGTAATCCGTTTATTACAAATTATAGTGAAAATAAAAAGGTTTTACTCCTTTGGGGGATTTTTCCTCGTTTGTGTGTTTGAATGTTCTTGCATGATTATATCATCTTCAATCACACCTAGATGCATGCTTTAGGTTTTAACTGAAAAACTGACTTTAATTAAATAAATTCTCTGTTTGAATAAAATCGCACTCTACATTGAGACTTCTCATGAATTAAATATAAGTACCCATAACGAGAATATTTTTCTATAAAAGTGATAAAATACTATTGGCCATTCCATAAAGCCGTAGGGAATGGACCGCAAATGCCAGAATGTATCAATTCTAAGACATCTTAACTCCTTTTGGAACTTAATTTCCTTATGTTTGTATGTTTTCCCTTTATACGCTCAATACAAACATCAAAGTCTATAAAATTAAGGGGTTGAAGTATTCCATCTGACACAAGTATCTTTATTCTCCTTTTGGAGATACGAACTAAACACTTGTGCCACAAAGAAGCGTAATTCTCATTAGTTAATCTTAATTTTGAAAGATTTCATTAAATGAAGCATTGGTGTTTAATAAATATAATTTATCAATTAAAGAACCAGTCGCAACCAAAGTAGAGTTTAGAAAGAGAGTAGCTTTATTATTTCCAAGTGAGCAAGAATAACCGTATTTATCCAAAATAAAAAATATAAACCAAGTTCCACCTGAAAAACGGTACTCCATAAGTCTTTATTAATTCAATAAAATGGTCAGTTTCAAAAGATAATAAAAAGGTACGAATTACTTCAATTCCAACTATTTTTCCATCACCCAGATAGATGAATCTTTCAGCATCATTTGCCGGTCGGCTCCACAGGCAACCATGCATAGACATACTTACATGAGTAGTAGCACCCGAATCTACCCACCATGGCTAGGTAAAAAAGCCAAATTAACTTCCGATCAAACCAAAATGAGAAGTTTACCTTTCTTTACATGCCATGTGGCTTAATTAGAATAATCCTTATTCACATGCCCAGGTTTCTGGAAAAGAAACAAGCAAATTGTGAACCCTGAACTTGTTTCTTTTGGTGAACTTTAGGTTTGGGTTGTGTTGTTACAACTGTTGTACCCTTATCATTAGTATTTTCCTCTTTATGTTCCTTGTGGTAGATGCAATATGAGCAATTTTAGTTGTCTTTTCTCACTTCAACCTTTCCTCTTCTTGCACACAATGTGAAATGAGCTCATTAAGAGTACATATATCCTTTTGAGTATTATCGCTCACTATAAACTGTCCATAGTGTGCAGGAAGAGATATTAATAATAGATGCAAGAGCAAGTTACCATACAACTCGAACTTTAGTACTTTAAGTTTTGAAGTGATGTTGGACATCTCCACAATGTACTCTCGTATGTTTCCTTTACCTTTATACTTTATTTGGATAAGGCTAGCTAAAAGCGTACTTGTCTCGGCCTTTTCGTTATTTGCAAAATGTAATTGAATATCTTAAAGGAAACTTTTGGCAGTTAACTCATCGGACATACCGCCCCTGAAATCTTCTAGAACATTGCGCTTTAGAATCATTAGACTTAAACGATCATAACGATCCCACTTCTCAAAGTTAGCTTTATCCGTAAGAGGAGAGGGTTGTTCCTTCCTTATCGCATGGTCTAAATTTATGCAACTGAAAACTATAAGAATATCCTGTTTCCAGTTCTTAAAGTTTGTACCGTTAAGCATATGAATTGAGGTCATGTTGGGAGTAATATTAATAGAATAAGCAGTAACTTAATCCGAAAGAACAAATAAATTACAAAAACTCCAATTTAAAATTTATGTCATGGCATATTATAATAAAATAAACTGATAAATGCAGGACATAAATTTTATATAACTGTAATGGTGAAATGGTAGGCCCATCAATGAGAGACCTAGAACAACTTTAACATTTAGTCTTTGGACATAAATATTAACTTGTAAGTGGTACTCTCAGTCCACAAAAAAATATTGATAATAAATTTGGTCAACTAATCCTCTTTTGGGCTGATTAATTGTACATTATAGAATTCAGTCAAACAACTAACCTTTCTTTGGGCTGATTAATTGTCCACATGAAAACTACAGAATTATCACATATTTAATTCTACATATATATTTATTATTCATCCAAATAATAATCTTCCTTTAGGCCGATTATTACCCGCAGGAATAATAAATATATTTACATCATTTTTATATCTCAGAATAAATTAATTTATGCAATAGAGGTTACTTTGGCAACATATTACTTTAATTAATTCATTTCAAGATATAACACAATTTGTTTTCTAAGAAAATACCCCAAATGGGAATCAAACTTTATTGAAAATCTGAAACCAAATGATTTTTAATTAAATATGCAAGTATTTGGTCTACCTAATTTTATACTTGCCTTAGTTCCCCCCCCCCCAAAAAAAAAAATCTATATTTGGAAATAATTCTCACAAAAAAATAAACTGATTTGGAACGAATTTCCACAAGCACTGAATTAGAATTAATTCAAAAAAAACTGAATTGGAAATAATTGCCATAAAATAAACTGATTTGAAAAAAAACATCTCATATTAATCTTGAATAAAAAACGGAATTAATCCATGCAAATCCATTATGAATTAGACCCTTTTAAGGGAAATCAAAAAATCACCATGGATTAATAATCCTTAATCAATTATGAAAATTATCACAAATCATACATAATTCTACATAGAATCCTAAAAGCCATATGGGTTTCAACTAGATCATATATATGATAAATCAAACAAAATCGCTTCTAAATTACAATCACAGTACCACTCCCAATAATCTAATATGAAGAGTCTTTGATACCACTTGTTGAAATATTAAATAAAATTCATTAACATATTAGATTATCGAAATTACCTTATAAAATAATTATAGGAACTGTGAACTTGAATCCGTAGTGATGATTAAAACTAGGGGGTTGGAGGTCTTCCACAGACTAATCCCTCACTCTATGAGTTCTCTCTCATTGATGGGAATGAGGAGGAGAGTCTTTGAGTGCATTAGCCTTGGGGACCAGAACCCTTCATTATATTTATAGACATCTAATTAGAACCCCATAAATTCTAATTAGCTGAATCTTCAGTAACCAATAGGTGACTTTTGAGTAACACGACTCTTAAGTAACCAATAGGTGACTTTTGGGTAACCACACATTTCAGATTCCATACTTACTGCTGATGTCTTTGGGCTTACCTACTTAGATCACTTCATTTGCCCATTTAAAAAATTAAAGCTCAAATATAATTACTATTTTAATATGTGAGCCCACATTAAATTATTTGGAATATATAAAATATACCAACATCATCCTCTACATAATTATTAACCATTTGAAGGTACATTGCTCCTTATTCTTTCTCTACTTCTTCCTCAACAAACTCTTGTCCTCCACCTTCTTAACATCGAGTGTACTAATTCCCATTAACTTTCACAAACTTAATGAGTTTCATAATTCGATCTGAAAAGATGGTTGAGTTGGCCACGAGTCTTTCTTCACCAGCTTCTGATAATTTGACATGTTTATCCTTTAAGACTTTTGTGAGTTCCATTCCTAAAAAAAGGATCCCGTGACCTCTTCTCTATTATGCAAACATGTGTTGGGAAATTAAGGTAGTAAGGTTGATGAGCTTTTTCTGTAGAATGCACCAGTTCATAAAGATGTCAAGGTAAGTGACGGTGATCTTGCTACCTCTTTTAGGGATGATGCAGTAGGTGATGAGGTTGTGGATGATTTGAGAGGTGGTATTGAGTTTATTAAGGTTAAGTTTGTATTGGTTTTATGTTTGTTGGTCTCATTTCACCTTTGTTCTTAGTGAAGAAACTTTGTTGTATTTTTTTTATTAGATATCTCATTATTGTTTCTTATGGTTAAACTTTATTGTATTTTCATGGACGTTGGTACTGTAGTTATGGGGACTCAAGGCATGATAATACATTGGGTTCTTGGATGTGCCACTTGGTTAATGAAACGTATAGTTCCCTTACAGGTTACGATTTTCAGGGTTCTATAATTCCCAATCAATGAAGAAGCATTGCTCATCTTCAAATCCAAGTTATGAAACATATCATCAAAGTACTCATGCGCAACATGATATTAGAAACAAAGAAAATAAAGAGATGTGAAGATTAAGATCATTACATCATTACCAACCATACAAGAACAAACAAAGTTCATCCCTTGTTTTAAAGGTCCGTAAGTGATTGTAAATAAGTAAATAATCTCACAAAATCAAGTACAAACCCTAAACCACTTCCCTAAACCTTTCCTAGGTCAAAACCCATTGAAACTATAATGGATTACTTATAAAGTCATTTTTAAGATGGATTACCTATGACGTCGACTACATCACAACGTATTTTAGGCTAATGCATTCTGACCTTTTCAATTGAGCCCAAATTTTTAAAAATATCCCCTTCACATAGAGTCAACTCTTTATATGTGAAAAAATAATTCTAAGGGTAGTTTGGACTAATATTTTCAACAACTCTATTTTGAATTCAAAATACCTAATTTCCCTTATATTACCAAATTGCCCTCCAATAACTAGTTTTTGAAATGTCTACAACAGGAACCATTTGCTTCTCTTCCAAAACACACAAGCTATTATAATAGCATGGAAGGATTAAAAGTTCCATTAGAAAGCTTGAGTCATTCCATTCCTTGGGATTTTAAAAAAAAGGTCATACATGCTTTTTAATAAGCGTAGTTTCTACCATCAAATATAGGTGAATGCATGACAAACTAACCATTTACTAATGTACCCTCTGATTTCATAGTGAATACCGACTCTGGTACCCATTTGGAAAAGTATGTGCATACAAATCTAAGACAAATTAATCAATCTTAATTAAATACACATTCTTCAAGAAAATTCTCATTTTTAATTAAATTAGTTTTAATTTTACATAATAAAATTAATTAGTCTGATTTCATGTTGGTGATGCAATTAAAAAAAAATCCATCACACAAGCATACATGATTTATATTGGAGACCCTAGCAGGAAAAACCACTTTTGCACCCAGCCCACACAAGTCCACTAGTGTTGAACATTTTTATAGGTTTTACAAATTACAAACATGAGTTACATACAAGATAAAGATTACCACTAAGATTTCCCATCCTTTGATCTCTGCTCCACTAGGTCTACCCATACTGCTGATATTTGATGCAACTTGCACTTCCACTAGGCCTCGGTATCCATCGATCTCTGAATGGTTCACGATGAACATATACGTAATCATATTCCAACCATGAGTGAAAAGCAAGTTAAGGATTACTAATTATTACTTTAAATTACCGAGTCAAGGATTAATATTTATTACAATTATTACTTACTTTCGTGTGATAAGTAAATAGAGATCTGATTTACTTTTGTCGTTTATGAATGAAAAGAGATGATTTATTATATTATGTCGATAGAGAGTTGCATCAGCGGATTTATATATTTTACAGACGTCGCATAATGTATGCACGTTTTGGGCTCAATTAATGAAATAATGGTATATTTTTAGTTGGGTGACTCGGATGACCGTTTTAAGTGCACTGAAAATTTAAAAATGGGTCGAAATACTCATAAATAGGTACTCAGAGGTTATAGTTTAGTTTCGTGGGCTATTTACATGTAGCAGGGCCCGTATAAGGGTATGGGTGTCTTTTTACCCTTAGGGTTACACTTAAAAGCGGGCTTAGGGTGTAATTAAGTGTGATAACCTGCTCACCAAAATAAGGGGTGGCCAGCCCGATACTCTAATAATAAAGGGAATCATAGATGGACCATTCTGAGCATCACAATAATACAATAAGTAAATGGGATAACCACCCTATATTTTCGAAAAATGGGTTGCCGAAAATTTAATTTTATAGTTAAGGAAAGCATTTAAACAACCCAATTTGAAAACAAAGTGGAAACCCAAAAGAACTTATATTACATCCTCAACAAGTATACAATAAGGGGACCGAATATGCTGTCGGTCAACAGTGACTTACAACATATTATAACAGCTTAATTAAGTTACATAATACATTACAATAAACAAATACAACATCTTGGGCCACACGCCCGAGTAAACGACCCGATCATAACTAGAGTACAAAAATGAAGGCGTCTATAATAACATATCCCGTAATATCTGCAAAGTATCACAGCTCCCCAAAAACACCGGAATAGGAAAGTCAGAACGCGCGTCCTTGCGGCGGAGCACCTGAGCGAATATAAGATTCATGCACAACAAGAAATATGAATGGGTCAGGGATCGATTTAATATGATCATCAGATGAATAAAGAGTATGACAGTTATGAACAATTAATCATGATTGATAGAGATAAGAATCTACCTACTCAACTCAATGCATAAACAAAGGCAATTTAATGATCATAAGTTTAATTCAGTTAGGCAAGAGGATATGAATGAATATCATTAATTAAAATCTAAATCATTTACACTGATTCATTTCATCGTTCCATATCTCATTATGAAACATAATCACAGTTATTTTCTCTTTATGACATTTATCATGAATCAAGTCCAACTTGAATAAGAATAGTTATATTCATCTATATATATAACGATTCTAAGACCGCCCGTCCGGGTTTCCCCATTGTGCGCGCCTCTAAATGACTATCATCTTCTAGGCCCTATCAACCAAGATAACATGGGCATCCTAACGCAACATCGGGAACTGGCCATATACTTGCGAGTGACTCGTAACCACACCCGGAATTACCCCACATTGCACAATAAATACAACATACATAATAACCGGTCATATGGCCGAGGACTATATTCACCCTGCATTCACTAGCCAGGGGACTTCACCTCATGTGCGTACTTCCCTTATGATAGCATTTAGAGAGGTGTGCTTAAGTAAATTATTATTTACCAGTTTTTATTTCCATTTTAATAGATACATCACATTTTATCCGGAGCCATACATATTTCGTGCCATCATTATAACTTCAATGATTAATGAACCTCTTATTCATACTCCAAGAATTTATGGTATCACTATAAACCACCAAGTCTAGCATACCTTAATTGAGCTTCTAAAATCTCCCAATGTGACCTTACAACTCTTAGTCTCATAATAATTAACTAAAGGAAAAGAATGCCCTAACATTAATTTGTACACCCCCGAAATAAGCCCCATTTAATCCATTTCTAATGTAGGGTAGTGAACTAACTCATTTAGGACTCTAAGTTTACTTCAAACAAGAAGGTTCCTAAGTCCTAAGCCTAAAGAAAAAGGGTGAAAATTGAGTTAGAAAAATAACTCAAAACAGCAAGATTTCGAATCGATTCGCCATAGGGTCGAATCGATTCGCCCCATGCAGCGAATCGATTCAGGTGAAGGACCCAACTTTCTATTTCCGTCGAATCAATTCGGCCTTAACCTGAATCGATTCGGGTTCCCAGCCCTGTAACTTGACCCCTTAGGGAATCAATTCTCCCTAGGGCCAAATCGATTTGCCCCTGCGAATTTGTCAAGAATGGGCTACGGGTTATGAACCCTAGATTTCCCCCAAAACCTATTTCTCCTCCATTTTTGCACACATCAACCACCATTAATCTACCCAAAAACATCCTACATGTTTATCAACTACTATACTCCACATAATCATCAATTTAAACTATGATTAGGGCTAAAACACCACAAATCCATAAAATCCATATTTGTTCATTTGATCCCAATACACAACTATTAATACAATTTATTCATCTTAAATCACATATTAGCAAGTAAAAAACTTTCCTTGAGGTTGAAATCTCAAATTCTTGGAAGATGGAAGCAAGATCAAATCCCAAATCTTCAATCTCTCTCTTTTCTCCTCTTTTCTCCTCTTTTCTCTTCTTCTCTCTTTCTCTCTAGGTTAGTAAATACACACTTAAGAGAAATAAATGAGGTGCAAGACTAAATCGTGACTTTAGTCTGAATTCCCAACTTAAATGGTTAATACCACATTAAAATGACTCACAACTACACATTTATGTTAAAACCAGTCAAAAGTGCCCGAAATCCAAAAATACAATATGGCACTTATTTTGATGATCTCGCACATTTTGGGACTAACTACGCCCTCTAAATTGGCATCCGGCAATTTTATAAATCATTTCAAGTTCCGGTTTCCATTATACCACAAATGTCATTTAAAGCATATGACACTATAAAACGTAGCATGATGATATTTACATACACATATAGTAAATATGCAACAATCTAGTAAATATTATCTTTCAACTCATTCAATTAATATTTACTCCATTTTCTAACATTTTATATAATTACTTCACACAGTAAATTAATATAAAATAAGTTCTCAAAAGTGAGGGTTGTTACATACTCCCCCCTTATGAGGTAATTTTCCCCTCAAAATTCAGGCGTACCTTGCAAGAAGAGATGCAGATATTTTTCTCACATATCGTCCTCACATTCCCACATTGATTCCTTGGTGTCATGATGACCCCATTGGACTCTCACCAAGGTCACCACTCGAGATCTCAATTTACTCTCTCCGTGCTCTAAGATTGCAACCGGTTGTTCTTCATACGAAATATCGGGTTGCAAATCGATATCCTCCAAAGGAATATGCCAAAGGGATCCTTCACACCTCTTATACTTTTTTAAAGAGGAAACATGAAATACATCATGGAGTTGTTGCAAGTGTTCCGGTAAGGCAAGTTGATACACCACTGGACCTACCTTGGCAATAATGGGAAAATGTCCCACATAGCGCGGCGCAAGCTTTCCTTTCTTCCCAAAGCGCTTTATACCTTTCATTGGCGATACTCGCACCAAGACTTGATCTCCAACTTCTAACTCTATATGCCTTTTATTCGCATCGGCATAACTCTTTTGGCGATCTTGATCTATTCGGATGCGATTCCGGATAAGTTCAATCTTGGAAGAAGTATCCTGGATCATTTCAGGTCCAAGAAATTTATTATCCCCCACCTCCAACCAACAAGTGGGCGATCTACAAGGCCGGCCATAAAGTGCTTCATAGGGTGCCATCCCAATAGTAAATTGGTACGAATTATTATAAGCAAATTCGACCAAAGGGAGATATTGTTCCCAACCACCTTTGAAATCAAGCACACACATTCGGAGCATATCCTCTAACATTTGGTTGACTCTTTCTGTCTGCCCATCTGTTTGAGGGTGATAAGAAGTATTCAATTTCAATTCGGTTCTCATAGCTTCTTGGCACCCCGTGGAGTCTAACAACCTCCGTAATAAATAGTCGGGCATAACGAGCAGTATTGTAATCGGTGCGTACCGATAGGAAATTTGTCGACTTAGTCAAACGATCAACAATAACCCAAATAGAATCGTGACCATTTTGTGGCATTGGCAAGCCCGTGATGAAATCCATTGAGATGCTCTCCCACTTCCATAACGGTATTTCTAATGGTTGCAACAAACCCGTTGGTCTTTGATGATCTACTTTCACCAATTGACAAGTAGTACATTGGGAAACGAACTCGGAAATATCCCTCTTTATGCCCGCCCACCAGTACTAACGACGCATGTCTTGGTACATTTTGGCCCCACCGGGATGCACTGAAAATTTAGACCCATGAGATTCTGTCATCACAGGCCGTCTTAAATCCCCTTCGTCCGGGATAATGAGTCTTTCGTGGAAATTTAATCCACCCTCCGAACTTATAGAGTAGGATTTCACTCCCTCGGTCAATAATTGGCGTATACGGTCCTGACAACCTTTATCCCTTCCTTGAGCTTCCACCACCCTTGCCACAATAGAAGGCGTAACGGTTAACACCGATATAAACGCTCTAGAAACCGCGTCCTCCAGACTAGGCTCCTTCCATTTGGCTTTCCATATCTCTGCTAACTCCCCCTCGGGTTTTCTACTCAAAGCATCCACCACCACATTCTCCTTACCCGGGTGATAGTGGATATCAAATTGGTAGTATTTCACATAATCTAACCACCGGCATTGTCACATATTTAAATCTATCTGGGAAAATAAATATTGCAACGATTTTGTTGTCCGTGAAAAGACTAAATTTCCCCCCTAGGAGATAATGCCTCCAAATCTTCAAGGCAAAAACAACTGCGGCAAGTTCCAAATCATGCACCTGATAATTCTTTTCATGGCGCTTTAGCTTGCGATAAGCATAACACTACACCAAATCTGCACTATTGTCACGGTCATTGACCTTAAAAAGTTGGACTTGTCAAGGTCAATGACCGTGATAATTCGGGACGAGACAACCTTTTTTGTCACGGACGTGTCACGATCATTGACCGTGACAAGTTCATTAGAATTGTCACGGTCGTGTCACGGGCCATGACCGTGACAAGTTTAATCACGGTTAATAACCGTGACAAAGCCTTGACCCTTTTTAAAAATAGTCCTTGACAAATAATATTGTCACGGACTTATCACGGTCAATGACCGTGATAATTATGGGCATAATTAAAAAAAAATTTGTTGGGCAGTATGGCCACTGCCACTGCCCAGCAGTATATTTGTACCTGTTATAGCAACATTGTACCTGTTCAAACATCATATATCCAAACAAACTAAAGATAATGCAAATATATATTCAAAATAGAAACGATATACATGACGATATAATCCAAATATAATTCAAATGTACCAACTTAAAAATAATGTCACTACATGTCTGGGGTAAATGTGAGGAGGTGAGTAGGCCACACGATATAGGAATTGACACACCCAATAATATACATCGTGTCACATTGTTCGTGCAACCACAATAGGGAGTTCTCCTTCCCGGGTATCACATGCGTGACGAGCACTTTGAACTCGATCTCTTGAAGCGCACGTCCAAGAACTATTCCACCCTGGACGATATTCGGGTCCCTCAACCCCCGCCCTATCCGCTGGCCATCAAATACTTCCAATATGAACACGCTCGGCCAACCAATTATCGACATCGGTCTGGGGAAGGGAGCCAAATAAGGAAGTGGATACGCACGTGTCGGTGATGAAGCAGCGAGGCCCACATCCTCGTCATCCTGCCACTCGTTCTCCCTCACCTCCTCCTCCTCCACCACCTCCTTCTCCTTCTCTTTCCCCTTACGGTCTCCGCCCAACGTATGCATCATGAATGAGTACATATCTTGGACCGTCACCTCCAAAAGGGACAGCTTCGCGTCATGTGAATCCACCGTTTGAGCCAACCCGATGTCGCTTGTCTGCAATCCGATGATCCTAGATTTGGCCACCCGCGAGCTCACCCCCTTGTCATCCCCTTGTGATCAGAGCCAAGCACTTAGATGAGTGCGTATGTGGACAAAAAAGCCTTGTCGGCATCAGACTGCGACTCATGCACTTCCTTAAGCTTTGCCTGAAATGACAAAAAGCACATGATTAGTAAAATAACGTAATTAACAAAAATTATAACGTAATTAACAAAAATTAAACTATCGGATTACTTACAATCGTGGCCGTGACACTCGGGGACACCTCCTTGTCCTTCCCCTTCTTCGTCCGAAGAGCCACATAAGTATCGAGCCTATGTGCCTTACCCCCTGGGCCACTCCCTACCCCCTGAAATAAAATAAAGTAAAATCAGTATCGGTCCCGCAAAGTAAAATAATGAAGAATAATATATTTCTGTAGTTATAGAAAAATTAAATCTTACCTTCATCCTATGCTCCACCTCGGCGTAAGACGTCCGGCCGGAGTAGTGCACGTTCGTCTTTTTTGCCCGATTTTCCCTTCCCGATTGGCGAGATGCCAATTGTCGATCCTCGATCTCATTGTCAATGAAATTTTGCCATTGTGCCAATGAGATCGGCTCCTTGGGTGGGATGGATCCACGCCATTGGATAATGGACTCTCGTGATTTCCCAAAGTACCGTGTCCGCATATTTTCTTCCACGTCTTGTGTTGCTCCCTCAACTGCTCCAAGACGGAATCGCGTAGCTTTGGATCCAAGTTGAATTGTTCTTGTCCAACAAATATAATGTTAGTTGCGAATAAATATAAATATAAATATAAAATGAAATTAAAATCAAAATTAAAATTGAAATTGAAATTGAAATATTCATATAAATATAAATATAAATATATTACCAGTAGTGCAGCCCAAACAGCTAACTTGAGCTTATATGACACCTCCTTCCAACTCATAAATCCCGGGTCGATGATCGTCTTTAGCAGCTCGAGGGATCTCGCTAATAGCTTCGACTTGTTCTCGATGGTAATTCCAAATTTGCCATATTAGGGGAGCCTAGGGGCCGAGGAGCCCTCGTCGCCTCCGCTACCCTCGAGCCCAGACGATATCATCATAACCAGCATCATCATCCTCGCCTTAATACCTGAAGGAGACATTTGCTGTAAAAAAATATTATTAGTACAGATAAAAAAATGTTATTAGTACACATAGACACACACGTAGCCCCCCACTCCTACCCCCCACCCACCCCCATCCCTGCCCCCTCCCCCCAACCCACCCCACCCCACCACATATTTTGTGTTATAAGGGATCGAATAAAAGTAATCACCCATTCTTAATTGTTCAGGAAAGAAATATCTTGCTTTATCAAGGTTTAACATGTTACTTGTTTATGTTTGGTTTCCATAAAGAATCTATTCGGGTTTAAAAACATGTCAGGTTTGAATCCAACACTTGTGTGTGTGTGTGGGGGGGGGGGGGGGTAAATTGTTCATTATGTGGGTTTTATGTAAACAAACCAAATTTAATTCATTATAGGTTTGTACCTTAATTAAAATCATGTTTTTTTGCTTAACACTTGTTTAAACTGATATAAAATCTGTATTGTATTGATGAATCATATGTTTTAAAAAAACATTAATGATTTAAGACAACTTTTTTTTATCAAAATTCGAAACTATTTTGAACCTTAGTCGCCTTTGTGTTAAAATCGATGATTTAAATCCTACTTTTAGTTTTAACCTTACTAATGATCATAAGTTGTAATTATCATGTTTATCCTCGTGCGCATGGATGTCGGCAGAAATTAAAGGTGTATTGTATTAGTTTAAGTCCTATGTGTTCCTTTAGGATTTCACTAGGGGCTTTGATTGGGACACTTTGGGGTTTAATCATACAACATTTGCGTTTCATGTGGTTTGGGTTAAAGTACCTGTCCCCACCCCCACCACACACACACACACGTACACGTACACACACCACCCCTGCCCCCCACCACACACACAATAATCCAATAATGATTAATAATTATATATACTATGTTTCATTTAATTATGTCTTATTTATATTCAAATTCAATTATTAATAATTATATATAGTATGTTTCATTTAATTATGTCTTATTTATATTGTTCAATATACAAAGTAATTTTCAAAAAAAGTTGAAAATTTTCACCCCCATATGAACAATAATCCAGTGGTCATGCCACTTTTAAAATTAACCAACCAAACATTTACTAAACAAAATAATCCAACAGCAATGTCAACAACAAATGTATATCACGTACTCCTTCTAATTCATCTACTCAATTAATTCATTTCATCAATTAAACTAACAATTAACGTATACATTATTAATTTACTAATTTACACTGAGGGGCAATCCTACTTTCATATGAAATGGGCACTAATTATTAATTTACTTTCATCTAAAACTGTTTCATTTATTAATTATATTTTAGTGGATGTAGTTATAGAATCTATGGATGGATTCAATTTAATCTTACTATGTGAATGTTTTTATCTACAATGAGTTAACCTTGAAACAATATATATTATCTCATAGAATCATCAAAACACGATATTAAGAGAATTACAATGGTACCTTGCCTTACCCCCCCCCCCTCCCCCTCCCCACCCCCCACGCACACACAAACAAATTAACAAATTCATGGGTTATTTCCAACATATAAACATCATATACACCTAACAAACATACACAAACATATATTCACGAGTTAGTTTCAACAAAAGTGCAAAAAATTCAAGAACCATAGGTTAATTCAAATACAAAAATAAATTGACAAATTTATGAGTTATTTCCAACATATAAACATCATATAAAGATAAAAAAAACACCACACATATATATACAAATAACTCGTGAATATACCCCCTACCCACCCCCACCCCCACCCACCACATACACACACACACACAAAATAGCCCCCCACCCTGCACCTCCCTCCACACCCCCCCACCCACCACACATATACACACACACACACACACAACATCCCCCCTGCCCCACCCCCCACACACGCACATATATACACACACACACACATATATATACACACAAACACACACACACACACATATATATATATATATATATATATATATATATATATATATATATATATGGAAGAGAGAGAGAGAGAGAGAGAGAGAGAGAGAGAGAGAGAGAGAGAGCAGCGTAGAGAGATAGAGTTGGAAAAATGAGGGAACGGTGGGGGGAAAAAGAAGGGGTAAGGGTTTATGCTGCAGAAGTTGTCACGGTCATGTCAAGGCCAATGACCGTGACACAAAACGCGTGTTTTTTGTCACGATCAATGACCTTAACAAGGGTGGCCGGCTGAAAGGTGACAATTTTATCATTTTGGTGTAGTGTAAACAATAGCTCGTTGCTCTTGTTGTAGTGCACCTCCCAATTTTTGTAGAGATGCATCGATAAAGACTAAATATTCCAATCCTGGCCTTGGTAACGCAAGGATTGGAGCAGAAGTCAACCTATCCTTGAGGTCGTCAAAAGACGATTGACAAGAATCATCCCATACAAATCTCACCCTCTTCCGGGTTAAATTTATCAAAGGGCTAGCAATTTTATAAAAACCCTTGATAAATCGGCGGTAATAACCAGCCAAACCCATAAAACTACGAATCTCGGTAGGTGTCGTGGGCTGACCCCACTCCCTCACTGCAACAACTTTACTTGGGTCTACCGAAATACCCTAGGCTGTCACAATGTGACCCAGAAACTGTACTTCCTCCAACCAAAAGCCACACTTCTCGAACTTGGCATACAGTTGGTGATCCCTCAACCTTTGCAGGACCAACCGTAAATGAGTAGCATGATCGGCTTCTGTTTGAGAATACACTAGAATATCATCAATGAATACGATAACAAATTGGTCCAGGAAGTCTCAGAACACTCTATTCATGAGGTCCATAAACATGGCGGGGGCATTGGTTAGTCCAAAAGGCATATCTCATTAGGAACACAGTCTTGGACACATATTGCTCCCGTATCTGCAACTGGTGATACCCCGTCCTCAAATCTATTTTAGAGAAGTACGATGCTCCGCTAAGTTGATGAAACAAATCATCAATTCGAGGTAACGGGTATTTGTTCCGGATGGTGACTTTATTCAACTCTGGGTAGTCAACACACAACCGGAGAGAACCGTCCCTTTTCTTTACAAATAACACTGGAGCGCCCCACGGTGATGTGCTTCGCTTAATAAACCCTTGCTCCAGCAAGTCCTGAATCTGATCCCTTAACTCCCTCATTTCAACAGGAGCCATACGATAGGGAGCTCTAGCAATCGGTCTCGTTCCCGGTGCTAAATCGATTACAAACTCAATCTCCCTACTTGGAGGCAAACCTGGTATTTTTCGAAAGACATCTTGGAAGTCTCTAACAACCGGAATCGAATCTAAGGTAACGACTACATCCCGAGAAGTCTCCTCCATGATACAATACAAGTAAGTGTGATAACCTCCTTCTGAGCGAGGCATAGCCACTAAAAACATTTCTTGCCCCGGAATGGCAAAAACTATACTCTTCCCCTAGTAATAAACTATTGCACGATACTTCACTAGCCAATCCATACCCAGGATAACATTATACCCGGCCATATCAAGGACGAGCAAATCGGCCTCAAAACACAAGTTAATAAGATTTATTCCTATTTGTTTACAAACAAAGAAAATGAGTGAACCATCACCCATAGAAGATTCAACACTAGTGAAGGTACTCTCTGTAGATTTAATCAACTCTGTAGACTGAGCAAAGCTTCTAGAAATGAACGAGTGTGTCGCACCCGTATCAAATAATACACGACCCATATGCCCCTGAATGAGAAACTTACCCTCAATAACTGGCGGGGCCGGAGGAAGCATAACATCCTGAATGTGGTAAAAATGACCATACTGTAGCTGTCCTAGTTGTGGAGGGACAACTGGATTAGGTACTTGTGGCGATAACTGAGCCTGTGGATGTTGTGGAACCCTAGGAAGTTGTCCCCCAATCAACTGAGGACACGCCCTCCTGTAGTGACCCAACTCTCCACATTGAAAGCATCGATTCATCTTATTCTCTTGATTTCGGCCCCGGTTATTTCTAAACTGCCCAACTCCTTGGCTTAGATGGCCTCTACCCCCATTACCACCCCGACCTTCTTATTTCTGTTGTGGGGCACCTTGACCGTGCCTAATATTACTACCACCAATATTGAATCTACCAAAACGCTTCCGTTTAGACAAGTCCCCTTGCTGGGGGTCCCTTTCTTTTTGTTTATTTCCTGAAGATTGGGACGAGGGAAATGCTCCTCCTCCTATCCCATTGCCTCTGGGTTTCCCAGCTTTCCCCAAAACTGAAGCCTTCTTACTACCTTGAACATACAACCGATGTTCCTGACAATGGAGTAACGCCGCATTCATCACATCTCCAAAAGTCTGCAAGGCTGGATTGACCAACAAATGTTGTCGTATCCTCCAGTGCAAACCTCCAATATATTTGGATATCCTCCTCTCCTTCGGAGTCATCTCATCAGGTACAAAACTAGACAACCGCGTGAATTCCTCTTCATACTCCGTGACTGAACGCTCTCCTTGCACCACATCTTGAAGTTTTCTTCTCATCTCCCTTTGAACTGCGAGAGGAAAATACTTCCGATCAAACAAAACCTAGAAATCATTGATGGTCATAGCATCTCTATGCTCTGGCATAGTCATTGACTCCCACCAATTTAGTGCAGCTCCTAGTAATTTAAAAGTAGTAAGGATTTGTTTTCTTTCCTCACTACACTCCACCATGCGCAGATGGCGCTGCATATCCTTTTTCCACTGATTAGCTACTATGACATCAAAACCTCCTTGAAATTCTAGGGATGGACCTTTAAAAAGGATTCCCTAACTCTCTCCCACGGACAAGGTCCCGCAGGAGCTTGTACCTCCTGAGCTCGTTGCTGTTGAGTTTGTGGCAATTGCTGAACCACAGCAGTCATCGCTGGGTTGACCGCTTGGGCCATAATATGTGCTACCTCAGTAGCATTTATAGTTCCCTGCTGTGGCAGTGGAGGACCTACCTCCTCTTCTACAACTCTATTCCTTCTAGTGGGCGACCTCTCTTAGGAGGCATCTGAGATGAATAAACAATTGAGTTAAAATACTATATAAAATAATATATCTTGCAGAAGATCGCAAACATAGGCAACAAAATAGTCCTAATCATTAAGCTCTATATCAAAGAATGCTACGGTAGAACGTAACAAGTCCGCATAGATCCTAAAGACTCTAGAACCTGATGCTCTGATACCATCTGTGATAACCCGCTCACCAAAATAAGGGGTGGCCATCTCGATACTCTAATAATAAAGGGAATCATAGATGGACCATTCTTATTATCACAATAATACAATAAGTACACGAGATAACCACCCTATATTTCAGAAAAACAGGTTGCCAAAAATTTAATTTTATATGTTAAGGAAAGCATTTAAACAACCCAATTTGAAAACAAAGTGGAAACCCAAAAGAACTTATATTACATCCTCAACAAGTATACAATAAGGGGACCGAATATGCTGTCGGTCAACAGTCACTTACAATGTATTACAACAGTTTAATTAAGTTACATAATACATTACAATAAGCAAATACAACAGCTTGGGCCACACGCCCGAGTAACGACCCAATCATAACTAGAGTACAAAAATGAAGGTGTCTATAACAACATATCTCGTAATATCCGCAAAGTATCACGGCTCCCCAAAAACACCGGAATAGGAAAGTCAGAACGGGCGTCCTTGCGGCGGAGCACCTGAGCGAATATAAGATTCATGCACAACAAGAAATATGAACGGGTCAGGGTCCGATTTTATATGATCACCAGATGAATAATGAGTATGAAAGTTATGAACAGTAAATCATGATTGATAGAAATAAGAATCTACCTACTCAACTCAATGCATAAACTAAGGCAATTTAATGATCATAAATTTAATTCAGTTAGGCAAGAGAATATGAATCAATATCATTAATTGAAATCTCCATCATTTACACTGATTCATTTTATCGTTCCATATCTCATTATGAAACATAATCACAGTTATTTTCTCTTTATGGCATTTATCATGAATCAAGTTCAACTTGAATATGAATAGTTATATTCATCTATATATATAACGATTCTAAGACCGCCCGTCCGGGTTTCCCCACTGTGCGCGCCCCTAAATGACTATCATCTTCTAGGGCCTATCAATCAAGATAACCTGGGCATCCTAACGCAACATCGGGAAGTGGCCATATACCTGTGAGTGAGTCATAACCACACCCCGAATTACCCCACATCGCACAATAAATACAACATACATAATAACCGGTCATATGGCCGAGGACTATATTCACCCTGCATCCACTAGCCAGGGGACTTCACCTCATGTGCATTCTTCCCTTATGATAGCATTTAGAGAGATGTGTTTAAGTAAATTATTATTTACCATTTTTATTTTCATTTTAATAGATACATCACATTTTATCCGAAGATATACATATTTCATGCCATCATTATAACTTCAATGATTAATGAACCTCTTATTCATACTCCAAGAATTTGTGGTGTCACTATAAACCACCAAGTCTAGCATACCTTAATTGAGCTTCTAAAGTCTCCATATATAACCTTACAACTCCTAGTCTCATAATAATTAACTTAAGAAAAAGAATGCCCTAACATCAATTTGTACACCTCCCAATAAGACCCATTTAATCCATATCTAATGTAGGGTTATAAACTAACTCATCTAGGACTCTAGGACTCTAAGTTTACTTCATACAAGAAGGTTCCCAAGTCCTAAGCCTAAAGAAAAAGGGTAAAAATTGAGTTAGAAAAATAACTCAAAACAGCAATATTTCAAATCGATTCGCCCCATGCAGCGAATCGATTCGCCCAAAAACGAATCGATTCAACTTTCTATTTCATCCGAATCGATTCGGCCTTAACCCGAATTGATTCGGTTCCCCAGACCTGTAACCTGACCCCTTAGCTAATCGATTCGCCCTAGGGCCGAATCAATTCACCCCTGCGAATTTGCTAAGAATGGGCTACGGGTTATGAACCCTAGATTTCCCTCAAAACCTATTTCTCCTCCATTTTTACACACATCAACCACCATTAATCTACCCAAAAACATCCTACATGTTTATCAACTACTATACTCCATATAATCATCTATTTAAACTATGATTAGGGCTAAAACACCACAAATCCATAAAATCCATATTTGTTCATTTGATCCCAAGACACAACTATCAATACAATTTATTCATCTTAAATCACATATTATCAAGTAGAAAACTTGCCCTGAGGTTGAAATCTCAGATTCTTGGAAGATGAAAATCCCAAATCTTCAATCTCTCTCTTTTCTCCTCTTTTCTCCACAATTCTCTTCTTCTCTCTTTCTCTCTAGGTTAGTAAATACACACTTAAGAGAAATAAATGAGGTGCAAGACTAAATCGTGACTTTAGTCTAAATTCCCAACTTAAATGGTTAATACCACATTAAAATGACTCGCAACTACACATTTATGTTAAAACCAGTCAAAAGTGTCCGAAACCCAAAAATACAATATGGTACTTATTTTGACTATCTCGCACATTTCGGGACTAACAACGCCCTCTAAATTGGCATCTGACAAGTTTATAAATCATTTCAAGTTCCGATTTCATTTATACCATAAATGTCATTTAAAGCATATGACACTATAAAACGTAGCATGATGATATTTACATACACATACAATAAATATGCAACAATCTAGTAAATATTTTCTTTCAACTCATTCAATTAATATTTACTCCATTTTTTAACATTTTATATAATTACTTCACACAGTAAATTAATATAAAATAAATTCTCAAAAGTGTGGGTTGTTACATTAAGGAGTATATATGGTTTAGAGAGGTGGATGACAACTTCATTTTTGGCCTCTACATAAGTGAGATTAAGGAAGAGCTTAAGCGAAGAGGAAAAGGAAGAAAGGGAGAAGAGAACTTGAAGAAGAGATGAGAAGAACCAATCTCCGGATTCAAATCATCCCTAAGTATTAAGACTTAGGATTCATTTCCAAAAGGCAAATATTTACTTACTTTAGATTGCAAATTATGTAGTTAATTACATTCATAATTGATTAGGAACAAAATATGAGATTTAAAAGATGTAAACTTTGATAATCCATTGAAGCGTTTTATTTGTGTTTCATCTATGAGTTTTAATTTTGAATGATCGATGATAAATAAATGGAAAATTCGTAATATAATTCTGGGTTTATGAGAATGAAAATAGGAATATTGATAGGTCGTTAGAAATAAATAAATTTCAAGATTAGATTAATTCTGAGTTATTAGAATTGAATCATGATTATGAATCATTATGTTTAGATAATGAATTCAGGTTTGATTTGATGTTAGAATGCTTCTAGGTTGATAATATATTGATGTATGATATCAATTTAAGGTTTTGGTAGGCTTGGGAACTCCATTGGAGGGTTTTAAAGGTGAAAACCCGAGGAAGAAGACGATTGACAACCTTGTAAATTGCATCGGTCAGTCAGCCAAGCGAACTGGTTCGGTTTGTTAGCCTGCTCAGAATTTTGTTAAGCTATGTTTTGGCCCATTAGAGAATGTGGAATGAGCCTAGGGGCTTTTGGGGTAGATTGGGACTACGAGGGATTATATTTAAGGGCTAATACGACTTTTGGGCCAACGGATAGATGGCTTCAGGTGAGACGAACCGAAAATTCAAGTGAGTGAACACTTATATATATATATATATATATATATATATATATATGTGTGTGTGTGTGTGTGTGTGTGTGTGTGTGTATGTGTGTGTGTGTGTGTTATTTGTTTGTATTGAACATACCTACTCGATAATGCTATCATCAGGAGGTTGCATATGGTGGGCAGTCCACCCTGGTGTTGACCAATAGGTGTTGGATTGATTTCACAGGTCATAGTATGTTGCATAACAACTATCCATGTGTGATGATAGGTGATGGTTTGGGGACTAGTTGGGTGCGATGTGGTATGGTTGTGACCCCTGGACATATGTTTATGACCGCCTCTGTTTTTTTGTATTTATGTTTGGGTTCGATGGTGAGATTTCGTCCCGGTGGATCAATGTGATACGTGATGTGCCTAGAGCCTGATAGCACACGAGGTATGTATCTGCGAGGTCCCGACTCTGGGGATGAGGTTATAGGTATATAGCGAGTGATATATATGTGTGTATTACGTGTATATCTAATTATAGTATGGATGTAGCTAAGTTATTATATTGTGTGAACATTTATTTATTGCACGTGTGTCACTTTGATATTATTTTTGAACATATACCTCTTGAGGGTAGTATGTACTTAGCTAATGGTGATTATTAGCAGGATGGGCTTGGGAGCGGTTATTATCCTAGTTAGACTGGATAGTATAATTAGGATAATAGATGAATGCGTTAGGTACGCACTGTAGATGAGAGGTGAGGTTAAGTCTCATGTGCGTGCGATTGGTAAATTAATTGTGAAAGTAATACACTGCATGTTTATTATTTAAAGCATTTAAATACTGGAAAAATATTTTTAAACGTTTTCGAGCTTTAACACGTGGAAAAATCTATTTTCTTATTTTTCAAAACTCTAGGTGTGCAGCAGCATCAGGGAGATCATGGGTAACTCTTTCATGCCATTGCGAGCAGTAGCTGTGGATGCTACAATTTTGTTTTATCCGTCTCAACTCGATTCTATCTAAATAGCATGCAGTTTCATTTCTATATTTCCTTTTGGGCATTTTTCCCGTAGTTGGATAAGATTTTATTTCATGTCAAAGATATTCTTTATTTATTAGCATTCAGTTACACAATATGGTTATTTGTAATGGTTGATGGTTTATTCGGTTGCCAATTATTTATTTCTGCATTCAGTTATTCTATCACTTTATTTTATGTATGATTTTATTCATTTTATATTTATATTACTTCTTATGATAGTGATACTGAGAATGAAGTGAGAATGAAATCATACTAAATTCCTATTTTTTCTTAATAAATGATTGATCGCCCAGTGTTAGAATAGGCGAGGTATCACATCAACATATGGAAATTACATGTAATACTTTGGACCTCGTGCGAATGGTATAATCATGATGAGTAGAGAACTCACATTTTGGACTTCATATTGAGTAAATAAAATTTATATGTCGAAATAATAATAGATGAAGAATTTAATGAAAATTGAGTTTGGTGGAAAAATAATCTTTACTTTGGAAAATATATTCTAGTTGAATGATTTAGAATAAAGGTTTAAACTCTAATAAGAAATATTATCTTATATATTGTGAAAAATAATATATGAGAAAACGTACGTTTCATTTCTTTAAGAGATATAGATTGTGTAATCTATATGTGACTTTCAACCCATTGAAAATCCGAACTTATGACTAGAACGAATGAACGTGTATTTTTTGAATTGGCTATACTTGAAAGCATGAAACATGTATTAATTTAAGGAATAAGATTAATTCTTATTCAATGCTAAAATACTATGAGTTTAGATTCTATTTTTATGAATTAAAGATATAGTGCGAGAACATTATATATAGATTCCCAATGCTATACCTAGAGAATAGTGGGGCACTCAAGCGAGTACCTCCCTACTATAATTGAAGAACATTTTAATAGAATATAAAACTTTTGTGTTAAAGAGAACTCTTATTTTTTTTATTTGTGACTTAAAAATAAAATCTTGCGTATGCTATTGAAAATGATTCCAAAAATCCTTAGAGAATGCATGTCATAAATGTTTGGTTAAATTCCCTAGAATGAACTAAAATTACTTTATAAGTGACATATCTTATAACTTTAAAATAATAAAGAATATATATATATATATATCATTTGAAGGAATAATTAGACCATTATCATTTAGCCAAGATTTATCGATAGTAAGATAACTTATTTATACATGATGCATGTCAAATTATTTTCATGAAAATAGAGTCGCTTAATTTAAATTGGTTGCCATTGATATTATACACGACGTCCAGTTACAATTAAATGTATATGATATCGCTTTTCGAATGGTGACCTGGGTAAGGAAACTTACTTGGACCAACTTGAAGTTGAAGAATTTATGAATCTGGAAGGCACCAATAACTCGCATGATATTTTGATAATTTTAGATCATCAAAAGAGATTTATTTGATAATGATATTAATGGTGTTTATCGTTAAGAATGTCAAAATTTGAATGCACTTTTATTTTTTTACGCAAGAATGATTAGCTAATATTTGGTTATGATCTTTTGTTTCCAAGAAAACCAATTTATGCTAAGCCATAGTGTTGGCATAATGAGTTTCGATGAAATAAGAATATCACTCATTAATCATATAAGGCCAAATTTGAATCATTAATTGATTGAGTACCTTTAAATACAGTAATAATTATTTATTATATTATGCTTATTGTGAACCACCTTGTGCTCCACATGACCCAAGTATAAGAATCCTATATACAATGTTAAGAATTATGAATATGTGAACATCTTAAGTAGTCTCCACCGAGCTACTAAATACAGTTAGCTTGGAATTATTTATTTTGTACTAGTAATATGAAGGTTTGTATTAAAAAGTGCATTCTTATGCTATTGAGAAAGGTTGTGTGTTTTGATAAAAAAAAACTTGAACCTAGAATTAATTTTGGATCAACTAATGGATATGTGTCTAACACATATTATGATGCAGTTTTTTAAAACCCCGACAAATAATAATTATAGACATAATTAATGATATACTTAAATGTGATACCATTATATATGACTAGTGAGGAAATAAAAGGTTGAAAGACCTATTATAAAATACCCCTTTATGGAAGAGATTGAAACCAACCATTTTATCCATAACAATTGAACCATGGCTATTGTAAAATTTAGGACCGTTCTTATAATGGCAAGAATGACAAATATGTCAATTTAAAACTAATGAGTTGTGAGGGTGGATTATGTAAGGAATGATGAGAATTGAACCTAAATTATCCTCCAACAAAAGGAGTAGTGCAGGAGAAGGTGTAAAATACCTAGAAAGGGATGGGACTAAAGTTCGTTGATAGTTGGATCACTTGGTAACCCAAACTATAGACTGAAGATACCAATGAATAGCTTCAAATGGTAATAATAAGTCACAAGAGAAATGGATTGAATCATGCTAATTAATTCTATATGGGGTTATTTCTATTCCATCCATATGGAGCATGATACCCTAAAGAGAATTAAGATTGAGTTAATTATAACTCTTAATGAATATTTATAACTCTATTTTGAGTGGGGTACATAGGTACGAGAATATCCTTGATAGACTCATCTATGTAAATGTGAGAGTATGGTCGCTTCCTATGGTAATTTGGTGAAAATTCCCTAGAGCGTTCACATACTGGGTTAGAAGCACATGCCCATAAAGTAATGGCTTGAGAACTGCACCCAAATAGGGTTATGTGTGGGATGTTGTCAGAGATAGATTTCAAAAATACGGTTACTCTAATATGTTTTGAATCATCTTTACTACGTAATGGTTTAAGTCGAAATACACCTTTACTTATGCACACTTTTATGAATTATTACTCAATAAATTTTCAAACATTACAAGTGGGAGATTGTTAGAACTTTGTGTAAGATTTTAAAATAAAATGCATAGGTATGAGACAAGGATGGACAGAGCTTTATTAAAGTGGGAGACAAACCAATCTTCTTATGTTTCTCCTTGATTTCCTCCACTTTCTCCCCTTGTTTTTTGCCACAAATGCAAAGCATCAACTTTGGCATTTAAAAGGAACGAACCAAGATAAAAAAAGAATAATACACACATAACAGAAAAAGATTTTTGGAACACTCTCTTTCTCTCGGAATTCTTTATGCAAAATTTTTAAACCAAGAGACGAAAAAAAAAGGAAAAGAAATCAGTAGTCTTGGTTTTCTAATGCCTGGAAATTTATTATCACAAATGTTTACTCTCTTGCACAAAATATTACATCTGAAAATTGTTTGTTCCCCCAAAATAGTTTTTTATATTGAGAGATAAATTTGGGGATGGGTGTTCGTATGTCATATAACTACAATTCATGGTTATATGAGACAGAGTAGATTCTTGACTTGTTTTTATCCTGGGAATGGCGTGACTGTATACTACATGCACAAAGAGGGTAGATCCACGAAACGTTTTGAAGAGAGCGACCTATTCCACGACTGAAACCAACAACCGTCTACTACAAATTTTATAAACAATTGATGTAATATTGTTTATTTTTATTGTATAATATATATTTGGATTCCAAACCATGTGGTTCATATTTGCGATATTCGTATGAGGTAATAATTTAATTTTAAGTATAAGACTAAAATAATATATTATATTTATCATTCGATGTCTCCATAAATCACTCCGATGTGATTTTTAATTACAATATCTAAATTTGTATCAACTTACACCTGAACAATAATTAGTAATCAAGCTTTAGTCACTTAACCCAATATCAATACATGTTATTTATGTATGCCTAGTCCATTTAAATTATCCATGATTCATAGACCGATATTCATTATAGACCATCATATGTGCCATACTCTCTACATTTATCTCAAAATTTTCAAATTATCACATTACATGTGTAAACCATTATCATTTTCATATAAATGCCTTCATAATAGAGATATTTGTATCATCCTTATAACAACCGTTTATGTATGTGTATTCACTACATATATATTCAAATAAGGTTTGATTAAAGCTAACATATATTAAGTTGATATAGCTGTAATTATACATATGAAATTTTAACATAAAACTAGAACTATTAAACATAAAATTTATAAAGATTTCCAAAAATTAAATTTCCAAAAATAGGTTATGGGATCTGAATTCCATTTGGATGAAGGCGTTATGATTATTTTTGACAATTATCTATTTTGTCCTCAAATATTAGTCACTGTATACGAGTCAACTTTGGACTAAAAACTGCGTAAATCCACATAGAATTTTGTGTCAAAAGTTATATAGCTAAAAAGGTATATAAGTCTACTATTTACCTCAATAATTTATGGGTATTCCGAGTTGTATACACATGAAATCCCTTCATATAATGATGAAAATATATCATGTTCGAGACAACCTAAACAAATATATTTTTATGTATTGTTCTCTACTTTCCTTACACAAATCAAACCTTATACCTTTTCTTTAGGAATAACAACTTCACATAATTTCATCCTAGCATGATTTAGTAATATAATTACTTCAACATATGGTAGTATACTCATTTCAGTGTTTTCAAAAATACTAATAACACCCATTTAGATTAATTTTCGTACTTACAGTATCATGGTTTCTTTCAAAATCTATCCACATGAAAATATATCATTCATAAAACAGATACCATGGTAGAAATTATATTTAGCTCACAAACATTCATACAAATCTTCCAAAACACTATCAAGAAAATCATAACGCATATCTTTTTCCATATATTTAAAAATAAAAATTCAAAATATCACTACAGCAAAATAGTCGAATTGTCATGATACTTGACCATGAAAATGAAGTCTTGTCACTATCAACGACCATGCAAATTTTGGGCGCGGAAATAAACCTTGTCACGGTCCTTAACTGTGAAAAATCCCTATTATCACAGTCCTTTTAAGCCTGAATATTATGTCAAGGAAATGGATGACCATATTTTGTCATGGTCAAGGACCATGACAACAATGAAATTATCACGATCAAAGACCGTAATAGAATTTTCACGATCTAGACTGTAACAAGCCTTTGCCGAAAAAGTGAGACAATTTTTAATTTTTGGCGTAATATACGTATTATTATTCATAAAAGATAATAAGTCATACCTCAACTCCAATAATCACATCCCATGGAGTTTAAAAACGTAATTTCCTCAAGTATTTGTTTGGATTGAAATGTAGCCTTCATCACGTACATCAATATTTATGAAATCCTCACAATGTAAATTATCCATTTACATTTATAGATGTTAGAGATAAGGCTAGTGTTTCAAAATATAGGTAAATAAAGAAACTATCTCATTATTAGGATTCCAATAAGAGGGAGTCCTAAAAAATTCATGTAAGGCCTTGAACTTATAGTCCCCATAAGTTAAGACAAAATGTTAAGTTTACAAGTAAGTGTAATACCACCTATTTTTTGGAATGAATTAAATGCCTATTTAATAATTAATTAATATTTACTCGGGTGAATTAATAGGAAATTTATCCGGTTTAATTGGTTTGGATTACTAACTGAAATTTAAAATGAGGATTTTAAATAATTTCTAGACGACTCATAAATTAAATTAAATGAGTTGTGATTGATTTGACATTTCAGTTTGGTACGTTTGGATGGGACTCTAGGGGTGTGTGGAGGCCTGAAATGGTATTTTTAATGTTGCAAAATGGGTTTCGGGGATAATATACCTTTAGGCCATGTTTTAAGATTATCAAGATATTATTTTGGGCTTATTTGGGGTCCAAAAGTGGTCCATAGTGGACCAACGGATTTTGAGTTTCAAATAGGTTTATAACCCTCATTAAACGAAAAAAAGTAAAACATAATTAAATCACTGGTTTCAAGAGGCAATCATTGGGAGAGGAAGAAGAACATTCAAGGGGAACTAACCAAGGATCAAGATCCAACCATCTTTAAGGCAAGGAATAATATCATGCTTACTGTGTTAATATATAATCAATTTATTACTTTCATTGTTGTTTATGAATTAATGAATTAGAAGCATGTTCTTAAGATATAAAATCAACTTTTTTAATGTTGAATCAATAGGTAAGTTGATTGGATCCATGTTTAGGTTAAAATGTATCTTTAACTTAGAATAATATGATTTATTGGTGAGAATAACCTTGATTAATGCATTGTGAATCATTATGCATTGAAATTCTAACTCATGTATTATTTGAACAATTGATTTGTGTGTAATCACATGCTTAAATAAAGGATTAATGACAATTGTATGTTAATTGGTCTTATTTGTAAGAAGATGATGACTTATTGCTTGTATGTCAAAATACTGATATCAAACCCGTAATTGATTAAGAATCCTGTTTATAATTGTTGTAAATTATTTATATATGTTATATTGGGTTTTTGTTGTTATAGAAACCCTAGGTTGAGTTTTGGTATTTTTGGTGCGGCCATGGAGGTACAACTCGACGAAACAGAACACATTTGCCCGTCGGATCGATCCGACCATAGACTTTTGACATATTGGGGTTTTCAATGGTTTTTACGGGTGGTTTGGTTTGGGGTTGTATACATATATATATATATATATATATGTGTGTGTGTGTGTGTGTGTGTGTGTGTGTGTGTGTGTGTGCGTGTGCACACGTGTGTATGTATATGTGGGATTTTGTACATACCATCCATACAGAGCCTTTTTTAAATAGTAAAAAATCTATTTTTGAGTTGATTTTTTGTGTGGTATTTAAACATTTCATGAACCCCTCAAAATAAATTATATCAAAATGAGTGTTTTTTATATTTTAGAAAAATTGGTCAAAATATGTCAGTTTTTAAGGAGCTTAAACTTACATATTTTGACCATTTTTTTAAAGAGCAAAAAAAATCATTTTGTGTTGATTTCGTCTTATGAGGTTCCTTGAAATGTTCAAATACCACACAAAAAATCAATAAAAAATAATTGTTTTACTATTCTAAAAAAATAGTTCGCATAGGAGGTCCTCATTTAAGGACCTCTCTCTCTCACACACACACACACACACACACACACACACATATATATATATATATATATATATATATATATATATATATATATATATATATATACTGTTCTTATACAGACCAGTCCTCATTTTGAGAGTGCGGACCAGATAACCTATACAAATACGTTAACATATCCCCTTACAGTATCTCACATAAAACATTATCCATAGACATACTTCTTGGTGACTCCGTATAATGTCAATGATATTCATTATATGTCATACTCTTAGTGATAACATGTACGTACAATGACAAACATAACTCAATATCCACCCAAACTAGTTGTCGATATTCAAACCCGATTATCAT
The DNA here is from genome assembly GCA_949130495.1 of Sambucus nigra. Lineage (NCBI taxonomy): Eukaryota > Viridiplantae > Streptophyta > Magnoliopsida > Dipsacales > Adoxaceae > Sambucus > Sambucus nigra. The sequence goes on along the minus strand of OX422222.1, from coordinate 444,363,102 downwards.
CTTTCCTATACTCATACACAACACATAATCTTAAAAGGGCTCTCCAATATTTTTAAACTTCCAACTCTTTAACACTTCGTCTCAACTCTTCTATTCATATAAACATTTCAAAATATCCTAGGATTAATATTCACTACATATACGTATACTAAAGAAATACATCTCAACTCTTATTACTATTTTCTTCTACTTATCATAATTCAGTATGAACCCATATTCGGATCAATTGGGATATATTGACTAGTAATTGAATTTCAGATCATTTCACATATTAAATTTAAACATATACAACTATTAATATTTTCACTTCACCTTTACCTTGTGAGTATTCATTTGATTCACACTCTAACAATTAACCATCTCATCCTTTAACGGAATATGGGTTCCCGTACCTCACACTCCCACATAAATGGGCACACACCAAACCATGGCTTAATAAGTGACACTACTGAAGTTTACATATATCAGTATAAGAAGGGATTACTTCCAATACTTCACAATTTTCATATACCACATTTTGTCTTTAAATTTTTTCCTTAAATGACATGTTTGTCCTTACCACAAATAAAACAATGCAATGATTCATTCAAAAATACATGTATTCGCTGTCATCCCCAAATAAACCTTAACATCTCATTTCCTTTCCTACAAGATCCTTGCATTTCACATCTCGTATAACAATATGTATGTATAACTAACAAATGTTAGTTAATAAAAGCCAATTTACTTATGACTCAAAGAAATTTCTACTTCTACTGCCAAATCTAAGCGTTCCTCACCCCATAACCTCTAAAACCTAGGCTCTCATACCAAAGTCGACACACCACAACCCAGTTACTTATAATTAAGTTTGAAAGTCAAAGTGAGTCAAATCATAATTACCTTAATCAAACCGTAAACACGAGTATCCTGTTTCAATTATTAACATGAAGCAATAAAACTAGAACCTTTAAATTTTTAAAGTAATTATGCTTATTTAAACTTGCTTAAAGGATAAGTAGGATTAAATAACCCCTTTTTCATTTGACCAAAATTATGGTTTTATGCATCATTTGATAACCCAACCCGACCTCTTAGATTTGTCAGTGACATCACGTTACCTGAAACACGTAACCATAGTAACCATGAGCAAAATAGCCCAGTGAATGCATCACTACTAAATTATTGCATATAATTAAATTCAATCAATCATATTCATGTGGTAATTTATGTATACTTCTCTGACCCATTCATAATTATGTATTACTTATCTGGTTCATTCATAAAGAATTACCAAGTACATACTTATCCAGCTCATTCGTAAAGAATGACCAATTATATAATTATCTGGATCATTCATAAAGAATGACCAACCTATCCAAATCATGATTCACATATCATATCTGCAAAAGACAATTCCCCCCATTCCTGGTCGAGGAGTAACCCCTTGTCTTTAATAGACAAATCTTCCCCATTCTGGGTTGGGGAGTAACCACCCATTTCGGTTAACCGAAATGAACAAATTCATAATCAATAATATTTTGATCATATCCATAACCATGTATAATACCTCTTACCAGTGAGTGATATTCATATCTTATCCATAACTATGTGTAATACATCTTACCCGGGAGTGATATTCAAATCGTATCCATAACCATGTGTAATACAACTTACCCGTGAGTGATATTCATATCTTATCCAAAACTATGCGTAATACATCTTACCCGTGAGGGATATTCAAATCGTATCCATAACCATGTGTAATACAACTTACCCGTGAGTGATATTCATATCATCTCAATAGCCATGTATAATACATCTTTTTACAGTGAGTACACTCACCTTTGCCACTTCATGTGTTTTTCCCTTGCCTTTGTCTGGCACTTGTTCAACCAGTTCTTCTTCCCTTTTACATATAAAGTCTTAAAATATTAGTATCATCATAAGGATATGAACAATCTAAATAATGACTTAACCTTAACTGAATTCAAAAGCATCATATCAACCCATTCTAATTATTTATCACAAATGAAGTTTTATCCAATTTCATGTTTAATATTTAACATATCCAATCCATAGCCCAAACATACTTTAATTTCTTCTTGGAAATACAATTCTTATCATATTAGGTTCCCAATATAAAAGACAACACGTCATTTCAAGTTTGCTAGAGCAAGATGTGTCCATTTCTTTATTACAAATCAAATCTGCCCTATAGACTCTTTTATCGTTCAGTCAACTTCGAAGAATTTTTATAATTTTTATGCATCATAACTTCCTTTAATATTTCACCCAACATCCATAACTTTTTTATAAACACAAAATTAAATTTTCATAATTTTTAAGGTTCATTTGTTATATCAAGCAAAACATCGAACACCAGGTGTGCATACTTACACCCTTGGGGCAGATTTGATACATAAACTTAAAACTATCACCACAGATTCATTTCTTCATATTTTCACATAATATTCATATATTTTATACATATATGAGTCTATTTTCATATCCAACTATAATTATTCAATTCCAATAAATATATAAAAAGTTATAGGAGTTTGAATACACAAGGTTTACAATCAAAACAATATACATAATTTACACATTCAACTTTGATTAAACTTCCATCTATCCGTACATATACACCAAGTCATGAAATTTCAATAAAAAATCAATGATTTCTATCATTTCAATCAATAATACCAAAATAATAACATGATTTACGCATAGAATTACCTTGGGGACTTTTTCGTAATTTCCTACAGATTTTTCTCCTCACTTTCTACATCCCGAGCTTCCCGATTCTCTCTCCTCAAACCAAATTCTCTCATGCCTGATTTTAGATGAAGGAGGAGGTCATTTCAAGGTTTTAACGTCGGTATAAGTCACCTCCCCTTGGTCCAATCAAAATATGACATGTGTCGCCGTGTAAGATAAAATATCCTTTAAAGCTAAATGACTACTTTACCCCCTATTCGTAATTTCAACATAACTCCTTCCTCGGACCTTTGTTTTATACACCGTTTGTTGTGTTCAAACTTAACTCATATATCTAAAATTATCTAGTTTTCTCCCCAAGTCAATTATCATATTATAGTGTCGAAAATTAGTCCCGAACTTGAACATTCCTACCGAAGACTTCAAAAATTTGTATTTGTGACTAATCCAATATTTCATAAGTGATGAAGGTAGGATTAGACTAAACACAATAACTTAACATTATATATTCTAATAACACATTATCCCCATCCCATACGGTAAGCATGATTTAAACATAGTTTATCATAATCATATCCGGGTCGTCACAACCTTCCCCCCTAGAAACTTTCGTCCCCGAAATTTAGGAGGAATTTCACTTACCAACCAATTGGGAATACTATTTCCTCATGCTCGAAAAATCTTCTCTCATATCATCTTTATTTTATTTATCACTTACACGTAATAATAATCATCTAATGATTTCTTATAAATGGAAGTCAATTCCCAACTCATATATAACTTCATACCTTCATTCCTATGGTCCATTCTTATTATCACGTAATATTTCAAATAATAAATATTCTATTACAAGACTAACTTCTTATGTTTCCTTTCTCCAACTTCCATTCAATATTTTAATTCATAATTATCATATTACAAGACTAGCTTATTATATGTCATCTTCCATTCAACACCAAATACATGTGTTTGACCTTAACAACTTTCTGTATTATTTCTAAAGTTTAAGAGTATGTTAAATATCATCCTTACAATTTCTTAATTTAAATATATCCTCACTACTATTCATATATCGAAACTGAACAATCATTCACTCAATATTTATTCTTAACCAAGATTTCATATTCACCTTCATGTATATTATGCGGTCATGCACTATGAACTCAATCTAACTTCTCACTATATTCCATTTTTCAGTATCATTTATCCTCACTACTATTCATATATCGAAACTGAACAATCATTCACTCAATATTTATTCTTAACCAAGATTTCATATTCACCTTCATGTATATTATGCGGTCATGCACTATGAACTCAATCTAACTTCTCACTATATTCCATTTTTCAGTATCATTTGATTGTTCTTTAACTAAACATACAATGACTTTAATAAGTCATTTATCCAACACAATAACTTCACAATCATAATCTTATCCCAATGATTATTAACATGATATTCTTATGCAATATCATTAATACACTCATCATACACGTTTATTAACATGGAAATTAAACGTACCACCACCACTTAAAACTTTAACAATACTTAAAAACCTTGTGATACTTCTCTAGCTATTATATGTCGTATTTCTTTCAAATAACCTATACATATACATTAACATATCCCCTTACGGTATCTCACATAGCACATTATCCTTATATATACTTTTTGGTGACTCCGTATAATGTCAATCATATTCATTATATGTCATACTCTTAGTGATAACATGTACGTATAATGACAAACATAACTCAATATCCTCCCAAACCAGTTGTCGATAATGAAACCCGATTAGCATCTTTCGTATACTCATACACAACACATACTCTTAAAAGGGCTCTCCAATATTTTTAAACTTCCAACTCTTTAACACTTCATCTCAACTCTGCTATTCATATAAGCATTTCAAAACATCCCAAGAGTAATATTCACTACATATACCCATACTAAAAAAATACATCTCAACTTTTATTACTATTTTTTTCTACTTATCATAATTCAGTATGAACCTATATTCGAATCAATTGCGATATATTGACTAGTAATTGAATTTCAGACCATTTCACATATTAAATTTAAACATATACAACTATTAATCTTTTCACTTCACCTTTACCTTGTGAATATTTATTTGATTCACACTCTAACAATTAACCATCTCATCCTTTAACGGAATATGGGTTCCCGTACCTCACACTCCCACATAAATGGGCACACACCAAACCATGGCTTAATAAGTGACACTACTGAAGTTTACATATTCCAGTATAAGAAGGGATTACTTCCAATACTTCACAATTTCCATATACCACATTTTATCTTTAAAATTTTTCCTTAAATGACATGTTTGTCCATACCACAAATAAAACAATGTAATGATTCATACAAAAATACATGTGTTCACTGTCATCCCCGAATAAACCTTAACATCTCATTTCCTTTCCCACAAGATCCTTGTATTTCACATGTCGTACAATAATATGTATGTATAACTAATAAATGGTAGTTCACAAAAGCCAATTTACTTATGACTCAAAGAAATTTCTACTTACACTTCCAAATCTAGGTGTTCTTTACCCCAGAACCTCTAAAACCTAGGCTCTGATACCAAAGTCGACACACCACAACCCAGTTACTTATAATTAAGTTTGAAAGTCAAAGTGAGTCAAATCATAATTACCTTAATCAAACCATAAACACGAGTATCCTTTTTTAATTATTAATATGAAGCAATAGAACTAGAACCTTTCAAAATTTTAAAGTAATTATGCTTATTCAAACTTGCTTAAAGGATAAGTAGGGTTAAATTACCCCTTTTTCACTTGACCAAAATTATGGTTCTATGCATCCTTTGATAACCCAACCCGACCTCCTAGATTTGGTAGTGACATCACGTTACCTGAAACACATAATCATAGTAACCGTGAGAAAAATAGCCCAATGAATGCATCAATACTAAACTATTGCATATAATTAAATGCAATCAATCCTAAAGAATGACCAATTATATATTATGTATTACTTATGTGGTAATTTATGTATACTTATCTAACCGATTCATAATTATGTATTACTTATATGGTTCATTCATAAAGAATTACCAATTATATACTTATTCGGCTCATTCATAAAGAATGACCAATTATATACTTATTTGGCTCATTCATAATGAATGACCAACTTATCCGAATCATGATTCACATATCCAATATGCAAAATATAATTCTCCCCCATTGCTGGTCGAGGAGTAATCCCTTGTCTTTAATAGATAAATCTCTCCCATTCCGGGTCGGGCAGTAACTACCTATTTCGGTAAATAGAAATGAACAAATTCATAATCAATAAAATTTTGATCATATCCATAACCATGTATAATACCTCTTACCAGTTATTGATATTCAGATCTTATCCATAACTATGCGTAATACATCTTACTTGTGAGAGATATTCAAATCGTATCCATAACCATGTGTAATACAACTTACTCGTGAGTGATATTCAGATCTTATCCATAACTATGTGTAATACATCTTACCCATGAGGGATATTCAAATCATATCCATAACCATGTGTAATACAACTTACCCGTGAGTGATATTAAGATCATCTCCATAGCCATGTATAATACATCTTTTTACAGTGAGTACACTCACCTTTGCCACTTCATGTGTTTTTCCCTTGCATTTGTCTGGCACTTGTTCAATCGCTTCTTCTTCCCTTTCACATATAAAGTCTTAAAATATTAGTATCATCAATCCAAATAATGACTTAAGCTTAACCGAATTCATAAGCATTATATCAACCCATTCTAATCATTTATCACAAATGAAGTTTTATCCAATTTCACGTTTAATATTTAACATATTCAATACATAGCCCAAACGTACTTTAATTTCTTCTTGTTAATACAATTCTTATCATATTAGGTTCCCAATATAAAAGACAACATGTCATTTCAATTTTCCTAGAGCAAGACGTGTCCATTTCTTTATTACAAATCAAATATGCCCTATAGACTCTTTTATCGTTCAGTCAACTTCGAAGAGTTTTTATAATTTTTATGCATCATATTTTCCTTTGATATTTCACCCAACATTCATAAACATATTTAAAAATACAAAATTAAAGTTTCATAATTTTTAAGGTTCATTTTCTATGTCAAGCAAAACATCAAATACCTGGGGTGCATAGTTAAACCCTTGGGGCAGATTTGATACATGAACTTCAAACTATCACCACAGATTGATTTCTTGGTATTTTCACATAATATTAGTATATGTTATACATATATGAGTATATTTTCATATCCAACTGGAATTATTCAATTCCAATAAATATATAAAAAGTAATAGGAGTTTGAATACACAAGGTTTCCAATCAAAGCAATATACATTATTTACACGTTCAACTTTGCTTAAACTTTCATCTATCCGTACATATACACCAAGTCATGAAATTTCAATAAAAAATCAATTATTTCTATCATTTCAATCAATAATACCAAAATAATAAAAAGATTTATGCATAGAATTACCTTATGGACTTTTTCGTAATTTCCTACGGATTTTTCTCAATTTTTCTCCTCACTTTCTACTTCCCGAACTTCCCGATTCTCTCTCCTCAAGCCAAAATCTCTCATGCCTGATTTTGGATGAAGGAGTAGGTCATTTCAAGGTTTTAAAGTCGGCATAAGTCACCTCCCCTTGGTCCAATCAAAATATGACATGTGTCGCCATATAAGATAAAATATCCTTTAAAGCTAAATGACTACTTTACCCCTATTCGTAATTTCAGCATAACTCCTTCCTCGGACCTTGGTTTTATACAACGTTTGTTGTGTTACGAACTTAACTCATATATCTACAATTATCTAGTTTTCTCCCCAAGTCAATTATCATATTATAGTGGCCAAAACTAGTCCCGAACTTGAAAATTCCTACCAAAGACTTCACAAATTTGTGTTTGTGACTAGTTCAATATTTCATAAGTTATGAAGGTAGGATTATACTAAACACAATAACTTAACATTATATATTCTAATAACACATTATCCCCATCCCATACGGTAAGCATGATTTAAACATGGTTTATCATAATCATATCTGGGTCGTCACAGAGAATGTGCCAAACTCACCGTCAGTGACACATGTCCGGTCCGCACTCTTAATGCGAACTGGTCCGCACAAGAGCAGTATATATATATATATATATATATATATATATATATATATATATATATATATATATATATATATATATATATATATTATAACGGGATAAACTAAAAATACACAAGAGGTGGGGTTTTATATAGTCTTGAGTGTAATATAATAATGATTATAACCCGGTTCGGGGATTTGAATGGGCTTCGGGTCCATTAGTGTATGTTATATCATATGAGAAATTCAGATCATGTTTTTGTATTATACAAGGTAGGATTTAGTTACTTGGAGTGACCAAAGACTTTGGATGAGGTTATTTAAGTGCGATTATTTGCATTAGGGTATTGTACCTTACACTTCGGTTTGTAGATATCTATATAATAAAGTAGGAAAGTGTTTAAAACGTGTGAGCACAATAACGGATCAGATTTTGCCACCCAATCCACCCAAAATCAAGGAATGAGATCACATCCCTCCATTATTATTTTAAAATTTAAAATTTTTATTTACATTTTTACTTTCATTTATGCACTATTTTTTTAATTATTCCTCTTATGTTATATCCCCTAATTATATCGGCCAATACCTTATTTGGTTCACTCCCTTTATCTCTCCTATCCCTTCTCATATAAACTCACCTCTCCTTACTCCCTATTTATTTTTCATCTCACTCCATCTCAAGGTTTCAACAAACTCTCTTTGCATTCTATGACGACCATATTGGCCCTCATTTTCTCCCTCCTCTCTTACTCATGGTTTCTGATTTTTCTTTTTGTATGTTATTTATTAGGAACTAAACAGTTTATTGGGTCTCAAACTATCGATTTAGGGTTCTTTTATGTATATCTAAGTAGTGTTTAATCATTTATTTAATTTCTATATTTTAATTTTTTTAGATGGAAATATGGTGTTTATAATTTATATTTTTGTTGACATTGAAGGTATCTTCTCTCTCTCTCTCTCTCTCTCTTCAAATTTTGGGGTCTTTAAGGTTTTATCAAAATATGAGTTGTCTTTTGAGATTTACTCTATTTTTTAGATTTTTTTATTTGCACATGAATATAGATGTTTTCTCGTAGTCCACAATTTTGTAACTTCCATCATGTTAGTATAATTTAAACTCTTTAGGATTTTTCTATATTTGTTTGTTTCAATCTCTCTAATGATGCAACTTTATTTGCAATTTTGTGATTTTCATTTGGAAGTTTGATTTCAGTTTAGTAATTTAGGATTATTTTTTCCTTAATTCATTCCTTTCTCTCTCTCTCTCTCTCTCTCAATATTATTTTTTAAGCCAATGGTTAAAAAATTGGGGTGTTTTGTAACTATTGGTCTTTAACTTGATTTTTTGTTATAAGATATTTTGACAACATAGATTGTCAATAATTTTGCACGCATTTGGTGTATTTCATTTTGTTACTTATTATGGTGGGTGTAGTTTATTATACACATTTAAAAGTTTCTCTTTTTGGTGTAATAAATCTTTTTATTTATTTCTCTAGAAAACGGGTATATGTTTAATAAAAAAACAAATTAGTGTGGATGTTGATTTAGAAACATGAATCCATATGGTATCTGGTATTTTTTTATATTTATGTTGGCTTACACAAATTAGTTGCATAGTAGTTTATACTGTCATTTTATTTTCTTCATGCTAGAGAGTGTATCAACATATTTTTTTATAATAGAGAGTGCATTTACATGTTTTAATAAAAATAAGATTTAATTATTTTGGTTCATGTATTGGCAAATTGTATTCTTGTTAATGATGGGAATGATTTCATAGCACAAATAAGAAGATAAATGGTACGCTTTTGGAGCCAGGTCTCAACACTCAATAATAACTCATACGTAGGATGAATAATCCAAATGTGGAAACAACCACATATACTTGTAACCTATCATTTGAACGTTCGACCCAATAACTTATAGAATCTCCCAAGAAAACATGCCTAAACTAAGTCCATCATTCTGATCACTTAGCCGTGTTGTGGCAAACAACCATGTCGTGGAAATCACACATGCCAATTTTAGTCAACATCTCACCCACGTTGTGATAAATAAACCATGCCATTTTTCTCAACAACTCACTCTGGCTATGGTAGACCAATCTTTGTTTTCCAACCTAACAACTCACTGACGTTGCGACAGACTAACACGCCAAAATAACCAAAAAATCATCAGTTATACTAAAAATAAACCATGCCAATCAACTCAATTTCTCGCTCGCGATGTGGCAGGCCAATTTATGTTATCCAACCTAACATCTCACTCACACTGCGGTGGACTAGCATGCCAAAAATAAATAGCAAGTCACCCATGTTATTTTGCTTAATAGCTCACTCGTGTTGTGGCAAACCAATCTTTGCCATCGGACATAACAACTCACTCACGCTGTGGTGGACTAACACTCCAAAAATATCTAGCAAATAACCTATGCTATGGAAAATCATAATGACAACCTTAGTTTCTAGTAGCTACACATATTACATCAAGTGCATCTACAAATCCCACTTACCATTACCTTACACAGACCACTACAAGAAAAAAACACATTTCACGACGCAATATGTCTGTCGCGAAAGGTATTAATTGTGTCGCAAAGACATTTCGCGACATACGACCATATGTGGCCCCTGTGTCATGGAATCACTATCTGGGAATGTATTCTGCGACATGCAATATCTAGATCGTATAATGTATTTACCATTCGCGACAAAGATAGATGTCGTGGAATGTATATATTTATAAAAATGTATATTGATATATATATTTTTATATTAAATAATACCTCACCTATTGTGATATAATGGAATGTCGTGAAATGTCATCTATTAGGCGACATCCTATACATGTCGGGGAATGTATATATTTATAAACGTTAGACACTCTTTAATAATGTAAGCCTCAGCAATGGAACCTTCTGGTCAAGCTTGGCCTCGCGTGCTAAGTGAACCATTAAATGGACCATCACATCGGAAAAAAGCGAGAGAAAAATCTTCTCCATCTTGAAGACTATCAAAACTATTCATTCTTCTAACTTCTCCAAATCTCTCTTCACCAGTGTCTTGGAGCAAAAATCCTAGAATAAATTACCCAACTCATAAAGAGTAATATAAATATCCTTAAGGATGTACCCTCGCATCCCAATGGCAAGAAGTCATTGAAGCAGGACATGACAATCGTGGATTTTTAGGCCCGTTAATTTTTCATCTTTTGTGGTCACATACCTTGAGATGTTCATAACATAACCATTCATATACTTCACCTATTTCAATAATTCATATAAACCCTCTCTCTCATTCAAGGTCAATGTGTATGCCGCTGGGGGCTTGACAAAGGATCCATATGAACAACTTTGTAGATGCAATTGTGTCTTTTGCCTATTTTCAAAATCAATACATGCCTTTTCAGTGTCCTTGTTCTTCCCATCCATGTTAAATATCTTTCCAAGCAAATGATTACATATGTCCTTCTCTATGTGCATAACATTAAGGTTGTGATGGACCCTAAGTTTCTTCCAATATGGGTGCTCAAATAAAATGCTTTTCTCAAATAAGACATTTTTTGGTCCAGTTCAGGTTTATTTGATCACGAGGTCTCTTCTTATTATTTGGATTCTTTTCAAACTTGACATCTAGTAGGGATCCAGTTGGCTAAGTAAATTTTCCATTTGTAATTCCAAGGATTTAGTTCGATTCTCAAACTTACCATTAAGGCCCTACTCCTTCGACAAGGGTGGTTATCTTGTATGTAATATCTATGGCCCAAGTATCCAATCTTACTTCGTGAACATTGAGATAATGCATCCTAGTTACAAGTGGGACAAATAAGATAACCTTTTGTGATCCACCCAGACAAGTTACTATATGGGGGAAATTCATTTATCGTCCACATTATAACTGCATGAATTCGAAAAGTTTGTTCATTATTGTCATCATAAGTCAATACACCATTTTCCCACAAATTATTCAGCCCACCAATTAACAGTTGCATGTAAATATAGATATATTTCCATAGGGCTTGTATTATAGGAATAAATAGGGACATCATGAAGAATGTATCCTTCATGCACTTCTATGGTTTTATGTTGAGGGTAATAAGTATCACGGGACACATGTATCCTTCTTTATTATTACGTTAGTAGCTCTATATGCATGAACTTCGGGGTGCTCCCCATGGGTCCCTCACGTAGTTTATTTTGAAACTAGAATCGCATGCTAAACAAGTGAAATTGTAAGGACATATTTTATAAGTCCGATTTTACATTAATGTATATTGTATACTACTACAAACCGTCAAAGAAAAAGTTCAAGTTTGAAGATACATAAAGACGGACCCTAATATCAAAAGTTCTTCTACAATCAAGCATCTGCGAGATGAATTTTAGTAAGGTTGTATTTTTGTCCCTTAACGGTTCATTTAAAAGCGTTGGGATATTTTTCTAAAATATTTTCTAAGTGTTGAGGCGTTGTTTTTCGTCAAAATATTGTGTTGAGGTGGATTTAAAAAAAATAATAAATAAAAATTTTATTTTCACTCTGTCGTTCGAGTGACTTGATCATGTCGTTCAAACGACATGTTGATCTCATGCGATGTCGTTCAAACGACATATGTCCTCGTTCGAGCGATCTTTCGACTCAACTTTTCTATATAAATCATGTTAAATGAGTCCTATTTCGTGAAGCAGAGCTGACGAATTTCTTTCTACATAAACTGCAAACAACAGATTACTTTTGTCTTCTTTAATTTAGGATTCAATCATTTTGTTGTCCAATTCACAAAAATCTCAAATGCTTTAGTGAATTGTTTTGGAACCCAAGATACATCTTTGCTAGAGTTTCTCTTGTATGGAGGATAACCTATTGCTGATATAGGTGCCACTTGAGGGAGGTGATGGGCTGACTTGACTGCGTGTCAAAGGGAGTACTCGTGGGTGTTCCTAGGCTGACTGGACTGCGTGTCTTTGTGGATCTTCTAAGATTGATTCATTATTTATTCATAAATGAGGTTCTTATGGTTATCTACATATATTCATTGCATATTTCATTCGTAATCATTGTGAGTATGATTAGTGAAATATAAGGTTTTGCCCTTCGGGGATTTATTCTGAAATCTGTGAGTCAGCAATTAATGTTTATTTGTGTTGGCGTGATCCACTACACCTAGATGTTTGTATAGGGTTGAAATAAAATTGGGTTTAATTAATTTTATTTTTAATTGACAATTGATTAAATAAGGGTTTGTTTGGAATTTGTGAATTTATTCAATCAGTATCACACTCGCTTTCACAAATTGGTATCAAAGCAGGTTTCACCAATCTATTACGAATTACTTTTTTTCGCAAAATTTGTGTGATATTGATTTTTTTTGAAAAAATCTGTTTTTGAAAAATTATCGATATGTTTCTGAATGAAAACTTATATAATCGGTTACCAATTTTTCACGGGTCTAATTGCGCTTACTGAAAAGACCGCATGAAATCACATTTGAAAGCAATCGATGACAGAGTTTGGGTAGTTTGTCACTCATCCCATTATCACTGCAAGTAATGTAACTAATTTAAAACCTGTGTCAGATTGGACTGAGGATGAGTTTAGGTGGAGTACTTTTAATTCCCCTGGGCTAAGTGCAATTTCTGATGCCATCACACCTAAAGAGTTCCGATGAATCATGACGTGCACCACTTCCAAAGAAGCGTGGGATGTTTTACAACTCACCCACGAAGGCACAAATGCAGTCAAAAAGTCTAAAATTTAAATTTTAACTACTTAATTTGAAACATTAACCATGCTTAAATTTGAGTGTTTTGATGATTTTTATGCACGTTTGTCTGACACTGTCAACACCAATTTCAATCTTGATGAGCCCATACCTGATGCATGAGTGGTTAAAAATATTTTAAGATCGCTGCCTAAACGTTTGATCCCTAAAGTGACTGTTTTGAATACCTTAGGTAATTTGAGAAATTTAAAATTAAAAGAGCTGGTAGGAGACCTCCAGACATATGAAATTGACATGTTTTCTGACACTGTCAAGCCTAAGGATAGAGGGATAGCACTTAGAGCCCAATCTAATAAGGGAGAGGAAGTGTCCAAGAGAGATAAGAAAAATAAAGTGAGAGTTTGTGTGTTCGAGTCTGAGGGCGAGTCTGATTTTAATATGGTCATGCTTGCGAAGAATTTCAAAAAAAATCACAAGTTTTCAAAACAAAATTCTTCCAATAAAAAGATTTTTGAGGAAAATAATAAGAAAGATGAGGCCAAAAATAGCGGTGAGAAAGAGAAAGAGGAAGAAGAGAAGTGTTTTTAGTGTGAGGGTAGATGAAATAGAGCTTTTGAGTGTCCCACTAGGCTAAAGAGAAAGGGATAAAAGATTACCATGCCAGCCACCCTTAGCGATAGTGAGGAAGAGGTGAAGGATTCCGGGAATGAATCTTCACATGGGATGTGTGTTGCATTTTTGGCTAGTCAAGTGAGCAAACCTAGTTTGTCCCACGAAGATGAGGATACGAGTGCGCGCGAGACCATCGAGGATGATTTGAGTGTTTCTAGCGAGTTTGAGAGTGAGCGTGCTAGTGAGGGTGATAGTGAGCTCCAGATCACATTTAGAGATTTGTACGTCGAGACCCTAAAGACCAAAAAGATGAACAAAGACCTAACTCTTAGGGAGATAAATTTGGAGAGATAGATTGAGAGTTTAAGAGGTTTTGAGGCGTTGACGAGTCAACTCGAGAAGGTGAAAGTTTCTTTGAGTCAGCAGTTGATCGTCGTGAATCGGGAGAAGAGTGAACTTATAGCCCATGTGTCATAATTAGAGAGATATCTTGACATGCCCGAGAGGTAAAGGTCACTTTAGAGGATACATCTAGGAAGGTAGGAAAGATGCTCCTTGGTACCGCTTTGGGTAATATTGAGAGACTAGGAATAGGTTATGACGGTGCGTCCACTTCACATGTTGAATTTGAACCACTTCCTGAGTTTGTGATAGATACATATGGCTCTCAATGTAACCTGATAAGCACCCAAAACTGTACATTTTAAACTCCGAATAGACGTACTTTAGTTGCTAATTCTCGGCAATATGGGTCTTATGCGCTTAAATATTCATTGTGCAGGCTTAATTGCAGTTGCGGTGTCAAAAGTTATATTTCAAGGCAATTTGCATTATAATGGAGTTAATTCCCTTATCCCGTAACCCTAGCCTACCCTAACCTACCTCAAACCTACCCCAAACCCTGTGTGTGTTTTGTTTGTCTTTCTTTAATATTTTTTAGATTTTTATTTTGTGTCATTTTTATTTTTTAGGTTTTATTTTAGATTTAATTAGGATTTCTAGTTTTTATTTTCTATTTTTCTATTTTATTTTTATAATTTTATTTTATTTTGATTTTTATTAGCTTTAGTTTAGTTTTATTTTTATTAGGATTAGATTTTTTTAGGATTTCATTTATTAGTTTTATTTGATTTTACATTTATTTAGGATTTTAGTTTTTAGTTTAATAGATTTTTATTTTTATTTTTTTATTTCTTTTTTTAGTCTTATTTTTAATTTGAGTCTTTCTTTTATTATTAGAAGTAGAATTTTTATTTTAGATTTTTAGTTTTATTAGTTTTAATTTATTTTTTTTAGTTATTTTTATTTAGGTCCAAATTAAACACACACACACATAAACCCCTCACACCCTAAAATATACACTATCCTACACCTAAACACTACCTCACCCTCATACTACCACCATACACCCTCCCACACCCAAACCACACTCCATTATCTTCAACCTCAAACCCCCCCTCATTCTCTCTCGTCTCTTACCACCATAACCACACACCCAACCCATCCCACTTCCCCTCTCTCTCTCCCCACCAACCCCTTACCCCAATGCTCTCCCTTCCAGACCCGACCTCTCAACTCGAGACCCATTTCAACTTCAACCCATTTCTACAAAAGCCGAACGACATATCCACAAGTTAACAAACCAAGACAAAGCCATAAACCAACTCATTTATCCCACATGCTTAAAAAATCCACTTAACCCTCTTTTTACCCAAATACCCTCAAATTCCCTTTTTACCCACTTTCCTAAAATACCCCTTTAACCATATCAGATTTCATTTTAGAAAAATCCAAAAATATTTTCTTTCTTTCATTTTAGAAAAATCCAAAAATATTTTCTTTCTTTCATTATAGAAAAAAAATCCAAAAATATTTTCTTCCTTCGTTTTTAAAAAATCCAAAAGTATTTTCTTTCCTTTTGAAAAAATTTAAAAATAAAAAAATATTTCTCTCCTCATGGCCGAAGAACGTCCTTTACGGGATTACTTTGGTCATTTTCCATTGACACGCGACACGTGTGAGAGTTATCCCGAGCCGTCTCTTTATGATATTTTTAGTGGTTTCACCTCTCTCACGAGTACCTTTGATACTCTTGACCCGTCCATGCACGCACCTCCTTCTCCATCACCCTCGATGTCAAGTGTTGACGTGACTCATCCTTTGTTGTGCACCAACTGTTATTATGCCGATCACATGTCCCATGAGTGCCCTTACATTCCATATCCATCGGAACCCACAATGGAACATGTGTATCCATATGACACTGTTCCGGAACCCACCTCGGCCTACTATCCTGATACACCCAATCCCGAGTTATGTGAGTATCCTAGCTATTCGTGGAGGCCTGATCACCCTTCCACGCAATACGAATCCCAACCTGATGTTGTGGATCCTCACACATTCTAACAGTTGTCATGGCAACCTTGTGCACCCGTTCACGATCAGTTCCCTCACTCTGCACCCACTGAATTTCAACCATTTGTCCATCACGAAAGCGATCCTTTCGTGTTTGATGAACTTGACCCACCCCACACACTTCCTTTGAGTACTCTCCATACACTCATGATAGTAGCGAGTTGTGTCCACCTCTACCACCACCACCACCCGTCACCCCACCACTATCCTCCACCTCCGCTCTCGAAGGCCTCTTGTAAAAGTTCATAGTCGATCAAGAGCAAGCCACTCAAATTCAAAATTAATCCCTCCAACGGCTTGAACAAAGGTTAAATGAACTGGAGTGTGCGAGAGAGTCAGGTATTCCCATGGATCCACCCATTGTTGCACCCAAGTGTGATGATGATGTGTCCTCTTGTGACACAGATTTTGAGTGTGACCAACCCTACCACCCTGAGAATCTCGAAGTTGAGACCATTCCATAGTCCGGGTCCTAAGTCAACAATTATGTTGACTTACCTTTCTATAGCGAGCCTGATCAAATCCCACCTTGTCCATATGAACCCCACTTTGAGGTTCTTACTCCCATTCACCTTCCCTCTCCCATCATATCCAAAAATATGCCCGAGTCTACACCTATCGATCTTCACCCTTGTGTTCCCGAGGTACCACTTCATCCTAGGTCAGCTCCGGCTACGAGTGTTCATTATTTTTTCGAGATAGAATTCGAGATAGTTCCTAACTATCTGGATATGGATGATGTCCCACCATGCATGGCTCCCTTTGAGCTCGATATTTCTAGTGATTCCTCTATCTTAGATCTTGGTGCCTCGTCTTACCCACCCACCACATTCACCGATGCTACGCTTATGGAGAAGTTAACCACTCCATCCTTAGAAACCACACTCCCTTGTTAGTATTCCTTTAATCCTCCCAATGAGTGTGTCTCTCCCACGCTTGAGTTGGATCATCTTCCTCCACCGTTTATCCCACCCGACCCACCCATTATCCCTTCCACCCCACCACCTGGTTTGGATCTTGATTTTACACATTTCAAGTTTCCATCTAAATTTTTAGATCCTAACCTAAAACCATCCACCACCCACGAGAGTATTTGTGGTGATACTCTCCACTGTCGTGACACCGAGTTGGTTACCTTATGTCTGCCACTCTCTTATGGTGATGTTTTTCCTTTCCATCAGCTCCCTGGCATGTCACGGCGCGACCATTATCATCGCCCATTCATAGAACGGTCGTGTGATTTCTATGAGCCTCACCCCATTCCACTTTCTACATCCTTCCGCCTCCCTCCCCAATTAGAGCACCATGCTTATAGGTCCTTATTTGCCCTCACCTTCCGGCTCAATAAAGCCCGTGATCGATGCCTCCTCACCCTTACCCTAATACCCACCTACCCATGGTCCACCGATGCTTTGCATCGTGTGATGCACTTCGCCATACAAGTGCATTGACCCGTTTTATCCTCTATCCAACAAGACTGACGCTTTAGTCTTGTTTGGGGGTGATTTTCATCACCCAATTTTTCTGCCACCCCGCGCTTTTAAAAACTTATCCTTAGGGTGAGATTTTATCGGTCTGGATGAAGACATTAAACTTGGCGCTACTGGGAGGCAGCCCGTATTTCTTGTACTAGTCTCATCCTGTTTGGGGGTGGTGTTTCACATCACCCAATGCTTTATCATGCTTATAGACTTGAACACATTTTCTCTCTTACCATTTATTCAGGTTTATTCTTGGCTACATCTTTCCACTTCATTAGCGGTATATTCTGGTACTATCTTTCCTACCCAATACTCTCAATTTTAAAAATCATTTTACCTAATATCGAGGACGATGTTCATTTTTGTTTGGGGATGGGTAATTTTATCAAAATTGTTCCTCTTTTGAAAAATTTTGATTTTTAAACCTGATTTTTAAAATTTTGTGCAGTTTCTTTCATCTCATTTATTGATGTGATTTTCAATCATCCATCTTTCAAAAGTCTAGGAATCAAGCTAGAGAATATTTTTTCTTAATAGCTTATGTAATAGGTAACAAGGCATTTTGCACCATGAATTTCTAGACTCAACAAAATTTGATTACTTATCACGTCAATACGGTTTAGAGTTGAAGAGTATTACAATTCTAAAGAGAACCTTAAGGATCACTAGTGGAGACTTTAGCTTGTGAGATTTGTGCCTTTCACCCTTTCAGAATGTTTTACGAAATCTCCGAGTCATGAGTTGATTCAACTTCTTTTGGGTCCGCACTTTAATAGTTGTATGATCTCATTATTCTTCATTTTTGGCTTGATCACTAAGAATGACATTTTTTTCGAGATGTAAGAAACGCGTGTCTTGAAATTTGTCCCGAATACTAGATTTTCATCCATACACCTACCACTTTTCCATATCACATTTTCATTCACTCACCCATTACCTTGCCATATTCGCTCATCATCCATACATATTCCCCACTTCATTCATATATCATTCATCATCATTTTTGAGAAAAATAGTGTGATTTCAAATGTAAATGTCTTCATTGTTGGTTTGAAAAGTGAGAGAAAAACATAAAAAGAGAAAAAAGAGAAAAAGAAAAGAAAAATAAAAAAAAAAGAGAAAAGAAAAGAAAAGAAAGAGAGTTTGAAGTTAGTAATAAAGACATTTGTGCCTAAAGTGTATACACTCTTCTCAATCTTATCGCATCCATCACTCATCGCTCATCCATTATCCATCATATCACTATCATACCTACCTTATCCCATCCATATCAATCATATCCTTCTCATCCCATTTCATTCCCCCTCACCCATATACATGCATGTTCCCCTAGGTGTTCGGGTAAATGATAGTCAACGTGGTGAATAACTCGACATTCTCACTATAGTGATTAACATTCTTTCATGAGATCATTTTTCTTTCTAATTGTTCGTTCTTTCTTATGTGTGTGTGAGACGTTTGAACTTGCTTACATTTACTCACCTCCTCACACACAGGAGTGATACACTAACCCTAATCTCAAGAGTTCGTTTGAAAGAGATATATCCGTGAGATTTGAAGTTGAAGCGTTGATTTCGAAAAGACAATCTAGGAATTACTCTTTGTGACACCCCGACTAATTAAATACCGAGTAGCTACTCCTTTATTAAATTAATACAAAATGCCAAGTTGGTTCAGTTACTAGCATCACTGTCGAAAACATTTTAATGATTACTAACCACCTAGTATTTAAAAAGTGAGTTGCCAAATTTTAAGTTAACTCTGATTAACATGCAATAAGTGAAATGTAAAGGATAACATAACCATTCACAATAAAGTCCAACTATAGTAAATCAATAAGTAAAAATGAGTCTAGAGGAAATACTCCTCACAACAATCCCAATATGGAAAGAAAATAAAACAAGTCTACATCCTGAATTAATTACAACCCAAAAGTCTGAATAACTGAAATAAATGAAATGTCTCTAAAAGAAATGGGAGACAAGCCCTACAACTGATGAAATCTGAATATAGAGTCAAGGCAGATGAAGCGTCTACTAGCAAGGCCCTGTAACTTCCACAACAGCTACAGCTCGTCACCTGACTGGAAATACTATGCATGGTGTCCTTGTGGCTGGGCACCTAAAAAGGTTTTTTTTTACAAAAAGTAGATTTAAAAGCAAACGGGTCAGAGCCCGAAAGTGGAGAGTATTTTAAAAACAGCAAGCGTTTTAATAACATTAAAATAATGAATGCAAAGTACATGTTAGGACGTGCTCTCACATGAAATACTCACCTCTCGGCTATTTTGGCACTCCTAACGTACCGTACCCATACAAGTGTTTCTCATATCTAACTAGACCAAAACAAATACTGTCCTTTCTACTCGATTCGTACTATAAGTCCCAACATTATCAATTTAATAGAGAGCTTTACTTAAATTTTGAATTTCAATGTATTTGTAATACAATTTACCAAAAGTTATCTCCCATTTTATATTCTCAATGCGTTACTATAATGATTCTCACATGCAAACATAACAATTCTTTTCATTTAACCGTATATTCTTCACATCATAAATATACAATACAAGCACCCCGAGGCTAAGCTGCGGTGCACACATACTCTGCTATCCATCCCGGTACATCACGTACATAAGGATCACAAATTTAAAATCTCTCAAAAATTGTTAGAATAAGCACAACACACGAAAATGGAGGCGAACATAATTCAACATATCCATGGGTCACGTATATACCTACGCTCCATAGTCAGCTGTATTATTAACTCACAAATAAGTCATTCTAGCATTATGTTCTCTAGGCACCAATCTAAATCCGGGCACACAAGGAGTAGATGGCCCTAAGCGA
The DNA here is from genome assembly GCA_949130495.1 of Sambucus nigra. Taxonomy (NCBI): domain Eukaryota; kingdom Viridiplantae; phylum Streptophyta; class Magnoliopsida; order Dipsacales; family Adoxaceae; genus Sambucus; species Sambucus nigra. The sequence continues at coordinate 444,342,155 of OX422222.1, read as the reverse complement.
ACGTAAACCTCTCGTGATAGCAAGTATGGTAGGTATGTCATACACATAAATTCATATACGTATACTAATGATGCACACATCTTAGTACTTAACATATTTTATTAGTGGTATACTTCTCATTCTTATACCAAAATACGTGTCCCCGGTTTATACATGCACATCATCCATTATCCTCACGTCGTAATTTGTTACTCACGTTCTAACCCATAAATATCATTTAGTTCATACCACACTTCTATGTTTTACTCCTCAATATATACCAAATGTCCCAACTATATCTATTAACCATCAAGGAATTGTCATCTCTACAATTAAACAAGGTTACGGAACACTAGAAGTCAAATCAGGCCAAAAAGGCCAAACTGTCAACTCGTTAGAAGTCTCGTTCGAACGAAGTGGGCATCTAACGAGATCTCGTTCGAACGAAAGTCATCGAACGAACATCCCTCTCATTAGAAGTCAAACTGTCAACTCGTTAGAAGCTCGGTCGAACGAACTCGTTCGAACGACCTGGGCAGGTCTTCTAACGAGGTGACAGTTCGAGCCCAGAAAATTCCTATTACGTTTTTCACCAATTTTCTCACCTCAAAACTCATCCCAACATTAACCCAACAGTGTTTTAAGGTTTCTAATTCACATTAAACATTCATAGGTCATAACTAAACATTTATATAAGGCCAAATCTTCCTAAACATCATCTAATCAGCAAATCTCCCCAATTTTCCTCAAATCCCATGAACATGAACCCTAGAAAATTAAAGTCATCCATAGACATAATTAAATCCGTTTTTGGTGATATAAAAGATGTATTTCTATCAGAATACTCACCCTAACACAATTCTACATGCAATATCCTCATCAAAATGTAATTTTCTAATTCCAATTCGATGGGTCTTTATCATTATCCAAGAACAAAACAATTATATCAATTTCCTACGCATGGAAGAAACATTCTTTGCAATTAACGTAATTAAACCACTTGCCTCTAATCTTTCTCTGAATTTGATGTTGAATCTTGAAGGTTGAATTGTTCTCTCTCTCTCTGCAGAATTCTCTTCTCTCTCTCTCTCTACAAGTTCTTCTCTAAGGATGACAATGGAGGTGGGGGTTTATTCTTGGACCCTTAACTTCTATTCTAAACTTCTCCCGTAGCCCACTACTTGGTTTAGTGGTGATAATGGGTTGGTGGGTTTAATTAATAATCATAATTAAACTCTAATTTTCGTAGGTTTTAATTCCCAAAATTCCAAAATTACCAAAATACCCTTTTAAGTTGCCGGTATGGCCCAAAAATGCCCCGGGACCCAAACTAAACCCCCGGGTAGTGTTTTCTGACTATTTCGACCCTTTCGGACACGTTGGCGCACTCAAAACGACCATACGGTTAATAGAAATAAAATTCACTTTTTAATTAAATAATTACTTTCCTGACGCGACTGTCACACGCGTCTCAACAAAATTTCCCAAATTGTCGTATATCATTCTCACGACAAATTTAATAATTTCAATATTCATATAACGTCGTATGTACACATTATAATCAAATACCAACTCACATCTCGTTATTATTTTATCCGGATTAATTCCCAATTAATACACATTTAATTCAATTAATCCCATAAATAAATATCACAAAAATACGGGTTATTACATACTTCCCCCCTAATAACAGAATTTCGTCCCGAAATTCAGAACTAGATAGTACTTGGTAAAAATAACTCTGGGTAACGTTCGTGCATCTCATCCTCGCGCTCCCATGTGGACTCCTCGACATTATGATGCCGCCACTGAACACGTACTAACGGAACTATCTTTGACCGCAGTTTCTGCTCACTCCAGTCCAAAATAGAAATCGGTCCCTCCTCGTAGGAGCTATCGGGCTGGAGATCAATGTCCTCCAAAGCAATGTGAGAATGAGCCAAATCATCTCTAAGATATTTCCTTAGCGAGGAAATATGAAACACATCATGAATCCTGTGCAAATGCTCCGGTAACCCAAGTCTATACGCAACAGACCCAATCCGCTCGATGATAGGAAATGGTCCCACATATCTCGGTGCCAACTTCCCCTTCTTCCCAAATCGCATAATCCCCTTCATAGGAGATACTTAGAGTAAAACCTGGTCCCCCACTTGGAACTCCCTGAAGAACCTCTTCGCGTCAGCATAGCTCTTCTACCGATCCTGAGCTACCCAAATGCGACTTCGTATCAATTCTATCCTTGTTGAAGTATCCTGAATTACTTCCGATCCAAGTAGTTTGTTGTCCCCCACCTCCAACTAACATTCTGGGGAACGACAAGGTCTACCGTAAAATGCCTCAAATGGAGCCATGCCAATGGTGAACTGGTAGGAGTTATTGTAAGAAAACTCCACCAGTGGAAGATACTGCTCCCATCCACCCCCGAAATCAATGATGCATATCCGCAACATGTCTTCTAACATCTGATTTATACGCTCGGTTTGCCCATCGGTCTGCGGATGATAAGCCGTACTCAACCGCAATTCCGTGCCCATGGCCTCCTGAAAACTCTCCTAAAACCATGAAACAAATATCTTGTCTCGGTCAGACACGATATTTAGGGGCACACCGTGAAGTCTCACTATTTCTGCAATAAAGAGCTGGGCATACTGTCCCGTAGTGTAGTCTGTCCTTACGGGTAATAAATGAGCAACTTTGGTCAACCTGTCCACAATCACCCAAATGGAGTCCTGACCCCTCTGTGACGTAGGTAACCCCGTGATAAAGTCCATGGATATGCTCTCCCACATACACATCGGGACCTCTAATGGCTGTAGAAGTCCTGCCGGTCTCTGATGATCCACTTTTACCAGTTGACAAGTGGCGCATTTAGAAACAAACACGGCAATATCTCTCTTCATCCTGCTCCACCAATACTGACGTCTCATGTCCTGGTACATTTTGTCCCCACCGGGATGTACCGCGAACCGTGAGCCGTGCGACTCTGCCATCACCTCGTGTCGCAGTTCCTCCCCTTCCAAAACTACCAGTCTGCCATTGAAGCGTAATCCCCCGTCTGAGCTAACGGTATAGGAATCGTCTCCCTCTGCTAATAATCGAACTATCTGCTCCTGACAGAACGAGTCATTTGTCTGTGCCTTTACCACTCTCGTGACAATCTGCGTTGTAACACTCATCACCGACATGAATGATCGGGCCACTGCATCCTGGTGTCCCAACTCCTTCCACTTTGCCTGCCACACCCCTGCCACTTCATCTACTGGCCTACGACTCAACGCGTCTGCTACCACGTTAGCCTTCCCCGGGTGATATTGGATATCAAACTAATAGTCCTTCACAAACTCAAGCCACCTCCGTTGCCGCATATTCAACTCCTTCTGCGTGAATAGGTACTGTAGGGACTTGTGGTCCGTGAACAATCGAAACTTCTCCCCCAAAAGGTAATGTCTCCAAATCCGAAGGGCAAATACTACTGCCGCTAACTCCAAATCATGAGTGGGGTAATTCTTCTCGTGAGACTTAAGCTTACGGGAAGCATAAGCTATGGCCTGACTCTCCTGCTATAATACACCTCCAAGTCCTTGCAAGGACGCATCGGTGTAAACTAAATACTCAACTCCCGGTCTCGGCAATGCTAACACAGGTGCTGAGGTCAACTTGTCCTTCAACTCATCGAATGCCAACTGACAGGCATCACTCCAAATAAACGGCACACCTTTACGAGTCAGATGTGTCAAAGGACATGCTATCTTCGAAAATCCTCGAATAAACCTCATGTAGTATCCTGCTAGTCCCAAGAAACTACGGATCTCCGTTGGTGTCATGGGCTGTCCCCACTCCCTCACCGCGGATACCTTCCCCGGATCAACAGATATCCCCCGGTCGGAAATAATATGCCCCAAAAACTGAACCTCCTTCAGCCAAAACCCGCACTTCTCATACTTTGCATACAGCTCGTTCTGACGTAGCGTCTGCAAAACCTGCCTTAAATGCTCGGCATGCTCCTCCTCTGTCTGGGAGTAAACCAGAATATCATCAATGAAGACAATGACGAACTGATCTAGGAACTCTCTAAACACCCTATTCATCAAGTCCATAAACACGGATGGAGCATTGGTCAAACCAAAAGGCATAACCCGAAACTCGTAGGAACCATATCTCGTTAAGAACGCAGTCTTCGAGACATCCTCTTCCCTGATACGCAACTGATGGTATCTCGATCGCAAATCAATATTTGAGAAGAAAGAAGCTCCTCTCAATTGTTCGAATAAGTCATCGATTCGGGGCAACGGATACTTATTCCGTGACCTTATTCAACTCTCGGTAATCCACACATAACCTCACGATCCATCCCTCTTCTTTACGAATAACACAGGGGAACCCCACGACGAAGTACTCCTCCGGATAAACCCCTGACCCAACAACTGCTCAATCTGATCCCGTAACTCTCTCATCTCAGCTGGAGCCATACGGTAAGGTGCGCGGGCAATAGGCCGAGTGCCCGGCGTCAAATCGATCACGAAATCTATCTCTCTACTCGGAGGTAATCCAGGTATATCCTGAAATACATCGGCAAACTCTCGAACAACCGGAATCGAATGAAGTGGTATCACCACTTCCTTAGAGGTCTCCTCCTCTATGTAGTACAAATGAGTGGATGATCCTCCCTCAGGACGAGGCATCGCCACCAAAAACATCTCCTGCCCGGGAACGGCAAAGATAATACTCCTACTAAAACAGTCAATCATGGCTCGGTACGCAACTAGCCAATCCATACCAATAATGGCATCATACTCGATCATCTCTAACACTAACATATCAGCGGGTAAAGTAAACCTCCCGATCTCTATACCCACACCTCTACACATAAGCGAAATCATGGAACCCCTACTCCATGGTGAGTCTACACAAGTAGCGGTGCTCTCTGCGGTGTCTAACAACCCAATGGTGCGTGCAAATCTCATAGCAATAAAACAGTGTGTAGCCCCCGTGTCAAATAAAATGCGCCCCAGAGTCCCCTGAATAGAGAACATACCCTCAATGGCTGGTGGATCCTGTGGGGCTGCGACCTGCTGGAGCTGATACACTCTCCCATACTGAAGTTGTCCCTGCTGAACTGGGACTGCTGGAATGGGTGGTAATGCTGCCATCTGTGGTGCTGGTAGGGCGACGGGAAACATCGGCCTCTGTGGCTCGTGTTGAGCACCCTGCTGCTGCTGCTGTGTGGCCTTGCCCTTATCAGGACACTCCTGGCGTTTGTGGCCAATCTTACCAAAAATGAAACACTTCCCCTGGAAGTTTCCCCCTCGCTGTCCCTAGTGACCACGGCCCTGGTGACCGTTACCATTTCTGCCCTAACCTTGCTGGCCCTGGTGAAACTGCTGTTGTTGACCATTTTGACCCTGCTGGCCGTTCGGACCCTGATGGCCCTACCTAAAACCTCCCTGTCCATGCCTGAAACCCCCTGATCGGAATCTCTTAGAATCCCCCTGCTGGGAACCCTGATCACCCTGTCTACACTGACCCTGAGCTGATTGTGCCCCACTGGCACCATTTCCCCCTGTCCTGCCCTGATGGATGGACTCTACTGATCGCTTCCCCTTTGTCAAGTGAAAGCGGTGGTCCTGGCAATGGAGCAGTGCAGCGTTAACCACATCAAAGTAAGTGGCCAACGATATATTCCCCAACAAGTGCTGACAGATCCTCCAAGTCAATCCATCTGTAAACTTCTGAATCTTTTTCTCTTCTGTCGGTATCTCATCCGGGACAATATTCAGCAAATTTGTGAATTCGGCCTCATACTCGGCCACAGTCTTACCCTCCTGCTTGAGGCTCATCAACTTCCTTCTCATCTCCGTGTGAACAGCTGACGGAAAATACTTGCGGTCGAACCGCACCCAAAACTCTTGTATAGTGAGAGTATCTCTCTCCTCCACGGTGGTAATAGACTCCCACCACTGCAGTGCAGATCCCACAAGCTTAAAGGTAGCTAGTATCTGCTTCTGGACATCGGTGCACTCATACATCCTCAAGTGCGGCTGAATGTCTTTCCTCCACTGACTAGATACCACAACATCGGAGCTACCTGCGAACTCCGGAGGGTGTGCTTTCTGAAAAGCATCTCGAACACGTTCCCAAGCAGACGGGAATGCATGTGCCTGAACTGGCGAGGCTACTGGCGCCTGAGGTGGTGCCTGCTGAACCACGGCTAGTGCGGCATTTACCGCTTGGGCTACAATGGCTGCAACCTCGGCGGCATTCATCGTGCCCTGACCTGGTGCGGGCTGTGGTTCTGGCGTTGCATCCCTGGGATCCCGTTGTGCACGTCGTGGAGGCATCTGAAACAAGAATAAAGTCTATAAGTTCGCAGTTATAAACTCAAAATAGCTGAAGAACGTAGCATATACAAAAGAATACAACAGTCCTAAAATATAGGGCTCTACATCAAAGAAAGCTCAGCGAAAACATAATAAGACGTACAGATCCTAAAGGACACTAGAACCTGATGCTCTGATACCACCTGTGACACCCCGACTAATTAAATACCGGGTAGCTACTCCTTTATTAAATTAATACAAAATGCCAAGTTGGTTCAGTTAATAGCATCACTGTCGAAAATATTTTAATGATTACTAACCACCTAGTATTTAAAAAGTGAGTTGCCAAATTTTAAGTTAATTCTGATTAACATGCAATAAGTGAAATGTAAAGGATAACATAACCATTCACAATAAAGTCCAACTATAGTAAATCAATAAGTAAAAATGAGTCTAGAGGAAATACTCATCACAACAATCCCAATATGGAAAGAAAATAAAACAAGTCTACATCCTGAATTAATTACAACCCAAAAGTCTGAATAACTGAAATAAATAAAATGTCTCTAAAAGAAATGGGCGACATGCCCTACAACTGATGAAATCGGAATATAGAGTCAAGGCAGATGAAGCGTCTACTAGCAAGGCCCTGTAACTTCCACAACAGCTACAGCTCGTCACCTGACTGGAAATACTATGCATGGTGTCCTTGTGGCTGGGCACCTAAAAAGGTTTTTTTTTACAAAAAGTAGATTTGAAAGCAAACGGGTCAGAGCCCGAAAGTGGAGAGTATTTTAAAAACAGCAAGTGTTTTAATAACATTAAAACAATGAATGCAAATTACATGTTAGGACGTGCTCTCACATGAAATACTCACCTCTCGGCTATTTGTGCACTCCTAACGTACCGTACCCATACAAGTGTTTCTCATATCTAACTAGACCAAAACAAGTACTGTCCTTTCTACTCGATTCGTACTATAAGTCCCAACGTTATCAATTTAATAGAGAGCTTTACTTAAATTTCGAATTTCAAGGTATTTGTAATACAATTTACCAAAAGTTATCTCCCATTTTATATTCTCAATGCGTTACTATAATGATTCTCACATGCAAACATAACAATTCTTTTCATTTAACCGTATATTCTTCACATCATAAATATATAATACAAGCACCCCGAGGCCAAACTGCGGTGCACACATACTCTGCTATCCATCCCGGTACATCACGTACATAAGGATCACAAATTCCGAATCTCTCAGGAATTGTTAGAATAAGCACAACACACAAAAATGGAGGCGAACATAATTCAACATATCCATGGGTCACGTACATACCTACGCTCCATAGTCAGCTGTCTTATTAACTCACAAATAAGTCATTCTAGCATTATGTTCTCTAGGCACCAATCTAAATCCGGGCACATAAGGAGTAGATGGCCCTAAGCGAACGTAAACCTCCCGTGATAGCAAGTATGGTTGGTATGTCATACACATAAATTCATATACGTATACTAATGATGCACACATCTTAGTACTTAACATATTTTATTAGTGGTATACTTCTCATTCTTATACCAAAATACGTGTCCCCGGTTTATACATACACATCATCCATTATCCTCACGTCGTAATTTGTTACTCACGTTCTAACCCATAAATATCATTTAGTTCATACCACACTTCTATGTTTTACTCCTCAATATATCCCAAATGTCCCAACTATATCGATTAATCATCAAGGAATTGTCATCTCTACAATTAAACAAGGTTACGGAACACTAGAAGTCAAATCAGGCCAAAAAGGCCAAACTATCAACTCGTTAGAAGTCTCGTTAACGAGGCTGTTCGAACAAGAGTTCGTTCGAACGAAGTGGGCATCTAACGAGATCTCGTTCGAACGAAAGTCATCGAATGAACATCCCTATCGTTAGAAGGCAAACTGTCAACTCGTTAGAAGCTCATTCGAACGAGCTCGTTCGAACGACCTGGGCAGGTCTTCTAACGAGGTGACAGTTCGAGCCCAGAAAATTCCTATTACGTTTTTCACCAATTTTCTCACCTCAAAACTCATCCCAACATTAACCCAACAGTGTTTTAAGGTTTTTAATTCTCATTAAACATTCATAGGTCATAACTAAACATTTATATAGGGCCAAATCTTCCTAAGCATCATCTAATCAGCAAATCTCCCCAATTTTCCCCAAATCCCATGAACATGAACCCTAGAAAATTAAAGTCATCCATAGACATAATTAAATCCGTTTTTGGTGATATAAAAGATGTATTTCTATCAGAATACTCACCCTAACACAATTCTACATGCAATCTCCTCATCAAAATGTAATTTTCTAATTCCAATTCAATGGGTCTTTATCATTCTCCATGAACAAAACAATTATATCAATTTCCTACGCATGGAAGAAACATTCTTTACAATTAACGTAATTAAACCACTTGCCTATAATCTTTCTCTGAATTTGATGTTGAATCTTGAAGGTTGAATTGTTCTCTCTCTCTCTGCAGAATTCTCTTCTCTCTCTCTCTCTACAAGTTCTTCTCTAAGGATGACAATGGAGGTGGGGGTTTATTCTTGGACCCTTAACTTCTATCCTAAACTTCTCCCGTAGCCCACTACTTGGGTTAGTGGTGATAATGGGTTGGTGGGTTTAATTAATAATCATAATTAAACTCTAATTTTCGTAGGTTTTAATTCCCAAAATTCCAAAATTACCAAAATACCCTTTTAAGTTGCCGGTGTGGCCCAAAAATGCCCCGGGACCCAAACTAAACCCCTGGGTAGTGTTTTTTGACTATTTCGATCCTTCCGGACACGTTGGCGCACTCAAAACGACCATACAGTTAATAGAAATAAAATTCACTTTTTAATTAAATAATTACTTTCCTGATGCGACTGTCACACGCATCTCAACAAAATTTCCCAAATTGCCGTATATCAATCTCACGACAAATTTAATAATTTCAATATTCATATAACGTCGTATGTACACATTATAATCAAATACCAACTCACATCTCGTTAGTATTTTATCCGGATTAATTCCCAATTAATACACATTTAATTCAATTAATCCCATAAATAAATATCACAAAAATACGGGGTATTACACTCTTGTGATACTCAACCCGTTTTGACTGATTCATACTACACACGTTGAGTTCTAGGAAGGATTTGCCTTGAGTATTTACTTAAAATTTGTACACATTCTATCTTGTATTTCTGAAAACATTTATCTCATGATGGATTGTGCAATTATTCTACGTCTAATAAGAGATTGACTACCCTTCAATAAATCTTTTCAGATAAGAATTTTGTGGGTATATTCCTTGCAAACCCTCACGAGACACAACTCGTCCTGTAGGGCAACCTATAGGTTTAAAGGCTTGTTGCACATGCTAAGTGCAGTCGCAAGTGCCCGCGAAAGTGGTACACTTTTGGTTACTTATCTTTCTCTTTCTCTTTCTCTTTATCTTATTGCTCGAGGACTAGCAACGCTCTAATTGGGGGTGGTGTGATAAGCACCCAAAACTGTATATTTTATACCCCGAATAGACGTACTTTAGTTGCTAATTCTCGGCAAAATGGATCTTATGCGCTTAAATATTCATTGTGCAAGCTTAATTGCAGTTGCGGTGTCAAAAGCTATATTTCAAGGCAATTTGCATTAAAATGGAGCTAATTCCCTTATCCCGTAATCCTAGCCTACCCTAACCTACCCCAAACCGAACCCTGTGTGTATTTTGTTTGACTTTTTTTAATATTTTTTATATTTTTATTTTGTGTCATTTTATTTTTTAGGTTTTATTTTAGATTCATTTAGGATTTCTAGTTTTTATTTTCTGTTTTATTTTATTTTGATTTTTATTAGCTTTAGTTTAGTTTTATTTTTATTAGGATTAGATTTTTTTTAGGATTTCATTTATTAGTTTTATTTGATTTTACATTTATTTAGGATTTTACTTTTTAGTTTAATAGATTTCTATTTTTTTATTTCTTTTTTTAATCTTATTTTTAATTTGAGTCTTTATTTTATTATTAGAAGTAGAATTTTTATTTTAAATTTTTAGTTTTTTTAGTTTTAGTTTTTTTTAGTGTTATTTTTATTTAGGTCCAAATTAAACACACACACACACATAAATCCCTCACACCCTAAAATATACACTATCCTACACCTAAACACTACCTCACCCTCATACTACCACCCTATACCCTCCCACACCCAAACCACACTCCATCATCTTCAACCTCAAACCCCCCTCATTCTCTCTCCTCTCTTACCACCATAACCACACACCCACAAACCCACCATTGAACCCATCCCATTTCCCTCTCTCTCTCCTCACCAACCCCTTACCCCGCTGCTCTCCCTTCCAGGCCCGACCTCTCAACCCAAGACCCATTTCAACTTCTACCCATTTCTACAAAAGCCAAATGACATATCCACCTGTTAACAAACCAAGACAAAACCATAAACCATCTCATTTATCCCACATGCTTAAAAAACCCACTTAACCCTCTTTTTACCCAAATACCCTCAAATTCCCTTTTTACCCACTTTCCTAAAATACCCCTTTAACCATATCAGATTTTATTCTCAAATCCCCTCACCCTTAAATTTACGCCTCGAGAGAGGGTAAATGATTTTCGTGAGAAAATCGAAATTCTAATTATAATACCCATTTTAGATTCGAACTAGAGATAAGGGTTTCTTAAGTGGGGTATTATAACTTGAATTTTAACTCTAAATTTATTTTCTAAGATTGACATAAATTTTAATTGATCGATCCTAGTGGGTGATTAATTAAAAGGAGTGTGGATCTATTTTCTAAAGTTGTGAGGTGTTAAACTTAACTTTCTAAAGGGTTACTATTAAAATTATATTTGCAACGATAGTTGATTTGTAATTTTGATATTAATTTGGGAGAATTCATTTAATTAAATTAATTAGTTAGAATAGCTAAAATTTGTGGTGTAATCTCATTCCTTGATTGTTCTCACAATTATTTACCTCACTTTATCTCTTATTTTAGTTTAGACTTTATTTTTAATTTTAGTAATTTTCTAGTTAGTTATTATCATATCACATTTAGTTTAGTTTAGTTTAGTTTAAATCATCACCTCACCTGATTGTTTTAATATTTGAAAAGGCAAAAAAAAAAGTAGAAAAGTGAAAAAGTACAAAAAGAAAATAAAAAGTGAATTAAAATTGAATTTGTCTCTAGTTTACCCCCTTGATGTGGATTGATACCCTTACTTACCTCTACACTTGAGTTTATATTAATTTTGTAGGTATCTTAGGTTTTGATTAAAGGAGCTTTTCAAGCAACGACAAAAATACGCCGAAAAGTATATTCTATCATAAGCCACCTAGGCATCATGTACCTAATAGGAGAGTGCGTAGGAGACGTTTTGAGAGAGGTGTACCTAGACCTGTGTATGTTTGCACCCATTGTAAGAAGAGAGGACACCTTAGGGAGTTTTGTTTTAAGTTGGGTAATATGTCATGTGTTGCTACTACATGTGTTCACACCCATGCACCCACACATGATGCTCCGGATGACTACATGAGAGAGTTTGCACATATTAGGGACCAGGTAAAGTTTTTAGTTAAGACTTCACATGACTTTATGGAGGTTTTTCATAGGATGTCACCACCTTTTGAAAACTCCACTGCACCTACTAGTTGAGGTTTAGACTTGTTTGCTACCATAGGATGATTTTCATGATGATATTTTATACCTATTACTAGTGTGTATCCTTTTTGTATTTATATTTTCCATTTTTGATATATTTTTGAAAAACTAAAAAGATTTTTATTTTTGAAAAATTTTGGGAAAATACAAAAAGATTTTCATTCTTTTTAGAAAAAAATTGAAAAAGCCAAAAAGATTTTATTTTGATAAATTTTTTGGAAAAAGACAAAGATTTTTATATTTTGTTTACACCTTTTATAAATGGACATTTAGGATGACCAAGTCACAACTTCATTCCATATACATATGACGATTTGATAGTATTTTCATCTTTTTATTTTTGTACTTTATAATGTGTGGAGTCATTAATATGTAATTTGAGATTACTACTATATGTTTGACTCATAATTGTCTTTAATGCACACTTGCACGGATTTGGTTGATTATTGTACTTGTTTATCACATATTAGTTAGAGTGTTGTCATCTTAATTCTGTCTTTAAAACGAACCATATGCGAAAAAACTTGACAATGAAAGTCGTGCATGTAAGAACCGTTTCTCGTGAGGAATTAAATTACAAAACATAATGAGAGAGTACAAAATTAACTCTTCGTGAAAGCCACCGTTTGAAAAGAGCCCGAAAAAAATAAAAGGCAATAAAAAGATAAATATGCCAAAAAGGGGCCACCTCAAAAGAAAAATAAAATGCATTCTTATTTATAAGGGAGTTTGGATGGAAAATAAATCAACAAGTTTGCACGTCCTCACAACGTCTTGAAAAAATCATGACATAGTTTTAGACATTATTAGTGTGAGAATCATTCTTGACTTTGATATGTTGATGGATTGAGTCGGTGTCATTTAAATTCAATACTTTTGACACCTAAGGATGATTTTGAGTTCATTCGTTAGGAGTATCCGTACTCATCGTGCACATATGTTATGTTTGATTGTATTGATTTTCCTATCAAATTTATTCACACCCATTCATTTGATTTCCAAAATTTTGTTATCTTAGTGTAAATTCATAATGTGTGATTTTTATAAAATTATTTTTGCACTTTTGTGTGAAAAAATCAAAAAAACAAAAATAGTTTGTGGAATGCTTTTGAGTTTCTCTTGATGATATTAGTTTGTTTGCTTCGGTTATCGTGATAACTCCATGTTTGTTTTGTTTATTCCTTTCCGTGTCTATTTTGGACAAATTAAAAGTTGGAGAACGAATTATGGGGGAGTTTTACATTATGGGGGAGATTTGAGATGCGAAATTTATTTTTGATTTATGTTTATCTCATTTCAAACTCGATACGTAACGAAGGTATTTGCTTTGTCTCATGTGTGTAGGTACAAAGATTAATTATCATGTGTTGCATATCCTGATGAGTAAAGCTTCAAGATTGGAAGATTTGAAGTTAAAGATTTTTGAAGAAACGCTTTAGACTTACATTTTTAGTATCTTTTCAGTTTTGGAATTATGGGAGGGTATTAGGTTTGTATAGGAATTTTGATTTGATAATTCTGATGTTTTTATTTTGTACCGGCATAGACATAGGGAAATATTTGTAAGGACATATTTTATAAGTCCGATTTTACATTAATGTATGTCGTATACCGCTACAAACCGTCGAAGAAAAAGTTCAAGTTTGAAGATACATGAAGACGGACCCGAATATCAAAAGTTCTTCAACATCCAAGCCTCTGCGAGATAATTTTTGGTAAAGTTGTATTTTAGTCCCTTAACGGTTCATTTAGAATATTTTTCTAAAATATTTTCTAAGTGTTGAGGTGTTATTTTTCGTCAAAATATTTTCTAAGTGTTGAGGAGGATTTCAAAAAAAATAATAAATAAAATTTTATTTTTGCTCTGTCGTTCGAGCGACTTGAGCATGTCGTTCGAGCGACATGTTGATCTAGCGCGATGTCTTTCAAACAACATTCGTTCTCGTTCGAGCGATATTGGGACTTCATTTGAGTCATCTGCCGATTTAACTTTTCTATATAATGCATGTTAAACGAGTCATGTTTCATGAAGAAGAGCTGACGAATTTCTTTCTGCATAAACTGCAAATAACAAATTACTTTTGTCTTCTTCAATTTAGGATTCAATCCTTTTATTTTCCAATTCACAAAAATTCCAAATGCTTTAGTGAATTGTTTTGGAACCCAAAATACATATTTGTTGGAGTTTCTCTTGTAAGAAGGATAACCTACTGCTGACCAAGGTGCCACTTAAGGGAGATGTTTGGCTGACTTGACTACGTGTTAAAGGGAGTACTTGTGGGTATTCCTGGGTTGACTGGACTGCGTGCCTTTGTGGATCTTTTGAGGTTGATTCATTGCTGATTCAGAACTGAGGTTCTTGTGGGTATCTGCGGATATTCATTATAGATTTCACTTGTAATCATTGTGATTATTATTAGTGAAATATAAGTTTTTTTCCTTCGGGGATTTTTCCTGAAATCTGTGAGTCATCAATTCATGTTTATTTATTTTGGCATGATCCACTACACCTAGATGTCTGTTTAGGGTTAAAATAAAATTGGATTTAATTAATTTGGTTTAAAATTGACAATTGATTAAATAAGGGTTTACTTGGAATTTGCGAATTTATTCGAATCAGTATCACACTCGCTTTTATAGAAATGTTAATTAAAATAAAACTGAACTAGCAACATTATATAAGTTGTTTCGTTGCACTTCACACCTCACGCTGGGGTCAGGCCAATTTGACTACGGGTAACCCATAAATCCGGATCAGGGCGATACATGTTGAATCAACTTCAACTGTCTAAACAGATCTTACCCAAAACTTGGTTCAAGAGACAAGGTTTGAGAAACTCAACTTTGGCCCTAAGACTTTAAGTTAAGTCGACTCAAAGTGTCTATGTGGCCATATTCCCAATGACTAGTTTTTAAATTTTAAATTCTAAAAGTTTTAGAAATTACCATACTACCCTCAAACAGGTAGTTTTTGAAATATCTTATAAATGGACCCTTTGGGTTCCTTCTCAACACAAGCTTCCTGCAAACATCTCTATTGATCAAAGATAAATTTTCAAGATTATGTCCATTTACTTGAGCTTTCTAGAGAAAGAAACCAAGTCTCAAACCCATTTCAAAGTGAGAGTTTCAAACCCAAAACTCCATTTAAGCTAAGATCTACCCATGATTGTGTGCGAGCGTGTTAGGCAAGGTTAAGGTATTTTCAACCAGTAGATCATCTTAGCTTTGCAGTAATCAGATGATTTTGTAGCTTTTGATGCTTCGACTAAGAAGACTTTTAAATGAGAACTAAATAAGTTTGTGAACTAAATTAACTAGAATCTAAAAAAGAAAATGTAAAGTGAAGAAAGATCGAAATAATTAAAACAACCAAGTAAGATAATTGAACATTAAAAAAAAGGTTTACACTAAAGAATATAAAGCAAGTTACACTAAAAAATGTAAAGACGATTTAAATGCAAAGGCAAATGAACTACTCATATAACATAAAGAGAATTACAATAAATCTACCTTTCAAACTCCTTCGATGATGAAGAAAAAAATTGTAAAGAAAATACAAGAAAAGGAAAAAGGTTTAAATGAGTAAACATAGTTCTTGGTTGAGAGAGTCCTCTTTTTCTTCATCATTGAGTTGTTTATTTATAGAACCATTTGCCATGCAATTTCTATTGTAACTGTTGAGTGGTTACCGACTTAAATTTTCCCGCCTAGGTGCACTTACACCCCTAAAATCATCATTTAAGTGGTTGCCCCGCGTTCAAGTTCTTGACCAGTGTCAATTGCTTGTGAAACCATTTTTGTATTAATTTAGCCCTTTATATCTCTTGGCTATAATAATCAGTTTGTATTTACACGTGGCCACACTTTATTGGTCAATAATAATATGGTGATACCTTAACAATTTATTAAAAAATAGATAGTTCAAATCGTGAAACTGATGGGTCATTGATTATATGAGGTTAATATAATTTTTTAAGGGATCAATTCCATTAGAAAAAATTTAAGTGACAAATTCCAAACGACCTCACTTTTTTAGTTTACTGGCACAATTATTTTTATGTTATATATTTTTAATCAAGTCACCTCACTTAATAGGTTAACTACAAGTATTTGGTAAAAATTAATGGGTTGATAATTAAGTTTTCTATAATAGGGTTGGGGTGATAAAAGTTACGTAGCTCCATATAGCGTTATTCTAAAAAAATTACAATCGTGCTATGGGCATGTACCTTTAGGCAAAAAGCCGGGAAAGAAAAAGTGAGGGTAGTTTAGGTTTTTTATTACAACTAAAATGAAATTATTTGTCAAGGTCGATTAACCGTCAAAATACAGGAATTTAAGACTAGCATAAATGGGGGACTAATTGCATCAATTTTCTTTCTTGAGTCAATATGAGATAAGAAAATTTTAAGGGGGTCAAAATCCCAATTACCCTTTTTTTGGTGGTAATAGTTACCAAGTCTCATTGACTAAGAAATGAGCCAAGAGATACTTTGACTGGGTTAATGATGTCAAATGTCCTATTCTGTCAACTCAACGCATTAAAATGACCAATATACTCCCAAAATATATTTAATAGCTCTCACCTCGTTTTTTAAAAAAAACTCATAAAATTTTTGAAAGTCTATAATTTCAAATATAAAAATTTTAAAAATTTATATATTTGGAATCTACTCGTCAAAATCTATCAAACAACACCCCAATTCGATATTTTTGATGAAAAATCGAAAAAAACAAATATAATGTTCCTGTAAAACCTCATTTTTTTTTTGGCGAATACTCTATTTTTCGATTAAAAACCTTATTCTCCAGCGCGAGCGATGGTGCCATTGGCGTGGACCAGAAAAAACAAATAGAGAGAGAAAGAGACTTGGGTGAGACTTTTGGCGGCATCCAGTTAGTCTCAGATGGAGTGTGGTGGGGGGTAAGAGTGGAGGTGCGCTAATCTAAAGAGTGTGTGTGTGTGTGTGTGTAGGGTTACATGTTCGTTTTATGTGTAGGGTTACCTGTTTGTTTTTAAAAAGAAAATAAATTAATTTAAAATAAATATATGTAAGAATACATTTATCTAAATATATATAATTTATAATAAAAATTTATTTAATACATTAAAAAAATAATTAAATTTGATACATCTTTAATTCAATACACGAGATTAATTTATAATCATACATTTTTTTTCTTTGTTAGAGCATCTTTATTGGGGGAGACTTGTACGAAAGGTAAGTACCAAATGATTAAGGCAATTTATCATTAGTCAAAGGTAGCGTTCACAATGGTGGAAATTGTACCAAATTTTCCTACGAACTAATGTTGTTCGTAGGAAACAAAAAACATTTCTAACGAAGAATATTAGTTCGTAAGAATGTGTAAAACATCATGTTTTAATAAAAATTGAATTTTTATATTTTGTAAAAACTTCTTACGAACTTTATTTGTTCGTAAGAAGTTCTTACGAATAAATAAAATTCGTAGGAACTTTCTACGAATAAATGAAATCGTAGAAACCTTTACAAATTCAATACGCGTTCCATAAAACTAGTAAATCGGTGTTATTTTGACTACGAAATTTATTGTCTTTCATCCACCATTAAAGAATACTCAATTTACAACTTTAATAATTTACGTGTCTTGTTGCTCCATCATTACGAATGCTCTTAAAAAAAGGACAAGATTTTTCTTTTAGAATAAATGGCTGGGAATGCCTTTACTCCACCAATTTGCACTTTTGCTTTTGTTTGTCATTTTGTGGGTCCACGCGCTAACATTACGAGATTCGTTTTTGTAGGGGATATGTTTGGCTACTTATGAGTTCATCGTCAACTAATGCTCTTCACCAATAGTATACTAGATCAAATATTACTTTTAACAACTTTTGCAAATCTAAAATTTTGATTGGTTAAAATTGTTAGCCTACAATGTTCTCACCACCAGGAGATAATAACTTCCTCGAGACAAACAGCCTTCTTGGTCTTAGTCGGTGCTACAAACAACGACTTAAAATCTATGGTCCAAAGTCAATCGTACCTTATTTTTAAATACCAGAAATGCCCCTGACAGCAAAATTTCAAGGGTTATTTAGATTTGGTCCCATTAGTTATATATGTTTTGGGTTTTAGCCCCCAATTAAAAACTATTGTATGTTTGACCCTTTTTTTCACTTTGAGAAGCACTTTTTTGGAAAATGTGTCGCTAAACATATAAAAAAAGCGTCTTGCTATGAGTTCCAAATAAGTCTTCCTAAACCTCTCCCAAAAGTAATAAATTTTTGTGATCTGACGGAACCCATATCACAAGATAATGCTTAATAGATAAGTGAGAGAATAAGTGGAAGCCACGTCACTTTTGAGAGAGATTTTGGTACTCATATCATTATTCATAAAAAAATTCAAAAAGAGCCGCTAAAAGTAAGAAATGGGGGTCAAACAAATAATATTTTTTTATTGGGGGTCAAAACCTAAATAGGTATAACTAATGAAGGCCAAAACCAAAATAACTCAAATTTCAATACATACAATTTGTTATGAGAACATATCTAGCCAATTATTTGATACAGTTTATGTCGAAACTCTGTATCTATTATTTTTAGATTTTAAGTGTGTTTTTAGGATACATATTATCAAGATCCTTAAATTAAAATCAAATAATAAAACTGATGATTTTTAAGTCATTAGGATGTATTTTTATATCACACATTATCAAGATAGGGTATCCCACACAAATACCAATGTATTCAAGCAAATAGCTTGTGTACCAAAAATAATATGATTCTATAATTATTTTAGTGCCCACTTTATAAATAATTTGCTTACTATTTTTTTTCAAAATCCTAAATTTTTCAAAAATTAGAACCCTAGTCATAATAAATGGCAAAGAGAGTGGAAGGATAAGAAAATGTGAACTGAATCCTCTAACACGTCAATGCCAATCGGGATTACGTAAAAATTATTAAAATCCTTGACTCTTTCGAACCTACAACGAATTCATCATCCACCGGAGGATTTGACTTACGACGGGCTCTTACGACTCAGTGACCACATGCATATTATATACACAACTTGTATAATCCAAAATCATAGCGCTGCACGTCAGTTGAGGAGCCGAACAAAAACCGAGTCTAACTGGGAATTTTTAGAGGGGGTCTTATCTAATTTATCGGCAACCCCATTGACTTCCCTATAGCAAAAAAAAATCCAAACTTTTTGTCTAATATAAATATTTACTTGTTCCGAAGAAAAAAACGACAATGCTATTGACGTCAATTGTGACTTTCGTGTGCTAACTCTTATCGAAGAACGATATGGATGATTTGAGTGTAGGCATCAAAGATATGTAAAAGTATTGCCATTTCGAAAAAAGTAAAAAAAATTAACAATATTAAAATCGAGTTAAAACAAATTAATTACACATGTAAGCATCTACTAACTCTATAAATAACACATCATATAAGTAACCACCATATACGGGCATCATTTTATTAAAGTATTAACAAAAACAATATTTTGTTTTGAGAATATGGTGAATGCTCAAATTCCCAATTACTTGTTCCTGATTTTAATTTGATTTAAGAGTGCTAAGATTTGAAGTCAAGTTCAAGTTTGATAATCTTAAATAGTATTGACCAGTTTCAAATTTCATTATCATGTGAAGTTCTTAATGGATTATATGAACTCAATCATAATATCATCTGATTCGTCTTTGAAATCAAATAAGGCTTTGACTAATTGAAAACCTTGATTGCTACAACTGAAATCTCTATCTCTACTATTTAAAAAGAGAGAAGTTCCTCTTCAAATCTCAAAGTACTAAACTACCCTCATTAAATTAACATTTCCTATTATACCCTTAATATTAGTCTCACACATTCATTAAATTAAAATCATTCCATAAATCTTAACTTGATACGTCTCTCCTAATACATTCATCTAACAAAACTTTCAAATACATTCATCTTAAAATCCTAAAAATCAAAAGACAGCTGTCCAAATTTTTTCATCTTCCCATCAGATTCATATTTGCCATCAAAAGTATGCATTTGTTAATTTCAAAGCAAATACATAATTTTTTGTAATTATATTTATTTCATTCATGAATGTTGTGTCTCTTTTGTGCTCAAAATTTGTATTTTCCATTCTATTCATGTTTTATAATAATTCTAAATTCAATGTTAATTTCAGAAAAATTATATATATTTTTTAAGTTAAGGAATTACCAAGTTCACACCTTAATAGATTACTGTTTTTTATGCATTCATATGTATTTCCCAGATGGACATGTTTGTATTCATGTTTATTTCTTAAAGATTCTAAAAATTCTTAAAACACTCTAATTACTTTTTAAAACACAAACTTGCCATTTGCTCTAACGATCAACCAAATACTTTTTTATTTGTTAATTTAAAAAAAAACAGTATTTTAAACTGTTTTTAAAATATTTTTTTATTTTTTAAAATTAAAAAATAATTGTTTTTTATAAAAACTGTTATGATAGTTTTAAAAATCCTTTTTTATTTAAATTTTTTTTATGATACTTTTATATAAGTTTTTTTTTTCCAAAAAAAATATTTTTTTACATAAAATTGGAAAAAAAAATGACCAAATAAAAAACTATTTTTTAAATTGAAAATTGTTTTTATAACCGAACACGACACGACACAATACGACACGACAAATTTTTTTTTTAACCAAATATGAATACGATCCTAATAAAAGTGACACGACACAACACGGAATATTATTTTTTAACAAAACACTAATACGACCCAAGTAAAACTGTCACGCAATAATATATGTTATTTTTTTTAACCAAACACGAACTCAACCAAAATAAAATGACACGACACGCCTCAAAATTTTATTTTTACCTATAAAGGTAATATGACACAACATGAAATCTCATTTTTTACCAAATACTAACACAACCCACTTAAAATGCAACACGACTAGTGGGCCGTGTTCGCATTTCGTAAAAAATGGATTTTGTGTCGTGTCATGTCACTTTCATATGTGTCATATTCATTTTACGTAAAATTAAGATTTTGAGTTGTGTCGTGCCATGTCGTGTTTATTTTATTTTGGTCACATATTATAAAACATTTTAAATAAAATGTACAAAAAAAAACAGTTTTAAAAAAAAAATTGAGTGCTTAAAGATTTTATTTAAAAACAATTAAGATTCTAATAGTTACTATTTTGGAACTACTGCCTTTTTATTTTTATAAAACAATTTTTGCAAATATTAGAATTTTTGTTACAATTTTTGTAACTAATAGAATTTTTGTAATAATTTTCTTAAAACACTCCCATGGTTGGATTTTACTTGAAACAATTTTTTAAAATAAAATCTTTAGGCGCTTAAAAAATTGTTTAAACTGTTTTTTTTTTACATTTTATTTAAAATGTTTTATAATACGGCATATACATACCGCTGGCGCATACCAATATACTAAAAAAATGGTAACAGCTTTTTAAATAAAAAAAGGTTTTTAAAACTATCATAACAATTTTGATAAAAAACAGTTATTCTTTAATTTTTTTTTTAAAAAAAATTCAAAAACAGTTTAAAATACTATTCTTTATTAAAAAAATTTAACAAATAAAAAAGTATTAGTCGAATATATGTTTTTTGAACCTAAATTTTTCAAACTATTTTCATTATGTCATAATTGTTGGATTCATATATATGGGAGACTAGATGGATACATATATATAGAGAGAATAAGGATGGGTTTGGCATTGGTTTTATAGGTTACGACCTAAATTGTTGAGTATAATGAAGATGGTGGCACATATTGTCCCATTTATTTTGTCCTGAAAATTTTGCACTTGGCAAAATACTATCGTCTTTCGCCTATATTGGAGAGAAGATTTTTTTTTTCACGTGATTAGTGTAGGGTACATCTGATTGGTAAGTTATAAAAATGGTGAATAACATATTAATTTTTTATGGTAATAGGAAAAAAAACAAGTGGTTAGGTACCTAATTAATAAAGTCAATGATGAGAATCCTATTTCTTTGGTACGGTAAAAAAGTAGACCAATATCAAGTCGAAAACGTTAGAAAATAATCCACCAACTTAACGAAAAATAATGCAACCAGTGGTTTCGACTGTAACATTTGCCTAAAAATGGTTCAAGACCCTGTAACCACCTCTATTGGTTCCCATGTATTTACAAATGGATTCATTACCCAAGTGTATCTGCTGAAATCCAAGCTCACCAACAACCTCAATGCCCTATGTACAACGCTGAAATTACAGAATAAACCTTAGCACCACTCTACGACTACAGTCAAACAGAAAAATCATCCGAAGACAAAGTTCCACACGCGAATTTAGTCATACCACAAAGGCCTCAAAGTCCTAAATATGATTTAGTCATTAGTCGATATCGCCCACATGCATGACAGGCTGACAACAGCAGCTGCGTCTACTGTTGCTTACAAATACCTGTCAGTTGGTTGCTACAGAGGAGTAAGCACGGATGAATGACTAAGCAAGAATAGGAATATCTTGTATAGTTTACAGTTGAATGGAGGTTTGGTTTTGGGGGTAATGATTGATGCTTTGTACTAGGTACTTTATATTATATTCTAACAAAACAGATTCTACATAATATGTTGTAAACAGTTTTATTACTTTGTCCTTCACAGATTTGCAGTAAAAGATTAATATCTAAAAACGGCCATACGTGCAACGCACGTGGACACAACTAGTATAGACAAAAGAAAAAGATATAAAAAAAAAAAAAAGATTAAGGGTGTGTGGAGGGACGAAGTGAGGATTAAATATTGCAAAATTTATTAAAAGAAAATTTTGTAAACAAAGTGGCAACAATTATAAATATAATAATAATTACATTATTTGTAATTAAAAAAAAGAAGTGGCGACAATTATTTTGAATCTAAATTCGAGTCTTACACTTAGTCATTAATTGACAAATAACATATTGTTAAAAAGTGTTTGGTCCTCGCACCTTGGTTAGGCAAATGATGAATTGAGGAGAGTGTTGGCATAAGAGTGCAATAAATCCAAATATATTAAGTTCTTTCATTTATAGTTTTGGAGAATAGGCATAAATGAATTATTTAAAGTCTACGGAGTTATTAACTAAACTAGTTTACACAATTTTCATGCATATATATACGCACGTAATTTTATAAATTTTGGAGTGGGCCATGCCCCCCCCCCCCCCCCCTACCAAATTGTAGCTTCGTCACTGGGTGTGTGCTTGTATCATGACGAATGTGGTAAATTGTGTGAAATATATGATTTACCTATTATTTTGTGTGTTTGATTGTCAATAAAAAACTTTCACGATTATTCAGGTCCGTATGCAAATTTGACATTCATTTCGCATTTTGTTCGAAAAATTTGTCCACACTCAATAGCAAAGAAAAAATTTCCTTCCTTTTTAAACCTATTTTTTATTAAAATTAATTTTTTTATTAATATTTTTTTTAAAAAAATTTTGTTAGTAAAAAATTTCTCGTCAAAAGTTGTTTTTTTCGGCTAAAAACTATATTTTTTTGTTAAAACTGTTCGTATTTTATTAAAAATTGTATTTATTATAAAATCTATTTTTTTATGTGTGTGTGCCTGATTGCCATGGGAAAACTTTCATGGTTACCCATGTACTCATGCAAATTTGACATCCTTTTTCCACTTTTGTTTGCAAAATTTGTTTTACACAATAGCAAAGAAAAGCTTTCCCACTAACTTTTCCATCCTTTTTTAAACCTTTTTTTTTGTTAAAAATTATTTTTTTCATTAATACTAGGGACATATACCAAATAGTCCCTCGGATATTTTTTAATACCCATTTAGTCCAAACTTTTTTATTTTGCCTCAAAAAGTCCTTTGCCACATATTTTGGAGAGGGAGTGCCGCTGGCGCGGACCTCTAAAAATAAGAGGATATTGAGTGCTTGAGGGACTAAATGGGTTAAACTAAAAATATGTGTCTTTTTTAAAAAATATATATTTATAGTAGGGACTATTTAATAATTGACCCTTAATACTATTTAAAAAAAAAACTTTTATCTTAAAAAAAAACTTTTTTTCGTAAAAGAAATTTATTATTTTTCTCGTTAAAAGCTGATATTATTTGGTTATAAACTATTTTTTCTTAAAAAACTCTTTTTTTTGTTAATACTCTTTGTATTTTATAAAAAAACTGTAGTTATTTTATAAACTGTTTTTTTGTTAAAACTGTTTTTTGTTACAACTGTTTTCTTTTTGTTAAAAAATGTTTTTTCATTTCATTTTCTTAAAAACCATTTTTTTTGTTAAAACTGTTTTTGTTTTGTTAAAAACTTTTTTTAAAAACAGTTTTCCTTAAAAATTATTTTTTCGTTATAAACTTCTTGGGGGGTTAGAAACTATTTTATAAAACTGTTCAATTTTTTATGATATTTAAAAAAAATGTTCCTGGTTAAAAACTGTTTTCCTTAAAAATGTACAATTCTTTGGTCAAAAACTGTTTTATAAAACTGTTAAAATTATTTTTGTTGTTTTGAATTTAATAACGTACAGTTAAAATAATTATTTTTATAATTTATTACTTGAAAAATAAAAACTATTAAATAATCTCACTTTGAAATTATTTGATCTTTGCACCCCCATTATTTACCCACTTTAATATGAAACACATCTTAAGTTCTCTCTGATGAATTTTTTTCCGAAGGAGGAATTTATTGAATTTAAAATTTTGTTACCTTTTTTATCATAATCATTGTACATAGCATTAACCTTTTTTCACACGTGCATATAGTCCAAGGACAATTGTGAATTAATAATAAAAGAATACAAAAGCGAAAAAGGGCATGAATTAAATACCATTGCCAACCAGATTTTTAAAGATTAGCAAAAAATAAACCTAATTCCGTGTTTTCTCAGGTAAGATACAAAAGTACTGAAATTGAAAGTGATTATAGACATATCAATAGTTCATGTCACCGACAAAATTTGGATCATCTCTAATATTTTGGCTATATTATTACGAAAAGTTAACTAAAATTCAACTTTTGAGATGTTAGAAATATTTTATCCATTTAATAATTTTAAAATTATAAAATTCTGTAAATGACTATGTGTGATAAAGATTCAAATAAAATTCGCAAATTTTAAATACACACTTATTTAATTAAAGTCAATTTTTTAAATTCAATTAATTCATCCTTAAACATACAATTACATGTGTGCGTGTCTCAAACCAGTACAAACGCAAATATGCAAATTCACAGATTAAAAAAAAAAAATCCCCTCAAGGCAAAAACTTTTATTTCACAAAGAATTAAATCGCAATTTACAATCACATTAAAATCTGCAATAAGTTTACCTGAGCAAACCTACATAGACACTCAACCTAGAGTCAGCAATGAATTTCAAACAGCAAACCCACATGAATCGTAGTCCAATCTTCTGCAAAGATCCACACGCATCGAACCTCAATGACCTCAGTCTTTCGGTGTAAAGACGCACTCCACAAAGGTTGAACAATAGCAAAGTATGTTCTTGGGTTCCAAAATAATTCACATAAACATTGGGATCTTGTGAATTGAAAACAACAAGGTTTAAGAACGTAAGTGAGAAGGCAAATGTTTTTGCATTAGCTGTTTCGTCAAAGTTTAAAATCACAGGTCTTCTAAAGAAAGACGAAGTTGTTTAACACGCTTAAATAGAAAAATTAAGGCGGCAGGTCGCTCGAACGAAATCGAATCTCGCTTTAACGGTTAGAGGTGTCGCTCGAACGAACTTCGCGCGAGACCTGATGTCGTTTGAACGACAGGGGCTGTCGTTCGAACGAGCCATTAAATAAATATTTTTTTCCTTTTTCTTTTTCCAGAAAATGTAGCGCCTTAAAACTTTGAAAAATAATTTTAACGAAAAACTTAAAAACTCCGCTCTAACACTTAGAAAATTTTTGATGAAAAATATCACAGTATTCTAAGTGAAATGCTAAGGAATAAACACAACCTTTACCAAATTCATCTCGTGGAGGCTTAATTGATGAAGAAACTTGATATTCGAATCTGTCCTGTTGCATATGTGATCTTGAACATTATTTGACGGTTGTAGCAGTATACGACATACTAATTGATAACGGACATTTATAAACTTATGTCCTTATAAATCTCCCCTTATGTCTATGCCACTACAAAATAAAAACTTCAGAATTATCAAAACATAAAATACCTATACGAATCTAATACCCTCATGAACCCAAAAATGAAAAGGTACTAAACATGTAGGTCACAAAACTTTTCTCCAAAGTCTTCAACATCAAATCTTCAATTCTTCAAGCTTTTCTCATCAGGGTGTGTAACATACGATCTTCCATTGTTGCACCTACGCACATGAGACAAAGCAAAAACCTGTGACGCATCGAGTTTGAATTGATATAAAAATATAAAAATACATCAACCATCATAATCAAATATCCCCCATAATGCAAAAACTCTCATAATTCACTCTCCCCCTTTTTATTTGTCCGAAATAAACAAGCAAACAAACTACGATCATGCAAAGGTGTAACTCAAAAGCTTCCACAAACAATTTTTTAATTTTCAATTGTTTATACAAAAATGCAAAAATAATTTTATAAAAAAATCACACACCATGAATTTACATTAAGACAACCAATTCATGGATACAAAATGAATGGGTGTGAACATATTCAAT
Organism: Sambucus nigra; assembly: GCA_949130495.1. Classification (NCBI taxonomy): domain Eukaryota; kingdom Viridiplantae; phylum Streptophyta; class Magnoliopsida; order Dipsacales; family Adoxaceae; genus Sambucus; species Sambucus nigra. The sequence goes on along the minus strand of OX422222.1, from coordinate 444,315,458 downwards.
AGGCAAATCAGCGCAATCAAACATAACATATATGCACGATATATATGTGTACTCCTATGGAATAAATCTCAAAATCGTCCTTAGGTGTTAAAATGGTTGAATTTAAATGACATCGACTAAATCTATCAATACATCAAAGTCAGGAATGATTCTCACACCAATAACGTCTAAAACTATGAATACTTTTTCAAGACATTGTGAGGACGTGCAAACCCGTTTTTCATTTCTTTCCATTCAAACTCCCTCATAAATCATAATCATTATATTTTTCTTTTGAGGTGCCCCCTTTTTGGCATATTTATCTTTTTATTGTCTTTAAATTTTTTCGGGCTCTTTTCAAACAGTGACTTTCACGACGAGTTAAATTTGAACTCTCGCAACCCTTTCTCGTGATTCGTTCATCATATTTTGTTGCAATTAAATATCTCACGGTAAATAGTTTTTACATGCACTACTTCCATTGTCAAATTTTATCGCATATGGTTCATTTTAAAGACAAAATTGAAATGACAACACTCTGACCAACATGTTATAAACAAGTACAATAATCAAACAAATTCGTGCAAGTGTGTATTAAAGGAACTTATGAGTCAAACATGTAGGTAGTAACAACTAATCACATCTTAATGACTCCAAACATTGTAAAGTACAAAAATGAAATGATGACGCATATCAAAATACTATCAAATAATCACATGGATATGGAATGAAATTGTGACTCGATCATCCTAAATGTCCATCCATATATGGTGTAAAATAAAATACAATACTCTTTTTGTCTTTTTTCAAAATTTTTATCAAAATAAAATCTTTTTGTATTTTTCAAAAAAATTCAAAAACAAAAATCTAATACAAAAAAAATACATACTAGCAATTGGAAAAATATATCATTAAGCAAATCAACATATGCTAGAAAACAAGTCTAAACCTCAACCGTTAGGTGCGGTGGAGTTTTTCAAGGGTGGTGACATTTTATGAAAAACCTCTATCAAATCATGTGAAGTCTTGACAAAAAAATTTTACCTGCTCCCTAATATGTGCAAACTCTCTCGTGTAATCATCCGGAGCATCAGGTGTGGGTGCGTGTGTGAACACGTGTAGCAGTAAAACGTGACACATGACCCAACTTAAAACAAAATTCCCTAAGGTTTCATCTATTCTTGCAATGTGTGCAAACATAAACAGGCCTAGGTACACCTATCTCAAAATGTCTCCTACGCGCTCTCCCAACAGGTACGAGATGCCTAGGTGGGTTGGGTTGAGAGCCAAGTGAATAAAACACTAAAGTGGGAACCGGATCGGGTGCAACATGTGAAGTGGACGCACCGTCATGACTTATTCTTAAACTCTCACCTATACCCAAAATGGGATTGAGAACCATCTTTCCAACCTTCTTAGATGTGTTATCTAAAGCTACTTTAACCTTCACTGCATGCCTAAGATCTCACTCTAATTGTGACACGCGGGTTATAAGTTCACTCTTTTTCCGGCTTAAAGTTATCAGCTATTCACTCAAAGAAACCTTCACCTTCTCGAGTTGACTCTCTTTTGACTCAAACTCCCTCAAACTCTCCAACTCTGTCTCTAAATCTTTCAACCTAAGACTTAACTCCTTATTCAATTTTTTTTTGTCTTTAAAGTCTCGGCGTACAAATCTTTAAATGCGATCTGGAGATCACTATCACCCTCACTAGCGCACTCACTCTCAGACTCGCTATAAAAACTCAAATCCTCCTCGGGAGTCTTACGTGCACAAGTATCCTCATCATCGTGAGATAAACTGGGTGTGCTAACGTGACTAACTAAAAAGGCAACAAACTTTTCATGTGAAGACTTATCCACGAAATCTTTCACATCATCCTCACTATCACTAAGGTTGACTGGTATAATAACTTTCTTGCCCTTTCTCCTAAGTCTAGTGGGACACTCAAACGACTTATGTCCTTTACCATCACACTCAAAACATTTTACTTATTCTAAATCTCCCTCACCTTCTTTCTCTTTCTCACCGCTTTCTTTGGCCTTGTCTTTCTTTTTCTCAAAAAAACTTTTATTGGAAGAATTTTGTTTTGAAAACTTGAAAAACTTTTTAAAATTCTTTGCAAGCATGGCCATATCAAAATTAGACTCGTCCTCGGACTCACAAAAATCACTTTTTTTTTCTTTCTTAGACTGGGCTTTAAGTGTTATCCCTTTATCCTTAGGCTTGACAGTGTCAGGAACATGTCAATCTCATATGTCTGGAGGTCTCCTATAGAGGTGAAAACGGATATTCAAAAATCTGAATTTGTCCGCTATTCGTATCCGAATTTAGCAGATATTTATTCAAATAATTATCCGAAAAAGAGGATACAGATAACAATTTTTTGTGTCCGAAAAAATAGATACGGATACGGATACGGATAGTGATAGTATCCGTGGAGGCTAATCCGTATCCGAGGCGGACAATTCGTATTAGCAGATATCCATTTCAATGGATATCCGTATCCGTAACATAAATATATATTTATTAATTACTATTATTATTTATATAATATTACCACCCCAACTAAATAAAATATATTAAATTTAACTTTAACCCCTTCTCATATGTTTTAACACAGACGCTACATACACACAAACAAAACAAACATGCACGCCTATCTGTCTCTCTTCTTTTTCCCCTCTCACAAAAACTCACCCACCCTTAACCCTAGCTAAGCGGCGCCAGCTCAAGATCCATCTCCGGTAAGAAACGTTTGTCGATTGCTTTTTTTAATGAAAATCATAGAGATTATCTGTGATTTTATAACCAAACGATTTGTTTGCTAGTTGATTGTATGTATGTATGTTGGTCTCTATGTATACCCAAATGATTTTCAGTTTTATATGTATGTATGTTGGTCTGTATGTATACCCGAATGATTTGTTTGTTGCTCGATTTGTTTCTCTTTTTATCCTTTTTTTTTCCAATAAACCATTTTCAAGATTCTTGTTGAATTACAGTTGCCACGGTTTTAGCCCAATCCCTTAGACGTTTCTTCATATCATCACCTCTAGAAACTCTTATTGGTATCCATATCTGCTATGAGTAAAGAAGTGGGTTTTGAAAATAGAATTATTTGGTGAAACCAAAGTCTATCCATAGATGCTACGAGTCGTATATCTTACTTTTAATATAGAATTTTCTATGTTTGAACCTTCTTTTATAATTTAATTGATGTTTAACACATTCTCTATGTCTTACATGAAAAATTATATATTTAATTCAATGATTAAATTAGTGCTTAATAAGCTATGTTTATCTTACTGTATCTTAAATAATAAAAACGGATAAGGATATTATCCGAATCCGAGAAATCCGATAGGATACGGATAATGATAGTTAAAATTATTATCCGGGCGGATACGGATACGAATACGGATAGTGTGGGGAGTTGGCGGATACGGATGTGGATAATATGGTATCCGCTCCGTATACGTCCATTTTACACCCCTAGTCTCCCACTAGCTTTTCTAATTTTAAATTGCCCAAATTACCTAAGATATTTAAAATAGTCACTTTAGGGATAAAACGTTTTGGCAGCGATCTTAAAATCTTTTTAACCGCTTGTGCATCAGGTATAGGCTCACCAAGATTGAAACTAGTGTTGACTATGTCAGACAAACGTGCATAAAAGTCATCAAAACACTCAGTCTCAAGCATGGTAATCGTTTCAAATTGAGTAGTTAAATTTTGAATTTTAGACTCTTTGACTGTGTTAGTGCTTGAGTGGGTGAGTTGTAAAATATCCCACACTTCTTTAGACGTGGGGCACGTCACAATACATCGGAACTCATTAGGGGTGACGTGTTCGAAAATTTCACTAAGCCCACGTGAATTAAAAGTGCTCCAACTCAACCTCAGTCCAGTCTAACACATGTTTTAAATTCGTGACATTATTCGCGGTGACAGTGGGAGGAGTCTAGCCTCTTTTACAAATTAACTAAACTCTTTCATCGATTGCTTTTAAATGCGACCTCATGCGGGCTTTCTAGTAAGCATAATTAGACCTGTCAAAAATTGGCAACCAATTATATAATTTTACACTTGGAAACATTGTGACAATTTTTAAAAATATGATTTAAAAAAAAATCAATATCACACAAATTTGCGAAAAATAGGAATACTCGGTAAATTTGAGTAACCTGCTCTGATACCAATTTGTAAATGACTATGTGTGATAAGGATTCAAATAAAATTCACAAATTCCAATTACACACTTATTTAATTAGAGTCAATTTTTAAATCTAATTAATTCAGCCCTTAAACATACAACTACGTGTGTGCATGTGTCAAACTAATACAAGCACAAATATTCTAACTCACAGATTTAAGAAAAAATACCCTCAGGGCAAAACCTTTTGTTTCACTATGAATTAAATCGCAATTTACAATCATAATGAAATTTGCAATAAGTTTACCTCAGTAACCCTACATAAACACTCACCCTAGAGTCAGCAATGGATTTCACGCAGCAAACCCACATGAATCGCAATCCAATCTTCAGCAAAGATCCACACACAACGAACCTCAATGACCTCAGTCTTTCAATGTAAAGACGCACTCCACAAATGTTGAATAATAGAAAAGTATGTTCTTGGGTTCCAAAATAATTCACATAAATATTGGGATCTTGTGAATTAAAAACAAAAAGGTTTAAGAACCTAAAAGTGAGAAGACAAATGTTTTTACAGTAGCAGTTTCGTCACAGTGTAAAATCGCAGGTCTTCTTAAGAAAAACAGAGTTGTTTAACACGCTTAAATATAAGAGTTAAGGTGGCAGGTCGCTTGAACGAAATCGAATCTCGCTTGAACGGTTATAGGTGTCGCTCGAACGAATTTCGTGCGAGACCTGATGTCGTTTGAACGACAGGGGTTGTCGTTCGAACGAGCCATTAAATAAATATTTTTTCTTTTTCTTTTCCAAGAAAATGCCGCGGCTTAAAACTTCAAAAAATAATTTTGAAGAAAACTTAAAAAAAAATTGATGAAAAATATCCCGATATTCTAAGTGAAATGCTAAGGAATAAAAACACAACCTTTACCAAATTCATCTCGCGGAGGCTTGATTGTTAAAGAAACTTGATATTCGGATCCGTCTTGTTGCATATGAGATCTTGAACATTCTTTGATAGTTGTAGCGGTATACAACGTACTAATTGATAACGAACATTTATAAACTTATGTCCTTACAAATTCATAACTAATTAATGGGTTAAATAAAAGAGTCCTATTTAATGTGGTCCAATTAAGATATGATATTTGGTTAGAGGACATTTAGATAAGTCACCAATTTTTTTAAGAGATTCAGTAGGTTAGTCGGCTAATGTAAGTCTAATTGTGATGGATGATAGAATTATAGCTTACATAAGAGATTCATGTCCTTTACACCCTATATATAGTAACTTATTCACCATTAAAAAATCTGCATAAACACACAATATATTGGGCTAAAGAGAGAAAATTTTGAAATTCCATATAATTGCAATTTTTCATTAAAGAAGAGAGATTGCTGGAGCAATCAATCAAGATAATTAAAGGATGCTTTTACAACAAACTTGATTAATGCATTGGATCAAGATAAGTCTTATTTTCTATCGTTCATACACATTTTGTGAAAACATAAAGATTCAAGATCATTTTATTAAGAATAATTGTATGCTAAAGTTTAATCAAATTAATGTATTTGTGTTTTATATTAGGGTGTTCTTAAGAATGGTTTTACATGTGATATCATAGCTAAAGTTTAATATCTCATGATTTTCCTTTATTAATGGTTGCCTATAATGAAATCTATATTAAATTGTTTTTGTGTGCGTGAGACTTTCTGTGATGTTTTATCTTTTGTCATTAAATCTGCTCTTAAAGTATGCATAGGACTTTCTGTTACGTTTTTCTTCTGTCACCAATACTCACTGGTTGGAATGAAAGGACAAAACTTGCTCGGAATTTTTACGAAACTCACATAGTCGATTGGAAACATTGAAATAAATAAAATTTATTGTATACAATGGGCACCACCTTACTTTTGTGTTTTGACGTCGTTTAGGCCCTTAAAATTACGTTTTTGGTAATAATGTTGACATCAATATCTCACTCCAGAAAATTAATTTTTGAATTCCGCAAATTATTTTTAGATCCTGGAATAATTCTCTACATCCCTGTGGTGCTAACTCAAAATTTTGATTTTTGATAAAAATTACGATTTTTCCAAATATTATACATTTTTCACCACGGGGACTGTTTTATTTGTTCATGCTGATTCTATTATTCATGTTTATATTGAATTAGATGCCAAACATAGGCTATAATTCCTATGTATGGATATTAAATTTATGATTTCGTTTTTAATATCAATATTAATGTTTAGTCAGATTATATGCCAACCACGGGTTATAGTTTGTACGTATTTATGTATGTTGGATGTACGGTTCATTGTTAATGTTAGTATTCACGTTAAGTTGAATTAAATTCCATATACATGCTACAATTCATATCTGTGGATATTAGATTGATGATTTCGTTCGGATAATAATATTCATATTTAAGTTGGATTAGATGTCAAACGCGGGCTATAATTCATATGTGTGGATAATAGATGTATGGTAAAGTTTTAACTTCAATATTTATGCTTGAATTAGATTAGATGTCAAACGCATGCTATAATCTGAAATCGTAAACATTAGACTCAGAGACTTTGAGTGATTTAATGAACATCAAAGATCACATACATTATCATAGAATGAGAAAATAAGTTGTTCATAAATATCGTGTACATCTAATTAAATAACATTATACCTAATAAAGTAATCTATAAGCATCATATAATCGATATTTCACTATTATTATTGAAGAAAAATCACGGTTATGCACTTTATGTATTATTATGTTATCAATATGTGTGTTGTTAAATCAAAGCATTAATGAAAAGACCAACTTATCTATTTATTTTATCGTATTATTGTATCTCATTTTGTTTCTCTAAAATTGCATTTCTCATCTATTTAATTATGTCGAGACTAACTTCTTATAAGGTAGTAAAGAGTTAAGTTTCAGTTGTTATATTAAATCGTTATATGTAAATTTTAATTATGAAACCACTATTATTGGTGAACAATGCATGGAATACTCCATATAAAGTTCAAAGAGATTAAACATATTAAGTGTTATTTTGATGCAAATGATATTGCACACTCAGACTGATAATGCTAAAGATTATATATATATATATATATATGATCCATTGTTTTCACACAAGTAGGTACCTATTATGTTACATATTCAAGTACAGTAAGGTCGATTTTTATGAAGCATAATGTATACTTCAAAAATAATTTTGAATATTTAACCTGCGTATGTTTCAAATTAAACTTAGGGTACTCCTAATGTGTTTAAATTTGATGCAGGGATTCTTTACAAAACCAACTAGAAATGTAAGTAAGAATTTTTTCTTTTGTTCTTGGGGAATCAAATCGCCATTTATTTTTCATAAACCCTCGATGTTTTTAATTTTCTTGGAAAATATTTGTCTAGACTTGATCGTGAGGGATATTTTCTAAAGAATCTTTCAATGTATCTTTTTCAAAGGTTACGATATTCCTTTTGATGTTTTGTAAAGAATAAAATGTGGACATATTTCTTTTAATGATTTTTTTAATCCTGCATCATAATTGTAGCCTTATTGATGAAACTCTTTAATATTGTACCAAATTAAATCTAGACTCTCTTTAATAATTTTCGTGGACAAGATTTTTATAATATCTCTTATAAATCTTAATAGCCGATTTCTGCTCTTAAGATATTGGCATGTCTAATATTGGGATGACCTATGTGGCCCAAGTAGAAGATTATGAGAAATTTCCCTTAAATAGGACCTACATAGATCATATAATCGTAATTGACACGCACTTATTGCATTCAAGAAAATCATAATTTTTAAATTTATTATAAATGGTGAAATTAGTGGGAGTAGCAAATTATGAAATATGGTTATAAAGGAAGGTAGGGTACTTATCCCATTACTGATAACTTTCTTGAATACTTGTTCTTTTATTTGTTGGATTCTCTAAATAACAAATAATAAATAAATGATCAACTACTAAATGATGGTATTATCACCATGAGCCAAATGTAGATAAAATATAAGGAATAATATTAAGAAAATCCTAAAAAAAGTATATTATCCTAAATAATTATGTGGTGTATCCACATTAACATGAATTTGGCGTAGGGATAAATAATAATCTGATTTTGTTTTCACAAGTCATGAGAAGTGAAACTAATGGACTAAAAATAAGTTTAGGTTCTCATTGAATTACATAATTAATGCCTAAAGTCGGTTATAAGTGGGTCATTAAGACCAAACGCGATGCTAACGATAATTAAAAAATATAAAGCTAAATTATAGTAAAATATTTTACCATTAATGAGGAAAAGGTTATAAATGAATCTTCTTAATTATATCTAAGGACATGGACTTCTTATGATATTAGTATCTCATTATGATTGAGATTTATATTAAGTTGATGTAAAAAATACTTTTTAGAGTTTAATAAATGATGTGTATATATTTAAGAGATAATGGTATAAACATAAATTTTTCATATGCCATATTTTAAGAAACAATACCATTATATCTTTAATCATTGTATATTTGTATACACCTTAATATCAGTGAGAGAAAGTTTGTATATTTTCTCTATATACAAGCAAAGATTTAGAAAGTAGAGAAAAAATCATTTTATATGAATTTTAAGAGTTATGTATAAAGTAATGAGATACTTAAAAGACTATATGCTCACATTTAGGATATTTGTTCATTTAAATATGAACGGTTATTATGACTCGAATTTACTAGTTGTATGGATAATATAAAGTTCACTCTTGATTAAGTATATTTGTTTTGGTTAAACGACCAATATAATTATAATGAAGGAGTGCAACACAATCCATCTATTAACTATTATGAAAGCTGATTTTGTAGCATTCTTTGATTATACAACTTATGTATTTTGGTAGCATGACTTCATTTTGGGACTTGAAATTATCGACACTATTATCAAGCCGTTGAAATATTATGACAATGTCGCAAAATCTTTAATACCATGTATTTATATAATAAACATAAAATTTATAGAGAAAAAATTAAATCAGTCAATTTAATTAATTAAGTCATGAATAAATTAATTAATTATTATTTCCTATTATGTGAGATTAACTTTGCATGTTAAATAATTTCGATAGAAAATAATTGCATGTGCATTGAATAATTGATATATAACGTGTGACACAATTGAAAATATACGGTTGAATAAAAATAATTGGGACGCATTTCGGGACATTTTATGGACTTGTTTAGTTGTTTTAAACCTTTAAAAATGGTCCTAGGGATATAGGTATACAAGTTGGGAGGTTACTAGGCTATTCTATTTATGAGTGTTGGAAAATATTATGTTTTTACACAAATCATTATTATGATCAAATTAATATATTTGTCAACTTTGAGCCATTATAAAAATAGGACCCACACTTCAAACATGGTGGGACCAAGTACGTACATATTTCTTGTAGCAAGACGACTCATGTGGTATACTCATTTGTTAAAAATGAACAAATAATGAATAAGAAATTTCGTTTCAAAGTGCCCCATTTATGTATGAAAATTGTTAGGAATTTTATTTAATTATTTGGCACGAATTTTCTGTACTATCGCTAAAGGTTGTGAGTGTTCGCTATATAGTGACTGTTTTTTATAACCGTCCCTAAAAGTCGTGACTATTCACTATTAGTTGTGACAATTCATGGAAAACTTCCCTAACATGACTGTTAATAAAAAGGCATGTCTTTTCATGAAAGAACACTTTATTTTCTATAAATACAAGACTTGTCTTCATTTTGAAAGAGTGAAAAAAAGAGAAAAAATGTTTTTCAATGCTTTTCATTCCTATTCGAGTTGAAGAGAGTATCAAACATAATTGGCTCGTGGGACACACACATTAAAATGCTTCTTGCGCGTGTTGAGACCATTTCATTCTTGGAGGCAAACGCTTATTGTTTATCACCGTAAGCACCGTAGCGGGAGAGCATTTTGTCCTAAAGATAGAATGTCCAGCACTCGACTCGGTCATCTTCTTCGTTTGTAAATTTTCTTATTGATATTAGTATTTGTTACGCAAATATGATTTATTTCATATTTTTTTTTATAAAACACAAAAGCATATATAATTATGAATAATAATCTTAAGACAAAACGTTTTCTTGTGATTCTTTTGTGTTTTTATTTGGATAAAAGGGTAGACTATAATGCAATTTTAAAGCACAAATATTTAGATAACAATGGCTTTGGGCCCATTTGGAGGTCCAAAAATGGGATATTAGACTTAACTCGAAAATTGGGATTAATATAAGTATAAGAAGAAGATTAAAAAATCCCCACAGTTATTAAAAATCTAAACCTAGCAGTCACACCTTTATAGAGAAGAGATTAAAGGTCAAAAAGGAGAGGAGGCAAAGGATTCAAGAGGAAATTATCTAATTACTCCATTCAGTCAAGAATTTTCTTGCTTAATTTAAATGTTCAATTCATTGTAGTAAACCCCATATAATTTTTGGGTTCTAGTATGAAATTGCTGAGTGAATGATAAGATTTAATTTCATGCATGTAGAGAAGACTAATCTAAAATTAGGTGGCTTAAACCCAAAAATTTAGGATGATTATAATATGAAATTTGATGATAGAATTCATGCCTTAGGAATCTTGAATAAATTGAAAAACTGGACACATATGTAGAGGATTTGAACTCATGTTTTAGGATATGGGATTTATGGGAATTATGATCCTTGTATATAATTAGAATCTAATGGGACTCAGAGGTGAAAAAATCTAAATTTTATAGAGATGACAATTGATATAAATTATGGGATTTGGGGAATGGAGTTTGATGTTAATTTATGTAATTAACCACCCTATGATGAAAGACTAAGTAATAGGGACACGTTGTTATGTTATTTCAAATGTATAAACCATTAGAAAGGAATTTGGGATTGAAATTAAAGATTTTCATATTAAAAAACCATAGCAGATCTGGGTTACTGCCCAGATCCGAGTGGATTCGTCCCTTGGAGGCGAATCGTTTTTGCCAAACAAATCGATTCGGCTTTTGGAAGCGAATTGATTTGACCCCTGGGGCAGGTTGAGCTGGGACCGCGGACGGACCCGAGAAATTTTTAGGAATCGATACGAGTTGGTAGAATGCTGTTTAGGTAAATGAGGATTTTATTAAAAATGCTTTTGTGGCACACTTATTGAATAGGTAAATCTATTTAACTAGATGGTTAAACATTCTTATAAAAAGGAGGAAAATTAATAATTAACTGGTTGGTTAATTATTAAAGTGAGATTTTTTATGGTTGGCTATACATGATATCTTAGGTAATTATAAAATAATTACCTCTACATATTGTGTGATGATAATAAGTAATTATTTACATGTGTAAACATACCTATGTTCGTGAACAGTCCTATCGATTGGAGTTAAGCGTGTTCGAAACTGTAGCACACGTCGTTATATGTGGGCTAAGCGTTGTGTAGGTCATAATTTTAGTTACTACGCAGCAGCACCACTTGTGAGTGATAGGTGTATATGCTTGGATCCATTATTAATGCATAGGGACCTCTCCACTTATGTGTATTTTGTGATGTCCGATTTGGATAAGGGACTCCATCGGACTTACCAATAGAGCATGAACGAGACGCTACTGGTAAATGCTTTTATGTTGCATATATAAGGACATATATGATCATGAAAACTAAAAGAGATTAATTTTATTAGTCTAATGATGTAGACAATAAAAGACAAACCCAATACTATGTAGTATGCATAATAGATGTTTACGCCATTTTTATTAGCAACATGATGAGGGTACTAGGAAACGGTAAAATGGGTGTAGATGATTACGATTCAGTATGTGGATTATATTCGATGTACTTTTATTTAATTGGCACATTAATCAGTTATTACTATTGGGAGTCAGGCGGTTATATGTGTAGTATTGCACTTAGATGGAGGGTGAGATACTTAACGTATGTGAGTGACGATGGGGATGCTTACTTTGAATTAACTGCGTTATTGCAATTTAAATTCAGTAAGTTAATTCTTGCAATTCTAGGGCACCGACCTAAATTATAAATATTTTCTTCCCTAGGTGCTCCTAGATAGGGATACCAGGACTATTGAGAAATCAGCCTTGCAATCTCACCTTGCGTGTCGGATTTCAGATCATTAATTCTAGACTAAGTTTCTCCTTTATTTTAGTTTGATTACTTTTGGGATTATTTTACGGGCATAAGCTCGAAGTCTGTTTTATTTCATTCGATTTTAGACACTTATGATAATATTGGGTTTTATTTATATTATGTGGATGTTGGACTTATATTTGCCTTGGTTACTAATTTAATTCAATCATGGTGTGAAAATAAGTATTCTATATGATTTTATGCTAAGAATGATATAGATTGTATATGAAAGCCCAATCTTCGGCGTATTGCGTCTGGCCAAACTTTACGTGAGAAAATGGGGGTTGTTAGACAATCTTCTTTATAAAGAAATGTTAGGTATTCTAAGAGTAACCAAGCACATTAAATGTAAATACCTTTCAATTAAAGAAGAAATTCTGAAAGAATGAGTGTCACTTGAACATATCAGTACATGTGTTAACATAGCAAATCCACATAAATGCGCTATCACAAAGATACACTACATTATGATATCACTAAAATGTTTTCGAATTTTATATTTCTGTCTTTATTGCATACATGTATGTGAATGAATGTGACAGAAATAGTATTTTTATAAAGACATTATCGGACTATTATTGACAATCCACATTTTAGGCCTAATTTAATATAACATTAGTGGCGTAGTACATGAAAGGAACCATGCTCTTGAATTAGTGTGAAACCACCATGACTCATATTTAGTGAAGTATTTAATTAAGGTGGATAATTGTTAATGACTATTTTAAAGATTATTGCTCCCCTGATGTTCCTTTAATTAAATCATTATTTGAATTCTTATTAGGACCAAGTGAGAGACTGCTAGGAATATTTTATCCATTTAATAATTTCAAAATTATGAAATCTAGAATTAAATATTAGGTTAAATAAAAACCATATTTGGTTAGGAGACCATTTTATAAGTCACTAAGATTTTTAAGAGGTTCGGTGGGTTAGTCTCCTAATGCAAGTTTAACTGTGATGGATGGTAGAATTATAACTTATATAGGAGATTCGGGTCCTCTATAACTCTATATATAGTTGGTTATTCTCCATCAAATAATCTGCATAAGCACATAATATATTGGGCTAGAGAGAGAAAATTATGAAGTTCCATATAAGTGCAATTTTTCATTAAAGAAGATGGATTATTGGAGCAATCAATCAAGATGATTAAAAGAGACTTTTATAGCAAACTTGATTAATGTATTAGATCAAGGTAAGCCTTCTTTTCAATCGTTTAGGTATATTTTATGAAAACATGAAGATCCAATATCTTTTTGTTAAGAACAATTGTATGTTAGAGTTTAATCAAATTAATGTATTTATGATTAATATTAGGGTGTTCTTAAAATGATTTTACATGATAACCTAAAAGTATTGTGAAATTCAAAATTAATGTGTAAATATGTTGTTCACGAGGTTGCCATGCTAGCATACTTGGGTGACTAGTGCATTGCACCACGCCAATATGGCATTGCGTGAAAAATGCAAATTTGGTATCGTGCAAAATTGCATAACAACAAAAGTGATTGGAGATTTTAATTACACTAAGAGAGAGAGAGAGAGAGAGAGGTGAAAAAAATATATCCTTTAATTTTATATAATTATTTATTTTAAAATAACTGAATTTAATATTTTGGGGCCACAACATATCATTTAATAGAATAATTAAATTAGACATTTATTTTGGGATTTTGGTCTTACGTGAGATAATATGTATGGTTAAACTAAATTGGTAGTTAAGTTGAGGCTTGAATTATGAATGAATCTTAGGGGTAGTATTGACTTTGGAGGTGTGACTTGGTTGGCAAGATAGGTTAAAAACACGGGGTTTGGGTGGAGTTGAGTTGGGAGTAGTTGCATAAGATAATTTAAAAAATGAATTTAAATTTTTCCAGTCTTGTTTGTACTAGGGGTGGATCGAATGTACACGGGACCGTCTGTATAAGGAAAGACTCGTACGTACGAGTGACCGTAAATTCCAGTTGCCTTATATTTATCCGAAACAAAGTTTTGCATTATATTTATAGACTTAGGCCCATTGCATTAGACTTGGAAACTTACAAAAATGAGAATTAAACCCTAATATATTTCAAAAAACCTCAACAATTAAACCCACTTCAATAACAATTTAATGGAAACGTAAGAAGAGGGGATTCAAATGGACATTGTAGCTAGAAAGAGGAATGAAGATTGAGACTTCCAATTGCAAATTTTGGATTGAATAACTAGAGGGAAGTGAATTACCTACTCTTCCTCTTTGAATTGTGATAGTAGAGAACACATAAGGCTAAAGAGAGGGTGGAGAATACCCAGAAACTTGTCTAGTAAACCCTGTTAGATGTAAACTTGTGTAAAGAAGAGGCGAGTGCAGTCAAAGTGTATGGTATTCTTAGTAGAGTCGAAGGGACATTCTTCAAGCAAAAGTCACGGGTGCAACGGATAAACTTGGGAGACTATAACACTAAATTCTTCTTCAGGGCTATGAAGAATCACAAAAGTAAAAATAAAATCATATCAGTATGCAAGGAAGATGGGACAAGAGTAGAGAATCCTATCGAAGTTAAGGAATAAATAGTGGGGTTTTTCAGAGACGACTTAGTGAAGTGCCATCCAACATGCCTATCAATCAGGAGGTTCTTAGGAAGGCCCCACCCCAAAGACTAACCGTTGACTAGTGCAATGATCTATCTATCTATCTATCTATCTATATATATATATATATATATATATATATATATATATATATATATCATGAGCGATACGGATCGAGTAATCTGTTCCTTTATCCAAGAAAAAGTATTTCTAGTTTGCATGCTCCAATAATTGATCCCGATTTTTTTTACAATAAATTGGGTAGGTCGCTAATATAGTTCCCTATCCATGATTTTTCTATTTACCTCTCGATCGATACAATAGAGACCCGTTCGCATTAATAAGGGATAAACCCTTGTAGGAAAAGTGATTTGGGGAACCTAATATATAGCCTTTAGGCATAGAGAAAGTTCGTTGACCTCTAAAAGAGCTGATGCAGATCCTTCTTCTAAAAGAGTAGCAGGCAATGGATATTGTTCTCTCACCCGAGCCTTTAGTTGGTAGGACAAATCCCCCTTACACCTAAGGCTAATAGATAATAGGAGGGGAGGATTCCACGATGATTCTGACTATAAAAAGAAGTATGAAAGACAAAATGATAAGTAAAAAGCCAGGTGGAGAGCTTAGAGCTAGATCCTTTGCCTATCCTCACCAGACCCTCAAAGTGTTACTATGGATTTTAATAAATCCATGAGAAATTATTTGTAGAATGGCTCAATTGAGTCCCGTATCAGTTATTGTACAGATGGATTGGACGTCTTTCCTATTAGTTACCTTCTTCAAGGTCACCGAGATATCATCTTCCATGGTAACACTATTATGATACAATAAATAATAAATGACCATTTAAACAAAAGAGAACAATGAGACATATACGCTTTCGGAAAGATCCACCCCATTGTTTCACTAAGATTTACTTGATAACTCAGAACCATAAACCAACACAATCTCGATTTAAAAAGATTAGCACATTCATCATAGTTAGCAGTTCCAGCTCTGTATCAAGGTCACGATCGATATCGTCACTAGCATCAAAATATCGTCACTAGCATCAATATCATCACTAGCATCAATAATAATATCATCAATAAGAAAACCTTTATTCTCGGGTCTGAGGATCCAGGTGGAGGGGGATTAGTTAATTGAAGACCTAAATCTCAAGAAGTTAGTCAACCGAACAAGAAGAGAACAAGACCACTTCACGATTTTTGTGGGGAATGGCTTATTGACCTCTGCAAAATTAGGAACGAATCTTCTAAATGATCTTACCAGAGAAGGATTGCAATCCTTTCTCGGTTCCTGACTCCTCTCTTGCTTATTGGTATAGGGATCTGTTGAATCGATCTTACCTACTCTGGGTTAATGTTGACACCCCATGACCAAGTCATTTTATCTGTTACCCTAAAGATTGGGATAGAAATCAATGCAATATTCCCAACATCTATTAGAGACCTGCGGTGAGCAACATGGTCAAATCTATGTTTCGAAAAGACTTCCCATCTATAAGGTGTTTGTGGTTTAAGTTTAATGAAGATTATGGAGATTTATGTTTAATTATACTAGTGACATTAAATTGCGTAATTAATGTTAATTGAAACGTTATTTGGGGAATTTATTATAATTGTGATTATTATTTGGGCGGGAACATACTAATTTGGAGTTTTAGAATAACTGAATATAGATGTGGAAACTTTTTAATTATGAATATAACTAGATTGAACTGAACTTCTATTTAATTGAATTTTATGATTAATAGGGAAGTGAAGATATACTTTGTTGCTTTACGGTTGATGCATAAGGGATCTTGGAATTTAACCGTTACATAGAGATAATTCACACATATTAGAAATAATATTTTATGTTATTTGATAATAATTAATGGAACTTATAATAATTGGATTGGTAGTACGATTGTGGGGTAATAATTGAAAAGGTCATTATAATTAGAATATCATAGGGGGTTTTACCCATATCTTGAATATTAGGACTTGATGATTAATTTTTTCGACCTTAATTTAGATTTATGAAATCAATGAAAATGGACCTATCGTGACTATATTAATAACTTACAAAATTAAACTGGAAGAATGGGAATTTGATTTATCCCATTGATTGAAGTTTGGAATCATATGTGTGATATTATTAGAAAGTAGATCTTAAATTTATGGAAATATGCATATGGCTATTAAAAGTGGTAACTTGGATAATAGTGTTGTGAATAATAAATGATTTAGGAATATATATATATATATATATAAAGGGCTGAGAAATCATGTAACATAGAGAAATACTATAGTTCAGTGGCCTACCCTCAAAGAAATTTTTAGACTGAAGCCTCAAACAAAATAATGCTCAAAGGAATGAAGAAAATGTTTGAAAAGGAAAAAGATGTTAGGGTGGACGAGTTTCTCCATGTCCAATGGGCATATTGAACAATGCCCAAGAGGTCTATTGGGGAAACGCCCTTTTCCTTAACTTATGGAATGCAAGACATAATCCCACATGAAGATAGCTTACCGACTATGGAGACATCTATCTTCGATCAAATCCTGAAAGAAGAAATCATAAGGACTGAGATCGACCTGGCCGAAGAAACAAGGGGACATGCCTTAATCAAACTATCTTCTTACCCACAAAAGTTGTAAAGAAGTAAAATAACGACATCAATTCAATCACAGTGCTAGAGTTCGACTGTCACTTATCACGAAGGCCATCGCCTGGATTATGACGAAATTTGTTATCACTATGATGGTCTAAAAGATAATACCTTATAAGCTAAATTGGGATCTCATATGCACAGATTCATGACTCCTCACTTCTAAGAGGATAGAGATGATCAAACGGGCAGTCAACCCTATATGAATGGTAGAATTTAGAATCGCGGGGTAGTTTCAGAATAGCTGAGGCATTTAGCCACCTATGCTTGTAGGCAACTTTACTAGCTTCCTCCAATTGGGTAAGGGCATCTATCTAATCGGCATCATAGCTCGACAACCATACTTCATGAGGACCATGACGAAATGAGTACCTCCATCTCATAACTTTTTGCTGAAGGCTTCGCTTAACCATCTGGTCTTCATTAAAGGTTTTCTCGACATAGACGGGCTTTTACCTAAGATAATTTTTCTCCCTCTCCAGCAGTTCGAGAACGTCTTCCACATCTTTGAAACTTGAACCCGAGTGAAGAAATCACACCATCCCACTCATCGCAGCCACCTATTATTGTTTTAAGTGCTTGTCAATCAAACACGAATGCTTCATGAGGTTAGACGAAAAATTCCTAACCAATGATCAAATCCATATCTTCACTTTCTTGAGTTATTGGCATCAATGCCAAGTTATTGTCAGGCTACAAAGACCAAAAGGGAAGCCATTCATAAATAATGATTAAAACATTTACAAATAGTTAACAATTGAGAAAGTAATGAAAAGGACGAAATAAAAATTTTCATTAAAATCAAAGGATTGGAATGCCCTTACATAACAAATATCAAAATATAGGAAAATATATAGAACATGGAAACCTAGGTAAATTTAACTATCTTGGCCTTCTTTCTCTTTCACTTACTCTTGATTGGACAAATCCTTATTCAGTTATGTGGCCTCTTTCTCAGCTCCATCATTCTCTTGTCCACTGCCTAAAGCCTCATCCTCGTCCTACTCGTCCATCTTTGGGGGGGGGGGGGATCCTGTGTTGTGATCATTGAAGAAGTACGACTTAGAAGGGGCTCATTCCCTAACCAGTGCTGTGTCCTAACCTTTTTTAAAGTTGGCATTGCAAATATATTCTAGCTATTTCTTGACCTATACAAAGGCATCGCCCCACCTTGGTCGTAGGCCTGGTCCTTCGATGACAAGGTCTGAGCGGATTCCTCGGCATCTTTCTTAGGATACTTGTTCTTAGACACCATCTTGGTCATCTCCAATTTTATGGCCTTATTCATCTTCTCAAACGCTGCCCTCGTAACCTTCAAAGCATTTTGGGACTCATCCAAAACACGCCCCAGTCGGCGTTGGATTTATCCTGGTTGATCCTTCTATCAAGTATGTCGACAAAATTCACCAGGAACTGCATGGAAAAGGCCGGTCAAAGAGGTCAGTACAACAAAAAATTTCCAAGCACAAGATCCGAACAGAATATTGGAGACTTACCAAAGGCAACACCTGGGCGACGTAAGAAACCAGTTGACTGGTCAATAATTTGCCTACCTCCTCTTTATGTAGCTAAAGAATGGTCCCCTCGATAGTGCGGGGCCTAAGTCAGGATCCTTGGCCACGAACATTATAACGTGATGCTTTCTCTTACCGAGGGCATCCACCATCTTAGTGTAAATAATAACAACAATAATAAGCTGGGCTTGAAATGTTTTGGGAGAATTGGATAAGATAACTGGGTCGAATAATTCCTCGATCACCTTCCTCTTAGAGGACTGAGCTTTTGAGGAGATGAAGAGGTCGAACTCGTCCAACAAGTTGGGAATTTTCCTTCTTGGCACTATCTCTTACTTTAAGGTAACAGAGACTGCGACATGGATAAAAGCAACATCCACATATTCAAAGGAGCATGAAGTAGATTCATTTGAAGCCTCCTCGTTGCTAAAGGGACTGGAATTTCAGGCACTGTGTTACTAGACTGGCAATGAAAGAACTAGTAGTTTTGTTATACTGCAACAATAATAATGCTGACCTAGAATGCTTAGGGACGGAAGCCAAGGGTCTTATAAGATTCCAAACCTTACTCAGCTCGGTAAAGTTGATGTAGGTGTGATAGGGCTCTTTCTTCTTGGAAACTTCTGAACAAAATAAAGAAAAGAAGAATGTCAGAAAAATTCATACAATACTTGGTCGACTCAAACAAGAGACAACAAGAAACAATGATCGACCTATGTTGCACCCTCAACTAGGATACCTGAAACCCCTATAACGCTCACCACCCTAAGGAATTAGTGGATTATGCCCTTACTTTACAATGAATCCATGGGACTAATAATATTTATTGGAGTTAGGGAGGTTTACTATCGGCACTCTTTCTGCCATCCTCTCCTTTAAGTAGAAGGTATTATCATCTGTTTTTACCAACAAATAACAATACCTAATTTTTGCTATTCCTAACTGAGTTTGGTACAACTCATTAATCCTATAAACCCCATTCACTATCCTCTAAGTATTTGGGGTACATTGGGCAGACACTACTCTGAAATTCCAGAAATAATTGATATAGGGAAAAAGTAATGCCGACCTCAACAATGAATTCTGTAAACATGCAATGACCCCCTTTATATTGTAACAGTCACTGGGATGTATCCTATGCTCTATCAGAACCCAATTGAGAATAGAAAATAACTTCCTAAACTCTCTAATGGACCTCTCACTCACCGCATAGACCATTTTTAAAACTGAAGAAACAGGACGATGGAAAATACGAAGACAGTCGACTAAGAAAGTTGAATATAAATAAGAAACGATAGAGAAAGAGGAAACTTATGGTTTATAAAGAAGGAAAATGGTTGTGAATTTTTTTAATAATAAAGAAGTGGAAGTGAAAAATGGTGGTAGGGAAGTTTTTGAACTGTTTGGTTTAACTTCCAAGATGACTCATAATTTGAAACAGGACCCAAGGTAGCGGCTGACACGCGCGTCAGCTCCTCTTGATCTTTTTAACGCATAATTACTAACGTACCCTTGAAATATCGGGGCAAATTATAAAGCGTTCCCTTCAGCTATGACATGCAAGACAAAGTTAATTTTATTTTAAAAAATAACAAGTGTTGACACTCTTCGATTATATCCTCTATGCGACCAAACATCATTGTAGACCAGCATCAAAACTCAACAGATGATCAAACCTCTGCACCCCATTCAGGCTGCAGAGCCTTGGTGGAAATTATGGGGGAATTTCCTGACTAAGTGGGAGAACCTGACACGTGTCCAACAGATTTAATAAGTGATAATAGCTTGGAGATAAGGACAATAGGAGCCGATAAAAAAAAATCTTAAGCTTGGATTCGTTTCACCTAATCGCAACAACATCCCAAGACCATAGAGTTCCACATGACTTATTCTCTTTACGTTCTCTATAAATGTAACCCACACCTCTGGAAAAAGGGGCATGTAATATTTGTTATCAAAAACGGATCAATAAAGATAGAGAAACACCACCATGGATGTAGGCCGGTTGTCGAACCATGTATTCCTTGTATTGTATGATTGTGTTATTTTCCTTTATTGTTCGACTTAACAGTGTTGAAATTAATCATAGTAGGCTCTTACCACCGACAATATATATATATATATATATATATATATATATATATATATATATATATATATATATATATATATATATATATATAAGTGAGTTTTTTTACTTTAATATTTTAGTAATCTTCGATTTTAGACTTAAATATAATTTTATTCAGATATTAGACTTTACCCACTTTTCGTTAGAGAATGTTAATACTAACTTCCACGTGTCATTTTCGAAATAAAATGATTTAAATGAATTAAAAATTTGAAAATCTCTGAAAATAAAGGAAAACGAAAAAAAGAAGTCATTTTCAACATCAAACTCCAACACCCCTATCTCGCTCTCACTCACACACAATGTTAATGTCGAGCTTTGTAAATTTAGGACCTATTGTAATTTGTATTCTGAAAATAGGACAAAAAATATTTTATTATAATTTTAGTCCCTATTTTTGAATAAAATCGCTGGCGCGGACTCATATCCATAAAACGTCAACCAATCACAGTATGCCACGTTAGCCAATAATTTGAAAATAGAGACTAAATGAAGAAGAAACCAATAACCTACCCTTCCTTTTTCCGAACAAACCAAAAATGAAGAAGAAACCCAAACCATCTCTCTCTAAACAAAACAAACATCTTTGATTTTGGATTAATTGGTTTCTTAGGGTTTGGATTCGGTACTCAGGTTTCAGATCTGCTTTGAAATCAAAATGGTTTGTTGTTGTTAGGTTTAAGATTCAATTTTGATTTTGGATTGATTGTTGATGGTGGGTTCAGACTTTCCGACGGGAGGAGAGAACAATTGAGTTTGGGGCTATCAGGTTTGAGCTTGTGAAGCTCGGGTGCACATATTTGATTTGGTTGGTTTCGGCGTTGATTTTGGTTAATTTAGACATTGGTTTTAGCTGGATTTTTCAGGGGTGTTTTTTTTTCAAATATTTGATTTTATTAATTTTTACTTTCTGAGATTTTTAAATTTTAAATCATTTTATTTCAAAATTAACACTTGGAAGTTAGTATTAACATTCCTCTAATGAAAAGTGGGCAAAGTCTAATTTTTGAACAAATTTGTATTTAAGTCTAAAATCGAAGATTACTAATGGATTAAAGTTAAAAAATTCATTTATATATATGTGTGTTGTGTTGGGGGGGGGGGGGGGGTAATTAATGTATAATTCCTAATATAAATACATAATCTGTAGAAAAGACACTTATTTTGAGTTTTAACCCATTTAGTCGAAAAACACCCATTTGTCCTATATTATCTTATTTTTAAAGATCCGCACTAGCGGCACCCTACCCTCACCTCACTGTTGGAGTTTCGGCATCCCTCGCCGGCGCTCCGAGGACCCCCGCAGAGCTTCGACAGTCTCGTCGGAGCTCCAATGAGCCTGTCTGGAGCTTCGGTGACCGGAGCTCCGGTGGTGATTGTTGGATCTCCGATGAGGGTTGCTGGAGTTCCGACAATTGAGTGAGTGGATCGAGGTGTGATGGGAGGGAGGTGGATAAATAAGTTTGTGTGTATCTTTATTTTGAATATCTTTACGTGGTAAAGAACTTTTGAAACAAAATAAAAAACATGAACCAAACGTTTAGTAAAACTATTCGAGAGACTATTCATCGATCGATCGTGTATTATATATACACATATGCACTAAAATTATCGAATTATCACCAATTCAAAAAAATTCACTATTCCAAATTTCAGAGTAATGTAATTAACATTGATGGACAAGATTAGAACAAAAATAAAAAGTACATAACCCCATACATTTGCCTTTAATAATATCCTCCAATTTCCCCTTAAAGAAATAAGTCAATGCGGTGGACAAAGCCAAGTCAAGAATAGAACACCATCTTGTCCAAGTCAAACAAAAATCCAACTGGCACCTAAAGTCACTTCATAAATTAAAAGTAAATGATGTTACAAAGAAAACTCCTTCACACATTACCCCAAAATCCACCTTTAGAATCTCCAATTTTCCCAAGTCGTCAAATAACCTTTCTTCCTAAACAACTACTCTGTTTTTATCCCAAGAACTACACTTGACCCATTTCATATTTAACCCAATCTCATCCAGCTCTTTTCTATTTGTTTTTTCAATCCTCAAGAAGAACAATTCAAACAAGGATTAAGAATCTTAGAACAAGTCAATGGCTTTTAAATCACCAAATTCTCACAATTTACAGAGCAAAAACAGGGGAGAAACAGAGCCCAAGAAGAAGTTGAAGAAGATTAAGTCAAACAAAGGCCAAAAGCTCTTATTGAGGACTGATTTGCTTGGTTTGGATATAAAATCTAATGGGTCAAGTTCAGATCTTGTGAAATCCAGCTTTCAGGTAAGTAATTGTAATTTTAAATCCAGGTTTGATATTGTTTATATAGAAAAAGATCAAGCTTGTTGGGTAGTGTTTGGAAGAATTTGGATTTGAGTTAAATTAGTTAAAAATGGTAAACCAACTTTTGCTCTAATTTTAATTTCAAAGCATAGATCAAGATTTAGACGGTTTGAGTAATTTAAAACAAAAACTGCTTAAATAATGGACCTGGTACAACTTGTCCATATGTCTATGTTTGTATTCTCATCTATATATGATCTTTCTATATATACACATGTATTTAGTAGAGGATGTTTGGGAAGATGACAAAAATATAATTTTACTATCCTTTTTTTTTTATTCTTTTTTTTTGGACATTGAAAGTAATTTACTATGTCACCTGTGGTACATTCGTGTGTACGCATGACACTATTTAAGTCATTTTATAATTATACAGAAATTTGGGGTTTAAAATTTATTATTTTAAATTAAATAATGGTTTGGGTAAATTATCACAAATTTTTGGGTAAAGGGTAAAATTAATCTTAAAGTTTGGGTTTATTTTCAATTTTGAGTTCGATGTTTCAAAAGTTGCAATGTTGACGCTGATGTTTGCAAAAATGATAAATTTTAGCTATCCGAGACTTAGGTTAGGGGAATGGATTGTGGGGAATTCTATGTGGAATATTAGATTGAAGGTGATCATGTAATAGGAGTTTGAATATTCCGTTAAGTCTCTATTGGAGATGTGCCGGAGGCATAAAATTGATCTATATTGCAACTTTTGAAATATTGGGTCTAGTATTGAAAATGGGCATGTGATATAGAGTGTACCATTGTAAACAATGCCATTAAAGTGCTTTATATATTGACCCACATCTTATTTGTAAAAAAAATGTTGAAAGTATGTTGGAATAAAATTGCAATAATAAGGATGCGTTTGTTTTTTCAACTTAATCTGAAGTTTGAGTTTGAAATCTGAATCTGAAGTCTGAATCTGAAAACTATGTTTCTTTTTATGTCCGAATGCGAATGTATAAATGCATTTAGACTGCTTCAGAATTAGATTCAAACTTCACATGTAACTCTACCTTTTAAAAAAAATATAGTCGTTAGTCTCTTAATCATTTAAAAAAACAAACACTATTTATTCCTCTTAAGTCTGAATATAAGAGGTAAAATCAAACACCGCCTAAATTTATGCTATTGTTTAAAGATTGTATTATTGAGTTGTAGATTATATGGTAACATCGAGTATTGCATCTCTAAACATGTAAGCTGTTGGATTTCGAAAGGGGGATTTAGACTTTGGTTCCCGCTGATTTGTACAACTTTCACTTTAACCTCCATTATTTCCGCTTATTATAATTTGAGGTCCATTTTCACTTTTTGTGACACTTAGTGGACGAATAATGACCGCAAAATGTGAAAATGGGGCGGAGAGTATATTATGAAATTGAGAGGGGGCTGAAGTGAAAGTTGGACAAATCAGTTGGGGTCAAGCTCCAAATCACTCATTTTGAAATAGGTTGTACTGTTTGACTTACCAAAATTAGGTTTAATTTTTTGGCTACCTCTGTTACTTTCGAATTAGGTTGTATAGTTAGATTTCTAGGATTTTGTTAGTTTGAATTACCAAATATATATATTTTGTAAAACTAAATATACAGATTGAGTAATTAGGTTTGTGCTATTTTTCGATTGAAACCCCACCTTTCTTGGTATTAGTGATTACATGGCCATCTGTTATTTTCATATTATGATTTTAGAAATTTAATTTTGTTGGTTCATGTTGATATTTTTGTTCTCAGTACTTATTTATTTATTTTTTTACTTTACCTCCGAGATAATGTCGTAATTAGAGATACCCCCTTAGATTTAAGTAATTAGACTTAACCCCCTGTATTCATAGCTACAAGCGGGGTGATGCACACAAGGGGGGATTAAGTCTAATTTTTTAAAAAATGCGGGGTTATTTCTAATTACGACATTATCTCGGGGGCAAAGTAAAAAAAAAAACTTATTTAATTTATGATTATTTTGCACTTCAGGTTATATTTTTTGCTTAAATATAAGTATTATAGTATATTATACCTCACCACAATACTAGTATTCACCTATATAGCTATTAATGGTTTAGGATGATTCCACATAACTACTTGTGCCTTATTTACTGAACCACTAGATTCATATTTGAGTATATTTGTCCTTTTGTTGTAAATTAGACATTCAAAAGTGGATATAAAAATTAACATGAACTATCCATTATTGGGTTCTTGTTTTCTAGCTTAACTGCTGAGAAACTACAACACTAAGTGGCTCATAAATTGTATTATTCTTAGCTAATTCGTAGATTCTTTTGTTCTTGATATTCAACCAGAATGTTAAATATCTTTTTGATCACAGCTTTGCTACATTTCATTCATATTTTCTTTCAAAACTGAAAAACAGGATACTCTCCCTCCATCCCAAATTAAGAGTCTTGTTTCCAAATATAGTGTATATAAATTATATGAAATTCTAATATTATCATTCAGCTATTGCATATATATGAACTTTGTGTACGATTCGGTATTAACGAGTTTAGACTAAAGATGGGAAATTATATTTTTATAGGGTGTGTTTGATTGACATGGAAATTTTTTCCATGGAAAATAGCTATTTAGACTCATGTTTTCTCTTGTAGCACCTTGAATGAAAACACTTTATATAAGGACAACAACCATTCAAGTAGTATGTGCTCCATCTCAAACCTCATCTTTATTGGAAAATATTTCTTATCTACCCACCAAAGAATTGATTTCCATGGAAAATAGAAAAAGTAAGACCAAAAACTCATATATTTTTTCGCTCGTTTTCCAGCTTTTCATCCAAATGAACTATTTTCCACGCATTTTCTATGTTTACAATAAAACACATGCTTAAAGTTTGTGAATTTTAAGCAAGGACTCTGTGTCGGAGGGAGTACGTGCTTAAAAAAAGGTGTACAAATAATCTTGTACTATTTCTGAACTTCGAAGGGTAAGTGTAATTATTCAACTATCTAAGGGAGCAGCATAAGAAAATACAAATTTTATGATTCCGTTATTGACACCAAAAAAATACAGACTTTTTACTTTTATCCCCGAACTAAACAATCTTATAACTTTCCAGGGAGGAAGTGAATCTGAAGACACATCAGTCAGCTCATCAACAAGTGGATCATCACCACGTGATAGTGTGATCAAGGGAGGGACTGAAAGAAAGAAGACCCTAAAGAAGAATAAATCAAACAAGTTTGCCAGGATGGGTAGCTTCAGACCCCGAAAATATGTAAAATCAAGATTTGATCCGAAACAACCTTTGGTAAACAAAGAAAACGAATCACCAACCTCGGATGCGTTAGATAACAAACCAACACGCACTTTCTCAAGAATGGCTAGTTTGAGAAGTGTGAGAGTTTTGAAAAGCAAGCCTAGTTTTAAGTCCAAGAGGCCTTCGATGAGAAAATTATCCGAAATGCCTCAAGACTTGAACGTAGAGAGGCCTACATGTTCCTCAACTCTCAGAGGCTCAAAATTTTCCAAAAAGGTTGAGCTTCATCATGATGAAGCTGATTCCGAAATAAGCTCAGTCATGAAAGTTTGTCCTTACCATCATTGTTCACTTCATGGCCATAGTCACACCCCTGCGGCCCCACAAAAACGGGTTTTATACAAAAAGAGGCGTTCGATGAAGACCCAAAGGAGAAATAAGCCAGAAAGTTTACCTGCAGTTGCAGTTAAGCAATCTGGCGATGAAAATGAAGAGGTTCAATCTAGACAAATTGATTCCAATGAAGATAAAGATGTTGGTTCGAAGCTGTGTGGTGGAAAATCGGAAAAAGATCAAAATGTCCGAGAAAATCTGGACGAAACAAGTTCAGAATGCTGTTATGAAGAAACCCAAGGGGAAAAATCCGTTTTTGAAACTGTTGATACGGACTTGAATGGTAATGAATGTAATTTCACGGGTGAGGAGGTTCCAGATTTGAGCAAAGATGAACAAGCTTGTATAACAAAAGGATCAACACGAAATGATTGTGATGAAGAAAAAGAAGATGATGATGAATTTTCTTCATCATTGTCTCAATCTCACTCTTTTGAGGAATTCAGTGCCACCCGGGAAGAGAAGAATGAGATATCTGCGTCAGACGATGAATCCGTCAATGGGTCCACTCGGGAGACTGATTCCGAACTGCTCAAGCCTCAGTTGAAGAAATCGAATAATTTCAGCATGTGGCATCTGATACATCGGCAAATGGTATCTAGCCTTGCAACAGAAGCTGAAACACAGTCACATAAAGGAGCAGATGACAAAAACGTTGATAAGCAAGTCGATGTTTCTGATTTGGATACCAAAAATCAAGAGCTTGAATTGCGCAAGGTTTTCGCCATCAAGCTTGTACGCGAAGCAATCGAGAAAATCCTCCTTCCTGAAGTTCAAGACCAGTCATCTGATGATCAATCCGTTACAAGTGATATTACTTCAGAAAAAGAACTTTTTGGAAAGAATGTAGATGCAGGTGAGGAGAAAAATATTTTGACTTCCGAAAATTCTTCCCCACTGGGGGATGATTTAACGTTTGAGGCGCGTCATGACAATAATAATATTTCTGGTCCAGAAGAAGAGAGAAAAGCAACAAAGGAGAGAAAAGAGTCCGAAAAGAAGGCACCAAAGAGCTGGAGTTATTTGAAGAAAGTTATTCTTCTTCAGAGGTTCGTTAAGGAATTAGAGAAGGTGAAGAAATTTGAACCGAAGAAGCCACAACATTTGCCGTTGGAGCCTGATCCAGAAGCGGAAAAGGTTTCTCTAAGGCGTCAAATGATGAAAGAGAAGAAAAACTCGGAGGAGTGGATGCTTGATTACGCAATTCGACAGGTGGTCAGTGAACTAGCTCCAACGCAGAAAAGAAAAGTGGCGTTGCTTGTAAAAGCTTTTGAAACAGTCGTTCCTCCACAAGAGGATCGACAAACTCAGGTGAGATTTTCAAAGCGAAAAAGTAGTCAAAAAATTTTTGGAGTTGAAAATGGGTTGGATGAATCGTTTTCGGTAGCCAATGATAAAGATTTAAAAGCTGACGAAATTATTCAAACCAATCTTGATCATGGACATGCTAATTCCAACATTGTTTTTAAACAATCTGCTGTTGGTAAGCTCTCTATGATTAAGGTCGAAGATTCGAATAATGAAATTGTGAGTTATGCTAGTGAGAAAGCACCCATGCATGAAAAAGATCGAGAAGTTCATCAAGATATGATTTCAAGTTTGAGCTCTAACCTCGACAACGGTGATTCTCCACCGAGTGCTAAATTTGTGGAACTTGATAATTTACATGATGTTCATATGAAACCATCTCACATAAGCAATAGCTCGGCCACAGATGGTGATATAAAAACAATCACTAACAACATTGTGTCAACTTTGGACCATGAGCCATTAGAGCAAGTAATGGTAACCGAGGTAGAGAAGAACGGAGAATCTAAGCCCGAAAAGTTGATCCTTCGAGAGTTTCCTCTTCTAGCAAGTCCTAATGGGGGAGACAAAACACAATTGGATAAGCAAAAACATATCAAAATGTGGCATATGATATGTCGGCACGTAGTTTCTGAAATCGCAGAGAAAGTTGGGACCGAGATACTTCTTGATGGACCAGAAGAAGAAAAGGAACAAGTAGACGATGACAAGTTGCCAGACGTAAAGGATTCTGTGACAGATAATAATGTTAGCCATCAAAGAATTGAATTTAGCAAGAGTGACGCGGTTAAGCTTGTACAAGAAGCCGTTGATGAAATTTTACTTCCTAATATCCAAGATGACTCATCCGATACGCAATCGACTCTCAGCGATGATAGTGGGGGACTAAGCAGGCTAAACTCCACGGATTCCATCAAAGACGTTATTAATGTGGAAAATGGTGTTCAAGTGGATCAGGAAGATAAAGTGTATGCCTATAATAGTATCAACACCCAAAAAGATGAAAAAGCAGCATTAGTTGAACAGCCCAAGAATTGGAGGAAGCTGAAAAAGTTGATGCTTCTAAAGAGATCCATTAAGGCATTGGAAAAAGTTAGGAAATTCAACCCGCAACCGGTACAATTATTGCCACTGAGACGCGATTTGGATGCGGAAAAAGTGGATTTAAGGCCTCAAATGATGGATGAGAGGAAAAAGGCTGAGCAGTGGATGCTTGATTATGCGGTTCAACATATCGTTACTAAATTAACTCCGGCTCGAAAGAGAAGAGTGGCAATGCTTGTTGAAGCTTTTGAAGCAGTTGTTCCATTACCAGAAATTTGAATGGTACGCACATCCCTCTGTTTTTACATTTCAAGTTATTTATTTTAATGCAAAGACAACCTGCACTATTAAAGGAAAAATATGTCAACTGTTAAAAAAGGACCTCAATACCTTGAATCTTGCTCGTAGCCCCAAACAAAGGGGAACTCTTATAATTTATCTTGATATTGGCCCCACTGTTGAGTTACTCCTAAATCCAAAAAAAAGGATCATTTGGCCTAAGGTCCCCGTTTGTTACACAATATATCACTTTGGGTGCCGAAGGTTAACGAATTATCAGTTTCAATTCCATTTTCCTTTTTAGCGACAGTTTTGTGATAAGAAGGGACATTTTAAATTTAGACGCCATTTACTTATAATTATTCGAGTTAAGCCATCATTTAGTTTTCTTTTAAGCTTTAGCCACAATTTTGATTGTTAATGACACTTCATTCACTTCTTGCTACGCTACGGGTGATAAAGTCAAATAAAGATGACTAAATGGTGTCACTAAAGTCAAAATTTCCCAAAAGAGTTCACAAAATGTGTAAAAAAATGTAATCAGTGTCCAAATTGATATTACCTTTCACTTTGCTCCCAAAGTGATATATGATGTAACAAAAAGGGACCAAAAGGCATTTTGCTACTTTGCGGTCACTCAAAACCAATATTAAAAAAGGAGGGTTAAACTTAAAACATTGGTGGTATTTTTATACTAAATTAGTATAAGGGCCGGGATCTCATTTATCTGTAATTGATATATTTGCAGGTAAGTTTAGTGTTAATTGAAGCCAATCATCTTGGATAAGTCCACAGCAGGGTCAATGTATGAAGTTTATACAATATGATGGTTGCCTGAGTTGAACAACTGAATTTTGGCTCATTTAATTTTCTAGAAGGTAACTATATAGAAGTTTGTTGCAGTTAATTGCAGATTATAATGTATGTAGATATTTTACTATTTTTAAAGCCTGTGGATGACAGGAATTTGTGGGGGTAGGGGATATTTTTGGATGCTTTTTTGCAAAAATGTGTTGTATAGATTCAAGGCTGAGTATATTATTTGTTCTCACTTCTTGTGAATTATGCATGTTTTGTCCTAAGTTGATAATTATTTCATGTTCACCTGTATTTTTTTTTTTGTTTTTGTTGAAAATAGAAGTAGCGAAGAGGTATTAAAAGATTCTTAATTTGTTTAATATATTTGGAGCAGAAATAGCTTCAATGATCGTAGAAGTGGTGTTATGTATACACTGACTATAGAACAATACTGATGAAGGGTTATAGTGAAAAAGTTCATCTTTCCTTTGACAATCACCGAGCCTACTTACAAAATGTCTTACACTTGTTGGTGCTCGTGTATACACTGGGTGCACAATATATATTCTCCCGCTAAATGGTCACAATATATTTTGATCCCCAAAATTTGAGTCATTTTGCTCTTGATCTTGCAAGTTCGAGTTTTGCATATTTAATCTTCGGGAGGCAGTAGACTTTCCGCGCCAAGTTAACCCCCTCTACCCGCCTGGCAAAATGACCAAAATTTATTTTTATACCATGCAAATTTGAGTTTTGTATATCATCTTTGGGTGGAAGTAGAGCTGCGGAACTCCTTTTTGGTTTTGTGTTGAGATATAATTTAGGCATAATGTTGTTGATCCTCCTACAATACATATACAAGATTTTCCAAAAATGATCCACAATTTAGGACCGCTTTGGAAAATCTTTCCACAAATTTCCCTACAAGTGTCTCTAGCAGTACTACTTGGGGATCTTTTTGTTATGAACCAATTTGACAAATCTTTTAGAGGTTATTCATAATTTCCTTATTCACTAACAAAGAAATAAACATAGTAATAGAATAAAAATTCAGCAAATGGTTATGTTGAGATAACAATATCTATCTTTCCAATATGAAACTTGTTGGAAAATTGGACTTAAATTAGTTTTAGAAAGCTGTCCAGATTTTTCTGGACAGAATTTTGAGCAACTTTGAGCTCAAATTTAGGTGGGACCCACACTACGAAAATCGTGGGACCATATACGAACGCGTTCTCCTCCGCAAGGAGATTAACGTAGTATATTCACATGTCCAATTTCATTAAGTTATGAATGATAAATATGTCCCCAAAGTGACTCACAAAGCAATGAAAGTTAATGTATTGGGTATGTCTTAAACTCTTGTCCCACATTGGAAGAGTAGTGGGAAAATGATGAGTTAATAAAATCCAAATGATGGACTAAGGCTTGGATGCCTTGGGGTATCCCAACTCTTTGAAGGGGAGATGACCTAAGCTATGCACGGGTTGACTTTCGGTCGAAGGTCCGCGCGCGTCCCTCCGGCCGGCTCAATTCAGTTCGGCTTGGGCTTATCTCCTACATTTTTGGGCCGAATTTATTTAACTTTCTAGGCTTTTACTAATTAATTACGTAATTAATAAACTGTTTGACAGTTAATGCCAAGGGTTGACAGATTAACTGGTTTTGACAGTTAATTTCGGTTTTGACAGTTAACAGATTAATGCCAACAGTTAATTTAGTCTATTGAATAATTGCCTCAAAGATTTGGTGGACCGACCTCAAGTTCAAAGATTTGGTGGGATTGTTAAACCGCTCGGTTCGGTTTCGGTTCAAGCGCATGTGTACCGGTCGGTAAAAATGGTAATTTCGGTTTAGGGAATCTAAATTGGTTTTGGTATTGGTATACTCTTTTTACCGACCAAACCGATCGATAATCAACCCTAACTAAAACGCCTTAAATTGAAAGCTGGTGTTATTTTGCTTAAATCTAAATCTGCCTATGTAGCATTGCAAAATAGCACCAACACTAATAACAAAGAACATTACAAATGTTTCGAAGTAAATCCTGGATTTATATTTCCTTATTCAATAACAAACATAAAGGAAAAAAAGGTAATACAATAGAAATTCACCAAATGGTCATGGTCAAATAAAAATCTCTCTTTTCTCAATTTGATGCTCAGAATAGACAAAATGGGGATTATTATTCTATTTGATGACTTGAAAGTTGAATATCACCCAAAAGTTTTCAACCATGTGAGAAGAAGCTTCTCTTCCTTTTAATATTAAAGATTCACTTATAACCATTTATATATTTTTAATTGTTGGTCAGATATTAAAAATTATGAGACAAGAGTCATTCTTTGTGAAAATAAAAGAAGGTGATTATGGGCGGTTTTGGATAGTTATGTGACCTACTATAATTTTAAAATTTCATGGGACGAGAACCTAACAAATCTTTGGAGATGAGATTAAAGCTAAAAACTATTTTTAAAATGTAATTTTTGCTCCAAACATTGGGCTCGTTTGTGAGTTTTGGAGAGAAGAAATGAAAGGAAAGTTTTATTAGGAGAGAAAAGAAAAGAAGAGAAAAGAAACGAGTTTGAGAGAGAAAAGAAAACAACTTTCTTTTGTGTGTTTGGAAGTTTGGGAGGAAAATAATTTTTTTAAGGGGAATAAGGAACTATTCATTCAAAAACTTTCATTTCTCTACATTTCTTTTCGATTTGAAAAGAAAGTTTTGCAGAGAAAGGAAAAGAAAGTTTTTAAAAAATTTTCTTTTCTTTTCTTTTCTGTCATTTTAAACTTCAAAACGAGAGAAAGTCATTTTATTTCCTACTTAAATTTGCAATCGAAGGAAAGGAAACACACTTTCCCTTCATTTCCTTTCTTTTCTCTCCAAAATAGTACTCGCAAACAAGGGAGATTCCTTTTTGTTACCTCGAGTTTTTAAGTGTTGTGCCTTGCTTTGTCTTTTATGTTCTGACGGGACCCACACAAATAAAGACAAAGCAACGTACAACACTTTAAAACTAGAGCAACAAAAGGGATAACAAAAAAAGACATGCGTAACATTTTTCTTTCACAAATAATAAAGAGTCTAAAGGCATGTTTGGAAGTTCATACTATATATTTATGCCCGAGGGGAGTTTTTACCCTTCATAAAACGTATGAAAATAATCCTCTCTCACCAAAAGAAGACCAAAACTAACATTATAAATTTCCCTCACCCCCTGAAATTTCAACCGTTCACTCTTATCTGTCCATCCATTATAAATTTTCCATTGCCCATGGTTCTAAAGAATAAGGCTACAATCTATTCATTCCCCGGATCAGGTTATTGAGATTTTTGGCAAAGACAGAGAAACAGTTTCCATAGGGCCAAACAGTGTGAACATGGTGGAGGAGGGTATTTGTCACAACTTTGGATTTCAATTATCATGAGTAGGAAAAAAAATGAATAAGGCTACTAGGTCTTTTGCTTGATGACATTAAAGGCAAACAATTCTGTATTTTCATGTAATATTCTATTTTTTTTTTGTTTTTTCTTAATTTTTTTCTTTGTACCAAATGGCTAAAATGTTAAGGATGGAAAAAAGGAATGTTTAAGCAACTCTGCATAAATTTCCGTCTTTCTTTTTTTCAAGAATTGTTTATGTACATATGATAAAAAAGAAGTTGTTTATTAAGAATTATAGCTCTTAGCGTTGTATTAAATTCATTTCTATATGTTTATTTTGACATTATTTTTCTCATATTAGTTTTCATTGGGTCAACTCCTACACTAAATGAGTTGAATAAATAATCTATCATGTTAGCGGTATAAAATACGTAGATTTTTTTTTAAGTTTTTATTTATAAAAAATAGTTTTGAACTTGAGTTTTCAAATTTTGAAAAGTGTTTTTAATATAAATGAAAAAAAGTTTTTGGTTATAAAAATATTTTTAACGTTTTATTTATATAAAAAAAATAAGTTTGTTTATATAAATGACATACAATTTTTTAAACTAAAACAAATAAAAAGTGTGTATAATTTGTTTATATAAAATACCTACAGTTGTTTTGAAGTTTAATAGACTAATTTTATTTATGAAAAATTTAATCTTTTATAATGTCTTTAAGATAAGATATTGAATTTATGATATATACTATTTTTTTATAAAAATAATGCAATTTTGAAACTCTTAAAACTTCAAATACATTTCACCGCAAACACGAGACCCACCTCAAAAGGCATTTGCGACCTCGCTGGTTGTGATTTCCTTCGATCTGTTCCGGAAATAGGTATTGGAAAAGCTTATTTATTTGTTACCAAGTATCGAAACTTAGATGTTGTACTATCCGTCTTAAAGTTTGAGAAGGGAAAACAAGTGCATGAAGATTATTTAAAATGATTTGAAGTAGCAGTTTCAGTTTTTCAGCATGCTCTTATATATGATGCTAAATCAAAGAAGCTCAAACACATAAAACCTCTTCCACGTACAGATTTGGAGTCTCTAGATGAAGAGCTTGATTTTTTGGGCCAGAAATACCTCTTCCAATGGCTATTTTGAAAAGCTGTATTTTGAATTTCTTTTTTCGTGTGTAATTATATAGTCGCTTTGAATATATAAACCATATCTTTATTTTTAGAAAAAATAAATAAATATTTTTATATATGTCGCCCGCACATCGTGCGGATTACATGCTAGTATATATAAAATGGTGTCTCCTCATATTGTTGTGCCATGTGTACACACTAATAAATGCAAGACTCTTTTCATCTTTCTTAAAAAAATAATATATATATAATCTTTTTAAGAGACTTTTTCCATCTTTCTTAAATATAATATATATGTATACAATCTTTTTAAAAATTATTTTATAAATATAAATTGTTTTTTTAAAACAACTCTTTTGGTAAAAATATAAATAACAAATTATTTTTTTTTATAAAAAATTTAGTTTTAACTCTTTTTTCTATAAAACATTTTTTTACAAAAGTTAATTTTATAAAGATAAGAATAAATTATTTTATTATATATGAAAGAGTTTCTAATTTCTTTTGTTTTATTATATATGAAAGAGTTTCTAATTTCTTTTCTTTACATAAATTATGTTTTATAATTATAATCTTTTTTAAACAAACTGTTTTTATAAAGTAACGTTAACGTGCAATTTTTATAGACTATTTAAGCAAACTATACATTTTATTATAAAAAATATTTTTTTGAGTTATACATAAAAAAATATTTTATAATAAATAATTTTTTTATATATAACTCAAAAAAAAAATTATAAAAAAATGTACAATTTATATTAGATTTTGAACGTTAACATTACTTTATAAAAACATCTTTATCTTTTATATATATATAAAAGCCTTTTAAAACACAATTTTTGCTAAAGTTAGAAATATGTTGCACCATTAGCAAAGTTAGACGCAATTGTGCACCATTAGCAAAGTTATGTTGCACCATTAGCAACATACAAATTATGTTCCTAAAGTTAGAAATATGTTGCTAAAAGGTATTGGCAACTTATTTTGCTATATTGCCAGCTTGTTGTATGCCTAGGAAACCCTTTGGCAACACAACAGTCTTGTGTTGTTGAAGGTTTACTTTTGGCAACACGCAATTGTGTTGCCAAAAGTATTTTATAATTTGTCAAATTTATAATAAAAAAATATTATTTGTGTTGCCAAAAGTCACTCAACAGCAACAAAAATAGTTATGTTGTCAAAAGCTATACCTTTTGGCAACATAAGAGCTGTGTTGCCAAAAGGCTATACCTTTGGCAACACAGGTCTTGTATTGCCAAAAGAAATATCTTTGGCAACACAAGAGCTGTGTTGCCAAAGGTATAGCCTTTTGGCAACACAGTTCTTATGTTGCCAAAAGCTATACATTTGGCCACACATCTCTTGTGTTGCCAAAAGTTATTTTTTCGCAACCAAATATTTGTTGCCATATCCAAAGTGATAGATGTAGATGATAACTTTTAGCGACAAAAAATTGTGTTGCCAAAAGTACTAGATTTTTATTTATTACCTATTATTTTTTTCGCAATTGGAAACATTTTTAAAATTGCACCTTTTTCATCAAACGTACAACCTTATAATCCAAAGTAACATTGCACATTTGTCATACAATCATAAGTAATACAAAATTCCACAATTTTCAACAAAATCTCATAAATATGAATTAAAAAATAATATTTCATCACAATCCAAGTATAAAGGTACAAAATAAATGCCTCCCAAATACAAACATAACAAATCCTAACACATCAAAAGATGTAAACATGATCTAACCTAATACATTAACACATCAAAAGATGTTAAAAAAGTCCACGTAAACTAAAACGACGACGACAATATGGCTCCTTTACACTATAAGAAACCCCAGCTCCAAGCCACCACGAACATATTAACTCCAAGCAAAATCCATCATCAACCTACAAAAAATAAAAAAATAAAAAAATAAATGACTACATGAGTTTTTATAACTTCAAATGCATGTATGTTTGACTTAGTCAATTTAAAACACTATTTAATTTCAGAAAAATTCGACAGAGTTTCCTTTGTTTATTCATGAAATCCAACCTATTTTTAACATTAAAATAAACCCAACAGCAAAAAACACAGCTAAACCACCATTAAATCCCTTTCACCGATTTAATATCTAAAAATAGTATCCGAGTAGCTACGTACCTCGATCCTCCGTATCCATTGACTTTTCCATGTGTCGCAAATCCATTTTCAGTCTACACAAAATACAAAATAAATTATAATCTATCCGACTTCAAATGATAATAATAATTTATAACTATTACAGTTATATATATATAAACATTTATATATAAATAGTTATATATAACTGTTATATAAACAGTTATAATAGTTTATATATATAACTGTTATATATAAGCAATTATATATATAAACAGTTTATATATAACAGTATATATATATATATATATATATAATAATGCTCTTGTGCGGACTAGTCCGCATTTTAAGAATGCGGACCGGACATGTGTCACCTGGCGGTGAGCCCAGAAAAGAGAGAGAGTGTGCCTATATTTAGGCGATAATTTCTAGGCTTACCGTTAGGTGACACATGTCCGGTCCGCATTCTTAAAATGCGGACTAGTCCGCACAAGAGTATTATTACTGCATATATATACTGCATACTGCATATATATATATATATATATCAGTTGTACCTTGAAGGCAAAAAAAATAGCAGTCCTGCTTCTCATTCACTCGCCACGCTGCAAAAAAAAAGCAAGGTATGTTAATATTGTGTAGTTGTGTGATCATTTTTAGTCTAAGAAGGTTATTGTTGAACATTTCAACTCAACTGGTGGTAAGATGAACTTTCCAGATGTAACAACTACACAAACTCGCGCAACAAAAGATGTACAGATGTGCAGTTCTAGAGTTGTTTATAACACAAACTCGCCCAACTTAAAGATCACTACAGATGAATGACTAACTCACGGTGTTGTTACTTCAAAATCTGAACATACAAACATTACATAGACGCATAAAATCTAATAAGAAATCAAATCGATAACTATAAAATCAAAAAACATAATCAAAACCTGAATATTTTATTTTCCTGTTGCCACGCTTGACCATCCCACTCTGGTAATTTTTCTCTTACAATATAGCAGCTGCAGGAGAGGGAGCAAACGTATTTTCTACAGAAACATCTATGCCTCATTTTCCCTTAGATGGTTGGGTTTGGGGAGCAGAGGTCTTCTCTCCATTCGTATTCTTGAGTTTAACCTCTGTGGAAGTTCTTGAAGACCTGCCATGAAGGCTAACCTCTCTTTTGTTCTTGGACTTGCTCAACTCAATCTCGTTATGTCAAAGAACCTGCAAATTAGAAAACCCGCCCAATTTTTAAACATAATTTAACGGGCTTAAAACAGTATGTCAAACAATCTAAATCTACTATTATTTATACAACCCTCAACTCATTATGCAATAGCAGTGTCAAGAGTTCAGAGTGTCAAAACATTTGGGACACATGAGAATGACAATGCGTTATACTGCAAAGCATTTGGTACAAAAACATTTTTAGCATACGCGGAGCATTTGGTACAAAAACAAATTTAGCACACATTTTTCTTCAAATCCAAGATATTCGAACATCAGATACATACGCTGCTCACTGTGCATAACATCATGTGAACTGACTTCTTCTTTCTTCCCATGCTTCCCTTTTCGCTAGTGCGCACCACCAATCAGTTTTAGCTTTTCTACATCCATATTATTGTGCTTCAGTAAAGAATTGAAGGACAGGGAGCCCCGTGACTACGCGGTCCGTTCCTATGAGTCACATTGGTCCGGTGCGAGGTGTTCGTGACTTTTATGGGACCATTTTGTGTTTGTTTTAATTTTTCACCATTCAATGACATGTTTTTATGCTTAAGTCTAATTTTTTATAAATTTACGTCGTACACTCAAATCGGGAGCCCCGTGACTACGCGGTCGCTCCCTACGAGTCACATTAGTCCCATACGAGGTGTTCGTGACTCTTACGGGATCGTTTTGTGGCCGTTATACGTTTTCACTCTTCGATGACATGTTTTTATGATTAAGTCTAATTTTTCGCGAATTTACATTGTACACTCAAACCGGGAGCCCCGTGACTACGCGATCGATTCTTACGAGTAACATTGGTCCCGTGCGAGGTGTTCGTGACTCTTACCGGACCATTTTATGGCTGTTTTACGTTTTCACCCTTCGATGGCATGTTTTTATGCTTAAGACTAATTTTTTGTAAACTTACGTTGTACACTCAAATCGGGAGCCCTGTGACTACGCGATCGGTTCCTACGAGTCACATTAGTCCCGTGCGAGGTGTTCGTGACTCTCACGGGATCGTTTTGTGTTTTTTTTACGTTTTCACCCTTCGATGGCATGTTTTTATACTTAAGTCTAACTATTTACAAGTTTACGTCGTACACTCAAATAGGAAGCCCCGTGACTACGCGGCCGGTTCCTACGACATACCTTATTCCCGTGCTAGGTGATCGTGACTCTTACGGGACCGTTTTTTGGTTGTTTTATGTTTTCACCCTTCGATGGCATATTTTTATGCTTGTCTAATTTTTTTGCCAATTTACGTCGTACACTCAAATCGGGAGCCCCGTGACTACGCGATCGGTTCCTACGAGTCACATTGGTCCAGTGCGAGGTGTGCGTGACTCTTACCGGACTGTTTTGTCGCTGTTTTACATTTTCACCCTTTGATGACATGTTTTTATGCTTAAGTCTAATTTTTTTTGCCAATTTACGTCATACACTCAAACCGGGAGCCCCGTGACTACGCGATCGGTTCCTATGAGTCACATTGGTCCAGTGCGAGGTGTTCGTGACTCTTACCGGACCGTTTTATGGGTGCTTTATGTTTTCACCCTTCGATGACATATTTTTATGCTTAAGTCTAATTTTTTTTCAAATTTACGTCGTACACTCAAATCGGGAGCCCCGTGATTACGCGGTCGGTTCCTACGAGTCACATTGGTCTCGTGCGAGGTGCTCGTGACTCTTACCGGACCGTTTTGTGGCTGTTTTACATTTTCACCCTTCGATGGCATTTTTTCATGCTTAAGTCTATTTTTTTACAAATTTACGTCGTACACTCAAATCGGGAGCCTACGCGGTCGATTCCTATGAGTCACATTGGTACGGTGCGAGGTGTTCGTGACTCTTACCGGACCATTTTGTTGCTGTATTACGTATTCACCCTTCGATGGCAAGTTTTTATGCTTAAGTCTAAATTTTTTATAAATTTACATCGTACACTCAAACCGGGAGCCCCATGACTACGCGATCGATTCCTACGAGAAACATTGGTCCCGTGCGAGGTGTTCGTGACTCTTACCGGACCATTTTATGGCTGTTTTATGTTTTCACCCTTCGATGGCATGTTTTTATGCTTAAGACTATTTTTTTGTAAACTTACGTTGTACACTCAAATCGGGAGCCCTGTGACTACGCGACGGTTCCTACGAGTCACATTATTCCCGTGCGAGGTGTTCGTGACTCTCACATGATTGTTTTGTGTTTGTTTTACATTTTCACCCTTCGATGGCATGTTTTTATACTTAAGTCTAACTTTTTACAAATTTACGTCGTACACTCAAATAGGGAGCCCCGTGACTACGCGACCGGTTCCTACGACATACCTTATTCCCGTGCTAGGTGATCGTGACTCTTACGGGACCGTTTTTTGGTTATTTTATGTTTTCACCCTTCGATGGCATGTTTTTATGCTTGTCTAATTTTTTTGCCAATTTATGTCGTACACTCAAACCGGGAGCCCCGTGACTATGCGATCGGTTCCTACGAGTCACATTGGTCCAGTGCGAGGTATTCGTGACTCTTACCGGACTGTTTTGTGGCTGTTTTACATTTTCACCCTTTGATGACATGTTTTTATGCTTAAGTCTAATTTTTTTGCCAATTTACGTCGTACACTCAAACCGGGAGCCCTGTGACTACGCGATCGGTTCCTATGAGTCACATTGGTCCAGTGCGAGGTGTTCGTGACTCTTACCGGACCGTTTTATGGGTGATTTACGTTTTCCCCTTCGATGACATATTTTTATGCTTAAGTCTAATTTTTTTTTCAAATTTACGTCGTACACTCAAATCGGGAGCCCCGTGATTACGCGGTCGGTTCCTACGAGTCACATTGGTCTCGCGCGAGGTGCTCGTGACTCTTACCAGACCGTTTTGTGGCTGTTTTACGTTTTCACCCTTCGATGGCATGTTTTCATGCTTAAGTCTATTTTTTTACAAATTTACGTCATACACTCAAATCGAGAGCCCCGTGACTACGCGGTCGATTCCTATGAGTCACATTGGTACGGTGCGAGGTGTTCGTGACTCTTACCGAGCCATTTTGTTGCTGTATTACGTATTCACCCTTCGATGACAAGTTTTTATGCTTAAGTCTAAATTTTTTATAAATTTACGCCGTACACTCAAACCGGGAGCCCCGTGACTACGCGGTCGGTTCCTACGAGTCACATTGGTCCCGTGCAAGGTTTTTATGACTCTTACGAGACCGTTTTTAGCTATTTTACGTTTTCACCCTTCGATGGCATATTTTTATGCTTAAGTCTAAGTTTTTACAAATTTACGTCGTGCACTCAAACCGGGAACCCTGTGGTTACGCGGCCGGTTCCTACGACAGACCTTGTTCTCGTGCTAGGTGATCGTGACTCTTATGGGACTATTTTCTGGTTGTTTTACGTTTTCACCCTTCGATGGAATGTTTTTATGCTTAAGTCTATTTTTTTGCAAATTCATATCGTACACTCAAACCGGGAGCCCCGTGACTACGCGATCGATTTCTACGAGTCACATTGGTCCCGTACGAGGTGTTCATGACTCTTACGGGACCGTTTTGTGGCTATTTTACGTTTTGACCCTTCGATGGCTTGTTTTTATACTTAAATCTATTTTTTAGCAAATTTACTATGTACACTCAAACGGGGAGCGCCGTGACTATGAAGCCGATTCCTACGAGTCACATTGATCCCGTGCAAGGTATTCATGACTCTTACTCGACCATTTTGTGGATGTTTTATGTTTTCACCCTTCGATGGTATGTTTTTATGCTTAAGTCTAATTTTTTTTCAAATTTACGCTGTACACTCAAATCGGGAGCCCCGTGACTACGCGATCAGTTCCTACGAGTCACATTGGTCCTGTGTGAGGTGTTCGTGACTCTTACGGGATCATTTTATGGTTGTTTTATATTTTCACCCTTCGATGGCATGTTTTTATGCTAAAGTCTAATTTTTTACAAATTTACATCATACACTCAAACCGAGAGTTCCGTGACTACGCGGTCGATTCCTACGAGTCACATTGGTCCCGTTCGAGGTGTTCGTGACTCTTACAGGACCGTTTTGTATTTGTATTACGTTTTCACCCGTCGATTGCATGTTTTTATGCTTAAGTCTAACTTTTTTGCTAATTTACGTCGTACACTCAAATTGGGAACCCCGTGACTACGTGATCGGTTCCTACAAGTCATATTGGTCCCGTACAAGGTGTTCATATACGTCTTGCTTTTGAGGGCAATCGACATGCCTCAGTATATACCTTGTGGGGATGGTACGTGTGAGAGAGAATTTGATATACTCGACGTACGTGAATGAGTTCCCTGCGATATACCTCCCGTTATGACTTCGATCAAGCGGTACGTTGCGGGGGAACCGTTTGATATACGTCGAAGATACTTGGCAATGGAATGTGGGAGTCTTATCGCTTAGGCTAACTGCGACTTGTCGGACCAGCGTCCATCACAAAGTGACTCCCCAGTTACGGGATAAAATTTGGCCAATAGCAACGCTCTTTGGTGATGTTGTGTGAATCATGCATGATTAT
Organism: Sambucus nigra; assembly: GCA_949130495.1. NCBI lineage: Eukaryota > Viridiplantae > Streptophyta > Magnoliopsida > Dipsacales > Adoxaceae > Sambucus > Sambucus nigra. The sequence goes on along the minus strand of OX422222.1, from coordinate 444,272,497 downwards.
TTCAGTATCTTATGGAGATAGTGTCTTTCTTTTGATCATGCCAAACAGGGAGCAAGATACAAATACAAATACTAAAGCTATACTAAGCATGGATAAGTGATGTGTGAGTGATGTGTGATTATCTACAAGTGAGTGTGTGATAAATGAGCATGGATATATATAAGTGGAGGTGTGTGTTAGTGACACCTAAGCATGGATTGCTAAGTGATATGTAACATGTGGGAATTCGTGATCCTAGGAGCACGTGGTGTGAAGTGTACATGAAGAATTTTTCTATAAGTGTGTGAATAGTAGCATAAGCATGGATAATAAAGGGGACTATGTAGATAGGGGATATACAAGAAAATAAAACATCCATGCAAATAGAGTCTATTACTCTTAAAAATAGTCCCCGGTAGAGTCGCCACTGTGGACATCCCGGGGCCGCGCGCGACGGCCTTCGGAGGGAGGGGGATCCCTTCAAAAGGGGGGAATAACAACTGCACCGCAGTCTCACACACCTCTTAGAAAGGGTGCTTCGGCCATTGTCGGTGTGGGATTGATGTAAAAAGATAGAGTCGCTAACCTATTTTGCACAAAACAGACGAAAGAACATGTTGCCACTTCGAGAGAGTGGCATCAAGGACAAATTGATGCATACAAAACTAATAGATTGGAGGTCCGGGGACTAAGTTACGGAATGAGAAGGTGTTAGGAACCCATCCCGTCCTTTCGGTCTATAGACACCCCATTCTAATACCCCCTAGCCTCTCCTTAGGTCCATAGCACCTCCCTTTATCATTGCAAACCCATGTCATACCCCGAGTACTAATCTAAAGGCCATCGAGCACTCCCAGGCTCCGTTTGACCAAAAGTCAAACTCTTCAGCTCGAACGAGACTGAATGAATCTTCAAAGGGCACTGAATCCCCTTTCCAACGGTCCATCCCATTTTCAATTCTGACTTACGATGCGAACGAATGACCCATTTTCACCCGAAACTCGATCAGGAGGTCACCAGACGTGGAAGTCACACCAAAGGGGGGAACACCTTCCAATTAACCCAACCAATACATACCTGTATATAGGTGTCAAGCCTAGTACACACATATTAGATTGGCAGTTTCTACCCGAAACTCTGCCAAAATGACGGGTCGGATTTTTGCTCAATTTTTAAATCGAGACCCAACCCATGAGTCTGGTTACAAGTCCAATAGTAGTTTTTATGTTGTAGATCCCAATTTTTCCAGGCTCGGGTCCCATCCGGCATTTTTTTTGCATTTAGGTAAACATAAAGTGAGAACCTAATAAACATAATAATTATGTTGAGACCCGTCTCTCGTCTTTTTCCTCTCTCTTTTTCCAAAAAATGTCCAAAAATATTTTCCCTCTTTTGTAAAAAAAACATCAAAAGCATTTTCTTTTCCTCCAAAAAAGCATTTCGTTCTCATAGTTTCCAAAAAAAATGCCAAAAACATTTTCCTCCTTTTCTAAAAATAACAAATTTCCCTTTTCCTTTTCCAAAAATAAATCCCAATTTTTCTCCTTCTCAGGTCAATCACACACCCTTGGACTGGTTCCCTATTGGCTTCGGTCTTCAGTCGAACCACCTTGAAGATCTACTAGGCCCTTACTTACTCCGAGTCTGAGATTCACTCACCTTCCGTGGAGAACATGAATCAAGTGCCAAATGTACAGCCGAATTTATTGACGGTTCTGGCTCAACTCACTACCAAAATTTAATCACCTTCAAAACAAGGTTCACGAGATAAAAAGAAACTGGGTCCCTATCCCCAAAGATCCCGAGGTCATTTTCCCTTGCGCCATGGGTCTGCCTGCACCTGAGCCTATGTGGGTCCTTAAAGAATACCAGCACGCCCCACGGTATCCTCCTGCTAATTGGCCGCCACTAACCTAGATTTTTATGCTAAACCTTACTCAAATCGGGGCTAATTTACCCGTAGATGTTGATCCAAAAGAGGAAGAACTGAACAAGGTCAAGGAAGATCTCAAGATGTTGACCAAGAAGTTTGATCAAGTCAGAATCTCTGGGAACGACATGGACTACACCCACATGTCTCCCTATCGTAAAGCAAGGTTATCGGAGAAATTCAAGATGCTCAACATCGAGAAATCTGGAGGCAGTGGGCCCCCGATTGTCCATCTCCGCAACTATCATTAATCCATTACTCTCCTAGGGACTTTCGAAGAAATATTGGCTCAATGTTCCAACAAACTTTGAAGGACATCGCTCTCTTTTGGTTCCTATCCCTTGAGGAGTCCAGAATCCACAGTTGGGAAGGTGTTGTTTGTGAGTTCATGTCACTGTATAAGTATAACGAGGAGTTAGAGGTTACCTATCGTGACTTACAACTACTTAAGCAGAACCCTGGGGAATCAGTCAGCAACTTCATAGCAAGATGGAGGGAAAAAGTAGCCTCCATAACCAATCACCCTTCCGAAGAATAACAAGTCAGCATTGTAAAGAAGAATTTCCTTCCCCATGTCCGTGCTACCATGGGAGGACATTATTACCCTCACTTCCGAGCCCTTCGAGAAGCATGATTAGAAATCCAAGAAGGTCTTGCCAAGACAGAAGCTGAATAAAATAAACCTCTGGATAATTTTCTCTAAGAAAATTTGAAAAACCTGCTAGTTCCACAGTTTCTACCATCAATAACATCTCTCAGCCTACCGCTTCATGGTCATCGAAAAGTTGCCCTAATTCGATCTGTAAGGAATACACTAAGCTTCACGCTTCTCTCAAAAGTCTACCAGGACTTCTTGAGCCGAAACCTAATCAAACCCCTGAACCCTCGTCCGCTACGAAACCCACTTTCGAAAAACTTCAAACTTGATGCCCATTGTGACATTCACCAAACTGCTGGCCATACCACCGATCAATGTTTCCATCTTCGAAACACAATTCAAATCCTAATTGATCGGGGTATCATCGCCCCACTAGCTAATCCTAAACCTAACACTACCCATAATCCACTTGAATCATTTAAATTCCATCTTCCTAGATGAAGACCCATAATTTGACCCATCTATCCAAATCATACTGAGTAAATCACCAGTCATACCCATATACTTCCCTAAACCTATCCAAATATGCCCATATTTCCTTTTACACCCTACCAGCCTTGGCGATCAAGCCTTTTCACTCCCCACCAGAGCATGCATTACCGTCTGCACGTGTTCGGGAGGTAATGATATGGAATTGTCAGAAGTACTGAACCAACTCTTAGAGTTCGCGCTGAAATTGCCCTCCTAAATGACCATCTACTATCAAAGATTCAGTGGCTTATTCTTAGAAGCTTGAAAATTTGCTCGAGAGTCAGATAACTGGGTAGTGCCACCCGACGAAATCAGCCTAGATGACGTAGTCCAAATCATGGCAGATTTATTTTGATAGACTGGTAATATTTGTAATATGTTTGAACTGCTTGATGATTTAAAATTACAAAGGGTGTCTGGTCCCTTCAGTTCTACATCTCCCAGTCAAGTGGGAAGAATTATACGAAAAGGACATAGAAGTTATAAAGTGCATTGACTTGGCATGAAAAGATAATATAGTTGCCACCGAGTGGGGGAACAATTCTGAAGATTCAGATGAAGAATAAGATTCAGAAAAGACTATCCTGATAGTCAGTCTATGCGGGATTATATCATTCGAGGAGCTGCTAGGAGAGATCAACAAGGTGGAAGAACAACGTGATATCGATGAAGAAATAAGATTCCTATTCTTCCCCTCTTCTATGAACCACATGACTAGGTCTGAAAGACATTACCAGAACCCAAGCCTACAACCATCAGCAAACAATAAAGGGAAGGGTGTTGAGAATCTCCCTATGCCAGAAATGACTCTTGAAGAAAGTAAGGTCTTAGATCAGGTGAAGAAAAACCAAGCCAATATCACCCTATGGAGACTTTTCATGTCTTCCCAGCTACACCGAATGCCCTAATCAAGCTACTTACAGGACCCACAGTTCCTCCTTCAACCACATTAGAAGAAGCGATAAACCTAGTTAGATCCCTGAACTATACCCGAATTCTATCCTTTTTAGAAGAAGAAATACCCAAGATGGGTCCTGACCACAATCATGCTCTTAATATCTCTATTGAAGTTATGGGAAAAATCGCCCCCTCTTTCTCGTTGATAACGAATCAACACTAAATGTATGCTCATTAAGAACTCTGAATTGTTTGGGATTGAAGGTAAGTGACCTCGCTCTAACCTCTGCTGCCGTACGTGCCTATGACAACATGTGTCGAGAAGTAATGGGATCTATCAAGATTGCAATAGGGGCTAGACCTATATACCCCATTGTATAATTCTAAGTCATTGATATCCCAGCCTGTTTCAATTTACTTTTTGGATGACTGTGGCTCCACCGCATCAAAGGGATGTCTTCTTCCCTTAATAAAAAACTAATGTTCTTCGTCAACGGACGAGTAATCACCATTTTGGGAGACAATGACGACACCGAGAATTCAGGCACCAGTAACTCGGTACTCGAGATACAACACGGAGTGAACGATATGGTACTATCAGGCTTCCAAGTTGAACCACTCCTTCTCCTTGCAGGGGATTAATTTAAAGACAGGGTTTGTCCAAAATACGACCTCCATGGAAACGTCAATATAATCCAAATGTTCAAGAACACGCACTTCATGCCCAGAATGGGGCTAGGGAGAAAACAAGAAGGGATAACTGAACTTATTGTGTTGAAGAAGTCCTTTCCTCCCTGTGGTTTAGGCTATCAGCCATTAGAAAAAGAACTCAGATTTATCCACCAGCCTCGATTCAAGAGGAAGTTGGAATGTGCTGGGATTTTATCAGGGGATTCCCTAAATGGAAGGTTCATCATAGAGGGTGAGGATTTCCCTTTCTGAAAATTCCCTGAACCATGGTATTAACATATAGAAAAAAGGATGATACCAGGAATGGAGATCTTTTTTTATGACAGCTACACATGGGCCGAGAATTCCCAGCAATGTGTAGAACCACTCACTAAAGAGTTCATAGTCAATGTCAGAGATTTTGTAGACAACGACTCCGAGGATTCATTTATTTTGCAGACATTGGGGTTGGCACTCTACATGATCCACTCAGGGGCTACATCATCAAATCCATAATGCCTGATAAAAGATGTTGATGAACCACTTCTCAACTGGAATGTTTCACCTATGCCACCTGTTAATGTTCAACCTAACCCTAATGTTTACCACCTTTCCCCTTTTGTTATTTCCCCCAACTTTGATGTAATCGATACCTCCTTTAATGAGGTTCTGAATGTTATTTTTCCTATCAATGAAATATACGAAGATTTTGAGTATCTTGTTGTGCCGTACATTAATTGCTTTTATTCTTATCAAACTCTTGATGATTATGACTTTGGAAATGAACAATTCTTAACTAATATAAATAAGGTTAATAACAAACAACATAACCGCGTTCAAGTTAATGAAGATGAAACTCTTGTTATTAACCTCGATTCTAGTAGCCATGCAAGGACACAAATTTCCAATTGAGTCCTTTGTAGTTTTGGCTCAATTCCGGACAAAAATGTTTAAGTCATAGGATAGTTTTTAATTGTATTCATTCAAGCCTAGGACTGGTTAGTTGAAGACGTAGCAGCGAAGATATTAAAGCTTCATCAAATGTCGTGTGTATTGTGCCTCGCTTCTACGTCATCAATATGGTTCCATTGCTCCTAAGGTATGAATGCATTTTAATATATATATATATATATATATATATATATATATATATATATATATATATATATATATATATATATATATATATATATATATATATATAGGAGCTTGGAACAATATTTATAGGGTGTAAGATTATTTTAAACTGTTGTTTATTTTCAGAAAGTTTCATTAAAACTGTAAAACAAAGTTTCTGGGCTAGAAATAGAATTTTCAGCTTTCTGGAATTTCGTTCGATATTATTGTCCGAACAAGTTTGTCATTCGAACGAGAATATCGTTCAAACGAGTTTGCCAACGAGATTTACCCATTGGCCACCGAAACTTCATTAGAAGGGTCGTTCGAACGAAAATCTCTTTTGAACGAGATTTTCGGCGGGAAATTAAAATGGCAATTTTTGATAGTTTTTCCCTCTTCTTTCCCCACTAACTTTTGACAGAATAATTATGTGCGGGAACCAACTTTTTCTATCTAACTTTTTCATAACATTCCATCTCCTAGAGAGAGTTTTGAGAGTTTAATTTTCCAAGAAAAAGTTCAAGTTTTGTGTGTTCATTTCTTAAATAAAAAATCATTAAACACTCTTATTTTTCACCCATATTGCTTATTCCAAGTTTCAATATATATACAACTTGCTTGGAGTGTTTGGCACCGGGTTTTATCTACCGCATTGAAGATATTTTTTGGGCTTTCTTCTAAATCCCACAAAGAAAAAGTTCATTTACGTTGACTTACCCACTTGGAGAAAGGCTCCTTGCTCGGGTGGCGATGACCGAAAAAGTCCGATCGGTGGATTCCGAGATCGCGGTGGAGCTCCGTGGTTATTCTCTAGGAAGAGGTATGTACAAGAAGGAGTGTCGGGGCTTGGACGGAGTCAAGTCAAGTGTTGTAAGTCTTTCTTGTCTTATATTTGTAATTCTGTACTTAGTGAATTTGTGGCTAGGGCAGTCCGAGATTTTTTCCCGTTGTGGGTTTTTCCTCGTACATCGCGGCGTAGTGGATGTTTACATATTTTATCTTCTTGCAAATATCACATTAGATGCATGCTTAGGTAAAAAGATAAAATTTGGTTTAAATCACTACTTGTTTAATTTGGTGCTAATTTAAATTTGGGTAATGTGTATTTAATTCAAGTCATTAATTTAATTTGTTAAAATTGGTTTGGCCTAACTTGATAATACTGAAAATACGATTTAGGCAAATTTCTTTTAACTTGGGTTAAATTGGTTTAAATGAAAAATGTATTTGAAGTTTAATCTTATTTCACTTGATTTAATTTTAATTTGAGATAAATTGAAATTTGGAGTTTGTATTGAACCATCTCGCTTCCGCATCTCTTTAAAAGGAAATTGAAAATTGACTTTTTGTAATAAGATCTTAAAAATTGGGGTCCTATCGCTTTTCAAATTGGTATCAGAGCAGGATCACTAAATTATTGCGTCTAAGATCCTTTAAATATTTTTGTTAAAAAATGGAATTTTCTCCATTTTCAAAATTTCCTATTTTCGATGGTTCTAATTACGCATATTGGAAAGCGCGAATGAAATCGACACTAAAATCTATCGACGAGAGAGTTTGGAGGTCTGTTGTTAATGGGTGGTCCCCACCTACACATTTAGTAGATAATGAGCGTGTTCCCAAACCAGCCGATAGATGGAGTGAGAATGAATTTAAACTTTCAAATTTTAATTCCTGTGGTTTAAATGCCTTGTTTAGCGCTGTCACACCGGATGAATTTCGTCGCATTATGACGTGTGAAATCGCTAAAGAACTCATGAAAGTACTAGTATCGTTAATGCGTCGAAACTTCAAAACCTCACCACTCAATTTGAAACCATCAAAATGAATGAAAAAGAAACTTTTGATGAATTTTATGCTAGACTTTTCGATATAGTTAATTTATCTTTTAACTTGGGAGAGAAAATACCCGACAACCGAGTAGTAAAGAAAATTTTAAGGTCCCTACCCGATAGATTCATTCCTAAAGTGACCGTTTTAAATTCTTTACCCTCTTTAGCGTCTACGAAATTAAAAGAGCTGGTAGGTGATTTACAAACCTATGAACTAGACATGTTTCCCTCTAAAACTAAAAAGAAAATAGATAAGGGCGTTGCTTTGAGAGCCCGAAAGGAGGAAAAATAAGTAATAGAGAGTGAAAGTGAAAGTGATAGTGACTCGGAAAATATGGCTATGTTTGCTAGAAAGTTTCAAAAATTCCTTAAATTTAACAAAGATAAATTTAAAAATGATTTTAAGAAATTTGAAAAATCTACGCATGACAAAGACGAGAAGATCCCTAAAACTATTAATGAACATTTAAATAGGGACGAGTCAAATAGATGTTTTAGTTATGAAGGGTATGTCCATAGGGCAAAACAGTGTTCCACTAAACTAAGGAGAGAGGGTAAGCAACCAATTTATTTTAATGCAACCCTTAGTGATAGTGATAATGGAGAGGGACCCGATTCCACCACTAAGCCCAACTTTGTGGCTTTGATGGCTAGTCATGTGAGTGATAGTGAGAACTCATCTATTGATGAAATTTTAACACATGACACTTCCAAGGTCAAAGTGTATGATTGCCTTGTTTTTTATGGTTGTGAAAGTGGAGAAGAAAGAGAGAGTGAAAGTGAAAATGAGGTTGATGTGAGTGAAGTTCAAAATGCTTTTCAAGAATTATATGACGAATCTATTAAATTAAAAAGAGCTAATTTGAAGTTAGAAGCGAGTTTAAAAGAGCGTGTCAAGGTCGTTGATGATAGTGCGTTAGTGGAAGACCTTAGGACATGGAAGATAGCTCTTCGTGAGAAGCTTGAATATATAGAAGGCGAGAGAGATAGCCTTAGAGGTTTAATGGAGTCAATGAACAAAGAGCTTCTCGAGTTTGAAGAGAGAAATGTTTTATTAGAGTCTAACATTTTAGAATTAGAAAATAAATTAAAAGACTCTAGTAAAGTCAAATTTAATTTGGAGTGTAGGTCCGACAAACTAGATAAAATCTTAAGCACGGTCCAAATAAAAAATGACTCTTGTGGTTTAGGCTTCGATACTTGTAATGAATCAACTCATAAAGCCAAAACCAATGTTTTAGGATAATCACCTAGGAAAGCCTTTAGAGATCAATCCTTAGGTGCCAATTTTCGACGTATTTTTACTTGTGCACATTGTGGTCGAAAAGGTTATCTTAGGAAATTCTGTATTGATCTTAAACGAGGTCCTAGAAAAATCCAACGCAAGGCAACCAAGTTAGCCAAGATTCCTACACCCCGTGATTGTCATTCGTCATTAGTTTGGGTTTGGAGATCCGACTTGGTAGCTTTACAAGATAGGGTATTTGATTCTCATTTACTTTCACATGCTTCCTCCCTTGCAAAATCTAAAGGTTGAATGTGTTAGTTTTATGTGCATACTTTAGCTTTTGTACTTCATGCTATAGTATCATGCTAAATGTATGCGTATTTAATCATTTTCTAGTTTATGCTCCATGCATAATCACATGCTAGAATAATGATTTTTGTTTATCTTTTGTATTATACTTCTTTTATTTTAGTTTGCATTAAATGAAAAATACAAAAAGATTTTTGTTTATCATTTTTGTTTTATCTTTTAGTAATTTAGGCTTAATGAAAAATACAAATAATTTTTGTTTGTCTTTTGAGTAAATATTATTTATTTTTGGTTAAAAAATGTCAAAAACTCAAAAAGATTTTTTTGTGTGTGTATTTTAGTTTGACACACTTTATATGGCATACACTTGTGTTAGAATCCCATATTTTTCACTCCCATGTGGCTAGAACTTTTGGTTTAGATTGTCAATCCTTATTATGTTCTTTACCATGCTTACATGGAGTAGTTGGATTTTGTGTTGCCTAAATGGATTCTATTTTTATATGCCTCAATTCACACATGCACGAGCGCTTTTGAAATTTAATCATCACATGTTATATTTGAGCTTTTTGAGGTGTTCTCCTACCAATCTAGTCATCTACATATTTGTGACCTAGGAGGACTAGTGCATGTCAAAATTCGTTGCACGTGAGATTTGTGAGAAATAAAAGTATTATATATAAATGTGCACGGGGAAGGGCTCCAAAAGGAATTATTATCCTTTGTGAATAGTAAGCCACCGTTTGTTTGTACCTAAAAGAAATACGAGGTCCAAAGGCCTAAAAATAGAATTATGGCATTAAAAAGAAAAATAATTGCCAAGGCCTATTTTTGTTTGATACATTCATTCAAATATATATGCTTATTGAGGGAGATTGGATAGTATATCAACGGTTTGCACAATGTCCGTTCATCCTAGATGCGCTTTCAATGTCATGACTTTATTGGTTTGTAGAATCATCAACATGCTAGGCTTGTATGCATTGTGTATGTTTGTTCATTGAGTTCAATCTAAATTGTCACATGAGGTTATATTCATATGTGATGAAATTTTCAATCAATTGAGAACTCCGTGAACATGTTTTAAGTGATTGGGTCTAAATTTAATTGTTATTAGTTCACACCCCAACACTTACGTTTCATATGACACATTTTTGCCATACGAATGCGAAAAGCTTATTTTATTTTGTGTCATTTGAGTGTTTATATCTATATATACGTGCATGAGCACTATTGGTATATTTAGTCTATGTATATATATATATATGATATTTTTCTGTCTTTGCCTTGATTTCTAGTCCATCTCTGCTTTAATTCATAATTGGTATCTAACTTATTGCATTCTTTGTTGATATCACATGCTTAATACTTTATGTATCATATTGGTATCATTTTCTTGCATCTTAGTTGGCATTGGTTATTATTTGTTGGTTTAATTATGCTTTTGTTGACTATATGCTTTTATTGGTTATTATCATGTTCTTAGTTGGTATTGGTTATTATTTGTTTAAATTAGATTTATCCTTTGTCTATTCCTGAACAAAAGGGGGAGAATGATAGGGGAGAAATGGTATCTAATCCTATTGTAATCTTATTTAAGTTTAGGAGATTTTACTTAGGGGGAGAGCGCTATCTTCTTAGGTTGATCATAGTTAATAAAGGGGAGAATTAATTTAGGTGGAGTAATTATTTTAATTGCATTTAATATTTTGATATTCCCTATGAGTTTCATAGTTTGCTTAAGTGTGCAGGAATTCTTCTAAGTGGCAACTTTCATAATCGGCAAAGATATTGATCCTTGGGTCTTGAGTCAAGTTTGGGTGGGTTGTTTTATGTCTAGTAGATCTTGACGGCCCTTTAGGATTTTTGTTTGATTTTTGTCCTGGAATAGACAAAGGGGGAGATTTGTAAGGACACAAATTCCTAATTGAGTCCTTCGTAGTTTTGGCTCAATTTCAGACAAAAACGTTTAAGTCATAGGACAGTTTTTAATTGTATTCATGTGACACCCCGCCTAATTAAATACCGGGCTATCACTCCTTTATTAAATTAAAATCAAGGTGAACAGTTGGATCATTCTTAGCATCACTGTCGTTCAAATTTAAACACCCTAATTAATTAAGCTAAGTGTCAAAACCATTTTTAACATTCCTTTTAAATTTTATTTATTTATTTTATTAAACAATCAATCCAATAATTTAACATTCAACAACTGGCTACTAACAATAAAACTTAAAGTAAACCATCCAGAATATAATAAATCCCAAAGTGACAATACTAAAAATAGATGAAGTACAATATCCAAATAACAACTGAAAAATGGAAAGGGCGACACATGCCCCAATAATGAACATGCTAGGAGTAGAATCAAATGGATGAAGTCGTCTAAACAACAGGCATGCAACCCCCACTTAAGCTGCAGCGCGTTCCTGCCAAAGGACCCTATGCAAGACGCCCCTGTGGCTGGGCACCTGTAATATATACATATATATATACAAGAGAGAAAGAGAAATGGAAACGGGTCAGAGCCCGATAGTGTATATGATTTAAAAATTCGTTTAGCAAGTATTTAAATTGATACAGGCCAATGCAACAAAATATTAGTGCGACACTCTCTTGAGAAATTCTCACCTCTCTTCTAATGTGCACTCCTATCGCACTAACCTTCCCAATGGTCTATCTCATCATATATCACACTATCTTTCCCCAAGGATTTAACTTATCTTAGATGACTCTCAAGATTTAAGATTTAACAACATCATGGTTTAAAAGGAAAATTCCATTTAGTACAAAACGCTCATTTTAACTTTATTGATTCATAAAGTTTTTCAATATCATACTATACTTTTCAAAACAAGTATATCCAATTTGAGTCATTATACATGTCTCATTTATCATAACACAGTAGGCAGTTTCCCAAATTTCAAAAGTTCATATATATATTAAATACTAGTATAATATATATATTCTAACAGCACCCCACATAAAAATTATGGTGCGGGCATACTCTGCTATCCAATCCCCGTATCCATCGTACTAAAGGGAATACAAGTTCGAAATCACTCTCGAACTGTATAAATACATACACAAATAATATTGAGGCGAAGCATAGTTTCCAAGTCCAAGAGGTCAGTACATACCCTCACATCTCTAAGGACCGTGACTACCAATTCGATAGCCTGTACCTAGGATTTCTATCTTCTAGGGTACGAGTCAATATCCCCCATAAGGCACACGAGATAAGATCGTCCCAGCGCGGAAACCTCAGGGATAGCAAGTAGCGCGGGCATGATTTTCACAAGTATATAATATATGCATACACAATCATATAAACATACCACTTTTATTATATCAATTTAGGTTTATCCAATCACCCACATTCACAACATTTATCCTTATTTTCCCATTATTATTTATCAAGTATAATGGTTCGTTTCTAACTTTAATTCGAAGGTTTTTTCCAACTTACTACGTAACCCTCATGGACTCTATTATTCCAAATGTACAATTCAGTAGATATCCATTTATGTTCCAACGTAACTCTCTTTTACGTGTCTCTCCCCTTTAATATATACTTACATTTTCCCTTATGCAAAATATCCCAAAAATATAGATTTTGCCTTACATTAAAAGATTTTGAATTTTATTTTCAAAGATGAGAATTTCAAACGGTTTCGAAATCGGAATTAAAATGGATTTTTAATTGATTTTTTTTTATTATCTCTAAGAGTCCTCAAAACATAAAACTGTATAGAAAAAAAAATATTAAAAAATATTGAACGGTCCGATCAAGCTGAATTTTTTTCTGTAGCTTCCTCTCTTCTTCAGCTAATTCTCTGTAAAATTTCATCCAATTCCAACGGTCCGATCGTCCGGAATAATTTTTTTTAGTGTTTGTATCTGATTAGAACTCTTTTCTTAATCAAACTCTTAATCCTTTACATGACAAAGGGTTTCCAGAATATCATATAAATCATCACTACAAGAAAATTTCCCATCTAAAATTGGGTTTTTTCTTCCATAAATCTCATCCTAATAACTCCTAAACTAATATGGGTGATGCATCAACGAAATAAGCAAGATAAACACTTGCCTGGGATTTTCAGAAATCTTTTTTGGTGTTGAATTTGGTGTGGTTGCGTTCCCCGTCTCGCGATCTACGCGTTGGCGGTGGCGGCGGTGCAAACGGGTGAGTTTTGAGCCTTGGAATGCCTTGAGAGCTCTCTCCTCTCCTCTCCAATGGCCATTCTAGTGTTTTGAGTTATCTAACCCCAGGAGATAACCTAAACATATGATATAACCCCTTTAATTTTCGTGGGTTTAATTACCCAAAAATACAAAATGACTAAAATGCCCTCCTGGGGTACTAATTAGTCCTAAAAACGCCCCGAGACCCAAATCAAACTCCCGGGTATACTTTTTTGACTATCTCGACCCTTCCGGACGCATTGGCGTACTCAAAACGACCATACGAACAACTTATAAAATATTTACTTTTATTTATCAATATTTAGTCCCGACGCGACACGGGCGCGTCCCGACTCAAATTTCTAAAATTGTCATTTTATTCATTCGTGACATTTAATATGGCCACTATTATATATTACTTTGCTCATTAGTAATATTCAACAAATTTTCCCATAATTACTAACTCTCATCACGTTAATAATTATAACATAATTAATTTTCGAATTTTTATTAAATAATTAATTCACATTAATGTTAATAAATCCCCAAATTAATATAGCATAAAAATACGGGGTATTACATACTTCCACCCTAATAACGGAATTTCGTCCCAAAATTCGGAAAATAAGGCATACCTGGTAAGAACAAATCTGGATATCTCTCGCGCATATCGGCCTCGCGCTCCCAAGTGGAGTCCTCCACGTTATGATGCTCCCACTGGACCCGTATAAGTGAAACTATCTTCGACCTCAATCTCCTCTCACTATAGTCTAGGATATCCACCGGTATCTCCCCGTAAGAGTTATCAGGCTGTAAGTCTATCTCATCTATCGCGATGTGAGTATGGGCCATATCATCCCGAAGATACCGTCTCAACGACGAGATGTGGAATACATCGTGAATGCGATGTAAATGCCCTGGTAGTCCCAATCTGTATGCTACCGGCCCAATCCTCTCGATAATGGGAAATGGTCCTACGTACCTCGGGGCCAATTTCCCCTTCTTCCCGAACCTCATCACTCCTTTCATAGGAGATACACGCAGTAACACTTGGTCCCCCACATTAAACTCCCGAAAGAACCGTTTCGCATCGGCGTAGCTCTTCTGCCTGTCCTGGGCTACTCGAATGCGACTCCTAATCATCTCAATCCTCGCGGAGGTTTCCAGAATTACCTCTGGTCCTAGCAACTTGTTATCCCCCACCTCGAGCCAACAAGTTGGAGAATGATAAGGCCGGCCATACAAAGCCTCAAATGGAGCCATACCAATCGTAAACTGATAAGAGTTATTATAAGCAAACTCTACCAGTGGAAGATATGGTTCCCAACCTCCTCCAAAATCAAGAACACACATGCGTAGAAGATCCTCTAACATCTGATTAGTACGCTATGTTTGTCCATCTGTCTGTGGGTGATGAGCTGAACTCAGCCTCAACTCAGTACCCATAGCCTCCTGAAAGCTTTCCCAGAAACGTGACACAAAAATCTTGTCTCTATCTGACACAATATTCAGGGGCACCCCATGTAATCTGACAATCTCAGAAATGAACAACTGAGCATACTGGCCCGTGGTATAATTTTTCCACACCGGCAGAAAATGAGCCACCTTGGTCAAACGGTCTACAATCACCCAGATAGAGTCGTGGCCCCGCTGTGATGTAGGCAACCCTGTAATAAAATCCATGGAAATACTCTCCCACTTCCACGCGGGTACTTGTAATGGCTGAAGCAATCCTGACGGTTTCTGATGGTCCACCTTCACCAGCTGGTAGGTAGAACACTTGGACACGAACTCAGCAATGTCCTTCTTCATCCCACTCCACCAGTATTGCCTCCTCATATCCTGGTACATCTTATCTCCTCCAGGATGTACCGCAAATCAGAACTCGTGAGATTGGGTCATCACTGCATGACGCAATTCTGCCCCTTTCGTAACCACTAACCTCCCATTAAACCGCAAACCCCCATCAGAACTAACAAAATAGGACTCAACACCCTCGGTTAAAAGTCCTACAATCTGCTCCTGGCAAAACGGGTCTGTGGTTTTGGCCTGTATTACCCTCGTAACAATCTCGGGTGTGACTGTCATAACAGATATGAAGGAACGGGCTACTGCGTCCTGGTGACCCAACTCCTTCCACTTTGCTTTCCAGACGTCCGCTACCTCATTTACCGGTCTTCGACTCAACGCATCAGCAACTACGTTGGCTTTCCCCGGATGATACTGTATGTCGAACTGATAGTCCTTCACAAACTCTAACCATCTGCGCTGATGCATATTCAGCTCTCGCTGAGTGAACATGTACTGCAGTGATTTGTGATCTGTGAACAAACGGAACTTCTCCCCCAATAAATAGTGTCTCCATATCCTTAATGCAAAGACGATCGCTGCTAACTCCAGGTCGTGGATGGGTTAATTCTTATCATGCGTCTTAAGCTTGCGGGAGGCAAAAGCTATAGCCTTCTCTTCCTGCTGAAGTACTCCCCCAAGTCCCCGTAAAGAGGCATCGGTGTAAACTAGGTACTCCACACCCGGCTTCGGTAAAGCAAGGACTGGTGCTGAAGTAAGCTTGTCTTTCAGCTCATCGAAAGCCAATTGACAAGTTTCATCCCAAACATATGGTACCCCTTTGCGAGTCAGGTTCGTCAATGGACCCGCTATTTTGGAGAATCCCCGAATGAATCTCCTGTAGTATTCTGCTAACCCCAAGAAACTACGCACTTTCGTCGGCTGTCCCCACTCCCTCACTGCTGACACTTTACTCGGGTCAACTGCTATCCCCTGTTCAGAAACAACATGCCCCAAGAACTGTACCTCTTGCAACCAGAATCCACACTTCTCGTACTTAGCATACAACTGATGCTCTCGTAAAGTCTGAAGAACATGCCTCAAGTGCTCGGCATGCTCCTCCTCGGAGTGTGAATATATCAAAATGTCATTTATAAAGACGATGACAAACTGATCCAAGAACTCTCTGAATACTCGGTTCATGAAGTCCATGAACACGGCTAGAGCATTTGTGAGACCAAATGGCATCACTCTGAACTCGTAAGACCCATATCTCATCAAGAAGGCAGTCTTTGAAATTTCCTGCTCTCTAATACGTAGCTGATGGTACCCCAACCTTAGATCTATCTTCGAAATGAAAGTTGCTCCCCTCAGCTGGTCGAACAGATCATCGATTCGAGGCAACGGATACTTATTCCGTATCGTGACCTTATTCAACTCCCGGTAGTCCACACATAACCTCAGTGAACCATCTCTCTTCTTCACAAACATGACTGGAGCACCCCAAGGTGAGGTACTCCTGCGAATGAAGCCCTGACCTAACTGCTGCTCTATCTGATCTCGTAACTCTCGCATCTCCGCCGGAGCCATATGGTATGGAGCACGTGCTATAGGTCTCGTATCTGGCAATAAATCTATGACAAAGTCTATCTCTCGACTGAGGGGTAGGCCTGGTATCTCCTGGAATACATCGGAATACTCACGAATGACTGGGATTGAGTCTAAAGGAATCACAACCTCCTTAGAGGCATCCTCCCCTATATAATACAAATGAGTGGTCGAACCTCCCTCTGGGCGAGGCATCGCCACTACAAACATCTCTTTCCCCGGAATGGCAAAAACAATGCTCCCATCGAAGCTATCAATCATGGCTCTATAAGCTGCGAGCCAATCCATACCGATAATAACATCATGCTCATGCATATCTAAGACTAACATGTCTGCAGGTAATACCAAACTACCAATCTCTACCCCCACTCCCTGGCATATAAAGAAAATAAGCGACCCACTCCCCAGTAGTGAGTCTACACACGTCATTGTGCTCTCTTCTATGGCTAACAACCCTAAGGCCTTCACAAAATGCGTAGCTATAAAATAATGCGTCGCCCCAGTATCAAACAAAACCCGACCTATAGTACCATGGATAGGAAACATACCCTCAATCGCGGGTGGTGCCGGTGGAGCTGCTGCCTGGTGGACGTTATAGACACGTCCGTACTGTAACTGACCCTGCTGCACTGGAGCTGCTGGAATGGCTGGTAGGGCTGGCACCTGGGCTGGAGCTGGGAGGGCAGCTGAAAAAAGTGGTCTCTGTGGCTCATTACGGGCACCCTGCTGCTGTGAGGCCCTATTACCCTCTGGGCAATCCCGGCGCTTATGGCCATGCTTGCCGCATACAAAACACCGGCCTCTGAAGTTACCTCCCCTCTGACCCTGCTGACCACGGCCCTGCTGGCCGTTACCTCCCCGCCACTGGCCCTGTTGGCCCTAATTAGAACACTGTTGGCCCTGTTGATTAGGCTGGCCCTGCCTATAACCCCCAAATCCCTGCCTGGAATCACCTGAACGGAATCGCTTAGCAGGGTCCCCTTGATGGGAACTATGCTCCTGTTGACGAGTCTGTCCATGAGGTGGTGCCCCACTAGCACTACTACCCCCGGTCCTACCCTGTTGGCTGGACTCTCCTGCTCTCCTGCTTCCCTGCAGATGGAAGCGGTGATCCTGGCAATGTAGTAACGCCGCATTGAGTACATCAGTGAAAGTACTTAGAGATAGATTCCCTATAAGATGCTGACGGATCCTCCAAGCTAACCCTTCCACAAACAACATTATCTTCTTACTATCAGTAGGTGCCTCATCTGGCACTATGGTGAGAAGTCTCGTGAACTCCTCCTCATACTCAGCAATGGTAGAGTTCTTCTGTTTCAAATTCAGTAATTTCCGCCTCATCTCAGTCTGCACAGCGGGTGGAAAGTACTGGCGATCAAACCGCTCCCAAAATGACTGAATAGGGACCGTGTCCCTCTCCTCCAAGGTGGTAGTGGACTCCCACCACTGCAAAGCAGCCCTTACCAGCTTAAAGGAAGCCAATAACTGCCTTTACACGTCGGTGCACTCATACATACGAAGATGCCGCTGGATGTCTTTCTTCCATTGGCTGACTGTGACGATATCTGAGCTACCAGAGAACTCAGGGGGATGCGCCTTCTGAAAAGCATCCCTAACCCTCTCCCATGCAGATGGAAGCTGTACTGGTACTGGCGCCACTGCCTGAATATGGGGTGGAGCCTGCTGAACCACCGCTAGCGCGACATTCACCGCCTGAGCAACAATGGCGGCTACTTCACTAGCATTCATAGTGCCTTGTGCCGGAGCTGCTGGATGCTCGGCCGGGGCACGCCTATCCTTCGGTGCACGTCTCAGAGGAATTTGAAACGTGAAGTAGTTTATTAGTCTACAGTCATTATCAAATCTCAAATAGCTGAAGACGTAACGTAAAAGCAGAAATACAACAATCCTAAAAATAGGGCTCTATAGCAAAACGTTAAGCTAAAAGCGAAAATAAGCCGTACAGATCCTATGGACACTAGAACCTGATGCTCTGATACCACCTGTGACACCCCGTCTAATTAAATACCGGGCGATCACTCATTTATTAAATTAAAATCAAGGTGAACAGTTGGATCATTCTTAGCATCACTGTCGTTCCAATTTAAACACCCCAATTAATTAAGCTAAGTGTCAAAACCAATTTTAAAATTCCTTTCAAATTTTATTTATTTATTTTATTAAAAATCAATCCAATAATTTAACATTCAACAACTCGCTACTAACAATAAAACTTAAAGTAAACCATCCAGAATATAATAAATCCCAAAGTGACAATACTATAAATAGATAAAGTACAATATCCAAATAACAACTGAAAAATGGAAAGGGCGACACATGCCCCAATAATGAACATGCTAGGAGTAGAATCAAATGGATGAAGTCGTCTAAACAACAGGCATGCAACCCCCACCTAAGCTACAGCGCGTTCCTGCCAAAGGACCCTATGCAAGACGCCCCTGTGGCTGGGCACCTGTAATATATACATATATATATATACAAGAGAGAAAGAGAAATGGAAACGGGTCAGAGCCCGATAGTGTATATGATTTAAAAATTCGTTTAGCAAGTATTTAAATTGATACAGGCCAATGCAACAACATATTAGTGCGACACTCTCTTGATAAATTCTCACCTCTCTTCTAATGTGCACTCCTATCGCACTAACCTTCCCAATGGTCTATCTCATCATATATCACACTATCTTTCCCCAAGGATTCAACTTATCTTAGGTGACTCTCAAGATTTAAGATTTAACAACATCATGGTTTAAAAGGAAAATTTCATTTAGTACAAAACGCTCATTTTAACTTTATTGATTCATAAAGTTTTTCAATATCATACTATACTTTTCAAAACAAGTATTTCCAATTTGAGTCATTATACATGTCTCACTTACCATAACACAGTAGGCAGTTTCTCAAATTTCAGAAGTTCATATATATATTAAATACTCGTATAATATATATATTCTAACAGCACCCCACATAAAAATTATGGTGCGGGCATACTCTGCTATCCAATCCTCGTATCCATCGTACTAAAGGGAATACAAGTTCGGAATCACTCTCGAACTGTATAAATACATACACAAACAATATTGAGGCGAAGCATAGTTTCCAAGTCCAAGAGGTCAGTACATACCCTCACGTCTCTTAGGACCGTGACTACCAATTCGATAGCCTGTACCTAGGATTTCTATCTTCTAGGGTACGAGTCAATATCCCCCATAAGGCACACGAGATAACATCGTCCCAGCGCGAAAACCTCAGGGATAGCAAGTAGCGCGGGCATGATTTTCACAAGTATATAATATATGCATACACAATCATATAAATATACCACTTTTATTATATCAATTTAGGTTTATCCAATCACCCACATTCACAAAATTTATCCTTATTTTCCCATTATTATTTATCAAGTATAATGGTTCGTTTCTAACTTTAATTCGAAGGGTTTTTCTAACTTACTACGTAACCCTCATGGACTATATTCTTCCAAATGTACAATTCAGTAGATATGCATTTATATTCCAACGTAACTCCCTCTTACGTGTCTCTCCCCTTTAATATATACTTACATTATCCCTTATGCAAAATATCCCAAAAATATAGATTTCGCCTTACATTAAAAGATTTTGAATTTTATTTTCAAAGATGAGAATTTCAAACGGTTTCGAAATCGGAATTAAAATGGAGTTTTAATTGATTTTTTTTTTATTATCTCTAAGAGTGCTCAAAACATAAAACTGTCTAGCAAAAAAAATATTAAAAAATATTGAACGATCCGATCGAGCTGAATTTTTTTTTGTAGCTTCCTCTCGTCTTTAGCTAATTCTCTGTAAAATTTTATCCAATTCCAACGGTCCGATCGTCAGAAATAATATTTTTTTTAGTGTTTGTATCTGATTAGAACTCTTTTCTTAATCAAACTCTTAATCCTTTACATGACAAAGGGTTTCCAGAATATCATATAAATCATCACTACATGAAAATTTCCCATCTCAAATTGGGTTTTTTCTTCCATAAATCTCATCCTAATAACTCCTAAACTAATATGGGTGATGCATCAACGAAATAAGCAAGATAAACACTTGCCTGGGATTTTCAAAAATTTGGTTTGGTGTTGAATTTGGTGTGGTTGCGTTCCCCGTCTCCCGATCTACGCGTTGGCGGTGGCGGCGGTTTAAACGGGTGAGTTTTGAGCCTTGGAATGCCTTGAGAGCTCTCTCCTCTCCTCTCCAATGTCCGTTCTAGTGTTTTGAGTTATCTAACCCTAGGAGATAACCTAAACATCTGATATAACCCCTCTAATTTTCGTGGGTTTAATTACCCAAAAATACAAAATGACTAAAATGCCCTCCCGGGGTACTAATTAGGCCTAAAAACGCTCCGAGACCCAAATCAAACTCCCGGGTATACTTTTCTGACTATCTCGACCCTTCCGGACGCGTTGGCGCACTCAAAATGACCATACGAACAACTTATAAAATATTTACTTTTATTTATCAATATTTAGTCCCGACGCGACACCGGCGCGTCCGGACTCAAATTTCTAAAATTGTCATTTTATTCACTCGTGACATTTAATATGGCCACTATTATATATTACTTTGCTCATTAGTAATATTCAACAAATTTTCCCATAATTACTAACTCTCATCACGTTAATAATTATAACATAATTAATTTCCGGATTTTTATTAAATAATTAATTCACATTAATATTAATAAATCTCCAAATTAATATAGCATAAAAATACGGGGTATTACAATTCATTCAAGCCTATGACGGGTTAGTTGAAGATGTAGTGGACGAGTTATTAAAGCTTCATCAAATGTCATGTGCATTGTGCCTCGTTTCTACATCATCAACATGGTTCCATTGCTCCTAAGGTATGACTGCGTTTTAATATATATATATATATATATATATATATATATATATATATATATATATATATATATATATATATATATATATATATAGGAGCTTGGAACAGTATTTATATGTGTGTAAGTTTATTTTAAACTATTGTTTATTTTCAAAAAGTTTCATTAAAACTATAAAACAAAGTTTCTGGGAGAAAAATAGAATTTTCAGCTTTTTGGCATTTCGTTTGATATTGTCGTTCGAACAAGTTTGTCGTTCGAACGAGAATATCGTTCGAACGAGTTTTCCAATGAGATTTTCCCGTTGGCCACTGGAAGTTCGTTAGAAGGGTCGTTCGAACGAGACTTCGTTCGAATGAAAATTTCTTTCGAATGAGATTTTCGACGGGAAATTAAAATGGCAGTTTTGGGCAGTTCTTGACAGTTTTTCCCACCTCTTTCCCCACTAACTTTTGACAGAATAATTATGTGTGGGAACCAACTTTTTCTATCTAACTTTTTCATAATATTCCATCTCTTAGAGAAAGTTTTGAGAGTTTAATTTTCCAAGAAAAAGTTCAAGTTTTGTGTTCATTTCTTAAAGAAAAAATCATTAAACACTATTGTTTTTCACCCATATTGCATATTCCAAGTTTCAATATATATACATCTTGATTGGAGTGTTTGGCACCGGTTTTTCTCTACCGCATTGAAGATATTTTTTGGGTTTTCTTCTAAATCCCACAAAGAAAAAGTTCGTTTGCGTTGACTTACCCACTTGGAGAAAGTCTTCTTGTTCGGGTGGCGGTGACCGAAAAAGTCCGATCGGTGGATTTCGAGACCGCGATGGAGCTCTGTGGTTATTCGTTAGGAAGAGGTCTGTACAAGAAGGAGCGTCGGGGATTGGGGGGAGTCAAGTCAAGTGTTGTAAGTCTTTCTTGTCTTACTTAGTGAATTTGTGGCTAGGGCCGTCCGAGGTTTTTTCCCGTTGTGGGTTTTTCCTCGTACATCGCGGCGTAGTGGATGTTTACATATTTTATCTTCTTGCAAATATCATATTAGATGCATGCTTAGGTAAAAAGATAAAATTTGGTTTAAATCACTACTTGTTTAATTTGGTGCTAATTTAAATTTGGGTAATGTGTATTTAATTCAAGTCATTAATTTAATTTGTTAAAATTGGTTTGGCCTAACTTGATAATATTGAAAATACGATTTAGGCAAATTTCTTTTAACTTGGGCTAAATTGGTTTAAGTGAAAAATGTATTTGAAGTTTAATATTATTTCACTTGATTTAATTTTAATTTGAGATAAATTAAAATTTGGAGTTTGTATTGAACCATCTCGCTTCCGCATCTCTTTGAAAGGAAATTGAAAATTGACTTTTTGTAATAAGATCTTTAAAATTGGGGTCTTATCGATTTTCAAGACAAATGTGCGAGATTAGGATAGGGGCCACCCTTGATGAGAACGAGTGTGCATGACTCGAAGAATTGCTGAAGGAATTCGTGGATGTCTTCGCCTGGTCCTACGATGATATGCCTCGTATCGAACCTGAGATAGCATAACATGAGATCCCGACTCTCCCAGAATGCAAATTCATTAAACAGAAGTTGAGAAAACTCCGTATTGAATGGTCACTCAAAGTGAAAGAAGTAGTCAAGAAAGTGAACGTAGGCTTCATTCGAGTAATTGAGTATCTCACATGGATAGCTAATATCGTACCCGTGCCGAAGTCAGGGGCAAGATCCGCATGTGTGTCGACTACAGAGACCCGAATAAGGCCCCTCTGAAAGATGATTACCCTCTACCCAACATCAATATGATTGTGGACAATACAGCCAGTCACGCTTTCAAGTCATTCGTTGACGGGTTTTTCGGATATAACCAGATCAAGATACACCCTGATCATCAAGAGAAAATTGCATTCATCACCCCTTGGGGAACCTTTTGCTACATTGTTATGCCGTTTGGTCTCAAAAAAATAATGGCTACCTACCAAAGGGCTGCCATACCCACTCTACATGATCTGATACACAAGGAAGTTGAGGTCTATGTAGATGATATGATTATCAAGTCCGAGACTAGGGAAGGTCATGTTACCGCTCTTCAGAAGTTCTTGAATGACTGCGATAGTACCAAATACGGCTTAACCCACATAAATATGTCTTCAGGGTCACCAAAGGGAAACTCTTGGGATTCATAGTTAGTGAGAAAGGGATAGAAGACGATCCTGTTAAGCTGAAAGCCATACTTGAAATGCCAACACCTCAAACAGAGAAAGAAGTCCGAGGATTCCTTAGGAAATTACAATACGTCAGTCGGTTCATCAGCCAGTTGACTTCTATCTGTGAACCCATTTTTATACTCCTCCGAAAGAATTCTACCAAAGTCTGGAACGAAGCTTGCCAAGAAGCCTTCGACCGAATTAAGCAATACCTAACCCAACCACCGATTCTTATGCCACTATAGCTTGGTCTTACCTTACTCCTATATCTGACTATAATCGATACTGCAGTCGGAGCTTTGCTAGCCATGTACCTTAAAGAAACTCGTAAAGAGAAAGCCATCTACTACGCAATTCGAAAGTTGGCCGGTTACGAAGTTAACTACACTGCCTTGGAAAACACATGTGTCGCTCTTGTCCGGGTTACCTAAAATTTGTGTCACTACATGCTCGCCTTCCCCATTAGACTCGTATCTCGTTTGGTTCCCATCAAATACCTACTCAAGAATCCTTCCCTGTCCAGTCGAATGGCTCGTTCGTTGATGCTTATAGCTGAGCTTGATATTACCTATGTCACACGGAAAGCCATGAAAGGAAGAGCCATCTCTAACTACCTTGCAGATAGAGCTGACAATTTTTTACCCAATAACCCGTTTACAATAATAACCCGAACATAACCCGATTAGCTTATATAGATTTAAGAGTACACAGAACTTATACTAAAATAAAAATCAACGTGACCCGAAAATGACACGACTAACCCGAATTGCCACCCCTACTTGCAGACCACCCTATAGAAGAAGCTAATGTCTGGATTTCTGAGTTCCCGAAAGAGAAAATCCTTTGTGCCTCCCAAGAAGACGTTTGATGGAAAAAATTCTTTGACGGAACCACCAACAAGAAGGGATATGGCGTTGGCATCCTCCTAATTTCCCCTGATGACTCCTGCACTCCCATTTCCATAAAATTAGATTTCCCCTACACTAACAATATGACTGAATATGAGGCATGCACACTAGGCCTCAAAATTGCACTTAATAAAGGAATTCGATAACTCGATATCTACGGAGATTCATCCCTCATCATCGTCTAACTACTCAGGAAATGGAAAGTAAAGAATGAGAAACTCTTACCCTTTCATGCCCACCTTGAAGAGCTAGTTTCCTAATTCCAAGAAATTACCTTCCATTAACTTCCTCTAGCAAAGAACAACCTAGTCGACGCCCTTGCTACCTTATCCTCCATGATTGACATGCCCAAAGGAATAACCATGCCCCCTCTTCGTGTCTAGAAACAAGACAAACCAATCCACTACTACCACATCAAGCACAACACGGAAGAAGATACCGAGATGGTCGATTTTTGGTACTATGATATTTGGCACCTCCTAAAAAATGGTAAGTATCCCTAAGGATCTAACAAGAAAGATCGAGAAACTCTTCACAGACTGGCCACCCACTCAGGAGAAACTTTGATGGAACCATTTACACTGCATCGTAGGGGCTGACATTGAAGAAATGATGCAGAAAATCAACAGTAGGGAATGCGGACCCCATATGAACGGCCATATGCTCGCCAAAAAGATCATCCGATAAGGGTACTACTGGACTACCATGGTTTAGGAGTGCACAGCCTACGTTCGAAGATGACTCAAATGCCAATAATTTTCCAACCTACAACACTTGACTCCGCGAGAATTGTACAACATGACCTCTCCCTAGCTGTTTTCCACATAGGGCATCGACATTATAGGGAAAGTGATGCAAAAATCATCCAACGAGCATAAGTTCATGTGCCGATATGGGGTCCCACAAGAACTAGTATAAGATAATGTGTTACACTTCGAGGCAGAAGTTATAAAGGTGGTCAACGAGTATGGAATCGTCTCCATACCGACCTCAAACCAACGGGACGATCGAGGCAGCTAATAAGGACCTCAAATCCATCATCAGTAAGATGATCCAGAGTTGTTAGGTTTGGTCCGACAGGATCCCTTACGCCCTCTAGGGCTACCACACTTCAGTTCGAACCTCTACTGGGGCTACCCCTTACTCTCTAGTCTATGGTATGGAAGCATCCCTACCCGTAGAGCTAGAAATCCTTTCACTACGCATCATACTAGAAAGTAAGATCAGTGAGGAAAACTGGCACCAAATTCGTCTTGACGAGCTATCCCTCTTAGACGAAAGGAGGCTGAAGGCTCTATATCACGTACAAAGGTACCATCGCCGTATAACATGATCATTCAACAAGACAGTCAAGGATCGCGGTGTCCGAGAAGGGGACTTATCCCTTAAAGAAGTAGTAGAACCCATCTGGGACCCCGAAGGGAAATTTAAGCCCAATTGGAGTGGCCCATAAATCACAAAGAAGATCCTATCGGGTGGTGCCGCTGTACTCACCAAGAACAATAGTTTATTTTTCACAAAATATTATTATTTTCTTACCCCCGAGAACAAATGTTTATTTTAACATATACATGAACAAAAGGATTATGTATGCCTTAGAGATTGGTATAGATAATTCAAATGTAAATATCATCAAGAGGAACAACTAAATGATTAAAAACTTCTTTATTTCATTATTTGAAATTCCAGTAAATTACATCGGCGTAAGGAGTCAAATGACTTACCTCCCCATCCTACACCTACTACCCTAATCCAAATAAAAACAATCCCCACTACGCCTAAACAACCCACACAATACAAACAACCGCGAACAGAACCAAACCCGTACATAAGCTTCACAAAAAGACTAACCACAGCTACCAGAAGAACTACCTCCATCTACCACATCCTGAGGTCCCCAACCCTCTGCTAACTGGAGGGAGTGACGATGACGCTCCATTAAGCGATAAGCCCGGACCAGCCTCGGGAAGACCAAAATACCTCCCTCCAAAGTATCAAAAAGGGCAAACCACCTTTGCCCAGTCTCTACAACCAGCATCTTGGCGACCACTCTCCTATATAGACATTTTATATAGTCCCCTGAAACATGTCAGATTCGCCCGATAGATTCAGAAGGACGGGTCGACGGACGTCGATTCTCCCACAAAGAACCCATTCTCATGCACATACGCTCCGTCAGTTCCTCCATAGGAAAGAAATCCAGTGCTTGCGATGGCATGATTTGCTCCCAACCATGCTGCCGTAAAAGCCGCAAGGGAAAGTAAAAAGAGGTCTGCCTGAGGCCAACCAACCGGATGTATTAGTACTCTCCGAGCCCCAAAATGGGAAATAACTCCCCCCACCATGGAACAGACCGGTGCAATCTTAGAGACCTAGGCTCCATAAACTAGTTTTGCCAACTCTCAATGTTTAGGCCTACGCTAATGAAGTAGCGCGAGAAGAAGTTTGGAACCGCTGGCAAGGGGTATTCAGGCGGCACCACCATACTATGACACCCCGACTAATTAAATACCAGGTAGCTACTCCTTTATTAAGTTAATACAAAATGCCAAGTTGGATCAGTTAATAGCATCACTGTCGAAAACATTTTAATGATTACTAACCACCTAGTATTTAAAAAGTAAGATGTCAAATTTTAAATTAAATCTGATTAACATGCAATAAATGAATCATGAAAGAATAACGTAACCATTCACAATAAAGTCTCACTAAAATAACCAACAAATAATAACGAGTCTGGAGGAAATACTCCTCAGGACCCAAACTAAACCCCCTTTTTAGTTGCCAGTATGGCCCAAAAATGCCCCGGGACCCAAACTAAACCCCCGGCTAGTGTTTTCTGACTATTTCGACCCTTCCGGACTCGTTGGCGCACTCAAAATGACCATACGGTTGATAAAAATAAAATTCACTTTTTAATTTAAATAATTACATTTCTGACGCGACTGTCACGCGCGTCCCAACTAAATTTTTTTCCAAATTGCCGTATTTCAGCCTCGCGACAATTTCAATATTTTTAATATTCATATATTACCATATATACACATTATAATCAAATACCAACTCACATATCGTTAGTATTTTATCCGGATTAATTCTCAATTAATTCACATTTAATTTAATTAATCCCGTAAATAAATATCAATAAAAGTACGGGGTATTACATACTTCCCCCCTAATAACAGAATTTCGTCCCGAAATTCGGAACTAGGAAGTACCTGGTAAAAATAACTCTGGATAACGTTCGCGCATCTCATCCTCGCGCTCCCATGTGGACTCCTCGACATTATGATGTCGCCACTGAACACGCACTAACGGAACTATCTTTGACCGCAGTTTCCTCTCACTTCGGTCCAAAATAGCAATCGGCCCCTCCTCGTAGGAGATATCAGGCTGGAGGTCGATGTCCTCCAAAGCAATGTGAGAATGAGCCAAATAGTCCCTATGAGATTTACACGCACTATTGGGTTGTTAGACACCACCGAGAGTACGGTTACTTGTGTAGATTCGCCGTTGAGTAGGGGTTCCGTGATTTCCCTTGTATGTAAAGGCGTGGGTATAGAGATTGGGAGGTTTAATTTACCCGCGGATATGTTAGTGTTAGAGATGACCAAGTATGATGCCATTATTGGTATGGATTGGCTAGTTGCGTACCGAGCCATGATTGACTGTTTTAGTAGGAGTATTGTCTTTGCCATTCCCGGGCAGGAGATGTTTTTAGTGGCGATGCCTCGTCCCCAGGGAGGATCGTCCACTCATTTGTACTATATAGAGGAGGAGACCTCTAAAGAAGTGGTGATACCACTTGATTCGATTCCGGTTGTTCGAGAGTTTGCCGACGTATTTCAGGATATACCTGGATTACCTCCGAGTAGAGAGATAAATTTTGTGATTGATTTGACGCCGGGCACTTGGCCTATTGCCCGCGCACCTTATCGTATGGCTCCAGCTGAGATGAGAGAGTTACAGGATCAGATTGAGCAGTTGTTGGGTCAGGGGTTTATACGGAGGAGTACTTCGCCGTGGGGTCGTGAAGAATAGGGATGGATCATTGAGGTTGTGTGTAGATTACCGGGAGTTGAATAAGGTCACGATACGAAATAAGTATCCGTTGCCCCAAATCGATGACTTATTCGACCAGCTGAGAGGAGCTTCTTTCTTCTCAAAGATTAATTTACGATCAGGATACCATCAGTTGCGTATCAGGGAAGAGGACGTCTCGAAGACTGCGTTCTTAACGAGATATAGTTCCTATGAGTTTCGGGTTATGCCTTTTGGTTTGACCAATGCTCCAGTCGTGTTTATGGACTTGATGAATAGGGTGTTCAGAGAGTTTCTAGATCAGTTCGTCATTGTCTTCATTGATGACATTCTGGTCTACTCCTAGACAGAGGAGGAGCACGCCGAGCATTTGAGGCAGGTTTTGCAGACGCTACGTCAGAACGAGTTGTATGCAAAGTATGAGAAGTGCGGGTTTTGGCTGAAGGAAGTTCAGTTTTTGGGGCATATTATTTCGGACCGGGGGATATCTGTTGATCTGGGGAAGGTATCCGCGGTGAGGGAGTGGAGACAGCCCACGACACCGACTGAGATCCGTAGTTTCTTGGGCCTAGCAGGATACTACAGGAGGTTCATTCAGTTTTTTTTCAAAGATAGCGGGTCCTATGACACATCTGACTCGAAAGGGTGTACCGTTTATTTGGAGTGATGCCTGTCAGTTGGCATTCGATGAGTTAAAAGATAAGTTGACCTCAGCACCTGTGTTAGCATTGCTGAGACCGGGAGTTGAGTATCTAGTTTACACCGACGCGTCCTTACAAGGACTTGGAGGTGTATTGCAGCAGGAGAGTCAGGCCATAGCTTATGCTTCCCGTAAGCTTAAGCCTCATGAGAAGAATTACCCCACCCATGACTTGGAGTTAGCGGCAATGGTATTTGCCTTTCGGATTTGGAGACATTATCTTTTGGGAGAGAAGTTTCGATTGTTCACGGACCACAAGTCCCTATAGTAACTATTCACGCAGAAGGAGTTGAAT
Organism: Sambucus nigra; assembly: GCA_949130495.1. Lineage (NCBI taxonomy): Eukaryota > Viridiplantae > Streptophyta > Magnoliopsida > Dipsacales > Adoxaceae > Sambucus > Sambucus nigra. Next base: position 444,242,775 of record OX422222.1, on the reverse strand, counting down.
ATGCGGCAACGGAGGAGGCTTGAGTTTGTGAAGGACTATCAGTTTGATATCCAATATCACTCGGGGAAGGCTAACGTGGTAGCAGACGCGTTGAGTCGTAGGCCAGTAGATGAAGTGGCAGGGGTGTGGAAGGCAAAGTGGAAGGAGTTGGAACACTAGGATGCAGTGGCCCGATTGTTCATGTCTGTGATGACTGTTACACCGCAGATTATCACGAAGGTGGTAAAGGCCCAGGCAAATGACTCGTTCTGTCAGGAGCAGATAGTTCGATTACTAGCAGATGGAGCCGAGTACTATACCGTTAGCTCAGACGGGGGATTACGCTTCAATGGGAGACTGGTAGTTTCGGAAGGGGAGGAATTGCGACACGAGGTGATGGCAGAGTCGCACGGCTCACGGTTCGCGGTACATCCCGATAGGGAGAAAATGTACCAAGACATGAGACGACAGTATTGGTGGAGCGGGATGAAGAAGGATATTACCGTGTTTGTTTCTAAATGCGCCACTTGTCAGCTGGTAAAAGTGAATCATCAGAGACCGGCAGGACTTCTACAGCCGTTAGAGGTCCCTATGTGGATGTGGGAGAGCATATCCATGGACTTTATCATGGGGTTACCTACGTCACAGAGGGGTCACGACTCCATTTGGGTAATTGTGGACAGGTTGACCAAAGTCGCTCATTTTCTACCCGTAAGGACAGATTACACTACGGGACAATATGCCCATCTTTTTATTGCAGAAATAGTGAGACTTCATGGTGTGCCCCTAAATATCGTGTCTGACAGAGATAAGATATTTGTTTCACGGTTTTGGGAGAGTTTTCAGGAGGCCATGGGCACGGAATTGCGGTTGAGTACGGCGTATCACCCGCAGACTGACGGGAAAACCGAGCGTACAAATCAGATGTTGGAGGACATGTTGCGTATGTGCATCATTGATTTTGGGGGTGGATGGGAGCAGTATCTTCCACTGGTGGAGTTTGCTTACAACAACTCCTACCAGTTCACCATTGGCATGGCTCCATTTGAGGCGTTGTACGGTAGACCTTGTCGTTCCCCAGCATGTTGGTTGGAGGTGGGGGACAACAAACTACTTGGGCCGGAAGTGATTCAGGATACTTCGACGAGAATAGAATTGATACGGAGTAGCATTCGGGTAGCTCAAGATTGGCAGAAGAGCTATGCTGATACGAAGAGGTTCTTCAGGGAGTTCCAAGTGGGGGACCAGTTTTACTCAGAGTATCTCCTATGAAGGGGATTATGCCATTTGGGAAGAAGGGGAAGTTGGCACCGAGATACGTGGGACCATTTCCTATCATCGAGCGGATTGGGTCTGTTGCGTATAGACTTGGGTTACCGGAGCATTTACACAGGATTCATGATGTGTTTCATATTTCCTCGCTAAGGAAATATCTTAGGGACGATTTGGCTCATTCTCACATTGCTTTGGAGGACATCGACCTCCAGCCTGATAGCTCCTACGAGGAGGGGCCGATTGCTATTTTGGACCGAAGTGAGAGGAAACTGCGGTCAAAGATAGTTCCGTTAGTGCGTGTTCAGTGGCGACATCATAATGTCGAGGAGTCCACATGGGAGCGCGAGGATGAGATGCGCGAACGTTATCCAGAGTTATTTTTACCAGGTACTTCCTAGTTCCGAATTTCGGGACGAAATTCTGTTATTAGGGGGGAAGTATGTAATACCCCGTACTTTTATTGATATTTATTTACGGGATTAATTAAATTAAATGTGAATTAATTGAGAATTAATCCAGATAAAATACTAACGAGATGTGAGTTGGTATTTGATTATAATGTGTATATATGGCAATATATGAATATTGAAAATATTGAAATTGTCGCGAGGCTGAAATACGGCAATTTGGAAAAAACATTTAGTTGGGACGCGCGTGACAGTCGCGTCAGGAATGTAATTATTTAAATTAAAAAGTGAATTGTATTTTTATCAAATGTATGGTCATTTTGAGTGCACCAACGAGTCCAGAAGGGTCGAAATAGTCAGAAAACACTAGCCGGGGGTTTAGTTTGGGTCCTGGGGCATTTTTGGGCCATACCGGCAACTAAAAAGGGTATTTTAGTAATTTTGAAATTTTAGGATAATTAACCAACGAATTTTGGGAGTTAAATATTATAATATTTAGTGACCCACTAAGCCATTACCAGCACTTAACCAACTAAAGGCCAACGGGAGTTATATGAGAAGTTTGGAGAGGTTCCCAAAAGAGAAACCTTAACCTCCATCTTCAACCTTCAACCTTGGGAGAGTAAGAGAGAGAGAGCAACCTTCATCACTTCAACAGCAAATTCAGAGAATAATCCGAGGCAAGTGGTTTAATTACGTTAATTTCAAGCGAATGTTTCTTCCATGATTAGAAAATTATATAATCGCATTGTATTGGAAGATTTATAAAAACCCATGAAATTGGAGTTGTAAATTCAGATTTTGATATAGGTTTGCATGTAGAATTTTTATTGGATGATTGAACTAAAAGAATTACTACTCTTTATGTTACAAAAATGGATTTATTTATGGAAATTTATGATTTTATATTTCTAGGGTTCATGTTCATAAGGTTTGGGAAAAATTGGGGAGTTATGATAATTAGATGATGTTTAGGAAGATTTGGCCCTATATAAATGTTAAGTTATGACCTACGAATGTTTAGTGTGGATTAGAAACTTTAAAATACTGTTGGTACGATTTTTATATGGGATTAGAGGTGAAGAAAATAGAGAAAAACGAGATAGGAAAATTCTGGGCTCGAAATTGGCATCTCGTTAGAAGACCTGCCCAGGTCGTTCGAACGAGCTCGTTCGAACGAGCTTCTAACGAGGTGACAGTTTGCCTTCTAACGAGAGGGATGTTCGTTCGATTCCTTTCGTTCGAATGAAATCTCGTTAGACGCCCACTTCATTCGAACGAACTCTCGTTTGAACGACCTCGTTCGAACGAGACTTCTAACGAGTTGACAGTTTGGCCTTTTTGGCCTGATTTGATTTCTAGTGTCCCGTAACCTTGTTTAATTGATGAGATAACTTTCTAGTGTTAACTAATTGATATAGTTGGGACATTTGGGATATATTGAGGAGTAAAACATAGAAGTGTGATTTCAACCAAACGAAAATTGTGGATTAGGATGTGAGTGACTAATTACGATGTGAGAATAATTGACGATTTAAATGTTAGTATTAACCGGGGATATGTGAATTGCGTAACATTATAAGTTGGTATAAGAATGAGAAGTATACCACTAATAAATTATGGTAATTACTAGGATGTGTGCATGCTTAGTATATGTATATGATTTTATGTGTATGACATACCTACCATACTTGCTATCACGGGAGGTTTACGTTCGCTTAGGGCCATCTAATCTTTGTGTTGCCCGGATTTAGATTGGTACCTCGAGGGCATAGTTCAGAGAAGGACTTATTGGGAAGTTAATAAGAATGCTGATCGTGGGACCGTAGGTATGTGCGTGACCCATGTGATGTGACTGTGTCCGCCTCCATTGTTTGTGATTGTTGTTATCTGAGAACGATTCCTGAAAGATTCGGAATGCGTAATCGTTATGTACGTGATGTACCGGGATGGATAGCAGAGTATGTGTGCACCGCAGTTTAGTCTCGGGTGCTTGTATTGTATATTCATGACGTGAATAATATACGCTTAAATAATGAGAACTTTCATGTTAGTATTGTGAGTATAATTATAGTAACGCTTTGAGAAAATAAAAAGGGATAACCTGTAGTGAATTGTATTACTAATAATTGAGAATCCGAGTTTAAGTAAAACCTCTATTTAATTTATAACATTAGAATGTATAATGGGAATCGAGTAGAAAGGGGTAGAACTTATGACGGTTTAGTTAGATATGAATGTCACTTAGATAGGTACGGTACGTTAGGAGTGCACAATTAGTCGAGAGGTGAGAATTTCATGTGAGTGAACGTCCTAACATGTATTTTGCATTCATTGTTTTAATGTTATTAAAGCACTTGCTGTTTTTAAAATACTCTCCACTTTCGGGCTCTGACCCGTTTGATTTCAAATCTATTTTTGTAAAAACCTTTTAGGTGCCCAGCCACAAGGACACCATGCATAGGAAATTCTATTCAGGTGACGAGCTGTAGCTGTTGTGGAAGTTACAGGGCCTTGACAGTAGACGCCTCCTTTCTAGTCTTGACTCCATATTCAGTTTTATCATTTGTAGGGCATGTCGCCCATTTCCTTTAGAGGCATTTTATATTTCAGTTATTCAGACTTTGGTTTGTCATTAATTCAGGATGCAGACTTGTTTTATTCATTTCCATATTGGGATTGTCATGAGGAGTATTTCCTCCAGACTCGTTATTATTTGTTGGTTATTTTAGTGAGACTTTATTGTGAATGGTTACGTTATTCTTTCATAATTCATTTATTGCATGTTAATCAGATTTAATTTAAAATTTTACATCTTACTTTTTAAATACTAGGTGGTTAGTAATCATTAAAATGTTTTCGACAGTGATGTTATTAACTGATCTAACTTGGCATTTTGTATTAATTTAATAAAGGAGTAGTTACCCGATATTTAATTAGTCGGGGTGTCACACATACTAAATCTCTCGGACAACCACATAAATAGCATTACCGGGCTCCCTCTCAGAAACTCATAATGACCCTATTGCTAGGCATCCAGGACATTCAAACTCTCTGCCAGTATCACCGTCGTAGGATTATGGTGGTAAGACATCCAAGAAATAATAGCTGCCAGTTGGGGGTCCACCAGCGTCTCCCCGGTCACCAACAGAACTTTTGAAACAAGGCCTAGGATGACGGCCCCAGCATATCCAACATCTCCCACATCATGCCAATGCACGGAGTACAGTGTAAATAAGAGGGAAATCATCCCTCCGATAGCCAATGGCCGAGCCGCCAAGACCTTCCACTATTTAAAAATTTCAAAAAACTCATTTTCTCTACTTTTACTCAAAATAAATCCTTTCAAAAAGGGAAGTCCTTTTTCAACCTATCCTTCAAGGTTGTTTTCCACTCAAACATATTCCTAATTTTCCAAAAGCACACTCTTTATACTTTTTCTCAAAATAAAAACTCTGCAGCAAATTAAAGTGCATGTAGAGTAAGTAACTAAATCAAGATAATCAAACAAAACGTGCATATCTTTTTGCATTTTTGAGTATATTTTAAGGTGAAAAACCTATACATCAAGCATGCAAACACCAAGCTCTCATAGTCAACAATGAATCTACTAGAACTAGATGTCACCTCATCAGCCCCATAATCCTCTCTCTTAGGTACCAGACGTACCCAAACTTGCACGCTGTCAGCTGTCACAACTGCGCAATCCTCCCAGTCACCCTGGTGTGCTGAATGGCCATACCCCAGGGATAAAAGGTCACCTACAAAACCCCACCATGAGTAAAAGATCAGAAGGCTTACCCGCTCGCTCGTCAAGCCATTCCAGACCTGACGCACTGTCTCTAAAGAAAGAGTCTTCTTCGACTATCGATTAGACCTTCACCACCGGTACATACGCCAGAAGTCCCCAATAGAGTCATCCTTAAATGAAATCAACTGGGCGTTCAACTCGAAAAGATCGTGTCACTACCGATTAGCACCCCTCCATCTATTCCGGTCAGAACATCCCTTAAAATTTTGTATGAAAAGTCCGAAAAAATACTAGGAAATCCTGAAAAAATCCTAAAATTTCCAAATCCATTCTAGAACCACATTCACCGAGGAAACCTTTTTTCACATCCCCAACAGAATTCTAAAAAAAATCTCCCCAACAACATCTCTAAAAGACACTTTGAAAACTCCTCATCTACTAATCCTTGGATCATTCACTATTCACTATCAATACCTAAAATTCAACCCCCGGAGGAAAGACTAAGCACCCTTAGTGGAACCCCCAAATCTCTGAACACCTCTTTTAGGTCAAGATTGACCTCAGTTTTGGATCGTCACCTTAGTTAGGCCAGAATTGACCTCGGTCCTCGGTCGTCACCTCTTCTAGGTCAAAATTCACCTCGATCTTGGATCGTCACCTTAGTTGGGTCAGAATTGACCTCGGTCCTCTTTCGTCACCTCTTTTAGGTCAGGATTGACCTCGGTCTTGGATCTTAACCTTAGTTAGGTTAAAATTCACCTCGGTCATTGGTCGTCACCTCTTTTAGGTCAGGATTGACCTCGGTCTTAGATCATCACCTTAGTTAGGTCATAATTGACCTCAGTCCTTGGTCATCGCCTCTTATAGGTTAAAATTGACCTCGATCTTGGATCGTCACCTTAGTTAGGTCAGAATTAACCTCGGTCCACGGTGATCACCTCTTCTAGGTCAAAATTGACTTCGATCTTAGATCGTCACCTTAGTTAGGTTAGAATTGACCTCGGTCGTCACCTCTTCTAGGTCAGAATTGATCTCAGTCTTGGATAATCACCTTATTTAGGTTAGAATTGACCTTATTCCTCGGTCATAATCTCTTTTAGTTCATAATTGACTTCGGTCTTGGGTCATTACCTTAGTTAGGCCAAAATTCACCTCGGTCCTCTGTCATCACCTCTTCTAGGTTATAAATGACCTCGGTCTTGGATCGTCACCATAATTTGGTCAGAATTGATCTCGGTCCTAGATTGTCACCTCTTCTAGGTTAGAATTGAAATTATTTTTGGATCGTCATGTTAGTTAGGTCAGAATTGACCTCGTCATTGGTCTTCACCTATTTTAGGTCAGGATTGACCTCGATCTTGGATCGTCATGTTAGTTAGGTCAGAATTGACCTCGTCATTGGTCTTCACCTATTTTAGGTCAGGATTGACCTTGATCTTAGATCGTCACCTTAGTTAGGATAGAATTGATCTTAGTCCTCAGTCGTCACCTCTTCTAGATCAGCATTGACCTCGGTCTTGGATTGTCACCTTAGGTTAGAATGGACCTCGGTCCTCGATTGTCAACTTTTTTAGGTCAAAATTAACCTTGATCATGGATCGTCACCTTAGTTAGGTTAAAATTGACCTCATTCCTCGATCGTCACCTCTCTTAGGTCAGGATTGACCTCGATCTTAGATAGTCACCTTAGATAGGTCAGAATTGTCCTCGGTCGTCGCCTCTTCTAGGTTAGAATTGACCTCGATACTGGATCGTCACCTTAGTTAGGTTATAATTAACCTCGATTCTCGGTCATCACCTCTCTCAGGTTAGGATTAACCTCGATCTTCAATCGTCACCTTAGTTAGGTCAGAATTGACTTCAGTCCTCGGTCGTCACCTCTTTTAGGTCTGAATTGACCTCGGTCTTAGATAGTTAACTTAGTTAAGTCAGAATTGACCTAGATCCTCGATCATCACCTCTTCTAGGTCAGAATTGACTTTGGTCTTTTATTATCACCTTAGTTAGGTTATAATTGGCCTCGAACCTCTTTCATCACCTCTCTTAGGTCAGGACTGACCTCAGTCTTGGATCTTCATATTAGTTAGGTCAAAATTGACCTCGGTCCTCGATCATCACCTATTTTAGTTTAGGATTGACCTTGATCATGGATTGTCACCTCAGTTTGGTTAGAATTTACCTCAATCCTCGATCGTCACCTCAGTTATGTCAGAATTGACTTCGGTCCTCGGTTGTCACCTCTTTTAGTTCAGAATTAACCTCGGTCTTAGATTGTCACCTTATTTTGGTCAGAATTGACATTGATCCTTAGTCACCACCTCTTCTACATTAGAATCGACCTCGACCTTCTGAATCGGTAGTTCACATGCCTTAGGTCCACAGAACTAACCTCCCTTTATCATGTGGTATTCGACGGCCATCGCTTGTTGCAAGCTCAACCGTCGAGGGGCTCTATAGATACCACATTCTAGGACCACCTAAGTCTCTCCTTAGGTCCCTATCACTCCCCCATTTCACCACACAACCTAGGTCGCACTCTGAGTACCGATCTAGAGGCCATCGAGCGTCTCTGAGCCCCCCATTTGACTCCAGTCAACTCTATAGTCAGAGCGAAAGCTCTTTGAATCCTTAAAGTGATCTGAATACCCTTTATAACGGTCCTCCCTGCACATGAATCAAAATTTACCATTTCACTGTCAAAAATCAATTCGGAGGCCATCGGACTCTCTCGCTCCCTGAGTTGACCCCAATCAACTTCACGGTCCTCCCCATGCGCTAAACGACATAATTATTCGGATGAACGATCAGTTTTTCCTCAAAAATATATCTAGAGCCCACTGGGCGCTCCCGGGCTCTATTTTACCTAGGTCAAATCTTTATCTCATATAAGACTGAATGAACTTCACTGAATATTCTTTCCAACGATCTAACTCGTGCGTGATTCGGAGTTACGGTAGGGACGAACAATCCGTTTTACTTCAAGAGATCACCGGGCGCTTCTGAGCCCCGGTTGACTAAGTTTAACTTTTCGAACCGAGTGAAACCCTTTGGAATGTCTAAGTACATCTCCTAACCTTTCCAACGGTCCCTCCCTACATGATTCGAACTTACCATACGAATGAACGATCCATTTTCGTTCGACGATCTCCCATCCAAAGGACTGATGTACGCTTCCGAGCCACATTTGACACGAAGTCAACTCTCGGACTGGGGAGTGGTCCAAAGGGATCTCGAAGGTCTCTGAAGTACCTTTTTAACGAAATGCCTCGTGGGCAATTCGGATCAACGTTTTGTGCGCTACGATCATTTTTCCCAAAAGTTCTGCACGAGACTGCCAATCAGCAAGACCTGAACCCTGCCAATCGGAACAGTGTCAAGTTTTGCCTGCTGATAAGCCCACCAAGACAATAGGCACCCCCTTTGTCCCCATAAATAGTGGCCATGACCTCACTTCCATATCATTAACAATCAGCAGCAAACACAATCTATCCATCAGCATTAGTGATCTCAGCAATTCACATTGTTCCATATGAGAAGTTCAATTCAGGCCTAAATTTCCATCCTTTTCACATGCAATTTGGAAAATTTCCTTCTCTCTCATCAACATTCATCAACATTCAAAGGAGTTCATACAAGATCAAACCTCAATCTCTAAGCAAGGTCCAATTCCTTCTCCCTCTCTTTTAATTCTTTGTTTTACATAAGTTACATTAGATTTATAATCTAGTTTTACTTTAGTTCATACATATTAATATCCACACTTTTACTAGTATCTCGCACATACTTTATTTTCTACAAAAAAAACCAAAACAAATAAAAGAGGGTTATACCCATAATTTCCGAACAAAATCATCCATCACACATTTTCCAAAACCAAAAAGACATTTTTCTACACATACACATAAAATAAAATTTCGTTAGAATTTGTGGGATAAACCCCAACCCTATGCTACATTCGAACTATGTGGACTTTGATGCCTTTATAGGCTACGTAGGCATCTCAGATTAACATTCGAGGCCCGAGTCCAATTTTCCATTTTTTCCAATTTCTCAAAATCCCTCATTTCCATAATTATCATAATTTTATAAATAATATGCTTGTTCGTGTTTCATCCAACATATATTATCGTTCCCCAATAACGATCAATATAGTGATGAACGCTCACATTATATCTTCTATATTTATTATTATTTTGGGGAACGTTCCTATGGATGACTTCACTCTACCTTGTCTATGGTAAGGGTTGGACGATTCCGATATCCATTAAACACACACACACTTCACGGGATATAAAGGAAAATATTAACACTAATCCATGAGAGACCGAAAGGGCGGGATGGGTTCCTAACACCTTACCATTCTGTAACTTAGTCCCTGGACCTCCGATCTATTAGTTTCGTATGCATTAGTTTGTCCTTGATGCCACTCTCTCGAACTGGAAACATGTTCTTTTGCCTGTTATGTACAAAATAGGTTGGCGAATCCATATTTTTACATCAATCCCACATTGAAGACGACCAAAGTACCCTTTGTAAGAGGGGTGTGAGACTGCGGCGTAGTTGTTGTACCCCCCTTTTCGAGGGATGCCCCTCCTTCTGAAGGCTGCTGCGCGCGCGTCGAGATGGCCACAGTCCCAGCTATTGTTCATCAAATAATGATATTTCCTGCTCACTTTGGGCTAAGAGAAGTATGTAGAGATCAAATAGAGGAAAGGGAATGTTACATCACGTATACTCAGTAAAAGGAAGATTTTAAGGGCATGACTACTTCATACAGTATTGATACTCTCGACACAAGGGATGAGAAAAAATTAACATAGGGTGAAGCATCCAGGCAGGTAGAATCGATGTTTGTTGATGAAGAGGACCCCAAAAAACTGCGTAAATAGGTTCGTCTTTAACACCCAATGTTAGAAACAAGTTGGTTATGATTTTGAAAGAGAGGAAGAGAATCTTTGCATGATCCCACAAAGACATTCCAACGATTTACCCTGAAACTATATGTCATTACCTAGATAACGATTTATCTACTAATGAGGTAAAGCAGAAAAGAAGACAGTTTCCACCCCAGAGATAATGAATAATTCATGAATAAGTAAATAAGTTACTTCATGAAGGTTTTATAGAGGAACTGCAATATCCATTTTGGTTGTCTAACGTTGTGCTCGTACCAAAGCAAAATGGTAAGTGGAGCTTGTGTGTCGACTTCACCAACCTTAATAAGGCATCTCCAAAAAACTACTTTCCTTTACCTCGAATAGATCAGATGGTAGATGCCACTGGAGGTCACGAGCTCATGAGTGTCTGGATGCATACCGTGGCTATAACTTGATTTTTATAAATGAGGATGATGCTAAGAAAACCACATTCACCACTGATAAGGGTATGTATTGTTATAAAGTAATGTCGTTTGGCTTAAAGAATGTCGAGGCAATGTATCATCATTCAATGAATAATATATTTGAAGACAAGATCATCTAAATAATTGAAATTTGTGTTGATGACATGAGAAACAAAAGTCTGAAGGCCTAAGATCATGTGAAAGACTTTAGACAAAACCTTTGACACAATGGAGAAGAAAAAAAGAAGTTGAACCCAACCAAGTCTATCTTTGGCATGGAGTTTGGAAAGTTCTTAGGCTTCATCGTGAATCATAAAGGAATAGAGACAAAGTTATAGAAAATAAAAAATCTAATAGAAATGAAAGCACCAAGATATAAGAAGCAGAGATAAAGACTCACGAGTTTTGTTATTACTGAATAGGTTCATATATAGAGCCACCGATAAGTGCTTTCCTTTCTTCAAGGCATTGAGAAAAGAAATATCTTTCATCGTGGAGTGGGATGAAGAATGTGAAAAGACATTTCAAGAAAGTAAGGTGTATTTAGGTGGTGTTATGTTATTGTCACGGACGACGTATGTAAAAAATAATTACTTATACCTTGTTGTTTTATAGTCAATAGTAAGTTTGACCAATGTTCATCTCAACCAAGGAGTGAAAAAACTTGCTTATTGTACAAGAAAAGCATTTCAAAAAGAAGAAAGCATGTATCCAAGTATATAAAAGTTAGCATTCTCTCTCGTACATACGACAAGGAAGTTAAAACCATACTTCCAGTCCCATTTGATTGTAGTCTTAACAAATTAACATTTGAAACAAGTATTGCATGAACTGGAGTCTAGTCGGTTAATAACATGGTTAATTAAAATTGAAGCATAAGATGTAGACTTTAATCTACGCATATAAATCAAAGGGTAGTCATTATTCAATTTCGTTATATATTTTATGTGTGAGGATCCATCTTTTATAAAGGAAACTTCATTTGAAACAGTTCTTCAGGTTACTGCCACTGAAGGGTTATGTATTAAAAGGGGTCTGCTCTCCCTTCAGGGACACCATCTCACGGGTTAGATATTGAAGGGTCATCTCTCCCCACAGGATACCCTCTCATGGGTCGATTATTGAATAGTCGGACATTAAAAGGTCGACTCTTCCTATAGGGACACCCTCTCACGGGTTCACTATTGAAGGATCGTCCATTGAAGGGTTGGCTCTACCCAGGGGGATATCTTCTCATGGTTTTCCTATTGAAGGGTTAATCATTTATGGGTTATGCATCCACTCAGGGACACACTTTTACGAGTCTCCTATTAAAGGGTCGACCATTAAAGGGTCAGATATTCCATCAGGGGAACCTATTCATGGGTCAGTTGTAGAAGATTCCGCTAATACCAGTTTTAACCCTAATCTATTTTTACCAGAAGTTGTATGTTGACGATTCTTTGTGTGGCATATGAACCGGTGCAGGGGTCATACTTAACGTGAATCAATATAAGTTTTTATCGCAGTTAAAGTAGGATTGAGAATTCAAAAATCCCTTCAAACAAACTCTTAATTGAACAAATAATATTTGAGACACCCTAATAAACCAAGTCAGGTTAAGGAAACATGCAAGATTTAATAACATCCATATTTATTTTACACACATGATTTAACTTGGTAAAACCCCATAAACTTGGAAAACATCCATGGTGACCTCTACGTCATAAAACAAAATTCACTAAAAAAAAAACAAAGTTATATATTACAGACATGCAATAGGAACAAGGAAACTAAAAGAAAATATACCTATACTTAGAGCTCCACCTTCTAGGAAATCTTTATGATCTAGAAGCTTATGAACCTCTAATACCTTAACATTCTTTATGTTGGCTTAGTAGTTAGTCTCTCTATGAAATAATTATAATTTCTATATGAAGTGTGTGACAGTGAAAGTGGTGACTATAAACTACATGGACATCCGAGAGTACTAACACACACGTATACTACAAACTTTCCTAACAAATTACAAAATTTATCTAAATGAAATAGATCTAAAAACTTTATATCAAAATTCCTCTTAAAACCTTAAGAAAGTGTGTGGATGTGTCACTTGAGTTAGAATCCTGATTTTATAAAGAAAAATAAATGATCAACGAGTGTTGGAGATGTTTGAAGGAGAAATAGACTGATAAGGAGTCTAATCCTTTAAACTCTCACTCTCATACATTTGCTTTGAAAAACCTAGCTCCTTTAATCTCTCAAAATAAGATTTTATCTCTGTTTTACAAACTCCCTCAATTTGAAAACATTCTCTTATAATTATCTCTCTAATCTCTCCTCTCTCTTTCTTTTTTCTCTCTCTAAACTAGGCGAAAAGATCTCAGAGGCAAAGACATTGTAGGTTTTTATAGGGAGGTCAGAAGGATTTAGAACCTATAATTTGAACAAACGGTTAAGATGCATCCGATTGGTTTAGGATATATCTTACGATTGTAAGGATTGCATAACTTATAAGATTAGCAGGTCAAATTCGGTTAATAGGTAACGTTGGTGATTCGTCCAAAAGGGATGCACTGGGATCATAATAACTCACTACTGCAACCACTGATGAAATCGATCTAATGGTGTGGGTTGAGTGTAATGTATGTGAGTGTGCGAAAACACCAAACTACCCAATCAGAATGAAGCATATGGGATACACATGTTACAAAGAGAAAATGCAAGTTACTGACAATTTACAACTTCAGTTATTTATAAAAGCTGGCAAAAAGGTTTATAAACCAATTAATTTTTTTTAATTAAAAGAATAAAATTTAAACCCAAAAATTAATTAAAAATTAATAAAAATCCAGAAAATTATTTAAACACTTCTAATGGATATTGTGCAATTTGTTTCCTAAGTGTTGATTCTATACCTTTATATCCAGTTTAGATAAGGATGAATTTTTTGCTTCCTGAAATGTAGGTTACCAATGGACGAGCTCGAGTCTACTAACAAAGTTTTGTCTTTATATACAAACTTGATGAATGGCCTATATAGTGCAAACTCCTAATAGGTAAACCATATATGGTGTTTCAATACTATTATCCGCTGATGAAACAGATATTGAGTACGCACACTGATTTAAATTTTTTTCCTCAATAATAAGGAAGAATATGAAGCCATAATTATGGGGTTCAACCTGGCCCTATCAATTAGGGTGAAGCAAATTTGAGCCCACAATAACTCGCAACTTATGGTGAGATAACTAGCCGGGGGTATGAAGTAAAAGATGAGAAAATGGGTATATACCTAGCAAAACGTAAAAGACCTCATTTTTTGATTTTTGAAAGTAAAGGTAAATAGAGTGCCACTCGTGGCAAGCAGATGCCTTAGCCAAATTAGCTTTAGTAAAAAGAACTCAATTTCGCTGAGTTGCTCCAATCAAAATATTGGCAGTACCACCAATTGATAAAGAGGATACGTAAAAGTTAGAGATTATTAATCTTAACCTCGGTCCATCATGTATGGATCCTATCATAGATTAACTAAGAGATGGAAAGCTCCATGATTCAATATGTGAAGCCAAAAAGACTAGGTTCAGTGTTGCAAAGTTCGCAGTCACTGGAGATGTACTATACAAAAGATATTTTTTGTTCCCACTATTATGGTGCGTTTATCCCTCAAAAGTATATTGAATTTTTAGGTAAGTACAAGTAGGATACTTCAAAAGTCACATAACAGGAAAATAGTTGGCAAAGCGAATTATTGTATAAGGATACTTCTGACCTACCTTTGCCAACGATGCATATGCTTACATAAAGAAATGCGATGCTTGCTAAAAGGTGTGAAAACATAAATCATAATCCCCATCAACCTCTCACGTTAATAACAACCTCGTGTCCATTTGCCTAGTGGTTGATGGACATAATTGTCCCTCTCCCTTAAGCACCAGGAAGGCTCAGATAGTTGATAGTAGCAATGGATTACTTCACAAGGTGGGATGAGGTTGAACCTTTAATAAAAATTACCAGCAAGAAGTTCTTCAATTTCATGTGAAGGAATATTATGTGCAGATAAGGATTACCTTAAGCCTTCATTACCAATAATGAAACCCAATTCGACAACAACTCATTTAGCACGTAATACGAAGAACAAGGCATAAAGAATTTATTTTGTGCGTCAGGTCAGCGCAAATTAATTTCGAGATAGAGATTACAAACCGAACCTTAATTTATGGGATCAAGACGAGGTTCTAAGAACTTCACAATGTATTATGGGCATACAAGACTATGTCAAGGACTCTAACGGGTGAAACCCCTTTCATGCATGATTACGAGTATGCGGCAGTGGTATAAACTAAAATTGTCCTTCCAAGCCTTAGGTTTTAGTATTTTAATGCGCAAAAAACATAGGAAGAACTTAGATTGGATCTCGATCTGCTTGAAGTGGTGCGCGAGCATGTCTAGATGAGGTAAGTAGTGTACTAGTAGAGGACTACGAGGTATTATAACAATAAAGTTAAGAGAAGGCCACTGAGGGTTGGGGAATATTTCCTTAATAATGTAGAATAAAAGAAGAAAAAATTATATCCAAATTGGAACGGACCTTATAGAATCATTGAAGAAGTGGTCCCTGACACTTTCAGGACAGAAAACTTAGAAGACAAACCACCTATCAATTCATGGAACGTCGAACATATCTAAACATATTTCCATTAGGTAGTGTTGTAACCTAAAATAAAAGTATGATGTGGACCAATGATATGGTGTCATCTTTCATCATCATATATTCTAATCGGCCCTGCTCCGTGGTATTATCATGGTTGGATGATTTTCCCTACTAGTCAGCAGTAGGGATGACCACCATTAGGAAGACCAACTACCAATAGAGTAAAATATGCACACGTGGGAATATCTACAATAACTAATGTACATACACGTGAGCTAAACCCCATATTGGCCCATGATTAGTTGTCACTAATAATGTAAAAAGTTGTGAGAATGTAGAATATATGGATTTATTCGTATTTTAGGCCAAACACACACAAATTAAATTTTTAACAATTTTTATCATATTTAATTTCTTTTTCATGTAATGATGAAGTCCAAATTAAATAGGCCAAACAAAACAAGCAAACCAAGCATGCGAAGAAGTAAGGAAAAACCCCTTTTAGGAAAAGCATCTATTCCAGCAATATATCAGAATTGACAGACACTATACTAATTACAAACTACTTAGCACACTAACTATAATTCACAATTATTTAAGTCCTCTATAGATACGACACATTCCAACACCGTACACATAGAGAAGTCTTCCCTTAGTATCCACTTATTAGCCTTCTTCTTAAGCAGTAAAGCCTCAACTCCATAAGTCAACAATAGACCAAATCTCTACCAGAGTCTTTTAACAACGAATTTATTATTCTTGATTGGGTAAAGTGATTTTTAAAGTTCTAAGGGGTTTCGATGAAAATTTGATAGAGTTTGATCACAAAGAGAGCTCAAAAATAGTCTTCAAAAGAGTTTAATCTTGTATCTCCATTTGTAGGAAAATTAGTTGCAAAGAGATTGGCATTAGAGATTTGGATCAAATTTAAAAAAAAAAAAACTCACGCTCTCATTTGAATGACCTCGTACCTCATTCAAACGACGTACCCTTTTTTGTTCGAATAGGTTTCCAACAAAAATTCGAATGACATTTTAGATCTGACCAAAAGGCATGGCTTCAGATTCCATTCGAATGTGGTAATCTCGTTATAATGATGTACCCATTCATGTTTGAACAACATCCAATGAAACTTCAAACGACATTCCAGAACTTACCAAAAGGCGTTATCCTAGATTTCGTTTGAACGTAAGAGACTCGTTCTAATGACACTATCTAAACTCGTTCAAACAACATGCTAATCTCGTCCTAACAAGTTAACGACTTTTCAAATTTTTCTTTAAAAACATTTAAAAATATTTTGAAATGCAAACTCTTTACAAATAACCCTTAGAAAATTAAAATCTTTACCAGGCTACCTCATAACTCTTCTGAATATTGTTGTAACGAATGATCTTTAACCTTTCAAAAGCCATCAACTTCTTGTCTTTGAATACATGGAAGTATTCATGAAGGTGAAGTAGGATGTAATTTGAGCAAATATAAAACTTGCACTTAATAATCTCCCCCTTTGGCTATTTCGGTACAAAACTCAAACCGAAACCAAATTGACCCCTAAGACTAACACAACTAATGCCCACTCGAATCAAGAAATGGAAACGCATAAATGTACAATTCTTCAACTATAAAGTCTTCATCTTGTGTTATCCAAGAAATCATCATCAAGGTGGAATGACCTACAGACACGAGACAAAACAAATACCGTAACGCTTATGAGTTTTAAATAAAAAATAAAACTTCCCCTTAATTTGTTCTCTCCTTTCTGTCTATAATAGTAAATGGAGTAGAATTTAAACATGAATAATAATCATCACATGAAGAAGCAAGGATATCATCATAAAGATAATCAACAAGGACAAGTAATGATAGTTCAAAAGACATAATGCGTTCTCCCTAAATCGAACAACTATTTTTGAAGTTTTTCAATTATTCATGCATAACAAGTATAAGTATAAAAATACATGTAGCTACAAAAACACATAGTCGGCATGGAATAACACTAAAATATCCGTATCGTGAAAATGGAATGTAATTGTGTGAACATTTTTCATAGGTAAATCAACATAAGCATTCATAACATAGGTGTAGTTAAGTTCTAAAGAAAGAACTTAAGTTCAACCGTAGGTGTAAAATGTTAAACTTAAATGATATTGGCTCGACTTATGCAATACGCCATGAATTTTAATGATTCTAAAATAAAAAAAATGACATACTTTTTAATTATTTTTAAGAGTGCCCATTGTGCGAACCCATTGATTATCTACTTTATAACACCCTCAGAATCTCACAAATATAAGAATTCACTCTCAAATATTTTGAAGATATCATAATCCTCATATGTAGTGAAGAATCAATGAATAAAAAATTGGCCTTGACACTTATGTTTTTGCATGTCGTCAATATTTTTAGGATCTTTTTGCATATGATGGCTTTTAACGCAAATATAATTTTTCCCTTTCGTATCCCCTTTACATTACTTAACATAAATCAATATTTTTCAGGAAATGACATATGGGAAATGGTTCTTACAAGAAAAACTGATATCTTTTTACATTTGGTTGCTGAATTGAGGAGAGAACATCATATTTAACACATGACAAGTAAGTAAAATGTTCTAACAGTCTGTGCACGAGTGCAATAAAGGTGACAAAGAGTCTAAAATTTAGAAAGTAGTCATCAATAATCAACAAAATTTTATCAACACATTACTAATCCCACTGACGAATCAAAGTCATGTCTCAAAGCACTATGAAAAAGTCACGTGAATGGATAAAATGAAGGAGTGACCCTAATATTTAAATGTCCATCCATATATGGTGAAACAACGAAAATACAAAAAGCTTTTTGTCTTTTCCAAGAAGTTTATCAAACAAAAAATCTTTTTCAATTTTTCAAATTTTTTCTTAAAAACTTTTTTTTTTTAATTTTTCAAACTTTCTTTTATAAACAAAAAACTTTTTTGAAATTTTTAAAAATATATTAAAAAAAAAATCAGTACAATGATAATACAATCTTGCAATATGGATATAAGATATGAATAAGATACACATCCTATACTAGATAAAGTATCCAAACTCAATTAATAGAGAAAATACCCAAAGGCTTCCTAAGATCCTGGAATGTAGATGCATTTAAAGGTTTCGTGAAAATATCGATTAATTGACGTTCGGTGCTCATAAATCTCAAGGACACGACCTTTTCCTTGACGAGATCATGAATAAAAAGTTCATGTATCCTAATGTGATTTGTGCTAGAATGTTGAACCCGATTACATGATATATGGATTGCAATCTTATTATAACAAGAAATAGTCATCGTGCCTTGTGAAATCCCATAATCTTCTAACATTTTCTTCATTCGTAAAAGTTGCGTACAACAAATCTCGACGATAATATACTTCGCCTCCGCCGTGGACAAAGATATGGTGTTTTTCTTCTTGATCAACCAAAAGACAAGAGCACTGTTAAAAGAAAAACACCCACCCAAGGTGCTCCTATAACCATTAACTTCCCCAACCCGATTGGCATTAGAATAGGCGAACAAACGATCATTGGTATCAAAGTAATACCAAATATCATAGGACAGAGGGTCGCTCACGTATTTGAGGATACATTTAAGTACGAGCAAGTGCGACTCTTTCGGGGATGATTGGTATTGCGCCTAGACTACAACACTAAAGGTGATGTAGGGAAAACTAGATGTCAAGTTGAGAAGACTACATATTAAGGCTCTTATAAATGGTTTTCTCCACCTCCCTGCCTGAAGTGTCTTTACTAAGTTTAGTCGATGTACTCATGGGGGTGCGTGAGTGCTTAGCGGAGTCTAAAAAAATATCTTCACTAAGTCCCTAACATTTTTTGATTCAGATATGAATATACCATCTACTAACTGACACACCTAAAGACCTAAGAAGAACATAAGCTCACCAACCATGATCCTCTCAAATGCACTATTCATCTCCTCATCAAAATTTTAAGCATGTCAAGAGCACGTGGATCAAAAGACTATGTCATCCACATAGACTTGGGAAACAAGATAAAACCACACTCTCTCTCCACACAAACAAAGTATTAAACACTCACCCTCCCTTGAAGCGACATGCTAAGATATGGGAAATGGGCCTCTCATACCAAGAATGGGGTGCTTTCTTCAAACCATACATGGCTTTCTTAAGATAAAACATGTCTTCGGGTGCTTTGGTTGTTCCACGTAAACTTCCTCACGTAGAATGTCGTTAGTTAAGGCACTCTTCACATACATTTGATATAACTTGAGGCGATGATGACATGTTATGGCGAGTACTAAGTGAACAGACTCAAGCCTAGTAACATGAGCGAATGTCTGGTCAAAGTCTATACCCTCAATATGTGTTTAGCCTTGAGTGACCAAGATAGCCTTATTGCTAACTATGGTACCATTTTCATCCATCTTATTCTTGTAAATCCACTTGGTACCTATCACATTAGTCTCCCTAGGTCAGGGGACTAAATCGCGAACATCTTTCTTGCAAAACAAAAGTGACTTATCTTTCATAGGGGATATCTAATGCTCGTCCTTGAGTGATTCTTTCACATTCTTGGGCTCGACTAAGGAGGTGTAGCAAAGGTATCTAACCACATTCTCAAGTTGAGCACGAGTCTGGATACCTAGTGTGGGATCACCAAGTATAGCGCAAGGGTTACAACTTTTTCAAACCCAAGCAGGTCGATTATCTAAATCAAGAGTGGTGTCCATCAGGGTAGTATGAGGAAAGATGGGATCGTCATCAGGGTTACATCATCCTCACAATTGGGGATAGGGTCAATAGACATCGATAGCTCGTCATCTCAAAACGTGACATTTATTGACTCTATAACCGTAGAGATTATAGGGTTAAACACCCTATAATCCCTACTTGATGAGGAATAACCTAATAATAACCCCATATCACTCCGGGAGTCAAACTTTCCAATATGATATCTATCTCACAAGATGTAGTAAGTACTCCCAAAGACACAGAAATATGATAAGTTGGGGTTCTTCCCTGCCCACAACATATATGGCGTGTGTAGCTTGTGTGGACAAGGATATAACATATTCATCATATGGCATGCGTTACTCATGACCTCTACCCAAAAATGTCTAAGCAGGTTTCTCCCAAGAAACATGGATCTATCCATCTCTTCTATCGTCCGGTTCTTTCTCTTAATTATCCCATTTTTTTTAGGAGTACAATAGGCCAAAAACTCATGTTTAATACCCACTCCATCAAAATAGCTATTCAGTTCAGATTATTTAAATGCAGTGTCGCTATCACTACGCATCTGATTAATAGTGACACCGTGTTTGTTTTGTAGGACATGACACTTAGTTATAGGAAATCAACTCTATAGGATTTTTCTCTAAGAAATCCAATGATAGAGAATCTAAAAAAGTCATCGATAATCAAAAGAATGCATCTATCACCATCTAAACTCTCCGAGCGAGTATAACCGATAAGATCCATGTGAATCAACTCTAAAACACGTGTGGTGGTAATGGTATTCCCCTTCCTAAAGGGACTTCAATTTTTTTCCTTATTGGTAAGGTCTACAAACAGAGGAAGTTTTTTTCCCAAGGGACGATAAGCCACGAATTAGGTTCTTTTTCACCAATCTCTCAAGATTTTTAATCCACGAATTAGCTTATTTTTCACCAATCTCTCAAGATTTCTAAAGTTCACATGACCTAGTCATTCATGCCAAAGGTCCATAGAGGAAACAATGACAATGTGTCACACAAAGGGAGACTTAGGAACTATCCCATAACAATTATCTTTGGTCCTCGCTCCTTATAGTAAAAGTTCATCGAATTGATCATATACGTAAAATTTGAGTCGCTCAAACTTTATTGCAAGGTTTTCATCGCATAATTGTCTTATGCTAATTAAGTTTTCTTTCAACCCTTTTACGTACAACACATTGTCTAGTTTAGGAAATCATGGTATCTCAAAAAATCCACGTCCTAAAATACTAGACCTACTCCTATATCTAAAGGTGAATTTTTCTTCCTTGCGATCCTCAAGGATGGTAAAAAAGATATGTCGCTGGTCATGTGCCTATAGCGCCCACTACCAAAATAACATTGGAAAGTATTTTGAATCTTAAGAGCAACATGAACAATAAGGGCTTTATCATCTTGCTTAGGTACCCTACTAGAGGTAACTTTTTGTTTGATCTTACGTTGTTGGCTCTAGTCGTAGCATTATAAGCGTTCTCAAATGGGATAGACTTCCATTGAAATTCTTCCATTAAGACTTGTGAAGTTGAGACTAGGAAATCAACTTTCTCTCTAAAACTAGCAAAGTTGCTATAGTAGGGTAAGGAAGCATGTGTACGTTGAGTTCTTCCTAACTAATAGAAAAATTCTCTAAGGTGGACTCTCATTTTGCAATAGTTGAAAACATATACTTATTTTGGTATACCTTGGTTCATTTTTTAGGTTCAACTCTCTTTTGTGGTTTAGGTCGAGGTCCATAAGGATCTACCATAAGTTTAGGAACCGGTTCCGATGCGGTATGGGAAATGGATGCACCGTGGTAACCTATTACTCGCTTTTCTCCAAAACCTAAAGTGGGATTGAGGATTATCGTTCCAGCCTTTTTTTATGTATCCTCTATATTAACCTTTACCTCTAAAAAATGTTTGAGATCTTTCTTAAGTTGGGATACATGGGCTTCAAGTTTCTCACGAATCTCCGTGGATGCTTGAATATCTCTCGTAAGACTAGCCTCTTTTTTAGTCAAATCATGATTTTCCCTCTTTACTAAAATGACTCTCTACTAAAGGCATTTTCACCGAGGAATCTCTCTCTCTCTCTCTCCTCTTTTAATTCCTTCTCTAAAGATAAAACTCTATGCGCTAAACCTTTGTTTTGTTTTTCATTTTAATTGACTCTGCATAAAGATCGGTGTAAGCACATTAAAAGTCACTTTTTCCCTCGCTCAAAGCATTATCTCCCTCACTTTCCCTGGAATGACTAGACTCACTATTGAGATCGTCATATTTAGCAACTTCTTCATCGGTGTGAGGCGCACTAGATGTACCAAAAAGACTACCCATGAATGTGGTGAAGTTATGTCCATACAATAATTCGTCCTCGAAATCAACCGACTCGACATCGCTATCACTAAGCGTGGAATTGAAAGAATCTTTTCCTTTGTGTTATCTCGTTAATCTCGTAGCACACTTGTCAGCTTTTTGAACCTTACCCTCGTAATCATAACATCTCTCTTCATCTTTCTTAGGGAAATTTTTTCTTTCTTTTTCAAAACTCTTCTTGACCGATTATATTTTTTGTCTTTCTCAAAACTCACATTTATTTAAAAGTATTTTATTATCTAAGTTTGAGAATTTTTTTGATTTTTTTACAAAAAAGGGAAAGATCATCAAGATCAAAATCATACTCGAAGTCCAACGACACTTCCTCTTTCTTTTAGATTAAACTTTTAATGTAATTCACTTTTCCTTAGGTTTAATAGTTTTGGGAAATATATCGATCCCATATGTTTGAAGGTCTCC
Source organism: Sambucus nigra (assembly GCA_949130495.1). Lineage (NCBI taxonomy): Eukaryota > Viridiplantae > Streptophyta > Magnoliopsida > Dipsacales > Adoxaceae > Sambucus > Sambucus nigra. The sequence continues at coordinate 444,219,851 of OX422222.1, read as the reverse complement.
TACAACTTCTTCTAACCTAAGTGTATCCAATATTTCCAATGAATTAAGCACAGTAACCTTAGGAATAAAATAGGTGGTAAGTGATCTCAAAATATTTTTAATGACACACGTCTCAGGAATTTTCTCACGTAAATTAAAACTAGAGTTAACGACATTAGACCATCATGCATAAAATTCAACGAACGACTCAGACTTTAACATGGAGATAGTCTCAAACTGTGTGGTAAGCTTAGAATCTTTCACAACATTTGTACCCCCGTAAGTGAGTTGAAGGATATTCCACGCTTCCTTAGACGTTGTGCACGTCATGAAGTGATGAAATATGTCAGGGGTGACGGCCCCAGAGAAGGCACTTAACCAAATAACATAAAATTACTCCATTTAAATCCATATTATATCCAAGAAGAAATAGGTTTAAGACTTTCGACATTGTCATTGATCACTGTGGGTGGTATCTACCCCATTTCACAAACAAGCCAGACTCTTTCGTCAATAGATTTTAAAGCAGACCTCATCCTTCCTTTCTAATACGCATAATTAGACCCATAAAAAATAGGTAGCCTATTATACAAATGATCCATATAATCCAAATTTTAAAGGATCGAAAATAAATTTTGTGTAACTGGATTTTAAAGTAGGGTCTTTTAGGATGGTGGGGGATTTTGGTATGTCCTTGGTTGGGCGAGCAATAAAAGAAGTAATGGAACTGTGATAGCCGAGCAAAATGGAAGCCAAGCGAGGATAATCTTCGGCACAAATCCTGTACTGGATGGACCAAACAATCCTTAGGTTGACGATGTTGACTTGGGAGACATAAGGAATCTTTTTCTTCATTTTCTCTACAAAACAGAAAGATATAAATATACCATCGGTATAAAATTTAAGACAAGACAAAAAGGAATATATTTAAGTTGTCTGTGTATGTGCTGACCTATGCCTTGACCCTCCTGATGACAACGGGAACAAGTGTACACCTCACCCTCAAGAAGAGGGGAAGATGGCCAATACTTCATTAGTAATCCAGTATCCTAATAATCCTTATTAGAATCAGGAAAATTCACAAAAAGGGATATGTTTGAATATCTCATCTTCAAATAATAAATATTTTTGTGGTGGTACCATAGTTATAACAATACATCAGTTCTTTTATTCCGATGTTTGTCCTGTACGACTCATTAACGAGGTATACCCCATTAATAACTCTCTAAGTATTTAGGGAAACCTGAGAGGGGACTAATCGAAATACTGATAAAATTCCAAAAAAAAAAAACGGTTAGGGGGGAAAGCAACCCCACACTGAGTAATAAATATAGTAGGAACCCAGTGGTCCTCCTCTAGAGCACAAATTTCACAGGAAAAAAAAAATAAAGAACGCATTTTTTTATCAATGGTGGGATTCTATGGGTTATTCGAAAGAGTTCTAATGAACTTTCATCTACCGTGTGCCGCATATTTTCAGCAAAGATGAAGTAAATGCAAAGAAGGAGAGATTTTTACTGTGAAAAAGACAGTAAGGAAGTACAACTCTCACAAATGGCGAAAAAAAAGCTTGAAAGAGATTTTAAAATTCAGGATAAAGTGAACGAAGGAGGGAAGTCATGTTTTATGGAGGGAAATGACATCATCTGAGTTGCACAGAATGGGTATGATTAAATGTACCTACTGTTTCAATTTTTTATGGCGGTTCAGTACCCAATGAAAAATATTACCAACGTACCCCTGGGCGCTTTGCTATTTTTATCACTATTTACAAAAATGCCACTGCCTCAAGGAACGAAACTAAATTTTTTTAAATCTCGGAGATCAGCTGTCGACCAAACACCTCAACGTGACAAAATTGGAGGCCTTTGTCATAACCTAAAATAATAGTATGACGTGGACCAATGAAACGTTGACGTCTTTTATCATGAAATATTCCAGAGAGCCCTACCCTGTGATATTATCGTGGTCGGATGATTATCTCCCTCTGATCGGCTGTAGGACCGATCACTTTCAGGAAAACCAATAACCAACAGAGTAAAACATGCACACGTGGGAATATCTACAGTCACCAATGTACATGCACGTGAGCTAAACCCCATGTTGGCCCATGATTAGTTGTCATTGATAATGTAAAACTGTGTAAATACCTTACATATAGAGGCAATCCACCTCTTCTTATTCCCCAACTATAAATAGACCACTATATCCCTCGCATGGGGGACATGTAAAAATCGACATACACTCAACTCTATAGATATTCTAGAGAGTTGTACTCAACCCTGATACCTAGTGACTTTTTACTTGTGGATGTAGGCACTTCATTGGGATGAACCACGTAAAATCTCTTATCTCTTGGTTTGTCTCTCATTTATCTCTAGTTCATATCACTTCCTTTTATATATGTGGTAGATTATGATTGGAATCACTTAGCTAAGACACATAATCATCAGCATACCAATTTTAGACACCAATAGATAGCAAGAGGGAAAATTGAATGTAAATCGTAGATGTCCTTACTAATGTAAATTCGTGCCACATTATAAAAGAATGCAAAAATAATTCCCCTCATACCATGCTTGAATAGATTACTTCATTATCCTTTTTTATGAAGTTTGTTTATGACATAAAAAGGGAAATGCCTGGCAATTTAAACTTATAAGAACTTCTCGACTATGGCGTAAATGAGGATAAAACTCCAGAAAGGGATGAACCTAACCAAGGCTTTGCTCATCCTAGGAACATAATGATAAAGGTTAGACAAATATAGTCACAAATTATTTATATTAATAACCCATGGAGTAGATATGACTTGATATCTTAGTCAAATTCTGCAATAGTAAAAAAAATTTACAATAAAAGGGTCGACACGAACATACCTCTAGTTAAAGCAAAATTTTACAACTCAAAAAGTGGTAAGCCTAGGCTTAAGTCAAATCTTTTTTATATCAAAATCACCATAATCTTAAATGTAGAATTTAGATATGATCCAGGGTAAACATCAAGGGAAAGATTAACTAATTCAGTCAATTTCATATAAATTAGTTGAAGGGCAACTCTTGATTATTGTTATCTATTCGTCAACTAATTTAAAACATTTTAGTTTGAGGACTAAATTCATACTAAAATCACTTTCATCTTAAATTTAGGACTTCTGTAAGATTTAAGATAAATATAAGAGGGAAATATTTTGGGCAAGTCTTGATTATTGTTATCCACTTGCTCGGCTGATTTAAGACAGAGTGATTTGATGACTAAAACTATATCCATATCATGCTCATCGTGATGAAAAAATATACTTACGATCTAGGATAAGCATAAGAGTAATAGCAAGATCCAAGTTTTACCTGGAAAATTAATAAGGTATTTTATCTAGTTTAAGTAAAAGGTAGTTGAGGACAAATTAATATGGAATTACGTTATTTGGCTCATTTAAGAAGAATTTCTTAGAAAATAAATTTTGAAGCAATAAAGTTGGAATCACTGAACAAGGTTCGACCTCAGCAGTGTATAGGCATCATCTAACATTCGGCCTTCATAGGGGTTTCCTACTCGTTTTAGGGAAACTCAAATCTCTCATAAGTTTATAGGGTCGGCCATAGAGTTTGATGGTCCTTCATGACTTCAGCCTTCATAGGGTCAACCAGTACTTTCTTGGGACCATTAGCTCCCTCGGCCATCATAGGGTCGGATGTGGAGTTTGATGGACATTCATGACCTTCGGCCTTCATAGGGTCGGTATGTACATTCTTGGGACCTAGAGCTCTTTTGACCTTCGTAAGGTCGGTTGCAGAGTTTAATGAAACCTCGTGACAATCGGCCTTCACCGGGTCAACTAGTAGATTCTTGAGACCCTCAGCTCCCCCGACCTTCATAGGCTGGGCCTGCCCATTTTATGGATCCTCAACTCTCTCAAACCAGTATAGGTTCGACTACATCATTTCAATGACCCCTCCTGTGCCTAGGCAAAAAAAGGGCCGGCCTTAAAAATTTAAGGGTCTTATGATATTTTCCACAAACTAAGGTTCGGTTGCATATTAATAAATAAACCATGAGTAAATAATGGTCAAACATATAGGGGAACCGAAAGGAAAACCTATTAACATTCACAAGCTTAACCAAAATACTCTTAGGCAATCACATCAAAATAAATCAGAATGGAACATAAAAGGTTCAATAGAATAGCAACGAATAACTTATAAGGAGTTAAATACGGAATCCCTTAGAAAGGGAGTATCAAAAATTACAAACCAAGCACAGGTATTTCAAATAAAAATATGAACAAGGCCATGCATGGATGAATAAAGTATGCCATCTAAATAAGAGAAGACAAAAAAGAAAGAAATTAAAGCACATCATGTTCAACCCAACCATCGTCAAGTGTTGGGTCATTCCTATCAGCATCATCATCATCATCTCCCTCTTCTGGGGTGTCCACAATCTGATGTGCAACACCAGCCTCAGCAGCCGCCGTCTCATTTTCATTGGCATCAAACTCCAAAGAAAGGGCACTACCCACATCATCATTTTTAAGACAACTATCAACCTCCTTATCGATATCTGGGAATTCATGATTGACTCTTGCCTTCATCTCATTTTAGTCGCATCTGATGTAGTAAAAATACAAGCCCGATAATCAGCGAAACTATGGTACTCGGTAATAACATCACCTTGGCCTTCCTCATGGTCTCATCCGGCCTCTTACCAAAGTTGGGCTTTGATGACTCAATCGCAAGCCTAGACTTTTCCTTGATCGCAGTGAATTCAGCATCCTTAGACATCGTATAATCCTCGAGCTCCTTATTTCTCTTCCCCACTAGTCTCTCATACTTCCCCTTATACTTGTCTAATGCCTTTTTGTTGGCACTATTATTCTATAAAGATTTATTGTTTAGTTAGACCCATTTTACTACTCACCATCATTAGATCTAGTAAATATTAAATATAGGGAAGAAATGAACACAAGTTCTAAGCAAAGTAATACCAAAGCCAAAGAAGATTATGATTAAGGATGAACTTAAAAAAACTTGGTGAGTGCCAATCCCACCTCCTCACCTTGGCTAAAGTTTATAAAATATACGTTATCACGATTAGGAATACCATTGTGAAGAAACTCGTGTGCCATAGATATTTCCATAAAGGGCATGAGGATCACTATGAAGGGCCTAATATAGATCACGGGACCAGGGCTAGTCCTGCATGGGTACTATCCGAGTGGGGCTCAAAGTGACATGAATGCATTTGCTTGGGGAAACTATTTTCTTAGAGGTCTTGTGAATTTCTCAACATCAACAAACTCCTTTATTTTCCTCTTGAAAGGGACCTTCTCCTTTGGCTCACCTAACATGGTCATAGTTTCAGTTACTTTGTCACGAACTAGCTGCGAGACCAATATGTTCCACTCATTCAATGACAAATCAAAAGGTTGGACTGCAAAGGCAGAAGTGGTGATTGATGAATACAAAAATTAAATGGGAAGAGAGTATTAATGATATAATATGAAGAACTCTTACTGAGTTCCTCCAAAGGGTGAGGGTTGCCAATGTTTCCAAACTCCCGGAGCTTCTTTAGCGATGGGGGATCTTCAAAAGATTTGACACCGCCTTTACAACTTGATCTATAAGAAAACAATTAGTAAAACTCAGGCCGGTATGAGCAATATCTCCATATAAAGAATAGAAAAAATATATGAGTATACAAATAAAGGGGAATAATAATAACACATGAACCAGATACTGAAATAAAAGTAGAAGAAATAATAATTCTAAAAAAGGGCTTCCCCCAGTCGCCAGGAACCCTGATTCACCCTCCTGACTCTCATTGTCAAAGAACTCCCAATCCCCACCAACATAAAAATAATCCTTCTTCCAGTTTGTGATTGGAAGTTTTGGACACATGAATAGACTATTACGAAGTCTTAGATAATAGTTATTAGGATACCTCTTTCTAGAAGTGACGGAATAAACTCCCATAATATCTTACCATTGATGTTAACTGTATGAATGGTTCTCCAAGAGATAATAGATCCTAGTATGATCCTCAAAGAAGGTGAGGGAAACTCCAAGGTATGCAAATATCGCATGAAGACAGAGATTAAAGAAAAGATGAAAGCCTAAGAAGAATATGAAGTCATAAAGAGCTACCTCAGATGCATTCTTCAAATCCTAGCCCCCCTCGTCATCGGCTGGGGCCCTGACATGATTGGAAGACTTGATAACATAAAAGTGCCTGTGCCTATAAGACTTGACCTTATCAATAAAGATCTTGTGGGAAAAAGCGTGTGAAAGGTTTACTCTATACTCAACATCATCACTCTCATGTTCGCACTCATTGGTATAAAGGGAAACACCCATGTTAAGACCAATGAAAGAAATATACCATGACTCCCTTTACCTCTTTTCACAGTCCATAAGATCATGAGCATATGTTTCCTTCTCAGGAATCATAGAATCATAACCATAGGAAGATGATACATCAAAAGAAGATGAAGAGTATCCAGAAGAAGATGAGGAAACATTATCTCCCAGGGAGCAACCCTAGATGAAGTAGCTAAGGTAACTGGATGAACAAAACGGAGAATCGGTACACTATTGGAAATATCACCCATGGTAGTCTCAAGAAAAATTTCATCTTGACTCATCGTTTTACTCTCAATAGATAAATCACCAAGATTTTGAGGCACACACGTTCCAGTTAAGGAATCTAAATCTCCCAGGCTATGAACAAAGGATACATTATGAGGGGTTTGAGGATAAATAATTGCCAAAGGGGTCAGCGAATAAAAACTAAAAGATGCTCTCTCAATAGGAAAAGTATATCTACATAAAACCTCTCCAAATACTTTTTTGAAATCCTCAATCGGCACTACACCAAATCTGTCGAATTGTCAGAGTCATTGACCTTGATAAGTTTAACTTGTCAAGGTCAATGACCGTGACAATTCGGGGCGAGACAACTTTTTTTGTCACGGACATGTCATGGTCATAGACCGTGACAAACTCGTAAGAATTGTCACGGTCCAGGACTGTGACACGTTTAGTCACGGTTAATAATCGTGACAAAGTCTTGTCCCTTTTTAAAAAAATTGTCACGGTCAATGACCGTGACAATTCTGGGCAGAATTGAAAAAAAACTGCTGGGCAGTATGGCCACTGCCACTGCCCAGCAGTATATTTGTAGCTGTTATATCAACTTTGTACCTATTCAAATATCATATATCCAAATAAACTAGAGATAGAGAAAATATACATTCAAAATAGAAACTATTTAAGAAGAAATAACATCACCATCAATTATCTCAAATCTACAAACTATTTAGCTGGAAAAGAGATTTTGTACCGCGACGCTCGGGGACACCTCCTTATCCTTCCCTTCTCGTCCGAAGAGACACACAAGTATCGAGCATAGGTGGCCTACCCTCAGGGCCACTCCCTGTCCCCAGAAATAAAATAAAGTAAAATTAGTATCCGCCCCGCAAATATAGATAAATATAAATCGAAATTGAAATTGACATATAAATATAAATACATTACCTGTAGTGTCACCCAAACAGCTAACTTGAGCTCATATTGCACCTCCTTCCAACTAATGTACCCCGGGCAATCATGTCAAATATAATTCCCTTCATATCTGAACACTAAGAAATGCCATAATCCTATGGAGTTATGCGCTTCAAATTCCTTCCAACCGTTGTGTAGCCAAAAATCAGCAGTTGAAGTTGTCAATTCCACCTTCCAATAGTCTCCCATGCTTTGCTAGAGGTTCCAAGTGGTGGGGTAGGGAAAGTGGAATTGAAAACTTCAACTGGTGATGTTTGTCTGCATAACGGTTGGGAGGAATTTGCAGAGCATAACTCCATAGGATTATGGAATTTCTTAGTGTTCGGATAGTCGAAGAGATTCAGTCTCCTCTCCACAAATAGGACACCCCAAATAACTATGTACTAATCACCTATTAAAGGTAAGAAGCGTATATTCATGGATTAGTATAAACAAAACTTAGATGTAGTTGGAATATTTATGTATTAATCTCCTCTCCACACACGCACACTACACAAGAGTGAAAATGATAATGTGCAAATCAATTAAAAGCATTAAAAATGGATGTTTCGGTACAAATTGAAATATTTATTACAAATTGAAAAATTGTTTCAAATTCGGGTTATCATCAGAAATGGATTGATATTCGGTAGGAGCAGCCAAGTCATCCACACTACTATTTAGACGCCTTGGAGCGTGTTGGACAATTGACCAGGGCTTGTTGTTGATATACTCCGAATAAAACACTTGCTTAACCTTTTAAAATGCACAAACAAACGGCTCATCGCTCACGTGGTCGTTGCTCTTCAACTTGGACAAGTCAACCAGGATCAAATTGGTTACATGATCAACTTTACAAGCATTTTATCCTCAACTCTTACCCAGTCACAGTAAAATACAACCTCTTTGAAGCTTATATAATCCAATTCAAATATATTTTGGATTACACCATAGTAAGTCATTTCAGCTTCAACGAGGTTTTTATCTTTTGTGCTCGCTCGAAAGATAATAAGAGCCTTGTATGAAATTCCCGAGTTCTGTACATTTGTACTTTCCTCGTACACTTTAGCGCCGAAAATGTAACCGTTCAATCGATACTTTTTGTACTCTTGTACCACGAACAAGGGTCCAGTGGATAGACGAGTAAGCCTTGATGTCGCATCACCCGTCTTTAGGAGCTGAGAATATAGACAAATTAATTATATTAGTGGTAAAATTTGAGTGTAATCTAACGTTATATAACGACTATTTTCATTATAATTACCTCTTGTGTCAACCACCGCTTAAATTCACTGTCTGATTGTACCATTATTTTTCGTCTTTTATTGTTCTCACAGGCTTCATATTTTCTGCATATTACAAAATTAATCATGTATAAAATAATGTTAAACATTATAATAATCGAAACTTACTTTTTCCATTCTTCGACATCTTCATGTGTGTCAAATAGATAACGAGCTACTTGTTCATGTTGCAAACTCGTTAATTTCACTCGTTTTCCCATCACATGACCACCATCATTGACGAATTCATCAGTGTCATCAACGCTGGTCGAGTCAGGCATATATTCCCGAGTATATATTGATGACTTCACGGTGATGTATTCCACTGCAATTGATCCTGCAATGTATCGCGTATTCTTGACGTAATCTTTAAAAACTTTCATCAATCTTTCAAACGAATACATCCACTGATATCTAACTGGACCACAAAGAAGTGCCTCGTCACATAGGTGTACCAACAAGTGAACACTTATGTCAAAGAATGTTGGGGGAAAGTACTTCTCCAATACACAAATCGCTTCGATCACAGCCAATTTTGCGGCCACTATGTGTTCTCGATTCACTACCTTCTCACACAAGAGGGAGAAGGTAATACTAATTTTCATAATAGCCCTACGCAAATCCTTGTGCTTGGAGAAACAGTGCTTAAACAATAGAGGAACCAATTGCATGATCATATGCCAATCGTGGGACTTACACTTATGTAAATCATGAGTAGCATAATTCACAATCCTTTGCAAGTTGGACGAAAAAGTAGATGGACCCTTCAAATTATATATTGTGTCTAGAAGCACCTTCCTTTCCCCACTCGTCAAAGTAAGCGCACTAGGGTGAATTATTGTCCTTCCCCTACTATCTTCTTTCAACCATAGTTGTGGCTTAAGTTTTAACGATTTAAGGTCTTTCCGTGCATTTTCTCCATCCTTCGAATGACTCCCTCCAAGGCAAGTACCTACAATATGTTCAGCGAAGTTCTTCTCTGTATGCATCACATCCAATACATGGCGCACCGGGTTATTCTTCCAATAAGGCAAGTCAAATAAAATTGACCTCCGAGACTATGCCTTTCTTATCTCAGTTTCATTACCAGTTAGGGTCTTCTTATGCTTGACGTTCTTAAATTTGGGATTCTTACCTGGCATATTAGGGCCACATTCAGAAGATTTTCTTTCAATTTCTGAACCCGAAAGTTGTCTCGGCGGTAGCCTATGTTCAACTCCTCTCAATAAAAAATTGGAACCTTTCTCAGATTTGAAACTATGAGCTGGGGGTAAAAACCTCCTGTGGCGATGGTATACATTTTTAAGCTAGAGGATAGACGAAGAGATTCAGTCTCCTCTCCATAAATAGGACACCCCAAATAACCATGTACTACACAACCGGATAATGTCCCATAAGCTGGAAAATCATGAATTGCCCACATCAACATAGCTTTCAGCGTAAAATCTTCTTTTCTAAAAGAGCCAAATGATTGCACACCCTCTTCCCACAACTCATTGAATTCTTCTACCAAAGGAGCCAGGTAGACGTCAATGTCATCACTTGGTGCCTTTGGCCCAGGTATCAACAAAGCCATCATCGAAAATTCAGGTCTCATACACTGTGAAGAAGGGAGGTTGAGTGGGGCTAGGATCACTGGCCATACACTCTGATTGGTTCTTAGATTTCCAAATGGATTGAAACCATCTGTTGATATAGCCAAATGAATGTTGCGTTGTTCTCGAGCAAAATCGGGATACTCAAAATTCATCCTTCGCCAGGCAGTAGAATCAATAGGATGACGCATGATATTACCCCCTACTTCTGCCCTAGCATGCCAAGTCATTGCCTCTGCAATCCATGGTACTGTGAAAAATCGCTTTAATCTAGGCCCAACGGGAAAATATTTCAATACTTTTTGAGGCATTTTTGAGCTTGCGCCTTCCTTACTAGTAAATTGGACATATCTAGGTTCATTGCATACCGAACAACGATCGAGATTTTCATACTCCTTTCGGTATAGTATGCAGTCATACACACAAGCATAGATTGATTTATACTTCATTCCCAAACCTTTCAAACTGTTGTTCATAACAGGATAGCTATTTGGAACTGTATTCACCTTGGGTAATAAGCCCTTCACCCATTTCAGAATTCCCGTCACGCTATTGCCAGACAAATCGTACTGCGTCTTCAAACTATGCAAACCAACCATGGCATGTAAAGTTGTTTGATCTTTCTCACAGCTAGAGTATAACGGTTGGGTCGCCTTAAATTTTAAACTTTGGTAGTCATCATCAAGTTTTAGCGTGTTATCTTCACAAGCACTTGAATCTTCTACATCATCAGTAACCTCATTCTCCTCTGCTTTATAAACTCTGTACGCAGCATCAACTAAATCCTCTAACATATTATGATCTACGTCGTCCCCTTCTACATCTATTCTACTTGTTGAAGTTTGTTGTGAAGGTTGGTTGGGGACAAAATGAACTTTCAATTCACCGTGAAAACTCCAAAATCGATAACTATCTTGCATACCCGATCTTAACAAATGTAGTTCAACTATTTTCCACTCAAACACCTTACCATTCTTACACCTAGCACACGAACATGAAAACTCTTCATCATTATGACATCTCTTTGCATATTTCACAAATTCGTTAGCACCTCTGCGAAACACATCTCCCATTCTATTAGTCTCACCCATCCACTCTTTGTATTTCGGATATCCCATCACAACTACCACAACTAAACACCTATTAAAGGTAAACAAAACTTAGATTTATAGTATGTTTTATTTAATTATCCCATCATTTAATTATCAAATCATTTAATTATCCTATTAAAGGGTGAGTGGTCCTATCCCATTCAAGACCACATTTTTCTGTAATATACTTAACAGCTCATGCACATTGTTACGATTTGAAAAAAATTCGACAGCATATCCCCGTAGTTCTCCAAGTACACGACATAGATTGGCAGGTGTGAGTGTTATTTCAATTGATCAATTGAAATAACAGTCACACTTATCAATCTAGTATGTACCCAGAGAACATTAAGATACGACTGCAGAACTTCCTCAAAAAGTAACAACTTTAAGCCACTAAGAATATTATACATAAATTATACAGTCTCAAACGTCCAAACGGGACAATTCGAGAGATCTCATTACAGGGGTAATGACTCTCGAACGGGTCTAAGGGCTATTGAATGCGTACGCATAAGAACTAGAAGGCTAGTATCTATGCGCACTATATTTAATTTCAAGTATGTTTTATTTAATTATCGTACTATATATATATATATTGTTCGATATACAAAGTAATTTTCAAAAAAAGTTAAAAAATCCCACTCCCATATGGACAATAATCCAGTGGTCATGCCACTTTTAAAACTAACCAACCAAACATTTACTAAACAAAATAATCCAACAACAATGTCAACAATAAATGTGTATCCCGTACTCCTTCTAATTCATCTACTCAATTAATTCATTTCATCAATTAAACTAACAATTAACGTATACAATTATTAATTTACTAATTTACACTGAGGGGCAATCCTACTTTCATATGAAATGGGAACTAATTATTAATTTACTTTCATCTAAAACTATTTTATTTATTAATTATATTTTAGTGGATGTAATTATAGAATCTATGGATGGATTCAATTTAATCTTACTATGTGAATGTTTTTATTTACAATGAGTTAACCTCGAAATAATATATATTATCTCATAGAATCATCAAAACATGATATTAAGAGAATTACAATGGTACCTTGCCTTACCCCCCCTCTCTACCCCTACCCACCACACACACACACAACAGCCCCCCCCCCCCCTCCCCCCCCCCCCCCCACCAACCACACATATACACACACACACAACAGCCCCCTACCCCCACCCTGCTCCCCTACCCACCCCCACCCACCACATACACACACACAACAGCCCCCCACCCTGCCCCACCCCCCACCCACCACACATACACACACACACACACACACACACAACAACACCCCCTGCCCCCCCTACCCCACCCTGCCCCCCCCCCCCCACGCACACACACACACACGCACATATATACACACACACACACATATATATACACACAAACATATATACAAATGGAAGAGAGAGAGATAGAAATTAACCTGAAAGTAGAGAGAGAGAGAGAGCAGCGTAGAGAGAGAGAGAGAGTTGGAAAAAGGAGGGGACGGCGGGGGGAAAAAAGAAGGGGAAAGGATTTTTGTGCAGAAGTTGTCACGGTCGTGTCAAGGTCATTGACCGTGATAATTATTTAAACAATTGTCACGGTCATTGACCGTAACAAGTCCGTGACAAGTAAATTTGTCACGTACTTATCACGGTCAAGCACCTGTCAAGGTCAATGACCGTGACACAAAACGCGTATTTTTTGTCACGGTCAATGACCTTGACAAGGGTGACTGGCTGAAAGGTGACAATTTTATCATTTTGGTGTAGTGTGGATTGCGCCTTTAAATAATTCACGAACACAATATGTTCTAAGAGTTCAAAAATCAAAACATGCTAAAGCCAAAGAACATAAGCAAGAAGAATGGTGAATAACGTCTTATGGGTGCCTAAATGTAATAAACATTTGTAAATAGAAAATGGCTGCTGAAAAAAAGATCTAAAGGAGGAATTTATTACTGGAGTAGGGTGGGAAGACGATGAACACGAAGAACAATAGTGAATGCCCTTGGGAATCCTAGAGAGAATGTTTAGACTAGAAGGTAAATAGCTAGCGTGGTAAAAAGTGAATAAGAGATAGTCCTTAGAGCAACCCTTACGGGTAGTTCAAATTAAACCTCAACTAGTGTAAAAATATACACAGAAAGTTGATGTATTTGTTGTGGGTAGGCCAAAAATAGAATTGTGAGATGAAAAAGTAATAAAACGATGTCGTTTTGGGATTAAAGCTTGGAGCCTTGGGCGGAACATGATGTTCCGCTTAAGGGTCTTGTAATTTCAATTTTTTGCCCCAAAATTTTTAACCTATTAAAATGAAGATACTAGAGAATGTTTTGAATTAAAATATAAAAGAAAATAGAGAGTGTTTAGAATAAAAATATAAATGAAAATGAAGATAATGTTTTGAACCTCCTATTTATATAAAAAAAAAATAACCGTTGGATAAATAGCCGTTGAAAGTGTTTGAAAAATTTGGGGTCAAAACAGAAATAGGGGGAAAGGGGTTAAAGCTTGGACGGAACATGATGTTCCGCTTTAGCCTTTATTTTTTAGTTTTTATCCTTCCTTGCACGGAACATGATGTTCCGTGTTGAGAGTGGGTCTCACAAAAAACCAACTAGTCCAATTGCATCTTTGTTATTTTTTACACTATCCACGGCTATATTTGAACTTCTACCTTACCCATAGCATAGATATATATTGCATATATACGGATTTACCATATCTGTAAGGGTTGCTCTATGAAATGGGCCACGGGCTTAGGCCTAAAGAATTAGCAATCCTGAATCAATTAATAACTAACCCAGGTCAACCTCGACTCAAAATAACCACCGACTAAAGGCACCTCTCGCTAAAAAAAATTCGATCACCAAGTTGAGACTCGCCCAATTTTTGAACAAATATGAATACTCAGTACCAACCAAAATAATTACAAAACTAAGTCTATGTTATGGCGTGGGTACCTCAGAAAATTATCCCCACAAAAACCTCGGCAGTCTGAAATTCGATTATTACATGTTACGTGTAAAAAATGGCATAGGTCTTGCATCACGAAGTCCAAGGATCGACAAAATTAGACGTTGGGTCGGCTAAGGATGTTTGCAAACCCAACAAATCCATTGGCTATATTCACTCGAGAATGGATGACCATCAATAGGTGTTACCAGATGGTCCAGTCAAGCGTTGTTGAATCAAGAAATAAATGGGAAAAATAGATCTTGGCTTCGTAAAGAATTGGGAAAGTGAAATAAAAGAGGTTATGTTATATATATTGAAGGACACACGAAATCCTCGCAGGCCGGTCCTGAGATTGATAAAAATTAACAAGGCCCCCGTGCAAAAATTATAAAATAGTCCCCTTTTACCTGTATTGATATAAAAAATGGGCTCTCAATATATAAGTAATAAAAATGGATCGACGGGAGGCCCTGTGCGATCGCTCACTTAGCACATGCTCAGGGTTGCCCCTATCCTCGATTGATTTTTTTTTGGGGTAATAGGTATTGAGTTCCATTAACTTGTTCAATGTTGCAAGAGATTCTTTGACTGAGTAAGTGGTGTCAAATATCCTATTTTTCCAACTCAGTGCATTTAAATGATAAATACATCCGCAAAATATCTTAGACACTTGTTAAATCATTTTTTTTAAAAAAAAACATCGAATCTTTAGAAGTCCATATCTTTAAAATTATAAATCCAAAATTCATAAAATTTATATATTTGGAATCTACTTGTCAAGATATATCAAACAACACCTATGTTCAATTTTTTGATGAAAAAATCGAAACAGATAAATTTGTTATTTCTGTAAAACCTCCATTTTTTTCGACGAAAACTCTTCTTCTTAAGCTCGAGTGATGGTGTGGCTCACGCGGACTATAAAAAAAATAAAGAAATAGACGGAGAGAGAGAGAGAGAGAGAGAGAGAGAGAGAGACTTCAGCGAAAATTTCGACGACCTCCGACGAGAATTTTGGCAGCCTCCGACGAGATTTTCAGGCGAGCTATTTTCAACTAGTCTCCGATGATGTGGGGTGGGCTGCTAGAGAGAGAAAAATGTGGGGTTATTGTGTTTATTTTTAGTAAGAGCGAATAAGTGGATTTAAAATGGATATTTGTGAGGGTACATGTAATCTATGAATTATAAAAACCAATCTCGACAAGTACAAAAACTAACCAAAAAGCTCTCACGGATCCAATACCAATAATAGTTGGAAGCCTTCAATCATCGTACCACTCAGTTAATAATCTTAGAGGAGGAATCCTTATTCATCTTGAAAATCTAAGCACTCAAATGTTGGAATATTTAAAGGAATTGTGGAATCATTTCCTTTTCACGAACGACGACAGTCAACAACCGTTCGAGCTTTGTTACCTCTGACGACATTCATCATGTCATAACTGAAAATATTGGTGGAGCAGTCGACCTTAATGATATCCGATCGGGCTGATCTTTGAACTATTGTGTTGATGTAAAAAACTAGATTGCTCTAATTATTCAATCACAGATAAATAAATAAGACAAAGATTTTTAAAGTGGTTCGGCTAGGAATAAAGCCTACGTCCACTGTTATGTTATTGCTGAATGTTTGCAGAATTCTTGATTACAAGTTCTCTCAAGAAATTCCCCTCCCCCTTGAATGAGGATGATACAAGGTATTTATAGCCTTTAGGCTGTACATGAAAGGTTCGATACATTAAATGACATACATATGAAAGGGTAATACATTTAATGTAGCGTGGGCGTCAAGAATATAATTATTCAATGAATAGTCGAACAGTTGTCCGTCTGGTAATTAATGATATAGCCGAGATGCAGCTCGGACCGCCTTAGTGGCTCGTTGATCAGGAGTTCCTCGGAGCGCTGGAGTACCTCGGGGTGCTAGAATTCCTCGGGATATCCTCGTACCTCGGAGAGAACATGAATTGGCCGAAGGAAATGAACTTCCTTGCTGCTATTGTGCCACGTAGATTGACACGTGTCTTCATATTATTCGTCCACCTCAGCATATTAATTTTGGTATCAACAGAAGCCCCCAATGTTTCATATTTCGAATTTTGAGGAGTACGGGACATTCTTTCTCGGTATATGGCGATATTAAATGACTTTCCTGGGTTTCAGGAACATTGTATTCAAATTTCCTTCTTATTTCGCAGCTTCCGCCTTTATTTTGAATTTTTTTTTATAAGCGCTTCGATCTCCGTGCAGTTTTTGTCCTTTTAGCCGCCGGAAGTTCAGTAGTTTCTTTTTGGTAATCATTTCTTTCACCGCTTCCCAATGCAGAGTATTTAAACTTCTTAGGTAACCATACCGTCTTCTACGTTTTCCACTTTTCTGCATTCAAGCTTTCTATTCTCTCCTTCTCTCTTGTGCGTTCATCCTTGTTTTCGTTCATTGTCAACATACGTCCTTTCTTCCTGTAAGATCTTCTTCCTTTCTTCTGTATCTCTTTTATTCAATATGGTTTATATTGTGGAGTCTGTTGAGAAATTTCGTTCTGATTTTTCCATTCCTTCCTGGGTAACTCTAGAGGTTCTTTCTGAGCCTTTAGATTATTTTCGATTGGCTGAGGGACATTGGTTCCCCAGTCTTTTCATTGCTGAATGTGGTTTTTCCTTTCCACCGAACCCATTGTGTCTTGAGTTTTGTCAATATTTTGATCTTGTCCCTGCAAAAATAGCCCCCAATTCATGGAGAATAATTAATGGGGTGCACAAATTAAATCTAACTCATGGGACTCATATTGGGATCCCTGAAATTATGTATTGCTATAAATGGGCTACTCTAGATAATATTTATTACTTAAAAACTAGGTTTCTGAATAGGGCTCTTGTAGTTAACCTCCCTGACTCAAATAAAGATTATTTTGAGCATGGGTTGATCATAAAAAATTGGCAATATGCCCCTTTAACTGGAGATGAAGTATACAACGGTCCCAGATGCCCCCTCATATGGCAATGGGATAGGTTTATTTTTCATTTTATTTTACTTACGAAATTATGCTTTCATCATGTTTGACAAAATGTATGATTGATATCTCGTTATGTATTTATTTGCAGTTGATAGCAAAAGAAAAACTCCAAAGGAATCGGAAGTTAATATCAAGCATCTGAAACTTATCTGGGGTTTGCATAAGAACGTTGCAGACGAGCACATTAGGTCTGCATCATATTTGCTACAGTATAAGAGTTATACAACCTCTTATACTGCTCGTCCTGTTGAGCCAACTTCCACCCCAGAAGACTCTTCTTCAGATTCTCATCTTCCTTTAAGTCAAAGGATGGGTAAGAAAAGAGCTCCTCCTGCTCTCTTCGATGATGTTACTTCTGTTGCTGGGGCCAAGAAAAGCAAAGCTGATGTCCCAGAGGGGACTAAAAAAGTGGATGCTGGGTCTTCTAAAAGCTACCGAGAAGCCCCCAGTGGTTCCGAGCAAGAAAAGTGCTCATGTAGATGTAATTACAATCTCTCCGACCAAGACTTCTTTGGTTGAAGGTTCTGAACTCCCATTGAGGAGATTGAGGAAATCATCCTCAGTTACTCCGACTGAAACTGCCTCCTCTCTACCTGCTGGTGGTACTGATGTTCCAAACATCAATCTTCCAAGTTCTGCAATGAGCTCGGTCGTACCCGAGGTCCATGGTATTGATGAAAAAATTCCTAGGGATATGCTGACATCCTTAGCTACTCGTTACCTTGCTTCAGTAAATTTCTCATACTTCTGGTTTTTCTTTCTTTCTCTGAATGCTTGCATTTTGTATTGACTTTACTATTTCTCTCATCTTTCAGCTGGTGAACTGTTTCAATAATATTTTGAAGAAGGATGAGGCTATTAAAGCTTCAAGCTCCTCGTCAGGTGTAGAGGATGCTCTGTTGGGTTTGACCCAATCTTTAAAGGAATCTCGTCAACAGTATGTTGAGGAAAAAGCTGTTTGGGAGAAAAAGTTGGCTGTGGCTGAAGCTGAGAAGGTGAAGATGGCTGAAACCTCCAAGAATTTGGAGGATAAAGTAAAAGGTTTAGAGGTTGAACATCAGGAATATGATGGCAAAGTGAAAAAGGCAGAGGAAGAGTTATCTACCCTGCGAGATATCAAGGTCAAAAAAGAGGAATTGGATGTAAAACTTTCCTCGGAGAAATTAAGAAGAAAAGTCGCAGTCAAAAAATCTTTCAGTGCTGGTTGGGAGAAAGGATGGGATAAGGGGATTGCTGCAATGACATCCCAAGTCCAATATGGGAAGTTGAAAAACTTCCACGATGGCTGGGTAGCTACTCTGCAAGAGTTGAAGGTTAAAGACGATTCTGAGCTATTCCAACGACACCTCCCTGGTCCTCCTCCAGCAATTGTGGAAGAAGAAGAAGATGAACCTCTCTCAGATGAATCTTCTATGGCTATGGGTGACCCAGTCTCTGCTTCTCAACCCTCTATCATCGAGGATATTTTTTCTATGCCTCCTCCTGCCGAGAAGATTCCTGCTGATCAAACCGTTGTTACCACCGAGCAACCGAGCTCCTCGTCCCAGCCTCCCGAGAAAGTCTTGAGAGACAAGGAAAAGGTGTGAAGTTGTTCGGCATTATTTTGTAATCGAACAATGTAATCCTTTTGTGATCTAATAAAATACATCTTTGCTCATCTCTGTTGTTGATGATTTGATTGCTTTTATTTAACTACTGCTTTCTCTTCGTTATTAGTTTTTGGCCAGAATGGAATTGATATCTGCTCCTGATACTGAGTTGATGCGACAATGCAATGGATATTATAAAGCTGGTCATACAGACCTAAGTGTATCAGAGATTGTCGACATTCTTGGTCACGATGCTTCAGAACAAGCAGTTGAGGCTTACCGGTACCTGAAGAATTTACTTGATAGATCTGTGGCCAATAATGTGGCATACTACGAATTGATCGAGGAACTTCATGGTTCCATAGAGGATCTTCAAAATCAACACAATGCATCAATGGCTTCGTTGCACAAGGATTATGAAAATAGATATCAACAACTTTCTTCTGAAACAGGCCATAAAAAGATTATCGCTGGATATGATATTAGGGAAAGGACCCTAAAAGGTGAAGTTGAAGCTTGCAGGCAGATTGCCGAGATCCTGGAACAAGAAAATAATAATTTACAGAAAAAGTTGGCTCAATATGAATCTGCAGCGTCATCTTCCACTGCTCTAGTGCCTGTTACTGATGAAGGTTTCTCGTTCTTAGAAGTTGAAAATGCCAAACTAAGGCAAGAACTGGATAACTTGAGAAAATCTGTTATTCCTGTGACTGCTCGGGGACGAGGAAGAGGTTCTCTGGGACGAGGAAGAATTGTCGAGGAGCAAACTAAATCCAATGAAATATAAGGAATTGGTCATTCAAATTTCATGACAACAAAAGAGGAACATGAAGCCCTTATGCTTTTGACTCACTTGAGTCTAGACTGTATAAGAGCTCATCTAGTTTGGAAATAGTGACAAAATAGTGTCCATCCTAGAAACCAAAGAGCTTCAGAGATTGGGTTGCTTCTTCTTCTATTCATCTTGTGATGATCCTGCGACTATAGCCATCACTCACACACTTAGAATTTCATTCTTGCATTTCATATTGCACCACTATGTGTATTAATGTTGTGAGTGTGTTTAAATCCCTCAATTTGATTTTTAATAATTTTTTGGGAATTTAAAACATATTTTAAACAAGGTTTTATTTGATTAAAACTTGATTTAAAAGGTCTTGGGGTTAATGTATAAATATGGATTGTTGTGTTTATTGGCCTAAAGTTACTCTAGGTAGAACCCGAAAGCGCTAAAGACTTTAGGGTTGGCTTTGTAATTATTTTGGGACGCGCGTTTACATTCATCCTCAGGCCTACACCTGCTGTCCTCTGATTGGCCTGAACTGTGTTTCTTTACTGAGACAAACCATCGCGTGCTTTCAGACCTTAGATCAACCCTTATCGATGGCCTGCATGTCTTTTGAGTGAATCCCAGTGTAAACCCTTTAACCAATCACAGTGTGTTTAATCCACCGCCTGTTATGAGCCCTTAGATTGGAGTCAAAGGAGCTTGACTCAATCAGAGCCCTTGATTTTGAACGAAGCTCTGGAATCTTCTTCTCTTCCTATTTAAAGGCCTCTCATCTCAGCCTTCGAAAGCTTTTGCCATGAAAAGTCTCAGAGAATAGAGAGAGGAGAGAGAAGAGAGGAGAGAGAAGAGAGAAGTTAGAGAGAGAAACCAAACCCTAGTCAAAAACCCTAACTTCGTCAAAATACCTCTAAACCTAAACCACTTACCTCTCCATAAACACCATAACCAAATAAACACCATCCTTAGTGTTTCTTGAGTTATGAGAGTTCGAGTTGAGTGATTTCTGGTTTGCTGAAATCCTTGTGTTCATAAATCTTATTTCCAACTTAGACATAGACTCAGATCTTGTTCCTCTTTCAATAGAAATCATAGATCTGAAGTTTTTCATGTCACAACACACTTAGTTGCATTTATTTCTCATCTTGAGAATTTCGTTGTTGATTGTTTTCTGATAAAACATTTTCTTACTTCAGAATCAACAATAGATGTTTTTCTATTTCTGTTTTTACAAAACCTAACCTGACCTAGTGGGATTCGCACTTGGAGGGTTCTCAATCCCCATAATATTTTCAAAAGTGATTGAGAAAGGTCTTGACCGATTTCTTAAGCAAGATCTCCGTGGAATCTGGGTTATTTTGAAAGGTCAAAAAGGTTCTTGGTTTTGTAAGAAAGAAAAATAACAAATACACTGCATATAGACTTTATATGTGATTTGTTAGGATCGTCTGTAACTAATAAGTGTGTGTGTGTGCATGCATGTGTTTTAGAACACCATTCACAAACATCTTCACACTACAAACACTGAAAGTGTTGGCTATAAGATTTGGTGAACATAAGTCGACGTAAAGTGCTGAAACAAAGAAGAGTTGACAAACTGAGACAACTACATCAACAAACAAGATCTGCAGAAAAGTTAAGGACGCCAGAGGGTACAATCCTGAACTTGTATAGATTTGTTTTTGTGTGCATGTTAGTTAAATAGGTTGTAACTCATATATTTGTTTTAGTGATTGTTTTTGTTTTACTCCGTAAAGGGAGTCGTGGATGTTTCCTCAAGGTTGAGGTTTTACCACGTAAAAATCCTGAGTATCAATATTTCTACATCTTCTCATCTCATTCTGATCGTGTGCTGAGTTTAAAACATTTTAAACTGTTTACTAAAACTTGTTATCAAATCTTGTCCATATCTCGTACATACTTTTGTTAACACATCTTGTGTTCAAATCATTTTGATTTAAGTAAAGAGTTTCTTCAACAAACTTTCGGAGTTGCTTAAATAGTTTATTTTCATAAACGGCTTTGGCAACGCTATTTTAAGACCAACTACAGTTGATGGGTTTTTATCCCCGACCAGCTATACTTGGTTCAATTTCAAATATTTTGTTCTTCAAAGAACTTTTTGTAATAATCTTACCTCCCGACCAACATAAGTTGTAATTTGAGAGTATATTTGTATCTTACCAACACCGTAATTGATCATGCTGGTGTACACCTCCTAACCAAAGGAGTAGTAGTGGTAGTAGTATTAGTTCTTTCAAAATTTTTGGCTTTTTCGAGCTGTCCACTAGATATCTTACCAACCGTAGTTGGTCACACTAGTGTCGCCTCCTAAACAAAGGAGTAGTTTTTTTTTGGCTCTTTCGAGCTGTCCACTAGATATCTTACCAACCGTAGTTGGTCACACTAGTGTCGCCTCCTAACCAAAGGAGTAGTTTTTTTGGCTCTTTCGAGCTGTCCACTAGATATCTTACCAACCGTAGTTGATCACACTAGTGTCGCCTCCTAACCAAAGGAGTAGTTTTTTTGGCTCTTTCGAGCTGTCCACTAGATATCTTACCAACCGTAGTTGATCACACTAGTGTCGCCTCCTAACCAAAGGAGTAGTTTTTTGGCTCTTTCGGGCTGTCCACTAGATATCTTACCAACCGTAGTTGATCACACTAGTGTCGCCTCCTAACCAAAGGAGTAGTTTTTTTGGCTCTTTCGAGCTGTCCACTAGACATCTTACCAACCGTAGTTGATCACACTAGTGTCGCCTCCTAACCAAAGGAGTAGTTTTTTGGCTCTTTCGAGCTGTCCACTAGATATCTTACCAACCGTAGTTGGTCACACTAGTGTCGCCTCCTAACCAAAGGAGTATTTTTTGGTGCGTAGTGTATTACACACTAGTATTCCCCGAAAAACTTTCAACAGAAAGAAAATGGTGAAACATCCTCGTTATATTCATAATGAAGGAAATGCTTTACATTTTACATTACTGATAATACTTGTGCAGGTGTTCAGCATTCCATGCGTTCTTAAATTCTTCTCCCTCTAAAGTTGCTATTCTGTAAGTTCCTGGTCGAACAACCTCTGTAACTTGGTAAGGTCCATGCCAGTTTGCTTCCAACTTATTTTGCTTCTGAATGACTTTATTTAGCACATAATCCCCTTCTTTTAAGTCACATTTCTTCACCCTTTTGTTGTAGAACAGAGCTGTACGTTGTTGGTAAGTAGCATTTCTAATGGCTGCCTCTTCTCTAACCTCCTCGAGCATATTCAAATCCAGTCTTCTCATCAAATCGCTGACTGGGGAATTTAAATTCAGCACTCTATGAGTTGGGAGACCCAACTCGGCAGGAATCACAGCCTCACTTCCAAATGCTAGCATATATGGTGATTCTCCAGTTGCTGCTCGGGGAGTTGTTCGGTAAGCCCATAGTACTGATTGTAGCTCATTAATCCAATTTGCTTTAGCCTCACTTAGTCTTTTCTTCAACCCATTTAGTAATGTTCTGTTCGTCACCTCAGTCTGTCCATTGCTTTGAGGATGGCCTGGTGCTGAATGAAATTTTAGAATGTTCGACTGATGACAATAGGCAGCGAATTCCTCGTTATCAAATTGTGTTCCATGGTCTGTGATGAAAGCATGAGGGAGACCATATCGACAAATGATGCTCTTCCAAATGAACTGATATACCTTCTCGTACGTCATATCAATTAGTGGTTCAGCTTCCACCCACTTAGTAAAGTAATCCACTGCTACGACGAGGTACTTGAACCTTCCTCGGGTCGTCGACAATGGTCCAACCAGATCAACCCCCCATATGGCAAATGGCCAAGGTGAAGTTATGGGTGTCAACAATGCTTGTGGAGTTCTTCGGATGGAGGAAAAACGTTGGCACTTGTCACACTTCTTGGCATAGGCTATACAATCAGCCTTCATCGTCGGCCAGTAATATCCCTGTGTCATTACCCTTTGCAAAAGTGTCCGACCTGCTACATGAGCTCCACAGGATCCTTCATGGATTTCTTCTATCAATTCCTTGACTTCTGATGGATGTACACATCTCTGTAAACCTGCCATAATTCCTCGTCTATACAAAACACCATTAGTTAACACATACCGAGCAACTTTATACTTCAATTTCTTGGCAGCTAACTTGTCCTCCGGTAATTCTCCTTCTTCAATGTATGCCCTGATAGGATCCATCCAAGATGGTCCTAAATCAAGGGTAATAATTTTCACCGTCAGATCTTCTTTTATGCTCCGACTTTCTAATACTTCAATTGGTATCGTTCTTCGTAGCTCGGTGCTCGTAGCTGACGCTAATCGGGCCAATGCGTCTGCTCTAGCATTCTCCATCCTCGGTATTCTCACCAATTGAATGGCATCAAATTCTACCAAAACTTCCATCACCTTTGCATGATACTTCGCCATTAATTCTCCCTTGACTGCATATACTCCCATCATCTGATTCACAATTAATTGAGAATCACTGAACACCATTATTTGCCGTGCTTCCATAAATTTCGCTAAATTTAAACCTGCTATCAAGGCCTCATACTCAGCCTCATTATTGGAGGCTTTGAATTGAAATCGCAATGCATACTCCATGTCAATATCATCGGGGGTGTTTAAAACAATCCCTGCTCCACAACCAGCGGTGCAAGACAACCCATCCACGTATAATCTCCATGTAGGTAACTTGTCTTCAAATTTCTTATCTGTCAGAGTTCCTCGGTAAAATATCTGCTGTTTTCTTTCATCATCCTTTGGTATCTTTCTCTCCTCGTCGATCATTTGTTCACACCCTTTTACCAACCATAGTTGGTTTGGGTTTGAATATGATGATTTTTCTACATCCACGAGTCCTTTTACCAACCTTAGTTGGTCTGGATCTGTGTCTGTTGATCCTGTATCGTCCACAGGTTGGTCAGCAAGTACCTTTTGTTCCTCGAGGGTATCAGGGTATGTGAATTCTGTTATAAAATCTGCTACAGCTTGCCCCTTTAATGATGATCTGGGTTTGTACACAATATCATATTCACCGAGTTCTATTGCCCAATACATCAATCTTCCTGATTTTTCTGGCTTGTGAAGGGCTTGTCTTAATGGCATGTCAGTATATACAATGATTGTATAGGCCTGGAAGTATGGCCTCATTCTTCTACTTGCTTCAATTAATGCCAGTGCCAATTTTTCTAGCTTTGGGTACCTGATTTCTGCACCTCGGAAAGCTTTACTTGTGTAATAGATAGGTTTCTGGACTCCATTCTCCAATCTGATCAATGCTGAACTAACTGCATTCTCTGACACTGCCAAATACAAGTACAACTTCTCTCCAGTTATTGGCCTGGACAACAATGGTGGTGCTCCCAAATACTTCTTCAAGTCTTGAAAAGCCTTTTCACATTCATCAGTCCACTCAAAACTTTTTCGCAGTGTTTTGAAGAATGGGAGACATTTATCAGTTGCTCGGGATGCAAATCTGTTGAGCGCTGCAACTCATCCTGTAAGACTCTGTACCTTTTTCTTCGTCGTTGGGGATCGCAGCCCTAAAAGAGCTTTGATCTTTTCTGGATTTGCCTCAATACCTCGTTGGTTGACGATGTATCCGAGGAACATTCCTTCTCGTACTCCAAAGGTACACTTCGTCGGGTTGAGCTTCATTTGGTATTTGTCCAATTGATCAAAGGTCTGGCCTGAGTCAACTAGATGATCAGTAGCTCTCTTGCTTTTGGTGAGCATGTCGTCGACATAGACCTCCATGTTGCAGCTGATTTGTTCGGCAAAAACCTTGTTCATCAACCGCTGATATGTTGCACCTGCATTTTTTAAACCAAAAGGCATAACATTATAACAATAAGTTCCCCTTGGGGTAATAAAAGAAGTACTCTCCCTGTCTTCAGGTTTCATTTTGATCTGATTATAACCAGAATATGCATCCATGAAGCTGAGCAGCTCATGTCCCGAGGTAGCATCCACTAGCTGGTCGATTCTGGGCAATGGAAAATGATCTTTTGGGCATGCCTTGTTCAGATCAGTGAAATCAACACACATTCTCCACTTATTGTTTTTCTTCTTTACCATCACCACATTTGCCAACCAATCTGGATATTTCACATCTTCAATGAATTGGGCTTTCTGGAGCTTCTCGACCTCCTCTTGTATGGCCTGGTTCTTCTCGGGACTAAACACTCTTCTTCTCTGTTTCACAGGTTTGATCTCCTTATTCACATTGAGCTCATGACATAAGAAGTTTGGATCTATTCCTGGCATGTCTTCATGACTCCAAGCAAAAGTATTCTTCCTCTTTCTCAAGAAAACTATCAACTCCTGTTTTATTAAAACATCCAACGACGATCCTATCTGGGTTATTCGTTCAGGATGCTCGTCGTCCAGAATAACATTTTCTGTAGATTCCACCACCTGTCCTTTTACAAGTTGAGATTCATCCCTAGGATCAAGGGTTTCAATTTCTGTATCTTCCTCCACTTGGTAAGTAGTAGTCTTTTTCCTTGATTCTTCAAGTTCCTCTTGCTCGGCAGACGAATAGTAGCATTCTCGAGCTACTTTTTGATCACCTTTCACAACTCCTACCCAAAGTTTGTTGGGAATTTCAAGCACTGATGTACCGTAGATGGAACTGCTTCGAACTTCTTCAATCCCACTCTTCCCATGATGATGTTGTAGGCTGACTACACATTCTTATCCATCACGAAGAAGCGTATTCTTTCTGTTCGACAAGCAGGCCAGGTTCCAATGAATATATCCAACTTGATCGTCCCAAGTGGAAATACTTTCTCGCCAGCAAAACCCAGAAGGGGTCTATGATAAGGCTCCAATTGAGATAATTTCAAATTCAAGCTATCAAAGCATGAATAATACATGATGTCTGCTGAACTACCGTTGTCTACTAACACTCTTGAAATCATTACCTCTTTCATCCTCATTTTGATCACCAAAGGATCGTCATGAGGGTAAAGAACACCTGCCAGGTCGTTTTTTGAAAACCCAATGACTAGCTTCTCTTTATTTACTTTCCTCGGACGATCATCCTCGGCCAGATTTATCCGCTGAATATACGAACAAGCTTGAGCCTCCCCGAGGTAAGCCTTTCTTTCTGCAGTAAGGTCTCCTCCTCCTGCATCTCCTCCTGTAATAACATTACAATCAAATGACCCAAAACGTATGGAAAATACCTCTCGTTCAGGCTGCCTTGGCTTCTTGGGAAGATCAGGGTCATCATCTGGATCATCTTCGTGATCCCTCTTCTTTTTATCCTCTGCACGACGAGGAGATCTAGATCTTTCTCTAGTTCTATCATCATTCTTCCTCTCACCCCTGCGATCTACATATTTTGATAATTTTCCTCTTCGGATGAGCGTTTCAATCTCGTTCTGAAGGGCTATGCAATTTTTGGTCATATAGCCATGATCTTTGTGAAACTCGCAGTATTTGGCCTTATTCCTCAGATCAGGATTTGTCCTCAGTTTTTCTGGCCACTTGATTTCCTCGCTGTTCTTGATTTCTTCTAAAACATGATTAATACCCATTTTCAATGGAGTGTAATTATCGTACTTCTTTAGGACTTCCCATGACGTCCTATTATTCTTGGAGTGCTTGTCACCACCATTACCTTTCTGATCTTTCTTCTTAGACTTGTCGACCTCCACCTTAGTTTCTTTATCCATATTCTTCTTCGCAGACATAGCCTCCTCGGTATTCATGATTTTGGCTGCTTTTGCCATCAATTCGGACATAGTTTTAGGTGGATCTTTGGCCAAGGTGTAGTACAGCTTGTTAGGTAGTAAACCACTCATCAAAGCAGTGATCGCTGTTTTTTCTTCGTAATCTATGACTTCCAACTTCTCGTTATTAAAACGAGTTATGTAATCTCTAGTACTTTCACCTGATTTTTGCCTAACACTTAGCAAATGTGCTACTCGCTTTACTGGCTTTGCTCCAAAACAGAAATTGTCAATGAACAGCTCGGCTAACTGAATAAAAGTTGAAATCTTACCCCGAGGAAGATTATTGTACCATATTTGTGCAGATCCGGTAAGAGTTCCCGAGAATGCTCTACACCTCATCTCATCGGGGACGACATAGATGTCTGCAGCAGCTTGGTATTGTTCTATATGAAGTACATGATCTGTCTTTCCATCGTACTTAGGGGTCACTACAGGTGCTTTGAATTTCGATGGTGTTGGAAAATCCACAATGGCTTGCACAAAAGGTGTCCCTTGAACAAAAGTTCTCTGTAAAGGGTTCCTCGCTTTAGCCATTTCTCCCAGTCTCTCCTCCAACCGTTGAATGGAACCTTTCCATGCTTCATTCCCTTCCTCAGGCCGCCTAGTCCGAGCAATTGATTGTTCTGACATAGCTTCTTGAGATTTATCTCGACGAGTAGCTGGTCGTGATTGTGCTGATCCTTCTCTCAAACCTGATGGTGGCCGTAAACTTCTCGATGGAGCTCTAGGTGGACTCATATTCCTCCTTGGTCCTAATCGAATGAAAGGAGACACCCTGCTTAATCTTTCTAAGGCGCTAGTTCTCTCCGGAGAGAGAGTGATACGTTGACCTGTATCCGTGGCTCGTATTGATGAAATTCGCCCAGGTTGATAAGAAGAATCATTAGATTCTTCATTGCGATATGACCCAGTACGTCTGGATCGCGATTGCCCACGATCACTCCTTTGCCCTGAATATGTAGGTGCACCGCCTTGAAGAGTTTGAATGAGTTGCCTCATAGATTCTTGCATGGCGGTTTGTCCTTGAGCCAGATTTGTCATAATTCCGGCCAGATCTGGAGATGCAGATGGATTTGGAAGATTTCCAGTATTTCCAGCATTTCGATTACTGGATTCTGGGTTATCTGCCATTGATGGTAAATGATTTTTTATGAAAAACGATAATAACAGTCGTTTCCCACAGACGACGCCAATCTGTTGATGTAAAAAACTAGATTGCTCTAATTATTCAATCACAGATAAATAAATAAGACAAAGATTTTTAAAGTGGTTCGGCTAGGAATAAAGCCTACGTCCACTGTTATGTTATTGCTGAATGTTTGTAGAATTCTTGATTACAAGTTCTCTCAAGAAATTCCCCTCCCCCTTGAATGAGGATGATACAAGGTATTTATAGCCTTTAGGCTGTACATAAAGGTTCGATACATTAAATGACATACATATGAAAGGGTAATACATTTAATGTAGCGTGGGCGTCAAGAATATAATTATTCAATGAATAGTCGAACAGTTGTCCGTCTGGTAATTAATGATATAGCCGAGATGCAGCTCGGACCGCCTTAGTGGCTCGTTGATCAGGAGTTCCTCGGAGCGCTGGAGTACCTCGGGGTGCTAGAATTCCTCGGGATATCCTCGTACCTCGGAGAGAACATGAATTGGCCGAAGGAAATGAAGTTCCTTGCTGCTATTGTGCCACGTAGATTGACACGTGTCTTCGTATTATTCGTCCACCTCAGCATATTAATTTTGGTATCAACATATAGCTTCATCTTGTTTTTGACAAAACCGTGTTTCATTTTCAGGGCATTACAACGGTTAGATCTTCCTCAATGGTCAATACACAATTTCGACATTAACTCTCATTATGAATTTAGATTTCTCTCCCTTATTTTATAATTTCATTATGTTGTCTTTTAGTGTGTCTGAGTGATGGAAAATCAATCACTTATTTATAGGGAGGGACATGACCTATATCTTCAACACTAACTTAATCCCAACGGTTCAGCAAGGTAGATAACCAATAGTCCTTTTGACTCTTGGTATTTGGAGTACCCTTTTATTAACTAAAGTGACTCTTAGTATTAATATAACTAGTTTTTAGCCCCACGCGATGCGCGGGTGTGTGTAACATATAATATAATTAAAAATTAAAGGAATTTGCAATCTATCATTAGTGTATATTACTTATAGCAACATCAACTTGTAAAAGCGTTCAATAATCAGACTTAATGTATTTACAATAAAAAAAAATACAAAATATATTTAATCTATATAACAAACTTTATAAATGTACCCTTAGGTTATAAATGACATGTCTCACTGAAAATAGCTTGTTGAACAAATGACAACAAATATAGCATTAATCATATTCAAACGGATTTTATAGTTGAGTTAATAATAAAAACCAATTAAAAATGTCATTGTTTATGTTTATTCCAAATCCTAATTTTGAAATAATTGAGAACTTTTTATATTTCATCATTACATTAAAATGAATAAATCCACAAAGCACAAATATGCCACTAAATGGAGATAAACTAAAGACGTTATTAGAAAAAGTAAATAAACAGGGGAAAACGTAAATTGGCCTTTGAGACAAAAGGGAAAGAAGCCACAAATCATCCAATAGACAAATAATAATAATAATAATAATAATAATAATAATAATAATAATAATAATAATAATAATAATAAACAATGTCATTAGAAAAGGTAAATGAAGAAATTAAACTGATACAAAGACAAAAGAAACCAAACGCAAACAAAATCAATTGAAATGAAGCTAATAGAAAAATGTTGCATAAGATGAAACTAATATTTTGAAAAGAAAAGTGAGCAAAAAAAACAGCAAACATATAAAAAAAATGGTACAAAATTACAAAGCTACCTGTCAATTAAAGGCCCAAAATATCATGAAAAAATTGGCAAATTAATGAATCCAAAAGAAAATTATTAAATCCAAATAGTGCACCAATACAAAACTACAAATAAAGAAATAAAATGAGAAAAAATAAAATCAACCTTTTAAACAAAAGTCAAAGAACCCCATGAAAAAATCAAAACCCAAAAATGCAATTGATACAAAGGTAGAAAAAAAATAAAAGAACTGAGAAATCTACGAACCAGAAGGGAAAAAAAAGAATCTTTTACAAAAGGTAAAACCCAAACATTGCTGCTGCTACTACTACTACTACTACTACTACTACTACTACTACTAATAATAATAATAAATAATGACATTAGAAAAGGTAAAGGAAAAAATTAAACTGATTCAAAGGCAAAATAAACCAAATTCAAATAAAATCAATTGAAATGAAGCTAATAAAAATATGTTACATAAGATGAAACTAATATTTGGGGAAAAAAAAGCAAACATATAAAAAAAAGGGACATATACCAAATAGTCCCTCGGACATTTTTTAATAACCATTTAGTCCAAACTTTTTTATTTTGCCTCAAAAAGTCCTTTGCCACATATTTTGGAGAGGGAGTGCCGCTGACGCGGGCCTCTAAAAATAAGAGGATATTGAGTGCTTGAGGGACTAAATGGGTTAAACTAAAAATATATGTCCTTTTTAAAAAATATATATTTATAGTAGGGACTATTTAATAATTGACCCTAAAAAAAATGTACAAAATTACGAAGCTACTTAAAAGCATAAAATATCATGAAAAATGGGCAAATTAATGAATCCAAAAGAAAATTGTTAAATCCAAGTAGTCCACCAATACAAAAACACAAATAAATAAATAAAATGAAAAAAAAGAAATAATCAACCTTTTAAACAAAAGTCAAAGAACCCGATGAAAAAGTTAAAACCAGAATAATCATTTTAACAAATAGAGCAAATAGATAGAACATAAATCGTAAAATTTAGTTTTCCAATCAAATAAACACGAAAGGGTGAAATAGAGTAGGACTACATTTTCTTGAAAAAAATAAACAAAAAAACTGATTTTCGATGTTGGTTCCAACAAAAGTCATAAATCATAAATAGTTACCTTTTTTTGTCACCGAGAGAGTCACTTTAATATGTGAGAATCACATGTTAGATATAAAAGTAAAATAAGATAAAATAATAACATGAGATGTATTCCATCCTTTACACAAGCAAAAAACAGGAAACAGGAGTATACACTTGAGTAGATTGACGAAAAAGGAGAGTTTGGGGGGGGGGGGCGGGGGGGGTGCTTTACCAACAAAATCCATCACAACTTGTAAAACTAAAGAAAAGAAATTTAACATACATAATCAATACAAAAACAATTGAGCCGTGGGTAGAGGGAGAGGCGTGAATATGTTGATTACAATGGTTGACGTGGGTAAGATTCCAAGAGACAGAAAAAATGAGGAAGAAATGGGAAAAGACAACGGACCAAGAAGTTGAAAATATAACTTTAAGCCTTGTGTGATTATGGGGATTCCTTTGTGATTAAGCCTCTTATTAGAGTACTATAGAGATTAATAGAACATTTATTACTGTCACGTGTCAATTCTCTAAGAAGAGACACTAAAATTATATTATGTTATTAGATTATGTAGCACATTATAAATAATTATTATGTATATTATTCCTCTAATACGATAGTATTAGAGGAATTCATGACCTTTTAATACTTATTATCTTTCTCTATCTTATATTTGAACATTGTGGTTTTTAAAACCTTATGATACTTCTCTCTCTTATCTTGTGTTTTTTGAAACCAAATAAATCAAAAATCTATTTGAAACAAAAAAAAAAAAATTAATTAAAAGTTTGTTGAAAACTAAAAAGATATTCATTATCGGCTACATAAATTAATCTCTCGATTCAACTCAATCTTTTTTTTTTCATACTACTACATCTATATAATGTTTTTATTTCTAAAAAAAAGTTAAAAAAAAGTTTTCAAAATTATTTTTATATAAATAAAAAAAATTCAAAATTATTTTTATATAATCTTCTATCATTATACCTCTCAGTTAGGGGTGGACAAAAAAAAGACCGACCCGAATGGACCAATTGGACCGAACCGAAAATTAAGGCTATTTTGAAATCGGTCCGAAAATCGGTTCACAAAACCTAAAAATCGATTAAACCGGTCCGGTCCGCGGTCCACTATAATAAAAGACCGATTTGGACCGGACCGGACCGATTCCAATATATATATATAATAAAAATAATGTTATTTTGTTTCTTATGTATAGTTTTTGAATTAATGTATATAACTTATGAATTTAATTTGAAACATTTTATATATGTATAGACATTATTTTATTTGGGTTAAAAAAAACCATGTAAATATCACTTGGAGTTTCGAGTATTATTTTTTTGTATATATATTTGTGTGAAAAATAGATAAAAAAATTCATAAAATGCACATATATATAAAATAGGGTCTGGACCGAATTAGTAGGTTAACCGAATTAATCGATTCAGTTCCGGTCCAAAAAAATTGAGGACCGAATATTCGGTCCGGTCCAAAAAATAGGTAAAACCCGGATCGGACCGGACCGTGCCCACCCCTACTCTCAGTTAGTAAGATTAGTGGGGGAATCCCAAACCAACATGCAAATCTAAGCACCCAAATGTTGAAATATTTGAAGGAATTGTTGCAGTGGCGGATCCAGGATTTTTGATCAATCGGGACCAAAGTTTCGAGGGGTACCGGGGGTTCGGAGGCGGGAGGTCCCGAGACGAATTTTTTTGAGTTATTTCGAGTTTTATACAAATTATAACATTATTTCGAGTTTTATACAAATTATAGTTCATCCAAATTGACTAAAAATTATATGTTTCAAGTTTTTTTTGGACATATATGTTTGGAACACAAATTACAGAAATTTGACAAGGTTTAGATTTTTAATTAATTACAATTTTATACCCTCAGTTTTGAATATAATTAGAGATATACCTTAAAATTTAAAATTTTACCAAAAAATACTATATATATATACTTTTTATTTTTTATTTTTCAAAAATTAAACCAGGGCCAAAGCTCCCCTTGGACCCCATGTTCATCCTCCAGTGAATTGTTGGATCATTTCCTTTTCATGGACGAAGACACTCACCTGCCTTGATAGCTTTGTTACCCCTCACGAATACCTCCACTTAGTTCGGCCAAAAAGAAAGAAGTTGCCCTTACCCTAGTTGCTTATGATGGACACTTCGCACCAAATTTTGCTTTTAAAATATGGATCGGTAAATAGGACCATAAAAGTGGTTCGGTCAGTTGTCTAAGAGTCTAATAAATGATAGAAACGTGGCATCAGTTATATTTATTTTAGGCTTTTAACAAATAAAATTACTTGTTAAATTTAAATTCTTACAGAATTAAAAATATTTATTAAAATTGAATTTTTAGCAAATAAAAATATGGGGCATATACCAAATAGTCCCTCAATTTTTTTTAATACATATTTAGTCCAAATCTTTTTATTTTGTACCAAAAAGTGTTGGATTAATTCCAATATTTATTGAGTTTAATTTTTAGTTGTTAATATTTTATTATATTATTTGTGTTTTATTTTAAACATAGTTTGGGTTTTAATTTAGAAAGTAGAAACATGAGCAAATGGGTGTGAAAGATATGGGGAATGCTCAAAATCCCATATTGTCCCACATTGGAAGAATACTACAAAAGGTAGTGGTATATCAACTAAAGGACAACTAAGATTCTTAGTTGACAAGTCAAATAAGAGGCTATGATCCTACGCATCGCGGTGGTGCTTAAGCACCACCAATCGCGACACGCGTAAGCGCGACACGCGGCGCGCGAAAGGGCGATTGGGCGACTTAGGGCGCATTGCGCGCTTTGACGCGCACTTGGCACGTGCGCATCGTCGCTTGGAGCGTGGGAGCCTAAAGTTTTGACGAGGTAAAACAGATCAACGGTTGTGATTAAACGATCCGATCAAAGGGTTCAAAATCCGAAACGGCTTGATCTAAACCGTTAGATGAACTCGTAGCGTTTCGTGTAGGGGATGTCCATTCGCTTACGATGGGACGCCTAATCTGAACCGTTAGATCGTAGCTGTTCCAAACAGGCACGATCCAACGGTTGCTGAGTCACCCCATGAAGAGCTGTGACTGTTGAAGAACAGTCACAGAAATGGCTATAAAAAGAGTTCCAGACCTCTGTTTTGGACACCGAAAATTGCTAGTTTCTCCTCTCTCCGTCCTCTATACTTTGGCATTATCAAGTTACAAATTCAGAGTGTTCTCGGGTTTGATCAAACAGTACATAGTTTGAATCAAACAACTGTTCATACTGCATTGTATCCTGAAGGCAGGTTCTACAAAACCCATTGTGTACTCGCGGTTCTGGTTCTGCCTCAACCGGATTGGGAGAAATTTTGCCTAAAAGAAAGCGTTCCAAGAACGTGCCTTGCAGAAATTAATTATTATATTTCGTTCTTTCCATAATAAAACTCCAACAGTTTTAGGCAAAATATTATATTCTTATTACTCCACTCAAATGGAAGGAACTGTGGCACAATCTATCCAAGTCATGACTCAAGACTTAATCCGACTCGACCGTTTTGATGGCGGAAATTTCACCCGTTGGCAAGAGAAAGTTATGTTCTTCCTCACATCACTAAAACTTGCATACATTCTAGATGATAACCTTGAACAAATTCCCGAGCCCACACCCGAAGACACCGAAGGAATAAAGCAAAAACGTGTGAAGAGGAAAGAAGACGAATTTATGTGTCGAGGACACATCCTCAATGCTTTGTCTCAAACTGTTTATAGCGCTCATAGAATGATTCCGACGGCAAAGGAATTATGGAAGGCTTTGGAGATAAAGTATCAAAACGAGGAAGCGAGCAATCGTAAGTTTCTAATTTCAAACTATATGAATTTTAGAATGAATAATGATAAATCTGTCGTTGCACAAGCCCATGAACTCCAACAAATTGTTGGTGACCTTAAAGCCGCTGGTATTAATCTTCAAGATGAATTTCAAGTAGGGGTGATTGTTTCAAAACTTCCATCCTCTTGGAATGGCTTTAAGAAGAAAATTAATCATGATGAAAAGACTTATACTGTGGAATCCCTTCTTCGTCACCTTCGTATTGAAGATGATACTCGTATTCGAGAAAAGAAGGATGAACAAAGTGAGGGTCATTCAAAAGCTAATATGGTTGAGGATCAAAAATCCAAGATTACCAAAGACTCAAAATTTAAAGCAAAGAATGATTCCAAATTCAAGAACCAAGGTGCAAATAAGAAAAAGAAGGGAAAATGTTTCTTCTGTGACAAACCGGGCCATTATTCTCGAGAATGTCGTCTTAAAAAGAAGGCATTTAAAGAAAAACAAGGGTCGAAGGAAACCAACAATGTTGAAGATCTTATTGCTACTGTTTGCGAAGCAAATTCAATTGATAATGAAAGTGGATGGTGGCTGGATACCGGCGCAACGGTCCACATATGCAAAGACCGCTCTTCATTCAAAACATATCAAGAAATTGATGGAAAAGAAGTGAAGATGGCAAATAATCTTCGCGCCAATGTAGTTGGAAAAGGCACAGTGGAATTGAAGCTAACTTCTGGAAAGACACTTACTCTAATTGATGTACTTCATGTACCTGATATGTGTAAAAATCTTGTGTCTGGGGACCTTCTCAATAAGAGAGGTTTCAAACTAGTGTATGAGTCTGATAAGTTTGTATTGTCTAAGAATGGCCAATTTATTGGCAAAGGGTACTCTTGTAACGGCATGATTAAAATTAATGTAATCAATGATATTAGTTCTGCTTATATGGTTGAGTCTATTTCTTTATGGCATAGTAGATTAGGTCATGTGAATTATAGAAGTATAAAAAATATGACTAATCTCGGCTTAATCTCGGATTGTAAATTTGATAACCTTTCTAAATGTGAAATTTGTGTTCAATCGAAGATAACTTGAAAGTCGTTCAAATCTGTTGAGAGGAAATCCGAAATGCTTGATCTTATTCATAGTGATGTATGTGATATGAAGAGTAATATGAATCGTGGTGGAAATAAATATTTCTTAACTTTCATTGATGATTACTCTAAGTATGCATATACATATTTACTTAAAAGTAAAGATGAAGTTTTCGAGAAATTCCTAATTTTTAAAGCAGAATTTGAAACTCAACAAAATCGAAAAATTAAAGTCCTACGATCCGATAGGGGTGGTGAATATTACCCGAGTGAGTTTATACAATTTTGTAATACTCATGGGATAATCCATCAAGTTACGGCGCCATATACGCCACAACAAAATGGAACGGCGGAAAGGAAAAATAGGACTTTAGTTGAAATGATAAATTCAATGTTAATCAGTTCTGGTTTACCTTTGTCGATGTGGGGAGAAGCGGTTTTATCCGCATGTTATATTTTAAATAGAGTTCCATTGAAAAACAAGGATATTACACCATATGAATTATGGTTTAATCGTAAGCCTAATCTTAGACGTCTTAAAGTTTGGGGATGTCTTGCTTATGTAAGAAAACCCGAACCTAAAAGACCTAAACTAGGAAATAGGACTTACAAATGTGTTTTTATTGGATACTCTAGTAACAGTACGACTTATAGATTTTTAAACCTTGAAACTCAAGAAATCATTGAGTCGGTAGATGTGCAATTTTTTGAACATCTAACAAAGTTTAGTACTTTGAATCAAGGTTTAGAAAATAATAATTCGACTGTTGACTCCTCAAATTTAGAAGAAAATTCACAACCTATATCTTCTTCAGAAACAACGAATGACGTTGAACCACGAAGGAGTAAAAGACAAAGAACTGAAAAAACATTTGGGCCTGACTTTGTTATTT
The DNA here is from genome assembly GCA_949130495.1 of Sambucus nigra. Taxonomy (NCBI): domain Eukaryota; kingdom Viridiplantae; phylum Streptophyta; class Magnoliopsida; order Dipsacales; family Adoxaceae; genus Sambucus; species Sambucus nigra. Next base: position 444,182,479 of record OX422222.1, on the reverse strand, counting down.
ATTTAGTTGAAGGGGATTTAAATGAGACTAAGAACAAAACTAAATTTGTTCTTAATGTAGAAGATGAACCGACCACATTTCATGAAGCGGTAACATCTAGGGATGCTGTCTTTTGGAAAGAAGCAATAAATGATGAAATGAACTCAATTTTGTCAAATCAAACTTGGGTTATTTCCGATCTTCCCCCCGGGTCTAAACCTATTGGGTGCAAATGGATATTTAAAAGAAAATTAAATCCGGATGGTTCTATAAATAAATTTAAGGCAAGACTAGTTGCTAAAGGCTATAAGCAAAAATATGGAATTGATTACTTTGATACATATGCTCCTGTTGCTCGAATCACTTCCATTAGGATATTAATATCTCTTGCTTCTATTCACAATTTAGTTATTCATCAAATGGATGTTAAAACTGCATTTTTAAATGGTGATTTAGAAGAAGAGATTTATATGGAACAACCCGAAGGGTTTGTATTGCCTGGCCAAGAAAAGAAAGTGTGTAAATTGGTTAGATCTCTTTATGGCCTTAAACAAGCTCCTATGCAATGGCATGAGAAGTTTAATAATATTGTTATATCTCATGGATATAAAGTTAATGATGCCGACAAATGTATATATAGTAAATTTGAAAATGGTGTTGGTGTTATTATATGCTTATATGTGGATGACATGTTAATATTTGGGTCTAATCTCAAATATGTTGAAGAAACCAAAAGGTTTCTTTCATCAAAATTTGATATGAAAGATCTTGGAGAAGCTGATGTGATTTTAGGAATCAAAATTGTGAGAAAGGATAATTCTTTAGCGTTATCTCAATCTCATTATATAGAAAAAGTTCTTAAAAGATATAATCATTTCGAACTTAAGCCAGCTGCTACACCTGTGGATCCTAGCATCAAATTAATGAAAAATACTGGGCGTGCTATGGACCAACTTAAATATGCTAGTATTATTGGGAGTCTAATGTTTGCCATGCATTGCACTAGACCAGACATTGCTTATGCAGTGAGTATATTGTGTAGATTTACAAGTAATCCAGGACAAGAGCACTGGAATGCAATTTCTAGGGTGCTTAGATATCTGAAGAGGAATTTGAATTATGGCTTACATTATGTAGGATATCCATCTGTTTTAGAAGGATATAGTGATTCAAGTTGGAATAATCTTGAATAAAAATCCAAGTCAACTACTGGTTGGATTTTTACGCTAGGAGGAGCAGCTATCTCTTGGGGATCCAAGAAACAAACATGTGTATCAGATTCAACAATGCAATCTGAATTTATAGCCCTAGCAGATGCATGTAAAGAAGCAGAATGGCTTAGAAATGTGTTGTATGATATTCCTTTATGGAAAAAGCCATCACCTTCTATTATGATAAGTTGTGATAACCAAGCCACAATTTATAAAGTTTCGAACAAAACTTACAACGGAAAATCTAGACACATTAGTCTAAGACATCAAATTATAAGAGAATTACTCAAGGAAGGAGTAATTACAGTCGACTATATTAAAACGAACAAGAATTTAGCAGATCCTCTGACTAAAGGTCTTGTAAGAGAGATGAAATATATCACCTCAAAAGGAATGGGACTAAGGTCTATTAAATAACACAACTATATTTAATGGGAACCCAACTCATATCTTGAAAATATAGATAGAGTTCAATGTGGTACAAACAAGTTAAATTATAGTTATGGAACACTAGGAATTTATACAAAAAAGTTCCATTCCTATATGCCTAGTGTTGGTTTTCTGCATGTTAGAGGATGAAGTTCACTTCTTAATAAATCATATAAGTGTGACTCGCAGAATCACTAAAGTTGATTTACCAATTCGAGTGTCGAAAGTGTGGCCGCTTTCTATGAAATCAAGACCGATCCTAAAGCGCTCGTGAAATCAGGATTAGCACAAGGCCATAAAAGTGCATGCTAGAAGAACACTTATAAACTCAGAAATCGGTATGTGTGATAGTTCCGGCTAGTCTCAAAAGGTCCTTGGTTCAAGATACGTTCACCACAGCACCTTGATGAAGCTTTGAATTATTTTCACTATATGGAAGTTCAAGTCCGAAAGACACTTCTCATTTATGTACTAGATTTTAGCGATAATGCCAAAAGTTATTTATTGTCTTTTTTGCTTTGCTCTCTTGTGTATATTGAAATTGGTGGGAGAATGTTGGATTAATTCCAATATTTATTGAGTTTAATTTTTAGTTGTTAATATTTTATTATATTATTTGTGTTTTATTTTAAACATAGTTTGGGTTTTAATTTAGAAAGTAGAAACATGAGCAAATGGGTGTGAAAGATATGGGGAATGCTCAAAATCCCATATTGTCCCACATTGGAAGAATACTACAAAAGGTAGTGGTATATCAACTAAAGGACAACTAAGATTCTTAGTTGACAAGTCAAATAAGAGGCTATGATCCTACGCATCGCGGTGGTGCTTAAGCACCACCAATCGCGACACGCGTAAGCGCGTAAGCGCGACACGCGGCGCGCGAAAGGGCGATTGGGCGACTTAGGGCGCATTGCGCGCTTTGACGCGCACTTGGCACTTCGCACGTGCGCATCGTCGCTTGGAGCGTGGGAGCCTAAAGTTTTGACGAGGTAAAACAGATCAACGGTTGTGATTAAACGATCCGATCAAAGGGTTCAAAATCCGAAACGGCTTGATCTAAACCGTTAGATGAACTCGTAGCGTTTCGTGTAGGGGATGTCCATTCGCTTACGATGGGACGCCTAATCTGAACCGTTAGATCGTAGCTGTTCCAAACAGGCACGATCCAACGGTTGCTGAGTCACCCCATGAAGAGCTGTGACTGTTGAAGAACAGTCACAGAAATGGCTATAAAAAGAGTTCCAGACCTCTGTTTTGGACACCGAAAATTGCTAGTTTCTCCTCTCTCCGTCCTCTATACTTTGGCATTATCAAGTTACAAATTCAGAGTGTTCTCGGGTTTGATCAAACAGTACATAGTTTGAATCAAACAACTGTTCATACTGCATTGTATCCTGAAGGCAGGTTCTACAAAACCCATTGTGTACTCGCGGTTCTGGTTCTGCCTCAACCGGATTGGGAGAAATTTTGCCTAAAAGAAAGCGTTCCAAGAACGTGCCTTGCAGAAATTAATTATTATATTTCGTTCTTTCCATAATAAAACTCCAACAGTTTTAGGCAAAATATTATATTCTTATTACTCCACTCAAATGGAAGGAACTGTGGCACAATCTATCCAAGTCATGACTCAAGACTTAATCCGACTCGACCGTTTTGATGGCGGAAATTTCACCCGTTGGCAAGAGAAAGTTATGTTCTTCCTCACATCACTAAAACTTGCATACATTCTAGATGATAACCTTGAACAAATTCCCGAGCCCACACCCGAAGACACCGAAGGAATAAAGCAAAAACGTGTGAAGAGGAAAGAAGACGAATTTATGTGTCGAGGACACATCCTCAATGCTTTGTCTCAAACTGTTTATAGCGCTCATAGAATGATTCCGACGGCAAAGGAATTATGGAAGGCTTTGGAGATAAAGTATCAAAACGAGGAAGCGAGCAATCGTAAGTTTCTAATTTCAAACTATATGAATTTTAGAATGAATAATGATAAATCTGTCGTTGCACAAGCCCATGAACTCCAACAAATTGTTGGTGACCTTAAAGCCGCTGGTATTAATCTTCAAGATGAATTTCAAGTAGGGGTGATTGTTTCAAAACTTCCATCCTCTTGGAATGGCTTTAAGAAGAAAATTAATCATGATGAAAAGACTTATACTGTGGAATCCCTTCTTCGTCACCTTCGTATTGAAGATGATACTCGTATTCGAGAAAAGAAGGATGAACAAAGTGAGGGTCATTCAAAAGCTAATATGGTTGAGGATCAAAAATCCAAGATTACCAAAGACTCAAAATTTAAAGCAAAGAATGATTCCAAATTCAAGAACCAAGGTGCAAATAAGAAAAAGAAGGGAAAATGTTTCTTCTGTGACAAACCGGGCCATTATTCTCGAGAATGTCGTCTTAAAAAGAAGGCATTTAAAGAAAAACAAGGGTCGAAGGAAACCAACAATGTTGAAGATCTTATTGCTACTGTTTGCGAAGCAAATTCAATTGATAATGAAAGTGGATGGTGGCTGGATACCGGCGCAACGGTCCACATATGCAAAGACCGCTCTTCATTCAAAACATATCAAGAAATTGATGGAAAAGAAGTGAAGATGGCAAATAATCTTCGCGCCAATGTAGTTGGAAAAGGCACAGTGGAATTGAAGCTAACTTCTGGAAAGACACTTACTCTAATTGATGTACTTCATGTACCTGATATGTGTAAAAATCTTGTGTCTGGGGACCTTCTCAATAAGAGAGGTTTCAAACTAGTGTATGAGTCTGATAAGTTTGTATTGTCTAAGAATGGCCAATTTATTGGCAAAGGGTACTCTTGTAACGGCATGATTAAAATTAATGTAATCAATGATATTAGTTCTGCTTATATGGTTGAGTCTATTTCTTTATGGCATAGTAGATTAGGTCATGTGAATTATAGAAGTATAAAAAATATGACTAATCTCGGCTTAATCTCGGATTGTAAATTTGATAACCTTTCTAAATGTGAAATTTGTGCTCAATCGAAGATAACTTGAAAGTCGTTCAAATCTGTTGAGAGGAAATCCGAAATGCTTGATCTTATTCATAGTGATGTATGTGATATGAAGAGTAATATGAATCGTGGTGGAAATAAATATTTCTTAACTTTCATTGATGATTACTCTAAGTATGCATATACATATTTACTTAAAAGTAAAGATGAAGTTTTCGAGAAATTCCTAATTTTTAAAGCAGAATTTGAAACTCAACAAAATCGAAAAATTAAAGTCCTACGATCCGATAGGGGTGGTGAATATTACCCGAGTGAGTTTATACAATTTTGTAATACTCATGGGATAATCCATCAAGTTACGGCGCCATATACGCCACAACAAAATGGAACGGCGGAAAGGAAAAATAGGACTTTAGTTGAAATGATAAATTCAATGTTAATCAGTTCTGGTTTACCTTTGTCGATGTGGGGAGAAGCGGTTTTATCCGCATGTTATATTTTAAATAGAGTTCCATTGAAAAACAAGGATATTACACCATATGAATTATGGTTTAATCGTAAGCCTAATCTTAGACGTCTTAAAGTTTGGGGATGTCTTGCTTATGTAAGAAAACCCGAACCTAAAAGACCTAAACTAGGAAATAGGACTTACAAATGTGTTTTTATTGGATACTCTAGTAACAGTACGACTTATAGATTTTTAAACCTTGAAACTCAAGAAATCATTGAGTCGGTAGATGTGCAATTTTTTGAACATCTAACAAAGTTTAGTACTTTGAATCAAGGTTTAGAAAATAATAATTCGACTGTTGACTCCTCAAATTTAGAAGAAAATTCACAACCTATATCTTCTTCAGAAACAACGAATGACGTTGAACCACGAAGGAGTAAAAGACAAAGAACTGAAAAAACATTTGGGCCTGACTTTGTTATTTATTTAGTTGAAGGGGATTTAAATGAGACTAAGAACAAAACTAAATTTGTTCTTAATGTAGAAGATGAACCGACCACATTTCATGAAGCGGTAACATCTAGGGATGCTGTCTTTTGGAAAGAAGCAATAAATGATGAAATGAACTCAATTTTGTCAAATCAAACTTGGGTTATTTCCGATCTTCCCCCCGGGTCTAAACCTATTGGGTGCAAATGGATATTTAAAAGAAAATTAAATCCGGATGGTTCTATAAATAAATTTAAGGCAAGACTAGTTGCTAAAGGCTATAAGCAAAAATATGGAATTGATTACTTTGATACATATGCTCCTGTTGCTCGAATCACTTCCATTAGGATATTAATATCTCTTGCTTCTATTCACAATTTAGTTATTCATCAAATGGATGTTAAAACTGCATTTTTAAATGGTGATTTAGAAGAAGAGATTTATATGGAACAACCCGAAGGGTTTGTATTGCCTGGCCAAGAAAAGAAAGTGTGTAAATTGGTTAGATCTCTTTATGGCCTTAAACAAGCTCCTATGCAATGGCATGAGAAGTTTAATAATATTGTTATATCTCATGGATATAAAGTTAATGATGCCGACAAATGTATATATAGTAAATTTGAAAATGGTGTTGGTGTTATTATATGCTTATATGTGGATGACATGTTAATATTTGGGTCTAATCTCAAATATGTTGAAGAAACCAAAAGGTTTCTTTCATCAAAATTTGATATGAAAGATCTTGGAGAAGCTGATGTGATTTTAGGAATCAAAATTGTGAGAAAGGATAATTCTTTAGCGTTATCTCAATCTCATTATATAGAAAAAGTTCTTAAAAGATATAATCATTTTGAACTTAAGCCAGCTGCTACACCTGTGGATCCTAGCATCAAATTAATGAAAAATACTGGGCGTGCTATGGACCAACTTAAATATGCTAGTATTATTGGGAGTCTAATGTTTGCCATGCATTGCACTAGACCAGACATTGCTTATGCAGTGAGTATATTGTGTAGATTTATAAGTAATCCAGGACAAGAGCACTGGAATGCAATTTCTAGGGTGCTTAGATATCTGAAGAGGAATTTGAATTATGGCTTACATTATGTAGGATATCCATCTGTTTTAGAAGGATATAGTGATTCAAGTTGGAATAATCTTGAATAAAAATCCAAGTCAACTACTGGTTGGATTTTTACGCTAGGAGGAGCAGCTATCTCTTGGGGATCCAAGAAACAAACATGTGTATCAGATTCAACAATGCAATCTGAATTTATAGCCCTAGCAGATGCATGTAAAGAAGCAGAATGGCTTAGAAATGTGTTGTATGATATTCCTTTATGGAAAAAGCCATCACCTTCTATTATGATAAGTTGTGATAACCAAGCCACAATTTATAAAGTTTCGAACAAAACTTACAACGAAAAATCTAGACACATTAGTCTAAGACATCAAATTATAAGAGAATTACTCAAGGAAGGAGTAATTACAGTCGACTATATTAAAACGAACAAGAATTTAGCAGATCCTCTGACTAAAGGTCTTGTAAGAGAGATGAAATATATCACCTCAAAAGGAATGGGACTAAGGTCTATTAAATAACACAACTATATTTAATGGGAACCCAACTCATATCTTGAAAATATAGATAGAGTTCAATGTGGTACAAACAAGTTAAATTATAGTTATGGAACACTAGGAATTTATACAAAAAAGTTCCATTCCTATATGCCTAGTGTTGGTTTTCTGCATGTTAGAGGATGAAGTTCACTTCTTAATAAATCATATAAGTGTGACTCGCAGAATCACTAAAGTTGATTTACCAATTCGAGTGTCGAAAGTGTGGCCGCTTTCTATGAAATCAAGACCGATCCTAAAGCGCTCGTGAAATCAGGATTAGCACAAGGCCATAAAAGTGCATGCTAGAAGAACACTTATAAACTCAGAAATCGGTATGTGTGATAGTTCCGGCTAGTCTCAAAAGGTCCTTGGTTCAAGATACGTTCACCACAGCACCTTGATGAAGCTTTGAATTATTTTCACTATATGGAAGTTCAAGTCCGAAAGACACTTCTCATTTATGTACTAGATTTTAGCGATAATGCCAAAAGTTATTTATTGTCTTTTTTGCTTTGCTCTCTTGTGTATATTGAAATTGGTGGGAGAATGTTGGATTAATTCCAATATTTATTGAGTTTAATTTTTAGTTGTTAATATTTTATTATATTATTTGTGTTTTATTTTAAACATAGTTTGGGTTTTAATTTAGAAAGTAGAAACATGAGCAAATGGGTGTGAAAGATATGGGGAATGCTCAAAATCCCATATTGTCCCACATTGGAAGAATACTACAAAAGGTAGTGGTATATCAACTAAAGGACAACTAAGATTCTTAGTTGACAAGTCAAATAAGAGGCTATGATCCTACGCATCGCGGTGGTGCTTAAGCACCACCAATCGCGACACGCGTAAGCGCGTAAGCGCGACACGCGGCGCGCGAAAGGGCGATTGGGCGACTTAGGGCGCATTGCGCGCTTTGACGCGCACTTGGCACTTCGCACGTGCGCATCGTCGCTTGGAGCGTGGGAGCCTAAAGTTTTGACGAGGTAAAACAGATCAACGGTTGTGATTAAACGATCCGATCAAAGGGTTCAAAATCCGAAACGGCTTGATCTAAACCGTTAGATGAACTCGTAGCGTTTCGTGTAGGGGATGTCCATTCGCTTACGATGGGACGCCTAATCTGAACCGTTAGATCGTAGCTGTTCCAAACAGGCACGATCCAACGGTTGCTGAGTCACCCCATGAAGAGCTGTGACTGTTGAAGAACAGTCACAGAAATGGCTATAAAAAGAGTTCCAGACCTCTGTTTTGGACACCGAAAATTGCTAGTTTCTCCTCTCTCCGTCCTCTATACTTTGGCATTATCAAGTTACAAATTCAGAGTTTTCTCGGGTTTGATCAAACAGTACATAGTTTGAATCAAACAACTGTTCATACTGCATTGTATCCTGAAGGCAGGTTCTACAAAACCCATTGTGTACTCGCGGTTCTGGTTCTGCCTCAACCGGATTGGGAGAAATTTTGCCTAAAAGAAAGCGTTCCAAGAACGTGCCTTGCAGAAATTAATTATTATATTTCGTTCTTTCCATAATAAAACTCCAACAGTTTTAGGCAAAATATTATATTCTTATTACTCCACTCAAATGGAAGGAACTGTGGCACAATCTATCCAAGTCATGACTCAAGACTTAATCCGACTCGACCGTTTTGATGGCGGAAATTTCACCCGTTGGCAAGAGAAAGTTATGTTCTTCCTCACATCACTAAAACTTGCATACATTCTAGATGATAACCTTGAACAAATTCCCGAGCCCACACCCGAAGACACCGAAGGAATAAAGCAAAAACGTGTGAAGAGGAAAGAAGACGAATTTATGTGTCGAGGACACATCCTCAATGCTTTGTCTCAAACTGTTTATAGCGCTCATAGAATGATTCCGACGGCAAAGGAATTATGGAAGGCTTTGGAGATAAAGTATCAAAACGAGGAAGCGGGCAATCGTAAGTTTCTAATTTCAAACTATATGAATTTTAGAATGAATAATGATAAATCTGTCGTTGCACAAGCCCATGAACTCCAACAAATTGTTGGTGACCTTAAAGCCGCTGGTATTAATCTTCAAGATGAATTTCAAGTAGGGGTGATTGTTTCAAAACTTCCATCCTCTTGGAATGGCTTTAAGAAGAAAATTAATCATGATGAAAAGACTTATACTGTGGAATCCCTTCTTCGTCACCTTCGTATTGAAGATGATACTCGTATTCGAGAAAAGAAGGATGAACAAAGTGAGGGTCATTCAAAAGCTAATATGGTTGAGGATCAAAAATCCAAGATTACCAAAGACTCAAAATTTAAAGCAAAGAATGATTCCAAATTCAAGAACCAAGGTGCAAATAAGAAAAAGAAGGGAAAATGTTTCTTCTGTGACAAACCGGGCCATTATTCTCGAGAATGTCGTCTTAAAAAGAAGGCATTTAAAGAAAAACAAGGGTCGAAGGAAACCAACAATGTTGAAGATCTTATTGCTACTGTTTGCGAAGCAAATTCAATTGATAATGAAAGTGGATGGTGGCTGGATACCGGCGCAACGGTCCACATATGCAAAGACCGCTCTTCATTCAAAACATATCAAGAAATTGATGGAAAAGAAGTGAAGATGGCAAATAATCTTCGCGCCAATGTAGTTGGAAAAGGCACAGTGGAATTGAAGCTAACTTCTGGAAAGACACTTACTCTAATTGATGTACTTCATGTACCTGATATGTGTAAAAATCTTGTGTCTGGGGACCTTCTCAATAAGAGAGGTTTCAAACTAGTGTATGAGTCTGATAAGTTTGTATTGTCTAAGAATGGCCAATTTATTGGCAAAGGGTACTCTTGTAATGGCATGATTAAAATTAATGTAATCAATGATATTAGTTCTGCTTATATGGTTGAGTCTATTTCTTTATGGCATAGTAGATTAGGTCATGTGAATTATAGAAGTATAAAAAATATGACTAATCTCGGCTTAATCTCGGATTGTAAATTTGATAACCTTTCTAAATGTGAAATTTGTGCTCAATCGAAGATAACTTGAAAGTCGTTCAAATCTGTTGAGAGGAAATCCGAAATGCTTGATCTTATTCATAGTGATGTATGTGATATGAAGAGTAATATGAATCGTGGTGGAAATAAATATTTCTTAACTTTCATTGATGATTACTCTAAGTATGCATATACATATTTACTTAAAAGTAAAGATGAAGTTTTCGAGAAATTCCTAATTTTTAAAGCAGAATTTGAAACTCAACAAAATCGAAAAATTAAAGTCCTACGATCCGATAGGGGTGGTGAATATTACCCGAGTGAGTTTATACAATTTTGTAATACTCATGGGATAATCCATCAAGTTACGGCGCCATATACGCCACAACAAAATGGAACGGCGGAAAGGAAAAATAGGACTTTAGTTGAAATGATAAATTCAATGTTAATCAGTTCTGGTTTACCTTTGTCGATGTGGGGAGAAGCGGTTTTATCCGCATGTTATATTTTAAATAGAGTTCCATTGAAAAACAAGGATATTACACCATATGAATTATGGTTTAATCGTAAGCCTAATCTTAGACGTCTTAAAGTTTGGGGATGTCTTGCTTATGTAAGAAAACCCGAACCTAAAAGACCTAAACTAGGAAATAGGACTTACAAATGTGTTTTTATTGGATACTCTAGTAACAGTACGACTTATAGATTTTTAAACCTTGAAACTCAAGAAATCATTGAGTCGGTAGATGTGCAATTTTTTGAACATCTAACAAAGTTTAGTACTTTGAATCAAGGTTTAGAAAATAATAATTCGACTGTTGACTCCTCAAATTTAGAAGAAAATTCACAACCTATATCTTCTTCAGAAACAACGAATGACGTTGAACCACGAAGGAGTAAAAGACAAAGAACTGAAAAAACATTTGGGCCTGACTTTGTTATTTATTTAGTTGAAGGGGATTTAAATGAGACTAAGAACAAAACTAAATTTGTTCTTAATGTAGAAGATGAACCGACCACATTTCATGAAGCGGTAACATCTAGGGATGCTGTCTTTTGGAAAGAAGCAATAAATGATGAAATGAACTCAATTTTGTCAAATCAAACTTGGGTTATTTCCGATCTTCCCCCCGGGTCTAAACCTATTGGGTGCAAATGGATATTTAAAAGAAAATTAAATCCGGATGGTTCTATAAATAAATTTAAGGCAAGACTAGTTGCTAAAGGCTATAAGCAAAAATATGGAATTGATTACTTTGATACATATGCTCCTGTTGCTCGAATCACTTCCATTAGGATATTAATATCTCTTGCTTCTATTCACAATTTAGTTATTCATCAAATGGATGTTAAAACTGCATTTTTAAATGGTGATTTAGAAGAAGAGATTTATATGGAACAACCCGAAGGGTTTGTATTGCCTGGCCAAGAAAAGAAAGTGTGTAAATTGGTTAGATCTCTTTATGGCCTTAAACAAGCTCCTATGCAATGGCATGAGAAGTTTAATAATATTGTTATATCTCATGGATATAAAGTTAATGATGCCGACAAATGTATATATAGTAAATTTGAAAATGGTGTTGGTGTTATTATATGCTTATATGTGGATGACATGTTAATATTTGGGTCTAATCTCAAATATGTTGAAGAAACCAAAAGGTTTCTTTCATCAAAATTTGATATGAAAGATCTTGGAGAAGCTGATGTGATTTTAGGAATCAAAATTGTGAGAAAGGATAATTCTTTAGCGTTATCTCAATCTCATTATATAGAAAAAGTTCTTAAAAGATATAATCATTTCGAACTTAAGCCAGCTGCTACACCTGTGGATCCTAGCATCAAATTAATGAAAAATACTGGGCGTGCTATGGACCAACTTAAATATGCTAGTATTATTGGGAGTCTAATGTTTGCCATGCATTGCACTAGACCAGACATTGCTTATGCAGTGAGTATATTGTGTAGATTTACAAGTAATCCAGGACAAGAGCACTGGAATGCAATTTCTAGGGTGCTTAGATATCTGAAGAGGAATTTGAATTATGGCTTACATTATGTAGGATATCCATCTGTTTTAGAAGGATATAGTGATTCAAGTTGGAATAATCTTGAATAAAAATCCAAGTCAACTACTGGTTGGATTTTTACGCTAGGAGGAGCAGCTATCTCTTGGGGATCCAAGAAACAAACATGTGTATCAGATTCAACAATGCAATCTGAATTTATAGCCCTAGCAGATGCATGTAAAGAAGCAGAATGGCTTAGAAATGTGTTGTATGATATTCCTTTATGGAAAAAGCCATCACCTTCTATTATGATAAGTTGTGATAACCAAGCCACAATTTATAAAGTTTCGAACAAAACTTACAACGGAAAATCTAGACACATTAGTCTAAGACATCAAATTATAAGAGAATTACTCAAGGAAGGAGTAATTACAGTCGACTATATTAAAACGAACAAGAATTTAGCAGATCCTCTGACTAAAGGTCTTGTAAGAGAGATGAAATATATCACCTCAAAAGGAATGGGACTAAGGTCTATTAAATAACACAACTATATTTAATGGGAACCCAACTCATATCTTGAAAATATAGATAGAGTTCAATGTGGTACAAACAAGTTAAATTATAGTTATGGAACACTAGGAATTTATACAAAAAAGTTCCATTCCTATATGCCTAGTGTTGGTTTTCTGCATGTTAGAGGATGAAGTTCACTTCTTAATAAATCATATAAGTGTGACTCGCAGAATCACTAAAGTTGATTTACCAATTCGAGTGTCGAAAGTGTGGCCGCTTTCTATGAAATCAAGACCGATCCTAAAGCGCTCGTGAAATCAGGATTAGCACAAGGCCATAAAAGTGCATGCTAGAAGAACACTTATAAACTCAGAAATCGGTATGTGTGATAGTTCCGGCTAGTCTCAAAAGGTCCTTGGTTCAAGATACGTTCACCACAGCACCTTGATGAAGCTTTGAATTATTTTCACTATATGGAAGTTCAAGTCCGAAAGACACTTCTCATTTATGTACTAGATTTTAGCGATAATGCCAAAAGTTATTTATTGTCTTTTTTGCTTTGCTCTCTTGTGTATATTGAAATTGGTGGGAGAATGTTGGATTAATTCCAATATTTATTGAGTTTAATTTTTAGTTGTTAATATTTTATTATATTATTTGTGTTTTATTTTAAACATAGTTTGGGTTTTAATTTAGAAAGTAGAAACATGAGCAAATGGGTGTGAAAGATATGGGGAATGCTCAAAATCCCATATTGTCCCACATTGGAAGAATACTACAAAAGGTAGTGGTATATCAACTAAAGGACAACTAAGATTCTTAGTTGACAAGTCAAATAAGAGGCTATGATCCTACGCATCGCGGTGGTGCTTAAGCACCACCAATCGCGACACGCGTAAGCGCGACACGCGGCGCGCGAAAGGGCGATTGGGCGACTTAGGGCGCATTGCGCGCTTTGACGCGCACTTGGCACTTTGCACGTGCGCATCGTCGCTTGGAGCGTGGGAGCCTAAAGTTTTGACGAGGTAAAACAGATCAACGGTTGTGATTAAACGATCCGATCAAAGGGTTCAAAATCCGAAACGGCTTGATCTAAACCGTTAGATGAACTCGTAGCGTTTCGTGTAGGGGATGTCCATTCGCTTACGATGGGACGCCTAATCTGAACCGTTAGATCGTAGCTGTTCCAAACAGGCACGATCCAACGGTTGCTGAGTCACCCCATGAAGAGCTGTGACTGTTGAAGAACAGTCACAGAAATGGCTATAAAAAGAGTTCCAGACCTCTGTTTTGGACACCGAAAATTGCTAGTTTCTCCTCTCTCCGTCCTCTATACTTTGGCATTATCAAGTTACAAATTCAGAGTGTTCTCGGGTTTGATCAAACAGTACATAGTTTGAATCAAACAACTGTTCATACTGCATTGTATCCTGAAGGCAGGTTCTACAAAACCCATTGTGTACTCGCGGTTCTGGTTCTGCCTCAACCGGATTGGGAGAAATTTTGCCTAAAAGAAAGCGTTCCAAGAACGTGCCTTGCAGAAATTAATTATTATATTTCGTTCTTTCCATAATAAAACTCCAACAGTTTTAGGCAAAATATTATATTCTTATTACTCCACTCAAATGGAAGGAACTGTGGCACAATCTATCCAAGTCATGACTCAAGACTTAATCCGACTCGACCGTTTTGATGGCGGAAATTTCACCCGTTGGCAAGAGAAAGTTATGTTCTTCCTCACATCACTAAAACTTGCATACATTCTAGATGATAACCTTGAACAAATTCCCGAGCCCACACCCGAAGACACCGAAGGAATAAAGCAAAAACGTGTGAAGAGGAAAGAAGACGAATTTATGTGTCGAGGACACATCCTCAATGCTTTGTCTCAAACTGTTTATAGCGCTCATAGAATGATTCCGACGGCAAAGGAATTATGGAAGGCTTTGGAGATAAAGTATCAAAACGAGGAAGCGAGCAATCGTAAGTTTCTAATTTCAAACTATATGAATTTTAGAATGAATAATGATAAATCTGTCGTTGCACAAGCCCATGAACTCCAACAAATTGTTGGTGACCTTAAAGCCGCTGGTATTAATCTTCAAGATGAATTTCAAGTAGGGGTGATTGTTTCAAAACTTCCATCCTCTTGGAATGGCTTTAAGAAGAAAATTAATCATGATGAAAAGACTTATACTGTGGAATCCCTTCTTCGTCACCTTCGTATTGAAGATGATACTCGTATTCGAGAAAAGAAGGATGAACAAAGTGAGGGTCATTCAAAAGCTAATATGGTTGAGGATCAAAAATCCAAGATTACCAAAGACTCAAAATTTAAAGCAAAGAATGATTCCAAATTCAAGAACCAAGGTGCAAATAAGAAAAAGAAGGGAAAATGTTTCTTCTGTGACAAACCGGGCCATTATTCTCGAGAATGTCGTCTTAAAAAGAAGGCATTTAAAGAAAAACAAGGGTCGAAGGAAACCAACAATGTTGAAGATCTTATTGCTACTGTTTGCGAAGCAAATTCAATTGATAATGAAAGTGGATGGTGGCTGGATACCGGCGCAACGGTCCACATATGCAAAGACCGCTCTTCATTCAAAACATATCAAGAAATTGATGGAAAAGAAGTGAAGATGGCAAATAATCTTCGCGCCAATGTAGTTGGAAAAGGCACAGTGGAATTGAAGCTAACTTCTGGAAAGACACTTACTCTAATTGATGTACTTCATGTACCTGATATGTGTAAAAATCTTGTGTCTGGGGACCTTCTCAATAAGAGAGGTTTCAAACTAGTGTATGAGTCTGATAAGTTTGTATTGCCTAAGAATGGCCAATTTATTGGCAAAGGGTACTCTTGTAACGGCATGATTAAAATTAATGTAATCAATGATATTAGTTCTGCTTATATGGTTGAGTCTATTTCTTTATGGCATAGTAGATTAGGTCATGTGAATTATAGAAGTATAAAAAATATGACTAATCTCGGCTTAATCTCGGATTGTAAATTTGATAACCTTTCTAAATGTGAAATTTGTGCTCAATCGAAGATAACTTGAAAGTCGTTCAAATCTGTTGAGAGGAAATCCGAAATGCTTGATCTTATTCATAGTGATGTATGTGATATGAAGAGTAATATGAATCGTGGTGGAAATAAATATTTCTTAACTTTCATTGATGATTACTCTAAGTATGCATATACATATTTACTTAAAAGTAAAGATGAAGTTTTCGAGAAATTCCTAATTTTTAAAGCAGAATTTGAAACTCAACAAAATCGAAAAATTAAAGTCCCACGATCCGATAGGGGTGGTGAATATTACCCGAGTGAGTTTATACAATTTTGTAATACTCATGGGATAATCCATCAAGTTACGGCGCCATATACGCCACAACAAAATGGAACGGCGGAAAGGAAAAATAGGACTTTAGTTGAAATGATAAATTCAATGTTAATCAGTTCTGGTTTACCTTTGTCGATGTGGGGAGAAGCGGTTTTATCCGCATGTTATATTTTAAATAGAGTTCCATTGAAAAACAAGGATATTACACCATATGAATTATGGTTTAATCGTAAGCCTAATCTTAGACGTCTTAAAGTTTGGGGATGTCTTGCTTATGTAAGAAAACCCGAACCTAAAAGACCTAAACTAGGAAATAGGACTTACAAATGTGTTTTTATTGGATACTCTAGTAACAGTACGACTTATAGATTTTTAAACCTTGAAACTCAAGAAATCATTGAGTCGGTAGATGTGCAATTTTTTGAACATCTAACAAAGTTTAGTACTTTGAATCAAGGTTTAGAAAATAATAATTCGACTGTTGACTCCTCAAATTTAGAAGAAAATTCACAACCTATATCTTCTTCAGAAACAACGAATGACGTTGAACCACGAAGGAGTAAAAGACAAAGAACTGAAAAAACATTTGGGCCTGACTTTGTTATTTATTTAGTTGAAGGGGATTTAAATGAGACTAAGAACAAAACTAAATTTGTTCTTAATGTAGAAGATGAACCGACCACATTTCATGAAGCGGTAACATCTAGGGATGCTGTCTTTTGGAAAGAAGCAATAAATGATGAAATGAACTCAATTTTGTCAAATCAAACTTGGGTTATTTCCGATCTTCCCCCCGGGTCTAAACCTATTGGGTGCAAATGGATATTTAAAAGAAAATTAAATCCGGATGGTTCTATAAATAAATTTAAGGCAAGACTAGTTGCTAAAGGCTATAAGCAAAAATATGGAATTGATTACTTTGATACATATGCTCCTGTTGCTCGAATCACTTCCATTAGGATATTAATATCTCTTGCTTCTATTCACAATTTAGTTATTCATCAAATGGATGTTAAAACTGCATTTTTAAATGGTGATTTAGAAGAAGAGATTTATATGGAACAACCCGAAGGGTTTGTATTGCCTGGCCAAGAAAAGAAAGTGTGTAAATTGGTTAGATCTCTTTATGGCCTTAAACAAGCTCCTATGCAATGGCATGAGAAGTTTAATAATATTGTTATATCTCATGGATATAAAGTTAATGATGCCGACAAATGTATATATAGTAAATTTGAAAATGGTGTTGGTGTTATTATATGCTTATATGTGGATGACATGTTAATATTTGGGTCTAATCTCAAATATGTTGAAGAAACCAAAAGGTTTCTTTCATCAAAATTTGATATGAAAGATCTTGGAGAAGCTGATGTGATTTTAGGAATCAAAATTGTGAGAAAGGATAATTCTTTAGCGTTATCTCAATCTCATTATATAGAAAAAGTTCTTAAAAGATATAATCATTTTGAACTTAAGCCAGCTGCTACACCTGTGGATCCTAGCATCAAATTAATGAAAAATACTGGGCGTGCTATGGACCAACTTAAATATGCTAGTATTATTGGGAGTCTAATGTTTGCCATGCATTGCACTAGACCAGACATTGCTTATGCAGTGAGTATATTGTGTAGATTTATAAGTAATCCAGGACAAGAGCACTGGAATGCAATTTCTAGGGTGCTTAGATATCTGAAGAGGAATTTGAATTATGGCTTACATTATGTAGGATATCCATCTGTTTTAGAAGGATATAGTGATTCAAGTTGGAATAATCTTGAATAAAAATCCAAGTCAACTACTGGTTGGATTTTTACGCTAGGAGGAGCAGCTATCTCTTGGGGATCCAAGAAACAAACATGTGTATCAGATTCAACAATGCAATCTGAATTTATAGCCCTAGCAGATGCATGTAAAGAAGCAGAATGGCTTAGAAATGTGTTGCATGATATTCCTTTATGGAAAAAGCCATCACCTTCTATTATGATAAGTTGTGATAACCAAGCCACAATTTATAAAGTTTCGAACAAAACTTACAACGGAAAATCTAGACACATTAGTCTAAGACATCAAATTATAAGAGAATTACTCAAGGAAGGAGTAATTACAGTCGACTATATTAAAACGAACAAGAATTTAGCAGATCCTCTGACTAAAGGTCTTGTAAGAGAGATGAAATATATCACCTCAAAAGGAATGGGACTAAGGTCTATTAAATAACACAACTATATTTAATGGGAACCCAACTCATATCTTGAAAATATAGATAGAGTTCAATGTGGTACAAACAAGTTAAATTATAGTTATGGAACACTAGGAATTTATACAAAAAAGTTCCATTCCTATATGCCTAGTGTTGGTTTTCTGCATGTTAGAGGATGAAGTTCACTTCTTAATAAATCATATAAGTGTGACTCGCAGAATCACTAAAGTTGATTTACCAATTCGAGTGTCGAAAGTGTGGCCGCTTTCTATGAAATCAAGACCGATCCTAAAGCGCTCGTGAAATCAGGATTAGCACAAGGCCATAAAAGTGCATGCTAGAAGAACACTTATAAACTCAGAAATCGGTATGTGTGATAGTTCCGGCTAGTCTCAAAAGGTCCTTGGTTCAAGATACGTTCACCACAGCACCTTGATGAAGCTTTGAATTATTTTCACTATATGGAAGTTCAAGTCCGAAAGACACTTCTCATTTATGTACTAGATTTTAGCGATAATGCCAAAAGTTATTTATTGTCTTTTTTGCTTTGCTCTCTTGTGTATATTGAAATTGGTGGGAGAATGTTGGATTAATTCCAATATTTATTGAGTTTAATTTTTAGTTGTTAATATTTTATTATATTATTTGTGTTTTATTTTAAACATAGTTTGGGTTTTAATTTAGAAAGTAGAAACATGAGCAAATGGGTGTGAAAGATATGGGGAATGCTCAAAATCCCATATTGTCCCACATTGGAAGAATACTACAAAAGGTAGTGGTATATCAACTAAAGGACAACTAAGATTCTTAGTTGACAAGTCAAATAAGAGGCTATGATCCTACGCATCGCGGTGGTGCTTAAGCACCACTAATCGCGACACGCGTAAGCGCGTAAGCGCGACACGCGGCGCGCGAAAGGGCGATTGGGCGACTTAGGGCGCATTGCGCGCTTTGACGCGCACTTGGCACTTCGCACGTGCGCATCGTCGCTTGGAGCGTGGGAGCCTAAAGTTTTGACGAGGTAAAACAGATCAACGGTTGTGATTAAACGATCCGATCAAAGGGTTCAAAATCCGAAACGGCTTGATCTAAACCGTTAGATGAACTCGTAGCGTTTCGTGTAGGGGATGTCCATTCGCTTACGATGGGACGCCTAATCTGAACCGTTAGATCGTAGCTGTTCCAAACAGGCACGATCCAACGGTTGCTGAGTCACCCCATGAAGAGCTGTGACTGTTGAAGAACAGTCACAGAAATGGCTATAAAAAGAGTTTCAGACCTCTGTTTTGGACACCGAAAATTGCTAGTTTCTCCTCTCTCCGTCCTCTATACTTTGGCATTATCAAGTTACAAATTCAGAGTGTTCTCGGGTTTGATCAAACAGTACATAGTTTGAATCAAACAACTGTTCATACTGCATTGTATCCTGAAGGCAGGTTCTACAAAACCCATTGTGTACTCGCGGTTCTGGTTCTGCCTCAACCGGATTGGGAGAAATTTTGCCTAAAAGAAAGCGTTCCAAGAACGTGCCTTGCAGAAATTAATTATTATATTTCGTTCTTTCCATAATAAAACTCCAACAGTTTTAGGCAAAATATTATATTCTTATTACTCCACTCAAATGGAAGGAACTGTGGCACAATCTATCCAAGTCATGACTCAAGACTTAATCCGACTCGACCGTTTTGATGGCGGAAATTTCACCCGTTGGCAAGAGAAAGTTATGTTCTTCCTCACATCACTAAAACTTGCATACATTCTAGATGATAACCTTGAACAAATTCCCGAGCCCACACCCGAAGACACCGAAGGAATAAAGCAAAAACGTGTGAAGAGGAAAGAAGACGAATTTATGTGTCGAGGACACATCCTCAATGCTTTGTCTCAAACTGTTTATAGCGCTCATAGAATGATTCCGACGGCAAAGGAATTATGGAAGGCTTTGGAGATAAAGTATCAAAACGAGGAAGCGAGCAATCGTAAGTTTCTAATTTCAAACTATATGAATTTTAGAATGAATAATGATAAATCTGTCGTTGCACAAGCCCATGAACTCCAACAAATTGTTGGTGACCTTAAAGCCGCTGGTATTAATCTTCAAGATGAATTTCAAGTAGGGGTGATTGTTTCAAAACTTCCATCCTCTTGGAATGGCTTTAAGAAGAAAATTAATCATGATGAAAAGACTTATACTGTGGAATCCCTTCTTCGTCACCTTCGTATTGAAGATGATACTCGTATTCGAGAAAAGAAGGATGAACAAAGTGAGGGTCATTCAAAAGCTAATATGGTTGAGGATCAAAAATCCAAGATTACCAAAGACTCAAAATTTAAAGCAAAGAATGATTCCAAATTCAAGAACCAAGGTGCAAATAAGAAAAAGAAGGGAAAATGTTTCTTCTGTGACAAACCGGGCCATTATTCTCGAGAATGTCGTCTTAAAAAGAAGGCATTTAAAGAAAAACAAGGGTCGAAGGAAACCAACAATGTTGAAGATCTTATTGCTACTGTTTGCGAAGCAAATTCAATTGATAATGAAAGTGGATGGTGGCTGGATACCGGCGCAACGGTCCACATATGCAAAGACCGCTCTTCATTCAAAACATATCAAGAAATTGATGGAAAAGAAGTGAAGATGGCAAATAATCTTCGCGCCAATGTAGTTGGAAAAGGCACAGTGGAATTGAAGCTAACTTCTGGAAAGACACTTACTCTAATTGATGTACTTCATGTACCTGATATGTGTAAAAATCTTGTGTCTGGGGACCTTCTCAATAAGAGAGGTTTCAAACTAGTGTATGAGTCTGATAAGTTTGTATTGCCTAAGAATGGCCAATTTATTGGCAAAGGGTACTCTTGTAACGGCATGATTAAAATTAATGTAATCAATGATATTAGTTCTGCTTATATGGTTGAGTCTATTTCTTTATGGCATAGTAGATTAGGTCATGTGAATTATAGAAGTATAAAAAATATGACTAATCTCGGCTTAATCTCGGATTGTAAATTTGATAACCTTTCTAAATGTGAAATTTGTGCTCAATCGAAGATAACTTGAAAGTCGTTCAAATCTGTTGAGAGGAAATCCGAAATGCTTGATCTTATTCATAGTGATGTATGTGATATGAAGAGTAATATGAATCGTGGTGGAAATAAATATTTCTTAACTTTCATTGATGATTACTCTAAGTATGCATATACATATTTACTTAAAAGTAAAGATGAAGTTTTCGAGAAATTCCTAATTTTTAAAGCAGAATTTGAAACTCAACAAAATCGAAAAATTAAAGTCCCACGATCCGATAGGGGTGGTGAATATTACCCGAGTGAGTTTATACAATTTTGTAATACTCATGGGATAATCCATCAAGTTACGGCGCCATATACGCCACAACAAAATGGAACGGCGGAAAGGAAAAATAGGACTTTAGTTGAAATGATAAATTCAATGTTAATCAGTTCTGGTTTACCTTTGTCGATGTGGGGAGAAGCGGTTTTATCCGCATGTTATATTTTAAATAGAGTTCCATTGAAAAACAAGGATATTACACCATATGAATTATGGTTTAATCGTAAGCCTAATCTTAGACGTCTTAAAGTTTGGGGATGTCTTGCTTATGTAAGAAAACCCGAACCTAAAAGACCTAAACTAGGAAATAGGACTTACAAATGTGTTTTTATTGGATACTCTAGTAACAGTACGACTTATAGATTTTTAAACCTTGAAACTCAAGAAATCATTGAGTCGGTAGATGTGCAATTTTTTGAACATCTAACAAAGTTTAGTACTTTGAATCAAGGTTTAGAAAATAATAATTCGACTGTTGACTCCTCAAATTTAGAAGAAAATTCACAACCTATATCTTCTTCAGAAACAACGAATGACGTTGAACCACGAAGGAGTAAAAGACAAAGAACTGAAAAAACATTTGGGCCTGACTTTGTTATTTATTTAGTTGAAGGGGATTTAAATGAGACTAAGAACAAAACTAAATTTGTTCTTAATGTAGAAGATGAACCGACCACATTTCATGAAGCGGTAACATCTAGGGATGCTGTCTTTTGGAAAGAAGCAATAAATGATGAAATGAACTCAATTTTGTCAAATCAAACTTGGGTTATTTCCGATCTTCCCCCCGGGTCTAAACCTATTGGGTGCAAATGGATATTTAAAAGAAAATTAAATCCGGATGGTTCTATAAATAAATTTAAGGCAAGACTAGTTGCTAAAGGCTATAAGCAAAAATATGGAATTGATTACTTTGATACATATGCTCCTGTTGCTCGAATCACTTCCATTAGGATATTAATATCTCTTGCTTCTATTCACAATTTAGTTATTCATCAAATGGATGTTAAAACTGCATTTTTAAATGGTGATTTAGAAGAAGAGATTTATATGGAACAACCCGAAGGGTTTGTATTGCCTGGCCAAGAAAAGAAAGTGTGTAAATTGGTTAGATCTCTTTATGGCCTTAAACAAGCTCCTATGCAATGGCATGAGAAGTTTAATAATATTGTTATATCTCATGGATATAAAGTTAATGATGCCGACAAATGTATATATAGTAAATTTGAAAATGGTGTTGGTGTTATTATATGCTTATATGTGGATGACATGTTAATATTTGGGTCTAATCTCAAATATGTTGAAGAAACCAAAAGGTTTCTTTCATCAAAATTTGATATGAAAGATCTTGGAGAAGCTGATGTGATTTTAGGAATCAAAATTGTGAGAAAGGATAATTCTTTAGCGTTATCTCAATCTCATTATATAGAAAAAGTTCTTAAAAGATATAATCATTTTGAACTTAAGCCAGCTGCTACACCTGTGGATCCTAGCATCAAATTAATGAAAAATACTGGGCGTGCTATGGACCAACTTAAATATGCTAGTATTATTGGGAGTCTAATGTTTGCCATGCATTGCACTAGACCAGACATTGCTTATGCAGTGAGTATATTGTGTAGATTTACAAGTAATCCAGGACAAGAGCACTGGAATGCAATTTCTAGGGTGCTTAGATATCTGAAGAGGAATTTGAATTATGGCTTACATTATGTAGGATATCCATCTGTTTTAGAAGGATATAGTGATTCAAGTTGGAATAATCTTGAATAAAAATCCAAGTCAACTACTGGTTGGATTTTTACGCTAGGAGGAGCAGCTATCTCTTGGGGATCCAAGAAACAAACATGTGTATCAGATTCAACAATGCAATCTGAATTTATAGCCCTAGCAGATGCATGTAAAGAAGCAGAATGGCTTAGAAATGTGTTGTATGATATTCCTTTATGGAAAAAGCCATCACCTTCTATTATGATAAGTTGTGATAACCAAGCCACAATTTATAAAGTTTCGAACAAAACTTACAACGGAAAATCTAGACACATTAGTCTAAGACATCAAATTATAAGAGAATTACTCAAGGAAGGAGTAATTACAGTCGACTATATTAAAACGAACAAGAATTTAGCAGATCCTCTGACTAAAGGTCTTGTAAGAGAGATGAAATATATCACCTCAAAAGGAATGGGACTAAGGTCTATTAAATAACACAACTATATTTAATGGGAACCCAACTCATATCTTGAAAATATAGATAGAGTTCAATGTGGTACAAACAAGTTAAATTATAGTTATGGAACACTAGGAATTTATACAAAAAAGTTCCATTCCTATATGCCTAGTGTTGGTTTTCTGCATGTTAGAGGATGAAGTTCACTTCTTAATAAATCATATAAGTGTGACTCGCAGAATCACTAAAGTTGATTTACCAATTCGAGTGTCGAAAGTGTGGCCGCTTTCTATGAAATCAAGACCGATCCTAAAGCGCTCGTGAAATCAGGATTAGCACAAGGCCATAAAAGTGCATGCTAGAAGAACACTTATAAACTCAGAAATCGGTATGTGTGATAGTTCCGGCTAGTCTCAAAAGGTCCTTGGTTCAAGATACGTTCACCACAGCACCTTGATGAAGCTTTGAATTATTTTCACTATATGGAAGTTCAAGTCCGAAAGACACTTCTCATTTATGTACTAGATTTTAGCGATAATGCCAAAAGTTATTTATTGTCTTTTTTGCTTTGCTCTCTTGTGTATATTGAAATTGGTGGGAGAATGTTGGATTAATTCCAATATTTATTGAGTTTAATTTTTAGTTGTTAATATTTTATTATATTATTTGTGTTTTATTTTAAACATAGTTTGGGTTTTAATTTAGAAAGTAGAAACATGAGCAAATGGGTGTGAAAGATATGGGGAATGCTCAAAATCCCATATTGTCCCACATTGGAAGAATACTACAAAAGGTAGTGGTATATCAACTAAAGGACAACTAAGATTCTTAGTTGACAAGTCAAATAAGAGGCTATGATCCTACGCATCGCGGTGGTGCTTAAGCACCACCAATCGCGACACGCGTAAGCGCGTAAGCGCGACACGCGGCGCGCGAAAGGGCGATTGGGCGACTTAGGGCGCATTGCGCGCTTTGACGCGCACTTGGCACTTCGCACGTGCGCATCGTCGCTTGGAGCGTGGGAGCCTAAAGTTTTGACGAGGTAAAACAGATCAACGGTTGTGATTAAACGATCCGATCAAAGGGTTCAAAATCCGAAACGGCTTGATCTAAACCGTTAGATGAACTCGTAGCGTTTCGTGTAGGGGATGTCCATTCGCTTACGATGGGACGCCTAATCTGAACCGTTAGATCGTAGCTGTTCCAAACAGGCACGATCCAACGGTTGCTGAGTCACCCCATGAAGAGCTGTGACTGTTGAAGAACAGTCACAGAAATGGCTATAAAAAGAGTTTCAGACCTCTGTTTTGGACACCGAAAATTGCTAGTTTCTCCTCTCTCCGTCCTCTATACTTTGGCATTATCAAGTTACAAATTCAGAGTGTTCTCGGGTTTGATCAAACAGTACATAGTTTGAATCAAACAACTGTTCATACTGCATTGTATCCTGAAGGCAGGTTCTACAAAACCCATTGTGTACTCGCGGTTCTGGTTCTGCCTCAACCGGATTGGGAGAAATTTTGCCTAAAAGAAAGCGTTCCAAGAACGTGCCTTGCAGAAATTAATTATTATATTTCGTTCTTTCCATAATAAAACTCCAACAGTTTTAGGCAAAATATTATATTCTTATTACTCCACTCAAATGGAAGGAACTGTGGCACAATCTATCCAAGTCATGACTCAAGACTTAATCCGACTCGACCGTTTTGATGGCGGAAATTTCACCCGTTGGCAAGAGAAAGTTATGATCTTCCTCACATCACTAAAACTTGCATACATTCTAGATGATAACCTTGAACAAATTCCCGAGCCCACACCCGAAGACACCGAAGGAATAAAGCAAAAACGTGTGAAGAGGAAAGAAGACGAATTTATGTGTCGAGGACACATCCTCAATGCTTTGTCTCAAACTGTTTATAGCGCTCATAGAATGATTCCGACGGCAAAGGAATTATGGAAGGCTTTGGAGATAAAGTATTAAAACGAGGAAGCGAGCAATCGTAAGTTTCTAATTTCAAACTATATGAATTTTAGAATGAATAATGATAAATCTGTCGTTGCACAAGCCCATGAACTCCAACAAATTGTTGGTGACCTTAAAGCCGCTGGTATTAATCTTCAAGATGAATTTCAAGTAGGGGTGATTGTTTCAAAACTTCCATCCTCTTGGAATGGCTTTAAGAAGAAAATTAATCATGATGAAAAGACTTATACTGTGGAATCCCTTCTTCGTCACCTTCGTATTGAAGATGATACTCGTATTCGAGAAAAGAAGGATGAACAAAGTGAGGGTCATTCAAAAGCTAATATGGTTGAGGATCAAAAATCCAAGATTACCAAAGACTCAAAATTTAAAGCAAAGAATGATTCCAAATTCAAGAACCAAGGTGCAAATAAGAAAAAGAAGGGAAAATGTTTCTTCTGTGACAAACCGGGCCATTATTCTCGAGAATGTCGTCTTAAAAAGAAGGCATTTAAAGAAAAACAAGGGTCGAAGGAAACCAACAATGTTGAAGATCTTATTGCTACTGTTTGCGAAGCAAATTCAATTGATAATGAAAGTGGATGGTGGCTGGATACCGGCGCAACGGTCCACATATGCAAAGACCGCTCTTCATTCAAAACATATCAAGAAATTGATGGAAAAGAAGTGAAGATGGCAAATAATCTTCGCGCCAATGTAGTTGGAAAAGGCACAGTGGAATTGAAGCTAACTTCTGGAAAGACACTTACTCTAATTGATGTACTTCATGTACCTGATATGTGTAAAAATCTTGTGTCTGGGGACCTTCTCAATAAGAGAGGTTTCAAACTAGTGTATGAGTCTGATAAGTTTGTATTGTCTAAGAATGGCCAATTTATTGGCAAAGGGTACTCTTGTAACGGCATGATTAAAATTAATGTAATCAATGATATTAGTTCTGCTTATATGGTTGAGTCTATTTCTTTATGGCATAGTAGATTAGGTCATGTGAATTATAGAAGTATAAAAAATATGACTAATCTCGGCTTAATCTCGGATTGTAAATTTGATAACCTTTCTAAATGTGAAATTTGTGCTCAATCGAAGATAACTTGAAAGTCGTTCAAATCTGTTGAGAGGAAATCCGAAATGCTTGATCTTATTCATAGTGATGTATGTGATATGAAGAGTAATATGAATCGTGGTGGAAATAAATATTTCTTAACTTTCATTGATGATTACTCTAAGTATGCATATACATATTTACTTAAAAGTAAAGATGAAGTTTTCGAGAAATTCCTAATTTTTAAAGCAGAATTTGAAACTCAACAAAATCGAAAAATTAAAGTCCTACGATCCGATAGGGGTGGTGAATATTACCCGAGTGAGTTTATACAATTTTGTAATACTCATGGGATAATCCATCAAGTTACGGCGCCATATACGCCACAACAAAATGGAACGGCGGAAAGGAAAAATAGGACTTTAGTTGAAATGATAAATTCAATGTTAATCAGTTCTGGTTTACCTTTGTCGATGTGGGGAGAAGCGGTTTTATCCGCATGTTATATTTTAAATAGAGTTCCATTGAAAAACAAGGATATTACACCATATGAATTATGGTTTAATCGTAAGCCTAATCTTAGACGTCTTAAAGTTTGGGGATGTCTTGCTTATGTAAGAAAACCCGAACCTAAAAGACCTAAACTAGGAAATAGGACTTACAAATGTGTTTTTATTGGATACTCTAGTAACAGTACGACTTATAGATTTTTAAACCTTGAAACTCAAGAAATCATTGAGTCGGTAGATGTGCAATTTTTTGAACATCTAACAAAGTTTAGTACTTTGAATCAAGGTTTAGAAAATAATAATTCGACTGTTGACTCCTCAAATTTAGAAGAAAATTCACAACCTATATCTTCTTCAGAAACAACGAATGACGTTGAACCACGAAGGAGTAAAAGACAAAGAACTGAAAAAACATTTGGGCCTGACTTTGTTATTTATTTAGTTGAAGGGGATTTAAATGAGACTAAGAACAAAACTAAATTTGTTCTTAATGTAGAAGATGAACCGACCACATTTCATGAAGCGGTAACATCTAGGGATGCTGTCTTTTGGAAAGAAGCAATAAATGATGAAATGAACTCAATTTTGTCAAATCAAACTTGGGTTATTTCCGATCTTCCCCCCGGGTCTAAACCTATTGGGTGCAAATGGATATTTAAAAGAAAATTAAATCCGGATGGTTCTATAAATAAATTTAAGGCAAGACTAGTTGCTAAAGGCTATAAGCAAAAATATGGAATTGATTACTTTGATACATATGCTCCTGTTGCTCGAATCACTTCCATTAGGATATTAATATCTCTTGCTTCTATTCACAATTTAGTTATTCATCAAATGGATGTTAAAACTGCATTTTTAAATGGTGATTTAGAAGAAGAGATTTATATGGAACAACCCGAAGGGTTTGTATTGCCTGGCCAAGAAAAGAAAGTGTGTAAATTGGTTAGATCTCTTTATGGCCTTAAACAAGCTCCTATGCAATGGCATGAGAAGTTTAATAATATTGTTATATCTCATGGATATAAAGTTAATGATGCCGACAAATGTATATATAGTAAATTTGAAAATGGTGTTGGTGTTATTATATGCTTATATGTGGATGACATGTTAATATTTGGGTCTAATCTCAAATATGTTGAAGAAACCAAAAGGTTTCTTTCATCAAAATTTGATATGAAAGATCTTGGAGAAGCTGATGTGATTTTAGGAATCAAAATTGTGAGAAAGGATAATTCTTTAGCGTTATCTCAATCTCATTATATAGAAAAAGTTCTTAAAAGATATAATCATTTTGAACTTAAGCCAGCTGCTACACCTGTGGATCCTAGCATCAAATTAATGAAAAATACTGGGCGTGCTATGGACCAACTTAAATATGCTAGTATTATTGGGAGTCTAATGTTTGCCATGCATTGCACTAGACCAGACATTGCTTATGCAGTGAGTATATTGTGTAGATTTACAAGTAATCCAGGACAAGAGCACTGGAATGCAATTTCTAGGGTGCTTAGATATCTGAAGAGGACTTTGAATTATGGCTTACATTATGTAGGATATCCATCTGTTTTAGAAGGATATAGTGATTCAAGTTGGAATAATCTTGAATAAAAATCCAAGTCAACTACTGGTTGGATTTTTACGCTAGGAGGAGCAGCTATCTCTTGGGGATCCAAGAAACAAACATGTGTATCAGATTCAACAATGCAATCTGAATTTATAGCCCTAGCAGATGCATGTAAAGAAGCAGAATGGCTTAGAAATGTGTTGTATGATATTCCTTTATGGAAAAAGCCATCACCTTCTATTATGATAAGTTGTGATAACCAAGCCACAATTTATAAAGTTTCGAACAAAACTTACAACGGAAAATCTAGACACATTAGTCTAAGACATCAAATTATAAGAGAATTACTCAAGGAAGGAGTAATTACAGTCGACTATATTAAAACGAACAAGAATTTAGCAGATCCTCTGACTAAAGGTCTTGTAAGAGAGATGAAATATATCACCTCAAAAGGAATGGGACTAAGGTCTATTAAATAACACAACTATATTTAATGGGAACCCAACTCATATCTTGAAAATATAGATAGAGTTCAATGTGGTACAAACAAGTTAAATTATAGTTATGGAACACTAGGAATTTATACAAAAAAGTTCCATTCCTATATGCCTAGTGTTGGTTTTCTGCATGTTAGAGGATGAAGTTCACTTCTTAATAAATCATATAAGTGTGACTCGCAGAATCACTAAAGTTGATTTACCTATTCGAGTGTCGAAAGTGTGGCCGCTTTCTATGAAATCAAGACCGATCCTAAAGCGCTCGTGAAATCAGGATTAGCACAAGGCCATAAAAGTGCATGCTAGAAGAACACTTATAAACTCAGAAATCGGTATGTGTGATAGTTCCGGCTAGTCTCAAAAGGTCCTTGGTTCAAGATACGTTCACCACAGCACCTTGATGAAGCTTTGAATTATTTTCACTATATGGAAGTTCAAGTCCGAAAGACACTTCTCATTTATGTACTAGATTTTAGCGATAATGCCAAAAGTTATTTATTGTCTTTTTTGCTTTGCTCTCTTGTGTATATTGAAATTGGTGGGAGAATGTTGGATTAATTCCAATATTTATTGAGTTTAATTTTTAGTTGTTAATATTTTATTATATTATTTGTGTTTTATTTTAAACATAGTTTGGGTTTTAATTTAGAAAGTAGAAACATGAGCAAATGGGTGTGAAAGATATGGGGAATGCTCAAAATCCCATATTGTCCCACATTGGAAGAATACTACAAAAGGTAGTGGTATATCAACTAAAGGACAACTAAGATTCTTAGTTGACAAGTCAAATAAGAGGCTATGATCCTACGCATCGCGGTGGTGCTTAAGCACCACCAATCGCGACACGCGTAAGCGCGTAAGCGCGACACGCGGCGCGCGAAAGGGCGATTGGGCGACTTAGGGCGCATTGCGCGCTTTGACGCGCACTTGGCACTTCGCACGTGCGCATCGTCGCTTGGAGCGTGGGAGCCTAAAGTTTTGACGAGGT
This sequence comes from Sambucus nigra, assembly GCA_949130495.1. Taxonomy (NCBI): domain Eukaryota; kingdom Viridiplantae; phylum Streptophyta; class Magnoliopsida; order Dipsacales; family Adoxaceae; genus Sambucus; species Sambucus nigra. The sequence goes on along the minus strand of OX422222.1, from coordinate 444,152,174 downwards.
AAAACAGATCAACGGTTGTGATTAAACGATCCGATCAAAGGGTTCAAAATCCGAAACGGCTTGATCTAAACCGTTAGATGAACTCGTAGCGTTTCGTGTAGGGGATGTCCATTCGCTTACGATGGGACGCCTAATCTGAACCGTTAGATCGTAGCTGTTCCAAACAGGCACGATCCAACGGTTGCTGAGTCACCCCATGAAGAGCTGTGACTGTTGAAGAACAGTCACAGAAATGGCTATAAAAAGAGTTCCAGACCTCTGTTTTGGACACCGAAAATTGCTAGTTTCTCCTCTCTCCGTCCTCTATACTTTGGCATTATCAAGTTACAAATTCAGAGTGTTCTCGGGTTTGATCAAACAGTACATAGTTTGAATCAAACAACTGTTCATACTGCATTGTATCCTGAAGGCAGGTTCTACAAAACCCATTGTGTACTCGCGGTTCTGGTTCTGCCTCAACCGGATTGGGAGAAATTTTGCCTAAAAGAAAGCGTTCCAAGAACGTGCCTTGCAGAAATTAATTATTATATTTCGTTCTTTCCATAATAAAACTCCAACAGTTTTAGGCAAAATATTATATTCTTATTACTCCACTCAAATGGAAGGAACTGTGGCACAATCTATCCAAGTCATGACTCAAGACTTAATCCGACTCGACCGTTTTGATGGCGGAAATTTCACCCGTTGGCAAGAGAAAGTTATGTTCTTCCTCACATCACTAAAACTTGCATACATTCTAGATGATAACCTTGAACAAATTCCCGAGCCCACACCCGAAGACACCGAAGGAATAAAGCAAAAACGTGTGAAGAGGAAAGAAGACGAATTTATGTGTCGAGGACACATCCTCAATGCTTTGTCTCAAACTGTTTATAGCGCTCATAGAATGATTCCGACGGCAAAGGAATTATGGAAGGCTTTGGAGATAAAGTATCAAAACGAGGAAGCGAGCAATCGTAAGTTTCTAATTTCAAACTATATGAATTTTAGAATGAATAATGATAAATCTGTCGTTGCACAAGCCCATGAACTCCAACAAATTGTTGGTGACCTTAAAGCCGCTGGTATTAATCTTCAAGATGAATTTCAAGTAGGGGTGATTGTTTCAAAACTTCCATCCTCTTGGAATGGCTTTAAGAAGAAAATTAATCATGATGAAAAGACTTATACTGTGGAATCCCTTCTTCGTCACCTTCGTATTGAAGATGATACTCGTATTCGAGAAAAGAAGGATGAACAAAGTGAGGGTCATTCAAAAGCTAATATGGTTGAGGATCAAAAATCCAAGATTACCAAAGACTCAAAATTTAAAGCAAAGAATGATTCCAAATTCAAGAACCAAGGTGCAAATAAGAAAAAGAAGGGAAAATGTTTCTTCTGTGACAAACCGGGCCATTATTCTCGAGAATGTCGTCTTAAAAAGAAGGCATTTAAAGAAAAACAAGGGTCGAAGGAAACCAACAATGTTGAAGATCTTATTGCTACTGTTTGCGAAGCAAATTCAATTGATAATGAAAGTGGATGGTGGCTGGATACCGGCGCAACGGTCCACATATGCAAAGACCGCTCTTCATTCAAAACATATCAAGAAATTGATGGAAAAGAAGTGAAGATGGCAAATAATCTTCGCGCCAATGTAGTTGGAAAAGGCACAGTGGAATTGAAGCTAACTTCTGGAAAGACACTTACTCTAATTGATGTACTTCATGTACCTGATATGTGTAAAAATCTTGTGTCTGGGGACCTTCTCAATAAAAGAGGTTTCAAACTAGTGTATGAGTCTGATAAGTTTGTATTGTCTAAGAATGGCCAATTTATTGGCAAAGGGTACTCTTGTAACGGCATGATTAAAATTAATGTAATCAATGATATTAGTTCTGCTTATATGGTTGAGTCTATTTCTTTATGGCATAGTAGATTAGGTCATGTGAATTATAGAAGTATAAAAAATATGACTAATCTCGGCTTAATCTCGGATTGTAAATTTGATAACCTTTCTAAATGTGAAATTTGTGCTCAATCGAAGATAACTTGAGAGTCGTTCAAATCTGTTGAGAGGAAATCCGAAATGCTTGATCTTATTCATAGTGATGTATGTGATATGAAGAGTAATATGAATCGTGGTGGAAATAAATATTTCTTAACTTTCATTGATGATTACTCTAAGTATGCATATACATATTTACTTAAAAGTAAAGATGAAGTTTTCGAGAAATTCCTAATTTTTAAAGCAGAATTTGAAACTCAACAAAATCGAAAAATTAAAGTCCTACGATCCGATAGGGGTGGTGAATATTACCCGAGTGAGTTTATACAATTTTGTAATACTCATGGGATAATCCATCAAGTTACGGCGCCATATACGCCACAACAAAATGGAACGGCGGAAAGGAAAAATAGGACTTTAGTTGAAATGATAAATTCAATGTTAATCAGTTCTGGTTTACCTTTGTCGATGTGGGGAGAAGCGGTTTTATCCGCATGTTATATTTTAAATAGAGTTCCATTGAAAAACAAGGATATTACACCATATGAATTATGGTTTAATCGTAAGCCTAATCTTAGACGTCTTAAAGTTTGGGGATGTCTTGCTTATGTAAGAAAACCCGAACCGAAAAGACCTAAACTAGGAAATAGGACTTACAAATGTGTTTTTATTGGATACTCTAGTAACAGTACGACTTATAGATTTTTAAACCTTGAAACTCAAGAAATCATTGAGTCGGTAGATGTGCAATTTTTTGAACATCTAACAAAGTTTAGTACTTTGAATCAAGGTTTAGAAAATAATAATTCGACTGTTGACTCCTCAAATTTAGAAGAAAATTCACAACCTATATCTTCTTCAGAAACAACGAATGACGTTGAACCACGAAGGAGTAAAAGACAAAGAACTGAAAAAACATTTGGGCCTGACTTTGTTATTTATTTAGTTGAAGGGGATTTAAATGAGACTAAGAACAAAACTAAATTTGTTCTTAATGTAGAAGATGAACCGACCACATTTCATGAAGCGGTAACATCTAGGGATGCTGTCTTTTGGAAAGAAGCAATAAATGATGAAATGAACTCAATTTTGTCAAATCAAACTTGGGTTATTTCCGATCTTCCCCCCGGGTCTAAACCTATTGGGTGCAAATGGATATTTAAAAGAAAATTAAATCCGGATGGTTCTATAAATAAATTTAAGGCAAGACTAGTTGCTAAAGGCTATAAGCAAAAATATGGAATTGATTACTTTGATACATATGCTCCTGTTGCTCGAATCACTTCCATTAGGATATTAATATCTCTTGCTTCTATTCACAATTTAGTTATTCATCAAATGGATGTTAAAACTGCATTTTTAAATGGTGATTTAGAAGAAGAGATTTATATGGAACAACCCGAAGGGTTTGTATTGCCTGGCCAAGAAAAGAAAGTGTGTAAATTGGTTAGATCTCTTTATGGCCTTAAACAAGCTCCTATGCAATGGCATGAGAAGTTTAATAATATTGTTATATCTCATGGATATAAAGTTAATGATGCCGACAAATGTATATATAGTAAATTTGAAAATGGTGTTGGTGTTATTATATGCTTATATGTGGATGACATGTTAATATTTGGGTCTAATCTCAAATATGTTGAAGAAACCAAAAGGTTTCTTTCATCAAAATTTGATATGAAAGATCTTGGAGAAGCTGATGTGATTTTAGGAATCAAAATTGTGAGAAAGGATAATTCTTTAGCGTTATCTCAATCTCATTATATAGAAAAAGTTCTTAAAAGATATAATCATTTTGAACTTAAGCCAGCTGCTACACCTGTGGATCCTAGCATCAAATTAATGAAAAATACTGGGCGTGCTATGGACCAACTTAAATATGCTAGTATTATTGGGAGTCTAATGTTTGCCATGCATTGCACTAGACCAGACATTGCTTATGCAGTGAGTATATTGTGTAGATTTACAAGTAATCCAGGACAAGAGCACTGGAATGCAATTTCTAGGGTGCTTAGATATCTGAAGAGGACTTTGAATTATGGCTTACATTATGTAGGATATCCATCTGTTTTAGAAGGATATAGTGATTCAAGTTGGAATAATCTTGAATAAAAATCCAAGTCAACTACTGGTTGGATTTTTACGCTAGGAGGAGCAGCTATCTCTTGGGGATCCAAGAAACAAACATGTGTATCAGATTCAACAATGCAATCTGAATTTATAGCCCTAGCAGATGCATGTAAAGAAGCAGAATGGCTTAGAAATGTGTTGTATGATATTCCTTTATGGAAAAAGCCATCACCTTCTATTATGATAAGTTGTGATAACCAAGCCACAATTTATAAAGTTTCGAACAAAACTTACAACGGAAAATCTAGACACATTAGTCTAAGACATCAAATTATAAGAGAATTACTCAAGGAAGGAGTAATTACAGTCGACTATATTAAAACGAACAAGAATTTAGCAGATCCTCTGACTAAAGGTCTTGTAAGAGAGATGAAATATATCACCTCAAAAGGAATGGGACTAAGGTCTATTAAATAACACAACTATATTTAATGGGAACCCAACTCATATCTTGAAAATATAGATAGAGTTCAATGTGGTACAAACAAGTTAAATTATAGTTATGGAACACTAGGAATTTATACAAAAAAGTTCCATTCCTATATGCCTAGTGTTGGTTTTCTGCATGTTAGAGGATGAAGTTCACTTCTTAATAAATCATATAAGTGTGACTCGCAGAATCACTAAAGTTGATTTACCTATTCGAGTGTCGAAAGTGTGGCCGCTTTCTATGAAATCAAGACCGATCCTAAAGCGCTCGTGAAATCAGGATTAGCACAAGGCCATAAAAGTGCATGCTAGAAGAACACTTATAAACTCAGAAATCGGTATGTGTGATAGTTCCGGCTAGTCTCAAAAGGTCCTTGGTTCAAGATACGTTCACCACAGCACCTTGATGAAGCTTTGAATTATTTTCACTATATGGAAGTTCAAGTCCGAAAGACACTTCTCATTTATGTACTAGATTTTAGCGATAATGCCAAAAGTTATTTATTGTCTTTTTTGCTTTGCTCTCTTGTGTATATTGAAATTGGTGGGAGAATGTTGGATTAATTCCAATATTTATTGAGTTTAATTTTTAGTTGTTAATATTTTATTATATTATTTGTGTTTTATTTTAAACATAGTTTGGGTTTTAATTTAGAAAGTAGAAACATGAGCAAATGGGTGTGAAAGATATGGGGAATGCTCAAAATCCCATATTGTCCCACATTGGAAGAATACTACAAAAGGTAGTGGTATATCAACTAAAGGACAACTAAGATTCTTAGTTGACAAGTCAAATAAGAGGCTATGATCCTACGCATCGCGGTGGTGCTTAAGCACCACCAATCGCGACACGCGTAAGCGCGTAAGCGCGACACGCGGCGCGCGAAAGGGCGATTGGGCGACTTAGGGCGCATTGCGCGCTTTGACGCGCACTTGGCACTTCGCACGTGCGCATCGTCGCTTGGAGCGTGGGAGCCTAAAGTTTTGACGAGGTAAAACAGATCAACGGTTGTGATTAAACGATCCGATCAAAGGGTTCAAAATCCGAAACGGCTTGATCTAAACCGTTAGATGAACTCGTAGCGTTTCGTGTAGGGGATGTCCATTCGCTTACGATGGGACGCCTAATCTGAACCGTTAGATCGTAGCTGTTCCAAACAGGCACGATCCAACGGTTGCTGAGTCACCCCATGAAGAGCTGTGACTGTTGAAGAACAGTCACAGAAATGGCTATAAAAAGAGTTCCAGACCTCTGTTTTGGACACCGAAAATTGCTAGTTTCTCCTCTCTCCGTCCTCTATACTTTGGCATTATCAAGTTACAAATTCAGAGTGTTCTCGGGTTTGATCAAACAGTACATAGTTTGAATCAAACAACTGTTCATACTGCATTGTATCCTGAAGGCAGGTTCTACAAAACCCATTGTGTACTCGCGGTTCTGGTTCTGCCTCAACCGGATTGGGAGAAATTTTGCCTAAAAGAAAGCGTTCCAAGAACGTGCCTTGCAGAAATTAATTATTATATTTCGTTCTTTCCATAATAAAACTCCAACAGTTTTAGGCAAAATATTATATTCTTATTACTCCACTCAAATGGAAGGAACTGTGGCACAATCTATCCAAGTCATGACTCAAGACTTAATCCGACTCGACCGTTTTGATGGCGGAAATTTCACCCGTTGGCAAGAGAAAGTTATGTTCTTCCTCACATCACTAAAACTTGCATACATTCTAGATGATAACCTTGAACAAATTCCCGAGCCCACACCCGAAGACACCGAAGGAATAAAGCAAAAACGTGTGAAGAGGAAAGAAGACGAATTTATGTGTCGAGGACACATCCTCAATGCTTTGTCTCAAACTGTTTATAGCGCTCATAGAATGATTCCGACGGCAAAGGAATTATGGAAGGCTTTGGAGATAAAGTATCAAAACGAGGAAGCGAGCAATCGTAAGTTTCTAATTTCAAACTATATGAATTTTAGAATGAATAATGATAAATCTGTCGTTGCACAAGCCCATGAACTCCAACAAATTGTTGGTGACCTTAAAGCCGCTGGTATTAATCTTCAAGATGAATTTCAAGTAGGGGTGATTGTTTCAAAACTTCCATCCTCTTGGAATGGCTTTAAGAAGAAAATTAATCATGATGAAAAGACTTATACTGTGGAATCCCTTCTTCGTCACCTTCGTATTGAAGATGATACTCGTATTCGAGAAAAGAAGGATGAACAAAGTGAGGGTCATTCAAAAGCTAATATGGTTGAGGATCAAAAATCCAAGATTACCAAAGACTCAAAATTTAAAGCAAAGAATGATTCCAAATTCAAGAACCAAGGTGCAAATAAGAAAAAGAAGGGAAAATGTTTCTTCTGTGACAAACCGGGCCATTATTCTCGAGAATGTCGTCTTAAAAAGAAGGCATTTAAAGAAAAACAAGGGTCGAAGGAAACCAACAATGTTGAAGATCTTATTGCTACTGTTTGCGAAGCAAATTCAATTGATAATGAAAGTGGATGGTGGCTGGATACCGGCGCAACGGTCCACATATGCAAAGACCGCTCTTCATTCAAAACATATCAAGAAATTGATGGAAAAGAAGTGAAGATGGCAAATAATTTTCGCGCCAATGTAGTTGGAAAAGGCACAGTGGAATTGAAGCTAACTTCTGGAAAGACACTTACTCTAATTGATGTACTTCATGTACCTGATATGTGTAAAAATCTTGTGTCTGGGGACCTTCTCAATAAGAGAGGTTTCAAACTAGTGTATGAGTCTGATAAGTTTGTATTGTCTAAGAATGGCCAATTTATTGGCAAAGGGTACTCTTGTAACGGCATGATTAAAATTAATGTAATCAATGATATTAGTTCTGCTTATATGGTTGAGTCTATTTCTTTATGGCATAGTAGATTAGGTCATGTGAATTATAGAAGTATAAAAAATATGACTAATCTCGGCTTAATCTCGGATTGTAAATTTGATAACCTTTCTAAATGTGAAATTTGTGCTCAATCGAAGATAACTTGAGAGTCGTTCAAATCTGTTGAGAGGAAATCCGAAATGCTTGATCTTATTCATAGTGATGTATGTGATATGAAGAGTAATATGAATCGTGGTGGAAATAAATATTTCTTAACTTTCATTGATGATTACTCTAAGTATGCATATACATATTTACTTAAAAGTAAAGATGAAGTTTTCGAGAAATTCCTAATTTTTAAAGCAGAATTTGAAACTCAACAAAATCGAAAAATTAAAGTCCTACGATCCGATAGGGGTGGTGAATATTACCCGAGTGAGTTTATACAATTTTGTAATACTCATGGGATAATCCATCAAGTTACGGCGCCATATACGCCACAACAAAATGGAACGGCGGAAAGGAAAAATAGGACTTTAGTTGAAATGATAAATTCAATGTTAATCAGTTCTGGTTTACCTTTGTCGATGTGGGGAGAAGCGGTTTTATCCGCATGTTATATTTTAAATAGAGTTCCATTGAAAAACAAGGATATTACACCATATGAATTATGGTTTAATCGTAAGCCTAATCTTAGACGTCTTAAAGTTTGGGGATGTCTTGCTTATGTAAGAAAACCCGAACCGAAAAGACCTAAACTAGGAAATAGGACTTACAAATGTGTTTTTATTGGATACTCTAGTAACAGTACGACTTATAGATTTTTAAACCTTGAAACTCAAGAAATCATTGAGTCGGTAGATGTGCAATTTTTTGAACATCTAACAAAGTTTAGTACTTTGAATCAAGGTTTAGAAAATAATAATTCGACTGTTGACTCCTCAAATTTAGAAGAAAATTCACAACCTATATCTTCTTCAGAAACAACGAATGACGTTGAACCACGAAGGAGTAAAAGACAAAGAACTGAAAAAACATTTGGGCCTGACTTTGTTATTTATTTAGTTGAAGGGGATTTAAATGAGACTAAGAACAAAACTAAATTTGTTCTTAATGTAGAAGATGAACCGACCACATTTCATGAAGCGGTAACATCTAGGGATGCTGTCTTTTGGAAAGAAGCAATAAATGATGAAATGAACTCAATTTTGTCAAATCAAACTTGGGTTATTTCCGATCTTCCCCCCGGGTCTAAACCTATTGGGTGCAAATGGATATTTAAAAGAAAATTAAATCCGGATGGTTCTATAAATAAATTTAAGGCAAGACTAGTTGCTAAAGGCTATAAGCAAAAATATGGAATTGATTACTTTGATACATATGCTCCTGTTGCTCGAATCACTTCCATTAGGATATTAATATCTCTTGCTTCTATTCACAATTTAGTTATTCATCAAATGGATGTTAAAACTGCATTTTTAAATGGTGATTTAGAAGAAGAGATTTATATGGAACAACCCGAAGGGTTTGTATTGCCTGGCCAAGAAAAGAAAGTGTGTAAATTGGTTAGATCTCTTTATGGCCTTAAACAAGCTCCTATGCAATGGCATGAGAAGTTTAATAATATTGTTATATCTCATGGATATAAAGTTAATGATGCCGACAAATGTATATATAGTAAATTTGAAAATGGTGTTGGTGTTATTATATGCTTATATGTGGATGACATGTTAATATTTGGGTCTAATCTCAAATATGTTGAAGAAACCAAAAGGTTTCTTTCATCAAAATTTGATATGAAAGATCTTGGAGAAGCTGATGTGATTTTAGGAATCAAAATTGTGAGAAAGGATAATTCTTTAGCGTTATCTCAATCTCATTATATAGAAAAAGTTCTTAAAAGATATAATCATTTTGAACTTAAGCCAGCTGCTACACCTGTGGATCCTAGCATCAAATTAATGAAAAATACTGGGCGTGCTATGGACCAACTTAAATATGCTAGTATTATTGGGAGTCTAATGTTTGCCATGCATTGCACTAGACCAGACATTGCTTATGCAGTGAGTATATTGTGTAGATTTACAAGTAATCCAGGACAAGAGCACTGGAATGCAATTTCTAGGGTGCTTAGATATCTGAAGAGGACTTTGAATTATGGCTTACATTATGTAGGATATCCATCTGTTTTAGAAGGATATAGTGATTCAAGTTGGAATAATCTTGAATAAAAATCCAAGTCAACTACTGGTTGGATTTTTACGCTAGGAGGAGCAGCTATCTCTTGGGGATCCAAGAAACAAACATGTGTATCAGATTCAACAATGCAATCTGAATTTATAGCCCTAGCAGATGCATGTAAAGAAGCAGAATGGCTTAGAAATGTGTTGTATGATATTCCTTTATGGAAAAAGCCATCACCTTCTATTATGATAAGTTGTGATAACCAAGCCACAATTTATAAAGTTTCGAACAAAACTTACAACGGAAAATCTAGACACATTAGTCTAAGACATCAAATTATAAGAGAATTACTCAAGGAAGGAGTAATTACAGTCGACTATATTAAAACGAACAAGAATTTAGCAGATCCTCTGACTAAAGGTCTTGTAAGAGAGATGAAATATATCACCTCAAAAGGAATGGGACTAAGGTCTATTAAATAACACAACTATATTTAATGGGAACCCAACTCATATCTTGAAAATATAGATAGAGTTCAATGTGGTACAAACAAGTTAAATTATAGTTATGGAACACTAGGAATTTATACAAAAAAGTTCCATTCCTATATGCCTAGTGTTGGTTTTCTGCATGTTAGAGGATGAAGTTCACTTCTTAATAAATCATATAAGTGTGACTCGCAGAATCACTAAAGTTGATTTACCTATTCGAGTGTCGAAAGTGTGGCCGCTTTCTATGAAATCAAGACCGATCCTAAAGCGCTCGTGAAATCAGGATTAGCACAAGGCCATAAAAGTGCATGCTAGAAGAACACTTATAAACTCAGAAATCGGTATGTGTGATAGTTCCGGCTAGTCTCAAAAGGTCCTTGGTTCAAGATACGTTCACCACAGCACCTTGATGAAGCTTTGAATTATTTTCACTATATGGAAGTTCAAGTCCGAAAGACACTTCTCATTTATGTACTAGATTTTAGCGATAATGCCAAAAGTTATTTATTGTCTTTTTTGCTTTGCTCTCTTGTGTATATTGAAATTGGTGGGAGAATGTTGGATTAATTCCAATATTTATTGAGTTTAATTTTTAGTTGTTAATATTTTATTATATTATTTGTGTTTTATTTTAAACATAGTTTGGGTTTTAATTTAGAAAGTAGAAACATGAGCAAATGGGTGTGAAAGATATGGGGAATGCTCAAAATCCCATATTGTCCCACATTGGAAGAATACTACAAAAGGTAGTGGTATATCAACTAAAGGACAACTAAGATTCTTAGTTGACAAGTCAAATAAGAGGCTATGATCCTACGCATCGCGGTGGTGCTTAAGCACCACCAATCGCGACACGCGTAAGCGCGTAAGCGCGACACGCGGCGCGCGAAAGGGCGATTGGGCGACTTAGGGCGCATTGCGCGCTTTGACGCGCACTTGGCACTTCGCACGTGCGCATCGTCGCTTGGAGCGTGGGAGCCTAAAGTTTTGACGAGGTAAAACAGATCAACGGTTGTGATTAAACGATCCGATCAAAGGGTTCAAAATCCGAAACGGCTTGATCTAAACCGTTAGATGAACTCGTAGCGTTTCGTGTAGGGGATGTCCATTCGCTTACGATGGGACGCCTAATCTGAACCGTTAGATCGTAGCTGTTCCAAACAGGCACGATCCAACGGTTGCTGAGTCACCCCATGAAGAGCTGTGACTGTTGAAGAACAGTCACAGAAATGGCTATAAAAAGAGTTCCAGACCTCTGTTTTGGACACCGAAAATTGCTAGTTTCTCCTCTCTCCGTCCTCTATACTTTGGCATTATCAAGTTACAAATTCAGAGTGTTCTCGGGTTTGATCAAACAGTACATAGTTTGAATCAAACAACTGTTCATACTGCATTGTATCCTGAAGGCAGGTTCTACAAAACCCATTGTGTACTCGCGGTTCTGGTTCTGCCTCAACCGGATTGGGAGAAATTTTGCCTAAAAGAAAGCGTTCCAAGAACGTGCCTTGCAGAAATTAATTATTATATTTCGTTCTTTCCATAATAAAACTCCAACAGTTTTAGGCAAAATATTATATTCTTATTACTCCACTCAAATGGAAGGAACTGTGGCACAATCTATCCAAGTCATGACTCAAGACTTAATCCGACTCGACCGTTTTGATGGCGGAAATTTCACCCGTTGGCAAGAGAAAGTTATGTTCTTCCTCACATCACTAAAACTTGCATACATTCTAGATGATAACCTTGAACAAATTCCCGAGCCCACACCCGAAGACACCGAAGGAATAAAGCAAAAACGTGTGAAGAGGAAAGAAGACGAATTTATGTGTCGAGGACACATCCTCAATGCTTTGTCTCAAACTGTTTATAGCGCTCATAGAATGATTCCGACGGCAAAGGAATTATGGAAGGCTTTGGAGATAAAGTATCAAAACGAGGAAGCGAGCAATCGTAAGTTTCTAATTTCAAACTATATGAATTTTAGAATGAATAATGATAAATCTGTCGTTGCACAAGCCCATGAACTCCAACAAATTGTTGGTGACCTTAAAGCCGCTGGTATTAATCTTCAAGATGAATTTCAAGTAGGGGTGATTGTTTCAAAACTTCCATCCTCTTGGAATGGCTTTAAGAAGAAAATTAATCATGATGAAAAGACTTATACTGTGGAATCCCTTCTTCGTCACCTTCGTATTGAAGATGATACTCGTATTCGAGAAAAGAAGGATGAACAAAGTGAGGGTCATTCAAAAGCTAATATGGTTGAGGATCAAAAATCCAAGATTACCAAAGACTCAAAATTTAAAGCAAAGAATGATTCCAAATTCAAGAACCAAGGTGCAAATAAGAAAAAGAAGGGAAAATGTTTCTTCTGTGACAAACCGGGCCATTATTCTCGAGAATGTCGTCTTAAAAAGAAGGCATTTAAAGAAAAACAAGGGTCGAAGGAAACCAACAATGTTGAAGATCTTATTGCTACTGTTTGCGAAGCAAATTCAATTGATAATGAAAGTGGATGGTGGCTGGATACCGGCGCAACGGTCCACATATGCAAAGACCGCTCTTCATTCAAAACATATCAAGAAATTGATGGAAAAGAAGTGAAGATGGCAAATAATCTTCGCGCCAATGTAGTTGGAAAAGGCACAGTGGAATTGAAGCTAACTTCTGGAAAGACACTTACTCTAATTGATGTACTTCATGTACCTGATATGTGTAAAAATCTTGTGTCTGGGGACCTTCTCAATAAGAGAGGTTTCAAACTAGTGTATGAGTCTGATAAGTTTGTATTGTCTAAGAATGGCCAATTTATTGGCAAAGGGTACTCTTGTAACGGCATGATTAAAATTAATGTAATCAATGATATTAGTTCTGCTTATATGGTTGAGTCTATTTCTTTATGGCATAGTAGATTAGGTCATGTGAATTATAGAAGTATAAAAAATATGACTAATCTCGGCTTAATCTCGGATTGTAAATTTGATAACCTTTCTAAATGTGAAATTTGTGCTCAATCGAAGATAACTTGAAAGTCGTTCAAATCTGTTGAGAGGAAATCCGAAATGCTTGATCTTATTCATAGTGATGTATGTGATATGAAGAGTAATATGAATCGTGGTGGAAATAAATATTTCTTAACTTTCATTGATGATTACTCTAAGTATGCATATACATATTTACTTAAAAGTAAAGATGAAGTTTTCGAGAAATTCCTAATTTTTAAAGCAGAATTTGAAACTCAACAAAATCGAAAAATTAAAGTCCTACGATCCGATAGGGGTGGTGAATATTACCCGAGTGAGTTTATACAATTTTGTAATACTCATGGGATAATCCATCAAGTTACGGCGCCATATACGCCACAACAAAATGGAACGGCGGAAAGGAAAAATAGGACTTTAGTTGAAATGATAAATTCAATGTTAATCAGTTCTGGTTTACCTTTGTCGATGTGGGGAGAAGCGGTTTTATCCGCATGTTATATTTTAAATAGAGTTCCATTGAAAAACAAGGATATTACACCATATGAATTATGGTTTAATCGTAAGCCTAATCTTAGACGTCTTAAAGTTTGGGGATGTCTTGCTTATGTAAGAAAACCCGAACCGAAAAGACCTAAACTAGGAAATAGGACTTACAAATGTGTTTTTATTGGATACTCTAGTAACAGTACGACTTATAGATTTTTAAACCGTGAAACTCAAGAAATCATTGAGTCGGTAGATGTGCAATTTTTTGAACATCTAACAAAGTTTAGTACTTTGAATCAAGGTTTAGAAAATAATAATTCGACTGTTGACTCCTCAAATTTAGAAGAAAATTCACAACCTATATCTTCTTCAGAAACAACGAATGACGTTGAACCACGAAGGAGTAAAAGACAAAGAACTGAAAAAACATTTGGGCCTGACTTTGTTATTTATTTAGTTGAAGGGGATTTAAATGAGACTAAGAACAAAACTAAATTTGTTCTTAATGTAGAAGATGAACCGACCACATTTCATGAAGCGGTAACATCTAGGGATGCTGTCTTTTGGAAAGAAGCAATAAATGATGAAATGAACTCAATTTTGTCAAATCAAACTTGGGTTATTTCCGATCTTCCCCCCGGGTCTAAACCTATTGGGTGCAAATGGATATTTAAAAGAAAATTAAATCCGGATGGTTCTATAAATAAATTTAAGGCAAGACTAGTTGCTAAAGGCTATAAGCAAAAATATGGAATTGATTACTTTGATACATATGCTCCTGTTGCTCGAATCACTTCCATTAGGATATTAATATCTCTTGCTTCTATTCACAATTTAGTTATTCATCAAATGGATGTTAAAACTGCATTTTTAAATGGTGATTTAGAAGAAGAGATTTATATGGAACAACCCGAAGGGTTTGTATTGCCTGGCCAAGAAAAGAAAGTGTGTAAATTGGTTAGATCTCTTTATGGCCTTAAACAAGCTCCTATGCAATGGCATGAGAAGTTTAATAATATTGTTATATCTCATGGATATAAAGTTAATGATGCCGACAAATGTATATATAGTAAATTTGAAAATGGTGTTGGTGTTATTATATGCTTATATGTGGATGACATGTTAATATTTGGGTCTAATCTCAAATATGTTGAAGAAACCAAAAGGTTTCTTTCATCAAAATTTGATATGAAAGATCTTGGAGAAGCTGATGTGATTTTAGGAATCAAAATTGTGAGAAAGGATAATTCTTTAGCGTTATCTCAATCTCATTATATAGAAAAAGTTCTTAAAAGATATAATCATTTTGAACTTAAGCCAGCTGCTACACCTGTGGATCCTAGCATCAAATTAATGAAAAATACTGGGCGTGCTATGGACCAACTTAAATATGCTAGTATTATTGGGAGTCTAATGTTTGCCATGCATTGCACTAGACCAGACATTGCTTATGCAGTGAGTATATTGTGTAGATTTACAAGTAATCCAGGACAAGAGCACTGGAATGCAATTTCTAGGGTGCTTAGATATCTGAAGAGGAATTTGAATTATGGCTTACATTATGTAGGATATCCATCTGTTTTAGAAGGATATAGTGATTCAAGTTGGAATAATCTTGAATAAAAATCCAAGTCAACTACTGGTTGGATTTTTACGCTAGGAGGAGCAGCTATCTCTTGGGGATCCAAGAAACAAACATGTGTATCAGATTCAACAATGCAATCTGAATTTATAGCCCTAGCAGATGCATGTAAAGAAGCAGAATGGCTTAGAAATGTGTTGTATGATATTCCTTTATGGAAAAAGCCATCACCTTCTATTATGATAAGTTGTGATAACCAAGCCACAATTTATAAAGTTTCGAACAAAACTTACAACGGAAAATCTAGACACATTAGTCTAAGACATCAAATTATAAGAGAATTACTCAAGGAAGGAGTAATTACAGTCGACTATATTAAAACGAACAAGAATTTAGCAGATCCTCTGACTAAAGGTCTTGTAAGAGAGATGAAATATATCACCTCAAAAGGAATGGGACTAAGGTCTATTAAATAACACAACTATATTTAATGGGAACCCAACTCATATCTTGAAAATATAGATAGAGTTCAATGTGGTACAAACAAGTTAAATTATAGTTATGGAACACTAGGAATTTATACAAAAAAGTTCCATTCCTATATGCCTAGTGTTGGTTTTCTGCATGTTAGAGGATGAAGTTCACTTCTTAATAAATCATATAAGTGTGACTCGCAGAATCACTAAAGTTGATTTACCTATTCGAGTGTCGAAAGTGTGGCCGCTTTCTATGAAATCAAGACCGATCCTAAAGCGCTCGTGAAATCAGGATTAGCACAAGGCCATAAAAGTGCATGCTAGAAGAACACTTATAAACTCAGAAATCGGTATGTGTGATAGTTCCGGCTAGTCTCAAAAGGTCCTTGGTTCAAGATACGTTCACCACAGCACCTTGATGAAGCTTTGAATTATTTTCACTATATGGAAGTTCAAGTCCGAAAGACACTTCTCATTTATGTACTAGATTTTAGCGATAATGCCAAAAGTTATTTATTGTCTTTTTTGCTTTGCTCTCTTGTGTATATTGAAATTGGTGGGAGAATGTTGGATTAATTCCAATATTTATTGAGTTTAATTTTTAGTTGTTAATATTTTATTATATTATTTGTGTTTTATTTTAAACATAGTTTGGGTTTTAATTTAGAAAGTAGAAACATGAGCAAATGGGTGTGAAAGATATGGGGAATGCTCAAAATCCCATATTGTCCCACATTGGAAGAATACTACAAAAGGTAGTGGTATATCAACTAAAGGACAACTAAGATTCTTAGTTGACAAGTCAAATAAGAGGCTATGATCCTACGCATCGCGGTGGTGCTTAAGCACCACCAATCGCGACACGCGTAAGCGCGTAAGCGCGACACGCGGCGCGTAAAAGGGCGATTGGGCGACTTAGGGCGCATTGCGCGCTTTGACGCGCACTTGGCACTTCGCACGTGCGCATCGTCGCTTGGAGCGTGGGAGCCTAAAGTTTTGACGAGGTAAAACAGATCAACGGTTGTGATTAAACGATCCGATCAAAGGGTTCAAAATCCGAAACGGCTTGATCTAAACCGTTAGATGAACTCGTAGCGTTTCGTGTAGGGGATGTCCATTCGCTTACGATGGGACGCCTAATCTGAACCGTTAGATCGTAGCTGTTCCAAACAGGCACGATCCAACGGTTGCTGAGTCACCCCATGAAGAGCTGTGACTGTTGAAGAACAGTCACAGAAATGGCTATAAAAAGAGTTCCAGACCTCTGTTTTGGACACCGAAAATTGCTAGTTTCTCCTCTCTCCGTCCTCTATACTTTGGCATTATCAAGTTACAAATTCAGAGTGTTCTCGGGTTTGATCAAACAGTACATAGTTTGAATCAAACAACTGTTCATACTGCATTGTATCCTGAAGGCAGGTTCTACAAAACCCATTGTGTACTCGCGGTTCTGGTTCTGCCTCAACCGGATTGGGAGAAATTTTGCCTAAAAGAAAGCGTTCCAAGAACGTGCCTTGCAGAAATTAATTATTATATTTCGTTCTTTCCATAATAAAACTCCAACAGTTTTAGGCAAAATATTATATTCTTATTACTCCACTCAAATGGAAGGAACTGTGGCACAATCTATCCAAGTCATGACTCAAGACTTAATCCGACTCGACCGTTTTGATGGCGGAAATTTCACCCGTTGGCAAGAGAAAGTTATGTTCTTCCTCACATCACTAAAACTTGCATACATTCTAGATGATAACCTTGAACAAATTCCCGAGCCCACACCCGAAGACACCGAAGGAATAAAGCAAAAACGTGTGAAGAGGAAAGAAGACGAATTTATGTGTCGAGGACACATCCTCAATGCTTTGTCTCAAACTGTTTATAGCGCTCATAGAATGATTCCGACGGCAAAGGAATTATGGAAGGCTTTGGAGATAAAGTATCAAAACGAGGAAGCGAGCAATCGTAAGTTTCTAATTTCAAACTATATGAATTTTAGAATGAATAATGATAAATCTGTCGTTGCACAAGCCCATGAACTCCAACAAATTGTTGGTGACCTTAAAGCCGCTGGTATTAATCTTCAAGATGAATTTCAAGTAGGGGTGATTGTTTCAAAACTTCCATCCTCTTGGAATGGCTTTAAGAAGAAAATTAATCATGATGAAAAGACTTATACTGTGGAATCCCTTCTTCGTCACCTTCGTATTGAAGATGATACTCGTATTCGAGAAAAGAAGGATGAACAAAGTGAGGGTCATTCAAAAGCTAATATGGTTGAGGATCAAAAATCCAAGATTACCAAAGACTCAAAATTTAAAGCAAAGAATGATTCCAAATTCAAGAACCAAGGTGCAAATAAGAAAAAGAAGGGAAAATGTTTCTTCTGTGACAAACCGGGCCATTATTCTCGAGAATGTCGTCTTAAAAAGAAGGCATTTAAAGAAAAACAAGGGTCGAAGGAAACCAACAATGTTGAAGATCTTATTGCTACTGTTTGCGAAGCAAATTCAATTGATAATGAAAGTGGATGGTGGCTGGATACCGGCGCAACGGTCCACATATGCAAAGACCGCTCTTCATTCAAAACATATCAAGAAATTGATGGAAAAGAAGTGAAGATGGCAAATAATCTTCGCGCCAATGTAGTTGGAAAAGGCACAGTGGAATTGAAGCTAACTTCTGGAAAGACACTTACTCTAATTGATGTACTTCATGTACCTGATATGTGTAAAAATCTTGTGTCTGGGGACCTTCTCAATAAGAGAGGTTTCAAACTAGTGTATGAGTCTGATAAGTTTGTATTGTCTAAGAATGGCCAATTTATTGGCAAAGGGTACTCTTGTAACGGCATGATTAAAATTAATGTAATCAATGATATTAGTTCTGCTTATATGGTTGAGTCTATTTCTTTATGGCATAGTAGATTAGGTCATGTGAATTATAGAAGTATAAAAAATATGACTAATCTCGGCTTAATCTCGGATTGTAAATTTGATAACCTTTCTAAATGTGAAATTTGTGCTCAATCGAAGATAACTTGAAAGTCGTTCAAATCTGTTGAGAGGAAATCCGAAATGCTTGATCTTATTCATAGTGATGTATGTGATATGAAGAGTAATATGAATCGTGGTGGAAATAAATATTTCTTAACTTTCATTGATGATTACTCTAAGTATGCATATACATATTTACTTAAAAGTAAAGATGAAGTTTTCGAGAAATTCCTAATTTTTAAAGCAGAATTTGAAACTCAACAAAATCGAAAAATTAAAGTCCTACGATCCGATAGGGGTGGTGAATATTACCCGAGTGAGTTTATACAATTTTGTAATACTCATGGGATAATCCATCAAGTTACGGCGCCATATACGCCACAACAAAATGGAACGGCGGAAAGGAAAAATAGGACTTTAGTTGAAATGATAAATTCAATGTTAATCAGTTCTGGTTTACCTTTGTCGATGTGGGGAGAAGCGGTTTTATCCGCATGTTATATTTTAAATAGAGTTCCATTGAAAAACAAGGATATTACACCATATGAATTATGGTTTAATCGTAAGCCTAATCTTAGACGTCTTAAAGTTTGGGGATGTCTTGCTTATGTAAGAAAACCCGAACCTAAAAGACCTAAACTAGGAAATAGGACTTACAAATGTGTTTTTATTGGATACTCTAGTAACAGTACGACTTATAGATTTTTAAACCTTGAAACTCAAGAAATCATTGAGTCGGTAGATGTGCAATTTTTTGAACATCTAACAAAGTTTAGTACTTTGAATCAAGGTTTAGAAAATAATAATTCGACTGTTGACTCCTCAAATTTAGAAGAAAATTCACAACCTATATCTTCTTCAGAAACAACGAATGACGTTGAACCACGAAGGAGTAAAAGACAAAGAACTGAAAAAACATTTGGGCCTGACTTTGTTATTTATTTAGTTGAAGGGGATTTAAATGAGACTAAGAACAAAACTAAATTTGTTCTTAATGTAGAAGATGAACCGACCACATTTCATGAAGCGGTAACATCTAGGGATGCTGTCTTTTGGAAAGAAGCAATAAATGATGAAATGAACTCAATTTTGTCAAATCAAACTTGGGTTATTTCCGATCTTCCCCCCGGGTCTAAACCTATTGGGTGCAAATGGATATTTAAAAGAAAATTAAATCCGGATGGTTCTATAAATAAATTTAAGGCAAGACTAGTTGCTAAAGGCTATAAGCAAAAATATGGAATTGATTACTTTGATACATATGCTCCTGTTGCTCGAATCACTTCCATTAGGATATTAATATCTCTTGCTTCTATTCACAATTTAGTTATTCATCAAATGGATGTTAAAACTGCATTTTTAAATGGTGATTTAGAAGAAGAGATTTATATGGAACAACCCGAAGGGTTTGTATTGCCTGGCCAAGAAAAGAAAGTGTGTAAATTGGTTAGATCTCTTTATGGCCTTAAACAAGCTCCTATGCAATGGCATGAGAAGTTTAATAATATTGTTATATCTCATGGATATAAAGTTAATGATGCCGACAAATGTATATATAGTAAATTTGAAAATGGTGTTGGTGTTATTATATGCTTATATGTGGATGACATGTTAATATTTGGGTCTAATCTCAAATATGTTGAAGAAACCAAAAGGTTTCTTTCATCAAAATTTGATATGAAAGATCTTGGAGAAGCTGATGTGATTTTAGGAATCAAAATTGTGAGAAAGGATAATTCTTTAGCGTTATCTCAATCTCATTATATAGAAAAAGTTCTTAAAAGATATAATCATTTTGAACTTAAGCCAGCTGCTACACCTGTGGATCCTAGCATCAAATTAATGAAAAATACTGGGCGTGCTATGGACCAACTTAAATATGCTAGTATTATTGGGAGTCTAATGTTTGCCATGCATTGCACTAGACCAGACATTGCTTATGCAGTGAGTATATTGTGTAGATTTACAAGTAATCCAGGACAAGAGCACTGGAATGCAATTTCTAGGGTGCTTAGATATCTGAAGAGGACTTTGAATTATGGCTTACATTATGTAGGATATCCATCTGTTTTAGAAGGATATAGTGATTCAAGTTGGAATAATCTTGAATAAAAATCCAAGTCAACTACTGGTTGGATTTTTACGCTAGGAGGAGCAGCTATCTCTTGGGGATCCAAGAAACAAACATGTGTATCAGATTCAACAATGCAATCTGAATTTATAGCCCTAGCAGATGCATGTAAAGAAGCAGAATGGCTTAGAAATGTGTTGTATGATATTCCTTTATGGAAAAAGCCATCACCTTCTATTATGATAAGTTGTGATAACCAAGCCACAATTTATAAAGTTTCGAACAAAACTTACAACGGAAAATCTAGACACATTAGTCTAAGACATCAAATTATAAGAGAATTACTCAAGGAAGGAGTAATTACAGTCGACTATATTAAAACGAACAAGAATTTAGCAGATCCTCTGACTAAAGGTCTTGTAAGAGAGATGAAATATATCACCTCAAAAGGAATGGGACTAAGGTCTATTAAATAACACAACTATATTTAATGGGAACCCAACTCATATCTTGAAAATATAGATAGAGTTCAATGTGGTACAAACAAGTTAAATTATAGTTATGGAACACTAGGAATTTATACAAAAAAGTTCCATTCCTATATGCCTAGTGTTGGTTTTCTGCATGTTAGAGGATGAAGTTCACTTCTTAATAAATCATATAAGTGTGACTCGCAGAATCACTAAAGTTGATTTACCTATTCGAGTGTCGAAAGTGTGGCCGCTTTCTATGAAATCAAGACCGATCCTAAAGCGCTCGTGAAATCAGGATTAGCACAAGGCCATAAAAGTGCATGCTAGAAGAACACTTATAAACTCAGAAATCGGTATGTGTGATAGTTCCGGCTAGTCTCAAAAGGTCCTTGGTTCAAGATACGTTCACCACAGCACCTTGATGAAGCTTTGAATTATTTTCACTATATGGAAGTTCAAGTCCGAAAGACACTTCTCATTTATGTACTAGATTTTAGCGATAATGCCAAAAGTTATTTATTGTCTTTTTTGCTTTGCTCTCTTGTGTATATTGAAATTGGTGGGAGAATGTTGGATTAATTCCAATATTTATTGAGTTTAATTTTTAGTTGTTAATATTTTATTATATTATTTGTGTTTTATTTTAAACATAGTTTGGGTTTTAATTTAGAAAGTAGAAACATGAGCAAATGGGTGTGAAAGATATGGGGAATGCTCAAAATCCCATATTGTCCCACATTGGAAGAATACTACAAAAGGTAGTGGTATATCAACTAAAGGACAACTAAGATTCTTAGTTGACAAGTCAAATAAGAGGCTATGATCCTACGCATCGCGGTGGTGCTTAAGCACCACCAATCGCGACACGCGTAAGCGCGTAAGCGCGACACGCGGCGCGCGAAAGGGCGATTGGGCGACTTAGGGCGCATTGCGCGCTTTGACGCGCACTTGGCACTTCGCACGTGCGCATCGTCGCTTGGAGCGTGGGAGCCTAAAGTTTTGACGAGGTAAAACAGATCAACGGTTGTGATTAAACGATCCGATCAAAGGGTTCAAAATCCGAAACGGCTTGATCTAAACCGTTAGATGAACTCGTAGCGTTTCGTGTAGGGGATGTCCATTCGCTTACGATGGGACGCCTAATCTGAACCGTTAGATCGTAGCTGTTCCAAACAGGCACGATCCAACGGTTGCTGAGTCACCCCATGAAGAGCTGTGACTGTTGAAGAACAGTCACAGAAATGGCTATAAAAAGAGTTCCAGACCTCTGTTTTGGACACCGAAAATTGCTAGTTTCTCCTCTCTCCGTCCTCTATACTTTGGCATTATCAAGTTACAAATTCAGAGTGTTCTCGGGTTTGATCAAACAGTACATAGTTTGAATCAAACAACTGTTCATACTGCATTGTATCCTGAAGGCAGGTTCTACAAAACCCATTGTGTACTCGCGGTTCTGGTTCTGCCTCAACCGGATTGGGAGAAATTTTGCCTAAAAGAAAGCGTTCCAAGAACGTGCCTTGCAGAAATTAATTATTATATTTCGTTCTTTCCATAATAAAACTCCAACAGTTTTAGGCAAAATATTATATTCTTATTACTCCACTCAAATGGAAGGAACTGTGGCACAATCTATCCAAGTCATGACTCAAGACTTAATCCGACTCGACCGTTTTGATGGCGGAAATTTCACCCGTTGGCAAGAGAAAGTTATGTTCTTCCTCACATCACTAAAACTTGCATACATTCTAGATGATAACCTTGAACAAATTCCCGAGCCCACACCCGAAGACACCGAAGGAATAAAGCAAAAACGTGTGAAGAGGAAAGAAGACGAATTTATGTGTCGAGGACACATCCTCAATGCTTTGTCTGAAACTGTTTATAGCGCTCATAGAATGATTCCGACGGCAAAGGAATTATGGAAGGCTTTGGAGATAAAGTATCAAAACGAGGAAGCGAGCAATCGTAAGTTTCTAATTTCAAACTATATGAATTTTAGAATGAATAATGATAAATCTGTCGTTGCACAAGCCCATGAACTCCAACAAATTGTTGGTGACCTTAAAGCCGCTGGTATTAATCTTCAAGATGAATTTCAAGTAGGGGTGATTGTTTCAAAACTTCCATCCTCTTGGAATGGCTTTAAGAAGAAAATTAATCATGATGAAAAGACTTATACTGTGGAATCCCTTCTTCGTCACCTTCGTATTGAAGATGATACTCGTATTCGAGAAAAGAAGGATGAACAAAGTGAGGGTCATTCAAAAGCTAATATGGTTGAGGATCAAAAATCCAAGATTACCAAAGACTCAAAATTTAAAGCAAAGAATGATTCCAAATTCAAGAACCAAGGTGCAAATAAGAAAAAGAAGGGAAAATGTTTCTTCTGTGACAAACCGGGCCATTATTCTCGAGAATGTCGTCTTAAAAAGAAGGCATTTAAAGAAAAACAAGGGTCGAAGGAAACCAACAATGTTGAAGATCTTATTGCTACTGTTTGCGAAGCAAATTCAATTGATAATGAAAGTGGATGGTGGCTGGATACCGGCGCAACGGTCCACATATGCAAAGACCGCTCTTCATTCAAAACATATCAAGAAATTGATGGAAAAGAAGTGAAGATGGCAAATAATCTTCGCGCCAATGTAGTTGGAAAAGGCACAGTGGAATTGAAGCTAACTTCTGGAAAGACACTTACTCTAATTGATGTACTTCATGTACCTGATATGTGTAAAAATCTTGTGTCTGGGGACCTTCTCAATAAGAGAGGTTTCAAACTAGTGTATGAGTCTGATAAGTTTGTATTGTCTAAGAATGGCCAATTTATTGGCAAAGGGTACTCTTGTAACGGCATGATTAAAATTAATGTAATCAATGATATTAGTTCTGCTTATATGGTTGAGTCTATTTCTTTATGGCATAGTATATTAGGTCATGTGAATTATAGAAGTATAAAAAATATGACTAATCTCGGCTTAATCTCGGATTGTAAATTTGATAACCTTTCTAAATGTGAAATTTGTGCTCAATCGAAGATAACTTGAAAGTCGTTCAAATCTGTTGAGAGGAAATCCGAAATGCTTGATCTTATTCATAGTGATGTATGTGATATGAAGAGTAATATGAATCGTGGTGGAAATAAATATTTCTTAACTTTCATTGATGATTACTCTAAGTATGCATATACATATTTACTTAAAAGTAAAGATGAAGTTTTCGAGAAATTCCTAATTTTTAAAGCAGAATTTGAAACTCAACAAAATCGAAAAATTAAAGTCCTACGATCCGATAGGGGTGGTGAATATTACCCGAGTGAGTTTATACAATTTTGTAATACTCATGGGATAATCCATCAAGTTACGGCGCCATATACGCCACAACAAAATGGAACGGCGGAAAGGAAAAATAGGACTTTAGTTGAAATGATAAATTCAATGTTAATCAGTTCTGGTTTACCTTTGTCGATGTGGGGAGAAGCGGTTTTATCCGCATGTTATATTTTAAATAGAGTTCCATTGAAAAACAAGGATATTACACCATATGAATTATGGTTTAATCGTAAGCCTAATCTTAGACGTCTTAAAGTTTGGGGATGTCTTGCTTATGTAAGAAAACCCGAACCTAAAAGACCTAAACTAGGAAATAGGACTTACAAATGTGTTTTTATTGGATACTCTAGTAACAGTACGACTTATAGATTTTTAAACCTTGAAACTCAAGAAATCATTGAGTCGGTAGATGTGCAATTTTTTGAACATCTAACAAAGTTTAGTACTTTGAATCAAGGTTTAGAAAATAATAATTCGACTGTTGACTCCTCAAATTTAGAAGAAAATTCACAACCTATATCTTCTTCAGAAACAACGAATGACGTTGAACCACGAAGGAGTAAAAGACAAAGAACTGAAAAAACATTTGGGCCTGACTTTGTTATTTATTTAGTTGAAGGGGATTTAAATGAGACTAAGAACAAAACTAAATTTGTTCTTAATGTAGAAGATGAACCGACCACATTTCATGAAGCGGTAACATCTAGGGATGCTGTCTTTTGGAAAGAAGCAATAAATGATGAAATGAACTCAATTTTGTCAAATCAAACTTGGGTTATTTCCGATCTTCCCCCCGGGTCTAAACCTATTGGGTGCAAATGGATATTTAAAAGAAAATTAAATCCGGATGGTTCTCTAAATAAATTTAAGGCAAGACTAGTTGCTAAAGGCTATAAGCAAAAATATGGAATTGATTACTTTGATACATATGCTCTTGTTGCTCGAATCACTTCCATTAGGATATTAATATCTCTTGCTTCTATTCACAATTTAGTTATTCATCAAATGGATGTTAAAACTGCATTTTTAAATGGTGATTTAGAAGAAGAGATTTATATGGAACAACCCGAAGGGTTTGTATTGCCTGGCCAAGAAAAGAAAGTGTGTAAATTGGTTAAATCTCTTTATGGCCTTAAACAAGCTCCTATGCAATGGCATGAGAAGTTTAATAATATTGTTATATCTCATGGATATAAAGTTAATGATGCCGACAAATGTATATATAGTAAATTTGAAAATGGTGTTGGTGTTATTATATGCTTATATGTGGATGACATGTTAATATTTGGGTCTAATCTCAAATATGTTGAAGAAACCAAAAGGTTTCTTTCATCAAAATTTGATATGAAAGATCTTGGAGAAGCTGATGTGATTTTAGGAATCAAAATTGTGAGAAAGGATAATTCTTTAGCGTTATCTCAATCTCATTATATAGAAAAAGTTCTTAAAAGATATAATCATTTTGAACTTAAGCCAGCTGCTACACCTGTGGATCCTAGCATCAAATTAATGAAAAATACTGGGCGTGCTATGGACCAACTTAAATATGCTAGTATTATTGGGAGTCTAATGTTTGCCATGCATTGCACTAGACCAGACATTGCTTATGCAGTGAGTATATTGTGTAGATTTACAAGTAATCCAGGACAAGAGCACTGGAATGCAATTTCTAGGGTGCTTAGATATCTGAAGAGGACTTTGAATTATGGCTTACATTATGTAGGATATCCATCTGTTTTAGAAGGATATAGTGATTCAAGTTGGAATAATCTTGAATAAAAATCCAAGTCAACTACTGGTTGGATTTTTACGCTAGGAGGAGCAGCTATCTCTTGGGGATCCAAGAAACAAACATGTGTATCAGATTCAACAATGCAATCTGAATTTATAGCCCTAGCAGATGCATGTAAAGAAGCAGAATGGCTTAGAAATGTGTTGTATGATATTCCTTTATGGAAAAAGCCATCACCTTCTATTATGATAAGTTGTGATAACCAAGCCACAATTTATAAAGTTTCGAACAAAACTTACAACGGAAAATTTAGACACATTAGTCTAAGACATCAAATTATAAGAGAATTACTCAAGGAAGGAGTAATTACAGTCGACTATATTAAAACGAACAAGAATTTAGCAGATCCTCTGACTAAAGGTCTTGTAAGAGAGATGAAATATATCACCTCAAAAGGAATGGGACTAAGGTCTATTAAATAACACAACTATATTTAATGGGAACCCAACTCATATCTTGAAAATATAGATAGAGTTCAATGTGGTACAAACAAGTTAAATTATAGTTATGGAACACTAGGAATTTATACAAAAAAGTTCCATTCCTATATGCCTAGTGTTGGTTTTCTGCATGTTAGAGGATGAAGTTCACTTCTTAATAAATCATATAAGTGTGACTCGCAGAATCACTAAAGTTGATTTACCTATTCGAGTGTCGAAAGTGTGGCCGCTTTCTATGAAATCAAGACCGATCCTAAAGCGCTCGTGAAATCAGGATTAGCACAAGGCCATAAAAGTGCATGCTAGAAGAACACTTATAAACTCAGAAATCGGTATGTGTGATAGTTCCGGCTAGTCTCAAAAGGTCCTTGGTTCAAGATACGTTCACCACAGCACCTTGATGAAGCTTTGAATTATTTTCACTATATGGAAGTTCAAGTCCGAAAGACACTTCTCATTTATGTACTAGATTTTAGCGATAATGCCAAAAGTTATTTATTGTCTTTTTTGCTTTGCTCTCTTGTGTATATTGAAATTGGTGGGAGAATGTTGGATTAATTCCAATATTTATTGAGTTTAATTTTTAGTTGTTAATATTTTATTATATTATTTGTGTTTTATTTTAAACATAGTTTGGGTTTTAATTTAGAAAGTAGAAACATGAGCAAATGGGTGTGAAAGATATGGGGAATGCTCAAAATCCCATATTGTCCCACATTGGAAGAATACTACAAAAGGTAGTGGTATATCAACTAAAGGACAACTAAGATTCTTAGTTGACAAGTCAAATAAGAGGCTATGATCCTACGCATCGCGGTGGTGCTTAAGCACCACCAATCGCGACACGCGTAAGCGCGTAAGCGCGACACGCGGCGCGCGAAAGGGCGATTGGGCGACTTAGGGCGCATTGCGCGCTTTGACGCGCACTTGGCACTTCGCACGTGCGCATCGTCGCTTGGAGCGTGGGAGCCTAAAGTTTTGACGAGGTAAAACAGATCAACGGTTGTGATTAAACGATCCGATCAAAGGGTTCAAAATCCGAAACGGCTTGATCTAAACCGTTAGATGAACTCGTAGCGTTTCGTGTAGGGGATGTCCATTCGCTTACGATGGGACGCCTAATCTGAACCGTTAGATCGTAGCTGTTCCAAACAGGCACGATCCAACGGTTGCTGAGTCACCCCATGAAGAGCTGTGACTGTTGAAGAACAGTCACAGAAATGGCTATAAAAAGAGTTCCAGACCTCTGTTTTGGACACCGAAAATTGCTAGTTTCTCCTCTCTCCGTCCTCTATACTTTGGCATTATCAAGTTACAAATTCAGAGTGTTCTCGGGTTTGATCAAACAGTACATAGTTTGAATCAAACAACTGTTCATACTGCATTGTATCCTGAAGGCAGGTTCTACAAAACCCATTGTGTACTCGCGGTTCTGGTTCTGCCTCAACCGGATTGGGAGAAATTTTGCCTAAAAGAAAGCGTTCCAAGAACGTGCCTTGCAGAAATTAATTATTATATTTCGTTCTTTCCATAATAAAACTCCAACAGTTTTAGGCAAAATATTATATTCTTATTACTCCACTCAAATGGAAGGAACTGTGGCACAATCTATCCAAGTCATGACTCAAGACTTAATCCGACTCGACCGTTTTGATGGCGGAAATTTCACCCGTTGGCAAGAGAAAGTTATGTTCTTCCTCACATCACTAAAACTTGCATACATTCTAGATGATAACCTTGAACAAATTCCCGAGCCCACACCCGAAGACACCGAAGGAATAAAGCAAAAACGTGTGAAGAGGAAAGAAGACGAATTTATGTGTCGAGGACACATCCTCAATGCTTTGTCTCAAACTGTTTATAGCGCTCATAGAATGATTCCGACGGCAAAGGAATTATGGAAGGCTTTGGAGATAAAGTATCAAAACGAGGAAGCGAGCAATCGTAAGTTTCTAATTTCAAACTATATGAATTTTAGAATGAATAATGATAAATCTGTCGTTGCACAAGCCCATGAACTCCAACAAATTGTTGGTGACCTTAAAGCCGCTGGTATTAATCTTCAAGATGAATTTCAAGTAGGGGTGATTGTTTCAAAACTTCCATCCTCTTGGAATGGCTTTAAGAAGAAAATTAATCATGATGAAAAGACTTATACTGTGGAATCCCTTCTTCGTCACCTTCGTATTGAAGATGATACTCGTATTCGAGAAAAGAAGGATGAACAAAGTGAGGGTCATTCAAAAGCTAATATGGTTGAGGATCAAAAATCCAAGATTACCAAAGACTCAAAATTTAAAGCAAAGAATGATTCCAAATTCAAGAACCAAGGTGCAAATAAGAAAAAGAAGGGAAAATGTTTCTTCTGTGACAAACCGGGCCATTATTCTCGAGAATGTCGTCTTAAAAAGAAGGCATTTAAAGAAAAACAAGGGTCGAAGGAAACCAACAATGTTGAAGATCTTATTGCTACTGTTTGCGAAGCAAATTCAATTGATAATGAAAGTGGATGGTGGCTGGATACCGGCGCAACGGTCCACATATGCAAAGACCGCTCTTCATTCAAAACATATCAAGAAATTGATGGAAAAGAAGTGAAGATGGCAAATAATCTTCGCGCCAATGTAGTTGGAAAAGGCACAGTGGAATTGAAGCTAACTTCTGGAAAGACACTTACTCTAATTGATGTACTTCATGTACCTGATATGTGTAAAAATCTTGTGTCTGGGGACCTTCTCAATAAGAGAGGTTTCAAACTAGTGTATGAGTCTGATAAGTTTGTATTGTCTAAGAATGGCCAATTTATTGGCAAAGGGTACTCTTGTAACGGCATGATTAAAATTAATGTAATCAATGATATTAGTTCTGCTTATATGGTTGAGTCTATTTCTTTATGGCATAGTAGATTAGGTCATGTGAATTATAGAAGTATAAAAAATATGACTAATCTCGGCTTAATCTCGGATTGTAAATTTGATAACCTTTCTAAATGTGAAATTTGTGCTCAATCGAAGATAACTTGAAAGTCGTTCAAATCTGTTGAGAGGAAATCCGAAATGCTTGATCTTATTCATAGTGATGTATGTGATATGAAGAGTAATATGAATCGTGGTGGAAATAAATATTTCTTAACTTTCATTGATGATTACTCTAAGTATGCATATACATATTTACTTAAAAGTAAAGATGAAGTTTTCGAGAAATTCCTAATTTTTAAAGCAGAATTTGAAACTCAACAAAATCGAAAAATTAAAGTCCTACGATCCGATAGGGGTGGTGAATATTACCCGAGTGAGTTTATACAATTTTGTAATACTCATGGGATAATCCATCAAGTTACGGCGCCATATACGCCACAACAAAATGGAACGGCGGAAAGGAAAAATAGGACTTTAGTTGAAATGATAAATTCAATGTTAATTAGTTCTGGTTTACCTTTGTCGATGTGGGGAGAAGCGGTTTTATCCGCATGTTATATTTTAAATAGAGTTCCATTGAAAAACAAGGATATTACACCATATGAATTATGGTTTAATCGTAAGCCTAATCTTAGACGTCTTAAAGTTTGGGGATGTCTTGCTTATGTAAGAAAACCCGAACCTAAAAGACCTAAACTAGGAAATAGGACTTACAAATGTGTTTTTATTGGATACTCTAGTAACAGTACGACTTATAGATTTTTAAACCTTGAAACTCAAGAAATCATTGAGTCGGTAGATGTGCAATTTTTTGAACATCTAACAAAGTTTAGTACTTTGAATCAAGGTTTAGAAAATAATAATTCGACTGTTGACTCCTCAAATTTAGAAGAAAATTCACAACCTATATCTTCTTCAGAAACAACGAATGACGTTGAACCACGAAGGAGTAAAAGACAAAGAACTGAAAAAACATTTGGGCCTGACTTTGTTATTTATTTAGTTGAAGGGGATTTAAATGAGACTAAGAACAAAACTAAATTTGTTCTTAATGTAGAAGATGAACCGACCACATTTCATGAAGCGGTAACATCTAGGGATGCTGTCTTTTGGAAAGAAGCAATAAATGATGAAATGAACTCAATTTTGTCAAATCAAACTTGGGTTATTTCCGATCTTCCCCCCGGGTCTAAACCTATTGGGTGCAAATGGATATTTAAAAGAAAATTAAATCCGGATGGTTCTATAAATAAATTTAAGGCAAGACTAGTTGCTAAAGGCTATAAGCAAAAATATGGAATTGATTACTTTGATACATATGCTCCTGTTGCTCGAATCACTTCCATTAGGATATTAATATCTCTTGCTTCTATTCACAATTTAGTTATTCATCAAATGGATGTTAAAACTGCATTTTTAAATGGTGATTTAGAAGAAGAGATTTATATGGAACAACCCGAAGGGTTTGTATTGCCTGGCCAAGAAAAGAAAGTGTGTAAATTGGTTAAATCTCTTTATGGCCTTAAACAAGCTCCTATGCAATGGCATGAGAAGTTTAATAATATTGTTATATCTCATGGATATAAAGTTAATGATGCCGACAAATGTATATATAGTAAATTTGAAAATGGTGTTGGTGTTATTATATGCTTATATGTGGATGACATGTTAATATTTGGGTCTAATCTCAAATATGTTGAAGAAACCAAAAGGTTTCTTTCATCAAAATTTGATATGAAAGATCTTGGAGAAGCTGATGTGATTTTAGGAATCAAAATTGTGAGAAAGGATAATTCTTTAGCGTTATCTCAATCTCATTATATAGAAAAAGTTCTTAAAAGATATAATCATTTTGAACTTAAGCCAGCTGCTACACCTGTGGATCCTAGCATCAAATTAATGAAAAATACTGGGCGTGCTATGGACCAACTTAAATATGCTAGTATTATTGGGAGTCTAATGTTTGCCATGCATTGCACTAGACCAGACATTGCTTATGCAGTGAGTATATTGTGTAGATTTACAAGTAATCCAGGACAAGAGCACTGGAATGCAATTTCTTGGGTGCTTAGATATCTGAAGAGGACTTTGAATTATGGCTTACATTATGTAGGATATCCATCTGTTTTAGAAGGATATAGTGATTCAAGTTGGAATAATCTTGAATAAAAATCCAAGTCAACTACTGGTTGGATTTTTACGCTAGGAGGAGCAGCTATCTCTTGGGGATCCAAGAAACAAACATGTGTATCAGATTCAACAATGCAATCTGAATTTATAGCCCTAGCAGATGCATGTAAAGAAGCAGAATGGCTTAGAAATGTGTTGTATGATATTCCTTTATGGAAAAAGCCATCACCTTCTATTATGATAAGTTGTGATAACCAAGCCACAATTTATAAAGTTTCGAACAAAACTTACAACGGAAAATCTAGACACATTAGTCTAAGACATCAAATTATAAGAGAATTACTCAAGGAAGGAGTAATTACAGTCGACTATATTAAAACGAACAAGAATTTAGCAGATCCTCTGACTAAAGGTCTTGTAAGAGAGATGAAATATATCACCTCAAAAGGAATGGGACTAAGGTCTATTAAATAACACAACTATATTTAATGGGAACCCAACTCATATCTTGAAAATATAGATAGAGTTCAATGTGGTACAAACAAGTTAAATTATAGTTATGGAACACTAGGAATTTATACAAAAAAGTTCCATTCCTATATGCCTAGTGTTGGTTTTCTGCATGTTAGAGGATGAAGTTCACTTCTTAATAAATCATATAAGTGTGACTCGCAGAATCACTAAAGTTGATTTACCTATTCGAGTGTCGAAAGTGTGGCCGCTTTCTATGAAATCAAGACCGATCCTAAAGCGCTCGTGAAATCAGGATTAGCACAAGGCCATAAAAGTGCATGCTAGAAGAACACTTATAAACTCAGAAATCGGTATGTGTGATAGTTCCGGCTAGTCTCAAAAGGTCCTTGGTTCAAGATACGTTCACCACAGCACCTTGATGAAGCTTTGAATTATTTTCACTATATGGAAGTTCAAGTCCGAAAGACACTTCTCATTTATGTACTAGATTTTAGCGATAATGCCAAAAGTTATTTATTGTCTTTTTTGCTTTGCTCTCTTGTGTATATTGAAATTGGTGGGAGAATGTTGGATTAATTCCAATATTTATTGAGTTTAATTTTTAGTTGTTAATATTTTATTATATTATTTGTGTTTTATTTTAAACATAGTTTGGGTTTTAATTTAGAAAGTAGAAACATGAGCAAATGGGTGTGAAAGATATGGGGAATGCTCAAAATCCCATATTGTCCCACATTGGAAGAATACTACAAAAGGTAGTGGTATATCAACTAAAGGACAACTAAGATTCTTAGTTGACAAGTCAAATAAGAGGCTATGATCCTACGCATCGCGGTGGTGCTTAAGCACCACCAATCGCGACACGCGGCGCGCGAAAGGGCGATTGGGCGACTTAGGGCGCATTGCGCGCTTTGACGCGCACTTGGCACTTCGCACGTGCGCATCGTCGCTTGGAGCGTGGGAGCCTAAAGTTTTGACGAGGTAAAACAGATCAACGGTTGTGATTAAACGATCCGATCAAAGGGTTTAAAATCCGAAACGGCTTGATCTAAACCGTTAGATGAACTCGTAGCGTTTCGTGTAGGGGATGTCCATTCGCTTACGATGGGACGCCTAATCTGAACCGTTAGATCGTAGCTGTTCCAAACAGGCACGATCCAACGGTTGCTGAGTCACCCCATGAAGAGCTGTGACTGTTGAAGAACAGTCACAGAAATGGCTATAAAAAGAGTTCCAGACCTCTGTTTTGGACACCGAAAATTGCTAGTTTCTCCTCTCTCCGTCCTCTATACTTTGGCATTATCAAGTTACAAATTCAGAGTGTTCTCGGGTTTGATCAAACAGTACATAGTTTGAATCAAACAACTGTTCATACTGCATTGTATCCTGAAGGCAGGTTCTACAAAACCCATTGTGTACTCGCGGTTCTGGTTCTGTCTCAACCGGATTGGGAGAAATTTTGCCTAAAAGAAAGCGTTCCAAGAACGTGCCTTGCAGAAATTAATTATTATATTTCGTTCTTTCCATAATAAAACTCCAACAAAAAGTCCTTCATCATGCTAAAAAAGTACTTTTAAAGATAAGAGAATAAGAGACTTTTTGGTACAAAATAAAAGGCTTGAAT
Source organism: Sambucus nigra (assembly GCA_949130495.1). Lineage (NCBI taxonomy): Eukaryota > Viridiplantae > Streptophyta > Magnoliopsida > Dipsacales > Adoxaceae > Sambucus > Sambucus nigra. Next base: position 444,118,316 of record OX422222.1, on the reverse strand, counting down.
TAAATATGTATTAAAAAATATTTGAGGGACTTTTTGGTATTTGATCCTAAAAATATTTGTTAAATTTGAATTTTTAAACAAATAAAAATATTTATTAAAATCAAACTTTTTAAACATATTAAAATACTATAATAATTATAATTATAATAATAATAAACACTAAAACAAAAATACACATACTTACATAGAATATACAAAATAAAATAAAAGATAATAATAAAATAATAGACACTAATAGATAAATAACACATATATTTATACATATACAAAACAAAGCTATTAGTCCATTCAAAACACAAGCTATATAAGTCCATTCAAAACAAAGCTACATATAATCTGTCTTAGTTTGTCTGTGGCATCGTAGAATGGAAGCAAATAGAGAATCAATGGGAATTATCCATATGAATGCAGGCAACGAGGAATCTAGCTATGCCAATAACTCACTCATTCAGGTTTGAGTGTTCCTCACACATAAAACTTCCATACTACCACTGAACAAAGCCAAACATTTCCCATGGGTCACGGCCCCATTAAATTTCTTTATATATACAAATTCAGATTTTCATTCACAGTATAATATAGAAAACATAATTTAGTTTATGATGTAGCTCACCACATCTAAAATCATACTAATATCGAAATTAGCAATTATACATATTTTTTTTTGTTAACAAACTGATATAAATTTTAAAGTTAAATTGTTATTATTTATTGAATGTTTTCTCTTCTCCACACACACACACGCGCACACACACACACGTCTCTCTCCCTTCGTTTATATTTTTTCTTTTTCTCTCCATTCATTTATGTCTCTCTCTATTTGTCAAATGACTATTTCTCTTGCATGTCTCTTAATTTATGTTGAATTTAAAAAATGACTATTTTCAATCCATGTCTTTAGTTTCAGCTGAATTTATTTATAAAATTATTTTTTATTCACATAATTTTCTCTTCTTCATTTTAAATTGACCGCCCACTGTGTGTTGCTGAATACTAGTGAATTAGATTTTTTCCATGTAAAGCTTAAAGTTTTAATTATTAATATCCAAATTATGTAATAATCCATTTGTCCCAAATAATGAGTCTCTTGGCATTAACATTTATTTAGAATCAATATAACGATATATTAATTATAATGACAATTGGTCTATTGATTATCGACTAAGGAGGAAAATGGATTCTTAAGTTTGGACAACCCAAAAACGAATAATGAACTCTTAATTTCAGATGGAATGAGTATAATGCACACGATATCCTAAAATTGAAAAGTTCATTTATTGAGTTAACTATATTTTTTAACTTGACTATTGTATGTTATTATTATCTACATGGGCTCCCTTAATTTAAATTCTTAACTTCGACTCTGATACGAACAACGCCATCTTTCAGAAATCGTTAATAAGAAAGGCTTAGCTAGTTTTAGAGGACACTATAAAAGATCTGTACAACAATGAGGAATTTCCATGGTGCTTTAAGATTGCAGACTTGGGTTGTTCTTCTGGGCCTAACACCTTTTTGTCCGTCTCCATTATTTTGGACACCATTCATTGTTTGTGCATGGAAAAGAATAGGAAAGCATGCGAGTTTCATCTCTCTCTCAATGATCTACCAGGAAATGACTTCAACGCCATCTTCAAATCCCTTGAAGTTTCTTTCTTGGCTAAGATCAAGGACACCAAAGGAGACCAATTTGGGCCTTGCTTTGTATATGGAGTGCCAGGTTCCTTTTATGAAAGACTTTTTGAGAGGAAAAGTCTTCACTTTGTCCATTCATCTTCAAGTCTTCATTGGCTTTCTCAGGTATACATATCACCATAACATGTACAATACTTTTACTTCAAATGCATTATGGGTTTTTACCCAATAATAAAAAAAATTGGACAACCAATGCCTAATTTGTAGGAGCTCGATACATTTTGTAATTATAACACTTTTATTTTTTTATGTTTTAAAAGGTACTTGTTTATTTTTGTTATGATTTTTAAAATATGGGAAAGGATTTAGGGTTTAGACTTTTTAAACATTTTTTAATGTGGTTTATGGTGTAGTGTTACGTCACACATTGCGTGGGTGAGAGAATGTCACATTTCATATGTAGATTTGTACTTTTCTAACACCAAGGTCTTTTAGCTCTACTCGTAAGGAATGTGATAAATGACACCACATGCTAGGGGTTTGGAAAGTCATTGGTTTCGATTTGTATATTTTAGTTGGAATAGAAGCACCATCCCACTGTTAAGATTGAATAAGTTTGGAAACATAGTGGATGGGAATGTGTCAGGAGTTTAAATATATAAAACTTAATGGGGTATCTTGTATGTGTTATTTCAAATAAATTATCAAAACTTATTTGATTTAGGGAAAACGTATGGCATCCTTTAACATAAACAAATAAGAATTACTTCTGTAACTCCATTATCTGATTTAGGGTTCATATATGTGTTAGGTTCCTAAACATTTGGAGAAGAACAAGGGGAATGTATTCATATAAAGTACGAGTCCTCCATATGTGTTTGATGCGTACTTGAAGCAGTTTCAAAGTGACTTTTCAATATTTCTACGATTACGATCAAAAGAGATTATTCCTTATGGTCGTATGGTTCTAACATTTATGGCCAGGAGAATAAAAGACCCCACGAAAGATGACCCCCCCCGCATGTATAAACTCTTAGCTAATTGTCTTCAAGAAATGGTGGCCGAGGTTTAATCAATTTCCTTTTTTTCAATTGACCATACACTTGTTCACTTTCCCTATTAGTCATCAAATATTATATTTACATACTAATTAAATTTAATATTAGGGGATTGTTGAAGAAAAGGATGTGGATTCATTTAATTTGCCTATATTTATACCGTATAGAGACGAGGTAAAGGAGATAATTGAAATTGAGGGATCATTCACTCTTGATAGGATGGCGGACATTGAAGTTCATTGGGATGGCCACGACGATACAAACAAATATTTTGTAGGCAATAATGAAAGATATGGAAAAATTATGTCAAAAACAGTAAGAGCTATACTGGAACCTCTACTGTCTCTTCATTTTGGGAACTCTATACTTGAAAATTTGTTCGAGAGGTATGCAAGGAATGGTGCGAAGATTTCCATGGATGAAGCAAAGATACCCAACATTGTTATATCATTGACAAGGAAATAATTCTTCATCGAGAAAGATACAATAAAATGTTTTAAGTGTATTATTTTTCTTATTTCAACTTTAGTATTTTATTATTATCAGTTGATGTATCTTGGAATAAGACCTAGTTGTTTCCACAAAGTATTTATGAACCATAAAAAATTAAGTTTAATTGTATTGAATTATAACTTGGAAGAAATATATAAGACATTTCAGTGTTAATTGCAATTTTCATATTACATTACTTGTTAGGGACTTGATGGATTTCACATGTCGATATTTTGCAATTACTTTAAAGCGTATTTGAGCATGCCTGATCCAAGGAACAAAAACATATGAATATACAACTAAAATGACCTTCTACCTGTTTAACATGGTTCATCGATCCTTGAGCCATATAAGGTTAGCCACAACGGGGTCGATTAGCGTATGGTCGGCCTCTTCATGACAGACAACCGAAAAAGAGTTGTTTTCTCATAAAGTTAATTTTAAACATTTCTCATCTATGTAAGCAAGAGCAAGGATTAAGATTTCACCTGATGAAATAATCAAACATTCCTCATGACATTTTAGGTATTTTATCCTGACCCAAAATTTAATACAATGTAACAGCCCGACTCGGATTTATGGGTCACCCGTCGGTCAACCCAATTCAGTTCAATTGCATTAAGTGTGGAGTGATGTTAAACAACATATATAATTTTTCTAATTCATTTTAATTAATTATACTTACCAAATAAGCATGCAATTTTATTTTGCAAGGATAAAAATATAATGATAACAAGTGCAGAAACCATTATGCAGTGCATTAGTGTTAGTGTACTCATAGACACTAGCATAAATAGTAAGAATCACTTACATGCAAAACTCTCTTAAGGACGGAATATCAAATAACTCGCAGTTACAAAAGGAACATAGTGAGCCAATGCCTAGTCAGGATCCTATCAATAATACAATATGGAAATGAACGACATAAATAATGAATGACATATCGTACATAAACTCGAATGTAAATGTAATAACATTTACTTTTACTTAAATTAACATACATTAAACTTTACATTTTTTGCTTTACCACTTGTATTACAAGAACATTCTTTGATACATAAATACACACTATAAATATGTGAGAAGCCATCTTCCTTTATTCTTTCTTTACGTTTATCCAATTCCCTTGAAATTCGTTAATTTTTTATTTAATTGACAAGTCAATGGTCTTTTATAAATAACATTTTGACACATGCATCCACTGTATAAAAAGGCTTATTTAAGCTTTGATAAAATATGGGCTTATAACCGTGATATGTTATTCGAAAGCCCAATTACGGTCTTTATTTCTTTGTTAGCTTTAACCTATAATTTTACCAACACTTTATCGTGTTAACTCTTTATATACTATAAAGTGGTATACCATGGTCTTATCAATTTTCTTAATTGCAAGTGTTGATGTAAAAAACTAGATTTGATCTAATTATTTTAATCACAGATAAATATGAATAAATAAATATGAGACAAGATATTTTTAAAGTGGTTCAGCCTTAAGGAAATGGCCTACATCCACTGTTTTTGTATTGCTGACTATTTGCCTAGAATTCTTGACAAGTGTTTTTCTCAAGAAATTCCGATCCCCTCTAATGAGGAAGTTACAATGTATTTATAGCCTTCAGGCTTTACAAAATGAAAGTACAATGCGCTGTTATCTAGTAGATATGTACATCTGTATGATAATAATGAGTATTTAATGCGCAGTCGTCTCTTTGATTTTCTTGTTCTGCACGCTAAGTTGCTCGGGTCGCCTGAGTTGCTCGGATCGCTTGAGTTGCTCGAAACACTGAAGTTCCTCGGAGAACATGGGTTGCTCGGGACGCCTGAGTTGGTTGGGGAGTTTAAGTTCCTCGGAGTCAGTGTGCTGTTCATTGAAAATGTTTGTAGGTGCCATGTAGGTTGACACGTGTCTCCAAATAATTGATCCACGTCAGCAGACTAAATTTGTTATCAACAGAAGCCCCCAATGTTTCATAGTTTGATGTCAAAGAAAAGTATGGGACATTATTCTTGAAAATTGCATAGATTATCGGGTTGTATGGTTTTTAGGGAAATAATCATTGTATATAACTCCTTTTTGAATGCATAGTATCAGGCCTCATAAATATTTTAAATGTTCATGACCGCTTCGATTTTTGTGCCCCTTTTCTTCTTTTTAATCGCCGGATACGCAAACGTCCATCCTTGTAATCATTGCTTTTCTCTATTCCCGAGGTAAAGTATTTAAGTGTGGCAAAAATCCTATCGTCTTTCACTTTTTCAAATCTGTATCTTTGAACTCTTCATTTTCTCTCTATCTTGTGCCTTTGTTCGTTCCGTCGTTCGTTGTCACCTGATCTCTTTTTCTCTGTAAGATTTTCTTTCCTTTCTTATATTTACTTTGTTCATCATGGTTTTTCTTGTTGAGTCATTGGATAAATTTCGATCTGAATTTTCAATCCCTTCGTGGGTTATTCTGGAAGAACTTTCTGAACCCTCTGATTATTTTTCTTTGGTTGAGGGACATTGGTTCCCTAGTCTCTTTTTGGCCGAATGCGACTTTTTTTTCCTCCAAATCCCCTATGTTTGGAGTTCTGTCAATATTTTGACGTTGTACATGCAAAAATAGCTCTGAATACCTGGAGGATAGTTAATGGTGTTCATAGATTAAACCAACTTCATGGAACCCGTTTTGGGATTCCAGAGATTATGTACTGCTATAGATGGGTTGTCAGTGATTCCACATTTTATTTGAAAACTAGGTTTTTGAATAGGGCTTTAGTTATCAATCTTCCAGATGCCAATAGGGATTACTTTGAGCATGGGGTTGTTATGAAAAATTGGCAACATGCTCCATTAAATGGAGATGATGTATATCAGGGTCCCAGGTGTCCCCCTTATAGCAATGGAATAAGTTGTTTTTAGTTTTTGAAATATTATTTTCTTGGTATTTGATAAAATGCATCACTGACATTTATTTTTATTTGTTATAGTTGACAGTAAGAGAAATCCTCCAAAAGAAGCTGATGTTAATTTGAAGCATTTGAAACTCATCTGTGATTTGCACCAATCTGTTGTCGAGGAATATATCAGATTTGCCTCTTATTTGTTGCAATATAAGAGCCATATTTCATCTTTCACTGCTCGTTCAGTGGTGGTTAATATTGATTACGTACCAGCTGCTGATACTAGTGTGGAAGGTTCTTCCTCTGAATCAATTGCTCCTATCAGTAACCTAATAAAGAGAAGAAGAGCTCCAACCTTCTTTGATAAATCTGCCTCTACCAATGTGGAGGCAAAGAAAAGGAAACAAAATGTCCCCGAAGAAGGGACGAGAATTATTGATGCACTTCCTACTGCTGCTACTGAGAAAGCTATTGAGAAGCCCCCTATGGCTCCGAGCAATACTGTTGCCATCTCTCCTCCGAGTGAGGTTATTATTATATCACCAACAAAGACAACGTCTTTAGTTAAGAATGTTCCTGTTCCTCCAAGGAGGTTAAAGAAAAGTTCTTCTGAGAGACCTGCTGAACTCGTCTCTCAAACTCCAAACGTTGAAGGCAGTATTCCATCTTTTGCTGCTCCGAGTTCTGCTGTGGGCTTGGTGAAATCCTGGACTATCCCAGAAGTACAGGGCATTGAAGACACTCTTTCTCATGAGAGAATCACTACTTTGGATGCTCAACATATTGCCTCAGTAAGTATTGTTAATTCAATCCTTTCATTTTTTAGTACTATATTCCTGTGTTGACTTAAAATGCTTTCTTTTTTCAGTTGGTGATGTGTTTCAACAGCCTTTTGAAGAAGGATGAAGCAATCAAGGTTGCAAGTTCCTAGGGAGGAGTAGAGGAAGCCTTTGTTGGTCTGACCCGATCTTTAAAAGATTCTCGTCAAAAGTACGAGGAAGATAAGGTTGCCTGGGAAAAGAAACTCAAGTTCATTGAGATGGACAAAAATCAAGCTGAGAATTCCTCCAAGGAATTGGAGAAGAAGTTAAAAGAATTTGATCAGAGTAATAAAAATCTTGACCAGAGCAATAAGGAGCTTGAGGCTAAACTCAAGACTGCTGAAAATGAAGTTGTTGCTCTTCAAAATGTTGAACGAAAGAAAAAGGAGGTGGAGGAGAAATTGAAGGCTGCCGAGGAGCTCCTTAGGGAAAGGACCTCATCGAAGAAGGCAAAGAGGAAGAAGGCAGTCAAAAAGTCTTTCAGTGCTGGTTGGAATAAAGGCTGGAACAAAGGCCTGGCTTCCATGTCTTCTCAAATGGAGTATGCTAGCATTAAATATTTTAGGAACGGATGGGTCGCGCCCTTGCAAGAGCTGAAAGTTATTGAGAATTCTGAATTATTCCAAAAACAAACTCATGGCCCTCCTCCCTCTCCTGGAGAAGAAGAAAAAGAAGACGAAGCTGCTTCAGATGAGTCTTCCATGATGATTGGAGATCAGGTTCCTTTTGTTCCAGTTGTTCAAACTTTCTACGAGAAACTCCAACCCACCAGCACCTCAGTCGAGCAGCTACCTTTATCCTCCGAGCAATCAATCACTTCCTCCAAACTTTCTAAGGAGGTCGTAGGGAACAAGGAGAAGGTGTAGAATTGTTCGAGCGTTTATTTTGTTATTTTTGAATGTAACCTCAGGCTTTGTATTTTCTTCTATGATGAAATAAAATTCGAACTTTGGTTGATCACCTTGAATTTCTCTTTTACTTTCTCTGTCTGTGTTATTATTGATTCATTTTATCTCTTTTGTTTGCTAGTTTATGGCCAGGATGGAGCTCTTATCATCTCATGACACAGAATTGATGAAGAAATGCAATAACTATTTTAAAGCTGGTCATGCAGATCTAAACGAGGCTCAAATCATTGACATCCTTGGTCCAGATACTTCTGAACGAGAAGTCGAAGCTTACCAATATATGAAATGCTTGCTCGACCGCGTTGTTGCCAATAATATGGCTTACTATGAGATAATTGAGGACCTCCAAGGAACGATCGAGGATCTCCAGCAGCAGTACAAAGAATCCTCCACACTTCTGCATCAAGGGTACGAAAAGAAATTTCAGCAATTGAGTGTTGAAAAAGGATACGATAAATTCATCTTTGCTTATGAGAAGAAAGAGAGCGTTCTGAAGCTTGAGGTTGAAGAGCATAGGCACATTGCTAAACTGTTGGAGAAGGAAAATATTGTTTTGCAAGAAGAGATTAAACAACTTAAGTCTGCCGCATCTTCCTCGGGAGCCCTGGTCCCTGTTAATGATGAAGGTTTCTCTTTCTTAGAGGTAGAAAATGTCAACTTAAGAGATGAGTTGGAAACCTTAAAAAGGGCTGGACCCTCCTCATCTACTCGTGGACGAGCAAGGTCTTCTTTTCGTGGACGAGCTAGGGCTAGTCAGGTCACCATTGAAGAAGCTAGAACGTAATCTACTTTAGAGAATCAGGCTTTTTAATTGATGGCGAAGAACCAAGCCTTAGCGGAAATGTCTAAGAAAATTTTGAGTCTCAGCGAGAAACTTACTACTCAGAGATCTGCCTTGGAAAATAAGGAAATCCTGGTGAAGAATCTCCACGAGCAACTGGAGAGGTTAACTTACCAATTTCACAAATAACCCAGAGAATTTTGGATGGCTAGGTATAATGAAGCCCTTTATCATTTTGATGATCGAATCCAGCAGTCAAATAATGAGGGGTACAAGTAGGGATGGTTGAATGCTATGTGTGTGCTGAAATTGGAGCATGGACACTACTTATGGGATTATTATGAGCCTGGAGTGCTCGACTTGCCCATGCCTCCTTTTAAGATTGATTTTAGTTGGATACCTGCTCGGGCAATTCCTAGATGCTTAATCTCCAAATATCTTGTCGACTACAGTCTTCATGCTAACGTTGATATATCTCTCCCAAAGTCTTTGCTTGATCGGCCATCTATGATGAATATTAGAATGCTGAGAGATGTAAATTTCATAAATTCTCCTTATGCCTTAGATGACCCTCTTGCTGGAGTAGAACCTGTTTCCAAGGCACAAGGGACAAAACCAATAGAATAGGGTTTTTATTGTAATGAAGTATATTTTTCACATCATGTGTAACTCTATTTGATTTGAATGAAGAAATTTTTGCCATTTCATTGTCTTCTAAATAATTTGTAGAATGTTCTTGCTTTATGACTGATAAATATATGTGTATATAATATTTATCCAATTTGTTGTTTAATTTGAGTTAATTGCTCTTCGACCAACCGGAGTTGGTGGTAAATGTTTTCCGACCAACCGGAGTTGGTGGTAAATGTTTTTTGACCAACCGAAGTTGGTGGTAAATAAATTTTCGACCAATCGGAGTTGGTGGTAAATGTTTTTCGACCAACCGGAGTTGGTGGTAAATGTTTTTCGACCAACCGGAGTTGGTGGTAAATAAGTTTTCGACCAACTGGAGTTTGTGGTAAATATTTTCCGACCAATCGGAGTTGGTGGTAAATATTTTCCGACCAACCGGAGTTGGTGGTAAATAAGTTTCCGACCAATCGGAGTTGGTGGTAAATGTTTTTCAACCAACCGGAGTTGGTGGTAAATGTTTTCTGACCAACCGGAGTTGGTAGTAAATAAGTTTCTGACCAACCGGAGTTGGTGGTAAATAAGTTTTCGACCAACCAGAGTTGATGGTAAATGCTTTCCGACCAACCGGAGTTGGTGGTAAATAAGTTTCTGACCAACTGGAGTTGGTGGTAAATGCTATGAATTTGATGTGTAGTGTGTAACACTAATATTCTAAAAAAATTTCAACAACGAAAGAAACTGGATGAAGCATCACTTTATTCATATTGAAGATACTGCATTACATATGAACTACAATCATTGATAATACTTGCGCAGATGCTCTGCATTCCATGCATTCTTGAATTCTTCTCCTCCTATGGTTTCAATCATGTATGTCCCTGGACGAATAACTTCTGTTACTCTGTAGGGTTCGTGCCAGTTGGCTTCCAGTTTATTGTGCTTTTGGATCACTTTCTTCAGCACATAATCCCCTTCCTTCAAATCACACTTCTTCACTCTTTTGTTATATAACAAAGTTGTTCGTTGTTGATATGCTGCATTCCTGATTGCTGCTTCTTCCCTAACTTCTTTGAGCATATTTAGGTCTAATCTTCTCATCAAGTCACTGGATGGAGAGTTGAAATTTAGTACTCTATGCGTAGGTAGACCCAATTCAGCAGGTCTGACAGCCTCACTCCCAAATGCCAGCATGTATGGGGACTCTCCAGTTGCTGTTCGCGGTGTGGTGCGATAAGCCCACAACACAGAGTGTAGTTCATTAATCCAATTTTTTTTTTGCACTATATAGTCGTTTCTTCAATCCATTTAGTAGTGTTATATTTGTCACCTCAGTTTGTCCATTGCTATGGGGGTGACCTGGTGCAGAATGAGTTTTCAGTATATTGGATTGATGACAGTATACAACAAACTCCTTGTTGTCAAACTGGGTTCCATGGTCAGTAATGAATGTATGTGGGAGACCATATATGAAAATAATGTTTTTCCAAATGAATTGATAGACTTTGTCGTATGTCATATCAATAAGGGGCTTAGCTTATACCCATTTTGTAAAATAATCCACAGTAACTACAAGGTACTTAAACCTTCCTCTGGTCATTGGGAGTGGCCCGACCAAGTCTATCCCCCACTTGGCAAATGGCCAAGGGGATGTTATGGGTGTTAACAATGCCTGAGGAGTTCTTCGGATGGACTAGAAGTGTTGGCATTTGTCACACTTCTTAGCATAAGCTGCGCAATCAACTCTCATCTTCGGCCAGTAGTGCCCCTGCGTGGTTATTCTTTGTAAGAGCGTCCGACCAACTACATGGGATCCACAAGACCCTTAATGAACCTCTTCGATCAAATCTTTCACTTCAGAGGGATGGACGCATCTTTGTAGCCCTGCTATAACTCCTCGTCTGTACAAAATGCCACTGGTCAATACCTAACGAGCAGCTTTAAACTTTAGTTTCTTGGCTGCGAGTTTATCAGTTGGTAAATTCCCATCTTCAATATAGGCCTTGATTGGATCCATCCAAGATGATCCTAAGTCTAGGGCAATGAATTTTATCATTAGATCGGTGCATGTGGCTGATGCCAATCGAGCTAGTGCGTCTGCTCTTGCGTTCTCCAATCTTGGTATTCTAATCAACTGAACTGCAGTAAGACTTGATACAACCTCTATTGCTTTGGCATGATACTTGATCATTAATTCTCCTTTTGCTGCATACACCCCCAGAATTTGATTTACAATTAACTGAGAGTCACTGTACACAACGACTTGCTCTACCTTTATGGTTTTGGCCAAGTTTAGTCCCACGGTCATTGCTGCATATTCAGCCTCATTATTAGAAGCTTTAAATTGAAAGCGCAGAGCATACCACATCAATCTCATCCGAACTTTTCAAAATAATCCCTGCTCCACTGCCTGCAGTGCACGAAGAGCTATCCACATACAAATTCCATATGGGTAACTTATCATTGAAATTTTGATCAGAGAGAGTTCCTCGGTGGAATATCTGGTACATCCTCTTGTCCTCTTCCAGTACTTCTCGTTGCTCGTCAGTCATCTTTTCCTGCTCGACTGGCCTTTCTTGATGCTTGCCCATCGACATAAATTGGCCGGGGTTTGCATTTGATGATCCTGTAACATCCACAGGTTGATCAGTATTTAAATCCTGTTCTTCGGAGGCATTTTCTTGAGTAAACTCTGTGATAAAGTCCGCTACTGCTTGCCCTTTGAATGATGACCTAGGCTCATAAATTATATCATATTCAACGAGCTCCACTGCCCAGTACATCAATCTTCCCGATTTCTCCGATTTATGCAGAGCTTGCCTTAATGGCATATTAGTGTGCACAACTATAGTATGGGCTTGGAAGTATGGTTGCATTCTTCTGCTGGCTTCAATCAGTGCTAATGCCAACTTCTCCAACCTTGGATATCTAATTTCTGCTCCTCGGAAAGCCTTGCTGGTGTAGTAGACTGGTTTCTGCACTCTATCCTCCACTCTTATCAATGCCGAGCTAACAGCATTCTCTGAGACTGCTAGATACAAGTATAATCTTTCTCCCATCACTGGCCTGGACAGCAATGGAGGTGTCCCTAGATATTTTTTCAACTCTTGAAAATCCTCCTCGCATTCATCATTCCACTCAAAAGTTTTTCGAAGTGTTTTGAAGAATGAGAGGCATCTATCAGTTGCTTGTGACACAAATCTATTAAGTAATGCAACTCGTCCTATGAGACTTTGCACTTCCTTCTTCGTAGTTGGAGATCGCAGCTCCAGTAGAGCCTTGATCTTTTCAGGGTTTGCCTCGATTCCTCGTTGGTTAACAATATATCCGAGAAACATGCCTTCTCGTACTCTGAATATGCATTTGGTGGGATTCAGCTTCATTTGATATTTCTCTAGTTGATCAAAGGTCTGACCCAGATCAACTAGATGATCAGCAAATTTCTTGCTCTTCATCAGCATATCATCAACTTAAACCTCCATGTTATGACTGATCTTCTCTTCAAACACCTTATTCATCATCCGTTGATATGTTGCACCTGCATTTTTCAATCCAAAAGGCATAACATTATAACAATAAGTTCCCCTTGGGGTGATAAAAGAGGTACTCTCCCTGTCTTTAGGCTTCATTTTAATCTGGTTGTAACCAGAATAAGCATCCATGAAACTCAACAATTCGTGTCTCGAGGTAGCATCCACCAACTGATCGATTTGAGGCAAAGGAAAATGATCCTTTGGGCAGGCTTTATTAAGATCAGTGAAGTCCACACACATCCTCCACTTGTTGTTTTTCTTCTTCACCATTACCACATTTTCTAGCCAATCAGGATATTTGACATCCTCAATAAAAGAGGCTTTTTGTAATTTCTCTACTTCTTCCTGTATGGCTTGGTTCTTCTCGAGACTGAATACTCTTCTTCGTTGCTTCACTGGCTTGATTTCCTTGTTCACATTGAGCTCGTGACACAGTAAATTTGGGTCTATCCCTGGCATATCTTCGTGACTCTATGCAAAAGTCTGCTTTCTGCGTCTTAGAAATGCTATCAGCTCTTATTTTATTGATACATCTAGTGATGCACCGATTTGAGTTGTTTGTTCTGGATGCTCGTCATCCAAAATGATATTTTCGGTAGCTTCCATGACCCTGCCCTTAACGAGCTGAGACTCGTCTCTTGGGTCTAAAGTTTCAATCTCCGTATCTTTTATTTCATCTACCTGATAAGTAGTAGTTTTCTTCCTGGATTCTTCACGCTCCTCCTGCTCGGTAGATGAATAGTAGCATTACCGAGCTACTTTTTGGCCACCTTTCACAACTCCCACTCCAAAATTAGTTAGGAATTTTAAACATTGATGCACAGTAGATGGGACTGCTTTGAACTTTTTTAGGCCTACCCTTCCCATGATGATATTGTAAGCTGATTGGATATTTTTATCCGTTTTAAAAAAGCATACTCTTTCTGTTCGACAAGTTGGGCATGTACCAATAAGCATATCCAACTTGATCATCCCAAGTGGAAAAACCTTTTCGCCAGTAAAATCGAGGAGGAGCCTATGATAGGGCTCCAACTGGGATAACTTCAAATTCGAACTGTCAAAGCATGGGTAGAACATGATGTCTGCAGAGCTACCATTGTCCACCAGGACCCGTGAAATCACCACTTCCTTCATTCTCATCTTGATCACCAATGGGTCATCATGAAGATATAACACACCTTCTAGGTCGTTCTTAGAGAAACCAATGACCAACTTGTCTTTATTTACCTTCCTCGGGCGATCATCTTCAGTTAGATTTATTCGTTGAATGTACGAGCAAGCTTGAGCCTCATTGAGGTAAGATTTCCTCTCCGCAGTTAGGTCTCCACCTCCTGCATCTCCACCTGTAATAACATTATAATAAAATGATCCAAAACGAATTGAAAATGCCTCACGTTCTAGTTGCCTTGGTCTTTTGGGGAGATCAGGATCATCTTGATCATCTTCTGGATCTTCTTCATAACTTCTTTTCTTGTCTTCTTTTGCTTAACGAGGAGATTTAGATCTTCTTCTTCCTCGGTCATTGGTCTTTCTACCATTTTGGTGATCAACATACTTAGCCAATTTTCCTCGTCTGATAAGTTTCTTAATTTCATTCTGAAGAGCTATGCACTATTTGGTCGTATAACCATGGTCTTTATGGAATTCGCAATATTTGGACTTGTCTCTTCTGTCCGGATCTGCTTTCATTTTTGCTGGCCAGGCTAGCTCCTCGCTATTCTTGATTTCCTCGAGAATATGATTTATATGTACCTTCAAAGGAGTGTAATTTCTAAATTTCTTCATCTGTTCCAGTATTTGCTTTGCTTTTGATTGCCTGTTACCACCATTGTTCTTCTGATGTTTCTTTTCAGTTTTACCATCTTCCACCTTGGTCTCTTTAGTGTCTGCGTTCTTCTTCGTAGCCATGGCTTCCTCAGCATTCATGATTTTGGCTGGTTTTGCCATTAGTTCTGCCATGGTCCTGGGCAGATATTTGGCTAAAGTGTAGTACAATTTATTGAGCAACAGTCCACTCAATAGAGCAGTAATTGTTGTTTTCTCCTCGTAATCAATTACTTCCAGTTTCTCGTTATTGAAACGAGTAATATAGTCCCTAATGCTTTCACCTGTCTTTTATCTAACACTCAGTAAGTGTGCTACTCGTTTGACTGGCTTCGCTCCAAAACAAAATTTCCCAATAAAGAGCTCTGCTAGTTGAAAGAAAGTCACAATTTTCCCCCGAGGAAGGTTATTGTACCACATCTGAGCAGATTCGGTAAGAGTTCCTGAAAATGCCCTGCATCTCATCTCATCTGGGACTGTATAAATATCAGCAGTAGCTTGGTATTGATCTATATGAAGGACATGATCAGTTTTTCATCATATTTAGGTGTCACCATAGGAGCTTTGAATTTTGATGGGGTGGGGAAATCCATAATTGCCTGTACAAATGGTGTTCCTTGGACAAAATTTCTTTGTAGAGGATTCTTGGTCTTAGCTATTTCCTCTAATCTGTGTTTCAACCTCTGAATAGAGCCCTTTCATGCATCATTTCCTTCCTTGGGCCTATTGGTTCGAGCCACTGATCACGTTGAATTTGCCTCTTGTGACCTTTCATGACGAGCAGTTGGTCGTGATTGGGCAGAGCCTTCCCTTAAATCAGATGGTTTTTGAGAGTTCCTCGACACAATCCTAGGGGGACTTCTATTCCTCCTAGGTCCCAAACGATCAAAATGAGAGATTCTACTCAACCTTTCAAGAGCACTTGTCCTCTCTGGAGATAGAGTGATGTTTTGTTGAGTGTCTGTAGATCGTACCGAGGAAGTTCGTCCAGGCTGATAAGAAGGATGATTAGATCTCTCAGTACGATATGAATCTGTGCATTTTGATCGAGATTCCTTTGGAAATAATGTTCGCGAAGAGGGTAAACGAGTATTTCTCTGAACACTTGGTTGTCCTGATTGGGCTGTAGCTCCGCCTTGAATGATTTGTATAAGCTGTCACATGGTTTCTTGCATGGTCGTCTGGCCTTGGGCCCAATTAGCCATTATACCCGCCAGATCTGAAAAATTTGGGGGAGCAGAGGGGTTGGGAGGAATCCCAGTTTTTCGATTACTGGATTCTGGATTATCAGGCATTGATGATGAGTTGTTTTGGTAAAAAATGCTAATTATGATGTAAAAAACTAGATTTGATCTAATTATTTTAATCACAAATAAATATGAATAAATAAATATGAGACAAGATATTTTTAAAGTGGTTCGGCCTTAAGGAAATGGCCTACGTCCACTGTTTTTGTATTGCTGAATGTTTGCCTAGAATTCTTGACAAGTGTTTTTCTCAAGAAATTTCGATCCCCTCTAATGAGGAAGTTACAATGTATTTATAGCCTCGAGGCTATACAAAATGAAAGGACAATGCGCTGTTATCTAGTAGATATGTACATCTGTATGATAATAATGAGCATTTAATGCGCAGTCGTCTCTTTGATTTTCTTGTTCTGCACGCTAAGTTGCTCGGGTCACCTGAGTTTCTCGGATCGCTTGAGTTGCTCGGAACACTGAAGTTCCTCGGAGAACATGGGTTTCTCGGGATGCCTGAGTTGCTCGGGGAGTTTAAGTTCCTCGGAGTCAGTGTGTTGTTCATTGAAAATATTTGTAGGTGCCATATAGGTTGACACGTGTCTCCAAATAATTGATCCACATCAGCAGACTAAATTTGGTATCAACAGTAAGATTATCCATTATTCCATTATATGACATTTAAACCTAGAATATCATGTCCATATTTATTTATTAACCTTTTCTCTAAATTTGCCAATTCCATATATTTTTATTCATTTCCTTTTATATTCCGGAGTAAACCGTCTGCGATTTACGTTAACGGGAATTTAGCATTAATCATTAAGGATGCATTCATTCCTTCCATGACATGGGATTTGGGTTTATACCAAAGTCGCGCCCTAGGTCTTTGGTCCCTACTTAATTTTTTTCAGTACTCCTTTTGTGAAACATTTTTTTGACTTTATGTTATGTTCATTTGCTCGTGGTCGAGTTGTAATTCCCCATACTATTATGTCATTTAATTGGTATGAAATAATAAACTAGAATTAATTAATTACTTAGGATATTGGAAAACCTACAATGTGCATGAATATATGATTTTTTTGTAAAGCATGCTTTCATTATTTAGATGATAATTATGTGTGCAGGTTGTATGAATTTTGTATACCATATGTTATTATAATTAATAAGTGTAATGAATGAAATGAACTATAGATGGTTATTGTGTAAAATAATTGAGTATGTCATTTTATTTTACGTTGTGAGGTTTCACCATGCGATTTGAGTATTCCAGTTTCGAGTGGACTATGGGGTGATATGGAGGCCCATTTATGTGTTTTAAACATCTTAATTTGATCCCGGGGTAGGTATACACTTAAGGGGATTTTGGGTACTATTATGGGCCCAAAATTAGGCCTCATTAATAGGTGCGGGGATTAGAGTTTTAAGAAGGTATTAAGTTTACTTTATTAAGGTTATTGTTGATGTAAAAAACTAGATTGCTCTAATTATTCAATCACAGATAAATAAATAAGACAAAGATTTTTAAAGTGGTTCGGCTAGGAATAAAGCCTACGTCCACTGTTATGTTATTGCTGAGTGTTTGTGGAATTCTTGATTACAAGTTCTCTCAAGAAATTCCGGTCCTCTTGAATTGAGGATGATACAAGGTATTTATAGCCTTTAGGCTGTACATGAAAGGTCCAATACATTAAATGATATACATATGAAAGGGTAATACATTTAATGCAGCGTGTGCGTCAAGAATATAATGAATAGTTGAACAGTTGTCCGTCTGGTAATTAATGATACGGCCGAGATGCAGTTCGGACCGCCTTAGTTGCTTGTTGATCAAGAGTTCCTCGGAATACTTAGTGTATCTCGGGATGATAGAGTTCCACGGAATGATAGAATTCCTCGGTATGATAGAGTTCCTCGGTGTGATAGAGTTTCTCGGTGTATTCTCGTTGTTCGGAAAGAAGCACGGTTGGTCGGGAAATGATCTTCCTCGTTGCTATTGTGCCATGTAGATTGACACGTGTCTTCATCTTATTCGTCCACATCAGCACATTAATTTTGGTATCAACAGAAGCCCCCAATGTTTCATATTTTGAACTTTGAAGAGTATGGAACATTCTTTCTCGGTATATGGCAATATTAAATGTACTTCCCGGGTTTCAGGAACATTGTATTCAAATTTCCTTCTTATTTCGCAGTTTCTGCCTTTTTGATAAAGCGCTTTGATATTCGTGCAAATTTTGTCCTTTTAGCCGCCGGAAGTTTAGTAGTTTCTTTTTGATAATCATTTCTTTCGCCGCTTCCCAATGCAAAGTATTTAAACTTCTTTGGTAACCATACCGTCGTCTACGTTTTTCATTCTCTGCATTCAAGCTTTCTCTTCTCTTCTTCTCTTGTGCGTTCATCCTTGTTTCCGTTCGTTGTCAACACATCTTCTTTCTTTCTGTAAGATCTTCTTTCTTTCTTCTGTATCTCTTTTATTCAATATGGTTTATATTGTGGAGTCTGTTGAGAAATTCCGCTCTGATTTTTCCATTCCTTCGTGGGTAACTCTAGAGGTTCTTTCTGAGCCTTTAGATTACTTTCGATTGGCTGAGGGACATTGGTTCCCCAGTCTTTTTGTTGCTGAATGCGGTTTTTCTTTTCCACCAAACCCATTATGTCTTGAGTTTTGTCAATATTTTGATCTTGTTCCTGCAAAAATAGCCCCCAATTCATGGAGAATAATTAACGGGGTGCACAAGTTAAATCTAACTCATGGGACTCGTATTGGGATCCCTGAAATTATGTTTTGTTATAAATGGGCTGTTCTAGATAATATTTATTATTTAAAAACTAGGTATTTGAATAGGGCTCTTGTGGTTAATCTCCCTGACTCAAATAGGGATTATTTTGAGCATGGGTTAGTCATAAAAAATTGGCAACATGCGCCATTATCTGGGAATGAAGTATACAACGGTCCCAGATGCCCCCCATACGGCAATGGGATAGGTTTATTTTTCATTTTATTTTACTTATGAAATTATGCTTTCATCATGTTTGACAAAATGTATGACTGATATTCCATTATGTATTTATTTGCAGTTGATAGCAAAAGAAAAACTCCAAAAGAGTCAGAAGTGAATATCAGGCATTTGAAACTTATCTGGAATTTGCATAAGACCATTGCTGACGAGCATATTAGATCTACTTCATATTTACTACAGTATAAGAGTTACACAACCTCTTATACTGCTCGCCCTGTTGAACCAGCTTCAACACCAGAAAGTTCATCTTCAGATTCTCATATCCCCCTATCTCAGAGAATGGGCAAGAAAAGAGCTCCTCCTGCTCTATTTGGTGACACTTCTTCTGCTGTTGGAGCCCAGAAAGGCAAAATTGATGTCCCAGAGGGGACTAAAAAAGTAGATGCTGGTTCCTCCAAAGTTGCCGAGAAGCCCCCAGTGGCCCCGAGCAAGAAAGATGGTCCTGCTGATGTAATTGCCATCTCTCCGACCAAGACTTCTTCCTTGGTTGATGCTGCTGATCGTCCTTTGAAGAGATTTAGGAAATCATCCTCAGTTAACCTTGCTGGAACTACATCTTCTCTACCCGCTGGTGGTAGTAGTGTCTCAAAAATCATTCTTCCGAGTTCTTCAACAAGCTCAGTTATACCCGAGGTTCTCGGGGTTGATGAAAAAATTCTTAGGGATACACTGACATCCCTAGCTGCTCGCCATCTTTCTTCAGTAAATTTCTCATACCTTTGGTCTTTCTTTCTTTTTCTTGAATTCTTGTATTTGTGTTGACTCTATTGTTTTTCTTATCTTTCAGCTGGTGAACTGCTTCAATACCATCGTGAAGAAAGATCAAGTTATTAAAGCTTCTACTTCCTCGTCCGATGTTGACGATGCTTTGTTGGGTTTAACCTAATCTGTGAAGGAATCTCGCCAACAGTACATCGAGGAGAAAATTGTTTGGGAGAAAAAATTGGCTGTGGCTGAGGCTGATAAGATGAAGATGGCTGAAACCTCCAAGAATTTGGAGGAGAAAATTAAAGATTTGGAGGTTAAACATCAGGAATCTGATGATAAATTGAAGAAGGCAGAAGAAGAATTATCTACTCTGCGAGATATTAAGGTTAAGAAAGAGGAACTGAAGGTGAATCTCTCCTCGGAGATGTCGAGGAGAAAAGTTGCAATCAAGAAACATTTCAGCGTTGGTTGGGAGAAAGGATGGGAGAGAGGGATAGCTGCAATGACATCCCAAGTCCAATATGGGGAGTTGAAATACTTCTATGATGGTTGGGTAGCTGCTCTGCAAGAGCTAAAAGTCCAAGACGATTCTGAGCTATTCCAACGGCATCTCCCTGGTCCTCCTCCACCAATTGTGGAAGAAGAAGAAGATGAACCTGCTTCAGATGAGTCTTCCATGGCTATGGGCGATCAAGTTTTTGCCTCTCAACCCTCTGCCACCGAGGACGTTTCCTCCATGCCTCCTCCTCCCGAGAAGATTCCTACCGATCAAGCTGTAGTTACCACCGAGCAACCGAGCTCCTCGTCCCAGCCTCCCGAGAAAGTCTTGGGAGACAAGGAAAAGGTGTGAAGTTGTTCGGTAGCATTTCTGTATTTCCTTGTAATCGAACGATGTAACTTTTTGATGATCTAATAAAATATATCTTTGCTCATCTCTGTTGTTGATAACTTGTTTTTAGTTTGTTGCTAGAATGGAATTGATCTCTTCTCATGATACCGAGCTGATGCAGCAATGTCATCAATACTATAAGGCTGGTCATACAGATCTTAGTACATCGGAAATTGCTGATATCCTTGGTCACGGTGCTTCAGAGCAGGCTATTGAAGCTTATCAGTACTTGAAAGCTTTACTCGACCGAGCAGTGGCCAACAATGTCGCTTACTATGAGTTGATTGAAGAGCTTCATGGTTCCTTAGAGGATCTTCAAAATCAACACAACGAATCAATGGCTTTGTTACATAAAGATTATGAAAATAGATACCAGCAGCTCTCTTCAGAAACAGGCCACAAGAAGATCATTGCTGGGTATGACGTCAGGGAGAGGACCCTAAAAGGTGAAATTGAAGCCTGTAGACAAATCGTCGAGATCCTGGAGCAAGAAAATAATAATTTGCAGAAGAAATTAGCTCAATATGAATCTGCTGCTTCATCCTCTACTGCATTAATACCAGTTACTGATGAAGGCTTCTCGTTCTTAGAGGTCGAAAATGCCAAACTGAGGCAAGAGCTGGAGGACTTAAGAAGATCTGCCATTTCTGGAACTGCTCGGGGACGAGGAAGAGGTTCTCGGGGGCGAGGAAGAGTCAGCCAAAATGTTGAAGAGGCTCGCACTCAGTCTACTCTGGAAACTCAAGCATTCCAGTTGAAACTAAAAGACCGTGCTCTGACTGAAATGTCCAATAAAAATCTGTCTCTGGAAGATCAGCTGGCATCAACGAAATCTGCCTTGCATAACAAAGATCTCTTTGCCAAAAGCCTTCATGAACAATTGGATAGATTAACCTTCCAATTCCATAAACAGCCAAGAGAATTCTGGATGGCAGGATACAATGAAGCTCTCGTTCATCTGGATGCTCGCATTGAACATGCTAATAATGAAGGTTACAAGCAAGGATGGTTAAATGCATTGGGTGTATTAAAGTTGGAGCAAGGGCATTTTTTATGGGACTATCATGCTCCATCATTATTAGACCTGCCTGTACCACCTTTCAAATTGGATATGGCATGGATTCCAGCTCGTTCCATTCCTCGCAGTCTAATTTCAAAATATCTTGGTGATTATAGCCTTCACTCCCAAGCTGAATTATCTCGTCCTGAGCATCTTTTGGATACACCTTCTGTTATGAACGTCAGAATGCTCAGAGATGTTAATTTCATCAATTCTCCCCTTTGCCTAGAAGACCCTCCTGCCGGCGAGGAACCTGTTTCTAAAGCACAGGGCAAAAAACCAATAGAATAGTAATATCCATGTAACAATTTAGTACCTTCTTGTAATTTGTAATTTATTCTAGATTAATGAAAAGATTTTCATTTTCTGTTTGCCAATTTTGTTAATCTTGTGTTTATCAAGCACATTTATATTTGTACATATGTATCTATGTATCTGTTAAAAAGATAACAATATTATTGTTCAATAAGCAACTTAATAAAAATTTACAAGTATTAGTAATGTTTCTCGATCACTTAATAATAAAGTAATGAGTAAAAATGTTCAAACTGTTTCCAACCAACCAAGGTGGGTGAATAATGTTTGTCGACTAATTACAGCTCCGACGAACTATACTTGGTTTGATTATAAAATTGCGTCCGACCAACTAAGATCAATAAGTTGTCCTCGCCGACCAACTACAGTTATTGGGTTTTTTGCCCCGACCAACTATACTTGGTGTATTTTTTGAACATTTTGTTTTTCAAAAAACTCATTGTAATAATATTACCTCCCGACCAACATAAGTTGTAATATGAGAGTATATTTTTATCTTACCAACCGTGGTTGATCCTGCTGGTGTACACTTTCTGGCTCCTTAAAGCTTTTTTTTTTTTTGGCTCCGTAGAGCATGTCCTCCTAACCAAAGGAGGTTGGCTACTTATAGCACTTTTTGCTCCATAGAGCTGTCCTCCTAACCAAAGGAGGTTGGCTCCTTAGAGCACTTTTGCTCCGTAGAGCTGTCCTCCTAACCAAAGGAGGTTGGCTCCTTAGAGCACTTTTGCTCCGTAGAGCTGCATTTTTTGGCTCCTTAGAGCATGTCCTCCTAACCAAAGGAGGTTGGCTACTTATAGCACTTAGAGCACTTTTGCTCCGTAGAGCTGCATTTTTTGGCTCCTTAGAGCATGTCCTCCTAACCAAAGGAGGTTGGCTACTTATAGCACTTTTGCTCCGTAGAGCTGTCCTCCTAACAAGGAGGTTGGCTCCTTAGAGCACTTTTGTTGTGTAGTGTATTACACTAGTATTCCCCGAAAAACTTTCATCCAGAAAGAAAAATGGTGAAACATCTTCGTTTTATTCATAATGAAAGAGATGCTTTACATTTGACATCATTGATAATACTTGCGCAGGTGTTCAGCATTCCATGCATTTTTAAATTCCTCTCCTTCTAGAGTTGCTATTCTGTAAGTTCCTGGTCGAACAACTTCTGTAACTCGGTAAGGTCCATGCCAGTTTGCTTCCAGTTTATTCTGCTTCTGAATGACCTTCTTTAGCACATAATCCCCTTCTTTTAAATCACATTTCTTTACCCTTTTGTTGTAAAACAGAGCTGTTCGTTGTTGATAAGCAGCATTCCTAATGGATGCCTCTTCTCTGACTTCCTCGAGCATATCCAAATCCATCCTTCTCATCAGATCACTGATCGGAGAATTGAAATTTAACACCCTATGTGTTGGTAGGCCCAACTCGGCAGGTATCACAGCCTCACTTCCAAATGCTAGCATATATGGTGATTCTCCTGTTGCTGCTTGGGGAGTTGTTCGGTAAGCCCACAAAACTGACTGTAGCTCATTAATCCAATTTGCTTTAGCCTCACTTAACCTCTTCTTCAACCCATTTAGTAATGTTCTGTTCGTCACTTCAGTCTGCCCATTGCTTTGGGGATGGCCTGGTGCTGAATGAAACTTCAAGACGTTTGACTGATGACAATAGGCAGCAAATTCTTCATTATCAAATTGCGTTCCATGGTCTGTGATGAAAGCGTGGGGGAGACCATACCGACAAATGATATTCTTCCATATGAACTGATACACTTTCTCGTACGTCATATCAATTAGTGGTTCAGCTTCCACCCACTTAGTAAAATAGTCTACTGCCACGACGAGATACTTGAACCTTCCTCGGGTCGTCGGCAGTGGTCCAACCAGATCAATCCCCCACATGGCAAATGTCCAAGGTGATGTTATGGGTGTCAACAATGCCTGTGGAGTTCTTCGGATGGAAGAAAAACGTTGGCACTTGTCACACTTCTTAGCATAGGCTATACAATCAGCTCTCATCGTCGGCCAGTAGTATCCCTGTGTCATCACCCTTTGCAGTAGAGTCCGACTTGCTACATGAGCTCCACAAGATCCTTCATAGATTTCTTCAATCAATTCTTTGACTTCTGATGGATGCACACATCTCTGCAAACCTGCCATAATTCCTCGTCTATACAAAACACCATTAGTTAACACATACCGAGCGACTTTATACTTCAATTTCTTGGCAGCTAGTTTGTCCTCCGGTAGTACTCCTTCTTCAATGTATGCTCTGATAGGATCCATCCAAGATGGTCCTAAATCAAGGGTAATAATCTTCACCGTCAGATCTTCTTCTATGCTCTGACTTTCTAGTACTTCAATTGGTATTGTTCTTCGCAGCTCGGTGCGCGTAGCTGACGCTAGTCGGGCCAATGCGTCTGCTCTAGCATTCTCCATTCTCGGTATCCTCACCAATTGAATAGCATCAAATTCTTTCAATAATTCCATCACTTTTGCATGGTACTTCACCATTAACTCTCCCTTCACTGCATATATTCCCATCATTTGATTCACAATTAACTGAGAATCACTGAAAATAATTACTTGACGTGCCTCCATAACTTTCGCCAAATGAAAACCTGCTATCATAGCCTCATATTCAGCCTCATTATTGGAAGCTTTGAATTGGAATCTCAAGGCGTACTCCATGTCAATATCATCTGGAGAATTTAAAACAATCCCTGCTCCACAACCAGCCGTGCAAGATGATCCATCTACATATAATCTCCATGTATGTAACTCGTTTTCAAATTTCTTATCTGTTAGAGTTCCTCGGTGAAATATCATCTGTTTTCTTTCATCATCCCCGGGTATCCTTCGTTCCTCGTCGGTCATTTGTTCGCGCCCCTCTACCAACCGGAGTTGGTCGGGGTTTAAATATGATGATTTTTCTACATCCACAAGTCCTTTTACCAACCTTGGTTGGTTTGGATCTGTGTCTGTCGATCCTGTATCGTCCACTGGTAGGTCAGCAAGCATCTTTTGCTCCTCGGGGGTATCAGGGTATGTGAACTCTGCTATAAAATCTGCCACGGCTTGCCCTTTCAACGATGATCTGGGTTCATACACAATATCATATTCACCGAGCTCTATTGCCCAGTACATCAATCTTCCTGATTTTTCTGGCTTGTGAAGGGCTTGTCTTAACGGCATGTCGGTATACACAATGATGGTATGGGCCTGGAAGTATGGCCTCATTCTTCTACTTGCTTCAATTAATGCCAGTGCCAATTTTTCCAGCTTTGGGTATCTGATTTCCGCACCTCGGAAGGCCTTGCTTGTGTAATAAATTGGCTTCTGGACTCCATTCTCCAATCTGATCAACGCTGAGCTAACTGCATTTTCTGATACTGCCAAATACAAGTACAGCTTCTCTCCCGTTATTGGCCTAGATAACAATGGTGGGGCTCCCAAATACTTCTTCAAATCTTAAAAGGCTTTCTCACATTCATCAGTCCACTCAAAACTTTTTCGTAGTGTTTTGAAGAATGGGAGGCATTTATCAGTTGCTCGGGATACAAATCTGTTGAGTGCTGCAACTCGTCCGGTAAGACTTTGCACTTCTTTCTTCGTCGTCGGGGATCGTAGCCCTAAAAGAGCCTTGATCTTTTCTGGATTTTCCTCAATACCTCGTTGGTTGACGATGTATCCGAGGAACATTCCTTCTCGTACTCCAAAGGTACATTTCGTCGGGTTAAGCTTCATCTGGTATTTATCCAGTTGATCAAAAGTTTGACTCAAGTCAACCAAATGATCTGCAGCTCTTTTGCTTTTGGTGAGCATGTCGTCGACATAGACCTCCATATTACGGCTGATTTGTTCGGTGAAAACCTTGTTCATCAACCGCTGATATGTTGCACCTGCATTTTTTAGACCAAAAGGCATAACATTATAACAATAAGTTCCCCTTGGGGTAATAAAAGAAGTACTTTCCCTGTCTTCAGGTTTCATTTTGATTTGGTTGTATCCAGAATAAGCATCCATGAAGCTTAGTAGCTCGTGTCCCGAAGTAGCATCCACTAGTTGATCAATTCTGGGCAATGGAAAATGATCTTTTGGACATGCCTTGTTGAGATCAGTAAAATCAACACACATTCTCCATTTGTTGTTCTTCTTCTTTACCATCACCACATTCGCCAACCAATCTGGATATTTCACGTCTTCAATGAATTGGGCTTTCTGGAGTTTCTCGACCTCCTCTTGTATGGCCTGGTTCTTCTCAGGACTAAACACTCTTCTTCTTTGCTTCACAGGCTTGATCTCCTTATTCACATTGAGTTCATGACATAAGAAGTTTGGATCTATTCCTGGCATGTCTTCATGACTCCAAGCAAAAGTATTCTTCCTGTTTCTCAAGAAAGTTATCAACTCCTGTTTTATTGAAAAATCCAACGACGACCCTATCTGAGTTATTCGTTCAGGATGCTCGTCGTCCAGGATAACAATTTCTGTAGATTCCACAACCTGTCCTTTTACGAGTTGAGATTCATCCCTAGGGTCAAGAGTTTCAATTTCTGTGCCTTCCTCCACTTGGTAAGTAGTAGTCTTTTTCTGTGATTCTTCAAGTTCCTCTTGCTCGGCAGACGAATAATAGCATTCCCGAGCTACTTTTTGATCACCTTTCATAATTCCTACTCCAAAATTCGTTGGGAATTTCAAACACTGATGAACTGTAGATGGAACTGCTTCGAACTTCTTCAATCCAACTCTTCCCATGATGATGTTGTAGGCGGACTGCACATTCTTATCCATTACAAAAAAGCGTATTCTTTCTGTTCGACAAGCAGGCCAAGTTCCAATGAGTATATCCAACTTGATCGTCCCAAGTGGAAAAACTTTCTCGACAGCAAAACCCAGAAGGGGTCTGTGATAAGGTTCTAATTGAGATAATTTTAAATTCAAGCTATCAAAGCATGAATAATACATGATTTCTGCCGAACTACCATTGTCTACTAACACCCTTGAAATGACCACATCCTTCATCCTCATTTTGATCACCAGAGGATCATCATGAGGGTAGAGAACACCTGCCAGGTCGTTTTTTAAAAAACCAATCACTAGCTTCTCTTTGTTTACCTTCCTCGGACGATCATCCTCGGCCAGGTTTATTCGCTGAATGTATGAACAAGCTTGAGCCTCTCCGAGATAAGCTTTTCTTTCTGCAGTAAGGTCTCCTCCTCCTGCATCTCCTCCTGTAATAACATTACAATCAAATGACCCAAAACGTATGGAAAATACCTCTCGTTCGGGTTTCCTTGGCTTTTTGGGAAGATCGGGGTCATCATCTGGATCCTCTTCATGGTCCCTCCTCTTTTTCTCCTTTGCACGACGAGGAGATCTAGATCTCTCTCTAGTTCTATCATCATTCTTCCTCTCACTCCGGCGATCTACGTACTTTGATAATTTTCCTCTTCGGATGAGTGTTTCAATCTCGTTCTGAAGGGCTATACAATTTTTGGTCATATGGCCATGATCTTTGTGAAACTCGCAATATTTGGTCTTATTCCTCAGGTCGGGATCTGTCTTCAGTTTCTCTGGCCATTTGATTTCCTCGTTATTCCTGATTTCTTCCAAAACATGATTAATACCCACTTTCAATGGAGTATAATTATCATACTTCTTTAGGGCTTCCAACTTCATCCTGTTATTCTTGGAATATTTGTCACCACCATTACTTTTCTGATCTTTCTTCTTAGAATTGTCGACCTCCACTTTAACTTCTTTATCCATATTCTTCTTCGCAGCCATAGCCTCCTCGGCATTCATGATTTTGGCCGCCTTTGCCATCAACTCCGACATATTTTTAGGTGGATCTTTGGCCAAAGTGTAATACAGCTTGTTAGGCAGCAAACCACTCATCAGAGCAGTGATTGCTGTCTTTTCTTCATAATCTATGACTTCCAACTTTTCGTTATTGAAACGAGTTATGTAATCTCTAGTACTTTCACCTGATTTTTGTCTAACACTTAGCAAGTGTGCTACTCGCTTTACCGGCTTTGCTCCAAAACAAAAATTGCCAATAAACAGCTCGGCTAACTGAACAAAAGTTGAAATCTTACCCCGAGGAAGATTATTGTACCATATCTGTGCAGATCCGGTAAGAGTTCCCGAGAATGCTCTACACCTCATCTCATCGGGGACAGCGTAGATATCTGCAGCAGCTTGGTACTGTTCTATATGAAGTACGGGATCTGTCTTTCCATCGTACTTGGGAGTCACTACGGGTGCTTTGAATTTCGACGGTGTAGGGAAATCCACAATGGCTTGCACAAAAGGTGTTCCTTGAACAAAAGTTCTCTGTAAGGGGTTTCTCGCCTTAGCCATTTCTCCCAGTCTATCCTCCAACCGTTGAATGGAACCTTTCCATGCTTCATTCCCTTCCTCGGGCCGCTTAGTCCGAGCAACTGATTGCTCTGACGTAGCTTCCTGAGATTTATCTCTACGAGTGGTTGGTCGCGATTGCGCAGATCCTTCTCTCAAACCTGGTGGTGGTCGAAAACTTCTTGATGGAGCCCTCGGTGGACTCATGTTCCTCCTTGGTCCTAACCGACTGAAAGGAGACACCCTGCTTAATCTTTCCAAAGCGCTAGTTCTCTCCGGAGAGAGAGTGATACATTGATCTGTATCCGAAGCCCGTATCGATGAAGTTCGCCCAGGTTGATAAGAAAAATCATTAGACTCCTCATTGCGATATAACCCAGTACGTCTAGATTGCGATTGCCTATGATCACTCCTTTGCCCTGAATAGGTAGGTGCACCGCCCTGAAGAGTTTGAATGAGTTGCCTCATAGATTCTTGCATGGCGGTTTGTCCTTGAGCCAGATTCGTCATAATTCCAGCCAGATCTGGGGATGCAGATGGATTTGGATGATTTCCAGTATTTCCAACATTTCGATTACTGGATTCTGGATTATCTGCCATTGGTGACAAATGATTTTTATGAAAAACGATAATAACAGTCGTTTCCCACAGACGGCGCCAATCTGTTGATGTAAAAAACTAGATTGCTCTAATTATTCAATCACAGATAAATAAATAATACAAATATTTTTAAAGTGGTTCGGCTAGGAATAAAGCCTACGTCCACTGTTATGTTATTGCTGAGTGTTTGTGGAATTCTTGATTACAAGTTCTCTCAAGAAATTCCGGTCCTCTTGAATTGAGGATGATACAAGGTATTTATAGCCTTTAGGCTGTACATGAAAGGTCCAATACATTAAATGATATACATATGAAAGGGTAATACATTTAATGCAGCGTGTGCGTCAAGAATATAATGAATAGTTGAACAGTTGTCCGTCTGGTAATTAATGATACGGCCGAGATGCAGTTCGGACCGCCTTAGTTGCTTGTTGATCAAGAGTTCCTCGGAATACTTAGTGTATCTCGGGATGATAGAGTTCCTCGAAATTATAGAATTCCTCGGTATGATAGAGTTCCTCGGTGTGATAGAGTTTCTCGGTGTATTCTCGTTGTTCGAAAAGAAGCACGGTTGGTCGGGAAATGATCTTCCTCGTTGCTATTGTGCCATGTAGATTGACACGTGTCTTCATCTTATTCGTCCACATCAGCACATTAATTTTGGTATCAACAGTTATATTGCCAACTAAACAAAATCCTAGCAGCCATAAGCATCATGGAGAACTAGGGAAAGCTTGGAGAAGGGAAATACAATGTATTCAAATGGGAATTCTTTAATCTTTAAGACTAAGGCAAGATTTTTCTTGCAACACCATTAAATAATATGTACTTAATCATGCCGTTTTCAAGTTTTGAATTACTTTGGAGAATTAATTCATATTGTAAGAATTATGTTATTGTTGGGACTAATTACGGTTATTTATCAATTATTCTTATGTTGAAAGTTAAAATTTTGGTGTTTAATCCTGAAATCGATGTAGTACAATTGAGAAGGTAAAATTGCTTGAAAAGCTCTAATACCAATTTGAGAATGTAGGTAGTATCGATTGATTATTTATTTTGCAAATTTCTAATTTTAAACTTATTTAATTTGAGTCAATATTTGATCCAAATTGATTAAACCTAATCGGGCATCTATGTGATACGAATTAAATATGAAAATTACAGAAACACAAATTTTTGGACACACAAATTTCGAGAAAAAAACCCTTTTGGGTAAAATCTTTATTTCACTATGAAGAATAGATGCAACTTACATATACACAATGAAATCTGCAGTAAATATTGCGTACAACACTCATATAGGCCGCAACCTAAAACCATCAATGGACTCCCTCAAGAACCCACATGAATCGCAACTCTCCTCAACAAGAAACACCCACGAGTATTCCCATGTGATCGCAGTCGTCAGCAAGCAGTTCCCTCGAGAGCCACCAAATCAGTAGTAGAGAAATTGTCTCAATAAAAGAAACATCAACAAAGTTGTATCTTGGGTTTCAGAATGATTCACTAAAGTAATTGCGATGATTTGCGAATGAAAAACAAAGTGTTTAAACCTAAAAAGACAAGACTTAAAATTCAGTAGTTTTGCAGTTTCGTTTTCGCCAAAAGTCTTAAAGAAATAATATTTATAACAAATTTGAGTCTGAGGGGTCACTCGAACGAGAACTCCATGTTGTTTGAACAACAACTGATGTCGCTTGAAGCTGTCGTTTGAACGACTTGTTCCTGTCATTTGAACGACATTCACATATCATTTGAACAACCTCAATGAAAAAATATTTTCTTATAAAACTCTGCCTACAGGTCTTGTAAAAATTATTTTGACTCAATAAAATGCATTAGCTTGATTAAAACATTTTATAAAAAATCCCAATACTTAAATGAAACATTAAAGAAATTTTAAGCACAACCTTACTTGAATCAATCTTGTAGAGGCTTCTTATTGAAGAACTTCGATATTCAGATCCATCGACTTGAACATATGAACTTGAACTTCCTTCGACAGGTGTAACAGTATCCAACATACTCAAAGTAAAATGAACTATGTAATATTTGTCCTTACATAGCTCCCCCTATGTCTATGCCGGGATAAAATAAAAACAATCTGAATTATCAAATCAAATATCCTATACAAATCTAATACCCTCCCATGACCCCCAAAGTGGAAAGATACTGAAAATGCAAGTCTTTAAACTTTCTTCAAAATCTTCAACTTCAATCTTTAAATCTCTTAGCTTCCCTTGCTCGTCTTTTTGTGTGCGTTCCAAACATCATCAAAGTAACTACACACAATAAACAAAGAAACTACCTTCGTAATGTATAGAGTTTGAAATGATACTAAAAATAATCAAATCATCATAATCAAATCTCCCCCATAATACAAACTCTACCATAAATCATAACTCGTTCTCCCCCTATTTTTGATACTTACTTAAAAGCATCCACAAATTATTTTAGATTTTTGAAAATTTTAAAGAAAAAATAATTTACAAAATAACATACACCATGAATTTACACTAAGAAAACCAAATCGTGGAAATGGAATGAATGGGTGTGAAAATTTCGATAGGTAAATCAATGCAATCAAACATAACATAAGTGCACGATGAATATGGATACTCCTAACGAATGAACTCAAAATCGTCCTTAGGTGTAAAAGTGTTGAATTTAAATGACATCGATCAAATCTAATCAACACATCAAAGTCTAGATGATTTCCACACCAATAATGTCTAAAACTATGTAATGTTATTTCAAGACTTTGTCAGGATGTGCAAACCCATTGTTTTATTTCTAACTAAACTAATTCATAAATAGTAAATCATTTTATTTTTCTATTGAGGTGATCTAAATCCTAATGGCCCCTTTTTGGCACATTTTTTTCTTTATTGGCTTAACTTCTTTCAGGAACTTTTCAAACTGTGGCTGTCACGACGTGATTATTATTCACTCGCATCCCTTTCCCATGTTCACTCATTATTTTTCCAAACTTTAAATAAATTCCTCATGGGCAACGGTTCTTACATGCACTACTTTCATTGTCAAGTTTTATTGCATTTGGTTTGTTTTAAAGACATGATTAGGATAAAAACACATCGACCTGTATGTGATAGAAAAATACAATATTCAGACAAATCCGTACATCTGTGCAATAAAGAAAATCATGAGTCAAATTTGTAAAAAGTATTCTCAAATCTCATCTTAATAACTCCAAACATTATAAAGAACAAAATGGAATGATGATGCGTCTCAAATCACAATAAAATAGTCACATGGATATGGAATGATGTGGCGACTTGGTCATCCTAAATGTCCATTCATAAACGGTGTAAAATGAAATACAAAAATCATTTTGTCTTTTTTCCAAAAAATTTATCAAAATAAAATATTTTTGGCTTTTCGAAAAATATATCAAAAATGGAAAAGATAAATAAAAAAGTGGTACACACTAGCAAGAGGCATAAAATATCATCATGAAAATCATCCCATGCTAGCAAATAATCTAGACCTCAACCATTAGGTGTGGATGTGTTTTCCAAAGGTGGGGACATCCTATGAAAAACATCCATCAAAACATGTGAAGTTTTGACTAAAAACTTAACTTGCTCTCGAATATGTGAAAACTCTCTTATGTAATCATCATGAGCATACAAAATATCATGTGTGGAAGCATGTGTAGGAACACATGTCATAGAAAAATGTGCCAAACTTTATGTGATACACTACCCAACGTAAAGAAAAATTCCCTAAGGTGTCCTCTCTTCTTGAAATGGGTGTAAATATACATGGGCCTAGGAACACCTTTCTCAAAATGTCTAGGAACCACTCTCCTATCAGGAATGGGAAGCCTAGGTGGGATAGGTTGAGAGCCAAATGGATCTATCACAAACTCAGGAATCGGCGCGAGTGTTACATGGGAAGTATACACATCATCATGACCTATTCCTAATCTCTCAACATTACCCAAAGTGGGACTGAGGATAATCTTTCCAACCTTCTTTGATGCATCCTCTATAGTGACCTTTACCTCCAGAGTTCATTCTATATCTCTCTCTAGTCGAACCACACGGGCTTTAAGTTCACTCTTTTTTCGACCTACGACAATCAACTTCTCACTCAAAGAAACCTTCACCTTCTTGAGTTGACTCAATAACGCCTCAAAGTCTCTCAACACTTCTATCTATCTCTCCAAATCTAACACCTTAGGAACTAACTCCTTAGTCAACTTCTACGTATTTAAGGTTTGGCATATGAATCTCTGAACACTTTTTGGAGTTCGCTTTCGCCCTCACCTTCACACTCCCTCTCACACTCGCTTGAAACACTCAAATCATTACGGGGCTCTTACGTACAAAAGTATCCTCATTATTGTGGGACAAAATATGTGTGCTCAAGCGACTTGCTAAAAAGGCGACACACACCATGTGATGATTCTTCCCCGGTATTATCCTCGACATCACAATCGCTAAGAGTGGCTGGCCTGGCAATTTTCTTTCCCTTTCTCCATAGCATAGTGGGATATTCAAACGCTTTGTGACTTTTGCCCTTGCACTCAAAACATATCTCCTCTTCCTCTTTCTATTTCTCATCGATCTCATTAGCCTCCTTTTTCTTTTTATTTTTCTCAAAAATCTTTGATTGGAAGAGTTTTCTTTTGAAAATTTGAGAAACTTTTTAATTTTTTTTTTGCAAACAAGGCCATATCATTAAAATTAAACTCTCCCTCAGAATCGGACTCACAAACTCCCTCTTTCTTTTTTTTCTCTCTATTCCTAGAAACTTCCTCACTCTTCCTAGATTCGGCCCTAAGTGCAGTCCCTCTATCCTTAGCCTTAATAGTGTTAGGAAACGTATCAATCTCATAGGTCTGGAGGTCGCCTACAAGTTCTTCTAATTTGAGAGATTTTAAATTTCCTAATGAATTCAACACAGTGACCTTTGGGATGAAACACTTAGGCAAAGATCTCAAAATCTTTTTAACTACTCGTTAATTAGGAATATGTTCACCAAGATTGAAACTAGTATTGACAATATTGGACAAACGTGCATAGAACACATCAAAACCTTCAGATTCAAGCATGGTTATTGTTTCAAATTGAGTAATTAAATTTTGCAATGTAGATTCTTTAACTGCACTTGTTCCTTCTTGCGTAAGTTAAACAACATCCCATGCTTTATTTGATGTGGTACATGTCATGATACGTCGAAACTCGTCAGGGGTGATGGCTCCAAAAATTGTACTAACGCCACGTGAATTATAATTGCTCCATTTAAATTCATCCTCAGTCTATCCTGACACAGGTTTCAGACTAGACATATTCTCTACGGCGATAGTGGGAGTAGTCTACCCCCTTCACAAACTATTCAGACACGCTCATCAATAGCCTTTAAACTCGATATCATAAGGGATTTCCAATAGGCATAATTTGTTCCATTAAATAAGGGCATTCGATTATATAAGTGTTCCATCGAAAAAATTGCGAAATTTTTCAAAATAAAAATTTACAAAAAAAATCGATATCACTCAAAATTTTGCGGAAAAAAGGAATTCAAGGTAATTTAGTGAAACCTTCTCTGATACCAATTTGAGAAGGTGAAATCGCTTAAAAAGCTCTGATACCAATTTGAGAATGTAGGTGATATCGATTGATTATTTATTTCACAAATTTCCAATTTTCAACTTATTTAAATAAAGTCAATCTTTGATCCAAATTGATTAAACCTAATCATGCATCTATGTAATATGAATAAAATATGAAAATTACACAAACACAAATTGCTGGACACACAGATTTCAAGAAAAAAACCTTTTGGGTAAAACCTTTATTTCATTATGAAGAGTAAATCGTAACTTATATATACACAATGAAATCTGCAGTGAATATTCCGCAGAACACTCACATAGGCCGCAAGCTAGTTACAGCAATGGACTCCCTCAATATAAGAACCACAACTCTCCTCAGCAAGAAACACCCACGAGTATTCCCAAGTGACCGCAGTCGTCAGCAAGCAGCTCCCTTGAGAACCACCTAGTCAGTAGTAGAGAAATTGTCTCTACAAGAGAAACTTCAATAAAGTTGTATCTTAGGTTCCAAAATGATTCATCAATGTAATTGGGATGATTTTTGAATCGAAAGTAAAGTGTTTAAACCTAAAAAGTGAAGACTTAAAATTCTGCAGCTTTGTAATTTCGTTTTTGCCAAAAGTCTTAGAGAAAGAGTCCTCACAAAATAGGTATTTATAACAAATTTAATTCGGTGGGGTCTCTTGAACGAGAAATCCATGTCGTTCGAATAACAACTGATGTTGTTTGATCCCTGGATCGCGCGACCTTCTAACGAACATTAAAAATATGAAACAATGTGGTGTCGTTAGATGTAGACATCAAGCAAGTTCTCGCGACCTCTTCGCGCGAGATGCAATGTCTCTGGAAGTAGTTGTTTGAACGACTTATTCCTTTCATTTGAACGACCTCAAAAAAAATATTTTCTTTTAAAATTCCGCCTACAGTTCTTGTAAAAATTATTTTGACTCGATAAAATGCCTCATCTTGATAAAAACATTTAAAAAAAAAATCCTAATACTTAAATGTAACATTAAAGAACTCTTAAACACAACCTTACCAAAATCAATCTTACGTAGGCTTGTTGTTAAAGAATTTCGATATCCTGATTCGTCGACTTGAACATATGAACTTGAACTTCCTTCGACAGGTGTAACGATATACGACATACTCAATGTAAAATGGACTATGTAATATATTTCCTTACAATAATAATTGAAAATAATATCGGAATCCATGCTTTACGATCCATCTAGTTTTTTAATTGAATCCAAGTATTAACTTGAAGTTTTATTCTGAAGCTGATACAGAAATTGTAATCCATTGATGTTTTGGGAAAAAGTGACCTTTATTAATTAACCCTTGTAATGCACGAATTAATTCGTTTGTGATGATTAAGAATCAATATAAACTTATTCCCGTATTTAGATTTATGTAAAAATTCCCATTTTTTTAACAACCCCCATTTTACACGAAAAGGCTGCTAGGAAAAATGCGCCGAAGACAGGACTTGTTTAACAATTCATACCATTTTTAGCATCAAATCGTAAAAATATATTTTTTTTATTTAAATCATCTATGCATAATAAAGTAATATAAGATAATAACTGATAGGTAAAGAATCCCAACTCTCATAAATCATGAAACATCTGTACCAACCTAAATCTCGGGATTATGCCTATACAATCTCTGTAATATAAAAATGAATGAAATAAAGAGTAGCAACCTCTACTAGAATCACATAGTTGAATTCACTACTAAGAAAATGTAATAGCAAGTGTGATCCTCTATCATCTTTATTGTTCCGGTCTAGGATAACCTAGGGGAAAGGCATTTTATAATTTGGGTCAGCACCCTAAAATTGCAAGCATTAACATACAAAACCAGTAGAAAATAATGCAGTCAATTCACATCACAAACCGCCAATAAGTTATCACATGTAGTAAGTATCTACACCTCATCTAAATGTATTAATATATGCATTTCCATCCCCATCCCAAACATATGATTCGGACCTGCCATAATATAAAAATATCAAGGGCCACAAGTCCATATAGAATAGGGAGGTGAATATCTACACATGTGATCTTAGTCCCAAAGACTAACCCCATAATACTACCCCACATAAATAACATCAAATCACATTATGTATTTTACGTAGCATTATATTCATTAACAGTTGTCTACATCGTTAGGATATATTGATTTATTTTTAATTTATATATATATATATATATATACATATACGACACACGAATGCATCTACCCTCGATGTCCAGATCGATCTCTATCAGTAAGTCCAAAGGTGTCCGTCACCAAAACCGATGTAAAAAACACATATAAGTAGGGAGATCATTATGCAAAACACCATCTGACACTCATACCCATGGATATGAGACGGGATTCGACCATCCAACTTCTCTCATCATGAAGTGGTTCCTCTGAATGTATGACCTAAAATACTGACCTACATTACGCCTAGCCTACCTGTATCGATGCCTGGTAGTTGTCCGGCAACATATGCAAACCCAACCAATAAACCTTCCACGAACACGAGTATGTCCACACAAATACTAAATACATACATATAACACACAATATTTATAGTTAATTATCCTCACAACTACCATAACTTACTTCGTAATTCTCAAATCATAAATCCATGTCTTAAAAATTAACACTCTAGTTAATTATTAAATTCACCAATTATTGGATAATGAAACATATCCATTTTTAATTAAATATCCCTTCACTTGGACAGTCTCCCATATACTCGCTTGGACTCGTAAAAATTCCCTAAACGTTTCCACGGTCTAACCCTGACCTAGACCATAGGAGCCGAATTGATTTTCCATAGGCCGAATTGATTCTCTTTGGAAACTGAATCTATTTGGTTGAGAATTGATTCATTTTGGACAGTAAATACAGATTTGCTAATTTTTCAATACGGGTATCTTTCCCAAAATTCCATGAACATTTCAATCTCAATAACCATAACTATATTATAGTCAAGCAAATGTGTCAACAATGTTCCATAACCAATATACGCATGATAATCCTCACTAATGTGAGTTATCAGATCATAAAAGTCACAAGTTGACTAAACCCAAGAAGTTCATAATTCTCAACTAAAATTCCCAGAATAGTAAGATCAATACATGATTTGAATTCATCCATAAACATTAATCTTATCACATGGATTCTAGTAGTAGTTTCTCCAATCAAACAATATCAATTCCAGGTATGTCACCAAGGTATTCAATTCTCGAAACATAACGAATTATCAATTAATTCTAAATAGCCCAGGATCCAAATCCATCTACATTTCAATCTCCAATAGAAATTATAACCCAAAATTGGAATGAGAGACATGCATATGAATCAAGAAACATATTATTAATAGTTTTGTAAGAAAATTCTTGCTTTTTAGAGATGATAGAAGCCTCCGCCTCTGAAACTTTATTCCTCTCTTCTTTTCCAACTTTGGTAACTTCCTTGAGGGGGTGTAGGGTTGCTAGGTTAATTAAAAAGTGGATCGAATACCTAATTAAGTTGGTTTATATTCTTAACAAAACCCTTAATCCCTTAACTCCTCTTAATACCCAATTTTGGGCCCCCAAATAAGCCCAGAATAACAATCGAATTGGTCCAAAATCTCCCCTAAGGGTATACCTATCCCCCGAGCTCAACTTAAAATGTTTAAAATTGCTAAACGAGTTCCTAAATCACTCTGAAATGTATTCAAACTATGTCTACCACAAATTACACATTTTAGTTATGTTAATCATGAGATAATATTTACGTAACATGGAAATTAATTATCTACGAATACAGACATTCAGTATAATCGAATTCCATAATGATGCACAATCATATTCAAGAGATTTATTCACACAGTTTATTTATTTTAAATTCACCAATTTAAATGATATAAAAATACGGGGTGTTACAATCTAATTCTAGTATGGATAATTTGAGGTTTAGGAGTTTTAGAACTCATCACTGGAGGTTGCTGAAGAATTGTTTTTCATTTTAACGAAAATCAGGTCCTACTTCCTGATAAAAATTAATTCGGCACTTTGGGTGAATCTTATTCAGTCCGTGAGGCAAGATGGGTCTATTTGGAGAAAATGGATCGTGGCATTATTCTGAATTGATTCAACTATATGCGAGGTTTTCCATTTGAGTAATGATTGATATAATACACAAGTGGGGATCTGTAGCTTGAAACTAAAGACATAAATTATCATGATTATAATGATTATAATAGAGAATTAATTATTAAGGATATAAGCTTATAGCGTAATCTGACGTTGAAGGATTTGGGATAGTTAGGATACACACATGAGTGGTGCTATATCTAAACATATCTACTCGTGGTGAATCTATCGGTTGAGGATCCGCGGTCGACATTAGGACCGTATACCATGTGTTTGCTGAGATATGTTAGACGTAGTTAAGGTCATTATTTTAGATCATGCATTCAAGGGTGTCACATGTTCATGGAGAGAGAAAGTTGGTTTAGTGGAGCCATTAGTCGGGTTAGGTGTGGTCCCATTAATGGTGTTACAACGTATTAGTTGCCCCTTTTGTTTATTGGTGTGTTTTGCTTAAGCCCATTAGGTGATGGAATCCTACGGACTTACTGATAGAGGCACAAGAGAGATATTGAAGGTAGTGACCTTCGTGTGAAGTAATAATTATTTATAAAGAAATTTTATAGTTTAAATATAGGAAATCAATAATAAACCCGATGTTATGTAAAATACATCAGGTGATTTATTTGTATCTTTTTGGGGTGATATCGTGGGAGTTAGTATTAGGATTTTATTCATATATGTGAAGGTAGTTACGTCCTTATTATGTTATAGTTTATTGTCATTAATCCTTTATGATAGTATAAAGACTAGTTATCATAACATGACTTAAGTCAAGAAATGTGCATAGTATTGCACTTAGATGATGGGTGAGATACTTATTGCATATGAGAGCCAATTGGTGGCATGTATTCTAAATCAATCGCTTGATTACTTACTGATATTGAAGCTAATTCTTATAACTTTAGGGCTCTGAACCAAAATCATAAAAAATATTTTTAAGGTGTACTTACACAAGATCAATAGGACTGAGGATACATTAGACTTGGAGATCTACTTTATGTAGCAGATTTCAGTCTTTTGATTCTAGAATAAATTGCTATTTATTTCAAGTTAAGTGATTTTTGTTTGAGTGTCATGTATGGGCATAATCCCATATTGATTTATTCAGTCAATTATTATTGAGAGTCATGAGGAGTCGATACTTCACATGTATACTAGATTGAGACTTATTTGCTTATGTGATTATATAATCTGTAGTTTAATGTTACAAAGTAATGGGGAAATTGATAAGGATATTACTAGTAGAATATCAATTGTTTGGATGAAATGGAGACAAGCAAGTGGGGTGTTTTGCTATAAGAGGACAACTAATAAATCGAAAGGAAATTTTTATAGAAAGTTGTTAGACCAACGATGCTATATGAATAGAAGTGTTGGGCTTTAAAGAAAAACATGAACAATGTCTCCATGTTAGTGAGATGATGATGCTTCGATGGATGATAGGAATTACTAGAAATGACAGAATTAAAAACCAGTACGTGAGATAAAAGTTGGGAGTTTCTCCCATTAGCGATAAATTAAGACAAAATAGACTTAGGTGGTATGGACAAGTGTTGCGTAGACCAGTAGATGCACTTATAACAAAAGAAAAATTTTTGGAAATAGAAAGTAAAATAGAAAGTGTTCGCCCTAAGTTATCGTGGGAGGAAATTATTAGGAGATATCTTAAGGAATTAAACTTGAATGATAATATTGCATGTAATATATTAGAATGGAAAGGGAGAATCCATGTGGCCGACCCCGTATGATGGGACGAATTCAAGGATGATGATGATTTAATTTCATTTTTATATTGTATGGTTCAATTAAGGTTTTTATTTTATGGTTTTATTTTAATAATGATATAGACTATTTGATATGCCCCATCTTCAACGTATTATCTTGGATGACTATTATGTGGAATGAGGGAGTTGTCAAAGTTGGTATCAGTGCATCCAAGTTCTAGTGTCCTCAGGATCCGTGTTGTTCTCGTTACATTGTATATTGCGTTGTCTCGTATTTAGAGCCCTATGTTTAGGAATAGTTGTACTCATGGCGATTTATTACTAATATGAATATTGTTTGTTTTCATATATCTAACTCTAGGTGCGATAGAACATGAATCGCATCCAACGGGTAGGACTCATCAGGAGCCGCATCCGTAACCACATCTGCCACCAATGCCACTTGTAACTACGATAGAATACATAGCTACTAGAGTTACTTAGACCGTATCTATAATGATGGATACCATGTTAAAATGCTGGTAGCCAGATCCGTTATCGCAGCCACCACCACAAAAGGTGGTGTTAATAATTTAGCCACATGCTTTCGTTTAGGAGAGAGTGATTGAGTCCTTTGAAAAGGTCCACCCATAAAAGTTTACTGGGAGTATTGCCATTACTATTGTATGTCAATGGAATAAGTATATTTAAAATCATTTGAGGATGGTGGAGTTGATAGAAGTGAACAAATAGATGTTAACTTCGTTCAAATTGCTAGTTTTAGCCCTAGAGTGGTTGAAGTCAGTCACCACACCGGAGGAGCGGTACATGACAACTATTACTAAATTCTGGGTGAAGTACAATGGCGAGTACTTACCACTCGCAGTGAGTACTAAAATGAGGAGACAGTTGATAGATCTTAATTTGGAGAACCTATAGTAGAAAAACATAAAGATGAGTTTATCGTACTATAATTATTTTCCATGTACAAGGTAAACAAGTTAGATAAGATAATAGAGAGGTTTGTGATGGGGTAAATCTAACACTTTAGGAAGTCCCTCTTAAGAATTTGTATTTTCCACTTAAAAGAAGATGGTGAATGTCACCTTACTACAATGTCAGGATCACAAGTCATTTCAAAGAGTAAGAACGTAAGAGGACCAATTTAGATTCGCTGAGCCATCATGGAAAAATAAGTGAAAATAGAACTCAAGGGG
Source organism: Sambucus nigra (assembly GCA_949130495.1). NCBI lineage: Eukaryota > Viridiplantae > Streptophyta > Magnoliopsida > Dipsacales > Adoxaceae > Sambucus > Sambucus nigra. Next base: position 444,076,923 of record OX422222.1, on the reverse strand, counting down.
TCCAACAGTTTAATGGGTCCATTCAGGAGATTATTTTAAGAAGGCATATCGGTTTCGATGATTGGAAAAAATAGGTCCATCGGGGTCAGGGTCAACAGTTCCAATATAACCATCAAGGACAAAGATAACAAATGAGAGGCTAGTTTGGCCATGGCCAGAAGGTCCAACGAGGATGACCATAGAAGAAGATCCCATTTCTTGAAAAATATTTCACCTGTGGAGCGATAAGACATATGCAAAGGAAATTATCCCATGGAAATTTTTGGATACAGGAGCATGGAGGTTACTGTGTGTATCAGGCACCTCTGGGGCAGCATCAACAATTCCTATCCTTACCAATTATAGCAGTGCCAATACCGCCCACCCCATATCTTGGGAAATAGGAGCATTTGTAGTATGGGCATGTGTATCACGTATGGCCTAAAGAATCACCAGTGCCCGCGCATACAGCCAAGGGTATGTTTTTATCTTTAGGCATGTAGGGCATTTTTTATTCGATACTAGTGCATAACATTTCTTTATTATTACTAGATTTTCTCGATCAATGGGGATGGTATACTTTTAGGAAGACATATTACTTCACATAATCTCACCAATGGGTTGAGGGGACCCATACATTTCGTGTGTAGGGGTATAGGGGTAAACACTGGGTAACATATGTTTGTAGACAACCTAGTTATTTAGTATTATCTAAGTATAATGTTATCTTCGGGATGCATAAGTTAGCCACTTATAGAGATTTTACGAAATGTTTTTTGAGGTCCATCGTCTTTGCATTTAGGGGAAATATATGTAATTGACTATGATGCCCTTCATACGGGGTGGGTCAAGCATACATTTGTACTATATTGAGAAGGAGACTTTTGAGGAAGCTAACGTTTCATTATAATCTATTTCGATTATTAGAGACTTTTCATATGCGTTTCAGGATATTCGAAGGCCACCATCGAGTAGAGAGATTGATATGCGATTGATCTGAATTCAAGTACGAGTTCTATTTTTGACACTTTGTATCTTATGACACCTTTAGAGACGAGAGAGCTTCAGGATCCAATCTAATAATTGTTGGGTCAGGTTTTTTTTGAAGAAATACTTTTCCTTGGGGTGCTCCAGTTCTATTCTTGAAGAACAAGGAATGATTATTAAAGTTGTGTATTAATTATCGGGAGTTGAACAAATCCACCATATGAAACAAGTAAACATTACCCCGTATCGACAACTTGTTTGTCATGTTGAGGGGTGCTTCGAATTTTTCAAAGATTGATTTGAGGTTGAGGTTACATCACTTGAGAATTTGGGATAATGATGTTCCACAAATGGAATTTCTGATGAGATATGGGTCTTAATAGTTAATTGTTATGTTTTTTGAATCAACACGTCACACCATTTATGAACCTAATGAATAGGGAGTTTTGGGACTTCTCGAATCAGTTTGTCATAGTGTTTATCAATGACATCTTTATTTATTTTTGGATCGTATACAAGAACAATTAGCACTTGCGAATGGTTTTACAGACACTGTGAAACCATATTATCAATGATATGTTTGATAATTACAAAATTTTATTGACATATGTTAAGTTCTTGGGCCACGTGGATGGGGATATCAGTGGATCTAGAGAATGTTCTAGAAATGATGGATTAGGGACATACCACACCACCTATAGAGTTGCACAATTTTCTGTATTTTTTCAGGTACTATCATCGATTCATTCATGGATTTTCTAAAGTATTTGACGCTAAATGATGTACCATTTGTTTAGGACGATTAGTGTTAGCAGGCTTTTGATGAGTTGAAGGTCAAGTTAACTTCAACAGAGGTGATCGATTTACCTTGTGTAGTGATACACTATAAGGTTTTAACTTATGCGTCCTTACAGGGATTTGTGGGTGTATTGATGCAAGAGGAAAGGCTTATAGCTTATGCTTCTCGAATTCTTAAGACTCATGAAGTACATTACCCCACACACGATTTGGAGTTGGTTATTGTGGTGTTTTCACTACTTATTTGGAGACATTACCTTTTACAGAGATATTTCATTTGTTTATGGACCATAAGTGTTTGCAATACTTGCTCACACAAAGGGAGTTGAACATGAGACAGCATAGATAACTTGAGTTCATGAAGGATTTCCCGTTTGGTATTCAATATCACTTATTCAAGACCAATGTAGTGGCATAAGACTTGAGCCATAAGTTGATGGTATATCTAGCGGCGGTATGAAAGGAAAAGTGAATTTGTTTGCGCAGACGATGAGTTAGCAAACGCATTTGTGGCAGTTCTTACCATCACACCTTAGATTATCATTCAAGTCGTGAGGCACAGGAGGAGGATTTATTTTGTTAGGAGAAGATCAGATATATATTGGTAGAGAGAGAAAAATTTTACTCTATTTTTTTGAAGTAGGATTACGATTTTTAGATTTGTAGTCCCCGAGGATGAGGAGTTATATTGAACAGTTATGACTGAGGCACATAGGTTACATTTTTGGGAACATCCCAGTAGGGATAATATTGTGACACCCCGACTAATTAAATACCGGGTATCTACTCCTTTATTAAATTAATACAAAATGTCAAGTTCGTTCAGTTAATAGCATCACTGTCGAAAATATTTTTATAATTACTAACCACCTAGTATTTAAAAAGTGAGTTGTCAAATTTTAAATTAAATCCGAATAACATGCAATAAGCGAAATTATAAAAAGTTAACATAACCATACACAATGAAAGGCTCAAAAGAGTAACCAACAAATAATAATGAGTCTGGAGGAAATACTCCTCACAACAATCCCAATACTGAAATAAATAAAACAAGTCTGCATCCCAAATTAATTACATACCAAAGTCTGAATAACTGAAATATAAAATGTCTCTAAAGGAAATGGGTGACATGCCCTACAAATGATAAAACTGAAAATGGAGTCAAGACTAGGATAGGAGGCGTCTATTGTCAAGGCCCTGTAACTTCCACAACAGCTACAGCTCGTCACCTGAATAGAATTCCTATGCATGGTGTCCTTGTGGCTGGGCACCTAAAAAGGTTTTTACAAAAAAAAATAGATTTGAAAGCAAACGGGTCAGAGCCCGAATGTGGAAAATAGTTTAAAAATAGCAAGTACTTTAATGACATTAAAACAATGAATGCAAAATACATGTTAGGACGTGATCTCACATGAATTACTCACCTCTCGACTAACTGTGCACTCCTAACGTATCCGTACCCATTCAAGTGATTCTCATATCTATCTAGACCAAAATAAATTCTAACATTTCTACTCGATTCGCGCTTTAATTCCAACATCATCAATTAAATAGAGAGTTTTACTTTAATTCTCGGATTCCCAAATATTAGCAAAACCATTTACTGGAGGTTATCTCCTTTTTATCTTTTTCAGAGTGTTACTATAATTATACTCACAATTAGACATGACAATTCTTTCCAATTAACCATATATTAAGCTCATCATAAATATACAGTACTAGCACCCCGAGACTAAGCTGCGGTGCACACATACTCTGCTATCCCATCCCGGTACATCACATACATAAGGATCACGCATTCTGAATCTCTCAGGAATCGTTCTCAGATAATAGCAAATCACAAACAATGGAGGCGAACATAGTTCACATCACATGGGTCACGCACATACCTACGCTCCCATGATCAGCAGACTTATTAACTTCTCAATAAGTCCTTCTCTGACCTATGTCCTCGAGGTACCAATCTAAATCCCACCCGTAGGCACACAAAGATTAGATGGCCCTAATCGAACGCAAACCTCCCATGATAGCAAGTATGGTAGGTATGTTATACACAGATAATTACATACTAAGCATTCACACATCTTAGATGTTACCATATTTTCATTAGTGGTATAATTCTAGTTCTTATACCAACTTTTAGTGTTACACAACTCACATGTCCCCGGTTTATATATATTTAAGTCATCAATTATCCTCACATCGTGATTATTCACTCGCGTCCTAATCCATAAATATCATTTGGTTTGAGCCACTATTCTATATGTTACTCCTTAACATATCCCAAATCTCCCTACTATACCTATTAGTTAACAAGGGAAAGTTATCTCATCAATTAAACAAGGTTACAGGACACTAGAAATCAAATCAGGCCAAAAAGGCCATTCTGTCAACTCGTTAGAAGTCTCATTCGAACGAGGTCATTCGAACGAGAGTTCGTTCGAACGAAAGGCATCGAACGAACTACCAACTCGTTAGAAGGCATAATGTCACCTCGTTAGAAGATCGTTCGAATGAGGTTGTTCGAACGACCTGGGCAGAGCTTCTAACGAGATGGCAGTTTCGAGCCCAGAAATTTCTACTTCGTTTTTTCTCAATTTTCCTCTTCTCTAAACTCATCCTAAAATCATCCCAATAGTGTTTTAAGGTTCTCAAACATTACTAAACCTTCTTAGGTCATATCTTAACATGTTTATGGGGTCTAATCTTCCTAAACAACATATAATTATCATATCTCCCCAATTTTCCACCAAACCCTATGAGTATGAACCCAGAAATTTGAAGTCTTCAATTTCCCTTTATAAATCCATTTTTACATCATAAAAAGTTGTATTTCTTTTAGTACAATCACCCAATAACATTCTACATGAAATCCCTATATCATAACCTGAATTTCTATCTCCAATTTCATGGGTTTTCATCAAACTCCCAATATAATGCAATTATTTTAAATTTCTAAGCATGGAAGAAACATTCGCTTGAAATTAACGTAATTAAACCACTTGCCTTAGATTGTTCTTCAGAATTTGATGTTGGTGGATGGGTTGATTCTCTCCTTTCTCTACGAATTTGATGTTGGTGATTTTTGGCTCTTGTAACTCCTCTTCCCACTTCTCTCAAAACTCCCGTAACTACTCTCTCAACTTTTTGCTGGTAATGGGTTAAGTGGGTTACTAATTATCCTATAATTAACTCCCAAAATTCGTTGGTTAATATTCCCAAAATTTCAAAATTACCAAAATGCCCTTTTAAGTTGCCGGTTTAGCCTAAAAATGCCCCGGGATCCAAACTAAACCCCCGGATAGTATTTTCTGACTATTTCGACACTTCCGGACTCGTTGGCGCACTCAAAATGACCATTCGGTTGATAAAAATAAAATTCACTTTTTAATTCAAATATTTTCATTTCTGACGCGACTGGCACGCGCGTCCCAACTAAATTTTCCAAATTACCGTATTTCAGTCTCGCGACAATTTCAATATTTTCAATGTTCATATATTTCCATATATACACATTATAATCAAATACCAACTCACATCTCATTAGTATTATATCCGGATTAATTCTCCATTAATTCACATGTAATTTAATTAATCCCATAAATAAATATTGATAAAAGTACGGGGTATTACAAATATGTACAATGATATGGGGTGTTAATACATACGTGAAAGCATGAATAAGAACATCACCGTTTTTATGTCCAGGTGTGCCACATGTCAAATGGAAAATATAGACCATCATTGAATGACAAGTGTTCTATAGCCTCTGGATATTCTGATGTGGAAATAGGAGAGAATTTTAATAGATTCTGTTATAAGATTACCTGTGTCACAACAAGGACACGATGCCATCTGAGTAATCGTATACCATTAGACAAAGGTGGTTCTTTTTTTCCAAGTCATACAGATTATACTTCACTGAAGTACACCAAGATCTTCCTTCCATAGATCATAAAAAGACATGGTGTACAACTTAATATAGTTTCAAATATGGACAAGACATTTGTGTCCCACTTTTAGAGGAGTTTCCAGCAAGATTTAAGGGGAGAGTTGACGTTCAGTATCTTGTATCCCCCACAGATGGATGGTCAAAAGAAACGGATGAACCAAATGTAGAAAGAAATATTACAGATGTTTATACCGGACTTTAAGGGTAGTCAGGAATAATACTTACCATTAGTGTAGTTCTCATACATTGCCATTAGGGGCACTACACGAAAACCTTATTATTCGCCCTTTTATTAGTCAAATGTGGGGGATAACAAGATTATTGGTCCAGAGTTCTTCGAAGTCAACTCGAAAAATGTGGAGATGATTAAGTGTAGGATTCAGATTACTAAGGATCATCAGAAGAGTTACGGATATGTAGAGAGGAGTCACTTAAATTTTGAGATTAGGAATCAGGTGCTACTTAGGGTGTCTCCCTTGAAGGGAGTGATGCAATTAGGAAAAAAATGGAAGTTAACTCCTCGGTATGTGGGATAATTACCTACTATTGATAAGATCAGACAAGTAGAATATCGTTAAACCTTACCGTATGACTTGCAAAGATTGCACGATGTTATCCATGTTTCTATGTTATGGAGATTCCTTAGAGAGGTAGCTTATCAGCACATAGATATTAAAGAGATAGAGATTCAGCCCAATGGGAGTTACGAGGAGAATCCTTTTGTTATATTTGACCATAGTGATTGTAACATCTTTCCAAGGTAGTTTTGTTAGTGACATCCAGTGGGGGCACCACAACGAGGATGAGTCGAGGGAGGATAACATTCGAGAGAAATATCCAGAACTCTTCTAGTCAGGTACGTGTTAAATTACGAGGATCAAATTATTTTATTAGGGGGAGTAATGTAATACCCTGTACTTTTATGTCATTTAATTTCTAGAAAATAACAAACATGAATTAATAATTACTTGGGATATTAGGAAACTTACATTTTGCATGATTATGTGATTTGTTTGTTACCCATTCTTTGCATGCTTAGATGATAGTTATGTGTGCATGTTGTATGAATTGTTTATACCACATGTTATTATATTTAAGTAGTGTAATTAACAAAATGGATTATAGAATGTGGTTGCATAAAATAATTAAGTATTTTATTTTATTTTATACCGAGAGGTTTTATTGTGTGATTTGTAGTATACATATTTGGAGTGGACTCTAGCTGACATGGATGCGAAAATACTCTAATACACAACATTATTAAGATTAATAAAAAATCTTTTAACACATTGGTAAAAAACGTTTCAAATGTCAATGGTAGAAAACAAGCACAGACAAATAATTTACAAGTTATAGTGATTTCCTTTATGCAAAGAAAAACTTTCAAAAAGAATGGAATGAGTAAAAGTGGATGAGACAAGGTATTTGATCACGAGAAAACAAACTAAGTGGAAAACACCGAATCCCTTAGTTGTAGGACCACACACACATCCAGGTCCACTATAACATTGGTCCGGGTATAATTAACAATTAGAATAGTGTAAATGAACTAGTACTACCAATACGACCAATATTCCAAGGCTAGTACCAAACAACCCCCAAGTAACTTAAATGTAACTAGGACAATATTGTAATTAATCAAACAAAACCAATTCACACACAAGAACAGTGTATCCATTAGGAAGAAATAAGGAATAATAAGAGGTGGAATACAAACAAGTTTGAATTGTCAATTTTTAAAACCAAGTCACACAATGAGTTGATACAAAAATTTAGATTTCAAGCTTGGTCCGACGAAGTCTGCCTAAACCAAAGGTATTGCAAGGAGTTTAACATAGAAAACCAAAAATAATTTACAACAGTCCACAAGTATGTTAAAACATATATATTAAGTGGGTAAATAGAACTTGATCACCATTAAAGAGAATACCAGTTTTAATCACGTTATATAATGAGATCTAGGAGAGACAAAGAAAAATAGTTGAGGGTTTTAAAAAAATTCTAAAACATTGTTTGGGACGAAAAATAACATGCACGGGTTCCATAGTCTCTCAAAAATAGATTATTTGCTAAAAAAATCTAAAAAACTAGTTTATAGGTTTCTAAGATGTTAGTAAGCTTTAATACAAAACATAAGTGAACATTTATCCAAAATCGGTATAGATTCTAAGCATGCAAACCCGAACAACAACAAACTCTGATTATATGAGTGTATATAACATACATAAGGGTATATATATATACACAACCAACATGATGGTTAAAAAAAACTTTAAGACCAAAGAGTGGATAACAAGATTGGTCTCCAAACGACTTAAACAAGACAAGTACACCAAAAAAAAATGCCCCTTCAACACCTAGAAAGTTTTTATGGTAAACTTATAACATTTGAAATACCCGATATTTTTAAACCGACCATAAACACCTACGGTCACTATTTTCACTCTTATAAAGTATTCAAATTCCAAGTCTTATAAGAAGAAAAAAACTATACTTGATTCCCTAAAACTTACTAAATTGACCTAGACACTCAGAAGTTTCAATAATTATAAAATAGCCCCTTAAAACTTCAAAGTAACATAACTTGACTTATACTTCACTCTTAAGCCTCAACTTTATATCAAATTAATCCTTTAGACTTCAAATAATGTAAAATTACAATTTCAACCCTTTATTTTTTTTTGAAATTTCAAAAGTACCCCTATACTTTATTAAAAGTACACTTTAAGGCTATAAGTGTATATACAGAACCAACTAAGGAGCAAACACCAAATATTTGTTAATTTCCTAAAATCCCCTATCCAAATAAGCTCCCACTTAAGAACAAATAACCTAGAATCACATGTGTACAACATGCACACATGTGAGGAACAAAATCATAGTTTGAAAATAGTATTATATGAGTTCAAATCCACCTCTTTTTTTACCAATGAACTCCCCTTCTACTGTACTGCAAATACCCCACGAAAACCACACTTGAAACTACCTAAAATAGAAGTTCGAAAACTCAAAATTTTCACTCCAAACAGGTACTCTATGATTTTATGTACTATATTCAGTTCTTTTTGTTTCAATAATTTTCTATGTAGTTATAATGTAATAATAGCTCAAAATAATAGGAAATTTTACTTGGAAAATAAGCTCAAGGTGAAAATCATGAAGTTTCAACCATTAACGCTTGAGATTCAATGGTGAACTTACAAATACCAATCAAAAGTCATGTTTAAAGCTTCGAATATCTTCATTAGAAGCTTCAAAACTCGAGTGTAATGATCAAATGTGATGAATGTTCTTATGAAAGTGTATTTTGAACCAAAAAATTGAAAATATTAAATTCTCATGGTATAATCAATCTCAACCTCTAAAATCAAAACCAAACTACTCCTATACATAGTAGAAACAAAACTATGTTCTTAAGAATCCCTGTCATATCCTCAAAATCCATGAATGTTAAGTCAAGTTTTCAGAAAAACACATTTTAGAATGGAAAAATCCCACCAATATGACTGAAATATATTTTTTTCAGGGAATAGTTAGATATTACCGTCATTTTGTAGAAGAATTTTCTCGCATTTCTCTTCCCCTTTTAAAGCTAACTAGGAAGGAAGTTCCATTTGTAAGCACTGATGAATGTAATCGATAAGTTCAAGTGTTGAAGGATAAATTAATAACCGCTCCTATCTTCATTATTCTTTCTAGTGACGTAAACTATGATGTATATATTAATGCTTCATTAAAAGGGTTACGATGTGTATTAATGCGGAACGAGAAAGTTATAGAGTATAGGCCAGGACAACTCAAAACTCATGAATGTAATTACACTATCGATGATCTTGAATTAGTCGTCGTAGATTTTGCATTGAAAATTTTGCGTTGTTACCTATATTGTGTAAATTTTCAAGTCTTTTATGATCGCAAAAGTTTGAAATATATTTTTTTCCCAAAAAGACTTGAATTTAAGACAACGACGCTGGATGGAATATTTGGAAGATTATTGATTTAAATTAAATTACCATCCAGTCAAATTCATTGTAGCAGTCAACGCTTTAAGCCGAAATCTAGTGGGAAGACTCTGCATTTTAATTTACTACGATATTGTTGCTACCATATAACAATATGCTCTTCGATTGACATCCCCTTTTGAAAAAAAATCAACATTATTTCTTATCCTAAGTTGAGAGAGAAAATCTTAGTTCAGTAAACCCAAGATTATTTTGTAGAAGCCTTTTAAGATAAAAATCCCGACTTCTCATATGATAAGGAAACATGTTTACAGAAAAAGATTGTATGTACCTAATGATGCATCTCTTCGAGGGGAAATAATGCAAGAAGTCCATTTATCAAAATTTATGATTAACCCTAGAAGTTTGAAAATGTAACATGCTTTGAAGAAGCAGTAATTGTGGCCAAATATGAGAAATTCCATTGAGAATTTTGTAAAGAAATGTATTACTTGTCAATAACTAATGATAGAACACCAACATCCGGGTAGACTACTCCAACCCTTACAAATTCCCGAGTGAAAATGGTGTCATATTACCATGGATTTTGTTAGTGGACTACCTCGTACGTCCCAAGGATATAATTCCATTTGGGTAATAGTAGATCGACTTACCAAATCTGCTCATTTTTGTACCTCTAAAGCCCACCGACTCAATCCAAAAGCTTACCAAGCTCTACATTCGAGAAATTATTTTATTACCTATAATTCCTTTATCCATCGTATCAAACAGAGATTCCAGCTTTGTAGTAAAGTTATGGCAGGCATTGCAAACCGAAATGGGTACTATACTTCATTTAAGTACTGCACTCCACTCACAAAGATGGACAATAAAAATGTATAATCCAGATATTAGAGGATATTTTATGCGCTTGTACATTAGATATGTATGACAATTGGAATGTACATTTACCCCTTATCGAATTTTTTGCGCGTTTGATTTTATGTACTATATTCAGTTTTTTTGTTTTGATCATTTTTTGTGTAGTTATAATTTGGAATAGCTAAAAACAGTAGGAAATTTTACGTAGAAAATAAGCTCTAGGTGAAAATCATGAAGTTTCAACCATTAAAGCTTGAGATTCAATGGTGAACTTCCAAATATCAATCAAAACTCATGTTTAAGGCTTTGAATGTCTTTATTAGAGCCTCATGAACTCTATTGTAATGATCAAATGCCATTAATGTCCCTAATAAGCTCGAATCGATTGAATTTGTATTTTAAACCAAAAAGCTAAAAATCATAAATTCTTCATGAATTATCCCTCACAACCTCTGAAATCAAAAGAAAACTGCTCCTATACATAGAAGAAAACACATTATGTTCATTAGAATCCCTGTCATATCCTTAAAATTCATGAATGTTAAGTCAAATTAAAAAAAAAAACACATAGCTGTGGAACTTGAGATATACTTCATCTCAATCCACAAAACATATAAATTTGGATTCGATACGAAAAATTAAGTTCAGTTTATTTAGAAATCATCTCAAATGGTTTGGTCATGAAGAAGTTGTTCAAGGTCAAAATCAGAAAACCTAAAGTCAACTACCGAGGGGAAGAAGATGAACTTTTCGACCAGAAACCTTGACCTAGCGCGTGAGGGCGCATGGCCAATCAGAATTTACTGAATTCTTTTCCAAAATTTTTACTTTATTTTTCTGGTCCAAATGATATAAGGTAAGAACATGTTTGGATTAACCTAGATTGAGTTATAAAAAAAAATGAGGTTTTAACATAGAAATATTTTTCCTAAATTACAATTTGACTTCTCCTGACTTTTTCAACTTATGAATTTGATCCCCAAACATTGCCTATGAGTACTTTAAAATAATTTTAGACAAAACGTCTCTTGTACCAAAGTTCAAAAATGACCTTAGGTCCAATATTTTAATGTCCCAAAATATTTTCAATTAAACCCCCGAAACTATAAAAGATACAGTTTGTTTTGTATAAACTGTCTAACCTAATCCCCAATACTTACATAAGAAAAAACAGTAGAAAGAAAATCAAATACCAACTCCTCTGATATCCTCTTGTGATATATAATTCCGAACGATATAGCGAGGAAGTAGGTTTTCCTACCTTTCCAATAGTAAACTTTGTGTATTTGGCATACTGTTATTGATATAACTATGTCATAACTCTTATTTACTCTTAGGATGTGTATGTAATAGTACTGCCAAATTGCATATTTTATTAAATATCATCGGTATTTGAATTTGACTATGGATCAATTTAACGTTTATCACATAATAACTGATATCTTGTTCCATATTGATTCAGTTCACCAATCAGTTTTGTGTAAATATTTATATTTTAAGCATCAATCTTAACTAGGAAGTAGAATGACTTCTTATCCCACATAACTTTTTACTTGTTCTAATGGTCTCAGATGATTTAAAGCCCGGATTTATTGCCACATACGTATGAGTGCCAATTTAATTTTGTGCCTATCCGACTATTTTTTCTCAAAGGTTTTGGGTTAATTACTATTATTTTTTTTTTACACATGGCTTAATTATTTCCACACCCCTTAGTGAATTGGTAAGTATGGGATTATTAGTTCAAATATCCTTGATTTTCTCTACATGATCCTTAATGAACATGTAATTATGAGATTATTAGTTCAACGAATCTTATTTTCTTAATGAACTCGTAAGTTTGGGATTATTAGTTCAAGAACCTTAATGTTATGTATAAACTGATAAGTATGGGATTATCAACTTTATTTCTTTAGCATTGTTAAAACACTGATTCTATATGCACTCTAACTCTCATCGATACATATACTTGTTATTGAACTGGTAAAACCTGCTTCGCATATTTTTGTTAATTCCTTTTTCTTCCAGATTGACCCGAAGAAGGATGAGAACATCTATTCCCAATTAGAGACAGATACTGGTCACCTGATTGTGTATGTGGTTGGGTGGGCAGATAATAGGCCAAATGGATGCAAGGAGTGGCACTTTTCGATTTTCTACATTATAGTTTGTACTAAAAAAATTTAACTCATCCTTGTGGTGGTACTACCCTATGTAATCTACTTTAATAATGAATAAAGTTATGTTATTCTGCCTTAAATTTAATTCATTGATTTAACTATACTTATTATTCATTCATACCAAAAAGCAGGCTGTGCTAAGTTGGTATGAGAGCATGTTTCAAATTTAAACATATCGTCGAGTTAGTATTATATACGGGAAAAAAAGAAGATATTAGTTATATTATCTTTTTCGTAACTTCTTTTTTTACTATTATTATATGGTAATTCTATTTTTCAACATGGATACATGGGGAACTTTTTTATTCAATGTAGACATTGAGACAAACAATCGACAAAAAATAAGAGTTCGAGGGGAAGCATTGGTAAAGTTACGTGAGATGATTCTTGCAGTCAAGGAGGACTGTGTAAAAGGTTATTGATGAAAAACAAATTTCTGGGCAATATGCAAGTTATGAGGAAGGTGGATGATTGTATGAATGATCCAGTAATCTTTTAAGAAGACATAAATCTTGCACTTCCAGATGATCCGTCGACTCCACCTATGTATCCCAATGAAATTTTAAATGGTGGAGTACATGGTGACTACTCTCGTGGTACTATTGATGACTTGACTGATGGTTCTTCGGATCAGGGAGATTATTTAGTGAGTTCAAAATCCAGTTCTAGTCATGAAGAAGTTGTTCCTACCTAAAAGTCCAAGTTAAAAGTTGTCTCCTAATGTAGATAAGTATAATAAAGTATTGTATATAGTGTGCCATACTGATCTTTAGGTGATTAACTAAAAACTGTAGTTTCACTAATGTAGTAATAGTTTGTGATATGTAACTCCTATTTACCATATAACTTATCCGGTATAATATAATAAGCTTGTGACATATGTTTGTTTATGAATCATTTTATTAAAATTGTTCTATTATATTTTAGGATGGTTAGGACTCGAATTCCCTTCGCTGGAACTCAAACTGAACAAACTCAAATTGAAGGAATCATGCGATGTCTTCAGGAATTTACTTCTTTATCTCGACAATAATAAACTACTCGTTCTACTCCAGAGGACATTTTTGTAGAAATTCGTATGATGAATGCCCTTAAATAATTCATGAGACAACGACCTTCGTCTTTTGTTAGAAAGCTAGGTGCCAGCGAAGTTGAGAAATGGACACGTCAAATTGTGAAAATTCTGAATGGAGTAGGTATAGCTACTAATATCCAAATGACTTTAGCAGCCTATATCTTTGAAGGTGAAGATGCATTCTGGTGTCAAGCGGTGTCAAGCAGTGTCATATAACTATAATGTTCTTAATTTTACTTCGGAGCAATTTGAGGTGATTTTCTTTAAAAGGTATTTTCCTAAATTTGAGCGAGATCAACGAACTATTGATTTCTTAAAATTGCAACAAGCTAATCTATTGGTAGCCCAATACGAGGCCAAATTTATTGAATTATCTCGTTATGCCCTTGAGTATATAAATACTGAGATAAACTAGTGCAAGCAATTTGAAAGAGGATTATTTCCAAGAGTTAAGAATCCGATCGCTCCTTTAAAAATTCGGGAGCATTCTCAACTTATCGACGTTGCAGCAATTGTGGAATGCAATTCTTTTGTTGTAATAAGATCTTCCACCGTTACTAGAATTAATAATGTTATTAAAACCCCACCTTATTCTTGACCTCACCCTTATTCAAAATCGTGTGGAGAAACTTTTTCCCAAATTCGTCATAACATAACATGTTCAATAATTCATTGTCATGAGTGTCACGAAGTAGGACATATCCGGCCATAGTGTCATAAGTTAAAATTTGTTCCAATCCATCGCCAGTTAAACAAACCCCCACAAAATCCAAAATACCGTCCTATCCAAAATTAACCTAAGAATTATTATGCTAAGGTAATTGTGCCAATCCAAAGTCGTGGAAAGAATTATGCCATACTACCTACACGAAATTCACATGACGTGATAAAAAGGTATGATATTTTTTAACATTTTCCTACATATATTTTTTTGATTGAGGTTCAACACATTCTTTTATTAGTCTTAGACTAGATAGATTATTGCAATTATTCCCCACATCTTTAACTACTCCATTGGATATTGAAGTACCAATAGGTGAAATCAATACACCAACACAATGTTATAGCAATGGTATAATTCAACTTGGTCTAGGAACACTCCTTGTTAATTTGATAATTTTAGATATATGTGGTTTCAATATTACTATCGAAATCGATGTTTTGTCAAGACATCATGCTTATATCGATTCTCATGCCAAGAAAATTTATTTTCGAAATGAAGATAATTGTTTTTTGTATTTCTAGGATCTGGTTCGTCTGAATCCCTAAGTTTCCAAATCCGAATCTCTTCTTTAATTCCAAATATTTTGGAACAATTCGGAGACATTTTCCCCAAAGAATTAACAGGATTACCCCCTTCTATAGAAGTTGAGTTTAGTATACATATTTATCCTAATACACTTCCTATTTAGATGCCTTCGTATCGAATCGGTCCTTTACAAGTTCAAGAACTTTATACCCAATTAGATGACCTCTTGGAAAAAGGATTTATTAGACTAAGTTCATCTCCCCAAGGAGATTCGATATTATTTTCCAAGAAATATGATGGAAGCTTTAGATTATGCATAGACTATCGTAAACTAAACTCACTAACTATTAAGAATAAGTATCATTTACCCCGAGTAGGAGATCTATTTCATCAACTTCGATGAACAAAGGTCTTTTCTAAAATAGATTTACGATTTGGTTATCATCAATTGCGTGTTAGAGAAGAAGATATTCCAAAAATTTCTTTTCGAACCGGTTACAGACATTTCGAATTTAACATAATGTCATTTGGATTAAGCAATTCACCCACAACTTTTATGGATCTAATGCATAGAATCTTGAGGCCTTTTCTTGACCAATTCATTATCGTTTTGATTTATGATATTCTTATTTATTCTCAGAATCCAGTAGAACATGCCCTACATTTAGATATTGCCTTAAATACTCTTAGGAACCATCAGTTATATGCTAAAAAGAGAAAATGTGATTTTTCAATGATGGAAAGAAATTTTTTAGGACATGTGATTTCTGAGAAAAGAATCCAAGTGGATCCAGCCAAAATTTCAGCCATTTAAAATGGAAAAATCCCACCACTTTTACTGAAATAAGAAGTTTTCTAGGATTAGTTGGATATTAACATTGTTTTGTAGTAGAATTTTCTCGCATTGCTCTTCCCCTTTTAAAGCTAACTGGGAAGAAAGTTCCATTTGTATGCACTGATGAATGTAATCAATCATTCCAAGTGTTGAAGGATAAATTAACAACTGCTCCTATCCTCATTATTCTTTCTAGTGACATAAACTATAAAGTATATACTGATGCTTCATTACAAGGGTTAGGATGAGTATTAATGCAGAATGAGAAAGCTATAAAGTATAGGTCAGGGCAACTCAAAACTTATGAATGTAATTACCCTGTCCATGATCTTGAATTCGTCATTGTAGTTTTTGCATTGAAAGTTTAGCATTCTTACCTTTATGAAGTAAATGTTCAAGTCTTTTCTGATCGCAAAAGTTTGAAATACATTTTTACCCAAAAGGACTTGAATTTAAGACAACGACGCTGGATGGAATTTTTGGATGATTACCGATTTAAATTAAATTACCATCCAAGCAAAGGCAATGTAGTAATCGTCGCTTTAAGTTAAAATCTAGTAGGAAGGGTCCACATTTTAATTTCGTACGATATTTTTTCTACCATAAAACAATATTCTATTCGATTGATATCCGCTTTCATAAAAAAACCAACATTATTTCTTATCCTGAGTTGAGAGAGAAAATTTAGTTCAGTAAACCCAAGATTCTTTTGTACAAACCTTTCAAGATAAAAATCTTGACTTCTCATACGATAAGGAAGTATTTTTATGATTTAGAAATAGAATGTGTGCACCTAATGATGGATCTCTTCAAGGGGAAATACTGCAAGAAGTCCATTATTCGAAATTTATAATTCGTCCTGGAAGTTTAAAAATGAACCATGGCTTGAAGAACCAATAATTGTGACCAAATATGAGAGATGACATCGAGAATTTTCCGAGGAAGTGTCTTACTTGTCAACACCTAATGATAAAACACCAACATCCTGGTAGACTCCTCCAACCCTTACCAATTCTCGAGTGGAAATGGGATCAAATTACCAAGGATTTTATCAGTGGACTACCTCGCATGTCCCAAGGATATAATTCCATTTGGGTAATAATAGATCAACTCACCAAATCTACTCATTTTCTACCTCTGAAGGCCAGTGACTCATTCCAAAAGCTTAGCAAACTCTACATTCGAGAAATTATTTTATTACATGGAATTACTTTATCCATCATATCAGACATAGATTCCCTCTTTGTAGGAAAGTTATGGCAGGCATTGCAAACCGTAATGGGTACTAGACTTCATTTAAGTATCGTATTGCACTCACAAATATGGACAATAAGAACGTACAATCCAAACATTATGGGATATGCTACGCGCTTGTACATTAGATATGTATGACAACTTGAATGTACATTTACCCCTTATCGAATTTTCAAATAACAATAGTTATCAGACGAGTATTAAATCTAGTCCATTTAAAGAATTATACGAAATACCGTGAAGATTACCTGTATGTTGGATAGAATTCGAAAATATTAAAAAATTTGGTCTCGAAATAATTTAGGAAACCACTAAAAAATGACTACAAATTCGATAAAGTTTGAAGACAACCGAGAATGTACACAAAAGTTATGCGGATCAACGTCAGAACCCCTTAGAGTTTCAAGTTAATGACCAAGTATTTTTTACCGTTTCACCTCGAAAAGGAATTTTACGCTTTGGGAAGAAAGGAAAATTAGCCCCCAGATATATCAGAACTTACACAATTTCTAAACAAATTGTCTCTGTAGCCTATTAATTACATTTACATATGGAATTATCCAATATTCAAATTGTATTTCATATGTCTCAGTTATGCTAGTATATCTTATTTCCATCTCTTACCATTACATAGCAAGACATTTCTATCAAAACAAACCATGAATTTGATGTATGCTTTATTCAAATTCTGGATTGCAAAGTGAAGTATCTCAAAAACCAAGAAATTCCCTCAGTTAAAGTACTTTGGAAAAATCAAAATCAGCAAGAAGGTACATGGGAAACCTAACAAGCTATGAAAGATCAATACCCCGACTTATTTCACAGTAAGTTCGAGGACGAATATTTTTTAAGGTAGGGAGACTGTAATAATCAAGATTTTCAAAAACCACCCTAAACACCTAGGATCACTGTTTTAACCCTTATAAAGTATTCCAATTCAAAAGTCTTCTAAGGAATAAAGAAACTATCCTTGATGCCCTATAACTTTACTAAATTGACCTAGACCCCCTAAAGTTTCAATAATTATAAATTAGCTCCTAAAATCTTCAAAGAAAAAATAACCTGACTTAGACTTCACTCCTAAACTTCAACTTTACTTTAAATTTATCCTTGGGACTTCAACGAACACAAAATTACAATTCCAGACCATGGAACTTACTAAAATTTAAAAAGTCCCCTATACTTTATTAAAAGTTCACTTTTAAGGTTATAAGTGTATATACAAGCCCAACCAAGGACCAAGGACCAAATACCAAATATTTATTAATTTACTAAAACCCCTATCTAAATAAGATCCCATCGAAGGACAAACAACCAAGAATGACATGTGTACGATATGCACACATGTGAGGAAAAAAACTTGTAAGGACAATATTTTATAAATGTCCGGGTTAGAATCTAGGAATGTTCTGAGTGTCCTAGATCACAGTTAATATGTTTGATACCGCTACATTCAGCACGTCTCCATGATCATCCATGGCGGCCTTGATCTGAATCCTCGCTCCAACATCTTTGTATGTGCATCATGATACATGCAACATGCTTTTCAACCGCTCCCACTACTCCACTCTCATTAATGGTAAAATAATTTATTTAGAGTGATTATTATTTACATTAATATTTGGGAATTTTTAAAAATATTTTTGTATGGAATTGAAAAGTTTTTATGTGAAAAGATGGATTTTTTCGAAGTGTAGAGGCGAACAAAAAATGACATTGACGTCGTTATAGCGAGATCAGCCTGTCGTTCGAGTGACATTGGCATCTCGAGCGAAGTCGTTCGAGTGACGCATGGCGTTGTTCAAGCTACAGTTCTCTTCCTTCGAGCGAACCACCGCCTCAATTTCTATATAAATACCAATGCCCATTCGACATGTTTTTCTAGTCTTTGGCACTGACGTTTCTGCAGAACTACTGCATATTTCTAGACCTCGTTTTTTGATTTTTTTAAGCATTTTTTATTCCCAAATCATTCCCAAACATTTGTGTGAATACTTATAAACCCTAAGTTGATTGTTCTACTCATATGGACTACACTTGTGGAGAAGAAGACACTTTTTCATTGCTGGCCACTTGGAGCTCTTACGGGATCTCTTATGGACGATGGCGATCGATGCCTGCGGGCATTCGTGTGTCACTATATTTCTTTGTAATTGTAAGTCATTACGAATTATAGTGAAATAAAAGGTTTTGCCCCTTTAGGGGATTTTTCCTCATATTGTGATTGTCTTTCACGCTTGATTTATTTAATTAGTGAGTCATATTTTTTTGCAAGAGTTAGGGTGTTTGAAATTAAAAATTTGAATTTAATTAAACAAATTAATCATTGATTACCGGCGTACTCTCAAATTGGTATCAGATCCAGTTACACAATTATACCATGTAATTGTTTCTTAAAAAATTTTCTGGATATAAATTTTTGCCTAAAAATTGAGTTTTGGAAAAGTTCAAATTCAATGAAAAACTTGTATAATCGAGTGCCAATTTTTGACGGGTCAAATTATGCATATTGGAAAGCCTGTATGAAATCTCACTTAAAGGCCATTGACGAATGTGCCTGGGTTGTGTGTGAAAGAGGGTGGACGCCTCCCACTGTCACTATAGATAACGTAATTACTTTAAAACCCGTTACTTCATGGACTGATGATGAATTTAAGTGGAGCACATAGAAATCACGTGGGTTTAGTGCAATTTTTGAAAACGTCACCCCTGACGAGTTTCGATCCATCATGATGTGTACAACGTCAAAAGAAGCATTGGATGTTTTACAACTTACCCATGAAGGCACTAATGCAATCAAAGAATCAAAAATGTAAAACTTAACTACACAATTTGAAACAATCACCATGCTTGAATCTGAGTGTTTTAATGAATACTATGCTCATTTATCTGATATTGTTAACACTATTTTTAACTTTGGTGAGCATATTCGACAAGTTAGATTAGTTAAAAAGATTTTGAGAACTTTGCCTAAGCGTTTTATCCCCAACGTCATTCTGTTAAATTCATTAGGAAATCTGAGTAATCTCAAATTAGAAGAACTGGTAGGAGACCTACAGACTTATGAAATTGACATGTTTCCTAACACGATAAAATCAAAAGATAAAGGGGTAGCACTTAAAGCCCAAACTAGGAAAAATGAGGGGAGGTGAGTCATCTAGAAAAACAGAGGAAGAAACGTCAGATTCGGAGTTTGATTTTGACTTAGATGATTTGGCTAAAAAATTTGAGAAATTTCTCAAATTAAAGAAAAATGGCAATTTCAAAGAAAAAAAGAAACTTGAGAGAAATAAGTTTGAAAAAAATGATAAAGATAAAATGGACGCACCTAAGAAAGACGGGGATAGATGGTATGAGTGTGTTGATAGAGGTCATAGGGCGTTTAAGCATGCAACTAGGTTGAAACATCAATATCAATGCAAAGTTGTTTTTAATGCCTCTCTTAGTGACGAAAGTGAGGTCGAGTCAGTGGATTCGGTAGACGAGTCATCGCATGATATAACTTCATGGCTAATCATGTGAGTACTTCTAGTGAACCTCACGACAATGAGGATGGTACTTCACAGGGACACCTCGACAGTGAAAACGATGTAAGTGAGGGGGAGGGTGCTACAGGTAAGAGTGAGAGTGAACTACCATGCGCCTACGCCGATTTATATGTTGAGTCATTTAAAACTAAAAAGCATAACAAATCATTAGTTCTTAGGATCACCGCCTTAGAAAAGGATTTAGAAGAGACGAGAGAAAGAGAGTCTTCCACCTGCACTGCCTTCAGAGAGAGAAAGATTTCCTGTGTTGAGAGAGCGACTGGTTATGTAGAGAGAGAGAGTCAGTTTAAAGAGAGAGAGATTATTTGGAGAGAGAGAGTTGTTTAGAGAAAGAGAAATGGGAATTAACCAAGAAAGTGGCTAGTCTTATGAGTGAGCTCTATTCCTCCCTAGAGGCTTGGAAGAAACATTAAGCCCTTGTAGCCCAGCTCACTTATGACCTTGAGAGAGCACATTCGGTCAAGTTTCAAATCAAGAGTAGATCTGGTAAGATGGGAAAGATGTTCCTCGTCCCCACCTTAGGGTTTGGTGAAAGGCCGAGAATAGGTTTTGATGGTGCATCCACATTTCAAATTTCACCTGGACTAGTTCCTGAGTTTACAACGACTCCATATGGCCACCAATAAAAACCCCATAGAAGAGTTCGGCTAAGAAGAGCAAACCACGATCAGCCTAAGATTGTGTACTTTTGTACTTGCTATAAAAGAAAGGGCCACCTCAAGGAGTTTGCTATAGTTTGGGTCTGGCACGACATACTTCTTCTCCGTCACGTGCCACTAGAGATTTTTTGAGTCTTAGAGACCAAGTTGAGTTTCTAGTCACCACATCTCAGAGTTTAATGGAAGAATTCCAGCAGATTTCCTTACCGTCAGTGGATACTTCCAAAATCCTGACTAGAACCAACAATGATAAGGGCAAACAAAAGGTTACCACCTCTTGGGTACTTAAACACGAAGTAAAATCCCTTGTTGTTCATGTTGATCTTAAAGCACATATACCACTCGATAGTATTTCGATAGTGGGGACTCCAGGCATATGACATGTGATGTTTCATTTTTTACCTACCTAGAGGATAGAAGGGAAGATAAAGTCACTTTTGGAGATGGGAGCATGTCTAGCATAGCAGAACGAGGTACAGTAGAGATACCAGGTTATCCTAAGCTAGATAATGTTTTATACGTCAAAGGTTTGAAAGAAAACCTTTTCACCATTAACCAGCTGTGCGATGATAACTTTGCACTAAAGTTTGATCGGGACACGTGTAATGTTTTTTATCAAGCCGATAAACTTCTATTGGAAGGGGTGAGGACTTAAGATAATTTTTATGGGATTATGCCTAAGGCCTTATTTTTCAGCAATAATACCACGATCACTCCTATGGATCTTTGGAATCAACGTCTAGGTCATGTGAACATTCAAGATTTAGAGAGATTAGTTAAAAAGGACCTAGTACGTGGATTTTCGTCACTTGGAAAGCCAACTTCCTCAGTTTGTGGACCCTGTTAGATGGGAAAGCAAGTCTATAGCCCCCATAGGAAGTTTAATTCCATTACCACTTCACGAGTGCTTGAGTTGATACACATGGATCTCATGGGTACCACTCGTATTAAGAGCTTAGTTGGTAAGAGGTACATCCTCGTGATGGTAGATGATTTCTCTCGTTACTCGATTGTAGGCTTTCTGAGAGAGAAATCCAATGCTGTGGAAGTTCTTGCAAAATCAAAACGGTGTCAATATCAATAGTATGCAGAGTGAAAATGGCACTGAGTTTAAGGTAGAAAAGGTCAATCTCTACTATGATAGCCTTGGAATCAAACATAAATTTTTGGCCTTGAAGATCCTCAGTAAAATGGGATTGTTGAGATGAAGAATCAGACGATTCAGGAGATGGCTAGATCTATACTTCTAGGACGTAAAGTTTCTAAGAGATTTTGGGAAGAGGCGATGTCTACCGCATGCCACACGGTGAATAGGGTTTACTTTCATCCACACACACTTAAGACGCCTTATAAATTGTGGACTGGAATGAAGCCCAACCTATCATATTACCGTGTCTTTGGGAGAAAATTCTACATCCTATGGGATAGAGAGAAACTAGGAAAGTTTGACTCCCAGAACGATGAGGGATATTGTTAGGATATTCATCGAATAGTAGAGCATGCCAATTTTTTAACCTGAAAAGCTCTAAGGTCATGGAGTCAATCATTGTCACTGTGAAAGAAGACGAACTATCAACGTTTACTGATTCCAGCCTTTTGTGTGAGGATGGCGCACTTTCTATTGATGATCTCATTATGCCTCCTACACCCAGGGTAGACCCTACTCCTGTCCTAGGGGACACACCTTCTTGGTTTCGCAAGAGTCATGATCCTAATTTTATTATAGGATATCCCCCCTTAGGGGTTAAGACTGGTGCTCAACTTGAGAATGTTGTTAGACATATCTGGTACACGTCTAAGGTCGAGCCCAAGAATCACAAGGAAACACTCAAGGTTGAACATTAGATATGTGTTATGCAGGATGAGTTTCTGCAATTTAGAAAGAATGATGACTGGGAACTTGTCCCTCGACCTAGTAACACAAATACGGTAGATACCAATTGGATTTTCAAGAATAAGATGGATGAGACTGCTACTATTATCCGAAATTTAGCTAGGTTGGTCACTTAAGGCTACACATAGATAGAGGGTGTAGACTTTGAGGAGACATTTTCTCCTACTGCGAGGCTTGAGTCCATGGATTTACTACTCACCATCGCATGTCATCAATGCTTCATATTATACCATATGGAAGCCAAGAGTGCCTTTCTGAATAGAATTCTACAGGAGGAAGTTTAGGTGGAACAACCAAAAGGGTTTGAAGACCTTAAGCAACCTGATCACGTCTACTATTAGAAGAAATCCTTGTATGGTTTGATGTAAGCACCCCATGCTTGGTACGAGAGGATTACTTCCTATCTCTTAACCCATGGCTTTAAGATAGGGGGAGTTGATATGACATTGTTCATGAGGAGAGATGACGGTGATATTTTAGTTGCCCAGGTCTATGTGCACGACATAGTTTTTGAATCCACGTGCTCCCAGCATGCTCACCACTTTAAGGAGGAGATTAAGAGTGAGTTATAGATGAGCATGGTAGGTGAGCTTACATTCTTCCTTGGTCTCCAGGTTCATCATCTATAGGATGAGATGCTCATCTCTCAATCTAAGTATGCTAGAGACCTAGAGAAAAATTTTGGTTTAGACTCCCCTAAGCACGCGCACACCACGATGAGTACCTCAACTAAGATTAGCAAGGACACTTCAGGCAAGAACGTAGAGAAAACCTTATATGAAAGTATGATAGGTAGTCTTCACTACGTGACTGCCATTCATCCCGACATCGCCTTTAGTGTTGGAGTCTGTGCGCAATATCAGGCGTCCTCGAAAGAGTCACACTTACTCGCTCTTAAAGGTATTATCAAATACGTGAGTGGGACTCTCTCACTTGGCAATTGGTATTCCTTTGATACCAATGATCGTTTATCCTCCTATTCGAATGCCGACTGGGGCGGGGATGCATATGGATGTAGGAGAACTTCTAGTGGATGTTTCTTCTTTAGTTATGCTCTTGTCTCTTGGTTGAGAATGAAGTAAAACTCAATACCTTTGTCCACTGCGGAGGCTGAGTACATAGATGTTGGGAGTTATTGCACGCAATTTCTGTGGATGAAGCAGATGCTGGAGGATTATGGGATTTCATAGGACACCATGACTATTTATTTTGATAACACTAGCACGATACACATATCATATAATCCAGACCACCATTCGCACACTAAGCACATTAAGATACGCGAGCACCTTATTCGTGAGCTAGTAGAAGAGAAGGTCGTATTCCCGAGTTTTGTGCCCACCGACCTCCAGTTAGCCGATATTTTGACGAGGCTTTTAGATGCCCTTAGATTCTTGAGTTTTAGGAAGCCTTTAGGAATTTTCACAATTGACTGCGGGGGTTGGTCCGTGTCTAGAATATGATGCATTTTTCATGATCACATCATATGTTCCCGATGTCTAGGTTGTCTATTTTGCATCGTTTATTTTTGGTATTTTTATATTTTTTGAAAATTTGAAAAAGATTTCCTGTTTCTTTTAAAAAAATGAAAAATTCAAAATGATTTTGTTTTTTGATAATTTTTTTTTGAAAAAGACAAAAAGATATTCATTTTAGAAAAAATATACAAAAAGAGTTTTGTATTATTTTTTACTCCATTTATGGATAAGCATTTAAACTAGCCATAGTCACCACTTCATTCCATATTCCACGTAACTGTTTTATAGTGATTTGAGATGATACATCCCTTCACTCATGTGATTTATAATGTATGGAGTCATTTAGATGTGATTAGTGATATCTTCTACATGTTTGGCTCCTTACCCCTTTTAATGCACACATGCACGGTTTTATTTGAATATTGTACATGTCTATCACATGTTGGCTTAAGTGTTTCCATATCAATTATTTCCGTATAACGAACCAAATGCGATAAAACTTGATAAGATAGTAGTGCATATAAGAACCGTTGAGTGAGTATGTATGAAATTTGAAAAATGGGGAAGGGCTACGAAAGTACTCATTTATCCTTTGTGATTAAGACACCATTTAAATCGAACCTAGAAGAAGTGTGTCATTATAAAAAGTATCCAAGGTCCAAAGAGGTTGAAAAAGAGCCCAATCATAAAATTCTAAAGGCAATAAAAAGTCAAATATGCCAAAACGTGGGCCAATAGGATTTAGTTTCATCACCTCAGAAGAAAACGAAAAAGCATTATTATTTATGAGGGAGTTTGGATGGAATATAAAATGAGTTTGCACGTCCTTGAAAGGCATGAAAAAGCTTACATAGTTTTGGACGTTATAGGTGTGGAAATCGCTTTGATCTTTGATTTGTTGATTATATTGAGTCAATTTCTTATATATCCACAAATTTTACACCTAAGGAAGATGTTGAGTTCATTCGTTACGAATATCTGAAATTCATTGTGCACATATTCTATGTTTGTATGCATTGATTTTTCTATCGAATTTTTTCACACCCCTACATTTCTGCTATCGCCGACTAGGTTGTTTTTTAGTTCTTTCATGGTGTGATTTTTTTTTTTGTATCTTTTGTGAGAAAAATTTTGAAAAATTCAAAAAGAGAAAGTTTATTACCTTGTGAAATTCTCCAATTGCATTTAATTGTGTTCTTCTTATTTATCTATTTTGGGACATCATAAAAGGGGGGGGGGGGGGGGGAGGGCGAATTATGGGGGAGAGTTTATTTGATTTCATAATGATTTGGTTGCGCATAATTGATATTAATTTTTTTATTATCATTTTATTTTCAAGCTGTTGCACGTCACGGGTATCGATTTCTTGTCTCATGTGTGTAGATATCAAAATTGAGGATGATTTTTGCACACCCTGATGATGACAAAGAAAGATTCAAGAGTTAAAGATTTGAAGAAATTGAAATTTGTTAAATACATGGCATTTAGTATTTCTAGTTTTTGGGTTTAATGGGGATATTAAATTGTATGTCATTGGCTTTTCTTTTGGGTAGCATAATTCAGATTTTTTATGTATGTACCGACGTAGACATAGTGGAGAATTGTAAGGACATGATTTTATAAATGTACGGGTTAGAATCTAGGACTTTTCCACAGTTAGTATGTCTGATACCGCTACATTCGACACGTCTCCACGATCATCCACGATGGACTTTATCCGAATCCTCGCCCCACCATATTCGTATGTGCATCATGCTACATGTTACGTGCTCTTCAACCTTTCCCACTACTCCACTCTCATCAATGGTAAAATAATTTATTTGGAGTGTTTATTATTTACATAAATATTTGGGATTTTTTAAAAACATTTTTTCAAAGAATTGAAAAGTTTTTCGGTAAAAAGATGGATTTTTTCTAAGTCTAGAGGCGGACAAAAAATGGCACAGGCGTCGTTCGAGCGAGATTAACCTTTCGTTCGAGCGACATTGGTATCTCGCTCGAAGTCGTTCGAGTGACACGTGGCATCGTTGGAGTGACAATACACTTCTTGCGAGCGACCCACCGCCTCGATTTCTGCATAAATACCAGTGCTGATTCTACACGTTTTTCAAGTCTTTGGCACTCACATTTCTGCAGAACTACTGCGTATTTCCAGACTTCATTCTCATGGTTTTGAATCATTTTTTTATTCACAAATCATTCCCAAACATTTGTGTGAATACTTATAAACCCTAAGTTGATTGTTCTACTCGTCTGGAGTACACTTGTAGAGAAGAAGACACTTTTCCAATGCTGACTACTTGGAGCTGTTGCGGGATCCCTTGCTAACGACGACGACCAACGCCTGTGGGTATTCGTGTGTTACTGTATTTCTCTATAATTATAATTCTCTACGAATTATAGTAAAATAAAAGGTTTTGCCCCTTTGGGGGATTTTTCCTCATACTGTCATTGTCTTGCATAGTTGATTTATTTAATTAGTCAGTCATATTTTTTTGCAATAGTTAGGGTGTTTGAAATTAAAAATTGGAATTTAATTAAACAATTTAATCATTGATTACTGGCTAACTTTCAAAACCCAAGTTTGAAAACCTTACTATATTTATCAGTTCAAATCCACCTCTTTTTTCCACCAATGAGCTCCCCTGCTACTTTATTATAAATACCCCATGAAAACTTAAAACTCGCTCAAACAGAAGTTCCAAACCTCAAAATTTTCACTCCAAATAGGGACTCTACGGATTTATGTACTATATTCTGTTCTTTTTGTTTTAATCATTTTCTGTGTAGTTATAATGTTAGAATAACTCAAAATAGTAGGAAATTTTAAGTAGAAAACAAGCTCTAGGTTAAAATCATGAAGTTTTCACCATTAAAGCTTGAGATTCAATGGTGAACTTCCAAATATCAATCAGAACTCACGTTTAAAGCTTTGAATGTCTTCATTAGAACCTCAGGAACTCAAGTGTAATGATCAAATGCTATGAATGTGCCTAATAAGCTCGAATAGATTGAAAGTGTATTTTAAATCAGAAAACTGAAAATCTTAAATTCTCCCTGTATAATCCCTCTCAACCTCTGAAATAAAAAGCAAACTACTCCTATACATAGAAGAAAATAAACTATGTTCATTAGAACCCATGCCATGTCCCTAAAATTCATGAATGTTAAATGATAAAAACATACAGTTATGGGACTTAAGATATACTTCATCTCAATTCACAAAACTTATATATTTGGATTCCATATGAAAAATTAGGTTGAGTTTGTTTAGAAATCATCTCAAATGGTTTAGAAATGAAGAAGTTATTCATGGTCAAAAATCAGAAAGCCAAAAGTCAACTGTCGAAAGGAAGAAGATAAAATTTTTTTTACTAGAAACCTTGACTTAGCACGTGAGGGCGCGTGGCCAATCATAATTTTCTAAAACAAAATTCCAATATTTTTATTTTATGTTTCCGGTCAAAATGACATAAGGTAAGGCCATGTTTATATTTCCTAAATTATAATTTGACCCTCCTGACTTTTTCAACTTATGAATTTTATCCCCCTCCCCACCTCCCAACCAAACATTGTCTATGAATACTTCAAAATAATTTTAAACAAAAAGTCTTTTATGCCAAAGTTAAAAAATGACCTTAGATCCAGTATTTTAAAATCCCAATATATTTTCAATTAAACCCCCAGAACTATAAAAGATACAGTTTTTGTATAAACTGACTGACCTAATCCAAAATACTTATATAACCAAACATTGTATATCAAAAATCAAATACCAACTCCTCCCGATATCCTCTTGTGATAAATAAAGCCGAACGATATAGCGAGCAAGTAGGTTTTCCTACCTTTTTAATAGTAAACTTTGCGTATTTGGCATACCGCTATTGATATCACTATGTTATAAGTCTTATTTACTCTTAGTATGTGTATGTTATAATACTTCCAAACTACATATTTTATTCAATATCATCAGTATTTGAATTTGATCAACGATATTTGAATTTGACTATTGATCAATTTAACCGATATCATCTTCCATATTGATTCAGTTCACTCATGCACTTTTGTGAAAATATTTATATTTTAAGCTTCAGTATTAACTAGGAAGTAGACTGACTTTTATCCCACAGAACTTTCTACTTGCCCTACTGGTTTCAGATGATTTAGAGCCTAAATTTATTGCTACATACGCATGAGTGCCACTTTAATTGTGTGCTTAGCTTTTCCCAAAGGTTTTGGGTTGATTACTATTATTGTTTTTGTTTTATTAATGGCTTAATTATTTCTACACCCCTTAGTGAATTGTTAAGTATGGGATTATTAGTTCAAAGATCCTTGATTTTCTCTACATGATCGTCAATGAATTTGTAATTATGAGATTATTAGTTCAACGAATCTTATTTTCTTAATGAACTGGTAAGTTTGGGATTATTAGTTGAAGAACCTTATTGTTCTTTATAAACTGATAAGTATGTGATTATCAGCTTTATTTCTTTAGCGTTGTTAAAACACTGATTCTATAAGCACACTAACTGTCATATATACATATACTTATTATAGAACTGGTAAAACCTGCTTAGCATATTTGTGCAAATTCACTTTTCCTACTGATGAACTTGGAGAAAGAGGATAATATACCGTCCCTATTAGAGATAGATACCGATCACCTGTTTGGGTACGTGACTGTGTGGGCAAAGAATAATCAATATGGGAGCAAGGAGTGGCACTTTTAGATTTTCTATGTTATAGTTTGTACCAAAAAAAAGCAACTCGCCCATGCAGTGATACTACCCTCTGCAAACTACAATAATAATGAATAAAGTTATTTTATTTTTCCTTAACTTTAATTAATTGCTTTACATGTACTTCTTTTTCATTTATACCAAAAAACAAGGTGTAATAATAATCCATAACTTCACAATCAGAAAATCCCAAAGTACATCAACCTCTCAAACCTCCTACAAATTTAAACACACAAATCTAATGATATGTATGCTAAATAGAGATTTGGTGTTAAGGTGAGCGGTAGGAGAAAAACACTCTAAAAAATTATAAAGAGTTAGGAAATTTTAGAGAGAGAGAAATTGTGGAGAAGTTTTGGTAGCATAACGGTATGTGGTTTATCTATTTTGAAACTGAGACCCAAGGGGTTGTGACACCCCGACTAATTAAATATCGGGTAGCTACTCCTTTATTAAATTAATACAAAATGACAAGTTGGCTCAGTTCATAGCATCACCGTCGAAAAACGTTTTAACAATTACTAGCCACCTAATATTTAAAAAGTGAGTTGTCAAATTTTAATTAAATCCGATTAACATGCAATAAGTAAATTATGAAATTCTAACACAAGCACCACAACATAAAGACAATAGAGTATCCATAAAATAGTAATGAGTCTGGAGGAACGCTCCTCACACAATCCAAATGCTGAAATAAACAAGTACCAAGTCTGTATCACTAAATTAATTACAACCCAAATTCTTGAAATAACTGAATTAAATAAAGTGCCTCTAAAAGGAAATAGGGCGACATGCCCAACAGATGAGAAAAGCTGATAATATGGAGTCAAGATCGAAAGTGGAGGCGTCTACTGTCAAGGTCCTGTAACTTCCACAACAGTTACAGTACGTCACTTGAATGGAACTCCTATACTCGGTGTCCCTGTGGATGGGCACCTAAAAAGTTTTTACAAAAAAAAAAAGATTTGAAAGCAAACGGGTCAGAGCCCGATTGTGGAAAAGAGTTTAAAATATAACAAGTGTTTTATTGACAATAAAACAATGAATGCAAAATACATGTTAGGACGTGCTCTCACATGAAATACTCACCTCTCGACTATTTGTGCACTCCTAACGTACCCGTACCCATTCTAGTGATTCCCATATCTAACTAGTCCAAAATAAATTCTAGCATTTCTATACGATTCACGCTTTAATTCCAACATCATCAATAAACTAGAGAGCTTTACATTAATTCTCGATTTCCCAATTATTAGCAATACTAATTTACTAGAGATCTTCCATTTTATCTTTACGGAACGTTGCTATAATTATACTCACAATTAAACAAGACAGTTCATTTCAATTAACAGTATATTATCCTCATCATAAATATACATTACTAGCACCCCGAGACTAAGCTGCGGTGCACACATACTCTGCTATCCAATCCCGGTACATCATGTACATAAGGACCACGCATTCCGAATCTCTCAGGAATCGTTTTCAGTTAACAATATTCACACAAAATGGAGGTGAACATAGTTCACATCACATGGTTCACGCACATACCTACGCTCCCATGATCAGCAGACTTATTAACTTCTCAATAAGTCCTTCTCTGACCTATGCCCTCGAGGTACCAATCTAAATCCCCCCGTAGGCACACAAAGATTAGATGGCCCTAATCGAACGCATACCTCCCATGATAGCAAGTACGGTAGGTATGTTATACACATAAAACCACATATACTAAGCATTCGCACATCTTAGATATCTCGTATTATTAATATAGGTATACTTCTCATTCTTATACCATCATTTAATGTTATACCATCACAAGTCCCCGATTTGTATATTAACGTTATCAACCCTTCTCACGTCATAATTAGGTACTCGTTTCCTACTCCACAATTGACATCCGATTTTATTATAAGGTTCTAAGTTCTACTCCTCAACGTACCCCAATTATCACAATTATACCCACTAATCAATAAGGGAAGGTTAATACTCCAATTAAATAAGTCTACGGAATGTTTGAAATGAAATCAGGCCAAAAAGGCCATTCTGTCAACTCGTTAGAAGTCTCGTTCGAACAAGTTCGTTCGAACAAAAATCTTCGAACGAACTACCAACTCGTTAGAAGGGACACTGTCATCTCGTTAGAAGCTCGTTCGAACGAGGTCGTTCGAACGACCTGGGCAGGTCTTCTAACGAGATTACAGCTTTCGCCCAGAAATTTCCCCAATTCGTTTTTCTTTAATTTCTCTCCCTTAAATTCATACTAAGATCATCCCAAATGAGTTTTAACGTGAATAAACTACTCTAAGTTATCCTAAGTCACTATTTAACATATATTTGGTGTCAATTCTTCCTAAATTAACATGAAATCATCAAACTTCTCAAATCTTGTCTCAAACCCTATAAACATGAAGCCAAAATTTTAATGTCTACAATCACTTCCTCATAAATCCATTTTTAAACCATCATAAGATATATTTTGGATATGACATTCATCCAATAACATTCTACATGCAATCCCTATATCATATTATGAATTCTACCTCCAATTTCATGGGTTTTCATCAAACTTCCAATATAAGACAAATATTCAATTCTAAGCATGGAAGAAACATTCGCTTGAAATTAATGTAATTAAACCACTTGCCGTAGATTCGTTTTCCAGATTTGTTGTCGAAAGATGAAGGTTGATTCTCTTCTTTCTCTCTACAGCTTTCTCTCAAAGATGGTGATGGTGGTTATGAGTTTTTTTTGGAACTTCTTAAGACTTTCCCTATAACTCCCGTGGCCCTCTAACTTACCAAATGATGATAATGGCTTAGTGGGTTCCTAAATAATATAAAATTAACTCCTAAAATTCGTGGGTCTTAATTCTCATATTTTTAAAACTACCAAAATACCCCTTTAGGTAGCCGATTTGGCCTAAAAGTGCCCCGGGACCCAAACTAAACCCCCGACTAGTGTTTTCTGACTATATCGACCCTTCCTGACCCGTTGGCGCACTCAAAATGACCATTCGGTTGATAAAAATAAAATTCACTTCTTAATTTAAATAATTTTATTCCTGACGCGAGTCCCAATTGAATTTCCAATTTGTCGTATATCTACCTCGTGACAATTTATATGTCATCAATACTCATGTATTACCATACCTACTCGGAAATAATAAATTTTTAACATCATAATCAAATACCAACTCACATCTCGTTAGTATTTATACCCAAATTAATTTCTAATTAATTCTCATTTAATTTAATTAATCCCTTAAATAAAAATCAATAAAATTACGGGGTATTACAGGGGTCATATTTATATGAGGCTTAAAAGGATCAAAGAACAGTTCGTTAATTTTGTAAAATTAGCAACATTAAGGGCATAAGGGTAAAAGAGCAGTGATGGTAAGGGGTACAATAGACATTGCATAAAAGTGCAAATATGAGGGGCACATGCATCGAAAGCCACAACAACAGAAAGAGCAATATAGACAATAGGCCCTCCACGATTTCTACAGCATACAGAGCCACAAACACTCACCCATGGTCAAATCGCGTCTGTCAAATGCCACAACCCAATTGTCCCATATAGGTTCACATGGATCTCCCCAAGGAGACAAAAAAAACCCATTGTTTTGATTTTTATTAATTT
Source organism: Sambucus nigra (assembly GCA_949130495.1). NCBI lineage: Eukaryota > Viridiplantae > Streptophyta > Magnoliopsida > Dipsacales > Adoxaceae > Sambucus > Sambucus nigra. The sequence goes on along the minus strand of OX422222.1, from coordinate 444,043,825 downwards.
TTCTCAATTAAACAACAAACATGTTTAATCAAGTGAAAAAAATAAAATTTTCAAATCCAAAAACAATAAAAATAAAAAAATACTAAAAGCAATAAATTAAAAAATAAAAAAGTATTTGAATTGAAATACATTTAAAATATATAATTACAAAATAGTTAAAATAATAATCAAATTGAATAAAATTATATTTAATTTTTAAAATTAAAAAAATAATTATTTTTAGCCACAAGAAAAAAGCAGAGTAATAAAAAGAGAAAGAGAAAAAGATTTTGTCAAAAAAATGATCCAAAAACAAATAGCGGTATTTTTAATCCACCGCCCTCCCCCCCCCCCCCCCCCCCCCCCCCCCCCCCGGCAAATTTTAAGACAAATTAACTAAGACTCAAAGAAATCAAACATAAGCAGGTGCATAACTAAACTAATAACTTGTGTCTTAAGAGAAGAGTACAAACTGAACTAACAACATGAATTAATAAAAGAGAAAAGTACAAACTCAACTAACAACATAAAGTCCTATGAGACTAAAAAAGTTAAAGGACGAGAGTCACAATTGAAGAAGTGTCAACTTCTCCCCCAATTTGTCCCAAAGGGACAAAGGGTTGGGAAGAATCCTACAAAATAAACGTTAGTATCACATGATATAAAACTAAAGATATTAACAAATAGGCCTACTAGTAATATTAAGTTAGGTAGGGGCATACCTCAATAGGCATTTAAAGTGTTTCAAAAAGATGGTTGTTTAGAGAGTTTGTGAATAAATCTGATAATTGTACTTTCCTGTTAAGATATTCAACACATATTTACTTTTTCTCGATTAATTTATAAATAAAGTGTTCTCTTATTTTAATGTGTTTTGTTCGAGAATGAAAAACCGTATTTTTAGAGATACTTATCCCACTTTGATTGTCATATAGAATGAGAGTAGAAGATTCAATTAGACCATAGTCATTCAACATTTCTTTCATCAATAAAATCTGAGTAAAATAGCTGCCAACATCAATGTACTCGACTTCTACGAATGAAAACGATATATTTTCAAACCATAGTCATTAAACATTCAATTAAACCATAGTCATTCAACATTTATTTCATCCATACACACAAACACACACACACTAGGGGATGCCCGTGTCGAGGGCAGGGCGATAAATTTTCTCATGTGATAAAACCGAGCCCATAATAATCTTCATTTTTTAAAAAAAAAATGCTTAAAAAATAAAAAGAAAAAAAATTAAAAAAATATTTTTTAAAAAATATTTAATAAAAAATCAATATATTAATATGTGTATCTATGCATGTTAAACATGCATGTTATTTTTTGTCTTCCATATGGATATAACTTTAAATGCATATATATAAGAATTTATAGAAAATGGTTCGGAAGATATATCCAACTTGATGAACTAATTTTTTTTAAAGCCAAAAAAGTGGATAACAAGGTTGTTTTCCAAACGGCTTAAACGTGACAATTATACCAATGCCAAACACCCCTTTTAACACCCAAAAAGTTTCTACGGGAAACATTCAACAATCCGTAACTCCAAAATCCGAAAATCCCAAAATACATCAACCTCTCAAACCTCACACATTTAAATACACAAGTCTCGTGATATATACATTTTAAATAGAGATTTAGTGTTTCGGTGAAAGGTTGGAGAAAAAACACTCTTAAAATGATAAACATTTGGGAAATTTTTAAGAGAAAAAATATGGAGAAATTTTGGTAGCATAACGATATGGTATTTCTTTATTTTGAAAATAGGACCTAAGGGCTCATATTTATAGGAGGTTTGTAAGGATCAAGAAACATCCCTGTAATTTTTTAAAGCCAGGAACCTTGAGGGCATAAGGGTAAAAGAGTAGTGAGGAAAAGAGGAAAGATAGGCAACACATTAAAGTGAAAATCTCGATGGGCGCCTTGGTCAAAAGCCACAACAACATTAATGGCAATATGGACAATGGTCCCTCGATAATTTCTATGGCGTGTAGAGCCACAGAGGCACACGCGTGGTCGAACTGCGTGTGTCGAACACCTCAACCCCTTTGGCCCATATAAGTTCACACAGATCGCTCCAAGGAGACATAAAACGTTTTCGTTTTGATTTTTGTTATTTTTTCTTAACTAAACAACAAAAATGTTTAATCAAATGAAAAAATTAACATTTTAAAATGTATAAAAAAATTCTAAGAATATATGGAAAATATTTTATAAATTTTGAAAAATATTAAAATCGATAAATTATAATATAAAAATTATTTGAGTTAAAAGACATATGAAATTTGTAATTACAAAAAATGTTAAAATATTAATCAATTTGAATAAAAATTATATTGATATTTTAAAATTTTAAAAACAAATTATTTTTAGCCATAAGAAAAAAAACAAGATAATATGTCCTAAAATGAGCTAAACCAAGATATGAGTATTTTCAAGATGCCCTTTTATGAGTGTAAACGTCTTAAGTTTGTCTCGGGGGTAGGTATACCCTTATTGGGGGGGGGGGGGGGGTATTCTACTATTTCGGATAGCATTTTGGGCTCTGTTAAGGGATAAAATTAGGGGTCACTAAGAGTTGCCTGAATTAGAGTTTTCAAAAGGGACTAAGACTACTTTATTAAGATTATATTACCAACTAAATAAAAATCTTATATCTATAAGAATTAAAGAGATTTAAACAAATCCTGGATAAGGGAAATCAAAATTATTCAAGAGGTAATTCTTCAATGTTAAATTCTAGGGAAAGAATTTTATTGCAATATCATTAAATAATATGTATTTAATTTTCAATCATGTTTTTCCTAATCTGATTTTAGGTTTTGAATTACATTGGAGATTTAATTCTTATTAGGATTAGTTATCAATTAATCTTTTTTGACAGTTAAGACTTCTATGATAAATCTTGAAATCAATATAATACAATAATTTGAAATCATGTTAGAATCCATATTCTAGGATTCCATTCACGTTTCTGAGTCGAAGCCGTGAATAAAATTGAAGCTTTATTATTAAATCGAAAGAGAGATTGTAGGCCATTGATATTTTAGGAAAAAAATGTGATATTTATTAATTAATCATTGAATGGACGAATTAATCTACTTGTGATGATTAAGGATCAAAAGAAATGTGTTCCCATACTTGGATTTAATTACAATATTGTTGATATGAGATTTAGGAGATTTATACTCGTTAATGGAAGTTAGGGAAGAAAACGTTTTTTAGGCAAATCTGGATCTACAGGCCGACACGAATCGATTTGTCCCATGGGAGAATCGATTCCATCGCTCATCCTGGATCAAGTTGGTGAAAACTAATTGTGGAGTTATTTCGAGTTGATTTGAGTATATGAGAGGTTATCGATTTGAGTAGTGGTCAATTTAATACACAAGTGGGTATTTGTAGTATGAACTTAAAGAACTAAATTAACATAGCTGGACGTTTCAGAATTTGGGCAAGATTTGATGGACTCGTGAGAGGTTTTATATCCAATGGTCTAGTTACATATGCGGTGTGTTGTATATATGTTTGTTCCATAATTATCTGAACTGACCTCGTGTTGATTCTATTGATAGGGGTTCGAGTTCAAAATGGGATCGAGTACCACACGTTGGCTGGGATGGGATGGACATAGTGTTGTTCATTTTTTTTAGATTATGAGTTCAGATCCCGTTAGTGTAACTAATACATATTGATCGCCTCATTGTTTATTTATTTGTTTTGCTTAAGCCCATTAAGTGATAGACTCCTATAGGCTTACTGGTAAAGGAACACGACAAACACTAAGGGTAGTAACCTTTGTATGAAGTAATAATTATTGAGAAAGTACAAATATATTTCAAATATAGACAATAAATAATACACCCGATGTTTGGTAAAATATTTCATGTGCTTGATTTGTATCTTTTGGTGGTGAAATTGTGGGGGTTCGTATTGGGGTTGTATTCATACGCACATAGGTAGTTATATCCCGATTATGCGGTGGTTATTTGTAAATACTTCTTTATGATAAGGTAGAGACTATTTAGCATCACATGACTTGGGTCGAGAAACTCACGTGGTATTACACTTATATTAGGGGTGAGATAGGTATTTCATCTGAGATTCGATAGGTGGCGTGTAGTGTATATCAATCTTGTGATAATCTATTAACATTAAAGTTAATTATTACAACTTTAGGTCTCTGAACGAAAATCATAGAACATTTTCCAAGGTTACTTAAGCAGGATCAATAGGATTAAGGAAGCATCATATTTGGAGCTCCACTTTGTATAGCCTATTTCGATCTTTTTATCATTGCATAGTGTTGTACATAAAAATTATTCTCCTACGTGGAGCAATGACAAATGTACACATGTCCTCCTACATGGTCGTCCAATTATCTTGATCAGCATCAGAGATACTTAGTCAGTTGGAATGTCGATCGACTCCTAGAATGTGAACCAATAGGAATAGCAAGAGTTACTCTGATGGAATAGTGACCAGCACTGAATTCCAAGAGTCTCATTTATTGTACATAGATGTAAATGCCTGGAGATTAAAGGCATTCCATACTTAAGGTTTCACACCTTTATAATTATGGAATACTCCCTCAGCTCAAGGGATGATTCAATCAATCATATGCATGCCATACTCAGCTATTATAACCCTCTAAAATAATACCAACATTTTACGTAGGCTTTATTGATAGCTGAACCACTTTACAAATCTTTTCTTTTGTGTGTTTGATTAGATTAACTCACTACATTTTATATGTTATTATAAATATGGATTAAATCCATTTTTAGACATCAACATACTGGCGTTGTCTGTGGGAACGACTGTTTATCATCGTTCTCTACCTTCATATATTTCTTAAATTTCATTCTCTTAAGACTGAAGACTCTTCCAAAAAGAAGCTTAGTAGATGCAACTAATAACCCAAATCCATCTTCTCCGCCAGTGGGACAAACCTTGAAGGAATATTAATAAATTTAGCTAGAGGACAAAAAGTCATGCAAGAATCAGTTAAGCAATTAACTCACATAATGCAAGATTAGTCTTCTAATTCCAGTAGACTCAATACACTCACATAACTCACATAATGCAAGATTAGTCTTCTCACGACAGGTCATACTGTCCTGGTGCAATATCTTCCTTTCGATCAACTGATAACTTTGATGGTATATATTTTTCTAATAAAAGACCAAATGCATTGGAAAGGCTAAGTAGGTTGTTTGCTTTTGACTCCATTGATCTTCTATCTACTAGAGGCCATCACATGGAGCAGAAAAATCATCGTACAGATAAAAATGGATTCATAAGATCTAGGGCCAGTATGAAAGGCTCTGTGCATGCCGAGCAAAGTTCTCGGGAAGGGAGTTCAGCACATGTGCATAGAAAACCAACAAAAGTTATTTTGGCCAAATCTAAACCAGAAGAAGAATTCTAAAAAGGATTCATGCAGTGGTTGGAAGGAGAAATGGCCAAAATGAACAATCCATTGCAAAGGAATTTCATAAAAGGATCACCTTTCATTGAGACCATAGTGGATTACCCCAGTCCTTCCAAATTCAAGCTACTAAGTGTCACTCCCAAGTATAATGGAAAAATTGATCCTGTCCTGCATATAGAACAATATAAAGCTGTTATCGACATCTACTCAGTGCCCTACTAGATGAGGTGCAGAAATTTGTCTAGTTTTATGACAAGTCCAGCCCAAATCTAGTACAATAATCTTCGAAGAGGTAAAATCTCCAGTTTTCATCAGTTAGCTAAATTATTCATTAATAACTTTTTCTTTGGGACTAGGACGATAAAGAGTGTCACTCATCTCTTGATCGTGCGATAAAAGTCGGGAGAAAGCAGTCGATAGTACATTACACGTTTTAACAATGAGAAACTAAAGGTGGTAGACTATGAGGAGAAGATAGCCATTACAACACTTTTGAGTGGATTGCTTGCTAAAGATATTTACTATGCTTTAGCGAAGAATCCACACAAAACCATAACGGAATTGATTGCTAAGGTTGGAAAGATAATGAATTCTGAGGAGAGTATTGCGGCTAAGGAAGCTCCTGAAACAAAGGGTGAAAGTCAGAAAAATAATTACAGTTCGTTCAAGAAGGATCAAAAGGATGAAAGGCTTGATCGGATCAAGAAGTATGATGAATATACGCCACTCAACAAAGGTGTTCACCTTATCCTGGAGGAAATAAAGGGAAATAGAGATTTGAATAGGCCTGGAAAGTTAAGGACACCCCCACCCCAATAAGAGGGATAAGTTTAAGTACTATGAATTTCACAGGGATCATGGGCACAATACTGATAGTTACATCGCATTGAAGAATGAGGTTGAAAATATAACTCGACGAGGAAAAATGAATAAGTTTATTGATCAAAATGGAAACTGGGATAATCAAAGATGGTCTGAATCTTCGGCACGATCAAATGAGGACACCAAGAGAGCATGAAGCAATGATTTTGAAGAAGATCATGACTTATCGACGAAGCCTGATGAACCTGAGGTAGGTGTAGGACCGATATCCTTTGGCTGCAACTTCATTAGAGGAGGAGATGCTAGAGGGGAAGATGAGATTGCATAAAGGAAGGATTATTTGAATAAGGCCAAGGACTGGCCAACTATCAAACATATTGATATGTCTGAATCAAGTGATAGTCGGCCAAAGAAGTCAACAAAGATATGCTAGTGATCGAATTCTATAAAAATGATCCGAGTGGGGTAATTTATCCTCACGATGATTCGTTAGTTATCACATGCAGGGTTCATCATGGAAGAGTAACAAAGATACTAGTTAATAATGGGAGTTCTGCGGATGTAATGTTCTATAACTGTTACAGTAACCTAGGACGACGGGATAGTAAACTGGAACCATACCATAGACCTCTCATAGGATTTGCAGGCGAGAAGGTATATCCATTGGGAACGGTAAGCTAGAAGTATTCGTCGGCACTTGGACAATGAGCAGGAGAGAAATAATTCGTTTCTTTATGTTAGACAAAAATGTCCCATCAACTTACAATATCATCCTGGGCAGAATGGGAATGAACTAGTTAAAGGCTGTGCCATTTACCGTGCATCAATGCATGAAATTTCCTACGAATTATGCAGTCAATATAGTGAATGCCAATCACAAAGAAGCCATGTAATGTTATTATACATCAGTTGAACAACATGAAGTATAGATGAAGGGCATAACCACTTTCCATATCGACACTCTAGATCCTCTGGAAGAGGAAGTGTTGGTGAAGGGGAAAGTTATGGAAGAAACAAAAGCTATTGCACTTGGTGATGAGAAACCATAAATAGCCACCCAAATTGGTTCGAGGTTGTCTTCTTCTCTCAAATAGGAATTAATTACATTCCTTAGAGGCAGGAAAAATGTGTCCACATAGAGCCACAGAGATATGCCTGTCATTGATCCAAACTTCATTTGCCACGGGCTTAATATCTATCCAAATTCTAAGCCGATTAAACAAAAACACCGATTTTTTAGTCTCGAGAAAAATACGACAATCCATGAGGAAGTGGAAAAATTGCAACGAGCACAATTCATTTAAGATGTCAAATATCTTAGCTAGTTAGCTAATGTGGTGGGGGTCAGGAAGAAGAATAACAAACAGCGCATGTGCGTAGATTTCACAGACCATAATAAAGCATGCCCAAAAGATAACTTTCCTTTACCAAAGATTGATCAATTGGTAGATGCAACAACAGGTCATGAATTGCTCAGTTTTATGAATGTTATTTTGGTTATAATTCGATTAAGATGAAACCTGAAGATAAGGAAAGTGCTTCCTTTCTTACTAGTCGAGGAACTTATTGTTACAATATTATGCACTTTGGGTTGAAGAACGCTGGAGCGACTTATCAGAGGTTAGTGAACAAAGTTTTTAAAGACCAGATTGGTAAAAAATGGAAGTTTACATCAATGACATGCTCACCAAGAGTAAGTTTACAGCCAATCACATTGAGGACTTGGCTTAAACCTTTAATCAACTGGAAAAACATCAGATGAAGCTCAACCTAACCAAATGTATCTTCGGATTACAAGAAGGAATGTTCCTAGGGTATATTGCTAATTAAAGGGGAATAAAAGCTAGTCCTGATAAAATCAAAGCCTTACTCGAAATGCAGTCCCCAATTAATAAAAAAGATGTGAAAATATTAATAGGAAAGGTGATAGCATTAAATCGCTTTGTTTTACGTGATACAGATAAGTTTCTTCCATTCTTTAAGGAACTTAAAAATACCTTTGAATAGAATGACGAATGTGAGAAATCATTCATGGACTTGACGAAGTATTTGGTTTCACCACCTCTCCTCTCCCGACCAGCTTTGGGAGATAAATTATACCTACATTTGGCTGTTTGGGAGTCAATTATCAACTTGGCTTTGATCTGACTGGATTGAGGAATTCAAAGGCCTGTGTATTATACAAGCAAAGAATTTTGAGGAGCGAAAATCCGATATCCACTCTTGGAGAAGTTAGTGTTAGCACTCATTGAAGCTTCTAGGAGAATGGGGCTATATTTTCAAGCTGACACCATTGTCGTATACATGGATTTGCCTATGCGAAAAGGGTTGCATAAACTTAAAAAGCCTGGGAGGTTATTGTCTTGGGAAATTGAGATAGGAGAGTATGAAATTGTTTATAAGTCTAGAATTGGACTAAAGGGGCTATCAATGGAAGTCTTCATAACAGAGTTCACATATGCAGAAGTATAACATAGTCTAATTTTGCCTACCGAGCAGACTTCTTCTTAAGAGAGCTTAGCTCAAAAGCAAACTAAGATTATGGCTGATCAACCAGAGTCATCGGCTATTCAAGAAATAATTCAACGATGGGTTGAGCAAAGCAAGAAGATGTTTAAACATGGAATACTTGCAGAGGAATATTTCTCCAATAACACCCCAATCTAGAAATTGCTTATAGATGGATCCTCATGTGCTACTGAAAGTGGAGTCGGCCTCTCATCACTACTCCATACAACTAGGATGTAGAATATGCTTTGAAATATCAATTCCAAGCTTCCAATAATGAGGTTGAATATGAAGCATTGATCACGAGATTAGAATTAGCTTCATCATTAGGTGGCGACCAGGTCTTAGCACATAGTGATTCTTAGATAATTATTAAACAAATGCAGCAAATATATGGAGTTAAAGGAGAAAAAATGGTGAGATATCAGAAAAAAGCTATAGAGGTTGTCTCTTTATTTACTTCAGTCATGATGGTAAGGATTCCCAGGACAGAGAACACTTGTTCAGCTACCTTCAGCAACCCAGATAGAACTCAAGCGAATAATCCCAATCGAAACTATTGCCAATGGAAGCATTGATGGGGTAGAAATTAGTATCACATATGTGGAATTAGGTCCCTCTTAGATGTACCCAATTAGAGAATACATTGAAAGAGTAACAGTGACATCCAACCAGAAAGAAGCTAAGAAGATGCGGTACAAAGAAGTTAATTACGTGATCGAAAAGGGTATTTTGTAAAGGAGAGGATGCACCATTTCCATACTTCGTTATGTTCATCCAAATTAAGTAAATGAGCAGATTAAAGAGGTACACGAAGGCTCATGTGGATCTCACATAGCTGGGAGATAATTAAGATAACAATAACAATGCATGTCTATTACTAGCCGACAATGAAAGTAGATTATGTTTCCTTCGCTAAGAAATGTGATAAGTACCAAAAATTCGCCACTATCCATAGAAGATATAGGGCAACTCTAACACGCATCACTTCTCCATGGACATATGATATTTGGGGGATTCTCCTAGATCATTTACTATTTAGGGGATAGTCCTGGTCGGACCGTTACCGACCACCAAAAGAAAATCAAATACTTGATGGTTGCAGTCGATTACTTCACTAAGTGGGTGGAAGATGAGCCTCTGATTGATATGCCCTATCAAAGGGTTTTCCAATTTTTATGGAAGTAGATCATTTGTCGGCCTTATGCCTTTATCACCGACCATGGCACTCAGCTCGATAATGAAGGATTTAAGAAGTATTGCATCAAGTCTAGCTTCCAGAAACTTCATTTAGCACTTGGACACCCACAGTGCAATGGCCAAACTGAAATCACCAAAAAAACTTTTCTCGATGGACTGAAGAAAAGGTTGGATGAGGCTAAAGGTAACTGGATCAACGAGCTCCAAAGTGTACTTTGGGATTACAAGTCCACTCCCAGAACTACAATCGGGGAAACCCCGTAAATGTTTGCCTTTGGCACCGAGGCAGTTGTACCAGTTGAAATAGGTCTGTTGACTCACAGAGTGTTGAATTTTGATTAACCCAAAAGTGATCTCATGAGGTGACTAGATTTGGACATGATAGAAGAGGTCAGAGAAGATGTTACTATTTGGATGGCTATTTATTAGCAAAGGACTGCCACATTTTATAATTGAAGGGTCAGACCGAAAAGTCTAAAACAAGGAGATCTGGTGCTCAAGAAAGTAATTTAGAAGAGAAACAAGCTAGAGCCTAATTGCCATGGTCCATACCATATCTCGACGGTTATCCGACCAGGAATTTATCGCTTGGAAATATTGGAAGGTGAAGAATTCTACAGCCCTTAGAACGTAGACCATCTGCGCAAATATTATCAGTAACTTTGGTATCATGTAATCCAGTAAAAATGAAAAATTGTCTCATGCTTATGCTTCCTTTTCATTTTTATTTTTTTCTGAGTATAATTCTATGACACTCATAACGTAAACTAAAGTTTATTTTTGCCACTCATAACATAAATTAAAATTTATTTTCATTGGATCAAACTTTCCAACTTTAGAAAAGTGCATGATTCAAACTTTTTCAACTTCAAAAAAGTCTGTGGTTCAAACTTTTCCAATTTTAGAAAAGTGCATGGTTCAAAATTTTCCACCTTCAGAAAATTTCATGGTTCAAACTTTTGCAACTTCAGAAAAGTTAAACTCCATGTATGATTTTGTCTTTGACAAGTTAAGAACAAGAAGTCAGTAAAATTTCTGCACTAGATATTTTACCCAACCAGGTTAAAGCACAGGAATAATTGTACATTTTTAATACACCTAGTCACCACTGATAACTAATGCTACAACTTAGTACAAAAAATCTATTTACAATTTTATCAAAGAGAATTTGTCGAATCTAAGGTCATACAAATGATTCAGTCACGAATCAAATATCACACATTTAAGCAGGTTATTTAGTCAGTAGGTCGATTAACTAATCATTGTACAGATTACCTAGTCGGGAAAAAGATTAATATAAACCACACGCTTAAATAAAGAACTCTTAATTAGAAATAACTTCATTTCATTCATTGATCAATATCTATTATAATAGAATAAGAAACACAAAGTTTATTCTACTAAAAGCTTGCCATCGACCTTGTCCATCCTAATAGGAGGATCATCAAGGGTGCTCGGATGATTGATGGAATTAAAAGACCTCCTCTTAGTGTGCCTACTGCCACTCAATCGATCAAGAAGATGTCGGTGATGAATATATTCAACTTCTCCTTCAAGGAAAAAGTCCCCAATATATTTTCTAATCAATCTCTAAGGAATGGAATCAGGAAGGATCCCACTAACATTAATTGAGAAAAGAGGATCAAGGTATTCTAACATCTTTGGGGTATGCTAGAGCCACAATTCATTATTTTTTGGTATCTTCAACAAAGAGAGAAAGTTAAACCAACCCCATTTATAACTCTCATTACTGGATTGCTCCATATGCATATCCAAATAAGTCAGGGCTTCATCATATCCATCCATCCAAATGGCTTTAGGTTTCTAATGGAAATGGAAGGTAAGTCGGTCCACGTTATTTTGAAGCTTCTTGATGGCCTTGTCCTTCTCTTTAAGCTTAGCAGCTTGGTCAACCAAGGTTCTCTTGGTTCTCTAATCATCAATAGTGGGATGAACAACTATACTTTTCCTTGAGAGTGGACAAGAGCGAGACTTAGTTTTCTTTTTCCGTAAAGCCTCTAACTCATCCAACAGTATGGCATTCTCAGTCTCTAAAAATGAAACCCCCTCATCTGGACCAAAGCTAGCAGATTTTTTCAAACTGTCCAATTCATGCCTTAAAGCATTATTAACTCTCTCCAAAAATACAGTTAATGATCGAGAACTTTCAGCTTTTTGGGTCAGCATGAACTTCTTTTTATGTAAAGCAGATGTGACATCTTGTACCTTTTTGTCAAACCCATTTACTTCACTCAAGGCCTTATACTTAGCCTCATAATCAGTGTGGAACAAAGACATGCAGAGTTTGTGGTCTTCCCGCATTTGTTCAATCATCTCGTAGTAGCTAACATTATTGGCTACAACTCTGTCCAAGAGGGAATAAAGATGAATGTAAATTCACTTTGTTAGAAACATCTGGGTCGAGCAACCCTGTTAGATCTTCCTTAGACTCCAGACGATTTCTACACCACGTGAGCAGGATAGATTCAGAATAAACTATGGTTTTCTTCCGAGCTTCAAACTAGAAAGTTACAGGCATGAGCTTATAGGGCAAATCCAGAGAAAGAGACAACATAGAAAATAACAAACCATCAAGAAGTCAACATCATTTGAAATCAGAAATAATTGAGAAAAAATATGTTCTTTCATTGATCAGTCCTTGGGTATAAATTTGGGTACATCAGAAATAACAAAGAAGAAGAAATGGAAAATATATAAGAAAAAAGGGGAAAAAAGCTGGCTGAAAGGAGTTGAACCTTCTTCATGTCTTTGGCCTGATCCTGGATAGAAGCAGGTAGGTAGGGAATAGTAATTGGCACCACTGAAGGCTCAATAGGCACCATTGAAGACTCCTTAGACACTATTTCATCATCAAACTCCTCATTCAAGTTAGGCGAAGTTTCTGGGTCAAACCTTTGAAAAAGCTCAGAGTTTGCCTCTGTGTCGACCACCTTCAATGCCTTCGACAAACCTTCCTTGAAGGATAAATTCTTTCCAAATTCAATTTGGGTAGAAGATGTAAAAATTTCTTTTTCCCAACCCTTGTCAAAAGCAACATCCTTGTCTTTATTTCCTTTGGCCTTCAAATAGGCAATTTCGGCTGTTGGTCCAGTCACTTTATCCTCTACAGTTTTGTCCTAGTTTTTTGGTATCTGTCAACTTGTCTTCAGCAGATTTGGTCCTAACCTTAGCATCTTTCACTTTGTTCTCAACGGCTTGGGCTTTTTCATTAGCATCTTTTGTCTTATGTTGTGCTGCAACTGCCCTGTTCACAGCTTCTTACGATTTCTCATCCCTAAATTTTTTCTGCACCTCCAAAGATTTTTAGGAATCCTTCAAAGATTGCCTCAAACCTTCAAATGTCTGTTCCACATCACATGGGGAAGATTTTAATTGGTCTTCCTTTTATTTATTTGGATAAAATGAACTAAAAACTATAAAAGAATAAACACATGATATCATCAGAGGTTCAGCGAATTGAATAAAAAGAAAAAGATAAGACAAGTTCCAAAACTAAATTATGGAAACCTCTCTTAGTCAGCCTTATTTTAGGAATAGAAATGGATGCCACCCTATCAGCTGGATGAGTTCCATCTTTGATTAAACCTCTGGCCAATCTAGGGTTGATGGCTACAGAAGATGACCCAGAGTCACCCAGGTCAACTTGAATTTTTTAACCAACTGTTAGTAGTCAACTTGGGCTCTTTGTACTTACTTTTGAGGGTCAGGCAAGACTCTCTTCAGCCTCTTATATTGAGACTCAATGGCTTGGGTCTCATTATCAATAAGAACTTGAGGCATTTTTTCAACTGCTAGAGACCTCTTTTCAATTGCTCTTTTACCAGTGTTAGCATTCTTCTTGGGAGTGGGAGATAATGTCCCACTTATCTAAATAGGAATCCTTATTTCACCCATGTCATCTCAAGGAGAAATAGATTTACCAGATAGATAAAAACACTTGAAAGATGAAGAAGTTCTTCCATGGATGAACTCCGCACCCGCTAATTATGTAGCCGAAGAAGTAGACACGGTTCCTTCTTCTAAATTGATGGCAACTTGGGGCGGGATAAGTGTTGGTCGAGCAACAACAAAGTTAATTGACAAAACTCAAAAATAAATAACAAAAGATGGGAAGGTAAATATGAGAATTATAACCTTTGACTTGCCCTTCTTGTGGGTACCTAGGACCGGTTTAAAACACCCCCCCAAGAAGGGGATGTTGCCAATTCTTAACAACTACACCATAATCCCAATAATATTTATTAGAATCTGGAAGATTCATTACTTAAGCCTTATTGGTTTGCCTAGTTTTAAAATAATACGTTCTCTCTCCAATAGTGCCATTTTTTTAACAAAACATCAACTCATAAACCCCAATATGAGTCCCATAAGTCTCGGTTAACCTATTAACACCATTTACAACCCTCCAAGTGTTTTTCGTGCTATCATAGCAGGAACTATGTCAAAGTGTTGACAAAATTGAAAAAATGGGATTTGGTGGAAAAGTGATGCCACACTTAGTACTAAATAAAGTAAGAACCCACTGACCCTCAGGAAGAGAATACATATACACTGGACCTTGTTCTATCTCTAAACCTACCCAGCTGGAATCTTTTTCTTTTCTCTAAACTCCTCTAACGAACCATCATTCACAAAGTAAACCATAGTGAAAATAGGGAAAATGATGAAAAATAGAGAAAGAGGGAAAGAAGTCTTACAGGTATCTGAAGGTGACTGCAAGAACTAGAAAAAACAATGGTGAACGAGAAAGTAGTGAAAGATTGTACAAAGAAAGCTTGAGAACAAAGGAAAATGCTGAGTGCAGAAGATTTGATGTGAAAAGAAAAGGAGGGAAACTTCTACCTATTTATAAGTTGCTAATGTTATGCTCTTTTTTTACCCATTTTAAACACTATGTCCTAATTTTTTTAGTACTACCAACTCGATACCATTTTATCTTCCAAGGCATAACTTTATTATTTTGTCAAGAACACATTAAGTTTCAAAGACATTAATTAAAATCACACTAATTTATGGTATCTTATGAAAATATTGTGAGTTGTAGTACCAAGTCGTAAATCTTATAATTTCAGTGGCAGAACTGTAAGTTCCACATTTTTGGGATTATTTGTGGATAAATAATCTTAGGGGTTATTTTCTAATTTTTCCAGCATTTACCTAATATTTCACGTTTAACACTTTAAGATAGTTTTTTATGCATATTTATACATATTTATTGTGTTTAATCCCACACCCATTTACATGTATCATATGTACACAAATGTCATTTTTTGGTTTTAACATAAATTTTCTTCCAAAATATTTATCAATATTTTTCATGAAATAACACATTTAATGTCATGAATATTTTGTCCCCAAATCATTTTAAACTAGTTAAATCATTTTCTTACATAAAATAACACTTTGTCTCATAACCACATTCTGTATAAAACGTATATACAAAAGTATATGGCATGTTAAATAAACATAAATATATCTACAGTATTCATTCTAACCATGACACATCATTCATTCATATTAATTACATGAAAATAAATCCCTCGTCAATGAAGAAAGTTAACAAAATATACTGATAAAAATTCCCTAATACTCTAAGGAAATACCCTAAAAGAATGCTCCCAAATAATATCCAAGAATGGTTCAAAAATATACCCTCACAATACCTCTAAAATACCCCCAACAACACCTCCCAAAATATAACGATGGTATATGTTTCAACATTCAACAATATTTTTCCTTAATCTCATTTATTTTTAGATTCAATGACCGCCTAATAGATTTTATTTTATTGAACCTAGCTTCCAATATAGGTATTTAAAGACAAATAAAATCAGTGGTGTAAATTACGTGAATCACTCTTAAGAAGTAAAATCTGTTGGACAAAGAACACATTTCGCACTGCCATTCGAAGCATAAATGGGTCATAATTTTTAAATTTTAAATTTTTTTTCTGTATTTATTTTTATTTGTTTACTTACGTAAGGCTATATATTGGCACTATTTACCTAAGATTCATAACATTTCACATTAATAAATCCCGCATAAATGACTTAACATAATGGGTTTTAAACTAATGATGGGATCAAAATTACAAAATAACATGAAGGGTGTGAATTGACATATTAGAGTTTGACAACAAAGAACTCTTAAGGATAAAAGAAATGGCTAGTATTAATGTAAATATTTGCATTGCATAGGCCCCAAATGATTATGTTCTATAGTTAAAAAAGGTAAAGAGATTGTTCCTAACGGAAACTCACCTAACAAATCTTATATATATATATATATATATATATATATATATATATATATATATATATATATATATATTCCCACATCAATCCATATAATTTTTTTCCATCAGAAATATGTTATTAAAAATGCATTGGGGGAAGAACATGTATACATGAAATATACCCTTACAAAAGAATTAGCGTGGCCAATACCGACCCCCCCCCCCCCCCCCCCCCCCCCACACACACACACAAAAAAAAAAAAGGCTACCTTATGCCGTGTATGTCCTACATAAAATCCAAAAACAAGGAAGGTTGAATATTTTGAATAAGCAAAGGAATTTCTTCCAAATGTGTTTGAAATTATAAAGTGTATATGCCTAACTCGAACATACACAAATTTCAAAATTTGTCATTGGTGGTCGAAAAGGTAAAATGACTATCAAACATACCGACAAGATGCACAAACAAGTGATACATGGTTAAAGTAACATATACAAACAACTAGTGTAATCAAGGGACTCATGGATTCAGACGTCGTTTTAAATTTCAATTTCTAAGTATAAAACTTAAGAATTGGGGGTTGGAGTGTGAAAACATAAAATAACAACAAACATCCTAAAAAGAGTCACAAACACCTCACATGGGTTCAAAATAACTTGTACAAACAAGTCTTGTATTCATGCTACTCATGGGGTGAAACTTCGATCTAAACTTCAATATTGTAAGTGTTAATGTTTGAAAATTAGCATCAGAAGGAAAAACCGTAAAATAACCACAAACTGCCTAAAAAGAGGTATAAACACGACATATGGGAGTAAAGTAATAATATTAACAGGTCTTGTTGGCCATGTGAGACACTTAGTTATAGATTTTTAAAACTTGGACATGAGTTTAGTGAACCTTTATGTTGACATGATTAGTTTATAAGCTTATTTATGTTATATAGGCGGAACGGATTTATTAGTGGTTTACTTGTGACTTTTATTGTCATTTAGTTTATTTTTAATATTAAAACTTATTGGTTTTCATGAACAAATAAATGAAAGTCTGCCGAATTTTTCTAAAATTAATAAGTTCTTGTTTGGATATGAATCATAACATTTTTTATGTCTTTAAATACAATTCTTGCAAGAATTTGCATTTGGCACAATTACTTTGAAATATTGAATTATTATACTTTATATGTTATAATGTTGTTCTCAAGAAACAACAAAAGGTTATTTTCTAAATTATGTTTTCTATTTTTGAACTCAGAATTGTTCATTCTCTATATTTTTATGCATTTATACCCTAATATATAATATATATACATATGCAATATATTGATATGTGTGCAATTATGAAATAATGAATATTACATATGTACATGTGAACAAAATTCCATATAAGTATTTATTATGAAATTAAATATTATAGTAGGATTTGTGTTAAATAATATTATTGATAAATACATAATACTTATATGCACCCTGCATCCTAAATTAAGAGTCCACTATTCCTTTTGCAGATGTCCCAAATTAAGAGTTCACTTTCCTTTTATGGACATAACTAGTGACTCAAATTATACAATGATAGAGAAATGTTGAACTTGGCCGTTGATTGAGTGTATCTTTAATCTATATAAACACAAAATATGGACTCTTAATTTGGGATGGAGGAGTATGGTTTTGTACATGTAATATATATGTATGTAATAATAGAAAAAATACATACAGTTCATATGTATTAAATAATATTATCTATTCATCGTCTAAATCATACAATATTATAATATATTATATGTGTGTGTGTGTATGTGTGTTTTATACATCTACATATTCATAAACTTATACATTGGTATTATATATATGTGTGTGTGTGTGTGTGTGTGTGTGTGTGTGTGTGTGTTCATGTATGTATAGATATATGTATATATATAATACTATATTTACTCGTTTACCAATTTTGCATATGTTCATTTTAAGCTTTTGATAAAACTGAATTTAAAAACAAGTTTACCAAACGCACCCTATTACATATAAACAAAGAAAACCAAATTTAAAACTATATTTAAAGAAGTGCTTAAATTGAGTTTTCGGAACAGATGACCAAATGAACCCTAATTATTATAAATTAATTAACCCGGACGTACACAAAATTGAAAATTGAGCGTTGGCTGGAGAAAATGTATAATGACTACCAAACATACTAGAAAGAGGCAAGCACACTCATAAGATACTAAAATATTTTATCCAAACAACCCATGTATATATGGGTTTCATGGATTCATATGCCATTATATATTTCAAATTGTTAAGTATAAAACTTGAGAATTGTGGGTTGGAGCATGAGAATGTAAAATAACCACAACCCTCCCCAAAATAGGTACAAAGACATAACATGGGTTCAAAATAACTTGTACAAACAACTCGTATACTCATGCGAGAAAAAATTTAAAACATCGATCTAAACATAAAAATTCGAAGTGTCAATGTTTGAAAATTAGCAGAAAATGTAAAAATAACAAGAAAAGAACATGAAATGAAGCACAAAGACGTCATATGGGATTAAATTAAGATTATTGTTTGGCCGTGCCAGCCATGTGAGACTATTGTTATATATTTTTAGAACATGGACATGAGTCAAGTGAACCTTTATTTTGATGGGCTTATTTATGTTAAACCGGTGGAAGGAATTTAGTATTGGTTTAGTTGTGGATTTTGTTGTCATTGAGTTTATTTTTAACCTTAAAACATGTTCGATTTCAAGAATGGAAAAAGGAAACTCTACCACAATCTTAGGAAATTAATAAGTGTTCTAAATTGATTAAATCAAACATCAACGAATTTGAAAAAATTATTTTGGTGGGCGAAAATGTAAAAAGACTGTCAAACATATTGAAAAAAGGCATAAACACCTCACAAGGGATAAACGTAACATACAAAAATAAGTCATCTTCTCATGGGTCACATGGATTCAGACGCCATTATGTATTTCAAATTTCTAAGTATAAAACATGAGAATTGGGGGTTGGAGCGTGAAACCATAAAATAAAAAAAATACCCAAAAAAGGGCCACAAATACTTCACATGGGTTCTAAATAACTTGTATTAACAACCCATGTAGTCACGTGACTAACGGTTTGAAACATTAATCTAAACATGTAAAGTCTAAGTGGTAAAGTTTGAAAATTAAGCATTGGTCGGTGAAAATATAAAATAGTAAGAAAATGCACCGAAAATATGCACAAAAAGAACATATAGGACAAAAGTAAGACTATTGTTAGGCCATCCGGGCGATGTGTTACTATTGATAGGCCGTGTGGTTTAGTTTTAGCTTTGGATGTTATTTTTTTGTTTATTTTAAAATTTAAAACATGATGGATTTCCCAAATAAACAAAAGAAAATCTGTTAAAATTATATATAACGAATAAACATTTAAATTGAATAACAGAATCCTACACAAATATGATAATGATTTTTTTTTATCTTTTTCATATTATGTCACACAATTGTGGTTAATGTATATTTATTTGTTTATTGTCACATATCGATGCTGGATTTGTTGGATTTTTTCGGGCCAGTCGATTGGATGGCCAATAGTTTCTTGTATTTTTGTTTTATTTTTGTGCTCGATGTTATTTTGAACATTTTTCTGGTTATATATATTTTTAACTGGGATGAATTGTCATTTAAACAATTTGTTATATTTTTATTTGGCCCCTTTTATGTATGCATATGCTTATTTTAACATATAATTGTAGAATTGGATTGGATGTTATTTTGTATGATAGTTTTAGTAATTAGTTTGAAAGAAAATTGTTAGAAATGCATATTTATACATGTTATATCAGTGCAAAAATGTATATGTGCTTATTTTGCAATGCTCTTCTAAAATAAATTATTAAACAAATAGTTTTCGCGATACAATGTTGGTGTCGCTGAAAATAAAACCATATTCTAAAAAATTACTTTTGGTGACACATTTCTCGACATGTATAACATGTCATTTATTAAATGGCATCTTGCGATTCTATTATGTTGAAAAAACTGAGGTATTCAGTAACATAAAAATGCATGCTTATAGTTCTTACGACACAAATTTTACCTTTCGAGACACACTTATTGTGTCGCAAAATTAGTGTGTTCTTATAATGTTCCCTAACTAGTGATTTTCGGTCTAAGATGAAGACACGCCTTGGGGCCTTAGGACCTCTTGAATTATCCCGAAACTCCTTTCATAATTTTTTTTAAACTTTACAGGGCTTATTGTCGTCTTTTACTTTAATAAATTCACCTTTTAGCCCATTTTTCACATTACCATGCATATCAGACCCAAAGGCCATTTGTTACAATTAATTACAACTTTGTTATTTTGGTTACACATTTAATACATGCCTTGAATATATCCATTAATTAATTCCTCTTATTTACTAAAGTTGTGAACATTATTTTTGTAAGAGCAAATACTTATAATTGCTCATAGCTTAGGCTTTATTTTATTTTTGGCCATTACAAACCAACTCATCGAATCGAACTCTGACATCTCCAAGATTGAAGACACCCCTACAAGATATGAAGGTATAAACATGGGTGTTCATAATTTATATATATAATATGTGGGGATATTACTTTTTAGAAAAAATAGAGGCATTTTTTTAAAAGAATTTAAAAAATATATTTTTTTTGCCTTCTTCAAATTAGACCAAAAAATGCCACGCTTAACGATAGCGATGTTTTGAATGTGAGGGTAAGGGTCATAAAGCTCACGAGTGCCCGGCGTGGTTAAAGAGACAAGGCAAAGGTAAAGACACTTTAAATGACAGTCTTAACGATGGTGAGGTCGAGTCAGTGGATTTTGGGGACGAATCACCGCATGGATGCAACTTCACCACATTTGTGGCTAGTCATGTTAGTACATATAGTGCACCTCATGCCGATGAGGAAGATTCTAAACATGAACACCTTGATAGTGAGTTTAGTCATTTCGCTGAGAGTGGGGGAGAGGATGCTTTAAGTTAGAGTGAGAGTGACCTTCAACACGCTTACGTTGGTCTGTATGCTGAGTCCTTCAAAACGAATAAAAAACAAAGGTTTAGCGATTAGACTTTTATCCTTAGATATGGAGTTGAGATAGGAAAGAGAGAGAGATTCCTCGATGAGAGAAGCTTTGGGAGAGATGGTTTTTTAGTTAAGAGGGAAAATGGTGACTTGCCCAACAAGGTGGTTAGTTTTTTAAGAGATCTTCAACAATCTATGGAGACTCGTGAAAAACTTAAAGCCCTTATATACAAACTCGAGAAAGATCTCGCACGTTCTCGGGAGGTCAAGGTTACCACAGATGATACATCGAAGAAGGTAGTAAAGATGATAATCGATCACTCTTTAGGATTTGGTGAGAGGCGAGGAATTGGTTATGACGGTGCATCCACTTCTCATGCCTCACCAGAACTAGTTCATAAATTTATTATGGATCCTTATGCCCCTCAACCTAAAACACAAAAGAGAGTTCAACCTAAGAAAGAGAACCAAGTTAGACCCAAATAAGTCTATGCTTTGACCTTTTGCAAAACTTGATGTCACCTTAGAGGGTTCTGGTACAACTTAGGTAGAACTAGGCATACACACACTCTCGTGCACCGCTTTAATGAATTTGCTAGTCTTAGAAAGCAAGTTGAGTTTCTAGTAGATACTTTGAAAAGCATACTTTAATAATTTCAATGGATATCTATTCCATTTGAGAACACTTTTAACTCTCTGACTATAAACAACAACGAAAAGGTCAAACAAAAGGTTACTTCCAATTGGGTACCTAAGTAAGACGACAAAGCCCTTGTTGTGCACGTTGCTCTCAAGGATCAAAATACTTCCCAATGGTATTTTGATAGTGGGTACTTTATACACATAAGTGGTGACATATAATTTTTTACTCGCCTTGAGGATCACAAGGAAGGTAAAGTCACTTTTGGAGATAGGAGCAAGTATTGTATTTTAGGGCTAGGATGTGTTGAGATACCCGGTTTCCCCAAACTAGACAATGTATTATACGTGAAAGGGTTGAAAGATAACTTAATTAGCATAAGTCAATTGTGCGATGAAAGTTTTTTATAAAGTTTGATCGGTCTGAATGTAATGATATGGTCAAATCAGTGAGCTTTTACTTGAAGTAGTGAAGACCGAATATACAGTCTTAACTATAGACCTTTTCCATCAACGAATAGGTCATGTGAACTTTAGGGATATTAAGACATTAGTGAAAAATGACCTAGTTTGTGGCTTACCATAACTTGGAAAACCAACTTCCTCAGTTTATAGACCTTGACAATAAGGAAAATAAATTTGAAGATCCCATCGAAATTTGAATACCAATACCACCTCCTGTGTTTTAGAGTTAATTCACATGGATCTTATGGGTCCTACTCTCTCGGAGAACTTAGGTTATAATAGATAAATTTTCATAATGATCAATGACTTTTGTAGATATTCTATCGTAGGATTCCTTAAAGAAAAGTATGATGCGGTTGAGTTCCTTACAACAAAGTGTCGTGTCTTACAAAATAAACATGGTGTCACTATTACTCGGTTGCGTAGTGAAAATGTAACTGAATTTAAAGAAGTTAAAGTGGATAGATATTGTGATGGAGTGGTCATTAAACATGTGTTTTCGATCGTTCTAGCTCCTTAACACCGGATGATACAAGAGATGGATAGATCCATACCATTTTAGAGAAACATGCCTTAATAATTTTGGGCAGAGGCAATAAATACCGCATCCCATACGGTTAATAGGGTATATCTTCATGCGCACACGCTACAGAAGCCTTATGAGTTGTGGACAGGGAAGAAGCCCAATCTAACATATTTTCGTGTCTTTGAGAGTACTTCCTATATCTTGAGAGATAGAAAGCACTTAGGAAAGTTCAACTTTTGGAGCGACGAGAGGACATTTTTAGATTATTCATCAATGAGTAGGGATTATAGAGTGTTTAACCTTGCAAGCTGTAAGGTTATGGAATCTATAACCATCACGATTAGAGATGATGATCCACTGACATTTATTGCTCCTAACCCCTATTATGACGATAATGCACCCCTGGTGACGATCCCATGCTTCCTCATACTACCTCGATGGACCCCACTCCTGATTGAGAGGATCCACCCGCTTGGGTTTGAAAGAATCATGTCCTTTTCGTTATACTTGGTGTTACCCACACTAAGTGTCAAGACTCATTCTGAACTCGAGAATGTGGTTAGCTATGTTTACTATACCCCCTTAGTCGAGACTAGGAATGTGAAAGAAGCACTCAAACACATGCATTGGATATCTACTATGCAAGATGAATTGCTTCAGTTTCACAAGAATGATGTTTAGGAGTTAGTCCCCCTACTTAGCGAGACTAATGTGATAGGTACAAAGCGGATTTAAAAGAATAAGATGGATGATAATGGTACTATAGTTTTCAATAATGAGAGTGCACTTTTATTCAAACTAATAAATTTTTTAATTAAACTTAGTTTTTCAATTAAAACCTAAAACATGCATCTAGGTGTGATTGAAGACAATATAATCATGCAAGAACATTCAATCACAAACAAATACACAAATGAGGAAAAATCCCCCAAAGGGGCAAAACCTTTTATTTTCACTATAATTTTAAAGAGCGATTTACACAGTGTTGATACAAAAATTAGTGAGATGACGTGGACCAATTATATGAAGACACGTGTCATCTTATGTGGCAAATTTAATATTCATCGAGCTACTCAGCGTACCGAGCTACTCAATAGATTACCGAGAGACTCACCTTGACGAGCTACTCAATGTATAGAGCATCTAGTCAAGAAAATCAAGCGACAATTACAAATTTAATAAATATAAGATTCAAGGAACATTCTTATTATGTACAGATGTATATGTCTATTAAATAACAGCGAATTGTATATTCACATGAACAACCCTTGGGATATAAATACATTTGAACCCCTTCCATAATGGGGTGATTAAGAACTGATCATTTACGATCATCATCAAGATCAAGGCGAAACACCCAACAATACAAAACAGTGGACATAGGCCATTTTTCTAAGGCTCAACCACTTTAAAAACCTGTTGTCATATTTTTTTATTTTTTATTTATCTGTGATTAATTAATTAGATCAAATCTAGTTTTTCACATCAACAGATTGGCGCCGTCTGTGGGAAATTGACTATACGTCGAGCTTTTTACTAAAACATTCATCATATATGGCTGTGATCCCAGAATCCAGTATCAGGAACAATGACCGTGTTCCTCCCAATCCGTCTGCTCCCCCAACTATCCAAGATCTCACTGGCATAATGGACAATTTAGCCCAACGGAAAATGGCTATACAAGAGTCCATGCATCAATTTATTCAAACTGTTCGTAATGAGATGCCTACTCAGTCAGGTTAACAAAGCGTTGAGAGAAACACTCGCTTGCCATCTTCAAGAACCAGGCGTACTATATTCCCAAATGTTTCTTAGTTCAGAAACACAGAATCGCTTCATACTGAGAGGTCCAACGATCCCTCCTATCAGCCTGGTCGGACATCTCCCATAAGAGTTATGGATTCTCAAGCAAATGTTACTTTAACTCCGGAACGAATCTGCGCTCTAGAGAGATTAAGTAGAGTCTCCCCCTTTGACTATTTGGACCCTAAGAGGAATATAAATCCCCCTAGGATTGCGTTGAGAAATTCTCAATGACCAAACGATCTAAGGGAAGGTTCTGCCCAATCACGCCCGATAGCTCGCACCAAAAGATCCCAAGAAGAGAATTTAGCACGATTCGTTATTCGGACAAATAAATCTGAGGCTACAAATGACGCCTGGAAGGGCTCCATTCAAAGGTTGGAAGATAGGTTAGGGGAAATGGCTAAGGCCAGGAACCCTTTCCAAAGAACTGTGGTCAAGGGATCACCCTTCGTACAGGCAATTGTGGATTTTCCCACACCATCGAAGTTTAAAGCTCCTGTAGTTATGTTGAAGTATGATGAAAAATCTGATCTTGTCCTCCATATAGAGTAGTACCAAGCTGTTGCCGATATATATGCAGTTCCTGATGAGATGAGATGCAGGTCATTCTCAGGAACCATTACTAGGTTAGCTCAAATATGGTACAACAATCTTTCTCGGGGGCAAATTGCTACTTTCCATCAATTGGCAGAGCTCTTTATAGGAAATTTATGTTTTGGCACGAAACTAGTCAAGAGAGTAGCACATTTATTGATGTGAGGCAGAAAGCAGGAGAGAGCACCAGGGATTACATCACTCGTTTAAATAAAAAGAAACTTGAGGTCATTGACTACGAAGAGAAGATAGGGATCACAACTCTAATGAGTGGTATTTTACCAAACAAGCTGTATTATACTTTGGCTAAAGATCCCCCTAAATCCGTGGCGGAGTTAATGGCTAAGGAAGCCAAAATTATGAATGCCGAAGAAGCTATGGCTGTAAAGAAGAATAATGAGAGTCAAGCAGAGACTAAAGCTGAGGGAAGGTCGAAAAAGGAAGATAAAAAGCATAATGGGAGTAATAGGCAATCGAAAGGCAAAGAGACGATAGAGAACTTGAGGAAGTATGGAAATTATACTCCCTTAAAGGTGGACATAAACCATATTCTGGAGGAGATAAAGAACAGTGAAGAACTAAATTGGTCGGAGAAGTTGAGGACAGCCCCTGAAAAGAGGGATAAGTCCAAGTATTGCGAGTTTCAACAAAGACCATGGCCACACGACCAAACGGTGCATAGATCTCCAGAATGAAATCGAGGCACTCATTCGATGAGGGAAATTGAGATGGTTTGTTGATCGCTAGAATAATGGGAGGACTAATGACAGAGCAAGGCAAAGGTCCAAATCTCCTCGTTGAACAAGAGACGACAAGAAGAGGGACCATGAAGATGATCCGAAGGGTGACCCCGACCTCCCGAAAAATCCAAGGCAACTAGAACATGAGATATTTTCAATCCATTTTGGTTCATTCGAATGTAATGTGATTACAGGTGGAGATGCAGGAGGTGGTGATCATACTGCTGAAAGGAAAGCCTACCTCAATGAGGCCTAAGCTTGCTCCTAAATACAATGAATAAATTTGGCGAAAGAGGATCGCACGAGGAACGTTAAAAAGGATAAATTGGTCATTGTTTTTTCCAAAAGCGATCTGGAAGGCGTCTTGTATTCTCACGATGACCCCTTGGTGATAAAGACGAGGATGAAGGACGTGATCATCTCAAGAGTATTGGTAGAAAATGGTAGTTCGGCAAACATCATTCTCTACTCTTGTTTTGACAGTTTAAACCTGAAACTATCCTAGTTAGAGCCATATCAGAGGCCCCTCTTCGGTTTTACTGGTGAAAAAGTCTTTCCACTTGGGACGATCAAGTTGGACATGCTTATTGGACCTAGCCTGCTTATCGAATAGAAAAAGTATGCTTTTCATAATGGATAAAAATGTCCAATCAGCCTACAACATAATCCTGGGAAGGGTAGGTCTGAAAAAGTTCAAAGCAGTTCCATCAACCTTACATCAATGCCTGAAGTTTTTGATCAATTTTGGAGTTGGAATTGTGAAGGGAGACCATAAAGTAGCTCGGGAATGCTATTATTCATCTACTAAATAATAAGAGGTGGAGGAATCCAGGAATAAGACCACCACCTACTAAGTGGACGAGTCCAAAGATGAAGAAATTGAGACATTGGACCCTAGAGATGAATCAGAGCTCGTGAAGGGTCAGGTCATGGAAGCAATGAAGAATGTTATTCTGGACGATAAATAACCATAATGAATAACTCAAATTGGGCTTCACTGGATCTATCAATAAAGCGAGAGTTAGTAGCATTTATGAGGCATAGAAAACAAACTTTTGCATGGAATCACGAAGTTATGTTGGGGATAGGCCCAACCTTTCTATGCCAAAAGCTCAATGTTAATAAGGAGATAAAATCGGTGAAACAACGACGAATGGTCTTCATCCCAGAGAAGAACCAAGCTATTCAAGAGGAAGTCGAGAAACTGCAAAAGGCCTCTTTTATTGAGGATGTCAAATATCCTGACTGGTTAGCTAATGTGGTGATGGTAAAAAAGTAGAATAATAAATGGAGGATGTGTGTAGATTTCACATATCTCAACAAAGCCTGCTCAAAAGATCACTTCCCATTGCCCCAAATAGACCAGATGGTAGATACGACCTCGGGGCATGAGTTACTAAGCATCATGGACGCTTATTCCGGTTACAACCAGATTAAGATGAAACCATAAGACCGGGAGCGTACTTCTTTCATCACCCTAAGGGGAACATACTACTACAATGTTATACCGTTTGGTCTTAAAAATCCAGGTGCAACGTACCAGCGATTGATGAATAAGGTGTTCGCAGAACAAATCGGCAACAACATGGAGGTTTATGTCGACGATATGATGACGAAGAGTAAGAAAGATGCAGACCACATAGCTGACCTGAGACAAACTTTTGATCACCTAGAGAAATATGAGATGAAGCTGAACCCGACTAAGAGTGTTTTTGGCATATGAGAAGGGATGTTCCTCGAGTATATTGTGAATCAGCGAGGCATTGAGGCAAATCCAGAAAAGATTAATGCTCTGTTGGAACTACGATCTCCATCTACGAAGAAGGAGGTGCAGAGCCTCACGGGGCGTGTCACAACTCTCAACAGGTTTGTCTCACGAGCAACGGATAGATGTCTTCCATTGTTCAAACCACTCAGAAAAACATTCGAATGGAATGATGAATGTGAGAAAGAATTCCAAGAGTTGAAATGATATTTGGGGACACCCCTATTGCTGTCCAGGCCGGTGACGAGAGAAAAGTTATATTTATGCTTGGCTGTTTCAGAAAATGCAGTCAGTTCAGCATTAATAAGAGTAGCGAACAAAGTGCCAAAACTGGTGTATTATACAAGCAAAGCATTCTGAGGAGAAGATATTAGATTTCCAAGGTTGGAGAAGCTGGCATTAGCATTGATCAAGGCTACCATAGTGGTATACACTGATATGCCACTGAGACAGGCTTTGCAGAAGCCAGAAAAGTTGAGGAGACTGATGTATTGGGCGGTCGATCTAGGAGAGTATGATATTGTTTATGAGCCAAGGTCCTCACTCAAAGGGCATGCGGTAGCATATTTCATTACGAAGTTCACTTACCCAGATGCCTCCGACCAACAAGGGTCTAATGCATCAGAGACTATCCCCGATCAACTTCTATCAGCAGATGTACCGAATGGGACAGACATCGAGCAACAAGAGTCATCATATAACAACCCAACGTTGGGAGATGATAAAAGTAAGTACCAAATATTCCATCAGGAAACTTTGTCAGACAAAGAGTTTGATAGTTTTATCCCCATATGGAATTCATATATTGATGGCTCTTCATGTGCTACAGGCAGTGGAGCCAAAATAATTCTCAACAGTCCGGATGGATTGGATATCGAATATGCTCTATGCTTTCAACTCAAAGCTTCCAATAATGAAGCTGATTACGAAGCCATGATTGTGTGCCTCAGTTTAGCCAAAACACTGAATACAGAGCAAGTGACATTATTTAGTGATTCTCAGCTAATTATAAATCAGATGCTTGGGTTATATGCAGCGAAGGGTGACTTCATGTCTAGGTATCACGCTAAATCTATGGAGATTGTGTCCACTTTTATAGCAATTCAATTGATCAGAATACCAAGATTAGAGAATACGAGAGCCGATGCATTAGCTCGGTTAGCCTCAACTACTCGCACTGAGCTACGACAAATAATTCTTATTGAGATATTAGCAGACCAGAGCATTGATGAAGATTTGATGGTGAGGTTCATAACTCTGGACATGGGACCCTCCTGGATGGATCCCATCAGGACATATATCGACGAAGGAATCCTTCCAACCGACCAATTTACAGCCAAGAGGCTGAAGTTTAAGGCTGCTCGGTATGTATTGAATAATGGAGTTTTATATAGAAGGGGTATCATAGCAGGTCTACAGCAATGTATGCATTCTTCAGAAGTTAAAGATCTGATAGAATAAATTCACGAAGGCTCTTGTGGATCTCATGTAGCAAGTCGTACTCTTCTATAGAGGATAACGACGTAGGGATACTATTGGCAATTGATGAGGGTTGACTATACCGTTTATGCAAAGAAATGCGATAAGTGCCAACGTTTCTCTTCCATTCGAAGAACTCCACAGGCATTGTTAACACCTATCACTTCCCCTTGGCCATTTTCCATGTGGTGTATAAACTTAGTCAGGCCTCTGCTTACTACCAAAGGGAGATTCAAATATTTAGTAGTCGCTATTGATTATTTCACTAAATGGGTGGAAGATGAACCTCTCATTGACATGTCGTATGAAATAGTTCATCAGTTTATTTGGAAGAATATTATTTGTAGATATGGTCTGCCTCATGCTTTCATTACTGACCATGGTATCCAATTTGACAATGAGGAGTTCTCTGCATATTGTCACCAGTCCAATGTCCAGAAGATCCATTCCGCACCTGGCCATCCTTAGAGCAATGGGCAAACCAACATGACAAATAGGACTCTACTGAACGGGTTGAAGAAATGACTGGAAGATGCAAAGGGAAATTGGATTAACAAGCTACATTTTGTATTATGGGCTTATCGCACAACACCCAGAATAGAAACGGGGGAGTCTCCTTACATGCTAGCCTTTGGAAGTGAAGTAGTCATACTAGCTGAACTGGGCCTACCCACTCACAAGGTGCTCAATTTTAATTCTCCCCTCAGCGATTTGATGAGACGTCTAGACTTGGTCATGTTAGAGGAAGTGAGAGAAGATGCGGCAATCAGAAACGCAGCTTACCAACAACGAGCTGCCATGTTTTACAACAAAAGAGTCAAGAGATGCGATCTTAAAGAGGGAGACTATGTTCTCAAGAATGTGATTCGAAAGCATAATAAGCTAGAGGCCAACTGGCATGGCCCTACCGAGTAACTACGGTTGTTTGACCTGGGACCTACAGAATAAAAACCTTAGAGGGTGAAGAATTCAAAAATGCGTGGAATGTGAAGCACCTGCACAAATATTATCAGTAATACAAATTCATATGTACCATATTTTTTTAACATGAATAAAGATGATAGTTTCTCCATGTTCTTTTTGTTCAATTTTTTTTCGGAGTACTCGTGCTACACACTACAACCACCAACTAAGGTTGGTCGGCAACAGCAACCACCAACTAAGGTTGGTCAACATATCAACAACCACCAACTACGATTGGTCGGTATCAATAAACTTAACCAACAATGTTGGTATAACAATCATACAAGGCAATGCCTATTTGATTATGGGTGACCTCAAGGGGCATCCAAAACTAGGCAAGAAGATGGGTGACCTTACGGTGCATCCACTGTCTAGGCACCAAGGAAGTGTAGATAAGATTGCTACAACTAAGGAGGAGCATGGGATGAAAATCATTCCATTGCTTAGGCATTTATGGGTTACAAGTCACTACAACTAAGCAACAAATGGGGCAACGTTCCATTGTCTAGGCAATCAAAACAAAACATGACAAATTATCCCTTCATAAATTCATACACGCATCAAAAGATAGCATGATAAGAAAGAAAATTTCATAAAGAGGAACTTTTCTTCATTAAATATAATTATTTCCAAGGAAAGAAAATTACATCAAGATAAACTTTTTTCATTGAATACAAATTTCCTATTCTACAAGCTTTTTTCCTTCTGATTTTGGTACAGGCTCCATTCTAACTAGAGGATCATCTAAAGCATAAGGGGAGTTGATGAAATTCATATCTCGTAGCATTCTGATGTTACTCGAACTCGGTCGATCAAGTAGATGTTGAGGTTGGGATATCTTAAATTCTTCATGAAGCTGGTAATCACCAAGATACCTGGAAATCAAACACCTAGGAATGGCACGACCTGAAATCCAGTTGACATCTAGTTTAAAAGAAGGATTAGGTAGATCAAGTACTCCAAGCTCATACCAATCCCATAAGGAATTTCCTTCTTCAAGCCTCATCACAGTCAAGGCATTCAGCCATCCCTGTTTGTATCCTTCATTGTTTGATTATTTCAACCAAGCATCGAGATGGCATAGAGCTTTATTGTACCCCCTCATCCAAAATTCTATAGGATGCTTGTGAAATTGATAAGTCAATAGCTCAAGCTGTTCATGCAGTTTCTTCACCAAGTTCATTTTACTTTCCAGTGCATAACTTTGGTTGGAGAATTGGTCGGTAAGATTTTGAATTTTTTGGGATATTTTAGCTAAGGCTTGATTTTTTACTTTCAGCTGAGCAACCTGATTTGCTAAGGCTTGTTGAGTCATAGTCTCCTCAACACTTCTTAGACCAACTCTAGCTCTACCCCGCAAGGAGGATATAGATTTGGCTTGATTCAAAGCCTCCAGTTTTTTTCTCAAAGTAGCATTTTCAGTTTCTAAAAATGAAAATCCTTCATCATTGACCGGGACCAGAGCTCCTGAAGAAGAGGAGGCAGCAGCTTTTAGTTGTTTCACTTCTTCTCGTAGGGAAATATTTACTTCCTCCAATAATTTGGAAATATTCCTATGTTCCTCAATTTCAAGTTTAAGAACACTCTCTCTCTTTTTATGTGCTGAGAGAAACTTGTCATAACCTCGATCAACATTCTACTGTTGATACTTATTCTCATACCCCTCATGCAGAAGTGCAGTAGTTTCTTTCTGTTAAAGATGAAGTTCCTCAATCATCCCTTGAATATCTTTAATCATCTCGTAGTAAGCAGCATTATTGGCTACATCTCAATCAAGAAGGTATTTTAAATATTCATAAGCCTCGATTGCTCGTTCAGAAGCATAAAATCCAAGGATGTTAACAATTTTAGCTTCAGTAAAATCTATATGACCAGCTTTGAAGTAATCATTACATTTCTTCATCAACTCCATATCATGAGCTGACAAGAGTTCCATCCTAGCAATAAACTAGCAAGGTAAATAGGAATCAATCAACAATATTGCAACTACATGTCGAGCAAGTAAAGTAGAACACTCAAAATAAATAACAAAGTCCATTTTATTAATCATAAGAGGAGAAAGTACAACCGAAGTTACAATGAAGGGGAAAACAAAAGATAACATAATTAAAGAGCCGAACAACTCTACCACTTCTCCTTATTTCCTACAACGTCTTCAGTCGATTTGGACGAAGGAATTGGTCGTTCGAATCGCAGCGAAGGTTGCTCGACAAAGGTTGTCGCCTGTTCAACTTTCTCGAAAGATTGAGGAAGGGTAGCAGCTGTTGCTGGTTCTTCTAATACCATAAAAGAATCATCAGATACAACTTCATCTTCCTTTTCCTCTTCAATAGTAGGAGGAGGGCCGTGGGTGTGTTCCTGAAACAGTTCATAATGCTCAGCAACATTAAAACTCTTCAAAGACTCCACCCATCCATCTCTGAAGTATTTCACACTTGCATACTCCATCTGGGAGGTGATAGCAGTTAAGGCCTTATTCCATCCTTTGTCCCAGCCAGAGCTGAAGGACTTATTCACAACAACTTTCCTTTTTGCTTTCTCCGAGGAGGTTTTCTCCCTGAGAAGCTCTTTAGAAGACTTCACCTTCTCTTTAAGATCTTTCTTATGTCGTTCAGCCTCTTCAAGATTAGCATTAACCTCCTTGGAGACATTCACTGCCTGGTTCCAAGCTACATCAGCAAGTTGAAGAGATGACTCAGCCAATTTAATCTTCTTCTCCCAAGTAGCCTTGTCCTCTTCATACTTCTGTCGGGATTCCCCTAAAGACTTTGACAATCCATCAAGGTATTACTAAACGCCACTGGATGAGGTCAAAGCTTTGATGGATTCATCCTTCTCCATAATATTGTCGAAGTACACAAACAACTGAACACAGTAATGATGAATTAGAAATATAAGTATGATGACCACTTACGAATGCAAGAAGTTGGACTGCCACATCAACAACCTTATCCTGAGGAGTTGAAGTATCAGTAGCTCGACAGTCGGGCAACATCTCTGACTTGATCAATTTATTGTCCACGTTAGGGGTAAGGACAACTGGAAAACTAGCCCTTAGAGAAGAAATCCCAACTCCAGAAGGTTGGGCAACCGTATCTACATGCCTTTCAGCAGGACCCCTCTTTAATCTCTTCAATGGAGTATCTTCAATCAAAGATGCTGTCTATTTTGGGACGACGCTTCAATCAAAGGTGGTACCTCTTTAGAGGCAACAGGGGGCTCCTTACTGACATTTTTTATAGGAGGAACATCATCCTTCTTCTTCGTTCCATCAGTTGGAACATCTCTTTTGCTCTTTTTTGCTCCTTCAACACCAGGAGCGTGTTTGATAAAGAACTCGGGTAACCTCCTCTTCTTCGTCATTAAATCAGCAATAGAGGCTCCCAAATTAGAAGAAGATTCTCCTGCAATTGCTGCAGAAGTTAATGTTTGATCAAGATCAACCACCACCGGAGAGATAAGAGGTCGGGCAATGAAAGATGAAGTGGTATTCTTGTATCTCAGCATATAAGAAGCAGACCTCACATGCTCCCCATTGATGGATTGGTGCAAACCCCAAATAAGTGTCAAATTTTTAAAATTTATGTCACACTCTTTTGTTGATTTCCTTTTGCTATCAACTGCAACAAACAAAAACTGAGTGTCAGTGACACATTTCATCAAACATAAACAGAGCTAAATTGAATAAAACTAAAAACAACATATCCCATTGCCATAAAGTGGACATCTGGGACCTTGGTAAACATCATTTCCTTTTAATGGGAGGTGTTGCCAATTTTTCATCACAACCCCATGGTCAAAATAATCCCTATTAGCGTCGAGAAGATTGACCACTAAGGCTCTACTGGAAAACCTAGTTTTTAAATAAAATGTAGTGTCACCAGTAGCCCATTTATATCAATACATAATTTCAGGAATTCCTAAGTGAGTTCCATGTATTTGATTTAACTTATATATGCCATTAACTACACTCCATGTATTTGGAGCTACTCTTGCAGGAACAATATCGAAATATTGGCAAAACTCCAAACATATGAGATTCGGTGGAAAAGAAAAACCACACTCCGCTACAAAAATGGAGGGAACCAGTGTCCCTCAGCTAAAGAAAATAAATCAGAAGAGCAAGGAGGATCCTCTAGAATAACCCAAGAGGGAATTGCAAAATTAGCCTGGAATTTATCCAATGACTCAATAAGATAAACCATAATGGATAAAGCAAAGAAAGAAGAAGGAAGAAATTCTTACAGAAAAGCAGGGAAATCTGCTAAGGCGAATGACAGAAAGAACGACAATACAAGGATAGCGTGAGAAGACAAAGAGTCCAGAAATATGCAAGTAGAAAGTATAAGACGATATGTTTCTATCGCTTTTAAATGCCCTGCATCGGGAAATAGGAAAAGAAATGATTACTATAAAAGACGATTGAGTTTTCGACGGCTAAATGATGAAAAAGACTCAAATACCCAAGCGCCTATCATAGATTTAAAATATTTACGTGTTTGCCCTTTCACGCTCAAAGTCATTAAATGCCACAAGTGTTGGAAATCAATAATCTAACAAGACTGGGTAAATGTGCCCGAGCAACTTCTGGGCATAATGTTCCACACTCTCAAATTCAACCTCAACTGTGAAACATTGGGGGCTTCTATTGATATAAAAATTAGTCAGACGACGTGGACCAATTATATGAAGACATATGTTATCTTAGGTGGAAAAATTCATATTCACCAAGCTACTCAACGGATTATCGAGCTACTAACCTTGACAAGCTACTCAATGTACAGAGCATCGAGTCAAGAAGGTCAAGCGATAATTACAGATTCAATAAATATCAGATTCAAGGAACATTATTATTATGTACCGATGCATATGTCTATTAAATAACATCGAATTGTCTATTCACATGAACAACCCTTGGGCTATAAATACATTGTAACCCCCTCCATAACGAGACGATTGAGAATTGATCATTTACAATCATCTTTAAGATCAAGGCAAAACACCCAGCAATACAAAACAATGAACGTCGGCCATTTTCCTAAGGCTGAACAACTTTAAAACCTGTTGTCTTATTTCTTATTTTATATTTATCAGTGATTAATTAATTAGATCAAACCTAGTTTTTTACATCAACACACGGAATATACTAAAAATAAGAGTGATATACGAAATACCCTCAGGTGTCAGTTCCGATGTCGTCAACTGGAATTTCCTGCAAGAACTCCAGATGGGCTGCAATGGAAAAGAGTCGGCTTCTCCACAGGTTACTCCAGATGAGTAAAAACAATCCTTTGAAGATTTAAAGATTCACACACATATATAGGAATGATTTTGTGAATCAAAAAGGCATGAAACCTTAAAAACTTGAAGTCTGTTTTCTGGGCTGTAAATCACATAAATGTGTACGAAAAAGACTTGAAAAAAACGTGCAGAATGGGTACAAATATTTATACGAAAATCGAGGTAGCGCCATCGTTCGAACGACAAAGTCATGTCGCTCGAACGAGAACACGTGTCGCTCGAACGAGATCGCTCGACATGCTCATGTCGTTTGAACGACAGAGTGATGTCGTTCGAACGAGCTCGACGACCAAAAATGCCCACTTCTACACTTAGAAAATTTTTTGCTTTTGTGTTAAAAAAATCAGACTTCGAAAAATATTTCTTAAAACATTCCCAAATATTTATGCAAATATTAACAACTCCAATAAACCATTTTACCAAATAACGCGTCGTGGAGTAGTGGGAACGGTTGAGCAACACGTCACATGTAGCATGATGCACGTGTGAAGATGGTGGATGCATGGATTTGGATCAAGGCCGTCGTGGATGATCGTGTTGATGTGCCGAATATATGTGATCTAGGAAAAATAAAAAATTCCTAGATTCTAGCCCGGACATTTATAAAATTATGTCCTTACAAATCTCCACTATGTCTATGCCAGTACATACATAAAAATTTGAATTATGCTATCTCCATAAAGCAAATGACATATAAGATAATATCCCCATTAAACCCTCAAACTGAGAATACTAACTGACATGTCGTCAACCAAACTTCAACATCTTCATATCTCCAGCTTTTCTCATCAGGGTGTGTAATCTAATAATCATAAATTTTGTACCTACACACATTAGATAAAGAAGATAACCGTGACACGCAACAGTTTGAAATATAATGACATGAAAAAATCAAAGATCAATTAAGCTTAAGCAAATCATTGATAAATCAACCAAACAATTCTCCCCCATAATTTATTCTCCCCCTTTTTATGATGTCCCCAAATAGACAGATATGAGAAGCACAAATAAATGAAAATGGAGAATGTCCCAAGGTAATAACCTTTCTATTTTATAAAATTTTCAAAAAATTTCACACAAAATATACAACAAAGAATCACACCATGAAAGAACACAAAAACAGCCAAGTCGATGATAGCGGAAATGTAGGGGTGTGAGCAAATTCGATAAGAAAGTCAATGCAGGTGAAAGATGAATATCGGATACTCCTAATGAATGAACTCAACATCTTCCTTAGGTGTAAAAATATGGAATTATAAGAAATTGACTCATCAAATCAACAAATCAAAGCTCAAAGTGATTTTCACACCAATAACGTCCAAAACTATTTAATGCTTTTTCAGGACTTTCAAGGAAGTGCAAACCCATTTAAATTCTACAACCAAACTCCCTCAGATTTATATTTTGTTTCGAGGTGATCTAAATTCTCAAACATTGAAGAATTGATGGTGAAACCTAATGTCCCATATTCGGCATGTATTTCTTTTTATTGTCTTTAAATTTTTTCGGGCTCTTTTAACCTCTTTGGACCCCGAATAATTAAAATACCTCAATTTTTTAGGTCCAATATAACGGCGGCTTAGAATTCGTAAAGGTCAAATGAGAACCTTTCGCATCCCTTCCCCATTTTTAAAATACCACACAGTCTCACCAAACGTCTTTTACATGCATTCCAATATTATCAAGTTTTATCGCATATGGTTCGTTGTATAGACAGAATTGAGATGGAAACACTCAAGCCAATATGTGATAGACAAGTACAATAACCAAATAAAGCCGTGCATGTGTGCAATAAAGGAGATAAGGAGCCAAACATGTATAAATATATCATTAATCAAATCTCAAAGACTCCAAACAATGTAAAGCACATGGATGAAACGATGTAGCATCTCAAATCACTATCAAACAATCACGTGAATAATGGAAATGGAAGTTGTGACAATCAATCTTAAATGCTCATCCATAAGAGGTGTAAACAAAATACAAAAATCTTTTTGTCTTTTCTAAAATTTTTATAAAAATAAAATCTTTTTGGATTTTTCAAAAAAATAAAAAGCAAAAATAAAAATACAAATGATACAAACTAGCAATAGGAATCATATGATATGAACATGACAATGCATCCTATCCTAGACAAGGACCAACCCCCTCAGTCAACTGTGCAAATACCTAAAGACTTCCTAAAACTCTTGTATCTAAGGGCATCTAAAGGCTTCGTCAAAATATCGGCTATCTGGATGTCGGTAGACACATAACTCAGGGATATGACCTTCTCCTCAACTAACTCACAAATAAAGTGATCGCGTATCCTAATGTGTTTTATGCACGAATGTTGGACTGGATTGCGAGGTATATGTATCGCGCTCGTGTTATCACAGGAGATGGTCATGGTGTCTTGTGATATCCCATAATCCTCCAGCATCTTCTTTATCCACAGAAGTTATGTGCAGCAATTTTCGGCGGCTATGTACTCAGCCGCCGCAGTGGACAAAGAGATGGAGTTTTGCTTCTTGATCAACCAAGAGACAAGAGCAGAACCAAAGAAAAAACACCCACCATAAGTGCTCCTATAT
Organism: Sambucus nigra; assembly: GCA_949130495.1. Taxonomy (NCBI): domain Eukaryota; kingdom Viridiplantae; phylum Streptophyta; class Magnoliopsida; order Dipsacales; family Adoxaceae; genus Sambucus; species Sambucus nigra. Next base: position 444,005,718 of record OX422222.1, on the reverse strand, counting down.
CCATCTGCATCCCCAGCCCTATCAGCATCCGAGTATGCGAATAAATGATCAGTGGTATCAAAGGAATAGGAAATGCCATGGGAGAGAGTCCCACTCATGTATTTGATAATACGTTTAAGAGTGAGTAAGTGTGACTCTTCAGGGGATGCCTAATATCGCGCACGGAATCCAACATTAAAGGTGATGTCGGGACGACTAGCAGTCATGTAGAGAAGATTACCTATCATACTTCGATATAAGGTTTGCGCAATGTCCTTTCCTGAAGTGTCCTTACTAAGCTTTGTAGATGTACTCATAGGTGTATGCAAGGTTCTAAAAAACGCGGGGCGTGATCGAGGCGTGGAGGCCAAGCCTTAAGCCTTAGAAGCCTAGGCGGGCCTTGGCGTAAAAAGGCGTGAAAAGGCGTTTAGGTCTTTTTAATATATTTTAATATTTTTTAACCATAACAAGGCTATTAAAATACTAAAATTGTACATATCATAAAAATATGTCTGAATATTTGCAAATAAAAATACTATTTGATTATTTTGGATGAGATAATGGTCCGATTTGTATAAAAATCTTTAAAAGGCTATATTGTTTCACTAAAGCATTGTTGTTTTTAGAGAAAAAGTACGCCTTAAGGGTTTTACCAAGCATAAGGCGTCAAAATCTTAAGGCGGGGCGTTTCTCCCAAGCCTCAAGCCTAGGCGTGCCTAGGCGGGTTTTTTAGAACAGTGGGTGTATGTGCGTGCTTAGAAGAGTCCAAACCAAATTTCTTCACTAAGTCTCTAGCATACTTGGATTAGGATATGAACATCCCATCCTCTAGCTGACGAACCTGGAGACCAAGGAAGAAAGTTCATCTCCTCCTCAAAGTGGTGAGCAAGTTGGGAGCACGTGGATCCAAAGACTATGTCTTCCATATAGACCTGGGCAACCAAAATAGCACCGTCATCTCTCCTGACGAACAACGTCATATCAGCTCCCCCTCTCTTGAAGCCACGGGCAAAGAGATAGGAAGTAAACATCTCGTACCAAGCACGGGGTGATTGATTCAAACCATACAAGGCTTTCCTCAGATAGTAGACGTGCTCCGGGTGCTTAGGGTCTTCAAACCCTTTTAGTTGTTCCACGCAAACCTCCTCATGTAGAATTCCATTTAGAAAGGCACTCTTAGTATCCACCTGATATAACTTGAAGCGCAGATGACGTGCGATGGCGAGTTGTAAACGGACAGACTTAAGCCTCGCAACAGGAGAAAATGTCACCCCAAAGTCTATACCCTCTATATGTGTGTAGCCTTGAGCGACCAACCTCGCCTTGTTTCTGATTATGTTACCATTTTCATCTATTTTATTCTTAAAAATCCACCTGGTACCTATCACATTAGTCTTACTAGGTCGGGGGAAAAGTTCCCAGACATTTTTCTTTTTAAAATGAAGCAACTCGTCCTGCATAGTAGATATCCAGTGTTCATCCTTAATTCTTGGGCTCGACTTTAGATGTGTAACATACATGGATAACAACATTCTCTAACTGAGCACGAGTCTTGAACCCTAGGATGGGATATCCTAGGATAGTAGTAGGATTATGAATTTTACGAACCCAAGAAGGTGTTTACCCTAGAACAAGATTAGGGTCCACCCTGGATGTGGGAGACACAGTGGGAGCATCAAAAGGGAGTGTGTTATCCTCACTCAAATGGATGAAGTCAATAGACGTCGATGGTTCGTCATTTAACACAGTAATGTTTATTGACTCCATTACCTTTGAGCTCTTTAGGTTAAAAACTCAGTACGCTCTACTATTTGATGAATATCCTAGCAATATTCCCTCGTCGCTTTAAAAGTCGAACTGTCCTAATTGTTCTCTATCCCATGGGATGTAGCATTTACTCCCAAAAACACAAAAATATGCAAGGTTGGGCTTCTTTCTAGTCCACATTTCATAGGGCATTTTAAGAGTGTGTGAACGAAGGTAAACCTTATTCACCGTATGGCATGCAATAGACACTGCCTCTCCCCAAAATCTCCTAGCAATTGTATGAGATAGAATCATAGATCTATCCATTTCCGAAATCGTCCTGTTCTTTCTCTCAACAATCTTATTTTGCTGAGGAGTCTTCATAGCAGAAAACTCATTTTTGATTACTAGGCTATCACAGTAAAGATCTACTTTTTGCTCCATAAATTCAGTGTCGTTGTCACTACGTATCCTGTTAATAGTGACTCCATGTTGGTTTTGCAGGACACGACACTTGGTCGTTAAAAATTCTATAGTAATGGATTTTTCTCTAAAAAAACCGACAATCGAATATCTAGAGAAATCATCCACCATCACGAGGATATACCTCTTACCACCCAGACTCTCAGTACGATTAGGACCCATAAGATCCATGTGAATTAATTCAAGCACACGGGACGTGGTAATGGAATGCAACTTCTTATAGGGACTACGGATCTGCTTGCCCAACTGACAGGGTCCATAAACCGTGGAAGTTGGCTTTCCAAGTGTTGGTAAGCCACGTACTAGGTCCTTTTTAACTAATCGTGTCAAATCTCTAAAGTTCACGTGACCTAAACGTTGGTGCCACAGATCCATAGGAGTGATCGTGGCACTGTTGAAGACAAGTGAGGACTTGGGCACAGTCCCATAATAATTATCCTCTGTCCTCACCCCTTGTACTAAAATTTTATCGGCTTGATTATAGACATTACACGCGTCCCGATCAAACTTTACGGTAAAGTCAGCTAATACTGAGAAGGTTTACTTTCAAACCTTTGACGTACAAAATATTCTCTAGCTTAGGAAATCCTGGTAACACTATCGTACCACGTCCTACGATGCTAGACTTGCTCCCATCTCCAAAGGTGACTTAACCTTCCTTATGATCCTCTAGGTAGATAAAAAATGAGACATCACTGGTCATATGTCTGGAGCACTCACTATCAAAATACCACTGTGAGGTATTATGTGCTTTGAGAGAGACATGAACAATAAGGGCCTTTTCGTCTTTCTTAGTACCCAAGAAGTGGTAACCTTCTGTTTACCTTTGTTGTTGTTGGTTTTAGCCGGGATACGGGAAGCATTCACTGACGAAAAAGACATCCGTCAAAATTCCTCCATTAAACTCTGTGATGTGGTGGATAAAAACTCAATGAGCTCTCTCAGATTGGTAAAATCATCAGTACGATGTGGTGGAGCATATGTACGTGAATTCCAACCCAAACTATACCAATATTCTCTCAGGTTGCCTTTTCTTTTGCAGTACGTACAAAAGAACACAGTCTTAGGCAGACTTTAGTTTGCTTTTTTTAGTCGAACTCTCCTTCGTGGTTTTTGACGATGGCCATATGGAGTTGTAGTAAACTTGGGAACTAGTCCAGGTGCTATTTGGGACGTGGAGACACCATCAAAACCTATTCCCTACCTATCGCCAAAACCTAAAGTGGGACTGAGGAGCATCTTTCCAGATCTTTCCTCGATTTGAACCTTGACTTCCCGTGCTCTCTCAAGATCATGAGTAAGTTGGGCTAAAAGACCTTCAAGTTTCTTCCAAATCTCCATGGAGGGATGGAGCTCACTCGTAAGACTAGCCACTTGTTTATCCAGGTCCCCTTTCTCTTTCTTAAAACAACTCTCTCACTCTCCAAACAGTCTCTCTCTTTCTCTAAACTGAATTTCTCTCTTAACACAGGAAGACTCTCTATCTCTCAAGGTAGTGTAGGTGGAGGAATCTTTCTCTCTCGCTTCTCCTAAATCTTCCTCTAAAGCGGTGATCCTAAGAACTAATGCTTTGTTACGATTTTTGGTTTTCAATGACTCAGCGTAGGCGCGTTGAAGATTACTCTCGCTCTCACTTGCAGCATCGTCCCCCTCACTCACTTCGTTCTCATTATCGAGGAGCACTAGAGGTACTCACATGAGTAGCCATAAATGCGGTAAAGTTACACTCATGCGATGACTCGTCTCCAGAGTCCACCGAATTGGACTCACGGTCTGTGACACCCCGCCCAGTTAAATATCTGGTGATCAGTCCTTTATAAAATTTATAACAAAATGTTCGGTTGGTTCCTTCTTAGCATCACTGTCAAAAAATTAAATCCAATTAATTACCTAACATTTAATTAATCTAGTGTCAAAACATTTTCCAATTTAATTTGAAACCAAATAATTCAATTAATTTCTGAACATTTAATTATAAACCATACACAAGAAATGAATGCTGACTGAATCAAATACAGTATAATTAAGACTGGATAAAACCTTCCAGTTCAAAGTCACAGACCAAACCATACTAAATACTTAATCCAACTGAAAAGAACTACAAAGGAACTGAGTACAACCCCGCTAATGAGAATGGGTGACACATCCCCGAAATAAAATATCTGAACTAGGAACTGAATGAAATGAGAGAAGCGTCTAATCTCAATGACTTGCAACTTCCACAACAGCTGTAGCTCGGCAAAATATCCAAGTATCTAGAACCGATGTCCTTGTGGCTGGGCACCTGTACTAATGCATGCATGTATATATATATAGCAAAAAAGAGAAGAAATGCAAGAGACGGGTCAGAGTGCGATGTTTTAAAAAGATTTATTAGCAAGTATTTAAAACAGCATTAAAGCAAGTATTATATGCATGTTAGTTCGAACTCTCACATGATATTCTCACCTCTCGACTAGTGTGCACGCCTAACGTACATCTAATCTAACCTAGCCATCTGACACACTCCTAACTAGGAAAAAGGTTTATCCTTCTAGTTACCCCTCGTAGTAGTATTCCGTATTTGGTCTCAACATTTATCATTTTAAATAAGTGTTATCACACTAAAGTTAAGTATTTACTATTTATGTTATTAAAGATTTCACTATCTTAATAGTCTGCAATTATCTCATTGTAGATATACCATAAGCATACATATATACCCCTCACTATTATATGTATATATGCATTAACACAATCTTAATAGCCTACAAATATCACATTGTCATTATAACACAAGTATACACATATATATATATATATATATATTAACATAACACCCCAAGGATATACCTGTATTGCATTGCATACTCTGCTATCATGTCCCGGTACATCTCGTACACAAACAAGGACTATCGGTTCGAAAATCTCCCATGAACCATATAAACAAATCACACATACCTATGGGTCACGCACATACCTACGCTCCCATAGTCAGCTGACTTATCAACTCACAAATAAGTCTTCACAGTCCTATGTTCTGAGATACAAGTCAAATATCCCCCCGAAGGTCACCCAGGATAAGATCGTCTCTACACAACCCCCCGCGATAGCAAGCAACTAGGTATGTTATACACATAATATCAAATATAAGTATAGACACAACCAATCAAATCAAACGATATACACATAACCAAATATCATATTCCATACGTAGTATTTTTATCACTAAATACTATCAACATATTTTAAAATTACGATATTCCCTCTCTCATAATATATTTAAGGATAATATGTCACCAGAAAACCCTTAATACATAATCATAAGAAGTCCCACAAGTAACCATTAATTTCTTTTCTTATAAGTCCTATATCTTCAGAACTAATATCATAAGTATTTATCAGTTAATACTCTCGACGCATTTACAATTATGATTATCTCTCTATCGTAATCTTCAAGGTAAACTCACCGTCCCAAATATTTAAACCATTCCAGCTAAACAACTCCCAATAACTCTGCACTATTTTGGGTTCATCGAACACTAGTTTTCCTCACTCAAATTGGTTGTTTACCCAAAGAGGGACAATATAGTAAATTCTCTAAAAATTAGAAACCTCGCTCGAACCAGAAGAAGATCTCGCTTGAATGACATACATGTGTCGCTCGATCCAGCTTCGCGTGATATCTCTATCTCGCTCGAACGACTTCACGCGAGATACTAGTCTCGCTCAAACGACTCACTTCGTACGACATCTCGCGACCTGGGTTGTTTCGTCCCCTACCTCCAGATTCAGCGTTTTCCCACCATTTTTACTCTTAAAACCTCTAAAGATCAAGCCCAAACTTCCAACAATCAATACCAAACATTATTCTAATATATATGTGATTTCCCATAACCTAACATCATTAAATCATCACCAATCATCCATATAGTTCAAAATCCCCAATTTATTATCAAGAACCCTAGTTCTTAAAGTGATGTGAATAACTTCTAAATTAAACCCAGATTTTGTTCATGGAAATCATCATAATTTTGTAGGCATTATGTTATCTACATATGGGATTCAAATTCTTATCAAATCAGCCCTAATTTATGATATAGTTCTCCAATTTCACCCAAATTAACTTTCATAACAAGGTTTATTAACCTAGACTAACATGAACACAATTATCACTAAAGAAAGCTAGCAATAAACACTTGCCTCGATTTCAAAGGTCTGATCCGTTGGTGTTGTTGCGTTGCTCGCGTTCTGATCTACACGATGGTGGTGGTGGTTGTGCAAGGTGGTGTAAATTGACTCTCCTCCTTTGGAATTTTCTCTCCCTTACCCGCTGTGGCTCTCTCTTGATTTTGGTGTATCCTAACCGTAATTGTCCCCAATTAGCTAATATAATATTTCTCCAATTTTCGTCCATTTAATTCCCCCAAAAATCCAAATTACAAAACTACCCCTACCGGGTGCCGGCTTGGCCTAAAAATATCCCGGAGTTCAAATAGAATACCCGGGTAGAGTTTTCTGACTATCTCAACCCCTCCGGACTCAACGACGCACTCTAAATAATCATACGAGTTACTTAAAATAATTTACCTTTTTATTCCCCTTATTTAATCTCGACATGACTCACACGCATGTCCCGGCTTAATATACCTGTGACACCCTGCCTAATTAAATACCGGGCGATCAATCCTTTATTAAATTAAAATCAAGGTGAACAGTTAGTTCATTCTTAGCATCATTGTCGCCAATTAAAATTTTCAAATTTAAATACCCTGATTAATTAAGCTAACTGCCAAAACCATTTAAAACCTGATTTCCATTTTATTAAATCCAATTATAAAACCTTTGACCATAAAAATTTTAAGAGTCACACATTAAGTATAAGAATATAAATGAACATCCAAGAGTTTAACCATCAATAACAAATCCCAACTTTAAAACACCAAAGGAAAACATCCTGACAGTAATAAATCCCGAAGTAAAGATACTGAAAGTAAAATAATTACAATCTCTGACAAAACCAACTGAATAATGGAAAAGGGCGACACAGGCCCCACTGGATAAAACTGAACTAGAAGTGGAGTCAACAATGAAGTCGTCTAAGGTATGGCCTGCAACTCCCACAAAAGCTACAACACGTTCCATCCAAAGAATTCTAAGTATGATGCCCCTGTGGCTATATATATATATATATATATACACACACACACACACAAGAGAGAAGAAATAACAGCAAACGAGTCAGAGCCCGATTGTAAAATTGTTTTAAAATAGTTTAGCAAGTATTTAAAATGCTTACCGGCTAATGCAACAATCATATTAGTATGCGACTCTCTCTCGAGAATTCTCACCTCTAATCTAGTGTGGACGTCTACCGTACTAATGAATCTCATATATCTCTCTAACTTATTCTCCATAAGTCTTAACACGTGAAATTAAGGTTATGAAATTCACTTTAGCAAATCTATCTCTCCAAGATTTCTTACGTTATTCCGAATAATTCCATATCGTTATAACGTTTCCGAATACTTATAGTGAAGTGAAACATTTATTCATTTCTTAACTACTTATACGTACAGTATAAAGTTCCCATATAGATATGCGTATATATATTAGTTACACAAATAATATATATACAAACGACACACCACATAAAATCTATGGTGCAAAGTTCCCATATATAAGTAGATATATATACCCATTGCTCATATAATATATATACATACTATCTGCACCCCACATACAAACTATGGTGCTGGCATACGCTGCTATCAAGTCCCCGTATCACTGGTACTAAGGGAATACTAGTTCGAAATCACTCTCAAACTGTATTAACACAAAACACATACAAATGGAGGCGAAGCATAGTTTCCAGCCCTAAGAGGTCATCACATACCCTCACGTCTCTCACAACCATCTGACTATCACTGAGATAGGCCGTAATCAAGGATACTATCTTCTAGGGTACGAGTCGTTATCCCCCATAAAGCCTCAATCGAGATAAGACTATCCCGGCGCGGAAACCCCCATGATAGCAAGTAGCACGGGTACGATTTTTACACGAAATTATATATGCACAATCACACCGTCATATATATATATATATATATATATATATATATATATATTCTCATCCACGTTACTAAATTAGTTGCACTCATGACCCATAATTATAATTATCCGTTATTACACATTTTACTCGATTATTTCGTATAACGGACTCGTTCATTTTATTCTCGTAATTAAGTTATTCTAAACTCACTTCTCGTCTCTCGAAGTATTATCTTTACCTAAGTACAATTTCAGTAGGCCCTCACTTACCTTCTACTCCAACTTCCTAGATATTTCGATTATTAAATCAACGCACGTATGATTTTCCAAGTATAAATATCTCCCCGTTTACCCTTTATTTACCTTCACATTAAAGTCCCACTTATCGGGGTTTATCTTGACCATACTGGTCCTTTTTATGCTCCATTATGTTCTAGTAACCCTAATCAAGGTTTACTACGCATAAAATCGGATTAAGCTAACAGGAGCAAAAATGCAGTTTTCTAGGAGGGGTCGATCGATCAATGAAATGGGGTCGATCGATCGATCTATCGATCGATCGATCAAGTAGTTATGGCGAAACTGCAGAAAACCCAGCTACCAAAATCTTACCCCAAACTCATCCAAATCATCATGTTTCAGTCCCAACCTCCCAACCACTTATACTACATGTCCTGTATACCCATATAAACAATATCCTACGTAAAACATGCGAGTTTTCATCAACTATATCAAAATGAAAGGGTAAAATCTATATAAATCTCAAGAACCCTAATATTTTTCTTTAACTTAGTTTCTTCCATTCTTTTTCCAGATTTTCTATCACTAGCATCATGGAAATTCGTGGTTCAACCTCTACATGTGAAATGGATTTCGAGAATATAATCTTTACCTCTACAACATGTAATTTTGTCTCCAATTAATGTTTTCCTTCAAGAACACTAATTCTAATCAACCCTAGACTAATATAAAAGAAGCATTAACTTGATTAAAGAAAGATAAATACTTGCCTAAAATTCACAGTTCTGATTTGTGGAAGAATTTGGTGTGGTTGAGATCCTCGTTGTGCGATCTACCATTTGGCGGTGACTGCGGTGCAACCGGAGGAGTTCTTGGCCTAGAACTCCTTGGAAAGCTTCTCCCCTTCCTCTCCAATGTCCGTCATTATTTTTTGGTTATGCTAACCCTAGAAAAAAACTCTTACCATCTGATATAACCCTAGCAAATTCGTGGGTTTAATTACCCATAATTACGAAATGTCCAAATTGCCCTTCCGGGGTACTAATTAAGCCTAAAAACGCCCCGAGACCCAAACTAAACCTCCGGGTACATTATTTTGACTATCTCGACCCTTCCAGACACTTTGGCGCACTCGAAATGACCATACGGGCAACTTATAATTTATTCACTTTATATAATAATAATTTAGTCCTGACATGACGCAGGCGCGTCCCGACTTAATATCCATAATTGTCATTTTATTCACACGTGACAATTTTTATAAAATAAATATCATATATTACTATACTCATCTAGTAACATTCAACAAATTTCCAATAATTACTAACTCTCGTCACGCTAGTAAATATTTAAAACAACTTTCCGGATTAAAATTAAATTAATTTATCTCAATTAAATTTAATAACTCCCTAAATTTAAAAGCCATAAAATACGGGGTTTTACATACTTCCCCCCTAATAACGAAATTTCGTCCCGAAATTCGAAAAATAGGACTTACCTCGTAGAACAATTATGGATATCTTTTCAGTACGCAAATTATCTACATAGTAAGTCGCTTAATTACTATACCCCCCGCCTCACAACAAGCTTGATTAACATTCTCATTGGAGACACTTCACATGGTGCTCCTAACTCACAACATTCACATAGGTCACGGCTATACATTATAAATTTCCATGATCTCACTATCATTGGGAGGCCGCACCTCACTACATGACAACTACTCGGATTTTTTTTATATACAAAACTCCCATTCTGAGAAAAAAAAAACCATACTAACATTTGACCACTCTTGTTCACCCAAAACAGTTGTGGAATTCTACCATAGTTATCGGATTATTCTCGAACGATCCAAAATTATGATTATCCATTCACCTCTAAACATACGGAAGGAGAATAGTCGACGTTCTTCCACCTCAAAACCTTAATAAGTACCTCATACGTGAAAAACAGGTACGAGTGCTTCTACAGAGCACTCCTGAAATCACCGTACCAAGATTCCAAAATTTACTTCACGTGGCACCACTAATCTTTAACCACCGTGCGCCTATTCGCTGGCTACGGTTGATACATCTTACTCGAAATGAAACCTTATCTCCGCTAGTTCCTGAAATCCCATATCAAAGGTGGGATTCACAAATCTCATCCCTATTCAGAAATTAATACTATGTCGGACCATGTACTGGCGCGATCCTTCCTTTCAAAGGAAGTCTGGGCACACTAGTTAATATTGTAAACCACCCAAAAGTAATATCAATCACTTCCTTATTGGGCGACTTATTTCACATGTTCGGATGAACCCTTGATCTTGTTTTGAGGATGGTAACCCATCCAAGAAGTTTATCGACTTTACCGATGTCTTCCAATTACAGGAATTGTCGATAAAAACAAAATTCTCTGGTTGATTCTCCTCTTCCAACCGAACCCTACCTATGGGCAGTGCATGTAGAGACTACTCATTACGTCCCGCTAAACATCGATTTTTCCTTGAAAGGTCTCACATTAAGTGACACGTAATACTCCCCTTCCTTCCTTAGTGTATGCCAAAAGTTACGACCCGTGCTCTTTTCTCCACGATGCACACTTCTGGATCTTTTGTACCATACTAACATCATCACTCTTTGTATGCGCAAGTCGCTCTCACACTTGACTAATAACAACTCCGCTCCGAGTGTTTTTCATAATAATTAAATTCTACTCTATTCAAGGAATACCCCTTTTTAAATGGCTTCCCACAACCTTCCAATCAAATTAGGGTGTGATATTCTAATTGCACACTTACGTATGGATTATCGCCCCTTATGTGAAGTTTAATCCACTCTATCACTTCCACTTCATTATGCTAGTCCCACAAACATATATTTCACACGTCTATTACCACGTCCCTTCAACTTGGATGATTTTAACATCATCTAACCAAGATGCCCACATTTTGTAACACCCTGACTGCACTGGGAGAGCGAACGACGCGCTACTCATCTGTAGAACTAACTAAATCCAATGAAATATAAGGAATAGGGCATTCAAATTCCATGACAACAAAAGTGGAACACAAAATATCAACCTTCTTCAGATAAGTACAAGAATTTTCCCAAATAGGTACAACAACCAAAATAAATCACTAATGCTCTATTCATCAAAATAAATACAAGTCATCTCTTTTGTATAATAAGAATTCTTTCCAGATAATTCGTGCTAAAAAAATCATCCAAACTCTTAATTTACATTGTGTTCTAAACGCGGTTACAACACTTGGGTACTCTCAATCGCCCTAGAAATCGAAAATTTTAAATCCTCCTTACCATCGTTCCACCCCTCAACTCGTGGGGATAACTTTCAATGCTTTCTTACCACATAACCGGCTCCACTGGACTTAAATCATGATTTAACTTCTAACTTATAGATATAATTACCTACCTCTAGTACGACCGAGGTACCGAACTCACGGACTAATGACCAAACATCTCCCTAATTCCAACCTTATGCTAAGTTTCATGCGTGGGATGTCTCGCAAAGCTAAATCTAAACAAGGAACCCCCCCCCCCTTATACACTACTACCTAGCATTATCGGTTATCAAAATCCGTTAGGTCCTCCATCCATAACATGTACCCCTTTATTCCGTCTCTTGACAGAAAAGTTACATTTCCTCCCGTAATTACACTTAACAAAGAACATTTCACCCATTGCACTATCGTTCAGTATTGGTTGGTGGTAGTTGCATTCCATAAACCTCGAATACATACAATCGGAATTCTCGAAATCCCTTTCCCTAATAATAGAGGTATAACTATTAACTCCCACATCTCTAGAGGATAGATATAACAATGCACTATTCCTATCACCAAGTCCTGAGTGATAAACATAATACTGATTTAAATATTTTTTTCTCAACAGTAAACCCAATACATACTGAATCATAATGACAAAGTCCATACATACATCAGTATCTAATATCTCGAGCCCACTATCCCCTCCGAAGTCTCTAGGATAGATAATATAAGTGTGAGTCCTACCTTCTTGCAGGTGAAGCCTCGCCAGAACAAAAAACATGCTGCACTAATGCAACCACTCCGATAGCCTTGCAATAATTCCCCACTATCGTACTAACCATTTCTATAACATTGTAACAAAGATAATATCATACTCGCATATCGCATAACTACAACGAGTAACCTCAATAAAGTACATAACACTGTGAATATACACATTCATCCTCCGCGGATAGCATTAAAGAAAAATCTCGTTACACTAGGGAAAAATATTCACATAATAATAACGTTTATAATTATACGCATTAAACTCGTCTCACATGCTAATCTAGAAATGAACAAAACATAGTGACTCGCTCGTATCACATAAACACGCCTCATCCTCTGAGGATACAACTTATACTTTCACCTTGCCAATCGTCTCGACTGTACAAATGATCTCCGGACATAACACGTCTGTCAAAACCAAAACAAAACTACTTTAATCATTGTCTTTTACTAGGCACCGTATTCTTGTCCCTTTACTCACTTCAAAAAATATTATCGCGTGTGATTTCACTCCCCACAAAATACCTCAACACATAATCCACTAATCACCTCTCCTACTAACCATGTTAGGATTGTCCTTCTCTCGGACTTTAGTAGACTCGGTTCCTGTTGGCTACCCTAATAATTCCTTTAGCCTTTTAGGCCCTAAGGAACATGTCACTGTCTATAATAGTCCTTATAGAATTTACCATCACTTCGTAAGAATTCAATTATCTGAATCATTTAAATGGGTCCCCTGATGTGTATCCACACCCCTTTGTGGTGCTACACCACCACCATTGTATTCAGTCTTATTCTCGACTAAATTCTTCAATTCTTTTAGCTTCCCACACAAAGGAGCATTATCATCTTTACTGATAAAATACGACATTGTCAACCCCTGAATCGGCCGTCCATCAGAATTTTCTCTTTGAGTGTTATCAACTATTATTACGAGTCGATCTCCCACTTGGAGTCGTTTCCTCCACTTGTATCTACATCTTCCGATACAAAATTCGCTAACGGTTAAGATTCATATTCACAAATGGACCTCTGTCACGTCCTCCTGTGATGAGTTCATGACAACATTCACTCCTAATCCTAAACATCTGATGGAGGAACAAACAGTCAACACTGTACCTAAGGTTCTCCTATAGATATAGCATTCCACTTCTAAAATTGGTGGTTGACTCCCATCATTATAACTTCGTTCCGACAGCCAAGAAACTTTTCTCTAAATTTTCACTTACAGTTAGCCACACTCCGTCCTATATCTAAACGTTTGGATACTTTACCTCCTTTGGTAAACACACACAATTCCATCATTTCTAGAATTCCCACTGACAGTTAATTACACGTTTTATAACACGTTGGGTGAGTTTACTCTTGCACCTCATTCGACTATAGCAGCATTTGGAAATCATGGTTGCGCCTTAGTCACCTTTCTAGTCTTGGCTTCTCGTGCAGTAATGGAGGTGACCTCGACTACAGTCATCTTCCTCGAATATATTTTACAACCTCAACTGAGCCCTGCCCCCTGATGTCCGCTTAACGGTCCTCTTCTGACATCCGTCATCGCTCGGCACACGAACACATCCGAACGAAATTAGAATTCACTAATGTATATACGTTATAGCTGGAGACCGAAATCTCATCAAAGAAATTGACAATCCAAAACGTAGGGCTCTATATCAAACAAAGCAACGTTGAAAGCATAATAAGCCGCACAGATCCAAAAGGACACTAGAACCTCATGCTCTGATACCACGTGTGACACCCCACCTAATTAAATACCGGACGATGAATCCTTTATTAAATTAAAATCAAGGTGAACAGTTGCTTCATTCTTAGCATCACTGTTGCAAATTAAAATTTTCAAATTTAAATACCCTGATTAATTAAGCGAAGTGCCCAAAACATTTAAAACCTTATTTCCATTTTATTAAATCCAATTATAAAACCTTTGACCATTAACATTTTAAGAGTCACACATTAAGTATAAGAATATAAATGAACATCCAAGAGTTTAACCATCAATAACAAATTCCAACTTTAAAACACCAAAGGAAAACATCCTGACAGTAATAAATCCCGAAGTAAAGATACTGAAAGTAAAAGAATTACAATCTCTGACAAAACCAACTGAATAAGGGAAAAGAGTGACACATGCCCCACTGGATAAAACTAAACTAAAAGTGGTGTCAACCATGAAGTCATCTAAGCAATGGCCTGCAACTCCCACAAAAGCTACAACACGTTCCATCCAAAGAATCCTAAGTATGACGCCCCTGTGGCTGGGCACCTATAATATATATATATATATATATATACACACAAGAGAGAGAGAGAAGAGATAACAACAAATGGCTCAGAGCCCGATTGTAAAATAATTTTAAAATAGTTTAGCAAGTATTTAAAATGCTTACCGGCTAATGCAACAATCATATTAGAATGCGACACTCTCTTGAGAATTTTCACCTCTCATCTAGTGTGAACGTCTACCGTACTAATGAATCTCATATCTCTCTCTAACTTTTTCTCCATAAGTCTTAACACGTGAAATTAAGGTTATGATATTCACTTTAGATAATCTATCTCTTCAAGATTTCTTACGTTATTTAGAATAATTCCGTATCGTTATAACGTTTCCGAATACTTATAGTGAAGTGAAACATTTATTCATTTCTTAACTACTTATACACACAATATAAAGTTCCCATATAGATATACGTATATATATTAGTTACACGTACAATATATATACAAACGGCACCCCACATAAAATCTATGGTGCAAAGTTCCCATATATAAGTCGATATATATACCCATTGCTCATATAATATATATATATATATATATATATATATATATATATACATACTATCTGCACGCCACATACAAACTATGGTGTTGGCATACTCTGCTATCAAGTCCCCGTATCACTGGTACTAAGGGAATACTAGTTCGGAATCACTCTTGAACTGTATTAACACCAAACACATACAATTGGAGGCGAAGCCTAGTTTCCAGTCCTAATAGGTCAGCACATACCCTCACGTCTCTTAGGACCATCTGACTATCACTCAGATAGCCTGTAATCAAGGATACTATCTTCTAGGGTACGAGTCGTTATCCCCCATAAAGGCCCAATTGAGATAAGACTGTCCCGGCGCGAAAACCCCAGTGATAGCGAGTAGCTCGGGTACGATTTTTACACATAAATGATATATGCAAAATCACACCGTCATATATATATTTATGTATTCACATCCACATTACTAAATTAGGTGCTCTCACGACCCATAATTATAATTATCCGTTATTACACATTTTACTCGATTATTTCGTATAACGGACTCTTTTATTTTATTCTCGTAATTAAGTTATTCTAAACACACTTCTCGTCTCTCGAAGTATTATGTTTACCTAAGTACAATTTCAGTAGGCCCTCACTTACCTTCTACTCCAACATCCTAGACATTTCGATTATTAAATCAACGCACATATGATTTTCCAAGTATGAATATCTCCTCGTTTACCCTTTATTTTCCTTCACATTAAAGTCCCACTTATTGGGGTTTATCTTGACCTACTGGCCCTTTTTATGTTCCATTATGTTCTAGCAACCCTAATCAAGGTTTACTACGCATAAAATTGGATTAAGCTAACACGAGCAAAAATGCAGTTTTCTAGGAGGGGTCGATCGATCGATGAAATAGGTTCGATCGATCGATGCTCTGGGGTCGATCGATCGATCAAGCAGTTATGGCGAAACTGCAGAAAACCCAGCTACCGAAATCTTACCCCAAACTCATCCAAATCATCATGTTTCAGTCCCAAACTTCTAACCACTTATACTACAAGTATTGTATACCCATATAAACAATATCCTACGTAAAACATGCGAGTGTTCATCAACTATATCAAAATAAAAGGGTAAAATCTATATAAATCTCAAGAACCCTAATATTTTTCTTTAACTTAGTTTCTTCCATTCTTTTTCCAGATTTTCTATCACTAACACCATGGAAATTCGTGGTTCAACCTCTACATGTGAAATGGATTTCCAGAATATAACTTTACCTCTACAACATGTAATTTTTGTCTCCAATTAATGTTTTCCTTCAAGAACACTAATTCTAATCAACCCTAGACTAATATAAAAGAAGCATTAACTTGATTAAAGCAGGATATATACTTGCCTGAAATTCGAAGTTCTGATTTGTGGAAGAATTTGGTGTGGTTGAGATCCTCGTTGCGCGATCTACCATTTGGCGGTGACGGTGGTGCAACCGGAGTTCTTGTCCTGGAACTCCTTGGAAAGTGTAATACCCCGTGATTTTAATGACTTTTAAAATGGGTTATATTTTAAATTAATGGATTAATTGGATTTTATTATTAATTAATTCATTTGGGTTTTATCCGAATTAAGGATATTAAAATGAATGATTCTGAATATTACTTAAAGATATTTAGGTAATATATGAATGTGATGTTATTGATATTGTTGTGAGTTGTTAATTCATTAATTTGAATTTTTAGTCGAACGCGGTATGGGACGTGTCGGGACTAATTTATTTAATTAAAAAGGAAACTTATTTTTACATCAACCTTATATTCGTTTCGACTGCGTAGTTACATCCGTAAGGGTTGAAATAGTCAGAAAAGTCTATTTGGATGTTGGTTTTGGGTCTCGGGTCATTTGGAAATGAAAAGACACCCAAAAAGGGTATTTTGGTTATATTTACAGGAGGGATGAATAGTGATTTTGAGTTTTGTCTTATTATAAGTATTTGGAGATTAGTTGAACGTGGGTTCATTCATATCTTCTACACAAAATTGAAAGGTCATCTTCTTAGAGAAAGTGAAAGGTTGCTTGGAGAAAGAAAAGCTTGATTGGAAAGGAGGATAACCAAAGGTCAAAGGTCACCACCACCATCACCGCCGGAAGTTGGCCAGAGAAAGGGGAGAACCACCTATGATATACAACCCCAAAGGATTAGATCTTCATTAGAGGCAAGTGTTTGATAATTGCAATCTACGTTTGTATATTGTCCATGTTAGAATAGTTATAAAAAGATGAGATTTTTCATGTTTAGAAGATGAAAAGATAAAGTTGTTAATGGATTTCTAGATAATGGAGATATATAGGAATCAAACTCATGTTGTAGGTAGATAGTAATCCACGAAATATTCACAAATCTGTTGAGGAAATTATGAGAATCATTGGTGTATTCTTGAAGATATCATGTATATTATTTTTTGGAAAAATAGGATAAATATATTATTTTAATTCAAACTCTTAATGACTCTAGAATGTTTAGATCAGTAGAAATCATTTGTATATGTTGATATGTCATGTAGTAAGGATTATAAGTCATTTGGGTTGTTAATATGAAGGTTTGATTGATCAAAAATTGTTAAACCCGTAGTAAAAGAAATGCAGAAAACTGGGTTGTTATTTGGGCGATTGATCGATCGACCCCCTGCCTTCGATCGATCGACCTCCCCAGAATCCTTGAAGTTGTTTCTTTTTAATGCTTGTTCGTATCCCAAACCTTTTGTAAATCTTTGGTGATTATTAATTGGATATTATGGGACTTAGGGAAGATCAGTAAGACCTAGATAAGAATCGAATTAATATGATTGGGATTTAATGGATTAGAATAATGATAGTTAAATTGAAAGAAATTTCGGTTGCTATATTGATGTGTTGGATTATAATTTGTATGCATGAGGATTAAGGATAGGTCCAGTAGGGGAGATTTAATATAGCACCTGGGTAGCCTTAGGGTTACAATTTGAGCATCAAGGACTGAGTTTAAGCTCATTATTGATTGCGCAAGGACTGACTGTAGTACAAGCGCTTAGTGGTATGGCTACTGGATAGAGATGAGAGTTTAGACCACATTAGGTTGAAAGAGGGGATGAGGTTATCCCAGTTGCATATTTGAAGTTGACGGACCTCCACGACCGACAAAGTTAAGTAGTAGTGTATTGGAGGGGTTCCTTGTTTGGATTTCGTTTTGCGAGACGCTTCGCGCATGAACCTTAACGACGTCGGGAGTGAAGAGATGCTATAGGATGTGAGAGATATAATGCTACGTATGGGAATTATCTTAGGGTAATGTGAGTACCATGTTGATATTTTATTATAGGTAGATGATAATACCTATTTGATTGACTAATGATTTATGTGTATGACATACCTAGCTTACTTGCTATTGATGGGAGGTTTACGCGTGAGGGCAGTCATATCCTGATGAATCCATGGGATCTTTGATTTGTCCCTCAAGAACATAGGTCTATGAAAGACTTATCGGGGAGTTGATAAGTCCGTTGACTGTGGGTACGTAGGTATGTGCGTGACCCATGGATACGAGAACTATGTTCGCCTCCAATTTATGTGTTGTCGTTTGTGGTTCGAGGAATCCTTATCGAACCTTTAGTCCCCTATTCAGCGATCGGCGATATTGGGACATGATAGCAGAGTAATGCATTACACCCAGCTGTGACTCGAGGTGCCGTATTATATACGTGTATATATATATATATATATATAATGATGAATTTAATGTATATGTATATAGTGGTTAAATCATCTACTACGTGATAATTGTAGATACCGGTAAATGGAGAAAAAGAATTGAAATAAGTTAATGAATAGTTATTCTTATAGATTTGAAGAGCTTAATTCATATTAATGAGAAATGATTCATGATTAATGGGAAATGTATATGAATGATTATACGACGTATGGTATGGGACATACGGGGTTATGATATGGGATGAAATCATATTATGTAAATTTGTGAAGAGGAACCATTAACTAGGAGGTTAATAGGAAACGTTAAGTGTGCACTCTAGATGAGAGGTGAGAATAGCAAGTGAGAGTTTGGATCTAACATATACATAATAAATGCTTTATTGCACTTGTTAAATACTAGTTGTTTTCAAAATCATTTTCACATCGGGCTCTGACCCGTTTCCTTGCATATTCTCTTTTCTATTGTACCTTCTATATCAGGTGTCCAGCAGCAGGGACGCCAACCTTAGTTGATTTGGATAATCTATGGAGCTATGGAGTATTGCTTAGACTCTTATCTTCATTTGATTCACATTCTGTAGTATTTGTTAGATAGTGCATGTCGCCCAAAGGAACTCAATTATCTATTTTCTATCGGAGTCAAATACTATTGTATTCGTGTCATTTTAATACATTTGATATTGTTGGGAATTATTGTATTGGATTATTATGTGGGAATGTTTATTCCAATTGCATTTAAATTCTTTTGTGTTATCTGTTCGGTTATTAGTGTTGTAGAATAATATGTGTAGTGTTATTCGTAAACTAAAAATGATTTTGTTGATTTAAAATTTGGAAAGTTTTTAACACCAGCTTAATTAGGTATTGGGTGAGTTGTAAATGTTTTCGACAGTGATGCTGAAAATGAGTCAAATGTATATTCTGTTTGAATTTGGTATGGGACTGGCCACCCGGTATTTAATTAGGCAAGGTGTTATAGGTATGTAATACCCCGTAATTTTGAGGGCTTTATTTATGAATATTGTATAAGATTTTAATAATATTATTATTTTATTAATCGATATATATATATATATACATATATATATTATATTTAATTTTATTTGAAATGAATTGAATATTTAAATTCAAATTTAATTGGCTTTTGAACATTTTGTAATGGTTTAAATATGTAAAGTTGACAATTTTAAATTAAAGGGAAATATAGTAATATGCATTAGCTTAGGCTTCAAGCTATGGTTTGAGAGAGAGACTATATAAGGAATATTATTGGTGATTATAAGGAAAGGGAGATGAAAAAGAGAGGCCAAAAACGAAATCCAAAGAGGCAAAAACGAGTGGAATGAGAAGAGTCATTTTGGAGTGATTTATATATTCTTTTTGAGTGCATTCGAATGAGATTTGAGTAAACTCAAAACATATACCTGACTCAATTTTTCGTCTAGAATCCAAATCTGAAGTCAGATTGGCGATAAGAATAATTTTTGGATCTGAGTTTTAAGATAGTACTATTTGGGGTTATTGATTTGATTATTTTTGCGAGAGGAACGTGATGGTGCGATCAGATTTTGAGGATGATTTTTGTATGAAGATTCATGTAATGATTTTGAGGTATGGGGTTTTACACAATATTCTCCTTTAAATCTCGCGAGTTTATTCCGTTGATTTCATGTTTAATTGAACTCATATTTGAATTGTTAAATTCTTTGAAATCTGGAGAAATAATTGTTGAGTTATTTTGATTCATGTGGTATTATTCATGTTATTATTGAGAATGTTGTCATGAGATTTTAATATGGCACGGATGTTGGGCACCCGCCAAAATTTCTGCTTCCCGGCATATGACTTGATAAAGCATATGTGGATAGGGTGAGGCCTGGTGACCCATTGATGTGTTGTTGAGAAATTTATTGATAAATGCGATTGAGATTTGCATTTGATTTGAATATTTGTACTCGAGTTGTTACGCTTTATTCATCTCTAATACATATTTGTTGAGCATCTTTCCTGTCGTATTGTGTACATCCCCATATTTTCTTTTAGTTGGCAGGTTAGCGTGGATTTGAGCGCTATGGACCAATTGGGATGATTTTTAGCGTCGATTATTTGGAAAGAATTTTTAATACAAGATGAGAAGACTTGTATTTATTTATTTTGATGTATAGAGCATTGGAGATTTACTTTAGTTGTATTTAATCGAGAGAATTTTGTTGTATTAATTTGAAGAGATTGAGATTAGTGGTTTCTCTCGTTTGGGGGATTTTATTCAGATGCTCTATACCTTGTTACTTGTGGAATTGGTTAGTTTTATCGATAGTGGCGCTCCGTTCGCTCTCCCCGGGCGAGCGGGGTGTTACAGATGGTATTAGAGCTTAGGTATACGATAACCCTCGGGTCTTGGGTATTGGGTTTAGCATGCGGGTTAAATATGGTTTCTTTGGAAATAGAAATTTTTGAGGATATGTTAGGCGTCGTGATGGGGATGTATAGAAAATTAATTTGAGGACTTTATTGTGTGATTTTGGGAAATAGAATTGAGTAGAATTTTATTTCGAGTGTTAGGTTTCGTCAAATTTTGAGGACGAAATTCCTTTTCAAGGGGCGAAGTATGTAATACCCCGTAATTTTGAGGGCTTTATTTATGAATATTGTATAAGATTTTAATAATATTATTATTTTATTAATCGAGATATATATACTATATTTATTTTTATTTGAAATGAATTGAATATTTAAATTCAAATTTAATTGGCTTTTGAACATTTTGTAATGGTTTGAATATGTAAAGTTGACAATTTTAAATTAAAGGACAATATAGTAATATGCATTAGCTTAGGCTTCGAGCTATGGTTTGAGAGAGAGACTATATAAGGAATATTATGGGTGATTATAAGGAAAGGGAGATGAAAAAGAGAGGCCAAAAACGAAATCCAAAGAGGCAAAAACGAGTGGAATGAGAAGAGTCATTTTGGAGTGTTTAATATATTCTTTTTGAGTGCATTCGAATGAGATTTGAGCAAAACTCAAAACACATACCTGATTCAATTTTTCACCTAGAATCCAAATCTGAAGTCAGATTGGCGATAAGAATAATTTTTGTATCTGATTTTTCTGAGTTTTAAGATAGTACTATTTGGGGTTATTGATTTGATTATTTTTGCGAGAGGAACGTGATGGTGCGATTAGATTTTGAGGATGATTTTTGTATGACGATTCATGCAATGATTTTGAGGTATGGGGTTTTACACAATATGCTCCTTTAAATCTCGCGAGTTTATTCCGTTGATTTCATGTTTAATTGAACTCATATTTGAATTGTTAAATTCTTTGAAATCTGGAGAAATAATTGTTGTGTTATTTTGATTCATGTGGTATTATTCATGTTATTATTGAGAATGTTGTCATGAGATTTTAATATGGAAGGTATGTTGGGCACCCGCCAAAATTTTTGCTTCCCGGGCTATGACTTGATAAAGTATATGCGGATGGGGTGAGGCCTGGTGACCCATTGATGTATTGTTGAGAAATTTATTGATAAATGCTATTGAGATTCGCATTTGATTTGAATATTTGTACTCGAGTTGTTACGCTTTATTCATCTCTAATACATAGTTGTTGAGCATCTTTCCTGTCGTATTGTGTACTTCCCCATATTTTCTTTTAATTGGCAGATTAGCGTGGATTTGAGCGCTATGGACCAATTGGGATGATTTTTAGCGTGGATTATTTGGAAAGAATTTTTAATACAAGATGAGAAGACTTGTATTTATTTATTTTGATGTATAGAGCATTGGAGATTTACTTTAGTTGTATTTAATCGAGAGAATTTTGTTGTATTAATTTGAAGAGATTGAGATTAGTGGTTTCTCTCGTTTGGGGGATTTTATTCATACGCTCTATACCTTATTACTTGTGGAATTGGTTAGTTTTATCGATAGTGGCGCTCCATTCGCTCTCCCTGGGCGAGCGGGGTGTTACAGAAAGCTTCTCCTCTTCCTATCCAATGTCCGTCATTAGTTTTTCGTTATGCTAACCCTAGAAGACAACACTTACCATCTGATATAACCCTAGCAAATTCGTGGGTTTAATTACCTATAATTACGAAATGTCCAAAATGCCCTCCCGGGGTACTAATTAAGCCTACAAACGCCTTGAGACCCAAACTAAACCCCCGGGTACGTTATTTTGACTATCTCGACCCTTCTGGACACTTTGGCGCACTCGAAATGACCATATGGGCAACTTATAATTTATTCACTTTATATAATAATAATTTAGTCCTGACACGACACAGGCGCGTCCTGACTTAATTTCCATAATTGTCATTTTATTCACACGTGACAATTTTTATAAAATAAATCTCATATATTACTATACTCGTCCAGTAACATTCAAAAAATTTCCAATAATTACTAACTCTCGTCACGCTAGTAAATATTTAAAACAACTTTTCGGATTAAAATTAAATTAATTTATCTCAATTAAATTTAATAAATCCCTAAATTTAAAAGCCATAAAAATACGGAGTATTACATACTTCCCCCCTAATAACAGAATTTCGTCCCGAAATTCGGAAAATAAGGCCTACCTGGTAGAACAATTCTGGATATCTTTTCAGTACGCAAACTATCTACATAGTAAGGCGCTTAATCACTATAGCCCCCGCCTCACAGCAAGCTTGATTAACATTCTCATTGGAGACACTTCACATGGTGCTCCTAACCGACAACATTCGTATAGGTCACGCCTATACATTATAAATTTCTATTATCTCACTATCATTGGGAGGCCGCACCTCACTACATGACAACTACTCAGATTTTTTTTTATATACAAAACTCCCATTCTGAGGAAAAAAAACCATACGAACATTTGACCACTCTTGTTCGCCTAAAACAGTCGTGGAATTCTACCATAGTTATCGGATTATTCTCGATCGATCCAAAATTCTGATTATGCATTCACCTCTAAACATACGAAAGGATAATAGTTGAGGTTCTTCCACGCCAAAACCATAATAAGTACCACGTACGCGACAAATAGGTACGAGTGCTTCTACAGAGCACCCCTAAAATCATTATACCAAGATTCCAAAATTTCCTTCACGTGGCTCCACTAATCTTTAATCACCGTGCGCCTATTCCCTGGCTAAGGGTGATACATCCTACTCGAAATGAAACCTTATCTCCGCTGGTTCCTGAAATCCCATATTAAAGGTGGGATTCACAAATCTCATCCCGATTCAAAAATTAATACTGTGGCGGACCATGTACTGGCGCGATCCTTCCATTCAAAGGAAGTCTGGGGCACACTAGTTAATATTATAAACAACCCCAAAGGAATATCAATCACTTCCTTCTTGAGTGACTTAATTCACATGTTCGGATGAACCCTTTATCTTGTTTTTAGGATGGTAATCCATCCAAGAACTTTACCGACATCTTCCAATTACAGGAATTGTCGATAAACACAAAATTCTCTGGTTGATTCCCCTCTTCCAACCGAACCCTACTTATGGGTGGTGCATGTACATACTACTCATTACGTCCCGCTAAATATCGATTTTTCCATGAAAGATCTCACATTAAGTGACACGTAATACTCCCCTTCCTTCCTTAGTGTATGCCAAAAGTTACGACCCATGCTCTTTTCTCCACGATGCACACTTCTGGATCTTTTGTACCATACTAACATCATCACTCTTTGTATGCGCAAGTCGCTCTCACACTTGACTAATAATAACTCCGCTCCGAGTGTTTTTCATAATAATTAAATTCTACTCTATTCAAGGAATACCCCTTTTTAAATGGCTTCCCACAACCTTCCAATCAAATTAGGGTGTGCTATTCTAATTGCACACTTACGTATGGATTATCGCCCCTCATGTGACGTTTAATCCACTCTATCACTTCCACTTCATTATGCTAGTCCCACAAACATATGTTTCACACGTCTATTACCACATCCCTTCAACTTGGACGATTTTAACATCAGCTAACCAAGATGCCCACATTTTGTAACACCCTGACTGCCCTAGGAGAGCGAACGGCGCGCTACTCATTTGTAGAACTAACTAAATCAAATGAAATATAAGGAATTGGTCATTCAAATTCCATGACAACAAAAGAGGAACAACAAATATCAAACTTCTTTAGATAAGTACAACAATTTTCCCAAATAGGTACAACAACCAAAATAAATCACTAATGCTCTATTCATCAAAATAAATACAAGTCATCTCTTTTGTATAATAAGAATTCTTCCATTCTAAAAAAATCATCCCAACTCTTCCTTTACCTTGTGTTCTGAACGCAGTTACAAAACTTGGGTACTCTCAATCACCCTAGAAATCAAAATTTTTAAATCCTCCTTATCATCGTTCCACCCCTCAACTTGTGGGGATAACTTTCAATGCTTTCTTACCACATAACCGGCTCGACTGGCCTGAAATCATGATTCAACTTCTAACTTATAGATATAATTACCTACCCTTAGTACGACCGAGGTACCGAACTCACGGACTAATGACCAAACATCTCCCTAATTCCAACCTTACGCTAAGTATCATGCATGGGATGTCTCGCAAAGCTAAATCTAAACAAGGAACCCCCCCGATATACTACTACCTAGCATTGTCGGTTATCAAAATCCGTTAGGTCCTCCGTCCATAACATGTACCCCTTTATTCCGTCTCTTGACAGAAAAGTTACATTTCCTCCTGTAATTACACTTAACAAAGAACATTTCACCAATTGCACTATCATTCAGTATTGGTTGGTGGTAATTGCATTCCATAAACCTCCAATACATACAATCGGAATTCTCAAAATCCCTTTCCCTAATAATAGGGCTATAATTCTTAACTCCCACATCTGTAGAGGATAGATATAATAATACACTATTCCTATCACCAAGTCCTGAGTGCTAAACATAATACTGAGTTAAATCTTTTCGCTCAACAGTAAACCCGATACATACTGAATCATAATGACAAAGTCCATACATACATCGGTATCGAATATCTCGAGCCCACTATCCCCTCTGAAGTCTCTAGGATAGATAATATAAGTGCGAGTCTGACCTTCTTGCAGGTGAAGCCTAGGCAGAACAAAAAACATGCTGCACTAATGCAACCACTCCGATAGCCTTGCAATAATTGCCCAGTATCGTACTAACCATTTCTATAACGTTGTAACAAAGATAATATCATACTCGCATATAGCATAACTACAACGAGTAACCTTAACAAAGTACATAACACTGTTAATATACTCATTCTTCCTCCGTGCATAGCATTAAAGAAAAATCCCGCTACACTAGGGAAAAATATTCACATAATAATAACGTTTATAATTATACGCATTAAACTCGTCTCACATGATAATCTAGCAATGGACAAAATATAGTGACTCCCTCGTGTCACATAAACACACCTCATCCTCCGAGGATACAACTTATACTTCCACCTTGCCAATCGTCTTGACTACACAAATGATCTTCAGATGTAACACGTCTGCCAAAACCAAAACAAAACTACTTTAATCATTATCTTTTACTGGGAACCGTATTCTTGTCCCTTTACTCACTTCGAAAAATATTATCGCGTGCGATTTCACTCCCCACTATATACCTCAACACATAATCCACTTATCACCTGTCCTACTAACCATGTTAGGATTGTCCTTCTCTCAGATTTTAGTAGACTCGGTTCTTGTTGGCTACCCCGGTTATTCCTTTAGGCTTTTAGGCCCTAAAGAACATGTCACTGTCTATAATAGTCCTTACTGAATTTACCATCACTTGGTATGAATTCAACTATCCGAATCATTTAAATGGGTCCCCTGATGTGTATCCACACCCCATTGTGGTGCTACACCACCACCGTTGTATTCAGTCTTATTCTCGACTAAATTCTTCAATTCTTTTAGCTTCCCACACAAAGGAGCATTATCATCTTTATTGACAAAATACGACATTGTCAACCCCTGAATCGGCCGTCCATCAAAATTTGCTCTTTGAGTGTTATCAACTATTATTACGAGTCGATCTCCCACTTGGAGTCGTTTCCTCCACTTGTATCTACATCTTTCGATACAAAATTCGCTAACGGTTAAGATTCATATTCACAAATGGACCTCTGTCATGTCCTCCTGTGATGAGTTCATGACAACATTCACTCCTAATCCTGAATATCTGATAAAGGAACATACGGTTAACACTGTACCTAAGGTTCTCCTATAGACATAGCATTCCACTTCTAAAATTGGTGGTTGACTCCCATCATTATAACTTCGTTCCGACAGCCAAGAAAATTTTCTCTAAATTTTCACTTTCAGTTAGCCACACTCCGTCCTATATCTAAACGTTTGGATACTTTACCTCCTTTGGTAAACACACACAATTCCCACATTTCTAGAATTCCCACTGACAGTTTAATACAAATTTTATAACACATTGGGTGAGTTTACTCTTGCACCTCATTCGACTATAGCAGCATTTGGAAATCATGGTTGTGCCTTAGTCACCTTTCTAGTCTTGGCTTCTCGTGCCATAATGGAGATGACCTCGACTACGGTCATCATCGTCGAATATATTTTACAACCTCAACTGAGCCCTTCCCCCTGATGTCCGCTTAACTGTCCTCTTCTGACATCCGTCATCGCTCGGCACACGCACACATCCGAAAGAAATTAGAATTCACTAATGTATATACGTTATAGCTGGAGAACGAAATCTCATCAAAGAAATCGATAATCCTAAACGTAGGGCTCTATATCAAACAAAGCAACGCTGAAAGCATAATAAGTCGCACAGATCTTAAAGGACACTAGAACCTGATGCTCTGATACCACCTGTGACGCCCCGCCTAATTAAATACCGGGCGATGAATCCTTTATTAAATTAAAATCAAGGTGAACAGTTGGTTCATTCTTAGCATCACTGTCGCAAATTAAAATTTTCAAATTTAAATACCCTGATTAATTAAGCTAAGTGCAAAACCATTTAAAACCTTATTTCCATTTTATTAAATCCAACTATAAAACCTTTGACCATTAACATTTTAAGAGTCACATATTAAGTATAAGAATATAAATGAACATCCAAGAGTTTAACCATCAATAACAAATCCCAACTTTAAAATACCAAAGGAAAACATCCTGACAGTAATAAATACCGAAGTAAAGATACTGAAAGTAAAAGAATTACAATCTCTTACAAATCCAACTGAATAATGGAAAAGGGCGATACAGGCCCCACTGGATAAAACTGAACTAGAAGTGGAGTCAACAATGAAGTCGTCTAAGCAATGGCCTGCAACTCCCACAAAATCTACAGCACATTCCATCCAAAGAATCCTAAATATATCGCTCCTGTGGATGGGCACCTGTAATACATATATATATATATATATATATATATATATATATATATATACACACACACTAGAGAGAAGAGATAACAGCAAACGGGTCATAGCCCGATTATAAAACAGTTTTAAAATAGTTTAGCAAGTATTTAAAATGCTTACCGACTAATGTAACAATCCTATTAGTATGCGACACTCTCTTGAGAATTATCACCTCTCATCTAGTGTGCATGTCTACCGTACTAATGAATCTAATATATCTCTCTAACTTATTCTCCATAAGTCTTAACACATGAAATTAAGGTTATGATATTCACTTTAGAAAATCTATCTCTTCAAGATTTCTTACGTTATTTAGAATAATTCCGTATCGTTATAACGTTTCCAAATAGTTATAGTGAAGTGAAACATTTATTCATTTATTAACTACTTATACGCACAGTATAAAGTTCCCATATAGATATACGTATATTTATTAGTTACATATATAATATATATACAAACGGCACCCCACATAAAATCTATGGTGCAAAGTTCCCATATATAAGTAGATATATATATACCCATTGCTCATATAATATATATACATACTATATGCACCCCACATACAAAATATGGTGCTGGCATACTCCGCTATCAAGTCCCCGTATCACTCGTACTAAGGGAATACTAGTTCGAAATCACTCTCGAACTGTATTAACACAAAACACATACAAATGGAGGCGAAGCATAGTTCCTAGTCCTAAGAGGTCAGCACATACCCTCACGTCTCTTAGTACCATCTTACTACCACTCAGATAGCCTGTAATCAAGGATACTATCTTCTAGGGTACGAGTCGTTATCCCCCATAAAGGCCCAATCGAGATAAGACTGTCCCGGCGATGAAACCCCCGTCATAGCAAGTTGCTCGAGTATGATTTTTACACAAAAATTATATACGCACAATCAAATCGTCTTATATATATGTATATATGTATTCACATCCACATTACTAAATTAGGTGCTCTCACGACCCATAATTATAATTATCCGTTATTACACATTTTACTTGATTATTTCGTATAACGGACTCGTTCATTTTATCCTCGTAATTAAGTTATTCTAAACTCACTTCTCGTCTCTCGAAGTATTATCTTTACTTAAGTACAATTTCAGTAGGCCCTCACTTACCTTATACTCCCACTTCCTAGACATTTCGATTATTAAATCAACGAACGTATGATTTTCCAAGTATGAATATCTCCCCGTTTACCCTTTATTTCCCTTCACATTAAAGTCCCACTTAACGGGGTTTATCTTGACCCTACTGGTCCTTTTTATGTTCCATTATGTTCTAGCAACCCTAATCAAGGTTTACTATGCATAAAATCAGATTAAGCTAACACGATCAAAAATGTAGTTTTCTAGGAGGGGTCGATCGATCGATCTATCGATCGATCGATGCTCTGGGCTCGATCGATCGATTAAGCCGTTATGGCGAAACTGTAGAAAACCAAGCTACAGAAATCTTACCCCAAACTCATCCAAATCATCGTATTTCAGTACCAAAATCCCAACCACTTATACTACAAGTGTTGTATACCCATATAAACAATATCCAACATAAAATATGCGAGTTTTCATCAACTATTTCAAAATAAAAGGGTAAAATCTATATAAATCTCAAGAACCCTAATATTTTTCTTTAACTTCGTTTCTTCCATTATTTTTCCAGATTTTCTATCACTAACACCATGGAAATTCGTGGTTCAACCTCTACATGTGAAATGGATTTCCAGAATATAATCTTTACCTCTACAACATGTAATTTTTGTCTCCAATTAATATTTTCCTTCAAGAACACTAATTCTAATCAACCCTAGACTAATATAAAAGAAGCATTAACTTGATTAAATCAAGATAGATACTTGCCTGAAATTCAAAGTTCTGATTTGTGGAAGAATTTGGTGTGGTTGAGATCCTCGTTGCGCGATCTACCATTTGGCGGTGACGACGGTGCAACCGGAAGAGTTCTTGGCCTAGAACTCCTTGGAAAGCTTCTCCTCTTCCTCTCCAATGGCCGTCATTAGTTTTTGGTTATTCTAACCCTAGAAGACAACACTTACCATCTGATATAACCCTAGCAAATTCTTGGGTTTAATTACCCATAATTACGAAACGTCCAAAATGCCCTCCCGGGGTACTAATTAATCCTAAAAACACCCCGAGACCCAAACTAAACCCCCGGGTACATTATTTTGACTATCTCGACCCTTTCGGACACTTTGGCGCACTCGAAATGACCATACGGGAAACTTATAATTTATTCACTTTATATAATAATAATTTAGTCCTGACACGACACAGACGCGTCCTGACTTAATTTCCATAATTGTCATTTTATTCACATGTGACAATTTTTATAAAATAAATCTCATATATTACTATACTCATACAATAACATTCAACAAATTTCCAATAATTACTAACTCTCGTCACGCTAGTAAATATTTAAAACAACTTTCCAGATTAAAATTAAA
Organism: Sambucus nigra; assembly: GCA_949130495.1. Taxonomy (NCBI): domain Eukaryota; kingdom Viridiplantae; phylum Streptophyta; class Magnoliopsida; order Dipsacales; family Adoxaceae; genus Sambucus; species Sambucus nigra. The sequence goes on along the minus strand of OX422222.1, from coordinate 443,974,788 downwards.
TTAATTTATCTCAATTAAATTTAATAAATCCCTAAATTTAAAAGCCATAAAAATACGGGGATTACAATACCAAACTTTCGTATTTCTCTCTCACGACAAGTTATATAAAATTGTCATTCCATATTACTTATTCTTACAGTAATATTCATAATTACTAACTTCTCGTCAGGCTAGTAAATATTCAATTTTAATCTGGATTCATAATTAATTATCAAATTTTAATTTAATTAAACCAATAATAATAATCAATAACATAATTATTTAAATCTTTAAAAATACGAGGTGTTACATAATTCCCCCCTAATAATGGAATTTCCTCCCAAAATTCAGAGAATAAGGCATTTCTGGTTAGGACAACTCCGGGTATTTACCTCACATCTCACGAATCTAAGCACTACCGCCCATACAGTACATCACCAATTACCTGTAACACCCCGTGTTTTTATTAACTATATTTTTATTAATTAATTGGAATTTTTGAGAAAAATAAAATTTTGAATTTAATAATTTTTTATTGACTAAATATGTTGGTTATGATTTTAGAAGAATAAAACTTCAAGCGGAATTAAAATCGGAGTTAAAACGGATTTTATATTGATTTTATAATATTTTTCCTTATGGCATTTTTAAGCAAAACTGTCAGTTTTCCGGGGTGATCAATCGATCTACGCCTGGGCATCGATCGATTGATGCCTTCCGAAAACATGCGCGGCAATCCATTTTTGGACGAATTTGACTTACTTTAAAACTCTTTCTCTTATATATAATTAAAGGGACGGGGCTAGATTTTTAAACACTCGTTTGTGAAAACCCTAAGAGCAGAAAACTCTATTTTCTCCATCTTCTTCTACCTCAAAACCCTAGCCACCATTAAAATAACTTTTCAAGCTCAGTTTTGAAGGCCAAGGCTAATCTGTCCCGAGTCGGTTCAAGAAGGGGTTTTGACCCATTTTTCGAGAGGAACACATTCACTTAATCAGATTTTTCTGTCGAACTAATCCTAGGCATGTTGACCCTATTCTTTTCCTTTAGTGATATGTGTCTTGATTATAGCCTCCATTAAACTCATGTTTTCTAAAATAAGATATGAATATAAAGATTGAAGAGATAAATTTCGGGGCTGTTTCACATGAAAAAAATTAATGATACCGAATACTTATAACTGTGTATTCTTTGGTGTGTGTCGGTGTAGTCGATTTTTCTATGGGCATGTGCATGTAGAGGAGTCCATTTAAAAGTAAATTTTGATATTTCATGTGAAAACCCTAGTTTAATTTAATTTCTTGTGTTGGAAAATAAGGATCATGATAGGACTTGCATGTAGAGATTATTTTGAAATCATAATATTTAGGTGTCTTTGATTTCCAATTTTTAATTGAATTATTTAAATGGGAATTTAGTATTATTATGTGTTGATGTAAAAAATTAGATGGTTTCTAATTATTTAATCATAGATAAATTTAAATAAGACAAAGAATTTTTAAAGTGGTTCAGCCTTCTAAGAATGGCCTACGTCCACTGTTTCTGTTATTGCCGAATGTTTGGGAATTCTCAATATGTGGTTCTATCAAGAAATTTCGGTCCCCTTGAATGAGGATGATACAATGTATTTATAGCCCTTAGACTGTACATGTGAAAGGGTAAACAATTAATGCCCTTTAAGTGTATACGTCTGTATGATAAGCATTCAATGAATAGTCGAACTGTTGATTATCTGGCAATTAATGCTCTGGTCGAGATGCAGCTCGGACCGCCTTAGTTGCTCGACATTCAGGAGTTTCTCGGAGCAGTGGAGTTCCTCGAAGCGATGAAGTTCCTCGGAATACACCTGTTACTCGGAGTGTCTGACTTGGTTGGGGAAGTAAAGTTCCTCGTTGCTAAAGTGATTGAAGTATGTGCCACATAGACTGACACGTGTCTTCCTGTGATTCGTCCACGTCAGCATATTAATTTTGGTATCAACAGAAGCCCCCAATGTTTCGTAGTTCAAAATTTGAGGAGTATGGAACATTCTTTCTCGGAATATGGCAATATTAAATGATCCTCCTGATTTTTAGGAGCGTTTCCTTCATATTTATTTTTCCTTCCAAATTCACAGAATCAGCCTTTTTGAATTTTTATAAACGCTTCAAACTTCGCGCATTTTTTGTCCTTTTAGCCGCCGATAGCGTAATATTTTCTTTTTGTAATCATTTCCTTCACCGTTTCCCGAGGCAAAGTATTTTAGCGTCACAGACAATCCCATCGTCTTCTACCTTTTCTAATTTTTGTTTTCGAGTTTTCCATTGTCTCTCTCTCTCTTGTGCGTTCATCTTTTCCTCCGTTCGTTGTCAACAGATCCCCTTTTTTCTGTAAGATCTTCTTCCTTCTTCTTCATTTCTTTTATTCATCATGGTTTATCTTATTGAATCTCTTGAGAAATTCCATTCTGACTTTTCTATCCCTTCTTGGGTAACTCTAGAGGAGCTTTCTGAGCCTTCAGATTATTTTCTCTTGCCTGAGGGACATTGGTTCCCCAGCCTCTTTATTGCCGAATGTGGATTTTCTTTTCCACCAAACCCTTTGTGCTTAGAATTCTGTCAATACTTTGATGTTGTTCCTGCAAAAATAGCCCCCAACACATGGAGAATAGTTAATGGGGTGTATAGGTTAAACCAAACTCATGGAACTCGCATAGGAATTCCTGAGATTATGTTTTGTTATAGATGGGCAGTTCTGGATAATACTTTTTACTTAAAAACCAGATTTTTGAATAGAGCTTTAGTAGTCAACCTCCCTGATGCCAATAGGGATTATTTTGAATATGGGGTTATTATTAAAAATTGGCAACATTCCCCTTTAGTTGGAGACAAAGTATACCAGGTTCCCAGATGCCCTCCCTATGGCAATGGGATAGGTTATTTTTATTTCATTTCATATTTGAAATTGTGCTTTCATTATGTTTGATAAAATGTGTGACTAATATTTCAATGTGTATTTATTTGCAGTTGATAACAAGAGAAAAGCTCCGAAGGAAGCAGAAGTTAACATAAAACATTTGAAACTTATCTGGGGCTTGCATCAGAAAGTTGAAGACGAGCACATTAGGTCTGCTTCATACTTGTTACAGTATAAGAGTTATACATCCTCTTTTACTACTCGCCCTGTGATCATCAATACTGAACCAGCGCCAGTTCCTCAGGACTCTTCTCCTGAATCTCACATGCCCTTGAGTCAGAAAATGGGTAAAAGAAGAGTCCCTGCTATCTTCGAGAAAAATGCCTCTGCTGGAGAGGCAAAAAAGAAATAAGCCTGATGTCCCAGAGGGGACAAAGAAAGTAGATGCTGCTCCTTCTGTTGCATCCAAGAAGGCTGCCGAGAAGCCCCAGTGGCTTCAAGTAAGAGTGATGCTCCCAAGGAAGTAATCACAATATCCCCAACCAAGAGTTCTTCCTTGGTTGAGGCTGTTCCTGTGCCCCCGAGGAGGCTGAAGAAAAGCTCCTCGGTCAATTTGACTAAAACCATCTTCCAGCTTCCAGTTAATGGTGCTGGTGTTCCTACTATTATTCCCCCGAGCTCTGCTATGAGCTCGGTGAAGACTTGGATCATCCCCGAGATCCAAGGAATTGAAGAGAATCTTCCTCAGGATATGCTTACATCTCTGGCTACTCGCCACATTGCTTCAGTAAGTTTCTCTTGTTCTGAACTTTCCTTTCTTCATATATCTCTGTACCGACTTGTTATTTCCTTTTTCCAGTTGGTGAGTTGCTTTAACACAATCGTAAAGAAAGATGAAGCAATCAAGGCTTCTAGATCCTCGTCCGGTGTAGAGGATGCTTTAATGAGTTTGACCCAATCTTTGAAGGAATCCCGTCAGAAATATGACGAGGATAAAGCTGATTGGGAGAAGAAACTGGCCTTGGTTGAGGAAGAGAAGGTACAGATGGCTGAAGTATCCAAGGGGTTGGAGAGCAAAGTGAAGAGTTTATAAGGAAAGAACAAAGAGCTTGACGAGAAGCTCAATAATTTTGGTGAGCTTGAGAACAAGCTTAAACTTGCTGAGGAAGAAATAACCCTTCTTCAAGAGATAAATCGTCAGAAGGAGGAGGTTGAAGGCAAATTGAAGGCCACCGAGGAACTTATATCCGAGAATCTATCCTCGAAAAAGGTGAAATGAAAAGTTATTGTGAAGAAGTCTTTCAGCACTGGCTGTTACAAAGGATGGAATAAGGGGGTAGCGGCAATGATGTCCCAGGTAGAGTATGGCAGCCTCAAATACTTTAGAGATGGCTGGGTTGCTGCTCTACAGGAATTGAAGGTTGATGAGGGCTCTGAACTGTTTCAACAACATCTTCCTGGTCCACCTCAAACTATTGAGGATGAAGAAGAGGACGAAGCTGCCTCCGAGGAATCCTCCATGGTTGTGGGTGATCAAATCATTGCCCCACAAGCCATCCATCCAGTAACCGAGGAGCTTACATCTCTTCCTGCTCCATCTGAACAACCTCCTGCTCCTGTCGACCAACTTTTTGTTCCCACCGAGCAACCTAGCTTCTCGTCCCAGCCTCCCGAGAAAGTTTTGGGAGACAAGGAAAAGGTGTGAAGTTGTTCGGTATTTGTCTTTGTTTTATTTTCTTTTGGTATATGTACTCTGAACTCTGTACTCTTTTTTTATGATGTAATAAAAATCACCTTTTTGGTCCTCTATGTTGTTGATGCTCTATTTGCTTTCTTATTAACTCTTGCCTTCTCTTCTTTATTAGTTTATGGCCAGAATGGAATTATTGTCTGATCATGACACAAAACTGCTCAGACAATGCAATGAATATTTTAAAGCGGGTCATACTGATTTGGACAAGTCACAAATTGTAGACATCCTTGGCCGAGATGTTTCAGAACAGGCAGTTGAGGCCTATCAATACTTGAAATGTCTTCTTGATCGTGCTATAGCCAATAATGTGGCTTATTACGAAATGATTGAAGACTTACAAGGTACTCTTGATGAACTTCAGCAGCAGTACAAAGAATCTTCAGCTCTTTTGCACAAAGGGTATGAAAAGAAATACCAACAACTCAGTGCTAAGAAAGGCTATGACAAGGTACTTGTTGGTTATGAAGTGAGAGAGAGAACTTTAAAGATAGAGGTTGAAGAGCACAGGCAAATCGCTGAGCTGCTGGAGTAAGAGAACAATAATATGCAAAAAGAACTAGCTCAGCTGAGATCTGTTGCCTCCTCTTTAAATGCCTTGGTACCTGTAACCGATGAGGGATTCTCCTTCTTAGAAGTTGAGAATGCCAAATTGCAAGAAGAATTAGAAACTTTGAGAAGAGATGGCCCTGCTATTGCTGTTCGGGGACGGGGAAGAGGTTATCGGGGACGAGCAAGAGTTGCTCTGAATGCTGTCAAGGAACAAAGTACTCCACCTGGTCGGGGATGACCAAGAGTTCTTCATCCTACTATTGAAGAATCTCGTACTCAAGCAGCGTTGGAAAACCAAGCATTCCAGCTGATGGCAAAGAATCAAGCCTTGTCTGAAATGTCTAAGAAAATCCAGAGTCTGGAGGGGCAACTTGCTGCTCAGAAGTCTACTTTGGAGAATAAAGATATTTTTGTGAGAAGTCTTCACGAGCAATTAGAGAGATTAACTTTCCAGTTTCATAAATAGCCCCGAGAATTCTCGATGGCAGGTTACAACGAAGCCCTTTGTCATTTAGATTCTCATATTGAAAATGCTAACAATGAAGGCTACAAACAGGGATGGTTGAACGCTCTGAGTGTACTGAAACTAGAGCAAGGTCACTATTTATGGAATTACCATGCCCCTGGGCTGCTCGATCTACCAGTTCTGCCTTTCAAACTTGACATGAGTTGGATCCCTGCTCGGGCCATTCCTCGGTGCTTGATCTCAAAGTATCTCGGTGACTATAATCTCCATTCTCAGACAGAGTTATCTCGTCCCGAGCACCTATTTGATAGACCATCTATAATGAATATCAGAATGCTTCAAGACCATAACTTCATCAATTCTCCCCTTTTCTTAGAAGATCCTCCTGCTGGCAAGGAGCCTGTTTCAAAAGCACAAGGAAAGAAACCAATAGAATAGGATTATTAATGTAATAATTATTTATACATTTCATAATCAATGTATTTTTGTACTTTATTTTTGGGTTTAATGAAATACATATAGTTTTGTTTGCAAATGTTGATTGCCATTGTCTTGTAGTTGTAAAATACTTTTCATTTGTGTATGTATCTTTGTTAAAAAATAACAACGTTTTGTATTTTGTCGACCAACTGATTGTCGACTAGCTTGACTGTATATCTGTTAAAAAAATAATAACATTTTGTATTTTGTCGACCAACTGTAGTTGATTCAAACTTGTTGTTGACTAGTTTAAATTTGTAATAATCATTTGGCCGACCCAAAAATAATGATGTTTTTCTTCTCGACTAATTAAAAGTCACAAGTAATTTTAACTTGGTAATATTCATAAAATGTTTCCGACCAACAAGGGTTGGCATCTTTTGATTCTCTACCAATATAACTTGGTGAATTTTCTTTCCCGACCAACTTTCGAATTTTTTGGAAAATATATTTTTCTTCCTAACCAACCGGAGTTGGCATTTTTAGGAATGTTTTTGCCTCCTAACCAAAGGAGTATGGTTTCCCTAACCAACCAGAGTTGGCATTTTTAAGAATATTTTTGCCTCCTAACCAAAGGAGTATGGTTTCCTAACCAACCGGAGTTGGCATTTTTAGGAATATTTTTGCCTCCTAACCAAAGAAGTATGGTTTTCCTAACCAACCGGAGCTGGCATTTTTAGGAATATTTTTTCCTCCTAACCAAAGGAGTATGGTTTCCCTAACCAACCGGAGTTGGCATTTTTAAGAATATTTTTTCCTCCTAACCAAAGGAGTATGGTTTCCTAACCAACCGAAGCTGGAATTTTTAGGAATATTTTTGCCTCCTAACCAAAGGAGTATGGTTTTCCTAACCAACCGGAGATGGCATTTTTAGGAATATTTTTGCCTCCTAACCAAAGGAGTATGGTTTCCTAACCAACCGGAGCTGGCATTTTTAGGAATGTCATTCCCTAACCAAACCGAGTTGGCATTTTTAGGGATATTTTTGCCTCCTAACCAAAAAGAGTTGGCATTTTTAGGATTATAGTTTCCTAACCAACCAAGGTTGGCACTTTTAGGATTGTCGTTTTTACTGTTGAGCAGTGTAGTGTGTAGCACTAGTATTCCCCGAAAAACTTTCAATAAAAGGAGAGAGGCTGGCAAAATATCATCATTTTATTCATACTGATGGAACTGCTTTACATTTTACATCACTGATAATACTTGCGTAGGTGTTCAGCATTCCATGCATTCTTAAACTCTTCTCCTTCTAAAGTTTCTATTCGGTAAGTTCCTGGTCGAACAACTTCTGTAACCCGGTATGGTCCATGCCAGTTTGCCTCCAACTTATTGTGCTTCTGAATGACATTCTTCAGCACATAATCTCCTTCTTTTAGATCGCATTTCTTCACCCTCTTATTGTAGAACAGAGTTGTTCGTTGTTGGTAAGCAGCATTCCTAATGGCTGCTTCTTCTCTAACCTCCTCGAGCATGTTCAAATCCAATCTTCTCATTAAGTCGCTAACTGGGGAATTGAAATTCAGCACTCTGTGTGTTGGGAGACCCAACTCGGCAGGTATTACAGCTTCACTTCCAAATGCCAGCATATATGGGGATTCTCCAGTTGCTTCTCGGGGAGTAATATGACAAGCCCACAGTACTGACTGTAACTCATTAATCCAATTTGCTTTTGCCTTATTGAGTCTTTTCTTCAAAACATTTAGTAGTGTCCTGTTTGTCACTTCAGTCTGTCCATTACTTTGGGGATGACCTAGTGCTGAATGGAGCTTCAAAATGTTGGACTGATGGCAGTAAGCAATGAATTCCTCATTATCAAATTGCGTTCCATGGTCGGTGATGAATGCATGAGGAAGACTATCCCTGCAAATGATATTTTTCCAGACGAATTGATATACCTTCTCGTAAGTCATGTCGACAAGAGGCTCAGCTTCAACCCACTTAGTAAAATAATCCAGTTCTACGACGAGGTATTTAAACCTTCCCCTGGTCGTTGGTAGTGGCCCAACCAAATCTATCCCCCACATGGCAAATGGCTAAGGGGAAGTTATAGGCATCAACAATGCTTGTGGAGTTCTTCGGATGGAGGAAAAACGCTGGCACTTGTCACATTTCTTGGCATAGGCGATACAATCAACCCTCATCGTTGGCCAGTAGTATCCCTGTGTCATTACCCTTTGTAAAAGAGTACGACCTGCTACATGAGCTCCACAGGACCCTTCATGGACCTCTTCAATCAATTCTTACATCTCGGAGGGATGTACACATCTTTGCAATCCTGCCATGATTCCTCGTCTGTATAAAACACCATTAGTTAGTACATACCGAGCAGCTTTAAACTTTAATTTCTTGGCAGCGAGCTTATCCACTGGTAATTCTCCCTCCTCAATATATGCCTTGATGGGATCCATCCAAGATGGTCCTAAGTCAAGGGTGATAAAATTCATCATCAGGTCTTCATATATGCTCCGACTTTTTTAACACTTCAATTGGTATCGTTCTTCGCAGCTCGATACGAGTAGCTGATGCTAGTCGGGCCAAAGCGTCTGCTCTTGCATTCTCCATTCTCGCTATTCTAATCAACTGAATGGCAACAAATTTTGATACCAACTCCACCACCTTTGAATGATACTTGATCATTAATTCTCCTTTGGCTGCCTATGTTCCCAACATCTGATTCACAATTAATTGAGAATCACTGAAGACCATCACTTGTTGCGCTTCCATAGTTTTTGCCAAATTAAGACCTGCTATCATGGCCTCATACTCAGCCTCATTAGTGGAAGCTTTGAATTGAAATCGTAGTGCATATTCCATGTTGACTTCGTCTGGGCTGTTCAAAACGATCCCTGCCCCACATCCTATGGTACAAGATGAGCCATCTACATACAACTTCCATATAGGTAACTCGTCTTCTAATTTCTGATCTGACAGAGTTCCTCGGTGAAATATTTGTTGCTTCTTTTCACCATCCCCCGAGTTTTCTTGTTCTTCGTCGACCATCTCTTCTCGCCCTTTTACCAACCCAAGTTGGTCTGAGCTCGAATTTGATGATCCTGTCACATCCATTTGCCCTTTTACCAAACTAAATTGGTCTGAGCCAGTGTTTGTTGATCTTGTAACATCCACTTGCCCTTTTACCAAACTAAATTGGTCTGAGCCAGTATTTGTTGATCTTGTAACATCCACAGGTTGATCGGCGAGCTGCTTTTGCTCCTCGGGGGTATCAGGATAGGTGAATTCTGCTATGAAATCTGCTATTGCTTGCCGTTTAAGCGATGACCTGGGTTCATAAATTATATCATATTCACCGAGCTCTATTTCCTAGTACATCAATCTCCCTGATTTTTCTGGCTTATGAAGGATTTGTCTCAATGGCATGTCGGTATATACGACTATGGTATGGGCCTGAAAATATGGCCTCATTCTCCTACTTGCTTCAATTAATTCCAGTGTGAATTTTTCCAGCTTTGGATACCTGATCTCTGCACCTCGGAAGGCTTTACTTGTGTAATAAATTGGCTTTTTCACTCCATTCTCCATTCTGATCAATGCCGAACTGACTGCATTCTCTGAGACTGCCAGATACAAGTACAATTTTTCTGCCATCACTGGTCTGGACAACAGAGGAGGTGCTCCCAAATATTTCTTCAAGTCTTGAAAGGCCTTCTCACATTCATCATTCCACTTGAAATTTTTTTGGAGCATTTTGAAGAATGGGAGGCATTTATCAGTTGCTCGAGATACAAATCTGCTGAGCGCTGCTACTCGTCCTGTAAGACTTTGCACTTCTTTCTTCATCGTTGGAGATCGTAACCCTAAAAGAGCTTTGATCTTTTATGGGTTTGCTTCAATGCCTCACTGATTGACGATGTACCCGAGGAACATTCCTTCTAGTACTCCAAATATGCACTTCGTCGGGTTCAGCTTCATTTGGTATTTATCCAGTTGATCAAAAGTCTGACCTAAGTCAACTAAATGATCGGCAGCTTTCTTATTTTTTGTCAGCATGTCATCGACATAGACTTCCATGTTGCAACTGATTTGTTCGGCAAAGACCTTGTTCATCAGCCGCTGGTATGTCGCACCTGTATTTTTCAAACCAAAAGGCATAACATTATAATAATAAGTTCCCATATGGGTAATAAAAGAAGTACTTTCCCTGTCTTCAGGTTTCATCTTGATCTGGTTGTAACCAGAGTAAGCATCCATGAAGCTGAGTATCTCGTGTCCCGAGGTAGCATCCACCAGTTGATCAATTCGGGGCAATGGAAAGTGATCCTTTGGGCATGCCTTGTTGAGATCGGTGAAATCAACACACATTCTCCATTTATTGTTTTTCTTCTTTACCATCACCACATTTTCTAACCAGTCTGGGTATTTAACATCTTCAATTAATCGAGCTTTCTGGAGTTTCTTAACCTCCTCTTGTATAGCTTGATTCTTCTCGGGACTAAATACTGTTCTTCTCTGCTTTACAGGCTTGATCTCCTTATTCCAATTGAGTTCATGACATAAAAAGTTTGGATCTAATGCAGGCATATCTTCATGACTCCATGCAAAAGTTTTCTTTCTACTTCTCAGGAAAGTTATCAACTCCTGTTTTATTGAGGCATCCAACGACGAACCTATTTGAGTTATTCGTTCGGGGTGCTCGTCGTCCAGAATAACATTTTCTGTAGCTTCCATCACCTGACCTTTTACAAGTTAAGATTCATCTCTAGGATCCAGTGTTTCAATTTCTGTGCCCTCATTCACTTGATATGTAGTAGTCTTCTTCCTTGACTCTTCCAGTTCCTCTTGTTCAGCAGATGAATAATAGCATTCCCGAGCTACTTTTTGATCACCTTTCACAACTCCTACTCCAAAATTTGTTGGGAATTTTAAGCACTGATGTACTATAGATGGAACTGCTTCAAACTTCTTTAATCCAACCCTACCCATAATGATGTTGTAAGCTGACTGAACATTCTTATCCATCACAAAGAAGCGTATTCTTTCTGTTCGACAAGTAGGCCATGTACCAATGAATATATCCAACTTGATCGTCCCAAGTGGAAAAACTTTCTCGCTAGCAAATACAAGGAGAGGTCTGTGATAAGGCTCCAGTTGAGATAACTTTAGATTTAAGCTATCAAAGCACGAGTAGAATATGATGTCTGCTGAGCTACCATTATCTACCAGAACTCTTGAAATCATTACTTCTTTCATCCTCATTTTGATCACCAAAGGATCATCATGAGGGTATAGAACACCTGCGAGGTCGTTTTTTGAAAAACCAATGACCATCTTCTCTTTGTTTACCTTTCTCGTGCGATCCTCCTCAACCAAATTTATCCGTTGAATATATGAACAAGCTTGAGCCTCACAGAGGTAAGCTTTTCTTTCTGCAGTAAGATCTCCTCCTCCTGCGTCTCCACCTATAATAACATTACAATCAAATGTTCCAAAACGTATTGAAAATACCTCACGTTCTGCTTGTCTTGGCCTTTTGGGAAGATCGGGGTCATCTTCTGTATCATCTTCATGATCTCTTTTCCTGTTACCTCTGCTCGACGAGGAGATCTAGACCTCTCTCTTGTTCGGTCGTCATTTTTGCTTTCATTTCTTCGATCAACATACTTTGTCAATTTTCCTCGTCTGATGAGTGTTTCTATCTCGTTCTGAAGAGCTATGAAATTTTTAGTCATATGGCCATAATCTTTGTGAAACTCGCAATATTTTTCCCTATTCCTCCTGTCAGGGTCTGCCTTCATCTTCTTTGGCCATTTTAACTCCTCGTTATTATTGATTTCTTCCAGGACGTGGTTGATACCCATCTTCAAAGGAGTATAATTATCAAACTTCTTCAAGACTTCCCATGACAACCTATTTTTGGATTGTTTATCACCATCATTGCCCTTATGATCTTTCTTCTTAGCTTTGTCAACTTCCACCTTGGTTTCTTTATCCATATTCTTCTTTGTAGCCATAGCTTCCTCGGCATTCATGATTTTGGCCGCTTTTGCCATCAACTCTGACATAGTTATAGGTGGATCTTTAGCCAAAGTGTAATACAACTTATTGGGCAACAACCCACTCATCAAGGCGGTGATTGCTGTCTTCTCTTCATAATCTATGACTTCTAGCTTCTCGTTATTGAAACGAGTTATGTAGTCTCTAGTACTTTCACCAGCTTTTTGTCTAACACTTAACAAATGCGCTACTCATTTTACTGGCTTTGCTCCAAAACAGAAATTCCCAATGAACAATTCGGCCAGTTGAAAGAAAGTTGAAATCTTACCTCGAGGAAGATTGTTGTACCATATCTGGGCAGATCTAGTAAAAGTTCCCGAGAAAGCTCTACATCTCATCTCGTCAGGGACAGCATAGATGTCGGCGACAGCTTGATACTGCTCTATGTGAAGAACAGGATCTGCCTTTCCATCATATTTAGGGGTCACCACAGGTGCTTTAAACTTTGACGGTGTGGGAAAATCCACAATGGCTTGGACAAAAGGTGTCCCTTGAACAAAAGTTCGTTGTAGTGGGTTCCTCGCCTTAGCCATTTCTCCCAATCTATCCTTTAGTCTCTGAATAGAGCCTTTCCATGCGTCGTTTCCTTCCTCTGGCCTATTGGTTCGAGAAATTGACCGAACTGATGTGGCTTCCTGAGATCGATATTGACGAGCAGCTCGTCGTGATTGTGCTGATCCTTCTCTTAGATCTGAAGGTTGTCAAAAACTCCTCAACATGGCCTTAGGTGGACTCCTATTCTTCCTAGGGCCTAATCGATTGAAAGGAGACACCATGCTCAATCTTTCCAGGGCACTGGTCCTCTCTGGAGAGAGAGTAATACGTTGTTCAGTATCTGTGCCCCTTATTGACGATGTTCGCCCAGGTTGATAAGAGAAATCATCAGATTCCTCATTATGATATGAATCAGTACGCCTGGATCGTGAAGAACGTAAATGGGTTTGCCTCTGACCACTTCACTGTCCTGAATGGTCAGGTGCACCGCCATGAAGGGTTTGAATGAGTTATCGCATGGTTTCTTGCATGGCGGTTTGACCTTGGGCCAAATTTGTCATTATTCCAGCCAGATCTGGAACGGCTGAAGGTGCAGAGGGATTTGGAGGGTTTCCAGCGTTTCGATTGCTGGATTCAGGATTATCAGCCATTGATGATAACTTGTTTTGGGTGAAAAATGATACTACCAGTCTATTCCCATAGACGGCGCCAATCTGTTGATGTAAAAAATTAGATGGTTTCTAATTATTTAATCACAGATAAATTTAAATAAGACAAAGAATTTTTAAAGTGGTTCAGCCTTATAAGAATGGCCTACGTCCACTGTTTCTGTTATTGCCGAATGTTTGGGAATTCTCGATATGTGGTTCTATCAAGAAATTCCGGTCCCCTTGAATGAGGATGATACAATGTATTTATAGCCCTTAGGCTGTACATGTGAAAGGATAAACAATTAATGCCCTTTAAGCGTATACGTCTGTATGATAAGCATTCAATGAATAGTCGAACTGTTGATTATCTGGCAATTAATGCTCTGGTCGAGATGCAGCTCGGACCGCATTAGTTGCTCGACATTCAGGAGTTTCTCGGACCAGTGGAGTTCCTCGGAGCGATGAAGTTCGTCGGAATACACCTGTTACTAGGAGTGTCTGACTTGGTCGGGCAAGTAAAGTTCCTCGTTGCTAAAGTGATTGAAGTATGTTCCACGTAGACTGACACGTGTCTTCCTGTGATTCGTCCACGTCAGCATATTAATTTTGGTATCAACATTATGAATGTTGTTATAATTTGGAATTGTGTTACTCTATGGAAATATGATAATTTTTCGGGAAGATTGGGTATGGTAGATAATTGGTTTTCACCCTTGTTATAGTACACTTGTTAGGTATGGGACCAGTAAGTGGACCTTAATTATGATTTATGCTAATTAGGTATGGGACTAGTTAGTGTAAGTCTATGCGGGTTATATAATTTGGGGTGGGGGCTGATTTTCTATAATATACCTTTGTTGTTATAGCCTGGGATTGATATGTCGGTGTAGTGAAATTTTGTAATCATTTTTTGCTTAGGATAGGACGATATTGTGTTTTGGGAACCCTTAGTTGGCACTAAAGGTTATTTTGAGGATTTTCACATCGCTTTTAAGGGTGGGGGAAATTTATGTGATTAACGAAGACAAGGAATGTGGAATTTAATATCGCGGGACTAAAACGGATATTAAAATTTATTGGCGACATAATATGTCTAGGGCCGACAGTTTGAACGGGTCAGAGGACGAGTTATGTCGTGTCGTATGTGGAACCTTATCATATCGCGAGGGTCGCAGGATAAAAACAGACCAGACGGCGGACTTGACAAGGGGACGGGTGCGTGTGTGGAACCTTGTCATATCGCGAGGGTCGCAGGACAAAAATGGATCAGACGGCAGACTTGACAAGGGGACGGGTATTGGTATTATTCTTCATGGTTAAATTAATTAAATTTAACATTTTGGGAAGGTGGGTTAATTAAAATCATATTAGTGTGGATTTTATGAAAACCTTGTGGGTAATTGTGAATTTATTTATGGTGATTATTAATCTCGTAATTAAAAGATTCTATTGTTATAGTCGATATATATAGCACTATTGTCTGGGTTCAAGGACCCTATTTGAGGAGAGTAGCCGGTTTACATGCTCAGGGCTTTGGCTCTGACACATGCGTTGACTAATCTTTTTTAGGATTTTTGGGAGTTGCTGCATAGGATTCATTGGAGCTCTTTTGGAGGTGCAACTAGATTTATGTTACTGCTTTAGTAGTTGGATTTTCTCTTTCCATTCAGCCGTTTTATTTATGAGACTATTTTGGAGTTATTGGGCCTTTTTGGTTCCAAAGTTGTTTTAAGTTTCAGGTTGATTGATTTATATCATTATTGGAGTATGGATTTCTTTTGGAGTTAGCATGTGATGGATCTTTTATTTTATATTTGGGTTTGATTAAAATAAATTATATTGTGGATTAAAATTTGATGTCTCATATCTGTCTCATGCTAAGAATGGTACTTTATTTACTCACGCCCGGCGTAGTTTTAGTGGCGGCCGACGCCAGAATTGGGCGGGGTGTGACCGATGGTATCAGAGCATGATCTTAGGTCTCATAGGTTATGAGTCCATTTTAGCTTCCGCGTTGCTTATCTTTGATTCCGTTTTGATGATTTGTACTCTTAGTCATTCCGAGTTTGATGTTGTTTTGTTCCTATCTTTTCAGATGGCAAACACAAGGGGAAATAGGAGTAGGAGAGAGGAGTCTGTTCTGGACCCACGGATCAGGAGAGGCGGCGTCTGATTACTTTGGAGGCTGAGGAGTTAGCGGCTATCATTCGTGAGGCCACAACGGCTGGTTTGGAGATGGGGAGACAGAGAGGGGCGACCTTAGAGGCGCAGCAGCGGGGTACACCCGTCTCAACTTGGGATTGGGTGAGGACTAGTTTCTTTAAGGGCAATCCTCCCACCTTTGGAAGGGGATCTGACCCAACGGTTGCTCACTAGTGGAGGAGGGATATGGAGAGGCATTTGAGGATGGTGGACTGCACGGATTTGCAGAAGCAGATGTTAGCAACGTTTAAATTGTCAGGGAATGCTTTACAGTGGTGGGAGAGTACCACCACACCAGAGGAGCGAGATCAGTTGAGTTATGCATAATTTCAGATCAGGTTCAATAATAAGTATTTTCCATATGCTATCAGGAGTGCAAAGAAAAGGGAGTTTCTGGAGTTGGATCAAGGGACAAAGTCAATTGTCGAATATGAACACGAGTTTACTAACTTATCTATGTTTGTACCGGAGGAGGTAGACACTGAGAGGAAAAAGATGGAGTGTTTCATCAAAGGGCTATCCTGGCCCATTAGGCAAATGGTTTTGGGAAATCCGGCATACACTGCTTACGCCCATGTAGTGGATGTCGCAATGTTACACTGGCAGGAGAAAATAAGCTATCAAAAGAAATTAGGAAAATGGTAAGAGATCGAGGGTCAGGGAGGAGACAACAAGGGTCGCAATGACCAAGCATGGAAAAGGTAGAGGCCTAACCAAGGGAAGCAGAACAATAATTCTCATTAGGACCAACAGAGACAGGGTCGTCAGGGGGAGAAAAATTGGAATGGGAATTCAGAGCCTTTTCAGGGTACTTGTTTCAAGTGTGGGAAAGTGGGACACAAGGCGAACAGGTGTTTCAAAAGAGAGGACCATCAGGGTCAAACTATGCAGGGCCAGCAAGGCCAAGGGCCTCCAGCGTCGAAGGGTCCGGGGTGCGGGGAGCCCCAACAGTATTGGCAGGGATCGGTGTTCAGGAAGCGTCAGTAGCTCCGGTAGCGTCAGGTGCACAGGGGGTGGTCACTGTACCAACCAATCTCAGTTTTTGGAGGTGTTATGTACCTAAAATTCAGTCAGAGCAGGATAGGTTGTGTGGCTAGTGGAGAATCGCGGTATGTAATACATTCTTAGATACTTATATATATTGTATTTGGGTAGATTAGGTGTATGGGCAGCTAATGGTGTTATTTTGTGGCGTAGGCTTATGTGGGGCTCATTTATTTTTGCGAGATTTATGCGTTAATGTCTATGATTCGTCTAATTTTGAGGGAAAATTCTTTGCTAGTGGGGAAGATGTAACACCCCGTGTTTTTGTTAACTATATTTTTATTAATTAATTGAAATTTTCGAGAAAAATAAAATTTTGAATTTAATAATTTTTATTGGCTAAATATGTTGGTTATGATTTTAGAAGAATAAAACTTCAAGAGGAATTAAAATCGGTGTTAAAACAGATTTTATATTGATTTTATAATATTTTGCCTTATGGCATTTTTAAGCAAAACTGTCAGTTGTCCGGGGTGATCGATCGATCGACGCCTGGGCATCGATCAATCGATGCCTAAAGAAAACGTGTGCTGCAATCCATTTTTGGACTAATTTGACTTATTTTAAAACTCTTTCTCTTATATATAATTAAAGGGATGGGGCTAGATTTTTAAACACTCATTTGTGAAAATCCTAAGAGCAGAAAACTTTATTTTCTCCATCTTCTTCTACCTCAAAACCCTAGCCACCATTAAAATAACTTTTCAAGCTCAGTTTTGAAGGCCAAGGCTAATCTGTCTCGAGTCGGTTCAAGAAGGGGTTTTGATCCATTTTTCGAGAGGAACACATTCAAGTAATAAGATTTTTCTGTCGAACTAATCCCAGGCATGTTGACCCTATTCTTTTCCTTTAGTGTTATGTGTCTTGATTGTAGCCTCCATTAAACTCATGTTTTCTAAAATAAGTTATGAATATAAAGATTGAAGAGATAAATTTCGGAGATGTTTTACATGAAAAAAATTAATGATACCGAATACTTATAACTGTGTATTATTTGGGTTGTGTCCGTGTAGTCGATTTTGCTATGGGCATGTGCATGTAGAGGAGTCCTTTTAAAAGTAAATTTTGATATTTCATGTGAAAACCCTAGTTTAATTTAATTTCTTGTGTTGGAAAATAAGGATCATGATAGGACTTGCATGTAGCGATTATTCTGAAATCATAATATTTAGGTGTCTTTGATTTCCAATTTCTAATTGAATTATTTAAATGGGAATTTAGTATTATTATGAATGTTGTTATAATTTGGAATTGTGTTACTCTATGGAAATATGATAATTTTTCGGGAAGATTGGGTATGGTAGATAATTGGTTTTCACCCTTGTTATAGTACACTTGTTAGGTATGGGACTAGTAAGTGGGCCTTAATTACGATTTATGCTAATTAGGTATGGGAGTAGTTAGTGTAAGTCTATGCGGGTTATATAATTTGGGGTGGGGGCTGATTTTCTATATTATACCTTTGCTGTGATAGCCTAGGATTGATATGTAGGTGGAGTAAAATTTTGTAATCATTCTTTGCTTAGGATAGGACGATATTGTGTTTTGGGAACCCTTAGTTGGCACTAAAGGTTATTTTGAGGATTTTCACATCGCTTTTAAGGGTGGGGGAAATTTATGTGATTAACGAAGACAAGGAATGTGGAATTTAATATCGCAGGACTAAAACGGATATTAAAAATTTATTGTCGACATAATGTGTCTAGGGCCGACAGTTTGAACGGGTCAGAGGACGAGTTATGTCATGTCGTGTGTGGAACCTTGTCATATCGCGAGGGTCGCAGGATAAAAACGGACCAGACGGCGGACTTGACAAGAGGACGGGTGCATGTGTGGAACCTTGTCATATCGCGAGGGTCGCAGGACAAAAACGGATCAGACGGCAGACTTGACAAGGGGACGGGTATTGGTAATATTATTTATGGTTAAATTAATTAAATTTAACATTGTGGGAAGGTGGGTTAATTAAAATCATATTGATGTGGCTTTTATGAAAACCTTGCGGGTAATTGTGAGTTTATTTATGGTGATTATTAATCTCGTAATTAAAAGATTCTATTATTATAGTCGATATATATAGCACTATTGTCTCGGTTCAAGGATCCTATTTGAGGAGAGTAGCCAGTTTACATGCTCAGGGCTTTGGCTTTGACACATGCGTTGACTAATCTTTTTCAGGATTTTTGGGAGTTGCTGCATAGGATTCATTGGAGATCTTTTGGAGGTGCAGCTGGATTTATGTTAGTTCTTTAATAGTTGGATTTTCTCTTTCCATTCAGTCGTTTTATTTATGAGACTATTTTGGAGTTATTGGGCCTTTTTGGTTCCAAAGTTGTTTTAAGTTTCAGTTGGATTGATTTATATCATTATTAGAGTATGGATTTCTTTTGGAGTTAGCATGTGATGGATCTTTTATTTCATATTTGGGTTTGATTAAAATAAATTATATTGTGGATTAAAATTTGATGTCTCATATCTGTCTCATGATAAGAATGGTACTTTATTTACTCACGCCCGACTTAGTTTTGGTGGCGGCCGGCGCCAGAATTAGGCGGGGTGTGACATTACCTTAATAATGAACACCTCACTGATGTTCTAATTTACTTTCCAAGCCTTACCATTTAAGTTTCACCACTTAAATTTTAGATAATTACTATCTAGCCTCCTACTACTCGCACTAGCAGATTAATCAGTATTTAGATATATACGAATTTGTCTTACTACTAGGTTTCATCAGTAGTTTATTCTTGGTTGTACAATATATACTTTACACACAATATATACTATAATTGTTAACACATTTTTTGCCATACTGCCTCCGCAAGGGACTATGGAACCCAAGCCTATACGCTACTGGCTCAAACTTAACAATAATAGGAAAATATTCCACACCACTCGGTAACAATTTCCTCATTCCAACATGCAATAATGTAACTCTCAATCATTTCCATCCTAGTTAACGGGCCCTAAAATTCCTCTGGACCTAGAAGATTATTGTCCTCCCCTCTATCCAATAAGCACAGGGATGACAAGGATTGATATATAATGCCTCAAATGGAATCCTATCGATAATGAGATGAGGGGAGTCGTCTTACACTAACTCCACCAGTGGAAGATATTACACTAAACCTTCCCATAATTGGAAATACAACATACCTCGCAATATGTAACTAGAACTCTCAGTCTGCCCCTACGGCTGCGAGTGTGTTAGGCCGGATACGTTCGCATCTCGATATTCATGGCCTCCCAGAAACTCTTCCCAATAATCAAGTAATAACTCTCTTGACTCTATCGGACAAAAACTCTAATTGTACCCCATATAACCTTACTATTCCAGGAATAATGGTTGAGGTTTACTCTTACACGTTATGATTTGTCCTAACTTGGTATAACGTGAGCTACTTTAATTACCCGACCCACTTTCACCCACACAGGGTCGTGATCCCCTTGCGAAGTAATTATCTCTGTAATGGTCCAGGGATTCACTCTCCCATTACTACCAAGGAATTCCTAATGCTGAAGGAACTCTATTATTTCCTAATGGCCCACTTCCAATTGGAGCTCAATAATGTCTTGCTTTGCTTATGCTATCACTACTACAGTTTTATCTCATGATGCATTTTATCTTTCTTATAACCACATCCACATCTATGGCTCATGCGACAATGTCATCACTGCATGTCGTAAGTCCTTACCCTCTCTTTAAGCTTCAGATTCTTATGAAACATGTTCTCTTCACGTCCCATCAAGTAAGTTTCAACTTTCTCGAGTTAAAATTTATCGGATTCTTCCTATACAATCCTCGGGGAAAACTTGGGAATTAATGGTCCTAACTGACCTAAACTATCATATAACTAAGTCCTGAAGTTAAAACTCTTACATTCAGTTACCTCCAAAATACGCATTGTGACACAATCTTTCTCTCAAGGAAGAAAAAATTTATTACCCAAATATCTAGGGCGCCCATACACCCTATGCTTTATTCATTGTAGCACCACCATACTAGACGTGCTATATAAATATCAAATTATGACCCACATACTTGGAATGACTATATGGTAAGGTCCTACTCAACCAACCGACCTTTTCCACCTAATAATATCTTAGGTTGTCCCACCGGTCTGCTCGTGGTGTCAACCATTGGTAACATTATCACATATTATTCTTAAACGGACCCATCGGCCTTAATCTATAATATAACCATTATCTCACAGTTATACTACGTATATGGGTAATCATTACGATATTAAATCCATGTACTAAAGGAAAACTTCTCCTAACTTCCAGCGTTCTCTAAGTTTCATGTGTGGGATGTCTCGCAAAGTGAAATCCAAATAAGGAACCCCTTGATACACTACTACCTAACACTGCTCGTCGTCGAGATCTATTAAGTCCTTAATCCATAACATATATCCCTGAATTCCCATCTACGGACATAAAAAGTCTACTCGTCCACTCTCATGTCACTAAAGATGACATACAATGCGGTGCTCTCACTATCACAAGTTATTAGCGCTATATGATTAAGGAGCTATACCTTTCCTCTCTATAATAAGTCAATATACCCTGAATCACATCAGTAAAACATCCCTGCTCACCGGAATCAACATAGTAGGACAACATACTCACTGAAGTCTACAATACAATATAACACATATGCAGGCTCAACCATCCTTCAGGTGATGCCTCATTAAAATCATATATTTAAAATTTGAAATTTATAGTACGATAGTCTTATCTCACAATTTACTACCGTTCAAACCCTTGGTAACCAGTAACCATACAATATAATAATAATATGCTCTACAATCATAACGCTCAAAGGAGCAAGAATCTTTACATAATACCATATACAAATTTCTCTTAGTGTCCACACTTGCTCCTCCCCGCAGATGGTATAAAAAGTCTTGCTACCCAAATGGTAGTCACTTACATAATAATGTTGTTATCGTCTGCATACCCACTAAACCGGATGCACACTCAAATCCTTAGTGTTAACTATTCACATATGATGTGTCACACCCATGTCACTTGAACTCCTCATTTATTCACAAGGATGAAATAAAGCTTCACCAGTCTAGCCTGATTGTAGGGTCCCCACACGCACGTTTTACGACCCATAATTATCTACAATCGTTATACCTTTAGGATTCCACCCATTAGTTTTTCCCTCCCTCGTTGTGGATACATTATTCTGTTTTACGGCGTACCCGCCTGACATTGATACATTGGCCCCCTATCTATAGGCCTCAAATATGCCCTTACTGGCCTTCCCTTTTATTTCCTGGGCCCCTTCGACCCCGAAATACGGTATGCTACAGTTATTGAGGACTATGCTAGTCCTGCCTAGACTTATTACTCTCGGGTTATTAGTTCCTGGGTCCAATTATCTTGACCCGATTCCTACACTGGATATTTTACTTCTCCAACTAGTATGCCTTACAGGCATGATTTATTATTCCCGACACTATCAATTTCACTTCTCACGTGGACACATTCAATTCTGGCAACCCGTATCTCTACATACAGGGAAATTTCCCTTTCACTGGCCCTCCCAGCCTTGATGGGATGTCCTTCTCTCGGACCTGGCAGTCTTAACTCCCAATTGTTATTTTCGTTGTTCCTTTCACTCTACAGGGCATATGGAACACATGGTCGACCCGTTGGTTTTGACTGAATCCATCACCACTATGTTAAGATTTAATCATATCATTTAAATAGGTTTTCCCCCACTGGGTATACCTTCTGGTGATGTTCTACTAACACTATTGAATTCAAACTTGCCCTTCGGCTAGGTATCATAACTCGACTGGCTCCCTTTCTTATGGGGCATTGACATATTCTAGTAAATATATACTTTGATGACATTGACACTAGTCACCTTAGTCATACCTCCCATTCACGCTAGGGTATTCTACCCACGAGTCCATTTTTAACTTACGAACCCTTTTATCTTTCGTGACCCCTACTTTAGTTATGAAGTTCGCTTACCAAGTTAACTCATCCTTTACGGTCGATCTCTACCCGAACTACCGGTGATAAGTTCAACATCTCTTCTATATCTCTGTCTAACCAGTGGATGGAAAATTTTAAACGGACAACCCGTACCCAATATCTCGGTTTGATTGACTATCTTTACTCTTTGTTGTTTCTTTGAGCTAGAAAATTTTCTTATGAATTTAAAATTCTGAGTGTCACTGCACTCTACTTTACATTATTGCCTTTGGATTAGCTCCCTCCATTGTCCCATCACACTTAAATATTACTGTTGGTGGCTTCTATCACGATCATCGTTCCCCGAATGCTTCATAACTTTCAATTATTTTCCTTCTCCTGTAGTACCGCTAACGACCTTCGTTGGTTGTCCCATATTGTTCGGAGTACGAAGTCCAATCACTCTCGTATATGAATTAGATTCACTAAACTAAATCGCAGGAGATCGTAAATCGCATACGCAGTGGAATACAATAATCCTAGAGTAAGGCTCTACATCAAAGAATGCTAAGCTGAAACGTAATAAGCCGTACAGATCCTAAAAGACTCTAGAACCTGATGCTCTGATACCATCAGTGACACCCCGCCCAATTAAATATCCAGTGATCATTCCTTTATAAAATTTATAACAGAATTTTCGGTTTGTTCATTCTTAGCATCACTGTCGAAAACTTAAATCCAATTAATTGCCTAACATTTAATTAAGCTAGTCTCAAAACATTTTCTATTTTAATTTGAAACCAATTAATTCAATTAATTTGTGAACATTTAATTATAACCCATACACAAGAAATGAATGCTGACTGAATCAAATACAGAATAATTAAGACTAGATAAAACCTTCTAGTTCAAAGTCACAAACAAACCATAGTAAATACTTAATCCAACTGAAAAGAACTACAAAGGAACTGAGTACAACACCGCTAATGAGAATGGGTGACACATGCCCGAACTGAAATATCTGAACTAGGAACATAATGAAATGAGAGAAGCGTCTACTCTCAATGACCCGCAATTTCCACAACAACTTCAGCTCAGCAAACATCCAAGTATCTAGAATCGGTGTCCCTGTGGCTGGGCACCTGTACTAATACATATATATATATAGCAAAATAGAGAAGAAATGCAAGAGACGGGTCAGATCCCGATGTTTTAAAAAGATTTATTAGCTAGTATTTAAAAGTGCATTAAAGCAAGTATTATATGCATGTTAGTTCGAACTCTCACATGAGATTCTCATCTCTCGACTAGTGTGCACGACAAACGTACATCTAATCCAACCTAGCCATCTGACACACTCCAAACTAGGAAAAAGGCTTAACCTTCTAGTTACCCCTCGTAGTAGTATTTCGTATTTGATCTTAACATTTATCATTTTAAATAAGTGTTATCACACTAAAGTTAAGTATTTACTATTTATGTTATTGAAGATTTCACTATCTTAATAGCCTGCAATTATCTCATTGTAGATAAACCATAAGCATACATATATATCCCTCACTATTATATATATATGCATTAACACAATCTTAATAGCCTACAAATATCAGATTGTACGTATAACACACGTATATATATATATATATATATATATATATATATATATATATATATTAACACAGCACCCCAAGGATACACCTGTAGTGCATTGCATACTCTGCTATCTTGTCCCGGTACATCTCATACACAAATAAGGACTATCGATTCAGAAATCTCCCACGAACCATATAAACAAATCACACATATTGGCGGCGAACATAGTTCACATACCTATGGGTCCCGTACATACCTACGCTCCCATAGTCAGTAGACTTATCAACTCACAAATAAGTCTTCACAGTCTTATGTTCTGAGATACAAGTCAAATATCCCTCTGAAGGTCACCCAGGATAAGACCATCCCTACACGACCCCCCACGATAGCAAGCAGCTAGGTATGTCATACACATAATATCAAATATAGGTATACACACAACCCATCAAATCAAACGGTATACACACAACCAAATGTCATACTCTATACGTAGTATTTTTATCACTAAATACTATCAATATATTTCTAAATTACGATATTCCCTCTCTCGTAATATATATAAGGATAATATTTCACCCGAAAATCCTTAATAAAAACTCATAAGAAGTCCCACAAGTAACCCCTAATTTTTATTCTTATAGTTCTATATCTTCAGAACTAATATCGTAAGTATTTATCACTTAATACTCTCCACGCATTTACAATTACGATTATATCTCTCTCGTAATCATCAAGGTAAACTCATCGTCCTAAATATTTGAATAATTCCACCTAAACAACTCCCAATAATTTTACACTATTTTGGGTCCATCGAACACTAGTTTTCCTTACTCAAATTGACTGTTTACCCAAATAGGGGAAAAATAAGAAATTCTCTAAAAATTAGAAATCTCGCTCGAACTAGAAGAAGATCTCACTCGAATAACATACACGTGTCGCTCGATCCAGCTTCGCGCGACATCTCTATCTCGCTCGAACGACTTCGCACGAGATGCTGGTCTCGGTCAAACAACTCACTTCGCGCGACTTCGCGCGAAATCCCGCGACCTTGGTTGTTTCGTCCCCTACCTCCAGATTCAGCATTTTCCCACCATTTTTACTCCTAAAACCTCTAAAGATCAATCCCAAACTTCCAACAATCAATACCAAACATTATTCTAATATATATATGTGATTTATCATAACCTAACATCATTAAATCATCACTAATCATCCATATAATTCGAAATCCCCAATTTATTATCAAGAACCCTAGTTCTTAAATTGATATGCATAACTTCTAAATTAAACATATATTTTGTTCATGGAAATCATCATAATTTCGTAGGCATCATCTTATCTACATATGGGATTCAAATTCTTATGAAATCAGCCCTAGTTTATGATATAGTTCTCCAATTTCACCCAAATTAACTTTCATAACAAGGTTTATTAACCTATACTAACATGAACACAATTATCGCTAAAGAAAGCAAGCAATAAACACTTGCCTCGATTTTGAAGATCTGATCCGTTGGTGTTGTTGTACTCCTCGCGTTCCAATCTACACGATGGTGGTGGTGGTTGTGCAAGGTGGTGTAAATTGACTCTCCTCCTTTGGAATTTTCTCTCCCTCACCCACTGTGGATCTCTCTTGATTTTAGTGTATCCTAACCCTAATTGTCCCCAAGTAGCTGATATAATATTTCTCCAATTTTCTTTCATTTAATTCCTCTAAAAATCCAAATTACAAAAATACCTCTACCGGGTGTCGTCTTGGCCTAAAAATATCCCGGAATCCAAATAGAATACTCAGGTAGATTTTTCTAACTATCTTGACCCCTACGGCCTCAACGGCGCACTCGAAATGATCATACGAGTTACTTAAAATAATTTACCTTTTTATTCCACTTATTTAATCCCGACACGACTCACATGCGCGTTCCGACTTAATATACCAAACTGTCGTATTTCTCTCTCACGACAAGTTATATAAAATCCTCATTCCATATTACTTATTCTCACAGTAATATTAATAATTACTAACTTCTCGTCACATTAGTAAATATTCAATTTTAATCCGGATTAATAATTAATTCTCACATTTAAATTTAATTAAACCAACAATAATAATCAATCACATAATTATTTAAATCTTCAAAAATACGGGTGTTACACTATCGTCACCAAGGGTAGCATTAAGGAAAACTTTGCCCTTTTCTTTGGCAAATCTGTTCAGCCTAGTAGCACACTCAAAAGCTCTATGACCCTTACCGTCACACTCATAACATCTCTCACCGTCTTTCTTAGGAGGGTCTTTAAAATATTTTTCATTTTTCTTTTCAAACTTATTTTTCTCAAAATTCTTTTTATCTTTGAAATTTCCATTTTTCTTAAATTTGAGAATCTTCTTAAAAAAAATTTCAAACAAGACCAAATCATCTAAATCAAGGTCACACTCGAAATCTGACGTTTCTATCTCCCTTTTTCTAGATGACTCTACTCTCTTTCTTGCCGACCCCTCACTCTTCCTACCCGGGCATTAAGTGCAATTCCCTTATACTTTAGTTTAACAGACTTAGGAAACATGTCAATTTCAAAGGTTTGAAAGTCTCCAACCAATTCCTCAAATTTAAGTGTGTTCAAATTACTGATAGAATTTAGCACTGTGACTTTAGGGATAAAACTCTTAGGAATTGATCTTAGAATCTTTTTAACAACTCTAGCATTAGGAATGTGTTCACCAAGATTAAAGCTAGTGTTTAACATATTAGATAACCTAGCATAAAATTCATCAAAACATTCAGACTCAAGCATGGTGATAGTTTCAAATTGAGTTGTTAAGTTTTGCAATCTTGATTCTTTCACAACATTAGTTCCTTTGTGGTTAAGCTGTAAAACATCCCATGCCTCTTTTGACGAGGTACACGTCATTATCCGTCGAAACTTGTCATGTGTGATGGATCCAGAAATAGTACTAAGACCCTTTGAGTTAAAGGATGACCATTTAAATTCATCTTCAATCCATGTAGTCACATATTTTAAATTTTTCACGTTGTGTCTTTCCAATAAGCATAATTAGTTCTGTCAAAAACTAGCATTTTATTATATAATTTCTCCATTTTGAACACGCCCTTTTTTTAAAATCAAATTTTCAAAAAATTGATATCTTAAAAAAAAAATAGTGAAAAATTACACGGTATAATTGTGTAATTGGCTCTGATACCAATTTGAGAGTGCACTTTTATTCAAACCAAGAAATTATTTAATTAAACTCAATTTTTTAATTAAACCTTAAAACATACATCTAGGTGTGATTGAAGACAATATAATCATGCAAGAACATTCAATCACAAATAGACACACAAATGAGGAAAAATACCCCAAAGGGGCAAAACCTTTTATTTTCACTATAATTTGTAAAGAACGGTTTACACGAATTATACTGAAAATAAGAGTGACATATAAAATACCCTCAAGTTTCGGTTCCGATGTCGTCGGCTGGAATTTCCTGTAAGAACTCCAGATGGGTAGCAATGGAAAAGAGTAGGCTTCTCCAAAAGTTACTCCAGATGAGTAAAAACGATCCTTTGAAGGTTTAAAGATTCACACACATATATGGGAATGCTTTTTTGAATCAAAAAGGCATGAAACCTTAAAAACTTGAAGTCTGTTTTCTGGATGTAAATCGTAGAAACGTGTACGAAAAAGAGTTGGAAAAAAACGTGCAGAATGGGCACAGATATCTATACGAAAATCGAGGCGACGTCGTGGTTTGAACGACAAAGGCATGTCGCTCAAACGAGAACACGTGTCACCCGAACGAGATCATGTGACATGCTCATATCGTTTAAATGATAGAGAGATGTCGTTCGAACGAGCTCGACAACCAAAAAAAGTCTGCTTCTACACTTGGAAAAACTTTTGCTTTTGTGTTAAAAAAATCAGACTTCGAAAAATATTCTTTAAAACATTCCCATATATTTATGCAAATATTAAAAACTCCAATAAACCATTTTACCAAATAACATGTCGTGGAGTAGCGGGAACTGTTGAGCAACACGTCGCCTGTAGTATGATGCACGTGTGAAGATGGTGGATGTATGGATTCGGATCAAGGCCATCCTGAATGATCGTGTTGATGTGTTGAATGTAGCGGTGTCAGACATACATATTATGATCTATGACAAATAGAAAATTCCTAGATTCTACCCCAGACATTTATAAAATTATGTCCTTATAAATAAGGCTAGGTTGGTCACTGCTACACACAGATCGAAGGTGTAGACTTTGACGAGGCATTCTCTCTTGTTGCTAGGCCTAAGTTCGTCCACCCACTACTCACCGTAGCATGTCATCGACCCTTCCAGTTATATCACGTGGATGTCAAGAGTGCATTTCTTAATGGCATTCTACATGAGGAAGTTTACATGTAAAACCCAAAAGGTTTTAAGACCCTAATCACCCGAGACATGTTTATTATCTTAGTGTTAACTATTCACATATGATGTGTCACACCCATGTCACTTGAACTCATCATTTATTCACAGAGATGAAATAAAGCTTCACCAGTCTAGCCTGATCGTAGGGTCCCCACACGCACTTTTTACGACCCATAATTATCTACAATCGTTATACCTTTCGGATTCCACCCATTAGTTTTTACCTTCCTCATTGTGGGTACATTATTCTGTTTTACGGCGTACCCGCCTGACATTGATACATTGGCCCCCTATCTATAGGCCTCAAATATGCCCTTACTGGCCTTCCCTTTTATTTCCTGGGCCCCTTCGACCCCGAAATACGGTATGCTACAGTTATTGAGGACTATGCTAGTCCTGCCTAGACTTATTACTCTCGGGTTATTAGTTCCTGGGTCCAATTATCTTGACCCCATTCCTACACTGGATATTTTACTTCTCCAACTAGTATGCCTTACAGTCATGATTTATTATTCCCGACACTATCAATTTCACTTCTCACGTGGACACATTCAATTCTGGTAACCCTTATCTCTACATACAGGGAAATTTCCCTTTCACTGGCCCTCCAAGCCTTGATGGGATGTCCTTCTCTCGGACCTGGCAGTCTTAACTCCCAATTTTTATTTTCGTTGTTCCTTTCACTCTACAGGGCATATGGAACACATGGTCGACCCGTTGGTCTTGACTGAATCCATCACCTTTATGTTAAGATTTAATCATATCATTTAAATAGGTTTTCCCCCACTGGGTATACCTTCTGGTGATGTTCTACTAACACTATTGAATTCAAACTTGCCCTTCGACTAGGTATCATAACTCGACTGGCTCCCTTTCTTATGGGGCATTGACATATTCTAGTAAATATATACTTTAATGACATTGACTCTAGTCACCTTAGTTATACCTCCCATTCACGCTAGGGTATTCTACCCACGAGTCCATTTTTAACTAACGAACCCTTTTATCTTTCGTGACCCCTACTTTAGTTATGAAGTTCGCTTACCAAGTTAACTCATCCTTTACGGTCGATCTCTACCCGAACTACCGGTGATAAGTTTGACATATCTTCTATATCTCTGTCTAACCAGTGGATGGAAAATTTTAAACGGACAACCCGTACCCAATATCTCGGTTTGATTGACTATCTTTACTCTTTGTTGTTTCTTTGAGCTAGAAAATTTTCTTATGAATTTAAAATTCTGAGTGTCACTGCACTCTACTTTACATTATTGCCTTTGGATTAGCTCCCTCCATTGTCCCATCACACTTAGATATTACTGTTGGTGGCTTCTATCACGATCATCGTTCCCCGAATGCTTCATAACTTTCAATTATTTTCCTCCTCCTGTAGTACCGCTAACGACCTTCGTTGGTTGTCCCATATTGTTCGGAGT
This sequence comes from Sambucus nigra, assembly GCA_949130495.1. Taxonomy (NCBI): domain Eukaryota; kingdom Viridiplantae; phylum Streptophyta; class Magnoliopsida; order Dipsacales; family Adoxaceae; genus Sambucus; species Sambucus nigra. The sequence continues at coordinate 443,944,876 of OX422222.1, read as the reverse complement.
ACGAAGTCCAATCACTCTCATATATGAATTAGATTCACTAAACTAAATCGCAGGAGATCGTAAATCTCATACGCAGTGGAATACAATAATCCTAGAGTAAGGCTCTACATCAAAGAATGCTAAGCTGAAACGTAATAAGCCGTACAGATCCTAAAAGACTCTAGAACCTGATGCTCTGATACCATCAGTGACACCCCGCCCAATTAAATATCGGGTGATCAGTCCTTTATAAAATTTATAACAGAATGTTCGGTTTGTTCATTCTTAGCATCACTGTCGAAAACTTAAATCCAATTAATTGCCTAACATTTAATTAAGCTAGTGTCAAAACATTTTCTATTTTAATTTGAAACCAATTAATTCAATTAATTTCTGAACATTTAATTATAAACCATACACAAGAAATGAATGCTGACTGAATCAAATACAGAATAATTAAGACTAGATAAAACCTTCTAGTTCAAAGTCACAAACAAACCATAGTAAATACTTAATCCAACTGAAAAGAACTACAAAGGAACTGAGTACAACACCGCTAATGAGAATGGGTGACACATGCCCGAACTGAAATATCTGAACTAGGAACATAATGAAATGAGAGAAGCGTCTACTCTCAATGACCCGCAATTTCCACAACAACTTCAGCTCAGCAAATATCCAAGTTTCTAGAACCGGTGTCCCTGTGGCTGGGCACCTATACTAATACATATATATATATATATATATATAGCAAAATAGAGAAGAAATGCAAGAGACGGGTCAGATCCCTATGTTTTAAAAAGATTTATTAGCAAGTATTTAAAAGTGCATTAAAGCAAGTATTATATGCATGTTAGTTCGAACTCTCACATGAGATTCTCATCTCTCGACTAGTGTGCACGACTAACGTACATCTAATCCAACCTAGCCATCTGACACACTCCTATATAGGAAAAAAGCTTAACCTTCTAGTTACCCCTCGTAGTAGTATTTCGTATTTGGTCTTAACATTTAGCATTTTAAATAAGTGTTATCACACTAAAGTTAAGTATTTACTATTTATGTTATTGAAGATTTCACTATCTTAATAGCCTGCAATTATCTCATTGTAGATAAACCATAAGCATACATATATATCCCTCACTATTATATATATATGCATTAACAAAATCTTAATAGCCTACAAATATCACATTGTACATATAACACACGTATATATATATATATTAACACAGCACCCCAAGGATACACCTGTAGTGCATTGCATACTCTGCTATCATGTCCCGGTACATCTCATACACAAATAAGGACTATCGATTCAGAAATCTCCCACGAACCATATAAACAAATCACACATATTGGCGGCGAACATAGTTCACATACCTATGGGTCACACACATACCTACGCTCCCATAGTCAGTAGACTTATCAACTCACAAATAAGTCTTCACAGTCTTATGTTCTGAGATACAAGTCAAATATCCCTCCGAAGGTCACCCAGGATAAGACCATCTCTACACAACCCCCCACGATAGCAAGAAGCTAGGTATGTCATACACATAATATCAAATATAGGTATACACACAACCCATCAAATCAAACGGTATACACACAACCAAATGTCATACTCCATACGTAGTATTTTTATCACTAAATACTATCAACATATTTCTAAATTACGATATTCCCTCTCTCGTAATATATATAAGGATAATATTTCACCCGAAAATCCTTAATAAAAACTCATAAGAAGTCCCACAAGTAACCACTAATTTTTATTCTTATAAGTTCTATATCTTCAGAACTAATATCGTATGTATTTATCACTTAATACTCTCGACGTATTTATAATTACGATTATATCTCTCTCATAATCATCAAGGTAAACTCATCGTCCCAAATATTTGAATAATTCCACCTAAACAACTCCCAATAATTTTACACTATTTTGGGCCCATCGAACACTAGTTTTCCTCACTCAAATTGACTGTTTACCCAAATAGGGGCAAAATAAGAAATTCTCTAAAAATTAGAAATCTCGCTCGAACTAGAAGAAGATCTCACTCGAATAACATACACGTGTCGCTCGATCCAGCTTCACGCGAAATCTCTATCTCGCTCGAACGACTTCGCACGAGATGCTTGTCTCGCTCGAACAACTCACTTCGCGCGACTTCGCGCGACATCCCGCGACCTGGGTTGTTTCGTCCCCTACCTCCAGATTCAGCATTTTCCCACCATTTTTACTCCTAAAACCTCTAAAGATCAATCCCAAACTTCCAACAATCAATACCAAACATTATTCTAATATATATATATATATGTGATTTATCATAACCTAACATCATTAAATCATCACCAATCATCCATATAATTCGAAATCCCCAATTTATTATCAAGAACCCTAGTTCTTAAATTGATATGCATAACTTCTAAATTAAGCATATATTTTGTTCATGGAAATCATCATAATTTCGTAGGCATAATCTTATCTACATATGGGATTCAAATTCTTATGAAATCAGCCCTAGTTTATGATATAGTTCTCCAATTTCACCCAAATTAACTTTCATAACAAGGTTTATTAACCTATACTAACATGAACACAATTATCGCTAAAGAAAGCAAGCAATAAACACTTGCCTCGATTTTGAAGATCTGATCCGTTGGTGTTGTTTCACTCCCCGCGTTCCAATCTACACGATGGTGGTGGTGGTTGTGCAAGGTGGTGTAAATTGACTCTCCTCCTTTGGAATTTTCTCTCCCTCACCCACTGTGGCTCTCTCTTGATTTTAGTGTATCCTAACCCTAATTGTCCCCAAGTAGCTGATATAATATTTCTCCAATTTTCTTTCATTTAATTCCTCTAAAAATCCAAATTACAAAAATACCCCTACCGGGTGCCGTCTTGGCCTAAAAATATCCCGGAATCCAAATAGAATACTCAGGTAGAGTTTTCTAACTATCTTGACCCCTACGGACTCAACGGCGCACTCGAAATGATCATACGAGTTACTTAAAATAATTTACCTTTTTATTCCACTTATTTAATCCCGACACGACTCACATGCGCGTTCCGACTTAATATACCAAACTGTCGTATTTCTCTCTCACGACAAGTTATATAAAATCCTCATTCCATATAACTTATTCTCACAGTAATATTAATAATTACTAACTTCTCGTCACGTTAGTAAATATTCAATTTTAATCCGGATTAATAATTAATTCTCCCATTTAAATTTAATTAAACCAACAATAATAATCAATCACATAATTATTTAAATCTTCAAAAATACGGGTGTTACACTGTCGTCACCAAGGGTAGCATTAAGGACAACTTTGCCCTTTTCTTTGGTAAGTCTGTTCAGCCTAGTAGCACACTCAAAAGCTCTATGACCCTTACCGTCACACTCATAACATCTCTCACCGTCTTTCTTAGGAGGGTCTTTAAAATATTTTTCATTTTTCTTTTCAAACTTATTTTTCTCAAAATTCTTTTTATCTTTGAAATTTCCATTTTTCTTAAATTTGAGAATCTTCTTTAAAAAAAATTCAAACAAGACCAAATCATCTAAATCAAGGTCACACTCGAAATCTGACGTTTCTATCTCCCTTTTTCTAGATGACTCTACTCTCTTTCTTGCCGACCCCTCACTCTTCCTACCCGGGCATTAAGTGCAATTCCCTTATCCTTTAGTTTAACAGACTTAGGAAACATGTCAATTTCAAAGGTTTGAAAGTCTCCAACCAATTTCTCTAATTTAAGTGTGTTCAAATTACTGATAGAATTTAGCACTGTGACTTTAGGGATAAAACTCTTAGGAAGTGATCTTAGAATCTTTTTAACAACTCTAGCATTAGGAATGTGTTCACCAAGATTAAAACTAGTGTTTACAATATTAGATAACCTAGCATAAAATTCATCAAAACATTCAGACTCAAGCATGGTGATAGTTTCAAATTGAGTTGTTAAGTTTTGCAATCTTGATTCTTTCACAACATTAGTTCCTTCGTGGGTAAGCTGTAAAACATCCCATGCCTCTTTTGACGATGTACACGTCATTATCCGCCGAAACTCGTCATGTGTGACGGATCCAGAAATAGTACTAAGACCCTTTGAGTTAAAGGATGACCATTTAAATTCATCTTCAATCCATGTAGTCACATATTTTAAATTTGTCACGTTGTGTCTTTCCAGTAAGCATAATTAGTTCTGTCAAAAACTAGCATTTTATTATATAATTTCTCCATTTTGAACACGCCCCTTTTTAAAAATCAATTTTTCAAAAAATTGATATCTTAAAAAAAATAGCGAAAAATTGCACGGTATAGTTATGTAATTGGCTCTGATACCAATTTGAGAGTGCGCTTTTATTCAAACCAAGAAATTATTTAATTAAACTCAGTTTTTTAATTAAACCTTAAAACATACATCTAGGTGTGATTGAAGACAATATAATCATGCAAGAACATTCAATCACAAATAGACACACAAATGAGGAAAAATACCCCAAAGGGGCAAAACCTTTTATTTTCACTATAATTTGTAAGGAACGGTTTACACGAATTATACTGAAAATAAGAGTGACATATAAAATACCCTCAAGTTTCGTTTCCGATGTCGTCGGCTGGAATTTCCTGTAAGAACTCCAGATGGGTAGCAATGGAAAAGAGTAGGCTTCTCCACAAGTTACTCCAGATGAGTAAAAACGATCCTTTGAAGGTTTAAAGATTCACACACATATATGGGAATGGTTTTTTGAATCAAAAAGGCATGAAACCTTAAAAACTTGAAGTCTGTTTTCTGGATGTAAATCGTAGAAACGTGTACGAAAAAGAGTTGGAAAAAAACGTGCAGAATGGGCATAGATATCTATACGAAAATCAAGGCGACGTCGTGGTTTGAACGACAAAGGCATGTCACTCAAACGAAAACACGTGTCACCCCAATGAGATCACGTGACATGCTCATATCGTTTAAATGATAGAGAGATGTCGTTCGAACGAGCTCGACGACCAAAAAAAATCCGCTTCTACACTTGGAAAAACTTTTGCTTTTGTGTTAAAAAAATCAGACTTTGAAAAATATTCTTTAAAACATTCCCAAATATTTATGCAAATATTAACAACTCCAATAAACCATTTTACCAAATAACATGTTGTGGAGTAGCGGGAACTGTTGAGCAACACGTCGCCTGTAGTATGATGCACGTGTGAAGATGGTGGATGCATGGATTCGGATCAAGTCCATCCTGAATGATCGTGTTGATGTGTTGAATGTAGCGGTATCAGACATACATATTATGATCTATAACAAATAGAAAATTCCTAGATTCTACCCCAGACATTTATAAAATTATGTCCTTATAAATAAGGTTAGGTTGGTCACTGCTACACACAGATCGAAGGTGTAGACTTTGACGAGGAATTCTCTCTTGTTGCTAGGCCTAAGTTCGTCCGCCCACTACTCACTGGAGCATGTTATCGACCCTTCCAGTTATATCATGTGGATGTCAAGAGTGCATTTCTTAATGGCATTCTACATGAGGAAGTTTACATGTAAAACCCAAAAGGTTTTAAGACCCTAATCACCCGAGACATGTTTATTATCTTAAGAAGGCCTTGTATGGTTTAAAGAAAGCACCCATTGCTTAGTACTAGAGGCTCGCTTCCTATCACTTAGCTATTGGCCTCAATAGAGGGGAAGTGGATAAGATGTTATTTGTAGTGAGAGATAATGATTCAATTTTGGTTGCTCATGTCTATGTGAATGACATAGTATTTGGATCCTGTAAGGACACAAATTTCCAATTGAGTCCATGTATTGTGTTGGCTTAATTCCGGACAAAAACATTTATTCATAGGATAGTATGTTATTGTAATGATCTCAAGCCTATGAAGTGTTTGTTGAAGACGTAGCGGCAAAGAGTATAAAGATTCATCAATATGCCGGTTTGCGTGCCTCGTTTCTACGTCATCAACTATAGTTCCATGCTCCCAAGGTATGAATGCAATTATATTTATATAGGAGCTTCGAACAAGTTTATTGGGTGTTAGGTTTTATAAAAAACTGTGTTTTATTTTCAGAAAAATTTAACTAGAACTTTAAAATAAAGTATATAAAGTTTCTGGGCCAAAATTGAATTTTATAAAATTTCTGGAAGTCGTTCGATATGTCGTTCGATATGTCGTTCGAACAAGTTTTTTCGTTCGAACCAGATGTCGTTCGAACGAGTTTGCCAACGAGTTCCCACCAAGCTATACTGGTCCGTCGTTCGAAATGTCGTTCGAACGAAATTGTTCGTTCTAACGAGATTTCCAACGAGGTTCTAACGAGTCCAATCTGGAACGTCGTTAGAAGTCTCGTTCGAACGAGATTTCGTTCGAACGAGATGCCAGGCGGGAACTGTTTTTGGCAGTTTTTTTGCAGTTTTGCACCCACTTCCCCACTTAGTTTTTAACCAACTTTTTCAGACTTTAATATGTGCGAGAAGAACATTTTCCAATTTAACTTTTCCTAACTTTTCCATCCTAGTTTCATCTCTTAGAGAGAGTTTGAGAGCAAATTGTTTTATGGAAAATGTTCATGTTTTGAGTGCTAATTTTCAAAGAGAAAATCATTAACCACTTTAGTTTACACCCAAATTAGTGTTTATCCAAATTCTTATATACATATCAATTTCTTGGAGTTTGGCACCGGTTTTCTTTACACCGAATTGAAGTGAAGTTTCGGGTTTTGCTTCTACCTCCCACGAAGAAAGAAGAAGTGTTTTATGTTGTTTTACCCGCTTGGAGAAAGGCTTCATGATCGGGTGACGGTGACCATATAAAGTCCTATCGGTGGATTCTGAGACCGCGGTGGGGTTCCAAGGTTATTCGCTAGGAAGAGGTGTCTACAAGAAGAAGCATCAGGGCTTGAGAGGGATCGAGTCGTGTGTTGTAAGTCTTTTATCTCCTACTTGTAATTCCGTATCTAGTGAATTTGTGGCTAGGGCCGTCCGAGGTTTTTTCCCTTCTTGGGTTTTTCCTCGTACATCGCGGCGTAGTGTGATTGGTTTATTTTATCTTGCATAATAATGTAGAACGCATGTTTAGAATAATTCAAGATAAAATTTGGTTTAAATCATCACACTCATTTAATTTGGACTTTAATTAAATATTGGGTAAAGTTTATTTAATTCAAGTCATTTGCTAAAATTTGGGTTCGCCTAATTTGCTAATATTGATAAATATGACTTAGGCAAATTCTAGGACTTGGATTAATTAATTGGTTTGAGTGAATATATTAATTGATTGATTTTACTTCCCTTGGTTTAAGTTTAATTTGGTTAAAGAAAATTAAAACTTGGCATTTGTTTATTTTGTGAACCATCTTACGCTTCCGCATCGTGTTTGTTTTTATATAAAAAGAAATTATTAATAGTTTGATCTTAATTGAGATAATCAAAATTCGGGGTTTTTCAAATTGGTATCAGAGCTTTGATTTAAGAAAAGCTCACGTTTTCAAAGTGGTATCAGAGCCAGAAACGATAAATTATTTCGTTAAAGATCCTTAAATAATTTTTGGGCTAAAATGGATTTTTCCCCATTTTCAAAATTTCCTATCTTCGATGGTTCAAACTACGCGTATTGGAAAGTGCGTATGAGAACGTCACTAAAGTCTATCGATGAAAGAGTTTGGATGTCTGTTGTTAACGGGTGGTCCCCACCAACTTATTTAGTTGAAAATGAACGTGTTCCCAAACCCGCCGATAGATGGATTGAAAATGAGTTTAAACTTGCTAATTTCAATTCCTGTGGTTTAAATGCCTTATTTAGCGCTGTCACACCGGATGAATTCCGACGTATTATGACGTGTGAAACCGCTAAAGAAGCTTGGGACATTTTACAATTAACTCATGAAGGAACTAGTGTCGTTAAAGCATCAAAACTCCAAAACCTCACCACTAAATTTGAAACTATCAAAATGAATGAAAAAGAAACGTTTGATGAATTTTATGCTAGACTTTCTGATATTGTTAATTAATCTTTTAACTTGGGAGAGAAAATACCTGACGATCGTGTTGTATAGAAAATTTTAAGGTCCCTACCCAATAGATTTATTCCAAAGGTGACCGTGTTAAATTCTTTACCCACTTTAGCCTCTACGAAATTAGAAGAGCTTGTAGGTGATTTACAAACCTATGAACTTGATATGTTTGCCTCTAAAACTGAAAAGAAAATCGAAAAAGGCGTTGCTTTAAAAGACCGAAAAGAGGTCAAACAAGTAGTAGAGAGCGGGAGTGATAGTGACTCGGAAGACATGGCTTTGTTTGCTCGCAAATTTAGAAAATTCCTTAAAATTAACAAAGATAAACTTAAAAATGATTTTAAGAAATTTGATACTTCTAAGCATGAAAAAGGCGAGAAGATTCCTAAATCCGAGAAGATCCCTAAACCTAGTAATGAAAATTTAGATAGGGACGAGTCTAATAAGTGTTTTGGTTGTGAAGGTTATGGCCATAGAGCTTTTGAGTGCCCCACTAAACTAAGGAAAGAGGGTAAGCGACCCATTTCATATAATGCGACCCTCAGTGATAGTGATACGGAAGAGAAGCCCGATTCCCCCACTAAGAAAATTTTTGTGGCTTTTATGGCTAGTCATGTGAGTGATAGTGAGAACTCATCGATTGATGAAACTTTAACTCATGACACTTCCAAGGTCTTGTGACACCCCGACTAATTAAATACCGGGTAGCTACTCCTTTATTAAATTAAATCAAAATGCCAAGTTGGCTCAGTTAATAGCACCACTGTAGAAAACATGTTTATAATTTCTAACCACCTAGTATTTAAAAGTAAGATGTCAAATTTTAAATTAAGTCTGGTTAACACGCAATAAAAGAATTATGAAAGAATAACATAACCATTCACCATAATGGAACAATATAATAACTAACAAATAATAATAAGTCAGGAGGAAAACTCCTCACAACAATCCCACAACTGAATTAAATAAAACTGCATCCTGAATTAATTACATGCCAAAAGTCAAAAAATCTGAAATATGAAATGTCTCTAATAGAAATGGGCGACATGCCCTACAACTTGTGAAAACTGAATATAGAGTCAAGACAAATGAAGCGTCTACTAGCAAGGCCCTGTAACTTCCACAACAGCTACAGCTCGTCACCTGAATGGAAATCCTATGCATGGTGTCCTTGTGGCTGGGCACCTAAAAGGTTTTTACAAAAATAGATTTGAAAGCAAACGGGTCAGATCCCGAAAGTAGAGATTATTTTAAAAATAGCAAGTGCTTTAATAACATTAAAACAATGAATGTAAAATACATGTTAGGACGTGCACTCACATGAAATTCTCACCTCTCGACTAATTGTGCACTCCTAACGTACCGTACCCATCTAAGTGACATTAATATCTAATTAAACCGTCATAAGTTCTACCCATTTCTATTCGATTCCCATTATACATTCTAACGTTATCAATTAAATAGAGGTTTTACTTAAACTCGAATTCTCAATTATTAGTAATACAATTCACTACAGGTTATCCCTTTTTATTTTCTCAAAGCGTTACCATAATTATACTCACAATACCAACATGAAAGTTCTCATTATTTAAGCGTATATTATTCACATCATGAATATATAATACAAGCACCCGAGACTAAGCTGCGGTGCACACATACTCTGCTATCCATCATGGTACATCACGTACATAAGGATTACGTATTCCGAATCTCTCAGGAATCGTTCTCAGATAACAACAATCACAAACAATGGAGGCGGACACAGTCACATCACATGGGTCACGCACATACCTACGCTCCCACGATCAACGTTCTTATTAACTTCCCAATAAGTCCTTCTCTGACCTATGTCCTCGAGGTACCAATCTAAATCCGGGCAACACAAAGATTAGATGGCCCTAAGCGAACGTAAACCTCCCGTGATAGAAAGTATGGTAGGTATGTCATACACATAAAATCATATACATATACTAAGAATGCACACATCCTAGTAATTACCATAATTTATTAGTGGTATACTTATCGTTCTTATACCCACACACTTGTCCCCGGTTTATATATACACGTCATCCATTATCCTCACGTCGTAAATAGTTACTCACGTTCTAACCCATAAATATCATTTGGTTCAAACCACACTTCTATGTTTTACTCCTCAATATATCCCAAATGTCCCAACTATATCGATTAGTCATCAAGGAATTATCATCTCTACAATTAAACAAGGTTACGGAACACTAGAAGTCAAATCAGGCCAAAAAGGCCAAACTATCAACTCGTTAGAAGTCTCGTTCGAACGAGGTTGTTCGAACGAGAGTTCGTTCGAACGAAGTGGTCATTCTAACGAGATCTCGTTCGAACGAAAGTCATCGAACGAACATCCCACTCGTTAGAAGTCAAACAGTCATCTCGTTAGAAGCTCGTTCGAACGACCTGGGCAGGCCTTCTAACGAGGTGACAGTTTCGAGCCCAGAATTCCCCTTTTTCTTTTTTCCAATTTTCTTCACCTCTAATCCCATATAAAAATTATCCCAACAGTATTTTAAGGTTTTTAATCCACACTAAACATTCATAGGTCATAACTAAACATTTATATATGGCCAAATCTTCCTAAAAATCATCTAATCATCAAATCTCCCCAATTTCCCCCAAATTTCATGAACATGAACCCTAGAAAAATTTAAGTCATCAATAGGCATAATTAAATCCGTTTTATAACATGAAAAAGGTATTTGTAACAGTATAGTCACCCAAACACAAATCTACGTACAATCTCTTTATCAATACATGAGTTTCCAATTTCATGGGTTTTGTTATTCTCCCAAAACAACACAATTATATGAATTTTTTACGCATGGAGGAAGCATTCGTTGTAAATAACATAATTAAACCACTTGCCTCTGATATTTCTCTGAATTTGGTGTTGAATATTGGATGTTTCTCTCTCTTTTCTTCTACAATCTCTCCCAAGTTTGAAGGTTGAAGGTGGTGGTTATGGTTCTCTCCTCTTGGGAACCTCTCCTAACCTCTCCTAAAACTCCCGTTGCCCACAAATCAGATAGTTGCTGGTAATGGGTTAGTGGGTCACTTAATTTTCTATTTTAAACTCCTAAAATTCGTTAATCATAATTCCCAAAATTCCAAAATTACCAAAATACCCTTTTAAGTTGCCGGTATGGCCTAAAAATGCCCCGGGACCCAAACTAAACCCCCGGCTAGTGTTTTCTGACTATTTCGACCCTTCCGGACGCGTTGGCGCACTCAAAATGACCATATGGTTCATAGAATTAAAATTCACTTTTTAATTTAAATAATTACATTCCTGACGCGACTGTCACGCGCGTTCCAATAAAATTTCCCAAATTGTCGTATTTCAATCTCACGACAAATTCAACAATTTCAATATTCATATATTACCATATATACGCATTAAAATTAAATACCAACTCACATCTCGCTAGTATTTTATCTGGATTAATTTCCAATTAATACACATTTAATTCAATTAATCCCATAAATAAATATCACAAAAATACGGGGTATTACATACTTCCCTCCTAATAACAGAATTTCGTCCCGAAATTCGGAACTAGAAAGTACCTGGTAAGAACAACTCTGGATAACGTTCGCGCATCTCATCCTCGCGCTCCCATGTGGACTCCTCGACATTATGATGTCGCCACTGAACACGCACTAACGGAACTATCTTTGACCGCAGTTTCCGCTCGCTTCGGTCCAAAATAGCAATCGGCCCCTCCTCGTAGGATCTATAAGGCTGGAGATCGATGTCCTCCAAAGCAATGAGAGAATGAGCCAAATCGTCTCTAAGATATTTCCTTAGCGAGGAAATATGAAACACATCATGAATCAAATGCAAATGCTCCGGTAACCCAAGTCTATATGCAACAGACCCAATCCGTTCGATGATAGGGAATGGCCCCACATATCTCGGTGCCATCTTCCCCTTCTTCCCAAATCGCATAATCCCCTTCATAGGAGATACTCTGAGTAAAACCTCGTCCCCCACTTGGAACTCCCTGAAGAACCTCTTCGCATCAGCATAGCTCTTCCGCCGATCCTGAGCTACCCGAATGCGACTCCGTATCAATTCTATCCTCGTCGAAGTATCCTGAATCACTTCCGGCCCAAGTAGTTTGTTGTCCCCCACCTCCAACCAACATGCTAGGGAACGACAAGGTCTACCGTACAATGCCTCAAATGGAGCCACGCCAATGGTGAACTGGTAGGAGTTGTTGTAAGCAAACTCCACCAGTGGAAGATACTGCTCCCATCCACCCCCAAAATCAATGATGCACATACGCAACATGTCCTCCAACATCTGGTTTGTACGCTCGGTTTGCCCATCGGTCTGCGGGTGATACACCGTACTCAATCGCAATTCCGTGCCCATGGCCTCCTGAAAACTCTCCCAAAACCGTGAAACAAAAATCTTGTCTCTGTCAGACACGATATTTAGGGGCACACCATGAAGTCACACTATTTCTGCAATAAAGAGCTGGGCATACTGTCCCGTAGTGTAGTCGGTTCTTATGGGTAGAAAATGAGCGACTTTGGTCAACCTGTCCATAATTACCCAAATGGAGTCGTGACCCCTCTGTGACGTAGGTAACCCCGTGATAAAGTCCATGGAGATGCTTTCCCACATCCACATCGGGATCTCTAATGGCTGTAGGAGTCCAGACGGTCTCTGATGGTACCAGCTGACAAGTGGCGCATTTAGAAACAAACATAGCAATATCTCTCTTCATCCCGCTCCACCAATACTGACGTCCACATCTTGGTACATTTTGTCCCCACCGAGATGTACCGCGAACCGTGAGCCGTGCGACTCTGCCATCACCTCGTGTCGCAATTCCTCCCCTTCCAAAACTACCAGTCTCCCATTGAAGCGTAATCCCCCGTCTGAGCTAACGATATAGGACTCGGCTCCCTCTGCTAGTAATCGAACTATCTGCTCCTGACAGAACGAGTCATTTTCCTGGGCTTTTACCACCTTCGTGACAATCTGCGGTGTAACAGTCATCACAGATATGAACGATCGGGCCACTGCATCCTGGTGTCCCAACTCCTTCCACTTTGCCTTCCACACCCCTGCCACTTCATCTACTGGCCTACGACTCAACGCGTATGCTACCACGTTAGCCTTCCCCGGGTGATATTGGATATCAAACTGATAGTCCTTCACAAACTCAATCCACCTCCGTTGCCGCATATTCAACTCCTTCTGCGTGAATAGGTACTGTAGGGACTTGTGGTCCGTGAACAATCGAAATTTCTCCCCCAAAAGATAATGTCTCCAAATTCGAAGGGCAAATACCACTACCGCTAACTTCAAGTCATGGGTGGGGTAATTCTTCTCATGAGGCTTAAGCTTACGGGAAGCATAAGCTATGGCCTGACTCTCCTGCTGCAATACACTTCCAAGTACTTGTAAGGACGTGTCGGTGTAAACTAGATACTCAACTCCTGGTCTCGGCAATGCTAACACAGGTGCTGAGGTTAACTTGTCTTTTAACTCATCGAATGTCAACTGATAGGCATCACTCCAAATAAACGGTACACCCTTACGAGTCAGATGTGTCAAAGGACCCGCTATCTTTGAAAATCCCCGAATAAACCTCCTGTAGTATCCTGCTAGGCCCAAGAAACTACGAATTTCAGTCGGTGTCGTGGGCTGTCTCCACTCCCTCACCGCGGATACCTTCCTCGGATCAACAGATATCCCCCGGTCGAAAATAATATGCCCCAAAAACTGAACCTCCTTCAGCCAAAACCCGCACTTATCATACTTTGCATACAGCTCGTTCTGACGTAGCGTCTGCAAAACCTGCCTCAAATGCTCGGCGTGCTCCTCCTCTGTCTAGGAGTAAACCATAATATCATCAATGAAGACAATGACGAATTGATCTAGGAACTCTCTGAACACCCTATTTATCAAGTCCATAAACATGGCTGTAGCATTGGTCAAACCAAAAGGCATCACCCAGAACTCGTAGGAACCATATCTCATTAGGAACGCAGTCTTCGAGACATCCTCTTCCCTGATACGCAACTGATGGTATCCCGATTGCAAATCAATCTTGAAGAAGAAAGAAGCTCCTCTCAGCTGGTCGAATAAGTCATCGATTCGGGGCAACGGATATTTATTCCGTATCGTGACCTTATTCAACTCTCGGTAATCCACACACAACCTCAACGATCCATCCCTCTTCTTTACGAACAACACAGGGACACCCCACGGTGAAGTACTCCTCCGTATAAACCCCTGACCCAACAACTGCTCAATCTGATCCTGTAACTCTCTCATGTCAGCTGGATCCATACGGTAAGGTGCACGGACAATAGGCCGAGTGCCCGGCGTCAAATCAATCATAAAATCTATATCCCTACTCGGAGGTAGTCCAGGTATATCCTGAAATACATCGGCGAACTCAATAACAACGGGTATCGAATCAAGTGGTATCACCACTTCCTTAGAGGTCTCCTCCTCTATGTAGTACAAATGAGTGGACGATCCTCCCTCAGGGCGAGGCATCGCCACTAAAAACATCTCCTGCCCGGGAATGGCAAAGATAATACTCCTACTAAAACAGTCAATCATGGCTCGGTATGAAACTAGCCAATCCATACCAATAATGGCATCATACTCGGTCATCTCTAACACTAACATATCAGCGGGTAAAGTAAACCTCTCGATCTCTATACCCACACCTCTACACATAAGCGAAATCATGGAACCCCTACTCAACGGTGAGTCTACATAAGTAGCGGTGTTCTCTGCGGTGTCTAATAAACCAATAGTGCGTGTAAATCTTATAGTAATAAAACAGTGTGTAGCCCTCGTGTCAAATAAAATGCGCCCCATAGTCCCCTGAATAGAGAACATACCCTCAATGGCCGGTGGATTCTGTGGGGCTGCGACCTGCTAGAGCTGATACACTCTCCGATACTGAAGTTGTCCCTGCTGAACTAGGACTGCTGGAATGGGTGGTAATGTTGCCATCTATGGTGTTGGGAGGGCGGTGGGAAACATAGGCCTCTGTGGCTCGTGTCGAGCACCCTGCTGCTGCTGCTGTGGGGCCTTGCCCTTATCAGGACAATCCTGACGTTTGTGGCCAATCTTACCGCAAATGAAACACTTCCCTCGAAACTGATTCACTTCATTACGGTGTTGACTAGTCTCGCTTTTTCCCTGGTCTTGCTGGCCTTGGGGGGAGATTTGCAGAAAAACTATGTCAGGGCGAGGACAATCCATCCACTTGTGACCCGGTTGTACACATTTATAGCAGAGTTTCGAAATTCTTCGCTGGTCAGATTGTAGTTTATCCCCAGTCTAATTCGGACAAGATTTACGTTTGTGATCTTCCATTCCACAACCGAAACACCTCTTTGTGATTTCATTCAGAACCTGACTTCGTTGGCCCTGACACTTTTGCCCCTGCACATAAATCTCGTTACTTCTGGAACGTACTCGATCTTGATTGTTTTGTTGTCGCAGATTCGGTGCCTTCGCACAATTTTCAATGTTAGTCACATGCATTTGGTTAACCTCTCTAGGTATTTTACCCCCTTTAAGTTGTATGTTGCGTTCTTGGTATTGTAGAACTGCAGTGGTAACTGCTTGTGCCACGATACCTGCTAACTCGGCGGTTGATATTCTCTCTGGGGATACCTGAGGTGTGAGTCGAGCTTGATCGTTGACTCCCCTAACCGTTTTAGCTAGTTCTTCTTGAGGATTCATCTTAAATTTAAGTAAATTTGGATGAGTTCATCATTCAAATAAACAAATCGCAGAAGTACGAATTTCCAATGTATAGAGATAAACACAACATTCCTAGGATTAGGTCTCTATATCAAAGAAAGCTCAGCGGAACCATAATAAGCCGTACAGATCCTAAAGGACACTAGAACCTGATGCTCTGATACCACCTGTGACACCCTGACTAATTCAATACCGGGTAGCTACTCCTTTATTAAATTAAATAAAAATGCAAAGTTGGCTCAGTTAATAGCATCACTGTCGAAAACATGTTTATAGTTTCTAACCACCTAGTATTTAAAAGTAAGATGTCAAATTTTAAATTAAGTCTGGTTAACACGCAATAAAAGAATTATGAAAGAATAACATAACCATTCACCATAACGGAACAATAGAATAACTAACAAATAATAATAAGTCTGGAGGAAAACTCCTCACAACAATCCCACAACTGAATTAAATAAAACTGCATCCTGAATTAATTGCATGCCAAAAGTCAGAAAATCTGAAATATGAAATGTCTCTAATAGAAATGGGAGACATGCCCTACAACTTGTGAAAACTGAATATAGAGTCAAGACAAATGAAGAGTCTACTAGCAAGGCCCTGTAACTTCCACAACAGCTACAGCTCGTCACCTAAATGGAAATCCTATGCATGGTGTCCTTGTGGCTGGGCACCTAAAAGGTTTTTACAAAAATAGATTTGAAAGCAAACGAATCAGATCCCGAAAGTGGAGATTATTTTAAAAACAGCAAGTGCTTTAATAACATTAAAACAATGAATGAAAAATACATGTTAGGACGTGCACTCACATGAAATTCTCACCTCTCGACTAATTGTGCACTCCTAACGTACCGTACCCATCTAAGTGACATTCATATCTAATTAAACCGTCATAAGTTCTACCCCTTTCTATTCGATTCCCATTATACATTCTAACGTTATCAATTAAATAGAGGTTTTACTTAAACTCGGATTCTCAATTATTAGTAATACAATTCACTACAGGTTATCCCTTTTTATTTTCTCAAAGCGTTACCATAATTATACTCACAATACCAACACGAAAGTTCTCATTATTTAAGCGTATATTATTCACATCATGAATATATAATACAAGCACCCGAGACTAAGTTGCGGTGCACACATACTCTGCTATCCATCCCGGTACATCACGTACATAAGGATTACGCATTACGAATCTCTCAGGAATCGTTCTCAGATAACAACAATCACAAATAATGGAGGCGGACACAGTCACATCACATGGGTCATGCACATACCTAGGCTCCCATGATCAGCGTTCTTATTAACTTCCCAATAATTCCTTCTCTGACCTATGTCCTCGAGGTACCAATCTAAATCCGGGCAACACAAAGATTAGAAGGCCCTAAGCGAACGTAAACCTCCCGTGATAGAAAGTATGGTAGGTATGTCATACACATAAAATCATATACATATACTAAGCATGCACACATCCTAGTAATTACCATAATTTATTAGTGGTATACTTCTCGTTCTTAACCCCACACACTTGTCCCCTGTTTATATATACACGTCATCCATTATCCTCACGTCGTAAATAGTTACTCGCGTTCTAACCCATAAATATCATTTGGTTCAAACCACACTTCTATGTTTTACTCCTCAATATATCCCAAATGTCCCAGCTATATCGATTAGTCATCAAGGAATTGTCATCTCTATAATTAAATAAGGTTACGGAACACTAGAAGTCAAATCAAGCCAAAAAGGCCAAACTGTCAACTCGTTAGAAGTCTCGTTCGAACGAGGTTGTTCGAACGAGAGTTCGTTCGAACGAAGTGGGCATTCTAACGAGATCTCGTTCGAACGAAAGTCATCGAACGAACATCCCACTAGTTAGAAGTCAAACAGTCAACTCGTTAGAAGCTCGTTCGAACGACCTGGGCAGGTCTTCTAACGAGGTGACAGTTTCGAGCCCAGAATTCCCCTTTTCGTTTTTCCCAATTTTCTTCACCTCTAATCCCATATAAAAATTGTCCCAACAGTATTTTAAGGTTTTTAATCCACACTAAACATTCATAGGTCATAACTAAACATTTATATAGGGCCAAATCTTCCTAAACATCATCTAATCATCAAATCTCCCCAATTTCCCCAAATTTTATGAACATGAACCCTAGAAAAATTTAAGTCATCAATAGGCATAATTAAATCCGTTTTATAACATGAAAAAGGTATTTCTAACAATATAGTCACCCAAACACAAATCTACGTACAATCTCTTTATCAATACATGAGTTTCCAATTCTAATTTCATGTGTTTTTGTTATTCTCCCAAAATAACACAATTATATGAATTTTCTACGCATGGAGGAAGCATTCATTGTAAATAACATAATTAAACCACTTGCCTCTGATATTTCTCTGAATTTGGTGTTGAATCTTGGATGTTGCTCTCTCTTTTCTTCTACAATCTCTCCCAAGTTTGAAGGTTGAAGGGGGTGGTTATGGTTCTCTCCTCTTGGGAACCTCTCCTAACCTCTCCTAAAACTCCCGTTGCCCACAAATCAGATAGTTGTTGGTAATGGGTTAGTGGGTCACTTAATTTTCTATTTTAAACTCCTAAAATTCGTTACTCATAATTCCCAAAATTACCAAAATACCCTTTTAAGTTGCCGGTATGGCCTAAAAATGCCCCGGGACCCAAACTAAACCCCCGGCTAGTGTTTTCTGACTATTTCGACCCTTTCGGACGCGTTGGCGCACTCAAAATGACCATATGGTTGATAGAATTGAAATTCACTTTTTAATTTAAATAATTACATTCCTGACGCGACTGTCACGCGTGTTCCAACAAAATTTCCCAAATTGCCGTATTTCAATCTCACGATAAATTCAATAATTTCAATATTCATATATTTCCATATATACGCATTAAAATTAAATACCAACTCACATCTCGCTAGTATTTTATCCGGATTAATTCCCAATTAATACACATTTAATTCAATTAATCCCATAAATAAATATCACAAAAATACGGGGTATTACAGGTCATTAGTTTTGATTCCCTTATTCTTTATGATAGTGAGAGTGGAGAAGAAAGAGAGAGTGAAAATGAAGAAGAGGTTAATGTGAGTGAACTTCAAAATGCTTTTCAAGAACTTTATAAAGAATCTATTAAATTGAAACGAGCTAATTTGAAGTTAGAAGCTAGTTTAAAAGAGAGTGTCAAGGTCGTTGATGAAAATACTTTAATTAAAGACCTTAGGACACGTGAGAGGACTCTTCGAGAGAAGCTTGAATATGTAGAAGGCGAGAGAGATAGCCTTAGGGGTTTAATGGAATCCTTGAAAAAGGAGCTTCTTGCTTTTGAAGAGCGAAATGTTTTACTAGAATCTAACATTTTAGAATTGGAAAATAAATTAAAAGATTCTAGTAATGTCAAATTTGATTTGGAGTGTCGTTCGGAAAAACTAGATAAAATGTTAGGAACGGTCCAAATTAAAAATGACACTTGTGGTTTAAACTTCAATACTTGTAATGAATCTACTCATAAAGCCAAGACCAATGTTTTAGGAGAATCTATGAGGAATGTATTTAAAGATCACTCCTTAGGTAAATCTTTTCGACATGTTTTTGCTTGTACACATTGTGGTCGAAAAGGTCATCTTAGGAAATTTTGTTTTGATCTTAAACGAATTCCTAGAAAATCTCATAGTAAAGTAACCACGGTAGTTAACGTTCCAACACACCAAGATAGTCATTCTTCATTAATTTGGGTTAGGAAATCCGACTTGGTTACCTTTCAAAATAGGGTTTTTGATTCTCATTTACTTTCACATGCTTCCTCCCTTGCTAAATCTAAAGGATGAATGTGTTAGTGTTTGCATACTTTAGCGTTTGTACTTCATGTTATATTCACATGCTAAATGTATGCATGTTTAGTCATATTCTAGTCATTGCCTTATTTCATATCACATGCTAGAAATTATGACTTGTTTATCTTTTTGTATTATATTTTGTGTTTGAATTAATTGAAAAATATAAAAAGATTTTTGTTTATCATTTTTGTTTTATTTATTTCATTTAAGCTTAATGAAAAATACAAATGATTTTTGTTTATTCTTTTGAGTATATATCTTTATTTTTGGTTAGAAATGTCAAAAACTCAAAAATATTTTATTTTGTGTGTTTTTTTTGGTTTGACACGCTTTAAGTGGCATATACTTGTGTTTGCATCCTTCCTTTAACGCTCCCATGTGGCTAGAACTTTTGGTTTAGGCTGTCAATCCTTAAAATGTTCTTTATCATATTTTATGGAGTAGTTGGATTTTGTATTGAGAAAATGGATTCTATTTTTATATGCCTCTATTCACACATGCACGAGCTCTTTTGAAATTTTAACTTCATATGTATATTTGAGCTATGTGAGGTGTTCTCCTACCAATCTTGTCATCTACATATTTGTGACTTAGGAGGACTAGTGCATGTCAAAATCCGTTGCATGTGAGATTTGTGTGAAAAATGAAAACATGATAAATAAAAATGTGCATGGGGAAGGGCTCCGAAAGGACTAAGTGATCCTTTGCGATAGTAAGCCACCGTTTGAAATGGACCTAAAAGAAATACGTGGTCCAAAGGCCTAAAAACAGAAACTATGGCATTAAAAAGAAAAATAATTGCCAAGGCCTATGTTTGATTGATATATTCATTCAAATTTAATATAAATGCATATTGAGGGAGATTGGATGGTATATCAACGGTTTGCACAATGTCCGTTTATCCTAGTTACGTATTTCATGTCATGACTCTATTGGTTTGTAGAATCATCAATATGCTAGGCTTGTATGCATTGTGTATGTTTGTTCATTGAGTTCAATTTATATTATCACATGAGGTTATATTTAAATGTGATGAAGTTTGCAATCAAATGAGAACTCCGTGAATGTTTATTAAGTGATTAGGTCTAAATTTAATCGTTACTAGTTCACACCCCAACACTTCCGTTTCCATATGACACATTTTTGCCATACGAGTGTGAAAGACTCCTATTATATTTTGTGTGTGTCATGTGTGTGTTTATATCTATATATCTGTGCTTGTGCATTCTTGATAAATTTTTAGTACATATATATGATATTTTGTTTGTCTTTGCCTTGGTTTCTAGTCCATCCATGCTTATACTTTATAATTGGTATCTATCTTGGATTAGTTATACTTTTGTTGCTCATGTGCTTTAATGTCTTAACACTTTAAGATTCAACGTGTTTATTAGTTCTTTATCCTTTGCCTATTCCTGAACAAAAAGGGGGAGAAATGATAGGGAGGAAATGGTATCTAATCCTATTATTATCGTATCTTAGTTTGGGGGAGATTTATCTTAGGGGGAGACGTCTTTCTAAGTAGGTCATGTGTTTGATAAAGGGGAGAATTAACTTAGGGGGAGTAATTTAATTAATTGCATTTAATATTTTGATCTTCCCTATGCGTTTGATAGTTTGCTTAAGTGTGCAGGTATTCTACTCATAAGTGTGCAGGTATTCTACTAAAGCGGCATCTTTAAAAGGCAAAGTGTTTAATCCTTGGGTTGAGTCAAGTTTGGGTGGGTTATGTTTTGTTTTGATTCTAGTGAGCTTGACGGACCTTTAGGATTTTTGTTTGGTTTTTGTCCCGGAATAGCCAAAGGGGGAGATTTGTAAGGACACAAATTTCCAATTGAGTCCATGTATTGTGTAGTCTCAATTCCGGACAAAAACATTTATTCATAGTATAGTATGTTATTGTAATGATCTCAAGCCTATGAAGTGTTTGTTGAAGACGTAGCGGCAAAGAGTATAAAGATTCATCAATATACCGGTTTGCGTGCCTCGTTTCTACGTCATCAACTATAGTTCCATGCTCCCAAGGTATGAATGCAGTTATATTTATATAGGAGCTTGGAACAATTTTATTGGGTGTTAGGTTTTATAAAAAATTGTGTTTTATTTTCAGAAAAATTTAATTAGAACTTTAAAATAAAGTATATAAAGTTTCTGGGCCAAAATTGAATTTTATAAAATTTCTGGAAGTCGTTCGATATATCGTTCGAACGAGTTTTTTCGTTCGAACCAGATGTCGTTCAAACGAGTTTGCCAACGAGTTCCCACCAAGCTATACTGGTCCGTCGTTCGAAATGTCATTCGAACGAAATTGTTCGTTCTAACGAGATTTCCAACGAGGTTCTAACGAGTCCAATCTGGAACATCGTTAGAAGTCTAGTTCGAACGAGATTTCGTTCGAACGAGATGCCAGGCGGGAACAGTTTTTTGGCAGTTTTGCACCCACTTCCCCACTTAGTTTTTAACCAACTTTTTCAGACTTTAATATGTGCGGGAAGAACATTTTCCAATTTAACTTTTCCTAACTTTTCCATCCTAGTTTCATCTCTTAGAGAGAGTTTGAGAGCAAATTGTTTTAAGGAAAATGTTCATGTTTTGAGTGCTAATTTTCAAAGAGAAAATCATTCACCACTCTAGTTTACACCCAAATTAGTGTTTATCCAAGTTCTTATATACATATCAATTGCTTGGAGTTTGGCACCGGTTTTCTCTACACCGAATTAAAGAGAAGTTTTGGGTTTTGCTTCTACCTCCCATGAAGAAAGAAGAAGTGTTTTATGTTGTTTTACCCGCTTGGAGAAAGGCTTCATGATCGGGTGACGGTGACCATATAAAGTCCTATCGGTGGATTCCGAGACCGCGGTGGTGTTCCATGGTTATTCGCTAGGAAGAGGTGTCTACAAGAAGAAGCATCGGGGCTTGAGAGGGATCGAGTCGCGTGTTGTAAGTCTTTTGTCTTTACTTGTAATTCCGTATCTAGTGAATTTATGGCTAGGGTCGTCCGAGGTTTTTTCCCATCTTGGGTTTTTCCTCGTACATCGCGGCGTAGTGTGATTGGTTTATTTTATCTTGCATAATAATGTAGAACGCATGTTTAGAATAATTCAAGATAAAATTTGGTTTAAATCATCACACTCATTTAATTTGGACTTTAATTAAATATTGGGTAAAGTTTATTTAATTCAAGTCATTTGCTAAAATTTGGTTTCGCCTAATTTGCTAATATTGATAAATATGACTTAGGCAAATTCTAGGGCCTGGATTAATTAATTGGTTTAAGTGAATATATTAATTGATTGATTTTACTTCACTTGGTTTAAGTTTAATTTGGTTAAAGAAAATTAAAACTTGGCATTTGTTTATTTTGTGAACCATCTTACGCTTTCGCATCGTGTTTGTTTTTATATAAAAGGAAATTATTAATAGTTTGATCTTAATTGAGATAATCAAAATCCGGGGTTTTTCAAATTGGTATCAGAGCTTTGATTTAAGAAAAGCTCACGTTTTCAGATCCATGTTCTCTCATCATGCTCACACATTCGAGGAGGAGGAGGAGGAGGAGGAGGAGGTGAAGAACAAGTTTGAGATGAGCATAGTAGGTTACCTAACGTTCTCCCTTAGTTTCTTGTTTCATCGTCTTAAGGATGATCACTACACCAAAACAGAAAAATTGCAACGGATTATTTTTTTTATTTGTAACATATTTTATCCGTTACAAATTTATAATGGTGAAATTCCGTTACAAATAGAGAAAAACCATTGCAATATGTTCGTACCCGTTACAGAACTCATTAAGAAAAAAAGAAAAAAAAAGGGAAGGCCGGCGGGATAATTTCCCCCCAAATCCCCAACCAAACCCACTCCCTCATTACCTCTACCTATCGGTGACCTCGGTTCTGGACGATTGGATATCATTAGTCCGTTTCTCTCTAGAGTGAAAACTGCCCCCTTTTGTTCTTCCTAATTGGAGAGTTTTTTTTAACCACAACAGTGCATTAGGGTTCAAAACTCGCCTCTCCCTTTACGTGTTTCCTGTTTGTGTGACCCTAAAGGTACATATTTCTATAGATTGATCTTGAGTTCTTGTATTATGCGATGTTGTAGTGGATTTTTGTTTGTTTTTATCTTATACTGGTGGAAGATGAAGGTCTTTTTTAATTTACTTATACATAATTTCTTAATCTTTTGTTGTTGGAATATCTGCTTGAAGCATTTTCTCTGAGTAATCATAAATTCTTTGGATCCCATGCGTGACACATAACATTCCTTGAAATTTCAAATTAGCTCAGTGTGGGAACACCATTTTGAGTTGTAATATGCAATCAGATATTAACTTTCTAGTATGATACAAAGGAACATTGGTTCACTGGTCTAATCATTTGAGAATAATTTTTTATATATGACTAGAATTATCTCCATTCTAACAGGAAATTGGTGAAGTTAAAAAGATGATTGAATAATGATTTTTTGCAAGATATTTGCTGAAAAGTTCGTCCTCAGTTATGCATTTTGTTGCAAACTCTCCTCATTTGTAAAATTACCATTTTTTAAGCTAAAAAATAATCTGAAAGGGTCTTTCCAACAAAAGGAATAATATAAGGGTTTATAAGATATATATATAATCTATTTTTTAAATATCCAAGATTCATAGTAGAAATAATACAATAATATTATTTACAATTTTCTTTGGACCAAAACCACTTGCGTAATTTAGTTCTCTTTAGCATAAAACTCCCAAATCCTATCACATCCATGCAAACTATTTTTTTTAATATATATAATCAATGTTGTGTTTTGCACATGGAAAAGAAATGGGTTCTCATTGTACTATAGAGTCCTACGTCGGTTCTCATTTCTGACTGATTGGGTGTGACTCGTTGATGTGTCGCACCCGTATCGACTCATGGCCGGGATTAAACACGAGCCAATATGGGTGCGATACGTCAGCTGGTCACACCCAATGAGTCAGAAATGAGAGTTGGCCTAAAATTATTGTGAAATTGACTGTCTGAGGTTGGGTCAAAAATTCAAATCTAACATTGATCAACTTGTCTAGTTTTAGGGCATATAATTTTTAAACATGATAAGGTGTCGAAGGGCTCAAGCTTTGGCACGAGTTACAGTTATAGCGTGGGTGAGTAGAAGGATTATATTATATAGAGTTGGAACTATATTGTGGTAAGCATCAGATGTTAGTAATTTTACTATTACCAAAGATTGGTGAGGTAAATACCTATATAAGTTGCAACTATTAGTCAACTTCTATTGATTATTGATTCGACTAAAGGGACTCCTTTTTCTCAGTGTACTCATCACAGATGGTTTCTTTAGTTAGTCAAAACATATAAAGGTATTATATTCATTTTGTTGCATAACATTGGGTTTTGACAAAGTTGGATCTCAATACTTGTGGTTTGATAGTGTAGCATTTATTTTTACATAAGTTGTATAACTAAAAAGTCTACATGGGCATATTTTTTTAGAATAACATTACCATCATTATCTTTTAAATCTACTATTTGTTAAATTTTATGGTTAAAACCCAGTGTAGAGTGTTTGATGAAAGTATTTTTAATCTTTTTTTATCATTAGTGGTGATAGATTAGATTGGAGCTAAATAAGCTTATAGATTTAACTTTAATGATCATTTTTTTTACAAATCGTATTTCTTTATTCATTGACTTGGATGTAATTGGATATTTCATTCCCTTAAAGACTTATTTATGAATGTGGATGTTAGAGCATGTGTGAAGTATGGGATTGTGGTGTCGTGAGAGGTTAGAGAGGTGAAGGGGTTTGTTTGGGTTAGTCATGCATAATGATGAAATGTAGGGCCTGGGCAAACGGGTCGTATTATTAATGGAGTGAGTTGAGAGTTTGAGTACCTTTGGAAATACTTTTATTTTTAAAGTTAAATTTATGTTTCTTCAATTTTAGTAGGCGGAAGTCTTTTATGTTACATTTAGTTACTAATTTAATCACCATTATTTTTAGCTATTATACATATACCAAATAACATGATGTTATGTATCATCTATAAAGCAACAATTCTTAAAAACACCCATTGCATCTGCACCAGCACTGAATCCCCGCACCCATGCCTTATTTTTCTGAATCGTGCATCCTTACCCCGCACTCTCATTCGCACCCCGTCACACCCATGCTTCATAATCTATCATCGTCATCACTTATAGTCCTTATGCGCTATTATGTATTTTTGGAACTGTTATAAGCCTCACCCAACTGAAAACATTTCATAGACTAAGCTTCGTACTTTGTCTTAAGAACAATAAGGTATTGCTTCAAGTCTTCTTTGTTTGAGAGAAAGTGGGGTGAAACTATTTTAGCATGATAATTATTCAGGGGTGTGATATTCGCATCCCTAAAAGTTCCTCAAAACACCACAAAAAAGACATTTTTTTTACTATTCAAGCAAACAAAATCTCATGGTTAATCTTGTCCGTGGTACTCATTTTCACGGTTAATCTTGGTCGTGGTACCCATTTTCATGGCTAACCCTAACCGTGGTATCCCTTTTACAATTAATCTTGGTCGTGATACCATCTTTACGGCTAACTTTGGCCGTGGTATCCATTTTCAAGGCTAACCTTGATCGTAATACTCATTTTCACGGCTAACCTTGGCCATAGTACCCATTTTTACGGCTACTTTTTGTGGTGTTAAGGAGATAAAAGTGAGTTTTTTGTGGTGTTTTGGAGAACTTTTTTGGGTGAGAATATAAATACCCTTATTCAAGATATTCATTTACTTTTTGGTGGTTTGAGGATTTACATTTGAGTAGTTTTATCAATAAAATATGATGCTCTTTATGGCTAGTGTTTGGATCTTTTGGATGCATATTCTTGCTGAGGATATTGAAATATAGTAGTATCTAATTTAAAATGAGAATAACCAATTCCATTGAACTATACATATTATCTTAATCTTAGTTTCCAAAGTCATATTTGTCTATAATGAACAAGTTCCATGCACGAATACATATCTTGTTGGGATCTCCTTTCCACAATTGAGTTTTCTAGATATGTTCTTGCTTATGATTCAAATATTTTTTAGTTGTTCTATCAGTACAAAGGAAAACCTCTAACATGTTTTAGTGATCGTGTTATTAATCTTTTGTTTTTAAGGTTTCATATTATTGGGGTTGATATTATTAGTTAAATGCTTGATTTAGGTTAGAAAATATGAAGTATCTTACAAATTCAAAAAATTATGTGTTTGTGTGATTAGGTGTCTCTAAACATTACCTTGTTATATATGTTCATGTTTATACCCTAAGGCCTAATATAATGAATTTTCTTAGAATAACGTTTTCTATATGCTACATCAAAAAAGAGAAATGGACACAATGCTATTTTGTTACATAGTGGCTGAAGCCAGATTTACTAAAGAATCATGGATGGTATAGTACAGAAACTTGGAACCGTGAGTGAATTCCTAATAGAGATCTTCGAACTAGCCTAAATGA
This sequence comes from Sambucus nigra, assembly GCA_949130495.1. NCBI lineage: Eukaryota > Viridiplantae > Streptophyta > Magnoliopsida > Dipsacales > Adoxaceae > Sambucus > Sambucus nigra. The sequence continues at coordinate 443,917,730 of OX422222.1, read as the reverse complement.
TTACAACCGTTCATACCAAATATTTTGTTGCAAAAAATATATATTTATCTCTTCTGAGATTATTTCTTAAATAGCATATACAATGATCGATTACCGCCATTGTAAGAATTCTTATTATATGTAAACACATTCCCCATCTACGTTAGGCCAGAATAAATGATAAACATCAACATTTGCACTAGTTTTCTTTACATCTGGATAAAAACATCAAAAGGTTCCAATGATCTTCTTAGTCTTAGTTAACACTTACTCTGGGATGACAAAATACAACTGTAACACATTCAAGGAAAAAATTTCTCTAGAGTTTATACGTGTAGACTATTGTTCTTTTTTCTCTATAGAAAATAAACAACATCATTGATGTTTTATAGCCTCACTTATTCGACTTCAATAATTCTAGACTTGGACTTTTATTATACAATCAAAACTTAGAGCATGCATTAATTAAAAAATCTATACCAACGGGACTAAAATATTGACTTTGTCATTTTCATGATAATGAAAACTCTAAAATAGAATGGCTTAAAACGACCATAAGCTAAACATATTGCCACAATTTTGTACATTGCATTATATATATCCTTTAGGTACACATGCTACAGTTCTCAATATGATGAAATATCGTTCTGTTCTTTCCCTACAGAGATTATATACAATTCTGATTAAAATTTAATTCCTAGATTTTGCATACAATGAATCCCTTTTTGGTGTATTGATAGCATCTATGGATGAGAAAATCTTCTTCCTGAACTACTGCTTTTGCATCAGTTCCATCGCCCTTATCTCATTGCCTTTTCTTTAGGGATTTCCGCGGCCTCTCAACAGCTTCCTTCATTTCTAATAAATGTATAAGGTGGGCATTGAGATCCTTAAGTGATTTCCCATCCTCCCGTGTCTCAAATATGACAGTTCCAGCTCTGATTACACCCACACTACCAAGTCTCAAAGAATCTTGGTGTACTTTCATGCTTGCTTCTTGTCTCTCAGCTTTTGAAACAGCTATTAACAAGTCAGATATTACTTTCGTTCTCTTTGGCTTCATCTGCTGTTCAATATCTTTAAGGTCCCGCAGTTCCTTTTTTAACTAGTGGCATAGATGTTGATAATCAGAGACCTCTTGATGTGATTTCTATAATTCTTCCTCTAATGCTGAACCTTTTGAATGCAAGGACATGATATCCTCCTTATGATATGAGTTACCAAGATGACCATTGGATGAAGAAACTGTTAAGGGAGTAATTATCCCCTTTGTCTAATCATGAACACGGGAACCACGCCCTCTACCTGATGAAGAATGTACCTTACCATGGCTTTATTTTTTTCTATTTACTTCAGAACCTGCCTTACTATCCGTTATTTTCGCAATGTTCTGCCTTGTGTCTGCCTCTGCCTCCACACGTTCAAAAATAGTTGAGATGTCATTTTCTTCAAGTTTTTGGTGCTTCTTGGTGTTGGCTTGTATGACAAATTCCCATCCATTATCCCATTATCATTATCAGAATCGCTGCAAACTACTGATTCTGTAATATCGTTGGCGACAGAGGACCACGTGGGCTGGGGCTGTAGCTGAGGGGCTGAGGCGGAGACCTTGCTGACCATCCGGGATTTAAGCATCGCAATTTTAGTTGGGATAGACTGGTCTGATTGGTTCAAAGAGTTTAACGATAGATGCACAAGTATATCCTCTGACATCCTCCTTTTTATACCCCTTTAAACTTCCTCATCCAAAATCAACTATCACACTCCTTCACTTCAAACATAAAGCTTATGCCATCCAAATTCTGTGTTTCAACTTCACACAGAAATCAGGGTTTTGGGGGTGATACCAGAATCAAAGGAAAGGGGGGAAATGAGGGTATTTCCCAGAAAAGAGTGTATGTCTACGTGCTTTTTGATTTAGTCATGGGGCTCGTCGCTTTTGCGTAACAAGGGTTGGTTGGGTAGCGTCACATAAACTAAAACTACATAGATATGTTTTGCAAGCCCGGTGAAGTTACCTAAAGTTTGAAGTCATAGATTTAAATCAAGAAAATGAGATACATCCTATGGTCAAAAAAACTTTACTAACATACAAGTTGCCATCCCAAAACACCACAACTGCACACATTCTTCAAGCTCAACATCTAAAACACTACAGCCGTGATAGGAATAACAACAAAGGGTTTTCAATCTCGAGTAAATAAAGGATATAAAGCATCAACAATAAGCCACATAGCTATGATTACTGCAAAAGCCTAATAGATAAATTATACCTCAAAGGAGCTAGTGAGCAAGTGTTTCAGAAGCAGCTCTTGGAATCACTGCATACAGAACTATCATTGTTGACATTCATGCTTTTGGCTCTTAAGACGAACGATTGAATATATGACCTGGCACTAGCAGCGCTGACAATAGTATCTTCATCTTGCTTTTCTTTGGCAGCGGCAATAGCTGCAATATAAGCTTCTCTTGCTTCCTCTATTTTTTCATCTCCATCTCATCCAAATCATCTATATCAGGAAGATGATCCGAATGATAGGACGTGACACAATAATTTTTGTTGGTGATTTTTAAAATAAGTGAGTAAGATTTTTTGGGTGTAAAAGCTTAAAAAGCTTGTCCCACATTGGAAGTGTGAGGAAGAGGTGGGAAGCTAACCCAAATATAAAAGGGGATAGTGTCCCACATTGGAAAATGTACAAAGCTAAGTGTCACCACTAAGCTATAAAAGGGGTGGGCAACATTTGAGTCCCACATTGGAAAAATGTTAAGAATTTGTACACTTAATAAGTACAAATGTAAGATGAAGAGTTAATTCATCTAGCATTTAAGAGGCTATTCAAGAGACCTCAATACGGTGCAAACCACCGTACGCACACGCACACGCACACGCGCGCGCGCTCGTGCGGGTGGGAGGCAGTGGGATGTAGAGGCGCTAGTGGCGCACTTTGCACTTCGCATGCCACGTGTCCGCAGTGGTAGTGGGTTGCCGGGATTCGTCCGGGTCGGATCGCGGTAGCTCGGGCGCGGTCACTTTTTGGTTGACCCTTGCAAAACCGATTCGGTATTATTATACCTGTTCGAAAATGACTTAAGACTGTTGGTAATTAACAGTCATACCTGTTTGGAACTGACTTAAGACTGTTAATTCAACAGTCATGACTCTTGAAGACAAAGCCTTTCATTATCTATAAATAAAGGCTGCCTAAAAACGAAATTAGATTGATAACAAAAAACCAGTTTCAGATTTCCATACCCTGCTATTACTCTCTTATAATTTTCAGGAGATACAAATTCTCTTATTCTATTTTGTGCACATAAACAGAATAAGAACTTGATTGACTGTTCTTCACTATTGCATCCAAGGGCTGTCTTCAAATATACAAGTTGCAGGCAGTGCAAGTTGCTTCATTGTATCTTGAGTACGAATTTACGGATTCCCGTTTGTATATTGAAGTTATTCGCGTGGGGCAAATACTGTATTTAGGAAAGTGACATCATGCCTTGAATTTTTCTAGTGACTATTCAGAAGTTACATTGTTGTATTGAAGTTGACATTTTGTGATATATAAAGAGTTCCATTTCTGTATTTGCATACATATTATCCAACAATCTAAATACAGTATTATCAGAAATGGCCGACTCTTCAAAGTCACTTCGACAAATAACAGAAGGCTTTGTCAAATTGGACCGTTTTGATGGTGGTAATTTTCTGCGTTGGCAGAAAAAGGTTCATTTTCTTCTAACAACATTGAAGATTGTATATGTCTTGTCACAACCAAAACCAAATGAAGATGAAGATGAAACCGTGGAACAGACTAGGCAACGCACAAAATGGGAGACCGATGATTACTTGTGTCGTGGTCACATTCTCAATGCACTTGCTGATAATTTGTTCGACTTGTACCAAAATGCTGGGACTACAAAAACTTTATGGGAAACATTGGAGACCAAATATCTAACGGAAGACGCTACAAGTAAGAAGTTCCTTATCGGTCAGTTTCTAAGCTTTAAAATGCATGATAATAGGCCTGTGCTAGAACAATTTCATGACATCCAACGCATCATAAATCATTGCAAACTGAAAAAATTAAATATGGATGATAATGTAATTATTGCTGCCATAATTGAAAAACTTCCTCCTTCTTGGAAAGACTATAAGAAAGAACTCAAACACAAAAAGGTGGATCTTTCACTTGAAGAATTAGAGTCTCATTTAAGAATTGAACAAGAGTCTCGAATTCTAGATGGTAAAGAGGAACAAGAAAATTCTGTTTCTAAGGTCCACGTGGTGGAGGAAGGAAAGGAGCAAAAATATGGCAATCATGGAAAAAATAACAAGCGGAAGAATTTTTTAAATAATTCTAAAGCAAACAAAAAGAAGAAAGGAAATTGTTTTCATTGCAACAAACCAGGTCACTTCAAGAAGGATTGTCGTGAGTTCAAGAAACTAAATGAAAAAGGAGGGACATCAAACACAAAGAAAAAATTTGCTGCTATGATATCCGAGGCTAATATGCTTGGAGAAGACAACTCTTGGTGGGTTGATTCTGGTGCCACAAGGCATGTTTCTAAGGACAAGAACTTGTTCTCTGCCTATGAAACAGTGGAAGGAGATGTTCTCTACATGGGAAATTCATCTACTGCTGCGGTTAAAGGCAAAGGGACAGTGGATCTCGAATTCACTTCCGGGAAAATCCTTAGCCTCACCAATGTTTTTCATGTTCCTGATGTTAGGAAAAATTTAGTTTCTGGAAGTCTTCTTAACAAATTTGGCTTTAAGCTTGTATTTGAGTCAGACAAATTTATTCTGACTAAGAATGGTACCTTTGTAGGCAAAGGATATTTGTATGAGGGCATGTTTAAGCTCAATATCAATGAAAAGGATTCTTCTGCTTATATCGTTGATTGTCTTTCATTATGGCATAGTCGTTTAGGACATGTTAATACAAAGAAAATGAATTTCATGGTTAATTTAAATTTAATTCCTAAATATGAGAATGATATGAATGAAAAGTGTAAAATATGCATGCAAACAAAAATAACAAGATTGCCTTTTCCAAAAATAGAAAAACTACATCTTTCGCAATTAGTACATAGTGATGTTTGTGATTTGCATGGAACGCCTACTAGAGGTGGTAGTAAATATTTTGCTACATTTATTGATGACTTTTCAAAATATTATTACGTATATCTTTTAAACTCTAAGGATGATGTGCTTAATAGATTTAAGACATATAAAAATGAAGTTGAAAATCAATGTGATTCTAAAATAAAATGTCTTAGATCTGATAGAGGTGGTGAATATCACTTTCCTCAATTTTGTGAAGATATGGGAATTATACATGAAGTTACTGCACCTTATACACCACAAAAAAATGGAGTAGCAGAAAGAAAAAATAGAACACTAACTGAAATGGTTAATGTTATGCTTTCTTATTCTGGTTTAAGTAAAGGGTTTTGGGGAGAAGCACTTTTAACTACATGTCATATTTTGAATAGGATACCTGTTAAAGATAATAAGAAAACTCCTTACGAATTATGGAAGAATAGAAAACCTAATTTAGGTTATCTTAAAGTTTGGGGTTGTAGAGCTATTGTAAGACTACCTGAAACTAAGAGAAAGAAATTAGGAAGCAAAGGTGTTGAGTGTATTTTCATAGGTTATGCACAACATTGTAAAGCCTATAGATTTTTGGTTAGTGAACCTAATGATTCTGTTGAGGTAAATACAATAATTGAATCAAGAGATGCAATTTTTTATGAACAAAGGTTTTCTTCTATTCCTATAATTAATAATGAAAAAGAAGTAAGCACTCCTTCACAGTTACCTGTAACTCCACCAGTAGAATAAGAAGAGATTAGAAAAAGTAAAAGACCTAGGAAAGAAAAAAGCTTTGGTCCCGACTTTGTAGTCTATCTTGTTGAAGGAACTACAAACACATCTTGTAATCAATATGCTTTGACTCTTAGCGTTGAAACAGACCCACAAACTTATAGTGAGGCTATTAAGTCTGTAGATTCGGCATTTTGGAAAGAAGCTATAAATGATGAAATGGATTCAATTTTGGGAAATAAAACTTGGAAATTAGTAGACTTACCTCCAGGATCTAAACCCATTAAGTGTAGATGGATTTTTAAAAAGAAAATGAAAATAGATGGAATAATTGATAAATTCAAGGCTAGATTGGTTGCTAAAGGTTTTACACAAAAAGAAGGAATTGATTATTTTGATACCCATGCACCTGTTGCTAGAACCGCCACTATTAGAATTTTAATTGCATTAGCATCTATATATAATTTTGAGATTCATCAAATGGATGTGAAAACTGCCTTTTTAAATGGTGACTTAGAAGAAGAAATTTACATGGAACAACCTGAAGGGTTTGTTATGCCTGGACAAGAAAATAAAGTATGTAAATTTATTAAGTCCTTTTATGGCCTAAAACAAGCACCTAAACAATGGCATGAAAAATTTGATAAAGTCATTATTTCTTATGGTTTTAAAATTCATGAATCTGATAAGTGTGTTTATAGTAAATTTGCTAATGGTAAAGGTGTGATCATTTGTTTATATGTAGATGACATGTTAATTCTTGGTACTGTTTTAGAAAGCATTAATAATACTAAGAGTTTTTTGTATTCTAAATTTGATATGAAAGATATGGGTGTAGCTGATGTCATATTAGGAATGAGAATAATAAGGAAAGATAAAAATATAATTCTCACTCAATCTCATTATGTTGAGAAAATTTTAAAGAAATTTAATCAGTTTGATTGCACACCTGTTAGTACACCTTTTGAACCACAGCTAAAGATGATCCCTAATAATGGTGGAGCTATTTCACAATTGGAATATGCACGAGTAATTGGTAGTTTAATGTATGCCATGACATGTACTCGACCAGATATTTCTTATGCTGTTGGTAAATTAAGTAGATATACTAGTAATCCAAGTTTATTGCATTGGCATGCTGTAAATAGAATATTAAAATATTTGAAGGGAACTATGGACTATGGTATATACTATAGTGGATATCCTTAAGTATTAGAAGGGTTTTCTGATGCCAGTTGGATAACTGAGCGGGAGGATCATTCCTCAACAAGTGGATGGATTTTCACTCTTGGTGGAGGAGTTGTTTCTTGGGGATCAAAGAAACAAACTTGTATAACTGACTCTACTATGGCAGCTGAGTTTGTAGCATTAGCTGCAACTAGTAAAGAGGCAGAATGGATAAGGAATTTATTAATTGATATTCCAGTTTGGCTAAAACCAATGCCTCCAATATCTATACATTGTGATAGTGAGTCTACACTTTCCAGAGCTTATAGTAAAGTGTATAATGGAAAATCTAGACATATTGGCCTGAGACATAGTTATGTCAGACAAATGATTACAGATAGTGTAATCACAGTGGATTATGTAAAATCAAGTCAAAATTTAGCTGATCCTTTTACAAAAGGTCTTGCAAGAGGACTGGTGTCTAAGACATCAATAGGGATGGGACTAAAGCCCATTAATAATAATAACTCTTGATGGAAACTCAACTTGAAACTTGATATATTCAAGTCTCAAGTTCAATGATTAAAGTACATCATACGACGTGATTGTAAGCACTATAAAATTTAACATCCCAAGGATAAGTGCTTAGAACATGTAATGAATAATGAAAGAGGATGAGTTTAACCTTAATAGATTTATGGTGTTTTAAGTTACATGGACACCTATGATAATCTACCTATATGAGTGTGGAAGTGGTGCCGCTTCCTATGAGAACTGGGCTTGACTCTAAAGCACTCATGAAATCAAGGTACAGACACAAGGCCTAATACGTGTGTCGGCTTATATGGATAATCAGTGACAAAAAGATTTGTGTGTGAAGACAAATCCGACTAATAAATATAGATTGATAGTTCAAAGATAAGTCTACTATACTTTCATGGTTAACCTTGACGAACCTTGACAGGGTATTGGTTCAAGTCGTGAGACACCAATGCTTATACACAGTCTTACAGGCAATCAAAGATTTACAAAACTTATTTTGAAAATGGTGGAGGAATGTTGGTGATTTTTAAAATAAGTGAGTAAGAGTTTTTGGGTGTAAAAGCTTAAAAATCTTGTCCCACATTGGAAGTGTGAGGAAGAGGTGGGAAGCTAACCCAAATATAAAAGGGGATAGTGTCCCACATTGGAAAATGTATAAAGCTAAGTGTCACCACTAAGCTATAAAAGGGGTGGGCAACATTTGAGTCCCACATTGGAAAAATGTTAAGAATTTGTACACTTAATAAGTACAAATGGAAGATGAAGAGTTAATTCATCTAGCATTTAAGAGGCTATTCAAGAGACCTCAATACGGTGCGAAGCACCGTACGTACACGCGCGCGCGTGCGGGTGCGGGGCAGTGGGCTGTAGAGGCGCTAGTGGCGCACTTTGCACTTCGCATACCGCGTGTCCGCAGTGGTAGCGGGTTGCCAGGATTCGTTCGGGTCGGATCGCGGTAGCTCGGGCGCGGTCACTTTTTGGTTGACCCGTGCAAAACCGATTCGGTATTATTATACTTGTTCGGAAATGACTTAAGACTGTTGATAATTAACAGTCATAACTGTTCGGAACTGACTTAAGACTGTTGACTTAAGACTGTTAATTCAACAGTCATGACTCTTGAAGACAGCCTTTCGTTATCTATAAATAAAGGCTGCCTAAAAACGAAATTAGATTGATAACAAAAAACCAGTTTCAGATTTCCATACCCTGCTATTACTCTCTTACAATTTTCAGGAGATACAAATTCTCTTATTCTGTTTTGTGTACATAAACAGAATAAGAACTTGATTGACTGTTCTTCACTATTGCATCCAAGGGCTGTCTTCAAATATACAAGTTGCAGGCAGTGCAAGTTGCTTCATTGTATCTTGAGTACGGATTTGCGGATTCCCGTTTGTATACCAAAGTTATTCGCGTGGGGCAAATACTGTATTTAGGAAAGTGACATCACGCCTTGAAATTTTCTAGTGACTATTCAGAAGTTACATTGTTGTATTGAAGTTGACATTTTGTGATATATAAAGAGTTCCATTTCTGTATTTGCATACATATTATCCAACAATTTTGAGAATATTGACTATTAAATTTTTAGATTCAACCAGAGCTTCTACTTTATACGTTTGACTATTAAATTTTTTTCCTTTCTGAAATTGTGTTCATTTTTTTTGCCTATGAACCATGAAACTCTTTTTTCTTTTTTCTTTTCATTTTGTATTTACATCAACCTAATTATATTACTCATATTCTTTATGAAATGTTAGTTTTTTTATTATGATTTCTTTCCTTAATTTGGGATCGTTCTTCTTATACTAGGTTTGAAATTATGAACAAACTCGTTTGCACATATACTATGGACTGTGTACATGATACCAGTATACAACTGTCTGGAATTTCTACTGTATTAGGTTCATGATTAGTTGTATCTAGTTTAATTATTAGGAATTAGGAGACAAGGTTTCGAGAATTGAATAACGACACATGTTTACTATATTAGGTTTAGGATTAATTGTAGTTAGTTTGATTATTTTAACTTCTAAAGTGGATTTACTTCTGCATTTAGTTCCTTCCACCGAGTAAACCCTTGATCTTATTAGTTTTGAAGAAATTTTGTTCTATTTATTATTATTCCATTCACTCATTGTTTGAAGATTTATTCCAAGCTTTATCATATTATTCCATTGTTGAATCGCAATCTCCCCTTGCCCAACCATTGAAGGATTTGTTCCTCGTTGTGCGCAGATGCAATGGCTAACGTATTACTTCCATGCTGACAGGGTGTGACTTTGGATGAAATAGTTGAAGCTCATATTATGAACAGTGCAACATTTGAGAAGAAAACATCATTTTCACAAGTGAGTATAACTTATAGTAATGAAGAACTGTGTATAATGTAGATATTTATATACTAAATTGAAGTCTGTCTCCATAAAAAATATAATCTTAAGAAGAAGAATAAATATGGCCACATAGTACTCTTGAGGCATCCTTTCGCATGAAGGTAAATTCTAGTTCTCTTATATTCACTCCTCGTAAGATATTATGAAACTAATCTTCTTGTTTTCACAATTTTATAAAGTTGTAAATGATATAAGCGGAATCATGTTAACAACATTTGAAATAATATGCTTCTCTCTCTTTCTCATTCATTCATCTCTAAAAGTAAAGTGATTATAATGAATGTCCAATGACCTTATTATAAGTATGTAAAATGACTCAAGAGGGCACATTAAACACATTTTAAGGAAATGTCTCCATCTAACCTAATATAGCAATTAAAATAGCAATTAAAAGAGAGAAAACCTAATAAAACATGAATAAAATACTCAAAAATTACAAATAAATCAAGGTATATGTTACTCGTCGCAACTGAGAAAAACTCGCCCACTAGCGTGAAAAGAGGAGAGGCGAACAAGACATTCAAAAAACGTCATTCTTCCCAAGAAAGGATGTCGTCTATAAAAACGCCTGACATATCGAATTGTAAACTGGTGGGGGCGACTACTCAAGAATCTAAAAAAGATAAAAACCTAGCGGCATAAAAGTAGGTGCAAATACATGAAGCGATACCAAAATAATTTCTCTAAACTAAACGCATCCTCATCGAACTCTTGGTTGGTCTAATTGACTATTATACTCTTTTTTTGTTGGGGGGGGGGGGTTGAAAATGAGCGTTGGGGGGTGAAAACTTAAAACCACAATCTAGAGGCCTAGATTTAGGTACAAACACATCAAGCGATACCAAAGTAACTTGTCTAAACTAATCATGTACTAATTAAACCCTATGTTGGCCAAATTGACTAGTATACGCTTCTTTTGGGGGTTAAAATGGGTGTTGGGAGGCAAAAATTAAAAACAACCACCTAGCGGCCTAAAATGAGGTACATGCACATCAAGAGATACTAAATTAACTTGTCTAAAATAATTGCGTCCTCACTCTCGGTTGCCCAAATTGACTAGTTTAGGCTTCTTTTGAGGTTAAAAATAGGTGTTGAGGGGTGAAAATTGAAAACAACAACCTAACTGCCTAAAAATAGGTACAAACACATCAAGTGATACTAAAGTAAATTGTTTAAACTAACTGCACCCTCATCGGACTCTCGGTTGTCCAAATGACTAATATACGTTTCGTTTGACGGTTAAAAATGGGCGTTAGGGGCGAAAACTGTAAACAACAACCCGACTGCCTAGATTTAGGTACAAACGCATCAAGCGATACCAAAGTAACTTACCTAAACTAACCGTGTCCTCATCGAACTTTCGATTTTCCAAAGTGACTAGTATACATTTTGGGGGGGTTAAAAATGGGCATTGGGGGCAAAAAATGAAAACAACCACCTAGCAGACTAGGTTTAGATTCATACATATTAAACAATACCAAAGTAACTTGTCTAAACTAACTGCATCCTCATCATACTCTCGGTTGACCTGATTGACCAGTATACCCTTCTTTTTGGGGTTAAAAATGGTTGTTGAGGGTGAAAGTTGAAAACAACATTAGGTGATACAAAAGTAAATATGGTCGTTTGTTGTGTATCGATTACTCCTCGATAAAATTACATGTGTATCAATGGCATGTAAATGTACTAGTCTTTTATGTTAGATACTCATTTCTAATTACACATTTATTGCGGTTGATTTTGTTCAGCAGGTTCTTATTGGGAAATATGAAGATTACTTTTGGGAGAATGACGCCTACTTTTGCAAGGAATATCATGCAGACTACTTTTGGAAGAATAATATATTTAAAACTTTAATGATGTTAGACTTAGTTTCAAGTTTATGGTTAAAATCTTGATGGTTTATCGTGTACTACATTGATTTGTTTTGAGAATTTTAATAGTTATGAATGAAATATAGTTTTGACTTGGTTTAATATCACCGAAATGTAGTGTCGTTCATTTTGTCATGTGTTTTTTGAAATTATGTTTTGAGTAAAATTTGTGGACATTGATTATGCATTTCCTTTGGTTGAGCACGAATTATTACTAGTATATTTATATTTATTTGTTTAATGAGAAATTAATAATTTTTCAAAATATAATAACATTGCTAACAGGCTTTAACCATTACAAATAAAAACATATGTTACAAATATATGATACTTCCATTTGTAATGGTTTTTATTCGGTACAAATCCTATATTTGTAATGGGTCAAAATCGTTACAATTTAGTAAATCCGTTACTAACATATGGGGGTGTGTACCATTGCCAAATCCGTTACAAAATAAATTGTAACGGTTTTAGTATGTTACAAATTGTAAATTTCTAACGGATTTTATCCGTAACAAATTTCGTTAGTAAAATAAATAACGCCAATTTTCTAACGGATTTAATCCGTTACAAATTTTTTTTGTAACGGTTTTTTCCCGTTACAATGGACCTGTTTTGGTGTAGTGGATATTCATATCTCAATCCAAATATGCAAGAAACCTAGGGAATAAATTTAGTCTAAACTCCGCTATGCACTCACTCCCCCTATGAGTACATCGATAAAGCTTGAAAAAGACACTTTTGGAAAGGATGTACAACAAACCCTTTATTGGAGTCTCCTCTACTTGACCGTTAGTCATCCCGATATGGCATTTAGGGTTTGAGTCTGTGTGCGATACGTACGTCCCCGAAAGAGTCACATTTACTCGCACTTAAACTTATTATCAAATTTGTGAGTGGAACTTTTTCCTATGGTAATTGGTATTCTTTTGATATCGATGATCGTTTATCTTCCTATTCGGATACTGATTGGGTCGGGAGTGTTGATGGGTGTAGGAGCACCGCGGGTAGGTGTTTCTACTTTGGGACTATTCTTGTCTCTTGGTTATGTAATAAGCATAACTCCATATCTTTCGTCCATGGCGGAGGCTGAGTATATTCCTACCAAGAGTTATTGCACATAACTCTTATGGATAAGGTAAATATTGGAAGATTATGGGATTTCACAAGGAACGAGGACTATTTCTTGTGAGAATACGAGTTCAATCCATATTTCTTATAATCTGCTCCAATATTCATGCAAAAAGAACATTAGGATACGCGAGCATTTTATATGTGACCTAGTTGAGGAGAAGGTCATGTCCTTGAGCTTTGTGAGTACTAAACGTCAATTGGCCAATATTTTCACGAAACCTTTAGATGAACTTTGATTTAGGGATCTTTGAAAATCTTTAGCACTAATCATCTTATTTACATTTTAGCACTTTTGTCACATTATATCACATCAATTAATCTCAATTTTTTGTTAGTAGTTTTTGCACATAATCTATTTTAATAAAACAAAATCCTAAAAGATGAAAAATAAGGTTTATCCATAAATTCCAAATGAGGGATTTTCATTTCACACTCTCACTTTTAAAAACACGTTTCCTCCACCCACACACACATAAGATAAATCGCCCATTTGAATTTATGGATTAAACCCCACCCTATCATCTCTTCGAACTACGGGGACTTTGATGCCCCTTGGACTATGTAGGTATCCTGCGCTAATCTCGAGATTCGAGTCCCCCTTTATAAATGTTTATATGTTTCTTCCATATATATATATATATATATATATATATATATACACACACACACACTAGGTTATGCCCGTGCCTGAAGGCACGACACAAATTTTTGAAAGTGTAAGTCATTAATTGGATCATACGTCAGATTTACATACATACATACACCGTGGTACGAACTTATACAAATAGTAAGAATCATTTTATAATTACAAATATGAAATCATTTATTTCATCACCATACAACTAACATAGCAATTTCAATTGAAAAGCAAAGTTGCAAAGTTGTGTTTTGTACAGTTCTAAAACAATTAAAATAGTAAAAATGAGGCCTATAATCACTTTTCTTCTTGAATTTCAAAAGAAAGTAGGCCCGTTATTCTATCAACACAATATTTCATTGGGTTAAATTACGAGTTGATGTTAATTTATTTAGTTTGTTTTGGATGTTTTCAAGTCTTACACATGAATTTGAACAGTTTAGTCTGATGTAGTGTTATTTTTTTGTTGAAATGTTTTCAATACCAACAACACGTTGCAGGTCTATCAAACGTTTATAATTAGGGTCATGTTTGACAACATTTCAACTTAAAGTTTGGGAATATTTTTAGTTCAAAAATTAAAAGTTGAACTGAAAATATTACAATTCTAATTCAAGGCATAAATTAAGGTTCACAAACGCAACCTTTGTGATTTTATATTATAACACGTATGGTAATCAGCATGCATGCTTGTTGCAGCAGTAATAGTCCACCTTGCATATCTCAAGTTTTAATAAGTGAAAGGAATTGGGTAAAAGAACAACAAAATAGCCCACCTTGCATAACCTCATTCAAAATATCTAGTTTTTAAATTCATTATTATCAAAACAAAATCAAAAAATAAACAAGAGAATATCATCTGCAAATAAAACAATTCCAAGCACTGTTGAACCCTCAAAAATAGTGTCATTTTTAGCAAAGACTTTTTGGTTTGCAGGTTTTCCAAGGTGGATATCGTTGTGACGACACATGAATAGATCTAGAACCCATAATAGAATAGACTTATTCCTATTTATTAATAACATAGTCTACAGATCGTTTCATCAAGTTAGTGATTGTTATTAGTAGAGTTAATCTTTTAAGGATTCACATTCAAACAGTGAACATTCCAATATTTTATTAATATGAAATAATATTAAAAAACAGAACAAAGATTGATAAATGACTGTTATAAACATTGAACTATTGAACATTCATGTGCCGGAATGTGCGATTGATAACATATCCAAGTAGTGGTTTCATCAAGATAAGAACTTTTACAAAGAATAGACCGAAATAGAATGGGCATATTATATGGACCATTTTAAAGGCGGAGATTGTTTTCCAGGCACTACAAACTGTTATAAAGAATTTGGTGTTCCCGACTCCTCACAATATATTCCTTGGGCCGACTCAAAGATCTGTTCAAAGTATAAATATATAATAGAACCCTCAGAAAAAGGAATAACTCAGTTCAAAACTATGGAATCATGTACTAAATATGAAGTTTCTAGTTAATGATCAGTTCAAAACGTTACCTCGTAGAAGAGGTGGTGGTGGATCTTTGTAAATTTTCACTGGAGGTTGTGGAAGCTATAAGATTCTTCTTAGAGAAACCCAAAATCGAACAACCAATATCCCAAAACCATAACCCACACAAACCCAAAATAACATCACAAATAATATGCAAAATCCCTCATCACTAAGCATAGTAATTACGATAGATCTGCAAAACCACCCATGTTTGATGAAGAATTAAAATAAAAATACAACAATCAGATTGAATATTGTCCACTCTACAAAACCATTCAATATATATAGATTCAATCCTTCTCCCCATAACACACATTCAATCTGATTGTTGATGTCATGTTCTGCTGGTGATGGATTCTCTGAGAGTTCTAGCATTTTCCCAAGAAACTTCAGCTTACAAATGTCCTATAAAATAATGATTTCTATATTAAAGTCCATCAAACATTAAGATACAAATTATTATGTACTTCTTTCAATAATTTACCTCTTAAAATAAACCAAACAAAACAAAGAAAGAGCGGGTTTAAATACTTGAAAAAGGAAGTAGTGATAACCTTGTGTCATGCCAACGATAAACTTGTGTCCGAGACACCTGAAAGGAAAAGAAAACATCATAACTAAAATCAATTTGAATGATTAACTGAAGGTGAAAAGAAATAATTTGTGTAAATTTGGAAACAATCACGTTCTTAATTATTTGAATGATGGGAGTAGTACATCAATTCCGTTTCATATAATAGCACATTAGCTTTATGATTAAGCTTGACTCATATGATACATGATATGCCCAAGTGTAACCTCGGCCCAGAGACACCAACCTCGGTCGAGATGATGGCCGAGATATTGATCAACCCTAGATAAGCCATGGGCCCACGATATCATCCCTCGGTCGGACTCCAAAGGGTCGACCCAGGCCGACACTACCATCTACATTTTAGTGGACACTACGCGCATCACAGGCATCAAGAACCTTCACATATACCTGGGTATGGCAACCTCGGTCGAGTTTAGTCCGAGGTGACAAGGAGCCTCGATAAGCCTCAATATGGAACCAGTCCAACCTCGGCTTGGGCCGAGGTGACAAGAAGCCTTAGTAATCCTCAGCATGGAATCAGTCCAACCTCGGCTGGGGCCGACCCCAGCATAATGTCTTGGTTGAGATCAGGCCGAGACTCCCAATGACACATCTTGGATTGAACGAACATCAAGCCTTTACAGCTCGGCCTCTCCCAAGCCGAGGTCAATCACCAATATGGCAGCCGAGCATCTGTTGACATTTGGATAAGGACACATGGGCACAAATAAGTTGTAACAAGATTATTCTCCACACATGGGGAGAATATTTCATCATCATTCCTTACAGGTGACAGTGACAGATGGCACACCCAGATTGGTGAGGCTACCACACACATGCTCATTACATGCATGGGGGGTACATTACACCCCCTAGACACTATATATAGGGATCATCCCCTACCTTGCAAAGAGATCCCAATTATTCAACCCTAGCTAAAACTCTGTCTAAATCTACAGTAGAGAGAGAAAGCTTGAGAGATTGTATCCATGTCAATTAGTGCCTTCATTCAGTGATATTACTCACACACTCACAGTGGACGTAGGCCAGATTGGCTGAACCACTTATATTCCGGTGTTGATTCCTCTTATCCTCATCTCATTCTCTTATCTCTTTTTTTGACTGTGCTGCCATTGTTATTCCTATATTGAGCTTGAAAACACCTTACCTGGTGGTGCTGATTCTTAGCATCATCATTTTGGCGCCGTCTGTGGGAACGAGAAGCTATCTCTTCCTCTTTTTCAGATAAACCACACCGGAGACTCTGGTGGTGAACCAGGAACCACCCCTTGCGTGGAGATGTTTCACCATTGAAAGAGGTCCTTTAAGGTATTAAGCTCACTTGCTGCTCAAGCTCTTTATTGTTAACACATGGCACCAGAATTACCACCGCCTCTTCCGCCGCCCAGGGGTGGAGGGGCTAGCTCCAGTCAGGCTCCTCCCCAGTCCGAAATGGCGGAGGTAGCAGCAGCCTTAAAATCTTTAGCTGCAACACAACAAGCCATGAAGGAGTAATTTTCCCAGCTCAGCCAAACCATGATGATGAGGCCACCTGGAGTCTCGCCGGACATGATAACTCCGGCGGCAGTTCAGCCTCATCCTGACACCAGGGGACCACCCCAGGCGCCAATGAAGGACCAGCCTGCACCCCAGCGGAGAAGGGACGTTGCTGACCCTAGGCGCTTGCGCCTGGGGAGGCAGGGAAACCCTTGACCAGAGGATATGTATGATAACCTAGAAGCTGAAGATGCCCCAGAAGACTGCTGGGAGCCATATGAGGTGTCAGATAACACTGTACGACCTCTTAGGTAGAGTCAAGGATGTGTCGGCCGAAGAAGAGAAGAGGCCCAACGAAGAGGGTCGGCCTTTGACAGGTTGAGCAGAGGGTTGGCCTTCGAGAGGCTGGGCCCGGTGAATGACCTAAGACACAGGCTATCAAGGTCGAGGAGCGCAGCAGGCTCTCAGAGAGAGGGTAGGCAAGGTCGGCCAGACCAAGACCGACCCTATGAAGGAAGAGCCAAGGAACAGGAAGAGGTCAACAGTCAACGTGTTGTGGCTGGGGAACCCTCTGTCCATCGCAAGGAGGTGGCGGGGGATAACCTCGGCCAAGTTGATGACAGAAGACCCTGGAATGATTCTATCCAATGCCTCGAGGAGAAGATAGGAGACCTCATTAAAAGTAGGGACCCATTACAGAGGGGTTACTCAGAGGGCTCACCATTTGTGGCTAGGATAGTGGGGTTCCCAACACCAGCCAAGTTCAAGCCTCCTACAGTGACTCCCAAGTATGATGGCAGCACTAACCCTGTGCACCATATCGAGATGTATCAGTCGGCAGCAGACATTTACTCGATCCCTGGTGAGATGAAGTGTAGGGCCTTCTCACGGACCTTGACAGGGGCAGCTCGTAGTTGGTTCACCTCCCTTCCGAAGAACTCAATTGAGAACTTCAAAGGCCTGGCTGAGCAGTTCATCCACAACTTCTGCTTTGGGGTAAGACCTCAAAAGAAGACTACCCACCTGCTGTATGTCAAACAGGCTAAGGGTGAAAGCCTAAGAGACTACATAGAACGATTCAACAAAGAGAAGTTGGAGGTGGAAGATTATGAAGAAAGCATAGCCATGACTGCCCTTATAGGAGGCCTCCAGAAGGGGAAGCTACTGTGGAAACTGGCGGAAGACCCCCCTAGGTCTATGGCGGAGCTGCTGGCAATCGCAGGGAAGGTGATGAATACGGAAGAGGCGATGACAGCCAAGTATGAGGAGGAGAACCGCGGTGGCACTGGGAGGTCCCAAGGTAAGAAAGAGGGGAAGAAGAGATCAGGAGATGATAAGTTCTCTCATTACACTCCTCTGACTGTGAGCTGTGAACACATCCTTAATGAGATTAAGACTGACCGGACTCTGAGGTGGCCTGAGAAACTGAAGGCCCCTCCACATAAGAGGAACAAAAACCTATGGTGCGAGTTCCATCAGGATTACGACCATGTCACAAATAGATGCTTCGCTTTAAAGGATGAGATTGAGAAGATGCTGAAATCTGGAAATCTGAGGAAGTATGTGGATGGCAAGGCTCCGAAGGGTGGAAGAGAAGACCCTAAGAAGAGAAGAAATGACAGATGCCGAGGCGATGTCCCGGCCAGAAGGAACGATGATTCAGAGGGAGATGATGAAGATGACCTGGATTTTCCGCCAAAGGATGACAACACCCCGGTGAAGAGGGTTGGTAGGATCTCCTTTGGTGTTAGCACCATATGTGGGGGATTTTCAGGAGGTGGCTCTGAGGTAGCCTATAGGAAGGCTTATGTAGCAGAGGCCAGGACAGTGGCCAAGCCTGAGGTTGTGAATCTAACGTCTTCCGATACCGTGCAGAAGAGGAAGAAGGTAGACATGGACACCCTCGTAGTGGGGTTCTCCAGACTCGACTTCAAGGGTATCTTAGCCCTCCATGATGACCTTTTGGTCATAACAACAAGGGTGCATGGGTGCGAGGTAGGAAGGATCCTCATAGATGGGGGAAGCTCAGCAGACGTGATGTTCTGGCCTTGCTTCAAGAGCCTGGGTCTTAGCAGGGCAAGGCTGGTGCCCTATCATCACCCATTGATAGGCTTCAGTGGTGAAAAGGTGCACCCATTGGGCATGTATAAGATGGATGTACGGATGGGGGATGAGTGGCCTAAGAGGCTGACCAAGAAAATAAACTTTTTTGCCATGGATGAAAACATTTTCTCGGCCTACAACCTCATCGTAGGAAGGGTGGCCCTCAAAGAGTTTGAAGTCGTGCCGTCGACGGTCCATCAGATGCTAAAATTCCCGACTCCTTATGGAGTAGGGGAAGTGCAAGGGGACCAGACCACGGCACGGGAGTGTTACTTCAACTCGGCCGAAGAGAGAGAGTCCCATAAGAGAGAATCCACCACTTACAGCATTGACACTCTTGACCCAAGAGACGAAACAAAACTGAAGAAGGGTGAGGCCGCGGAAGAGGTAGAATCCATCGTCCTCAATGAGGACGAGCCGGAAAAAACCGTCCACGTCGGTAAGGCCCTAGAGCCAGGAATCAAGGAAGAGCTGATAAACTTCCTCAGGAGGAGACAGAGTGCCTTCGCATGGAGTCACGCAGACATGCCTGGCATCGACCCTGAGGTCATGAGCCACAAGCTCAACGTGGACAGAGATGCCAAGCCAATCAAGTAGAGATGGAGAGTGTACTCCAGGGAGAAGTATGACGTAATCCGGGAAGAGGTGAAAAAGTTGGAAGAGGCTGAGTTCATAAGAGAGGTTACCTACCCGGAGTGGCTCTCAAATGCAGTTATCGTGCCTAAGGCCAATGGGAAGTGGCGAATGTGTGTAGATTTCACTGACCTGAACAGGTCTTGCCCAAAAGATAGCTATCCCTTACCTAGGATAGACCAGATGGTGTACGCAACGGCAGGGCACGAGCTCATGAGCTTCATGGACGCTTATTCAGGCTACAACCAAATCTTCATGGATGCTGAAGACTCTGAGAAGACAACCTTCATTACTAACAAAGGGACGTACTGCTACAAGGTGATGCCCTTCGGTCTGAAAAATGCGGGGGCAACATATCAACGTCTTATCAATAAGATGTTCGAGGAGCAAATAGGTAAGACCATGGAGGTGTATGTGGATGATATGCTAACGAAGAGCCTGAAAGCCTGCACTCACGTAGCGGACCTTGAGAAGACCTTCGATGTCATGGACTCGTACAGAATGAAGCTCAACCCAGCGAAGTGTGTCTTCGGGGTAGGAGCCGGGAAGTTCGTGGGGTTCATCATTAATCAGAGAGGGATTGAAGTAAACCCTGAGAAAATCAAGGCCTTACTCGATATGAAGACTCCTAGGAGTATCAAGGATGTCCAGAGACTCACGGGAAGAGTGGCTGCCCTTAACAGGTTTGTTTCTAGGGCGACGGACAAGTGTCTTCCATTCTTCAGAGTTCTAAGAAAGGCCTTCCAATGGGACGAAGAATGTGAAAAATCCTTTGACCAACTCAAGTCTTACTTGGGGTCTCCCTTATTGCTGTCTCGGCCCATCACAGGGGAAAGGTTGTTTGTGTATCTGGCAGTCTCTGAATCAGCCATCAGCGCGGCCATCGTACAGGAAGAGGATGGGATCCAGAGGCCTGTGTACTTCAACAGTAAGGCTCTTCAAGGGTCTGAACAGAATTATCCCCGAATGGAGAAGTTGGCTTATGCCCTGATACATGCCTCAAGAAAGATAAAGCCTTACTTCCAAGCCCACTCCATGGTAGTCCTCACTGACTCCCCACTAAGGCAGGTTCTGCACAAACCTGAGAAGTCCGAAAGATTGATGACCTGGGCCATCGAACTGGGAGAGTATGATCTTACCTACCAGCCTAGGACAGCCATCAAGGGGCAGGCCCTCGCAGACTTTGTTGCAGAATTCACCTGGGAAAAGGTCGATAGGAGTTTGGAAGAGGCCGAGACAGAGAAAGGCTTGGATGATGGCGAAGAGACGAACCATAGTGTCTTCCGAGATTCGGAAGAGACTGCACCAAACGTCTTCTAAGGCCGAGAAGAGGTCGTCCCAGGAAAAACCCAGAGCAGAGTAGAAGAGAACGAAGAGGATCGATACCTCTTCAAGAAGGGGGTTATGAGAGAAGGGTTTTTCTCATCAGATGCAGATGTATGGAGCCTCTTAGTTGACGGCTCTTCCTGTGATAGTGGAAGCGGCGCGGGGCTAATACTCTTGGCTCTAGATGGCGCCAACATTGAATACGCCTTGAGATTCAACTTCCAAGCTTCTAACAATGAGTCCGAGTATGAGGCCATGATAGCAGTTCTCTTATTGGCAATAACTCTTCGAGTAAAGTGACTTCTACTCCATAGAGACTCAAGGTTGGTTGTCAATCAAGTGTTGGGGGTATACAAGGCCAAGGACGAAAGGATGGCCAAGTACTTAAAGAAGGTAAGAAGGTTGTTAGAGTATTTTGAAGAAGCAAAGCTGAAGAGAGTGCCTCGGCTAAGAAACAATCACGCTGATGCGTTGGCAAGGCTGGCCTCGGCAATGAAGACAGATTTGAGAAGGACCATTCCAATCGGGGTCTTGGGAAAAGCGAGCATCGAGGAGGATGAGGTATGTAGCCCTTGTCACAATGTGAACCTGGGAGACTCATGGATCGACCCGCTCGTCAGATACCTAAGAGACGGAGAGCTACCCGAGTCCAAGATGGCAAGGAGAAAGTTTAGGTACAGGGCTGCCAAGTTCTCAATAGTGGGAGACGTCTTATACAAAAAGGGGTTTCTATTGCCTCTCCTCAGATGTGTACATCCCATCAAAGTACCCCAGATCTTACAGGAGGTTCATGAGGGTTCTTGTTCTAGCCACGTAGGGGGAAGGCCCTTAGCCAAGAGGATCATCACTCAAGGATACTGGTGGCCTACCTTGTCTAAGGACGCTGCAGACTATGTGAAGAGGTGCGACAAATGTCAAAGTTTCGCCACTATCCCTCATCAACCCCATCAGCCTATGACGTCAATCTCTTCTCCATGGCCATTTGCGGTGTGGGGAATTGACTTAGTAGGACCTTTGCCAAGAGCTGTCAACAACTATAGATTCTTGATAGTTGCCATTAACTACATTTCAAAGTGGGTAGAGGCAGAACCGATGATAACAATTACAGAGCAGAAGACCTTCCAGTTCATTTGGAAGAACATCATATGCAGATATGGCCTCCCAAACACTCTCATCTCAGATAATGGGACCCAGTTCAAGAACTCCTCCTTAGAAAAGTATTGCCTAAGAGTGGGGATTAAGCAATTCTTCTCATCTCCTGGTCGACCTCAGGCAAACGGCCAGACCGAGGTCACAAACTGAACAATCTTGGACGGAATCAAGAAGAGGTTAGAAGATGTGAAGGGGATATGGACAGAAGAGGTCTACACAGTGCTATGGGCCTACAGAACCACGTCAAGGACACTAATAGGAGAAACCCCATTTATGCTGGCACATGGCTCAGAGGCCGTCATACCAACGGAAGTAGGACTGCCAACTCATCGGATTCAGACCTATGACCCTGACAGCAATGGGGAAAAGAGGAGGCTAGACCTAGATCTTATCGAAGAAAGAAGGGAAGACGCAGAGGTCAGAAAAGCAGCCTACCAGTAGAGGGCAGCGAAATTCTACAACCAAAGGGTGAAGTCAAGACCCATTGCAGTGGGATACCTAGTGCTAAAGAAGACCCTATAGAAGGCAAACAAGCTACACCCAAACTGGCATGGCCCCTACAAAGTAACGGAAGAGGTTGTGCCTGGAACTTACAGGCTATAAAACCTAGAAGGAGAACCTTTCACTAACCCATGGAATGCTGACCATCTCAAGAGATATTACATATGATGTTGCATGGAATTTTATGTAAATGTACTATCTTACTGAAAAGAGGTTATTAATAAAGATCAGTTTACATATCAGTTCTTGCTTCATTCTTTAGACCAGTAATTTATTATGAGGCTAACATCTTAGGTGATGACCTCAGACCCTCATAACATCACTCGGTGGTGACGAGGTCTGAGCTCAGACACCTTAACAGATGACCTCAGACCCTTAACATCATTAATTTGGTGAATTGAGGATAACATCTTAGGTGATGACCTCAGACCCTCATAACATCACTCGGTGGTGACGAGGTCTGAGCTCAGACACCTTAACAGATGACCTCAGACCCTTAACATCATTAATTTGGTGAATTGAGGATAACATCTTAGGTGATGACCTCAGACCCTCATAACATCACTTGGTGGTGACAAGGTCTGAGCTCAGACACCTTAACAGATGACCTCAGACCCTTAACATCATTAATTTGGTGAAATTTATATTGAGGATAACATCTTAGGTGATGACCTTAGACCCTCATAACATCACTCGATGGTGACGAGATCTGAGCTAAGACACCTTAACAGATGACCTCAGACTCTTAACATCATTAACTTGGTGAATTGAGGATAACATCTTAGGTGATGACCTCAGACCCTCATAACATCACTCGGTGGTGATGAGGTCTGAGCTAAGACACCTTAACAGATGACCTCAGACTCTTAACATCATTAACTTGGTGAATTGAGGATAACATCTTAGGTGATGACCTCAGACCCTCATAACATCACTCGGTGGTGATGAGGTCTGAGCTCAAACACCTTAAAAGATGACCTCAGACCCTTAACATCATTAATTTGGTGAATTGAGGATAACATCTTAGGTGATGACCTCAGACCCTCATAACATCACTCGGTGGTGACGAGGTCTGAGATCAAACACCTTAACAGATGACCTCGGACTCTTAACATCATTAACTTGGTGAATTGAGGATAACATCTTAGGTGATGACCTCAGACCCTCATAACATCACTCGGTGGTGACGAGGTCTGAGCTCAGACACCTTAACAGATGACCTCAGACCCTTAACATCATTAATTTGGTGAAATTTATATTGAGGATAACATCTTAGGTGATGACCTCAGACCCTCATAACATCACTCGGCCGTGATGAGGTCTGAGCTCAGACACCTTAACAGATGACCTCAGACTCTTAACATCGTTAACTTGGTGAATTGAGGATAACATCTTAGGTGATGACCTCAGACCCTCATAACATCACTCGGTGGTGATGAGGTCTGAGCTCAGACACCTTAACAGATAACCTCAGACCCTTAACATCATTAATTTGGTGAAAGTGTGAGGCTAATGTCTTAAGTGATGACCTCAGAGCTTAATTACAATTCAGTGGTGAAGAAACCTGAGGCCAGAATTATTGAGTATAAACAAGAACACGACAACAAAATAATAGAAGAGATTGACATTCAGTAACAGGAAGAGATCATAGGACATTCAGAGACATTGATTATAAATATTCCTTACAAATATTCCTTACATAATATCGAGGTGTTACAAGTTACAAAATACAAATTTGTTACAAGTCAAAAAAGACTAAAGGTTTGAAGGGGGAACATTAACGATCTCGGCTGGGTTGACTTGATCAACGTTGGTCACCTCGGCCACATTATCAGCATGGTCAGTCCCTCCGAGCTCGGTCCCTCCCAGAGTTGCAGTCTCGGCTGGAGCAGCAGCCTCGTCCTCCACCTCTTGAAGCGCCTGAGCAAATTGAGGGTCAACAAAGCCGAGACCCACAAAATTAGAGGCCTTTAGGGTGCCGACCTCCTTTTCTCTGACTACAGCCCATTTGGTAGTGGCCTTGATACCTCTTTCAAGATATTCAAATCCAAAACCCATGAACTCGTCTGAGCCTTTGTACTCAGAAATTATTTTGGGGGAGGCATCTTCAAGGGAAGCTTTGACAGCCGCGCTGACCTTCTTCTGCAGAGCGTCATCTTTTGCCTTTAGGGCTTTGGTATGGTCCTTGACAAGCACAGAGATGTCTTTTTCCAACCCTTTAGCCTTACTCTCAGAGTTTTGTAGCTCTGATTTCAGACGGTCGACTTCAGCATTGAGGGCACTCTCAACCTTCTCGGCCTCTTGCCCCTTCTGGATAAGGGGAAACTTCCTCATGGCTCAGTTCGATAGCTGATACATGGCAGTCACTCCCTGCACATTTAATGAAGAGGTTAAGCAGGAGAAAAGTCAGACGTTGAACTTATAAAAATTTGACAAAGGAAAAAATCATACCTGGACGGCTCTGTGAAGGCCGAACTCAACCAGCATGGAGGTGTCCATGGCTCTGTAGAAATGCTTGTCGGCCTCAGTCATTACAGAGGCGAGTGCGTCCATGGCCTACCTGTTGTGGCTGACCACACTATCTGTTAACTTCAGCTGCTCCAGACGAGCCGTCAGGATGTCGGCCGAAGAAATTGGAAGTGCAGCATCTGAGGCCTTCTTTTGCCTCACTGTCGGCCTCTGATCCTCAGAGGGATGGGCTTCAGGGGCCCTCTTCTTTGAGGCCTGATATTTGGATGTTGTGGGAGCCGGGGGAGGAGCGTTCAGACCAGCCTTTTTTGCAAGCCTCGCCAAGCTCGGAGCAGCCATCTCCCACAGTTCGTCTGGGATGCCCGGTGGTCGCTCTGCAAAAGATTAAAAGATATGGGTTAGAAATCAGATATGAATGAGTTCAGAGGTTAGACCTCAAATAAAAATTCTTACCAAAATCAACAAGGGGACTTCCACCAAGGCTCGTCCCCGAGAGATATTGGGGGATCAGCAAATATTCGAACTTTACAAACACACCATGTGCCCCTTGGTCTTGCAGGGCCTTCACCTTCTGCATATTTTGGAGACTTAAACCAGGATCGGCCCTGGAAGACATAGAGACCTTGCCCCATTTGAGGGGTATCCTCGGCTCCAGTGTGGATGAGGGAACGCATGGGCCAAATTCCCATGGTCCTGAGGCAAAGAAATAATGGGGCTTCCAGTTATGATTAGAGGTCTGAGTCACCTGGAGCATTTTCTTCTCAGGCCTTCGAGCCACAAAATGATAGTATCTCGGATGGTTTTTGGCCGAGGTTGGGACATAACAACCAACAAAGACCTGAACTGGGAGGTCAGAGTGGTGGACTGCCCTCCACAGGATAATGGCCCCTATGATGACTCTCCAGGCATTGGGAGATAGCTGTGAAGGAGCCAAGTTTATGTAAGAGAGAATGGATTTGATGATGGGATGAATGGGTAGGCAAAACCCTAACTTAAACATCTGCTCGTACAGGCAGATTTCCCCATCTCGGCCATGATAGGCCCTCTCTTCCCTCAGAGGTCTCCTTAATTTGATGGAAGGACTGATGGAGTACAAGTATCTGAAGCACAGAAGATAAACCTCAATGACTGTGCTCTCGAACTCGGCCTCCTCAGAGGTATCAACATCGCTTTCGGCATCTTCATCATCATCAAGCTCAACGTCGGCCGGAGCTGATGTAGATGGGTTACTAGGGAATCTCTGAGCGAACTCTTCCCCTGTGACGGCCGACAGAGGGATGACATCAAGAATGGGTGGTACAGCCACACTCGGCTCAAGCACTTCAACCTCTGAAGAAGAGGCTGAGGTGCTGGACCCATTATGGGATGAAGCTCGGCTGGATACCTCGGCCTGATCAGGCCGATGTGTGAAATCCATAGCTTCCTAGAAGGAGTCCACTGAGATGGGGTCTGAGGTAGAAGCTTCAGACTCAGACATAGGAGTTGGATCAGCAGGCACCCCTGTATAATAGAAGTTCTCCGGGGGGTCAGGATATATAACCCTCAGAGGTGGTGGAAATAAGGGTCTAATGGGAAACTCTTGTGACCTACGAGCTTCCTCTTAAGCTCTCTCTATTTGCCTAATTTTTTCTAGGGTCTTCTCTCTAAGAGAGGGGAAATCCTCAAGAAGATGGTATAAAGGTCTGAGCATCAGAGGACGACCCTAAACTTGGGAAAAACTCCTAAAACTACAAACACAATTGACTTATAAAATAAAGGAGTTTAAATATCAAACATGGAAATTTAAAGCAAACCCAGTTCGCCTGAGACAATGGAGATCACCGGAAAACTTAGAACTTCGCCGGAAAATGCAAACCGAAAGCCAAAAATAAGGGAAATAAAGGGGAGAAAGTACCTGGAAATGAAACGGTGAATGAAAATGAGGAAAACTCGCAAGAAAACCAACAATTGCCTCTGCAGATGAGCGTTGAGTGGAGGAGCTTAGAGAGAGAGAAATCGCAAGAAAACTTGGTTCGCAGGAGTGAAATGGAGAAGAAGGAAGAAAAAGAAGGGTTTAAACCTTTAAATACTTGGGCACGTTTCCCAAGTCCCATCATTGCCTTGGGAAACCCAAAGGACGGCTGACAGCACACGCCAACCAAGTATGTACGCTCTAGCGTGAACAGGTGTCACACAGGTATTAACTGAGGACGGATGGGCCTCGGAGGTGTAGTGATCCCCTAGCCACTTTCTCTCGCATATGACTAAGGGCTGGGGGGTGATTGATATGCCCAAGTGTAACCTCGGCCCAGAGACACCAACCTCGGCCGAGATGATGGCCGAGATATTGATCAACCCTAGATAAGCCATGGGCCCGCGATATCATCCCTCGACCGGACTCCAAAGGGTCATCCCAGGCCGACACTACCATCTACATTTCAGTGGACACTACGCGCATCACAGGCATCAACAACCTTCACATATACCTGGGTATGGCAACCTCGGTCGAGTTTAGGTTGAGGTGACAAGGAGCCTCGATAAGCCTCAACATGGAACCAGTCCAACCTCGGCTTGGGCCGAGGTGACAAGAAGCCTTAGTAATCCTCAGCATGGAATCAGTCCAACCTCGGCTGGGGCCGACCCCAGTATAATGTCTCGGCTGAGACCAGGTCGAGACTCCCACTGACACATCTCGGATTGAACGAACATCAAGCCTTTACAGCTCGGCCTCTCCCAGGCCGAGGTCAATCACCAATATGGCAGCCGAGCATCTGTTGACATTTGGATAAGGACACATGGGCACAAATCAGTTGTAACAAGATTATTCTCCACACATGGGGAGAATATTTCATCATCATTCCTTACAGGTGACAGTGACAGATGGCACACCCACATTGGTGAGGCTACCACACACATGCTCATTACATGCATGGGGGGTACATTACACCCCCTAGGCACTATATATAGGGATCATCCACTACCTTGCAAAGGGATCCCAATTATTCAACCCTAGCTAAAACTCTGTCTAAATCTACAGTAGAGAGAGAAAGCTTAAGAGATTGTATCCATGGCCATCAGTGCCTTCATTCAGTGATATTACTCACACACTCACAGTGGACGTAGGCCAGATTGGCTGGACCACTTATATTCCGGTGTTGATTCCTCTTATCCTCATCTCATTCTCTTATCTCTTTTTTTTACTGTGCTGCCATTGTTATTCCTATATTGAGCTTGAAAACACCTTACCTGGTTGTGCTGATTCTTAGCATCATCAATACATATTGTTTCGGATCTCTAGAGAAATGGAGTATTTTTTAATCAATTTGAAAATCAGTTTCAAGAAAAGAAAACTCTTTTCTTTGATCGACTGCATACAGCTCTTTTCTTTGTGTCAACATTAATAGAATCAAAAGTTAGTACCCTATTTTGTACTAAATATATATAACATGAATAGAAGCAATAAGAAAATTGTGTATGCCTATATATACCTCAAACCAAGAACTTAAAAGAAAGACTAATAACCAAGAACCTATACCTCAAACTGAGCAGTGGTGTATGCCTACATATATCTCAAACAGAGTAGGGATGTATGCCTAAGCCAAGAACTTAAAAGGACTAATAACCTTAATGCCATTTCATATAAAAAAACACCAAAGGCATTAAAAGAAAAATAATTAGCATATGCTTGGATCGAGAGAAGTATTCTCATGTGAAAATCTGTAATGTGCATATGAGTAATAACCTTAATGTCATTTCATATCAAAAAATAAAAAGGCATTAAAAGATAAATAATTAGCATGTGCTTGGATCGAGAGAAGCATTTTCATGTGCAAATATGAAATGTGCATATGATTCAGATCTGAAACCAGAGACAAAAAAAGAAACATGATTACCATACGCTTCAGATCTGAAATGTAAAAATTTGCTTTTTAGAAGCTAAGGATGTTAACCATGAAAGCACATGTTATGTATGCTTTAAAGAACCATTTAATCAACGATACATGATGCTCAGCAACCAAGCTTAGCCACCACCTAGTGAAAGGGGAGATAAACCTGGAGAAAGAAACGAAAGAAACTATGGAATGGAAGTTTTTCTGCAAAACTTCCATTCTTAGCCAGCCAAGCTTAGCCACCACCTATTGGGCCACACATGATTTTGAATGGAAGTTTTTCTACAAAATGAAATGAAAGAAACTATGGAAAATATCAAATATACAATTTCAAATATACAATGTCCAGGATCAAAAGTCATTGAATTTGTACTCCATCACACATTTTTAAAAAACTTATAGAGCTACTAAAATTAAACTAAGAAATGTTGAAAAAATGCAACGATTTAGAGTTTAGACCTGCCAAATGTTAATAGACGTGTACATAAGAGTGAAAAACTTGAAGAGTATATAACAGAACTTGGGATATACGATCGGTATATACGATCACACTGGGATGCTTACCTCCAGTATCCAAATTATAGCTTGAAGAGCATATAACAGAACTTGGGTGGTGGGTAAAGCATATACGATCAGCACCATGTTTCTTATGATATGTATTTTCAGTAACCTGAAGTACACAATGTTGGGCGTTAGGTGAAGTCTAGTATGGAATCATGTGGTGAGATTTGCAGAGTTCTTTTAAATTTTCAAGTCCCATGTTAAGGGAGTAAATATGAATTCCACATACTGAGAGGGACAACAATGCCTTAGTCCTACAAGATTTTAGAAAATGAAATATTTTAGCACCTATTTTATGGATTGTTTCATTTAATCTTGTATTTTTATAGGTCTAGTCTCTTTTAAAATATCCACGTAGCTTTACCCCCTCCCACACACACATGCGCACACACCAAACAACATATACACCTGAGAACACTGCATCACCATCTTAGTTTTCCTCTTCATCTTTTTTTGAGTCATATTTTGTTTTACCATATTCTGGTTCCTTTCTTAGGCATTATTAATGAGTTTATCGAAATTTTATCCTGATTGTAGACTTTAATCCATTATTTAAGTATTGATATGGATACAAATAGGGACAAACTCAATGTTATTTAATGTTGGGGATAACAATTAAATGCTATAAAACAGTTGAATTTCTCTAAGAGTGGCTACTGATAGTCGGAGTCAATGTGTTCGGGTTCGAAGTACCCAAATCCCTTCCCGTATCTATCCCATCGGGAACAAAATGTTTGGGAGCATGGAAGAATCAAATGATTAAACAAATATATTTGGTTTAAAAATATTGCTCAACATAGTCGATACCTTAGTGTGTTGTATAGGCATCAAAATGTTGCTTCTCCGATTGGTTATTTAGTTGACTTCAATAGGTAACAGTTTACGCTTCCAAGTTCCACTGGCCTTCTCTCATGTCAATCAAGAGAGAGGAAAATGTAGATCTGATTCGTATACAAACAAACCCTAGAAATAGCCAAAACGAACCACAAAAGAGAGAGAACAATGTTAGAAATGTTCAAGGTGTTTCTTACTAACAAATGTTATATCAAACTAAATATCATAAAAGAAATATAATAGCTTGGGTAGCTAGCTAAGGTAACATCAATAGGGTGAATCTATGCAAGGTTACACAAACAACATGAGTTAAACCGAGCTACTTGTAAAACCAAAACTAATCACCGAGCTTCAAAATAAAACTAAAGTTTTGAGTACAAAGTTTGGATGTCGAAACTTTCTAAAATACAAATTGATCCGAGTTTCTTTTTGAGTGAGACTTCACAATAAATCTGATTTTTGGCACTAGTCTTCTTGAAATCTTTGTAGCAGAATAATGATTCTCGTGTTCTTCAAATTTCTTCTTCAACAAATAACTGAATAAAACTTTGTTGCTATCTCAAATCTGAGTGTAAACTTCGATCTTTTTCTTAAATGAGTGTATGAGCTTAATATAAATTGTAGTTGCTCTCTTGAACTTGTATGAGCTGAATGTAAATCTGGTTTCTCTCTTTTCTGTGTGTATGAGGAGATAAAAAATCAATTGCTCTCTATTTTTCGTTTTTCATTTATGTGTTCAATTGTATCTTCAACAGATTTTGGTCTCCCATATTTGTAGATGCCAAAAAAAATAACCGTTGGAGAAAGCTTGGGCTGAGCTCTTCTTCAACTTGGACAGGGTAGATTGAGAGAGCATTAAATGATCAATATTTTGGAAATCAAATTCATATCTGTTGAACCACTTTTGCCGTAAAAAGAATATTATAATATGATAGAGAGTGGTTAGAGACATAAAAATATAAATGTACAATGAATATTTTCACACATTTGGTGAGGGATAGAAAACTTCAAAAACAAATAAATTATTTCTTGGAATAAAATTATGTCAAGCTTTTCAACTGCTCAAGGCAGTGGAAAAAAGTTTGATGTATTTGAGATATCAAATTTTTTGATATCTTGGATTTTGATTAGTCAATACTATTGATGAAAACTCACATTATTTATAAAAATAGATTTACACCAACGGTATTGATCAATCCCAATCCAAGACTTTAAATACTTTGATGTCTCCCAAAACACTACGGCCTAATAAAATTACAAAGATAGAAAAGATTTGTGTGGCCCAAGGTCCATTTAAAACAACTATCTCAAAAAGTGTTGAATGGACAATTAAGGGTTTGAGATATGACGCAATTAGCCAAAGCAACTGCAACTTTGCGACTGATACATAAAAAAACTTTCCACAGGTCAGAGAGATATTAAGAAGAGATTCTTTAAAAGCCAGCAATTTTAGCTTAACTAAGCTGAAAAACATGTTTCTTTTTATAATAATATGAAATATAATACCAAACAAACAACAATCAAATTTTCTGCCCAAAATGAAATGCGGGTCCAAGAATTTGTCAAAAAAAAAAACTCACTGCGTAGGACAAATAATATAATGCAAATATTATAGAACAGATAAAAAGCATACAGTTCATATAAATCTATATAATAAGTTACAATGGTGTTTTCACTATTCATAAGATGGGGAGACACTTCACGGTTCAGATCGAAGCCAACAAGGCAATGATCCAATGGTTGAGATTAAAACATCCCTCTTATCATTTTTATCCCTTAAATATTTGAGTTCCCCTTCTTTTCACCCACTCTAATTTATCCACCCCTTTGTTCAAAATTCAAAAACAAGGGTAAAAGGGTATTATACCCATTTTGATCTCACTTTTCTGCTCACACGACCCACGATGCTCTTTCCTATCAGACATAACACAAAAAATCACAAAATCCTTTCTCTTTCGCACAACACTCTCTCTCCCGTTTCTTCTAAATTCAAGTATACTCACCCACTCACCCTCATAAAACCTCTCACAAAAACCCACGGATACAAGCTTTCGCTTTTTTTTTCCTCAATGCTCACATTTCACAAGGTTAGGGTTTGGAAATTTTATGGTTTCGTGGGTTTGTTTTAAATTTTTTGGTTGAATGTTTAGGTTTTTCACTTAGAGATCCAATGTTTTTCTTATGTTTTGCAGACTTTGGTAGCCCTAAGAAGGTATGGGTTATAATATGTTATTTTGGTACGATTATTTTGTTTTTTTTGTTGTTGGCTCACACTAAGAAGCTATAGGGTAGAAGGGCCTTGTATATTAGTTTTATTTGGATCTTTGTTTTGCTTCTAGCAAGAATGATGATGTATGTATCATGTATATATGGAAGTTTTATGTATATGTATGTATGGAAGTTTTATGTATCACATATGTATGGAAGTTTTAATTAACATCTCAAAAGATACACAATGTTTACTATACTGTGGTATGATATGACTTCCAATTTTTGGCTTTTCCCTCTTTTCTTTGCATTATTATTTACTGTGGTAGAAATTTCTTAAAAATAATGAATTTACGTGTTTTCAAACATAGTAGTTTCCTCTATTATTTTTTTTTCTTATATTCTTTTATCTCGATGAATTGTGTTAGGCTGAAGGAGATAAAGTAAATGGGGATCTCATTATGGAGGAGGTAATTTACTCTCTGTTTTTATTTAAGTTAATCTCAAATTAATTTTACTTTTCTACTGCTCATCTCATTTCATTTCAGTCAAATGATTGATCATCTCATCTCATTTAAAGAACTCATTTGGATGGCAGGCAACTCCTTTTTAAGTCGAACCCGTGGGAAGTCTTAATCCAAATCAATTAAAGGGAATAAATGATGAGGGTATTCCCGAACGAACAGTGATTGATTGTTTACTTTTTATGTTCGAAGAAGTTTATGACACTACTTCTTCTGTCAAGGCAAGTAGGCGATATCAGGGACGTAGTCAATGAGGTAACCTTGCATTTTTATATGTTTGTTATATTAGTTGATTTCAAATTGGAGAAATGTTTGTGAAATTGCATTTTCTATATATTTCCTATAGTTTGGATCTTTATTGGTACATGTTCAGATCTTTATTGGTACCTGTTTTATACAATTCATATGGGGTTCTTTATTTTTCTTCTAATTCTTTTTATCCACAATCTCTTTCTGAATTGCATCTTTTATTTTCATGTTTTTTTTTACCCGGGAGCCTAATCCCTTCCACTTTTGTCATGTTTAAACAATCTGTCTTTTAAATGATTCAAATATTAACGATCTGTCTTTTTTAGGACGGTACCATATCATTCTTGAGCATAACATCCATTAACCATGGGTTTAATGTACTAAATACTTTAACCATGTTTTCTATATCCCGGCATACAACAGCAGAGTCTGCACAATTTATGGAGTACACACTATGGTGTCCGGTAATGGACTTGGTTCTATAGTTTCGTTCAACTTGAAAAGGCTAGATGGATCTTGGTTTGGCTATAGTGAGGTGGAAAAATTGGCTTCTTTGAGAAATGATCTTCTCATACTTTGTGATGTTATGTTGAAAAATATAATGTTCTATCGATTGTTATATTATCAGACATTTATGCTTATTACTGCTTAGGGTGCATATGAAATCTTATAGTTGTTTAAAAACATAAATATTAGCATTTAAATTCATTATATTTTGTTAATTCAGTGATTCAATTCTGTTGTCCCTTCATCGTCCATCAATTTCATTTTTTTAGAGCGAGATGTTAGTAAGAACATGGCGCTAAATGCACGATCAAGGGACAGTAGCGAGAACGAGATAATAACCACAAGATATCCTATATTGGACTAATTTACGAACTAACACTTATTTATGTGTATAAAATATTTCATGAATACTATATCAATTGGAGATTATTTTTTGTCCACCACCCAAACTTTATGGCCTTTCAATTTCCCCACTTTGTATTGCCTACTAACTTCACTAATATCTACACGCTAATTCTTGATATTCTTTGGTTATCGACAAACCTTTGTAGGACTAATGTTTGATTATTGTTATTGATATTCTTATTCAGTTCACCCATTCGTAGAGTTTTTTGGTTATAGAGAAACCTTGGTATATTGTATTTTTATTGGGCTGCATATAATTATGCGCAAATGAACAAATTTTGAAATTTTCAATGTAAATTAATAATATTTAGTTGATATAACTTGACAGTTTTTGATAATGAGATTTGCAATGAGCCCTTAAAGATGCATATCATGAAAATAGTTAGCTCTAAAGAAAAAAGTTAGTTCAAAATATAGTCTCGAGAGTTGACAAAATTCCCAACTCTCAAATCTTTTCGTCGTAGGACTATACTCCAGATTAACCGGTATGAGGACGTAGTACAATAATTCGACATGTTGACGTAGTTAAGGTCATTGAAATACCATTATTTGTCACTCAAGTAAATTTCTTATTAAAGGATATTTTTTCCACTATATAATATTTGCAACTGATGCATGCTTACTGATTTTGTATTAACTATAACTTACTCATATTTCATAAGACATGGATTTTTAAAATTCAATTGGTATATGCGTGTTTCATATTTTTTTTGCAACTGCAGGGTCCTATAAATTATTGTCTAAAATTTTTTTCCTCTAATTTTGCTAAATAGGCATTACATATCTGCAACTAAATCATCTTTTTGACGTGACAGATAGCAGATGATAGTGTCAACAACTGGTGGGAAACTCCTCTGATCCAAACTTCTATTCTATTTTTCACAGTGTAGATTGATTGAATAAAATAAAGTGATCATACAGGGACGATAAATGAGGAGTCAAACACACCTTCACGACATGAAGAGAAGACAAATGAGGAGCCAAACATGACTGTCACTACTGCTTGAAAAGAAAGCGCAATTCCTTACTAGGCTAGAATCATGAGTTGTCCAAGTTTTGCCAGGTCTGAGAGCATTCCCAGTGCGGCCTGACATTTTTTTGTTGACCTCACCCCGTCAATCTTTGAATAGTATAATCGCCTTGCTGCAACTCCTTCCGGCTGCTCTTCTAATGGATCTCGACGTGGTTGCTTTGTTAACAATTCAGCCATAATACAACCCAAAGGCCACAAGTCAATTATCGTTGAATATAGTTTTGCTCCCAACAAAAGTTCAGGTGCCCTGTACCATAAAGTGACCACTAGATGAGTATATGGTTTCAATGGGATCCCATATTGATGAGCCATCCCAAAGTTCAGGTGAAAATGCTTCTTTTTCGGTTCAATCTAAATCACCGTCGGCTTTGGAAGTAACGCTGTCCTTGAGGTAGCCCAAGCCCCCCTCTCTCTCTCAATGTAATCTATAATGGATCAGTTTGAGGGACTTCCAGATCAACTATTATTTTGGTGTATGTTTCAATGGTTATAGGTATCTTAAGTGTACTATTTCTGAGATTGTTGCGTTATATCACAAGTATATTCTCTTTTTCACTCTTTTTCTCTCCAATATGTTTTTCGGAGTTTATGATTCTTGGGTCTGAGACATTGCTGATTTTAGCTTTTATTTTTCTCTCCAATATGTTCTCAACTCAAACAAGGACAATCAAAATGTAGAAGCAAATCCATAATATCAAGGATTTCACTGCGAGGAGAAAGGATTCACGTTCCGTGAAGATCAACAAGAACAAAGATGCGATGAAGTTCAAGGTTCGCTACAACATAAACGTTACAGTCAGGTAGGATGCGATGAAGTTGAAGCATGATATTCATATATAGAAAACTATTTCTTTTATACATAAACATTTTCTTTCAATATCATGTTTTGGGGTGTATTAACTAAACTTGCACATTTGTTTTTTCTCATTTGTGGTTAATTAGGACATTGGCCATCGCCATCAAAACATCAAGCTATTTATAGAGGAATTGTCAACTATTAATGATACTTTTGTTCTTCTCCCAAAAAATGTTGAACTTGAGAGATTAGATAGGATGAAAAGTATATTTCTAAAGTAAGGTGTTCTCATAAGATGTTATCTCCGTATACTTACAAGGTGGGGTCTTTTAGGATATTTGAAACTATTGTTCGGTTGTATTATTGACATCCATTATAATGTCTATTTTAGAATGTATAGATTATCCTCACATAGAACAATAGCATATTGCCTATGCATCTAACTTTTCAACATGAGACCATATCTCAGAAGCATATTGCCTTGAAAAAGCTTGGACATAACCCAAAGTTAATAAACAACACTGCTCTTTCTCTCTCACATTATAACCCCTTAAGCTTAGTTGTTTCTCTGTGTATGTGTATTTTATTAAATATTGTATTAGTATATTTTTCTTGAATAGTTCAATGAGGTGTATTTCTAACTAATTTTATT
This sequence comes from Sambucus nigra, assembly GCA_949130495.1. Lineage (NCBI taxonomy): Eukaryota > Viridiplantae > Streptophyta > Magnoliopsida > Dipsacales > Adoxaceae > Sambucus > Sambucus nigra. The sequence continues at coordinate 443,880,756 of OX422222.1, read as the reverse complement.
GTAGGAAAGTTTGGATTTGGGGAATGTCGATGACAATATTTCTACCCTTATGGACTTCTGTTATCCCGGAGGACGGAGGTACTCTCTTTCTTCCGTTAGAACTTATGGCATTCAAAATGGTTCATTTCCCTTTTCTTTTCAGGGTATGTTACTTGAGAATTAATTGTTCATTTTTGTTGCATCCAGAATGATCATGATCGATCTAAGTTAGTGGTTGAGACACCATGTAAGCTACTATGATATTTAGTTTCAGATGGTAGCCATGTTGATGCTGACACACCTTATGCAGAGGTTGAGGTTATGAAGATGTGTATGCCACTTCTTTCACCTGCTTCTAGAGATGTCTAATTTAAGATGTCTGAAGGTCAAGCAATGCAGGTAAATTGTGTTCTACATCGGGCGGCCTAAAATAAAGAGGGTACAAACATGTTATGGATGCATCGTACGAAAAGGTTTACTGCTCCGATATATAATCAATTGTTATTGTTTTTTCTTCACGACACTTGAAATCAAATGGTATTTGTGGCGTGATTAATATTACCTCAAAATTCACTAAATATGTCTACGCTTTGAATGAGTCAACTTCACAGAGGTTCTCTCTATGTTCATTGTCGTTTATATGAATCTGAATGGTCCACAAGTTAATACAGAGTGTGAAGTTGACTCATTTATGATTTCGCCACTCTTTTCTCCGAGTCGTTATGTAGGTATTTATGGTTTCTTATTTCATGTTGTCGAAGTTCTTACGTTTGATAGAGTCTTACATCTGTGTTGCTTCTTCCATTGTGATTGAAGTGTTTCTAGCTTTTTATGTCTATTTTTTCAATTTTATTTTAATTTTTCTTGGTTTGATTTGAATAATGAACAGTTTATGCCCACCTCTCTAGCATATAATTTTTCAGAAACTCACAAAGGTAGTAACTATTGTTTAGGTACAAAAAAGTGGTGTGGTCCATTATTGGAATTGAATATATTAAGTGTAGTTACTTGAAATTAATTATGTTTAAGTACAAAAAGTTGTGTGGTCTTCTAGCTTACTATTTCTATACAGCTTACTATTTTCTATTTTCGTACAGATCTGCATATTGTGATAAAAGATTGCCAAGTATACTTTGATGTTCATAGTCAGGTTGCATTGCATCTGTGTCTAAAATGAGGATGTCTTCATCTATGGTCTAAAATTTCCTCGATTTTCAGTTTAGTATGCATCCCGATTAACATCTTAGACCATAGATGTGTATGCAGCCTGATTAACATCTCACAAAATATGCCTGATTAACATCTCACACAATATGCATATCTAAAGTATAGATGAAGACATAGTCCTCGATTTTCAGTTTAGTATGCAGCCTGATTAACATCTCACATAATATGCAGATCTGTACAATAGATGAAGACATCTAAAGCATACTTGGCAATCTTTTATCACAATATGCGTTGCATCTGTGGGGTCAATATTCAGTTTAGTATGCGCGTGATTAAAATGAGACCCTGGAGTCTTTAAAATGAGGCCCTGATATCTCAACTGATAATTTATTTTTTCTCACAGGAAATAATAAAGAACAAAGACATGAAAAAAAGGACACAGAAGATAGGGAAAAAGGCAGAAAAAAAGAAGAAAAACAGAGTTGGGGAAGAAAAAAGGCGGAAAAAGGCATAGTCCGAGAAGAAAAAAGGCAGCCGAAGAAGAAAATAGGCAGGAAAAAGAAAAAAGGTAGAAAAAAGACAAGTCGGTTTTTTTGTTTTAAGATAAAGAAAAATAATAAAAAATGAAGAAGTAGAGGAGGAGGAAGAAGATTCGTTTTGAAATCTGTTTTGCAGGTTTGAATTCAATTTTTTTTTAATCTACACATATTTACTTTTGGTTAGATATTTTTTTTATGTTAGTTATATCTAATTTTAATTCTATACTTCTAACTATACAACCTTGATTGTCAGTGAGAACGTGAGTTTGATGACGATTCAAGTGAGAACGTGAGTTTGATAGAGCTTTTTAGTTGGAAGGAATATCTAAATAAATACAAAAGTTTTAAACTCTACATATATCTCTTGGTTATCATTAAGATCTCATGTTTATTTTTGGATGGTATGTCTCATACATGTTTAATGATTCAAGAGGGTTTCTTGCAGATTCAAACGATTGAAGGTGCGATTTTTTCCTTAACTATGTATTAGATCTCTACGCTTTTTTTAACTGTAGATCTCTACACTTTTCAAATGATTACGTTCATGATTTCAAATTTGGGTTATTGATTTCAATTTATTTAAAAAATTAGCTTTTGATTTTTTGGACAGATTATACTCTGACTTTTGGGTCCAGACTGTTGTGGTATTTTGATATGTTTGGCTCCGGATACGTGTAGCTTATTTTTTGGTTTGTGTATTCTTTTTGTTAGAAGTTTTTTTTTAGCCTCTAAAGTGGTTGCGTTTGTTAGAACTTTTGGGTCGGGACTGTTGTGGTATTTATGGTATTAGTTTTCAAGTCTCGCTCATCGCTCACGGATTACCTCTCATACTTTCATTAAAGCTTTTCTTGACGAGTATTTGGAATTTTAATGTGTAATGTTCTTTTTATTGTATAGACATGTTTTTCTTGCTCATCGCTCATTTTAATGTTCTTAATCGTTATTGGGTTTGTTGTGTTTTGTTTTCAAGCAGAGTAGTGTGAATGAAGCACAATGAAATCGCATTAAGGTATTTAGTTTTGTTTTTTGTAATTTTTATGCTTTAACAACGTGCTTCTTTGAGGGGTTCGATGACTTTGGTTGAACAATTTAGATTTGTTTGCTGATTTAATTTGAAGTGAGTTTTTTTAATTATATATTGTTTTGGGAGTTTTATAGCTTACATTAATTATGGTAAATTTGTGACGGTAGGGAACTGGAACTCTTAAGCACGACAGGGAATTGTTTGTTGTGTAGATGTATGGTTTACTTTAAATGTTGATTACTCAGATTTTATAAATCCGTAGTAGGTAAGGTCTCACATAACGAACGACCATAAACTATGTATTTTGTTACAAAGTCTCTTTTGGGAACTCTTTAACTTCATGTTAGCGATATCATGTATTTGCTATATAATTAATAATTAGCATGGCTTAAATAATATTTGACTACCTATTTCAATTGATTAACTATTTTTTTGGTTTTGTATCAGGTTGCATTTTAAAAACTACGGACAATCTTACAGTGGAACACATGGGACAATCTCAATTGATATATATATATATATATATATATATATATATATATATATATGATTTTTTAAAGAAGTTTGTTTCGTTAAAGTATTTATTTGATGAATTTGGACTTTTTGAATATTGTACGTTTGGTTGTTACCCTTTAAGTAGGGTGGATAGTCTAATAAACAAAGGAGACTATGTTCAATTTTTTTTTTTTTATAAATTTGGTACTTAGTTACGCTGTGAATTCTATTGATGAATATTGTATATTTATTGTTATATGTGAGTTTATTTGATGAATTTAGATTATTTAAATGTTGTTGGATTATTTTCTATTTGTCAAGCATGGTGGACGGTTTTTTAAATATAGGAGATTATGACTATTTTTTTTAAATTACATTTTGTTTTGTTGAGTAACGAAATTTTTGCTTTTTTGCAAATACGTATTTTTTAATTTTTTATCATTTTGCGATTATCAGCCTCCCTTCAGGTACGGACATACTCTAATATATTTATATATAGATATAAAAACGTAAATAAGGTCATAAATATCTTATACTGTTCAAGGTAATAAATGAGACAAAGACTTTAAATAAAAAAAAATGCGGTAAGCTTCTACAAGTGGCTGTCAGAGGATGTGATTGTGAATGATGGCGTGATGTGAGATGGCGGATGAGTATTATAGAGGTCTATTGATTTTGTATCCATAAATGAGTAATGGTTTCACAGCAGGTTTATAAAAAGAAGGTGAAGCAACTTATGGCCTCATACACTTCTATTTAATTCATATATGCACACAAAGGATGGATAAAAACAAAGAACTGCGTAAAGCAGTTAGAAGAGGCGTACAAAAAAAAATATAGATGGCCAAAAAGAATATAAACAAAAAATCTCGCCCCAAAAAATATATATATATATGCATATATGTTAAGTAACACAAGTAAAAAAAAATGTGGCTTTGCAAAAGATGAACAAAATTGTCCTAATTGGTTTAAAAGAAAATAACATGGAGGATGTTATGAAAACGTGTATTATAAAATATATAAATTTGTATTATGTATTTATATAAGAAGAACGTTCAAACACAAGTACAGTTTAAACATTTGAATAAATTTAGGGAGACTTAGAAAAAAACTCATTTTGTAAACTCAGTGTATTAAAAGGTCATACGTTATTATTGTGACTCCCGCCAAAATATCAAAATGCGCATTAAAAACTTGTACCTAACTGCTTGAAGCTAAAAAAAAATAAGCCAAAGTGAAATATTGGCCACTGTCCACATATGATATAGGTGTATATAAAAAAAAACGTGTAACAATTATTTAATGTCTCAAAGTCAGAATCCAAAAAGCATGTAACAATTATTTAAAAATGAGCATTTTTCAAGAAAAAAAATTATCTAGAAAATGTTTTTAAAATGTTATTATAAATAAAAAGGTTAAAACACTGTTTTTATAAATAAGAGCCGTTTGGTTCTGTATTCAGAAAAATCGATTTAAACACTATTTTTAAATACAGTTTTAAAAACTTATGAAAATTGCATTTATTTTAAAAATTGCAAATTTTTTTATTAAAAATATGAAAACTTTTTTTTAAAAAACTGATGCGAACCCACAACATCATCATTGGGCACAGACTCACATCATCATCACGATTGGTTAGTAGCGCTGACACAACCTAGATGATCATCGCGATTGGTTAGTGCCGCAGGCGCGGACCCACATCATCATCGCGAGTGGTTAGTGCTGTTGGCGCGGACTTATGTCATTTTAAAAAAAATAGTGTAATTGTTTTTTAAACATCTACAAAAAGTTAAAAACATATGAAAAATTGCATTTTTGAAAAAATGCATTTTTTTTATTAAAAATATGAAAAATTATTTTTTAAAAGCTGGAGCGGCCCTACACCATCATCGCGATTGGTTAGTGCCGCTGGCGCGGACCCATAACATCATCGCGTTTGGTTAGTGCTGCTGGCGCAAACCCACATCATCATAGCGTTTGATTAGTGTCGCTGACGCGGACCTACATTATCATTGCAACTGGTTAGTGCCGCTGACACGGTCCATGTGATTTATATGTTTTTTTTGTTTTTTAAAACAGTTATTAAAAGTTAAAAACATTTTTTTAACAACAGTTTAAAAAAAACGTTTTTATTAAAAATACAAATTTTTTATTTTTATTAAAAAAAATCAGTTAGACAAATCTGAATAAAAGTATCAATGAGCTCTTCCTTTATTTTTTGTCTTTTAGCCCTATGTACAAATCTCGGTCAAAATATCTCGAGGTCCAAATATCTCGGTGCAAATAGATTTTTTCTAAATATTAAAATAAATTGTACTTACTTAAATGATCTTGCAAGTAATACAAAAATGGCGGGAAGAGAATTGCAAGGACCTCAAATAGAATGGTGTAGGTTCTATAAAAACCAAAATGACACTTTAGATGACTTTTGGATTTTTAGAAAAGTGAGAACCCACTTGCATTTGTTTACCACTTGCATTTGTTTATTAGAAGAAGGTACCCACTTGCATTTGTTTATTAGAAAAAGGTAGGCCACGTAAGTATGTACAAAAAATATCGGTACATAACTCATTACAAATAGATTTTCTCATTAGAAAAAGGTAGGCCACGTAAGTATGTACCAAAAATCTCGGTACATAACTCTGTACAAATAATTTTTCTCTAATATTTAAGGTATTTAGTATTGATTAAAGCATTTTTAACTTAAAAATGGTTTTTATATAACATTTAACCTTTTTTAATTAGGTAAGAAATATTATTAATCGTTTACTTATATTTTCCTATTTTTTTGTCCCGAAATTACCCCCTAACTATTTTTTTCCCTAATTATGTTATGATTTGGTTCATTTTAATTGCAAAGGAATGGATAAAGAATTTATTCAAGATAATCGTAGTATTGACTTGAATAATTATCATGAAGAATTTGAGGAAAATGAGGTTGACAAAGTAGAGGGTGTTGAGGAAAATGATTATATTGAGGATGCTCGAAAACAAAATATACTCGACCCCGAAGTAGGAATGTTATTTGAAAGTGTTGATGAGACGTTGGAATATTACAAAAAATATGGTAATGCTTAAGGTTTTCCTGTGAAGAAAAGGACATCAAAGAAAGGGGATAATGGTGTGGTAAGATGGGTTACTCTTACGTGCTCACGAGAGGGTAAAAGAGAAAGTACAAGTAAAAATTCCTTTAAATTACCACCAACTTCGGGAACTAATTGTGGTGCTAAGATTAATGCCACTTTATGCGCTGATGGGAAATGGAAAATCACAGTTGTATCCCTTGACCATAACCATCAAGTGAGCCCGGAAAAATCAAGATATTTCAAGGCAAATCGAGTGATAAGTGCAGTGGATAAAAGAAAACTTGAAATAAATGATAGGACCGGTATAAAACCTAATAAAAATTTCAATTCTTGTGTAGTGGAAGCCGGTGGAAATGAGAATGTGCCATTTTTTTTATAAAAGATTGTTATAAGTACATTGAAAAGGTCAGACGACTGAGACTTGGGGAGGGAGATGCGATGGCCGTTCAAAACTATTTTCTTAAAATGCAAGCTAATAATTCTAATTTTTTTTATATCATGGATTGGGATTGTGAGAGGATGTTGAAGAATTTGTTTTGGGCGGATGCAAGGAGTAGGGCAGCCTACAAGGAGTTTGGAGATGTCATCACATTTGATACAACATACTTGACCAACAAGTATGACATGCCATTTGCACCTTTTGTTGAACAATACGAGAATGCATTACGGAGTAAAGTTGAGAAGGAGAGCCAAAGAGACTTTGATACTTTTAAAGCATCAATTCCATGTGTAACTAGATATAAGATTCAGAAACAATATCAAGATTGTTACACTAATGCAAAATTTATGGAGGTTCAAGAGGATATGAAAGGGAAGTTGTATTATAATTTGTCTACCAATAGAAATGATGGCGGTATTGAGTTATACGGCGTACACGAGGATTCAGTTCGAATTAAAGAGCGAGATGTCACTTTTACAGTTACATTTAACCCCGATAACTGTAACGTGTGGTGTAGTGATCGCTTATTTGAGTCTTGAGGTATCCTTTGTAGACATTCTTACGGTCTTAATTAAAAAAATATATGATTTTGTACCCGAAAAATACATTCTTCGTCGGTGGAGGAAAGATGTCAAGAGATGCCACACAAATATTAAAATCATTTATTCAGATTGGGCAATGAATCCTGAGAATGGACGTAATGATAAAATGTGCAATGCATTTTATAAGTTGTCGGAGTTGGCTAGAGAAATTGAAGATCAAACCAAATTGGTCATGAAAGTGATTAACATGTTATCTAATGAGTTAGAAAATGGAAGAGCAACTTGTGCAAGTAGTAAACCTACACCATCGGTCGGGGAATATGCTAATGTCAAAGAAAATGATATTATTCATTCTCCAATAGCCGTGAATAGAAAAGGTCGACCCCGTTGTAGAAGGTTATAAGGAATGATAGAGAAATTTGTTCAAAAGAAGAAAAAAATTAGAAAGGTGAGTTAAATATTATAAGTTTAATTATGTTTTTATGTGCTATTTATTTTTCACTGATGTTATTTAATGTATTACACTCGTAAGAGAAGGAAAATGTTTCTCACATTCCACAAGATTGTTACACAAATGCTCTTAAATGGGTATGTTGTGTATAAATTCATTAATTATTTGTACCCATTGAGAAGAATTTGTGTAACAATCTTGTATTTTACCCGTAATTCACATCATGCATTTTACCCGCATATAAATATCTACTCCATATATACATATCATCATATTACAACATCCACACACACATGTCGTAAATATATAATCCATCCTCCAGAGTAGGAACTCACCGGATGTTCTCTAAAATGCTATCATCACCAGTATACTCGTCCACTCGGACCCGTGACACGGTTAGCTCCCCGAATCAGTAAAAATAACATAAATGCGTTGGAGGCGGCCATAGTTTCCCCTGGAATGAGACTGAATCATACTCTAAGCATCTCATTCTTGATTTTGAACGTTATGACCTGGGGACTATGCTCACTCGACTCCTCAAGGAGGGCATTCACACACATCGCACAACCTCCCACGATAGCACTAGATGGGTATTCTTTCCTATAAATACTATTCACAAAAATATTTATAAATCACACAAATATATATATACTACACATCGTTGTATATACATATTTAATTAAATCCAGGTTACTCGTGCACAATTACCGTAACACTAGTTTAATAGTCCCAAGTCTATACACCGACTTGATATTTAAATAATTCTCACACTTATTTATTTATTTATTACTCAAGTTGTGTCACTTAACTAAATTACCCGGACTTGCACCTTTAGCCCGAAATCTCGTGCTGTAGAATTGATTCCTCAAATCCCAGATTTTAAGGTTAACACCCTTTTTATTTTGAATATTCCATAATTTATTATATAACCCTATAATAAATTAATTCGGCTAAATCCATGCCTAAGCCCTCGTAGAACTAGCCCAAAAATTATACCTGAGTCAATATTCAAACTCAAATTCAACTAACCACGCATTAATAAATTTTATTATCTTGTCGTCACTCAAACAACATATTCGGACTCACTCACTTGGCCCGAAAATATAATATCCATAATTCATTATTCAAAATTCCTTTTAATAAGTCAATCACACTTATTACTCTAACTTTTACAAATTTCTCAATTTAAACCTTAGTTTACCCTTTGGGATTAACACTCTAATTATCCCATATACATCTCCCATAATTTAACCCATAGTTTAGAGGAAAATCATACGGTGAGGGTTTACTCGGAGGGATGGATATACATATGAAATATGTGTGGATGCTTTTAGTAAAAGTACGTATGTAGTGGTATCAAATATTATATGCGGATTATAATACAGTATGTGATGTATTTGTTTTATATAACTTTTGTCACAGTTATATGATATTATTTAAAAGAAATTAATTTGAGTAATTGGTGAGATAATTTATAGCCCATGAATAATAATAGTCGGTTTAGAGTAGAAAGGCAAGGGAGGATTATAAGGACTATTTTGAAGGGATAGTTCAACTAGGTGGGGTTAAGGTAATCGTTAGGTGTGCAGATTGGTGGAGGGGTGAGTATGTCCTCAAGTGAGTGCGGCACTAACTTAAATATGAAGCGTATTCATACATTTTAAATTAGTGCAGTTAATTCACTTGCTAAATATTTTCAAAATGTTTTGGGTTCTAACCCTTACTATAAAACAATTTTCAAAACCGTTTAGGTGTCCAGTCACAGGGACGTCAGACTTGATATTCTATTCCAGGGGCAAAGAGCTGCGGCATATGTGGATGTTAGCAGGAACTTGGATTCGACACATAATTCATTCTTTCCTAGAGTAGGAGTCATTTATCATTTTCAGTTTTACTTAGGGCTTGTCGCCTAGACTTTTCAATACAATTTTCATATTTATTTATTCAAATCTTGGATGTTTGTTATTAGACTATATACTTTGGTGGCTGATGGTTTATTCAGTAAATAGTTTAATTAATTATTCAGTTGATTTAATCCAGTCGTTGTGTATGACTCATATTATTTTTCCGCATGTTATTGTTTGTTTAATTAAAAAGTTAAAATTTGGCATCGACTTTTTGGAATACTTGGTGGTTTGTAAGTTTTAAAAAGGTTTTCGACAGTGATACTAAGAATGAACCAACTGGGATTCCTGTTTTAATTTGTTATAGGACTGATCACTCGGTATTTTATTAGACGGGGTGTCACATACAGTCCCCCACATGTGATCCCAATTTTATGTTCTCCATCTATTTGTAAATCACCCTTCCACACCTCCCTCGAATTCTAGCAGATTGTTCTTCTAAAATAAAATCTTCTTGGACTCTTACCCCTTGTTGTCTACACTTAGGGTTTTAACTTTGCACCGTCGTCCTTCATGAAAGTTCTTGGGCCAACTACTACGCCCCAGCGGTTACTCAAACTTCAATTGTTCGAATAATATGGTGACTCGAACCGCGTCACTGTTTCCAAAATATTCCATGGCTCCTGATGAGCCCTCCCTCTTGTAATCCTTCTAACGTCCCATGCTTGTCATTCAATAATGTTCGATCTTCCACTCTCAATCGAAACTATATATGAATCACATCAACTATAAATAATAGTAGGAGAACGTAAGTCACATACGTAAAGGAATACAACAATCCTATAATAAGGCTCCATATTAAAGAAGGGTATGATTAAATGTGAAAAGCCGCACATATCCTAAGGACTCTAGAACCTCATGCTCTGATACAATCTGTGACACCCCGCCTAATAAAATACCAGGTGATCAGTTCTATATCAAATTAAATAGGAATCTCATCTGGTTCATTCTTAGCATCACTGTCAAAAACTTTTTAAAACTTACTAACCACCTAGTGTTCAAAAGGAACGGTGTCAAATTAATCTTTTTATTAAAAAAAACTAACAACATTCGAAAGAATATACAATAAACCATACACGCAATCACTGAATCAAACATTAATGGAAATGAATAAATACAATATTTTCCTAGAAACAACCGGCTACAATCCAAATTAAAAAATATAATCCACAAGAATAATAAAATGAGTACATCAACAGACTGGAACAAAAGAAATAACTAGGGTGACATTACCAAATGAAATATTGATTGCATCCTACTCTAGGAATGAAATTACTGAAGTGGCTAAGTCAAAATCCTGCAACATCCATGTATGTTGGAGCTGCGAGCCCTGGAATAGAACAATTTTGGTGTCCTTGTGGCTGGACACCTAAATGGTTTTTAAAATATTCTTATAGCAAGGGTTAGAACCCAAAACATTTGAAAAATATTTAGCAAGTGAATTAAATTGCAGTTAATTAAAATGCATGAAAGCTCTTCATATTTAAGTTAGTGTGGCACTCCCTTGAGGACTGGCTCACCCCTCATCCAATGTGCACGCTTAACATTTTTTTATATAACCGACCTAGTCACCTACCCCGTAACTAGTTCTCAATGATATCCTTCCTGTCACACTACTCTAGCCCAAGTATGTTTAATATAAAATTTACAAGTTATTTATCACATTAACTTAATTAATCATTAATCATTTGGAACCATATAACATTCTCACGAGTTGTATGAAATATCAATACAATTCACATTATGTTTTTAAGCATATATAAATATCTACGCCATATATACGTATCATCATATTACAACATTCACACACACATGCCGTAAATATATAATGCATCCTCCCGAGTAGGCACTCACCGGATGTTCTCTAAAATGCTATCATCTCTAGGTATACTCTTCCACATGGACCCCTGACACGTTTGCTCCTCGAATAAGTAAAAAATAACATAAATGCAATAGAGGCGGCCATAGTTTCCCCCAGAATGAGACCGAATCATATCCAAAACGTCTCATTCTTGATTTCGAACGCTATGACATGGGGACTATACTCAACCTGCTCCTCAAGTCAGGGGATTCACCCACATCCCGCAACCTCTTATGATACCACTAGAGGGGTATGCTTTCCTATATATATTATTCACACAAATATTTATAAATTAGACAAATATATATGTACTACACATCATTGCATATATATATTTAATTAAATCTAGGATACCCGTGCACAATTATCGTAACACTAGCCTAATAGTCCCAAGTCTATACACCGACTTGATATTTAAATAATTCGCACACTTATTTATTTATTACTCAAGTTGTGTCACTCAACTAAATTATGCGGACTTGCACTTTCAGCTCGAAATCTCATGCTATAGAACTTATTCCTGAAATCCCACATTTTAGGGTTAACACCCTTTTTATTTTGAATATTTGATAATTTATTATATAACCCTATAATAAATTAATTCGGCTAAATCCGTGCCTAAGCCCTCGTAGCACTAGCCCCAAAATTATACCCGAGTCAATAACCTGACTCAAATTGAATTAACCATGCATTAATAAATTTTATTATCTTAGCGTCACTCAACCTATATACCCAAACTCACTCACTTGGTTCGAAAATATAATATCCACAATTCCTGATTAAAAATTCCTTTCAATAAGTCTAACACACTCATTAGTCTAACTTTTACGACTTTCTCAATTTAAACCTTACTTTATCCCTTGGGATTAACACTCTAATTATCCCATAAATGTCTCCCATAATTTGACCCGAAACTGTAGATCAACAACCAAAAATATCCCAAAACAGTAACCAAGAATTCAAACCAGGGTAGAAAACATGGTAAAGTCATAACCGGTAAAAAATGGCCTCCTCATTAGAACAGCTTGGCCTATCGTTTGAATGACATTGGCCATCATTCGAACCAGAAACCAGGTCATTCGAACGACCCTGATTTTTCTCTCCTCCATCGTCATCCTCAAAATTTATCCGCCATTACTGAATTTACAAACCCAGAATTCTATATCCTGATAGACAGCAACAGTTTACAATTATCCAAAATCCAAGATTTCAAGTCCGAAATCTTAATTACATTCCCCATAGATTTAAGGTCGAGAAATTTAAACTCCTCAATTTTTCCACATAATTAACATCTAAATGTATATCACCCAAATTAGATAATAAACTAACCTAAGAATATGACATTTATCCCTCACCCACTATTATATGAATAGAAATATCCAATTAATCAAAGGAAGTTTAACCACTTTCCTTAGGGTTCATAGTGTCTAAATCCGTTGGTGTAGATGATGATTATTTAGTGAAGAACCCACATACTTGTTCTTGATTTTGTTTCCCATGGCTTCCCCCACTTGCACACACTTTCTTTCTCTAAAAAGGGTTTTCTAAAATGTTTTATGGCTCCTCTCTTTTGGGGTTTAATAAGTTAATCCCATTTTTAGGTTTGCGGGCTTTATAAAAAGGGCCCAAACCTCTCACGTGGGATCAAATATGCCTAATAATACCCCAAGACCTATTTACTACCCATGGTTATACTTTTCCAACTATTTGGACCCATCCGGACTCAACCGCTCACTCAAAATTACCATCCGAATTAATTTATAACATTCTCCAATCTTTTTTGACCTAAAAATGCTACACAAAAATAATCCAAACAATTAAATATCAATTTGCCAATTTAAATAATTCCTCAAATTTAAAAATTTCTCAAATCATGAATTTAATTCCTACTAGTAAAATAAACTCATTTTCTCCCAAATATAATTAAATTAAAGGTCTTTGAATTTACGCGGTGTTGCACTAATTTGTTTTTATTGTATAACATTCTAACTCACAATATATATATTGCTTTAAGTGTTGACTTCTAAATTATTTACTGTTTTACTACATCATATGACATAAAGTGTAATTTCTTTATGGCTATTTCTGATCTTTACTTAAAATTCAAATCCCCATTAATAAGTTTTGGTTCTGACTGAAATGGTTCTTATTGTTTTCTTCTTTGTTTTAGGATTGATTCAAAAGTTTTGGTCTCATAGTGTTTGAGATATTGATAAGGTAATATTTGCACGAACATTAGATTTTAATTATTTTTCCATGTTAAAAATAATCTTTTTATTGATTCATAGAGCAGATGTAGATTAAATGTCTTGAAAACAGAGTCAGTGTTAACAGTGGGTTCAGGTTAATTTTAATTTTATACTTTTTATTTCAAGTTTAAAACCATGGCAAGACAAAATCAATGTTAATTTATTTTTGACATAGTTGTGTCACACCCTGCCTAATTAAATACGGGGTGATCAACCCTTTATTAAATTAAAATAGGATTTACAAAATGGTTCACTCTTAGCATCATTGTCGAAACCAAATTAATTATTAAACACCTATTAGTTAATTAAGTCGTTGCCAAAGTTTGTCTTCCATTAAACAGACATCTAATAATATGCAAAAAACTAAATTACAACATTCATGTAATACTAGACTCCAAACCATCTCGAGTAAATAAATAAATAAAGTCTCGCCGAATAAACCATCTGCTAAGATCCCAAACCACAATGATGAACCCAAATAATAAGAATATATGAATACAAGTCTGAAACTGAAATACTAAATGAATAAAGTCTCAAATGGGGCCAACATGCCCAAACTGAAAAACTGGAAGAAACTCCTACACTAGGAATGAAATGATAGATGCGTTTAATCAAAACTCTGCAAGCCTCCACAGCATTGTAGCTATGCATCTATGAAAAGAAACGTCAAGTCTAGTGTCCCTATGACTGGACACCTAAAAGGTTTTGAAAATATTTTTTATAGCAACAGTTAGTACTCAAAACATTTTGAAAATATTTAGAAAGTTTTTATCACAGTTCAAAGATCGGTTATTGATTACACATGTTAGGTTCACGTACACTCTCTTGAGATTCCTCACCCCTCAACTATTTTGCATGTCTAACATTCTCTACTTATCCTACCTAGCTATACTTCCCAAGCTAACTAGACATAAGTAACTATCTGGACTATCCACATCTATAAGTCCCCGTACCGCCCATACAGTACACTATCAGAATTAACATTTCTCGTATGTTAAAAGTTGAAATTAGCATTTCATTTATCTTCTCATTTAATTAATTAATTTTCACTAATTAATTCATTCTTTAGATAACCACCATCTAACTATCTACTGTCACACATAAGTAGAATATTCACATCGGTATATATATATATATATATACACACCATTATGACGTCTCTAGAAAGGACCACCGTGAAACAAGGGCATACTTTGCTATCAGTCCAAGTACCTCTCGTACTATATAGGGACAAATAGTTCGGTACATATCCTCGAACCCAAAATCAAACAGCAAGCAATGAAGGCTAACATAGTTGTAACCCTTTGGAATACGCACAAACCTAGCGTACCCAAATGACACACCAGACACACAAATACACGACACATAGTGAGCCATCCTAAGTTCAATATTTTGGGGTACAAATCCAGACCTCCCTGGAATCGACAAGGTGGGATCGCCCACTATGCGGGAAACTCCTTGATAGCAGGCAACATAGGTATGTAAACATAAATCATACAATAAGTACACACATAAACTATATATATATATATATATATATATTCAGTAGGTATTCATGCAACCTAATTATCATCATTTGTACGTAGTATATATCACTCGAATATTAATTGTACATTCATTTTACGATTATTCTCACTATTGCATTTAATGGAGTATGATTCTCTACCCTTAGGGCCCTAGTTACCCCTTGTTCTATTTCAGTAGCTAAGTCTTCGTTACCCTACTGGTTCATTCCATAAGCTCACTCACGCTTTCCTACAATTACATTCTCATTCTCGCGAATTAATTACATTGTCGCTTAATCTCGCAATTCCTTACCCTAATGTTTTTTTTATTACTCAAATTAAATTCAATTTCCAGAATTATTTTAATTTAAAATAATTTATTATTTTTGGATAATTAAAATAAGGAAATTAGTAATTTTAATTTTAATAAATAAATTAGAAAATTCCATTATTTTAATTGGACAATTTTAAATTGAACAATCTCCCTGGTTATATGTTTAATTTAATTTTTTAAATTATGGGATTTTATTTTTAATGTGTAATTAGAAATATAAATTAAATTTTAGGATTTGTTTTATGAAAATAAGGGAATTTAGAATTTATATTTATTACACATGTTTTGGACGCGCGAAAATTTGGACAACCGTAAATTTTGACATGCGTCAGTTACCCTGTATTTTTTAAAACATTAAAATTAATGTTCTCTTTTCACAACCCTCACAAAAATTTTAAATTACTTAGTGGGAAAGGGATTTGGTCACAAATAAATCCCACGGTCTCCACCAACGGTTTGTAGGTTTTCAATAATGAGTAGGTCCTCCAAAGAGGAATACTAATTATTGTGGTAGCCAATGCAAATTTTCTTAGGGGTAATTTCAGGCTCATATTCATATAAGCGGCCCCCAAAGGAGGAGTCTATATGTTATGGGATAGTCTAAAATTAGTTGGTGGTATACACTTAAATAAAAAATTATAGTAGGTTCTCCAAAGAGGAATGCTATTATTTTGTGGGATCGAAGTGTCAGCTATTAATTTTATTTGGCATAGTCTTTGCTTAGATGGTAAAATCAAAAGAATTGGTCTCCCTAATGTGATTATGTATATTAGGTTCTCCAAAGAGGAATTCTATTCAAACAGTAATTGGGATGCAGATGAATTCTTTTAAAATGGTAGAGGGAATCAAATTTAAATTGAATTCAAAGTCAATTGCTTGTCATAATATGTTCTTTATTATGTGATTCTCTAGTTTTAAATTGTAACTCCAATATTCACGTATTTCATACTCAGTTTTATATACCTTCTTGTAATAATTAAAAAGACTGAATTTAAATTAGACATAGTGTTGATGATAAAGTAATACATGTGTGTATTTTCTCAGTGTTGTCTTTAATAGACACATTATAAGAAGTCTATAAGGAAATATGGAATATAAGTGGAAAAGATTAATGGTATGACACAATATGATTTGTTCATTAAGTTAGATATATTGTGACATTAATATTAATCAGGGTCCAATGCCTATAATATGATGATTATATCACATCTAATGTTTGATAATTAGGTCATATGGTTAGGCAAGTTGCCATGAATTACTTTAAAGGAATATTAGTATGATCGATATAACCTTAGTTATAAGATTATGTTTTGATGGTGATTTCTCATATGAAGGAACTATAAATCTAAAGAGGTGAAATAGAAGGGAAACCCATGTCAATATCCTCCCCAATAAGAGGTTTTATCATGATATCATATAGGTATTCAAGTTACTGAAATAACTTCACTTTTTAGCCGAAAGGTTGATAGAAGCTAAAGTTAAATCAGAAAATATTAAGTCAGAACTCAGGCAGTGGCTAGGTTTCAAAGGCAGTTAGTGAATTACGTAATCTTAAGTGAATTCACTAAGAGCAGTCAAAATACTAATAGGAATTAATAAGCTTATCTTCTTTAAAATAACAAGGTAGATGCATATTATTTGCAAAAAAAAGTTAAATAATGTTTAATGGTTTGTTCTACGGTAACTTGGGTTGTAGAAACATGAATCATTAATCATTTGTTCCAGGAAACCAGTCAACTAGTGATAGGTGAAGTTGTCTACTATTGGGAATTTATAATTACAGTGGGAGACGTGAGTCTCAGTTTTGATAATTAGAGATTATTTTAAATGATTGTATGTAAGAATAGAAGGAACTTTAGTCCATCTTCTACACTTTTATGAAAGGATATCTTTTTATTTTAATAACACATGTGTGTTGTTAATGGTAATAAACATTATATTCATCTTTGGTACTAAAACGAATAATCATTATAAAATAAATCTCATATTTTGTACACTGTAGTTTTTGAATAATATTCATGATTTATCACTAAATGGATAAGATTATTCTCTACAAACCATAATATATCTATAGCTCCAAATACTGAGGTCATTTTGTCTAAATGAATTCTAAACTAGTGGAAGGTGGATTCTTACATTCATCAGAAGTGGAGGCACTTCTAGTTAACGAATATAGCTTAGATAAAAAATGATCAGGAGGTATTATATCTACAGATATATTAGAATTGGTTTATTATGATTGATGTAATTCTAGAATTACCTATTTAGGAATTTAAGAATTACAGATCATTAGTTCAAATTATATCCATGAAGAGTTACTTTCAGTAACGGTGTGTTAAAGAAAGAAGAATTTGGTTTCTTTCACACATGATAAAATTCATGATGGTTATTTATAACATATAGACACGCATATGTCAAGATTGTTTTCCAAGTCAGTTTTCTTTACTCCCATTAAAAATAATGGATCATTTTCAACTCAATTCCAGTATTTTATATAATGGATAGTGCAACACTTATGTTGAGAAAAAACTTGACAAGTTGGAATAAGGATACATGCTTAAATCTATATTCTAGATCACATTACCAAAACCATTATTCGGAAAAAAGAAGTTTTAGTAGGATTATGAGAATTTCTTTCATACCACCAGTATAGGCGAAAACATCACAAAGAAATGAGTATGAAAATTTTCTACCTTATCGTACTGGGAGGATTGTAAATTCTCATAATGGTAAAAACCATATAAACGCATCACGATTTTTACACCCGTAAAAGGATAACTTTATCATAGTGGGAGCATTTTTTTATTCTTAGGATTGTCACCCTTCGTGACCCCTGGAGAAGAATATAACAAAGCCTGTAACTATAAAAAGGTATTCCTTCACAAGGATGAATAACATTCTTTGAAAAGTTATGATATTTGGTACCATATAGATTCATCAAGATGGGGTCATACCCATCAGTCGTAAGTGAATCAAGTAAGAGAGGTAATTAAATTCAAGATCTTGGTAAATGGTTAGATGTGTTCAGTGTGTACAAAAGGAGTGATGGAAGCGTGGTGGTATTTTTAGCTACTAGATGTATAGATATATTTATCGTCGAACGCAATGTAGGGACACGTCATACAGTTAGACAGTGGTAGTCCAATAAGTTCAATATGAAAACATTAGAAAATTTATTACATTTTTTGGAACAAATTAACATTTGATCACTAGAAAAAATGTAATTTTACTTATCTAAGTTATCATATTGATATTGTTCTTTTGAGGCTTTGTTATGCAATATTCCAAGAAAGGCATTCGGTCTTTCAGATTTGGAAATTTATATTACTTGAGAATAGAACATTGGTTTTGGTAGAATAAATATTCAAGTACCTAAAAAGGATTAATGAATATATATTTTGTTGCCAAGTAAACCGATAAGTAACTTGTAGGTTAATAACTCATGTATTCAGTCAGATTTAAGGTTTCAGAAAGTGTATAGTACCCCTTGTATAAGAAATTATATGTAAGGAAGTTTATAGTGGTTGTGATTGCATTGGTTGAAAATTTGTAAGCCTTTTAATTTAGGTGTGAGGTTTTGTTAATAGATGCACGACTCCATGTCTTTGAGTATAAGTGGGAGATTGTTGGGGTTGTATACAAAAAGTCTTGCTTTACTAGTGAATTTTAGTATGTCTATTTAATGATAATCTTCACAAGTAATGTTTGAATTGTATTATTTTATATATTTATGCATGTGTCATTTATTCTACACAGTAGATGATTTCGTGTGTAGAGTTCAACTTACACACAGAAGATCAGATCATCGGTCCTCGTAGAATATAAGACTGGTTCACAATCTTAAATGGGGATGGACATAACATTAGTAGGATTGTAGCACACTATTTTAGTAGGTCTATCTTGATTACGGGAAACAATATAGTTTTGACTTATTGTGCTAGTAGACTTTGTGTGTATTGAACGGGACCAATTAGAGATAATTGTCTTTATACTAACTATATAAGATAATGAACATCTCATGGTTGTTATGAGTGCTTAAGCTCTTAATCCAAACATAATTGATGGACATGTGCATCAATTGTTCGTTACTTTGGCCTATTGGGTGAGATTCATTTATGGATCAATAAGCTTGGTAGATTGGGTAATATCGATTAGTGTATGGTGAAAGTTAATTATGAATGGAATCCACATCTCAGTAAAGAGATTGATGATACCCTCTTGATGTAGCTTATAAGTTTTTCTTATGTCAAACCAGACCGGCGGATTTAATTATCTGAAATATTAAATAATTTAAGCGAACGGTCTCAAGGAATTTATAAGAGGTCGATTAAACATAATTGTTAGTAATTTAATTTAATCGACGGGTATCTGTAATCTTAATGTGGGGAGATTGTTAAGAATTACTTAACTCGGAGCTCGAAATTATAATTTTGAGATAGTAGACTAGAGTGGAATTATTATTCTTTAGTGGAATGAATAATAATTTATAGAATTTTGGAATTAATTATAGAGTTTATTTAGAATTCTCAAATTTTGTAGGAAGGTAGCCTTCTATCTCTCCTTGGGGTCCCAGTGCTATCCTATATAAGTAACCCCTTGTCTCCTAATAAGTGTGGGATCAATATATATCATGAAAAACACATAAAAAGGAGTAGTAGGATCATTATCATTGGTGCCCACACACCAATGACATGTATTGGCTTAAAGGAATAGCATGGAAGATCTCGAGATCTCTTTCAAAGCTCTTATATTGTAAAATCTTTTACGGGCAATCGGAGAGTCCAAAAATTTCGAAATTAGAATCATGGGTTCCTGACATATAGGGGAAGAGGCACAATAAATTTCAAGTCATTTAGAGATCGTTGTATCCACCTGCCTCACACATCTTTACGAAATTTCAGTTATCCAGACAGATGCGCGACACATAATGGTATCTTCTTGTTTGAGCCATAACTTGAGAACCATTGATTGGATGGGGTTGAAAATTTTTCCACGGGTTCCAGAGGTCGAAATACATAAAAGGTTGCGAAAGATCGGTTTTGAGGCTGTTATGATTTTTGAAAAAAATCATTTCATTTTTGGGGCTGACACACCGTTAAATTTGCGTCATGGGACAGTGTAAAATGAAAGAGATCAAATCTCTACGGTTCAAGCCAAAAGGAACCGCAAAGGTAATAGATCTTGAATTTCCTATGTAGATACACCATATGTAAGTTTTTTTGTGATTTGATCTATATGCGCTTTCAATAGACTCTTGGACTTCCGCTCCAACATATACCACAAACCAAACCCTTTGAAAATATTAAGTTTGTGTCTTCGAGTAAAAAACCTTTGGAACTTTGTACAAACTTTCAGGATATGAAAGATGATTTTAATCAAAAAAATAAAGGGCCAGATTTTGAAGTAGGAAGTAGTTATATGAAAACTTTTCGACCTAAGGCTAATTATGTATGCCCCCTATAAGGCAAGGAGACCTTTTGTTTCAACCTGTTAAGGTTAGACATAAGGCTAAAGTTCAACATACAAACAACCTCATTTTTAAAAGATTTCAAAATATAAAGAAACCATCAACGCAACTATACTGGTCATACTGTGATGTTTACGGACACTCTTTTGATGAATGTTTTCAATAATGTCTGAATATGTCTGTCTTTAATTCTCCAGTTTATAAAAACTTTAACTATTCTAGATAGAACATAAATAACTACATCCTTCCTAGGCAACCTGATAAGATTTCTAACTATCCTAATAGGAAGAAATGCTCTAATACTAAAAGAAAATCTAGGAGAAAGATTCCTAGATAAATGACTAAACCAAATGCTCATAGAATTGACGAAACTCAAGAAAAAGCACACAAATCTTTTGAAGAAAAATCTAATGCTCGCAAAGTTTATCATATTCGAGCAAATTCGCGCAGATATTTTAAAACTAGAGAAATTGGGGTTAGGAAAGATGATCCAATACCCCAGATGAAGTGTAATATTGTGATTAGCTCTTTAAAAGTTGAACACAATTCTTCTGGATGGTATTTAGACTCGAGTTATTCCAAACACATGATCGGGGATGATACTAAACTAACCAACAAAACTGACTTCTTAGGAGGAAAAGTCTTGTTTGGAGATGGAGTATCAACCCATATCGTAGGTAAAGGGACACTCCAAGAAAAAGGGACTACCTATTCTCGAAGATGTTCTTTTAGTAAAAGGTCTTAAAAATAACTTGCTAAGTATATCGTAATTGTGCGACTCCAACCACATAGTTAGCTTTTCAAAAATAAATTATAAACTTTTAAACGAGAATAGAGACTCCATACTTACAGGTCTCAAAACTCCATATAACTGTTACATAGTAAATCTAGGGACTGATATTTGTAATATAGCCAGAATAAAAGATAATGAAATCTGGCACAATAGGTTGGGTCATATAAATTATGATAGCCTTGGAAAATTAAGCTCCCAAGAAATTATTAGAGGTCTATCCAAAATAAAACGTATTTCAAATATTATTTATGGGTCTTGTGAAGAAGGAAAGATAGTTAAAGATGTTCACAAGAAATTTAAAGATATTTTATCCTCAAGACCTCTAGAGGTTATCCACATGAATCTTATGGATTCTTCTAGAACTGTAAGCCTTTATGTTAACTGTTATATTCTAGTTATGGTGAATGATTTCACTTGTTTTACTTTGATTTCTTTTTTAAAACAAAAATCAAACACATTTCGTGAATTTTTTAAAATCCTTTTATGCATTGAAATGAAAAGGATGCCCAAGTAAATCGAATTCGTAGTGACAGAGGAGGTAAATTTAAAGACTTGAGCATAATCGAATATCGTAACTACAATGGCTACAAACATAAATCTCGTGCTCCTAAAATGCCACAAAAAAATGGTATAACCAAGCAAAAAAATCCCACAATCCAAGAGATGGATAGGGAAGTGTTACATGCTAAGAACTTGCCAATATACTTTTGGGTTGAGGCAATTCAGACAGCATGTCACATAATCAATAGGGTTTATCTTAAGAAAAATACCAAACAGACTCCATATGGACTTTGGTATGGCAAATAGCCCAGCTTAAAATATCTTCAAACATTTGGGAGTATATTCTATGTTTGCGAAGATAGAGAACATTTGTCCAAATTTGAAACCCGTGGCGACAAAGCTATATTTTTTGGTTACTCCCTGAATAGTAGGTCTTATCGTGTTTATAATATGCGCACCAAAAGTCTAATGGAATTTATAAACGTGATTGTTAGTGATACAAATGTTGAGAGTAATAATCAAGAGCCAACTATCGTGGATGAGTCTGAAAATATTTTAAATTATGACTCTCCAGAGATAGACGATTCTTTCCCAATTGAGACCCCTAAGGTGCCAAACTGGGTTTCTAAAAATTATCCCCTAGAAAGTGTTGCTGGTAACCCTACCGATCCTGTTCGTACAAGATCTCAGTTACATAACATTGCTCATTATGTATGCTTTATGTCTCTTATAGAACCAAAAAATGTAAGTGAAGCTCTTAATGGCGCATTTTGGGTAGGTTCTATGCAAGAAAAGTTCATCCAATTTTCAAGTCATGATGTATGGTATCTTGTGCCCAGGCCAGAGAATAAAAAGGTTATTGTCACACGTTGGATTTTTAAAAACAAAGTAGATGAGTCTGGGATGGTAGTTAGAAATAAGGCTAGATTAGTTACCCAGGGCTACTCTTAAATTGAATGAATAGATTTTGAGGAGACCTTTTCCCCAGTCACTCTCCATGAGTCTATTAGATTACTCTTTGCAATATCATGCCATTTACATTTCACACTTTTTCAAATGGATGTGAAATCCGCTTTTCTTAATGGTATTTTAACTGAGGAAACCTATGTTAAATAACCAAAAGGCTTCATTAACCCTCATTACCCAAACCACGTCTATAGATTGAAGAAGGCATTATATGGTTTAAAGTAAGCCCCCAGGGTCTGGTATAAACGCCTCTCGACCTTTCTTATCAATAAAGGTTTTCGATGAGGTGGCAATGACAAGACATTATTTGTCAAAAAGTTTAACCAATATGTCTTAATCGCCCAGGTTTAAGTTGATGACATTATTTGTACATCCTCTAATGAAGTTAAAAACTTTTCTGATATTATGCACGGAGAGTTCCAAATGTCATTAATGGGAGAGATACAATTCTTTCTAAGACTTCAAGTCAAACAAAAGTTTGATGGATTGTTCATTTCACAATCTAAATACTATTTATAGATAGTAAAAAAGTTTGGACTAGAAGATGCCAAAGATGTTAGGACGGCCATGAGTACCTCTGTCAAATTATCCAAAGATGAATATGGGACATCGATTGATCTTACCCTCTATAGAAGTATGATAGGTAGCTTGCTATACCTCACTGCCTCATGCCTAGATATCATGTATGATGTATGTGTACGTGCCCGCTATCAAAGCGCTCCTAAGTAGAGTCACCTATTATGTGTCAAAAGGATTATCAAATACATCAAAGGCACTATAAATGTACGAATATGGTGCACAAATGACACATCTAGCACTATTATAGGGTACACAGATGCTGATTGGGCTGGATATTCCGATGATAGCAAAACCACTTCAGGCGCTTGTTCTTACAAAGGTAATAACTTGGTAAGATGGAGTAGTAAAAAGTAAGATTGCACTTCATTATTTACATCTAAATCTTAAGAGATAGCCATTGGCAAGCTTCTGTGCTCAACTAATGGGGCTAAAACAAATGCTAAGTGACTATGGCATTATCGAAGACAAATTAAACCTCTACTGCGATAAACATTTGTAAAAATCTCGTTCAACACTCGCAAACCACACATATAAAAACAAGATATCTTTTTATACATGAATTAGTTAAAACTAAAGAATTGAAAATAAATTATTTGTCAGCAGACTTGCAATTAGAGAACTTATTTACTAAGCCTCTTAATAATGTAAGATTTGAGTCTTTAAGAAAATCAATTGGCATGGTTCTTACCGAATAATTTCTATCTTATTTTGATATATCCTTCGGTCAAATTCATACTGATAATTGGTTTCTGAGGATATAGGGCACGGTCGTTCGTATTATGACAAAAGACGCCTCCTATATCTGTTTTATATAGGAGATCTGTGATATGACCCGTCGATTATTATGACTTCTTAGATAAATATATTCCATTTTTTTCTCAATATATGCTCATTTGTGATCTTTTCACCCTTTATCCATTTGAGACAAAATGGGGGAGAAATGTTTGAGTCCATCTTGGACATTTATTACACAATTCAACTAATAACTTTGATCTTAGTTGTCTTATTTTCAGGATCCAATACCATTGCTTTCATCAGAATATATTTAGGGTATTGGCTTGTACATAGTTGAGTAATGTACTTCTTCATTTCTAAGTTTTGGGGTAGATAGATTTTTTGGTATAGGAATAAGGTTTTCTTATTTTTTTTATATATCCATGGGTCCTAGATGACTTAAAGGAGATTTTGTCTCATATTTCCAAAGGGGGAGATTGAAGCACACTATATATGTGACTTACTTGAGTCTAATATATAGGAGCTTATCTAGTTTGAAATAGAGACAAAATTTATGTCATCACTATTTTTTCCTCAAGCCCCATTGCCTCTTAAAGATTCCAGCATATCTACATCAACAAGAAGATGGTCCTACAAGTATATAAGTCAACACACTACACTCTAGGATTGCATAATGCTACATTTATGAGGTGTGTGTATTAATATTGAGTTAAAAAAAATTCTACATTTTATTGGCATTTTTTTGGAATTTTTTAACATTTAAAATCAATTTTTAAGAAATTAAAATTTAGGGTTTTAAAATGTTTGTGGTTAATTTTGTATATTCAAAACTTCCTAAAGCATGCCTTGGGTAAAAACAATTCCGACAAAGAATATTTGGGTAGCAACGGAGATTATTATGAACTTCAAAACACACGTTTTTCATTTCATCTGAGCCTTATACATGTTAGAAGTACAACCGTTAAGATTGTGTTTATTTACACTCACAAACCTGAGATTTGTTTATCATCGTTGGATCAATCCTTATCAATGGTCTACATGCGTTCTATCTTGATCCTTACACCGTTCGTTTGAACAAATCAACGCTTGTTTAATTGTGGTGCATTAACAACCGTAAGATTTGAATTCAAAACGTCGATCAAGTTTCAGTCTTTTATTTGAGACATGCTTCTAGACCCTTCTACCCTCACTATAAATAGGAGTCATCGTCCCCTCAATTACAATATTTGGAGACATTAGTGTTTGAGAGAAAAAAAAGCGAGAGGGAGAAGAGAAAGAAAATAAAACTAGAGAGAAAATTAGAAATCCAAACCAAACACTGTCGCTTTTATCTCACTAAATTAGGTTGAGAGTTTAGGATTTATGGTTCAAGAATTCATACATTTGTTGTAGTTTAATGCTTTCCTCTTAACACCATCACCCAAATTAGAACTCATTAATTCATATAAAAACTTGTAGGACTAATTTAAGGTGATACAGTCACGTAATTTGTTAATTCTTGATTTCTTTAGGTTAGAAATCAACCTCTCTTATTGGATTTTGTTTAAAATTGTTTTTATCATATTTTGTCCAACAAATCTCTTCTCTGTTTTACAAAACTGAAAAAGGATTTTCAAGATTTCAGATCTGAGTTTTTAACTTTAAAAAACTTGTGTACAAATAATATTCGAAGTCTCTTTCTTTTTAGAGACTCTCAAGAACACATATATGAAAGTTTCATAGTGTTAAAGATCAAATTCATTTTCAGTAGTGTGAAATATATCACTGTACACTTAGAAATCTATGTAATTTGTAGGTATTGTTTGTATAATCATGTGTTTGTACATGCATATGTTAGGCACATAACTCACAACACTTTCACACTACAACACTTTAATCAGAGTGTTAGTTAAGAAATTTCGACTTCAAAGTTGACATAAAGAATGGGCATAAGGAGAAAAGAAGCAGAACGATAAGGAACCAAATCAGAACCTTAAATAGTTGGAGTTACTTAACGGAGCTGGCATAACTTCCTAACTTAGATTTAGGTCTGCATTTTGTGTTTAAGTTTCGTTGCTTGCCTATAACCTAAACTCATTCTAGTGGATTTTTTTTACGTGTAGAGACCTCCGTGGGTGTTTCCCCTATTTGTTGGAGCTTTACCACATTAAAATCCTTATGTACTGTGCTATTTTTTTAATGTCTCAACCCTACTGCTCTACTTCTGTGATTCTCTAAAATTAGTTTTGTTTTTCAAAACTTATTCACTAAAATATGAAATAACTCGTTCAATATCTTTTAAACACATTTTCTGTTGTTTCTCATTTGTTTTCTAAAAGAGTTTCTTCAAGAAGCAGTTTCTGAATCTGCTAAAGTTCTTTAACTTGTGTTAAACAACTTAGTTAGGTAATTTCAATTCTCTCTTGAGTCTATTCACCCCTAAAATATTGTGCACGCCTAAAGTTCTCTACTTAGCCCACCTAGTTGTACTACCCAAGCAAACTAGACATAAGTAACTATCTATATTGTCCACGTCGATAAGCCCTCGTACTTCCCATACAGTACACTATCTGAATTCATATTGCTCATATGTAAAGAGTTGAAATTAGCATTTCATTTATCTTCTCATTTAATTGATTAAGTTTCACTACTTAATTCTTTAGATATCCACTATCTAACTGTCTATTGTGACACATAAGTAGAATATTCACGTCGGTATATATATATATATATATATATATATATATATATATAAATAAGGACAAATGGTTCGGTACATCTCCTCGAACCCAAAATCAAGCAACAAGTAGTGGAGGCGAACAAAGCTCTAAGCCTTTGGGCTACACACATACCTAACATACCCAAATGACACGTCAGACACACTAATACACGACACATAGTGAGCCTCCCTAAGTCCTATGTTCAAGGGAACAAATTCAGACCTCCCTGGAATTGGCAAGGTGGGATCGCGCACTACGCGAGAACCTCCATGATAGCAGCCAGCGTAGGTATGTTAACATATATCATCAATCATACAATAGGTACACACAAAACCTATATATTTTAAGTAGGTATTCACACTACCTAATTATAATCATTTGCACGTAGTATATATCACTCGAATACTCACCGTACATTCAATTTTTTTATTATTCTCACTATCGTATTTAATGGAGTATGATAGTCTACTCTAAGGGCCCTAGTTACCCATTTTTCTATTTTAGTTGCTAAGTCTTCCTTACCCTATTGACTCATGCCATAAGCTCACTCACACTTTCCCATAATTACATTCTCATTCTCGTGAATTAATTGCATTGTGTTTTAATCCCGTTTAATCATCGTCTTAATTTTTTCGATAAGGCTAAATTCTCATAACCCCATCATGGCCCACTACAATATAATAGATCCCTCATTATATTCTAACAATATCCCAAAAGTTTTCCCGACAACAATTTATGAGTTCTAGGCTAAAAAGTAAAATTTTACATTTTTCTGGGAACCGAACCGGTTCACTTCTGATCCGGACTGATTCGCCCCTCTACACCAAGTCTTATTCGTTTCACAGATATGTTTTTCACCATCAACAAACCTATAACTCCCATGTTTCTCCACTAAACTCCAACCCAATTGTCCCAAACCCTTTCCACATGTATCAGGACAATTTCTAACATAATATTAGCGTTAAAACATTATGAATAACATTCAAGAATGGATTTAATCATCTAATCCTAAAAAACCCCAGGTTTTAATATTCTCCATTAATATTCAACCTAAAACAAAATTAAATTCGTGGATAATAACACATAATATCTAATTTATTATCCTCTACAGATATCAATTACTTCTACATGCAGTTCCTACCTAAACATACATTTAAATCATTGTTTTCTTCTAAGAATTATACATTTAATCAATATAATTGAAACCGTAATCACATGGGTATTATAACTTCATATTGATTTGCAATAAACACTTGCCTTAGTAATGTATGGTCTGATTTTATGGCTTGATCTTGGGTTGTATTGTTTTCTTCTCCAATCTTCCTTCCCAGGATGTTTGTGGTGCAAGACCACACCTTGATTCTTCAAGAACTCTACCAAAAGCTCCAAAAATGGTCTTTCCTCCTTCTCTAAGGATTCCTATTTGTTCTTAGTGTTTATAACCCTATCCCTTCTTATCTAACATCTGATAAAGGAGCTAGAAATTCGGAGATCTCCTAACCTTCATTTTTCAAACGACTAAAACGCCTCTATACGGTGCCGGTTTAGCCGAAAATGCCTCGAGACCTAATTGATACCCCCGGGTATACTATTTTGACTATTTTGACCCTTTCGGAGTCATTCGTGACTTCAAAATCATCATCCAAGTCATTCTATATAATTGTCCCATCTCAGCGTCAAATTAATCAGCACGCGACTCCCGGTTGAGATAAAATTCAATTTCTCCATTATCACTCACTATTATGCATAATAATTTTCATACGTTATTTACTATTCACTTAGTAATTTAAATTCATAATATTAATCAATATATCACTCTCGATTGATATTAATAGTAATATTGTTATCCAATTTAATTAAATTACTTCTCTAGCGTAGTTTAAAATAGAACAATTTAGTTACTGAGATAATTATGTTTTGAATACGCAGAAATATAGGGTATTACATACTTCCATTTTACAAAGGAATTTTGTCCACGAAATTAGGTCATAACTACAATAAAAAACTTTGGGTACTTCTTTCGTTTGTCATCCTCTCGCTCCCACATAGAGTCGCCAACGCTGCGGTTCCCCCCACTGAACTTTGACTAGTGGTACCACCTTAGATCGTAGCTTTTTCTCGCTACAAATCAATCTCCTCGAGTGGAACCTGCCAGAAAGCTCTCTCGCTCCTCCTGTACTTCTTCAGCGATGTCACATGGAACACACCATGTATCCGCTGAAGGTTCTATGGTAAACCCAGTCTATATTCTACCAGTACGTCTCTCTCAATAATAGGGAAAGGTTCCACATACCTCGGTTCCAACTTCCCCTTCTTACCGAATCTCATGACCCCCTTCATGTGAGACGCATGTACCAACATCACATGGATTTATCCCTGATTATTGGATTTGAATAACATTATGTGTTGCTTCTGAAGCCAAAAATGTCTCCTTCCACCTAAAAATATTATGATATTGGAAAGAAAAAAAATAGGAGTTGAATAGTATTATCCTCCCCTACCCCTAGCAGTGCTAAACAAAGTATGCTGAATTAACCTATTTATCAATAGCAACACTAAATAAAGTACGCTTCATTAACTTCTTTGTGACATTTCTATTGGTGGGAAACGTAGATGTTTTCATTATTTTATTTTGGCATTTGTTATATAAAACTTACAGTCTCATAATATTTGATTCTATAACATTTTTCTTTGATTTTAATTTTTGACCACTATAGCTGGTGTTTATGCAGAGGCAGATGACATCCAGAGATATCTAATGACTCATAAATCGCAAGAAGAGGCACCACGTTTGGATTGCTAAAAAGAACAGGCTATCTTTATACTTCTGTGTAAGATTCGATCACAATTTGGAA
This sequence comes from Sambucus nigra, assembly GCA_949130495.1. Classification (NCBI taxonomy): domain Eukaryota; kingdom Viridiplantae; phylum Streptophyta; class Magnoliopsida; order Dipsacales; family Adoxaceae; genus Sambucus; species Sambucus nigra. The sequence goes on along the minus strand of OX422222.1, from coordinate 443,850,586 downwards.
GGATGATGCGTTAATGGTATTAACATAAAGAGTACTTACTTTAGTTTGTGTGTAACTATGATTCTTTGATTTTTGCTTAGATATAATAAGAGACTAAATCCGTACATACACAGTTAAACATTGTATTTTCAAATTATTTTCTTTGTTTCTCATAAAAATCATAGAACCAATCTCTGAATTGATTTATATGTCAATTTTCTACATATTTGTATGGATTATAATATGTTCAGATATATTGAATTAATGAACCAAAAAATATTATTGAATTTTTTAATGTTTACTCAAGAACACAGTCTCTCTCTTTCATTGTGTCAAAAAGTAAGGTGATTATGTGTGTTTGTTTGTATTTTGAAGGGTCTATGTTTTCTTCCTTTGGTGTTGAATTTGTTTTTGTGCCCAGTCATTTTTATAAGACCATGTATTCAATGTTGTACAAGTTATTTTCTACATGGTTGAAAAAATGCCCAAGTAAACATTTTGATTGGCCATTTTCAATGTTGTATGATGCTATATTTATAGATTTTTATATTTTTAGCACTACAATAGGTTAATTCAATCATGGATGTTGTAACCATTTCATTCTACATTTTAGGACTAAAAATAGTTTATTAATATTTTTTAGGACTTTTTTATAATACTTATTATTATAACATGCTTAACCAGAGATATTTTGGTTTTAATTTTTAGTTTCATTTGTTAAAATCCTTGAAATTAGCTACGTTAATGTTTTTGAGTTGTTGGGTTAATATTTGGTGAATTATAATCCCTCCCTAAAGTTTTATGAAATTCATAACCGTTTTGTTACTATTTTGGTGCAGCAGGTTTTAACAGGGCCAATCAATTCAAGTAGTTGCTTAAAAATTATGTCCCTATGTTTATGTTTTGTCTGAATTTGTGGATTATTTGGAAGTAATTCCTAATACATAATTTGTATTTTCCATTAATGGATCCAAATAAGCCTTCACCAAATTTTTACTATCATGAATATTTTTTGTGATCGCAGGAGCAGTTTTAGAGCTATGACCTATTTTTTATTTCCCTCCCTCTTTTGAAGATTGAAGCATGTGGAGTCAATGATTATATTACTTGCAAAAAAAATTTGTTTCTATTTGTTTAGGATGAAAAGTTATTTTTTCATTGTTTGTATCCAAATTTTCCTTTTTGTTTCTATACTATGAAAATACTGAGTTTGGCTGTCACCTACAATGGCCGATAGAGAATGAGACATTGTAGGAAGTCAGATGATTGTAGAGATAATAGTTTATTAATGAATGTTACGAAGTTAAAATGATGTACCGTTGAATGTGAAATGGTATAAATTATGCTGCATTGGATTGAATAGGTTTTGATACTACTTTTCTTTACTAAAATAATTTAGGGTACCCTTATGTTGGACGCAATAAAACTTCTTAAGTATACTTTTTATTGTACGTTCACATAAGTTTTTTATAAGTAGTTTATTATCTTATAACTCCTATTTCATAGTGGATCCGTGACAATATGGTGTAAAGTTCATAAGTCTTTTATTTACTTACAACTCTTATTTCTATGCGTGTAGCAAGTTTCGATTTAAAATCATCGAGATTTATAAGACCATAAGCACTCAACCCGAGGATTATCCGATGTAAAATCAAATTTGAGTCCTTGGCTCTTCATTTATTAAAGACCAGTAGACGTACACTAAACAAGCTCGGCCAACAAGTTGGCAAATGTATTTCACCATACATGTATGATATATTCTTCATGCTCGATTTAAAAAAATATTTATTTGAATTCGTTTTCTTTTCCAATGTGTGAGCCTCGGTTCTTTTCTTTTCCAATGTGTTAGTCCAAATTTTATGTCAAATTTTACTCATGGTGTGAGCCTCGGTTCCATTCATGCTCAGAATCCAACCAATCAAATATTAAATCAATGACTGGGTGTAAATAGAATTTTCTTCAGAGATTGTCTATTGCGATACATGATATTTTATGAGTTAAATAGTTGATGAAAGATGCTAGGTCCAAGATGGACTATTATTATTATTGTTGTGGTATCTTGTATTGTCTAAATATGGTGGATAGTCATATAAACAAAGGAAACTTGGCCCAATTTTTATAAAATATTTGTATTATGAATGGAAATAGAGAAAAGTTGTATTATACACTATGTGACACTTTTGAAAATTATGGTAACCTTCGAGAAAGTTGACCACGATTGATACTATAATACAAAACATTTATGATTTGACTACAATCTTGGCCACCTACAACAACAGCTTGGCTAATGACATTGTACATATGTATTAGTGTGTTTAGAAGTGTGTACATATGTAATAACTTGGTACTTTTTTTCAATACAATTTTTTTTGTTAGCATCTCTTTGGGTGTTGAGAAGTGTTTGCATATGCATTAGTTTCTCAAACTTGACACCTCCATATGTCGTAAACTTTATTTTATCATTGTAGTTGGAATGGACCGTAATATTTTTGGTGTTCATTAATGTTGGACTATTTATTATTTGTCAAGTAGGGTGGATAGTACTATAAATGAAGGATATTATTGCCAATTTTTTTTTTTAAATTACGACTATTAGGGTATAATGAAACTTACTGATATATAAATGAATAATATAGTGAAGATAACTGGATAACTCAGTATCAATTTACTGTGATATTGGCTTAGATTTAACATGATAACCCTTAAATTATCGATCATAAGGCTTCAAAACCATTACAATATTGCTCAAGGCATAAAATACACTTGAACAAGAAAACCCAATAGTCGGGGAATAATAAAATATAGCTCGACACACTTAGCTAGAGTGGCACTCATAAGTATGCAGCAGTACCAACTAGATACCCAACATCTAAGTCCTACAGGGAAATTAGATTTATCGGGGGTATACTAGTGTCTAATCCCTGAATCTCAAGGTATTCTACTAGGGGGTTGTACTGATAACGACAATAAATTGCAAGGTTATATGTAATTAACAATAGATTATATAGTTCTGCCATAGTGAAGAGGTTTAGCGGTTTAGTATAATAGTTTATTAAGTTCGAGAATAATCAAGAATATTGAGGGATTCATTATAATGATATAAGTTTGAACTACTCAAGGGATTTCATATTAAAATTCGATTTCAAAACTGGAGTGATATAGCGTTCGATAATTATAAGGTATAAGCTCAAAATTGTTTAATATTGAAATTTAAATCACCTACTTTGGGAATTATGAATTCCGGTTTGTTGTGCGTCTCAATTGCCGGTAGACTGGGTAGTCTAAAACCATATCATGTGTAAGTAGGCTATATAAGTCTAAAACGATGTTTATGTAATGTAGCAGGATGGAAATTAAAACATGATTTCAGTGTAAAAATAATTAAAGGAGTTTAAAGTATAAATTTCAAAATCCTTCTAAATTAGATATTTTCTCCTTATTCATTAGAATCTAAAATAAATGCGAGAGGAAAAAGTAACTCTAATTATAATCAAGTAATTATAGAAAAATCTAGGGAAGTTTTGAAATACTTGAAAAAGTAGGCGGGGGGTTAAGTGTAAATATAAAAGTTAAAATTTATAGTTAAAACTGACTTTCTCGAGAAAACACTTTCCTGGAATCAAAATAATGTGATTTAATATACCAATTTGTTCATAATTAAAAATAAAAATATTGGGAAAAAATCAGAAATTTTTAATTGAAGACGTGACCTCATGCGCCTAGTCAAATTTGGGATGCGCATGGTTTGACTTACATTCGCGCGCATGTGGTTTAATCATCTTCAACCTCTAGAAATTTTGACTTTAGGGTTCTAAAACTTTGACCTTGATTTCAAAACGTTTTATAATTCCTTTCAAGTTGATTTCAGAATGAATGTTGTCTAACTTTTTAAGACGAATCCAACCATATTGGTTTTAAGAATTTTGGTGGGCAAATCGCGCTATTGAATTTCTTAAAAACTGGTGAAATTTTAACCAAATGAAACAGTTTGAAAGTAATGATTCTAATTCCGTCATTATAAAGGTGTTATTTTACATCCAAAATGGGGAAGATTAAACTCTCTTTGAAGGATTTTGGTGGAATAGAAACTGAGAATTTGATTTCTAGAAATTTCTGGGCCAGAAACATCAAGTCCTGATTGGAGGTATCAAAAGTCAATCTTAGTGCAATTAAACTCATACCTAGGCTCCTGAGAACTTATGATCGACTTACGCCACTTTGAAAATGGTTTAAAGTTAGGGAAGCATAATATACCAATGAAGCTCAAGCTTTAATCGTGTTTTCTAGTTTTTGAGCTCATATAGTGCATATGCACGTTGACTAACACACGTAAATTTGTATTTCTACTCTAAATATATGCACAAATATAAACGCATTCAAGAATCAAACATTCATACATATAATCACAAAAATGTAAAAACTCTCAAAGCTTTACTTTATTATTACACTCGTCTAAGATGGATTTTGACGGAGGTAATAAGGGGTATTTAAACGGTTCATTCAAGAGAGTTTATTAGTGAATCGGATGTGAAGTTCGGCCTGGTTTACTTAGGTTTCTAACATGGTGATATTGGATGTAAAAAGGTTACCTTCTGTAACCTGCATGGTACTAGTTATGTTGGCTATCCAGCTGGTACAATGTCACCAAGGGTTAATGTCTAAACAAGTTTGGGTTTAATTTTGAGTCCTTGGGTAGTTTTCAAGTAAGTTTCAAGGTTTATAGTTTGTTTTATCAATGTTTAGGGGATTTTGTCTAATTATGCAAACTTAAGGGATTATTTTTTGAAAATCCTATAAATATATGTCCTTAGGTTAAACTTGTATAGAAAGTTGGGGTCAAATAGGTATAGGAATGTGTAAAGTGTCCTAATTCTAATTATGGGGGCACTTTGGAAATTTAGGACTATGGTTAGAATTTTGTTAAATTAAATTACTAAAGGTTAATTTTTAGTGGGTTGTTACAGGTTCGCATTCCCCATTGTGAATTTTCTACATCATTCCCTCAATATCATCCCCTGATATGCAATTTAAATGGGTTCCTCTGAAGTTACTCCTAAAAAGTGATTTGTTGAAGATAATGTACTTGGCGGCCAGTATGAGAAGGGTCGCACGGTCTTTTTATTTTCATCTTGGGGATATCTACCATGTTTGAGGAGGCGCCAAATATCGTAGTACCATAATCTGGCCATTTCGGGGTCTTCTTTGGTAAAGATCTCAATGTGGTAATAGTGGGTGGGCATAGAATGTTTTTGAACCAGGAAATGGGCCATTGTTATTACCTCGGGCATGTCGACAATGGAGGCTAGGGTTGCAAGGGACTCAGCCAAACTATTATTTGAGCAAGGAAGATAAAGGAATGTGATATCTTTGAACTGGGAGTCGCGCTCTTCTAGGTGGGCATGGAAGGGTAGAAGCTACTCATCTTTGACATTCCATTTTATGAGGATTTAGTCGACAATGAGGGTGGATTCCCCATAAAAGTATATGTTCTTGATACTTTTATCGAGGGAGATCTTAAGGCCTACGGTACATGCCTCGTATTCAGTCATATTATTGATGTGTAATGCCCCGTATTTCTGCATATTTCAAATCGAATTAATTCTGTAATTAAATTGTTTTATTTTAAATTACGCGAGAGAAGTAATTTAATTGAATTGATTAGTTGAGAGTGAGATAATGATTAATACTATGAATTATATTTACTAAGTGAACAGTAAATAATTTGTGATTAATAAATTACGTCATAGTAAGTGATATTGGCGTAATTAGATTTATCTCAACCGGGAGTCGCGTGTAGACTAACTTGAGGTCGAGAAGGAATATTTATGTAGAGTGAATTGGATGATAGTTTCGAGGTCACAGATGAGTCCAAAAGGGTCGAATTAGTCAAAACAGTATACCCGGGGATTTCAATTGAGTCATGGGACAATTTTAGACTAAACCGGGACCACATGAAGGTATATTAGTAATTTTGAGGCCTACGAATTTTCTAGCCTTATATTAGATGTTAGATAAAAGTGGCTAGGGTTAGAAGCACTAAGAACGAAGAGGAGTCCTTAGAGAAGGAGAAAAGACCAATCTTGGATCTTTTAGGAGAATTCTTGAAGAATCAAGGCGTGTTCTTGCACCACACACATCTTGGAAAGGAAGATAAGAGAAGAAAACAATCAAACCCAACATCAAGCCACGAAATCAGATCCTACATTACTAAGGAAAGTGGTCATTGCGAATCAATATGAAGTTATAATACCGATGTGCCTAGGGTTTCAATTATATTGATTAAATTGATAATTCTTGGAAGAAAATAATGATTTAAATCCATGTTTGGGTAGGAATTGCACGTAGAAGGAATTGATATCTGTAGAAGACAATAAATTATAAATTATGTGTTATTATCCATGAATTTAATTTGGGTTTAGGTTGAATATTAACGAAGAATATGAAAACCTAGGGTTTTTGAGGATTAAATGATTAAATCAATTTTTGAATGGTATTGGTAATGTTTTGATGCAAAAATTCCGTTAGAAACTGTCATAATACACATGGGATGGGTTTGGGACAACTCGTTTGGAGTTTGGTGGAGAAACATGAGAGTTATAGGTGTGATAATGGTGAAAAACGTGATTGTCCCAGTAAAGAAGATGACCTAGTTCAAACCGAATCGATTCGCCCCAAGATTGAATTGATTCGACCCAAGAACAAATCAATTCGGCCCCAAAAGATTTTCCTATCTTGCTTATTTAAGCCTCGAAATTTCGTATAATTAATTGGGTGAGCGTTTGGGCCTATTTAAGTCATTATGGGGGACTTATAGGTTTACAGGAGGACCTTGATAAGGGTATGTGGTAGTCTTATGGAGAGGTAAAGGCTAGAGTTATTTCGGGCTTAAATTGTAATTAATTCGAGAGAATGAGAATGTAATTATGGGAAAGCGAGAGTGAGATTATGGTATATACCAGTAGGGCAAGGAAGACTTAGCTACTGAAATTTTAACAAGGGCACTTAGAGTAGAGATTAATAATCCGTTAAATGTGATAGTGATAATAGTTGTAATTTGATAATACGTTGAGTATTCGAGGGTTATATACAACGTATGAATGATGATGATTAGGTTGTGTGTGAACCTATATGATTCATGTTATGAGTTAACATACCTACGTTGCTTGCTAGCACCGGAGGTTCTTGAGTAGTCAGCATTCCCACCTTGACAATTCTAGTGAGGTCTCAATTTGTGCCCCAGAATATAGAACTTAGGGAGGCATACTATGTGACGTGTATTAGTGAGACCGGCGTATTAGTTGGGTACGTTAGGTATGTGCGTAGCCCAAAGGCTTAGAAATATATTCACCTCCACCGTTTAATGTTTGATTTTGGGTTCGAGGAGACATACTGAACCAATAGTCCCCATTTAGTACGAGAGGTACTTGTACTGATAGTAGAGTATTCCTACTATTTAACGGTGGTCCTATCGAGAGACACCGTATTGATATATGTATTACAGAGATAAATATATATGTACAATTGAGTTTATTCTACTTATGTGTGACAGTAGACTGATAGATAGTGTATATTTAAAGAATGAAGTAAGTAGTGAAACTTAATCAATTAAATGAGAAGATAGATGAAATGCTAATTTCACCCTGAACATACGAGAAATGTTAATTTGGATAGTGGACTGTATGAGCAGTACAGGGACTTATAGATGTGGATAGTCCAGATAGTTAGTTTTCTCTAGTTAGGTTGGGTAGTACAACAAGGTGGGATAAGTAGAGAACGTTAGGGGTGATCTATAGTTGACGGGTGAGGAAAAACAAGAGAGTGTACGAGAACCTAACATGTCTAATCAATAACCTATCTTTGAACTGTAATAAACTCTTTCTAAGTATTTTCAAAATGTTTTGTGTACTAACTCTTGCTATAAATAAATATTTTCAAAACCTTTGAGATGTCCAGCCACAGGGACGCCAGACTTGATGATTCTTTCCAGGGACGCTTATCTGTAGCGCTGTGGAGGCTTGTAGAGTTTTGATTAGACGCATCTATCATTTCATTCCTAGTGTAGGAGTTTCTTCCAGTATTTCAGTTTGGGAATGATGGCCCCACTTGAGACTTTATTCATTTTTTATTTCAGTTTCAGACTTGTATTCAGATATTCTTATTATTTGGGTTCATTATTATGATTTGGGGTTTTAGACGATGGTTTATTTGGCAAGAATTTATTTATTTATTTACTTTAGATGGTTTGGACTTTAGTATTATGTGAATGTTGTAATTTAGTTTTCTGCATATTATAAATTTTTTGTTTAATGAAAGATAAAATTTGGCACCAGCTTAATTAACTAATAGGTGATTGTTAATTAATTTGATTTCGACAATGATGCTGAGAATGAACCATTTTGTAAATACAGTTTTAATTTAATTAAGTCCTGATCACCCGGTATTTAATTAGGCGGGGTATCACATGGTGCAAGGGAAGTCTAGTTTTATTGAAATGGGTGTGTAGGATTCATTGGGGGCACTGAGGAGTATCCCAGTGTCGTATCCTTTCTTATTAAGAGCTCCATCAAAGAACATTCCCCATATAAGATCCTCCTGAGAGGTGAAAATAATATCTTCAAATGGGAATTCAGAGATCTAAACACCAGTTCTGTCCATAGGATAATCAACAAGGTAGTCATAAATTCCCTCCCCTTGATGGATTTTTGCCTGACGTACAATGTATTGAACTCAGATAGCAACATCCAACAGGCCATTTGACTTTACTGGTCGGTTTTCACTAGCAGGTACTTGATAGGATCCATTCGGGATACTAGTTTGATAAAAAGGCAAGCATGTAATGCTGCAACTTCTGTATGATCCAGACTAAGGAGGCACATGCTTTGTCCAAAGCATTATAATTGACTTCGTACCGAGCCAGTCTTCGACTAGCGTAGTAGGTGGCTCTTTCCTTGTGAGATTCTTCAATGTATTGGGCCAATAATTCCTCTGATGCAGTTTTTGTGATAGTTAGGTATAAAAGGATGGAGAGACCTGAGTGCGTAGGCATGAGCACCGAATGTCGGATAAGGTATCACTTAATTCGATCAAAGGCTTCTTGGTAGGTCTTGTTCCATACTTTAATTGAGTCTTTCTTAAGATGTTTTAAAATGGGTTCGTAGTTGAAGGCCAGTTAGCTGATGAACTGACTGATGTATTGTAATTTTCCTAGGAATTCTCAGACTTCCTTCTCCATTTGGGGTGGTTGCATTTCAAGTATGGCTTTCAATTTGAGAGGGTCTACTTCAATTAATTTCTCACTAACCATGAACCCAAACAGGTTTTCCTTTAGTGATGTAAAAAACACACTACTGTGGATTTATCCGCATCTGGTATTATCGCAGTTACTCAAAGAACTTTCAGAGGGCATGAATATGAAATTCTCGAGTCTTGGACTTAATGATCATATCTTCCACATATACCTCGACTTCTTTATTAATGTCATGAAGAATGGTTGTGACACGCCTTTGGTAGGTAGCCTCAATATTTTTGAGTTTGAAGGGCTTGACAGTGTAGCATAAGGTTACCCATGGGGTGATGAAGGCAGTTTTTTCCTGGTGATCTGGGTGCGTATTGATTTGGTTAAAATATGTAAATCTATTAACAAATGGCTCGAAGACATGTCTCCCTGTATTGTCAACGATCATGTCGATGTTTGACAATGGGTAATTATCTTTTGGGGATGCTTTTTTCAAATCATGATAGTCGACGTACATGTGGATTTTCCTCCCAAATTCAGCATGGGCACGATATTGGCAAGCCATTTAGGGAATTAGACTTTGAAAATAACTAGATTGGCTGTAGGGATTGCATCTATTGGACCTGGAGTTGGTCAAGGAACATGTCACTTGGAACTGGTTGCTTACTTACTGACTTTTAGTAAAACCACTTTCTTGGTAAGAAAAATGATATTCGATTATATAAGCATGGTTGTTTACAAGACAAGAGCTAGCTTCTAGATGTTCTTGGAGTGCCTCAAGCCCTATGTTGTAACGAAACGATTCTCCTTCCCAATCTCTTTGAGTCGATTCGATCGGGGATACCGACCATTATTTCTTCCTTTCATAGAAAAATAATAAGGCAGATAGATGATCGGGCAGACCAATTATACCTATCTTGGTTAGTTTCATTAAATCGCCTGTGTAAAAAGCAGACTTTCCTGAAGAGATTACTATAGTGGAGTTGGCTGGTGGATTTCACACTCTCGATGGTGAAAAGTCTTTCGATTTTGATTGCCACCTCTTTCACTTTAAATGGCCATTCTTTTCAGAGTTTCCTCAACTTATGTTCGATTGCTTTGGATTCTGGGAATATTGGGATCTCATGCTGAGCTATTTATGGGTCAATTCTAGGCATGCCATTGTAAGACCATGCTAATATGTCTATGAAATCTTTCAATAACTCTTTGAATTATGCATGATCATGCTCGTTAAGGCTGGACCCTATCCTAATCGAGCGCTGGTGGCTACTAGAACCAAGATTAATAAGAACAGTCTCATAATCATTAATTTGAACGATGTTATGTAGTTTATTTTTTCCTTATCGATATTAGTTAAGAATTTTTCATTTGCATCATCATTATCCTCAATAGTTTCATTAGAATCAACATAATTAATATAAGGTACATCAAGATACTCAAGTCCTCATTTATTTCATTTATAGGGAAAACATAGTTGTGAACCTCATCCAAAGAGGTCTCAATTACATTTACATCAAGAAAAGGAGAAACCAAAACAAGTACAGAGATTCCTTGGATATTATAGCAAATAGGGTTTGGCTAGGCTTGAGCAAGTAGGGCTGAGATATATCATGCCAATTTAGGAGAGGGATATCAGCAATCGTGATCTTAACGGACAGGTCCAATGGCACACAATCTTAGTGGATCGTGCAGATATTATGCCCCAGTGTTTGTAGGTCAAAGGATTCTTTAGAGTCACTTTCCACGGTGTTCTTAGCGATTGCCATGGTTTGCTCAACCAAAGGATTCACATCATGTTTCGAGTATTAATCCAAAATGTGGTTGTTTCGAAAGAAGATATACAACCCCAATTTTGTCTTCTTATTAATATGATCATACCATGGTTCTGAGAATCCGCATAATGGGAAGCCTTCACCCTCCTTGATAAATGTTTCATTCAGAGAGTCCCCTAAAACAATCTTTTTATCCCCTAGGATTTATTTCAGTCGCTGTTGGTGGAGTTCTTTGAGTTTAATCGGTGATGGTTGGTAACCCAAACAAAATGGAGAAAAGGATTATTTTATGACTATATTCTCAATGATTCCTCATTTTTGTCATCCTAGCCCCATCCCGGGCATGAATTGCATGTTCTTGAACATCTGAATTACATTAACATTGTCATGAGGGTTATGCTCTAAACAAACTCTATCCTTAAAGTTGACCCTCCTTGGGATAGGGAGTGGATGAATCTTGAAATCGTAGAGGATCATGTCATTGGTCTCATCGTGGATCTTCAATACTATATTATTGGCACTGGTACTATTTGCATTGTCCTTATCCCCCAAAAAGGTGATGACCTAACCTTTGGCTAAGGACTTTATTTTTTCATAAACGGAAAAGGATACCCCTTGAATACTTTAGACCCATGGACAACCAAGGAGTAGGTTGAAGCATGCAGGTACGTTAATGACTTGGAATTCTACCAGAGGGTTAATAGGGCAAGCCCAAAATGTGAGTTTTATAGAACCCATTACTTCTCGACGAGTGTTATCATAAGAGAGCATGGTGGAAGATGTAGGAGTAAGATTACTGAATTTTAATCCTAGGCAGTTAAAGGTTCTAAGCAGATAGAAATTTAGAGAAGATCCATTATCGACAAGTGATAGAGGGACCTTCTTCCTAAGAATTCTATAGAGATGTTGATAGCATAGTTGTGATCAGGGCTAAATCTTAGGATTTCTTCTTCAGAGAAAGAGAAGAGTCTTGCATAGGTTAAGGATCCAACTATATTCACGGCTTCTTTAGTAGTAGTCGAGGGAGAAACTGTGGAACTAGTGAGGAGATTTATTAGGGCATCTTAGTGAAGCTGAGGGGAGATGAAAAGTCCACATAAGGTTATGTTGGCTTGGGATTTCTTGAGCTAACGGGGGACTTTTATTTCTTTAGTGGTCATTTCTGGCATTAGGATCACTTCAGCCAATCCCTTTCCTTTATTTACTTCGGTTGCATGGGGGATCAGATCTTTGTAGTACTGTCCTAATTAAGTCATGTGGTTCATCGAAACCGGAAAGAATAAGAACCTCGTGGCTTCATCTATCTTCTGATGAATGAATACTTTATTAATTTCTCCCATAAAATCATCAAAGGATATCATTCCACACAAGATGGCAACTGGACTGGACTTTTCATGATTCGATTCATCATCTGAACTATCAAAGTCATCCCCCCATCCGATGGAGATTATATATTCCTACCAAGAGTAGTCAATGCACTCAATAACCTGTATAGCTTCACCGTATAAATCTTCCCACTCACCAGGGAAATGTAAGAGTGAAGGGACCAAACATTCTTGATGCGTTAAAGCAGTGAGTAACTCAAAAATGATATAAATTTCTTTTGTCTGGCGATATATATAGGCCATGATCTCTACCACATCATCTAAACTGAATTCTTTAATGGGCACCACCTATTCGTCTGATTCTCGAACCCGCTTTAGATCTTCCATAAGTTGGACACTAAATGTTTGGTAGTCGATGGACATCTTGGTGGGAAATTTTAGCTCAAATCCTTAGTATATCCTTTTCAAGACATGTAGGGTGCAAGAGAAATGATGGGAAAACCTTGATATGTTTAGGCGAGACTATGGGGATGATGGGTGCTTTGACTGGCACAATGGAAGAGTCAAATTCCAAGTTATTTTCTATAAATATGGCATTTTTCTCAGTTCTATGTGTTGGAAGAGGGTTTTTAGTGGTGTTATCTAGCGGAGCAATGATACCCTAGTTTATCAGGCCTTTAATCACATTTCTAAGATGGAAACATTGGTCGACGATATGAGTTATAGATTGGTGAAAGTGGTAGTGGGCATCCGATTTGAAGTTTTTAGGGAGTGGATTTGGTAATGGTCAATGTTCTAATGGTTGTGATAAGATTTCTTGTTAGGAGAGCTTGGTAGGCTTTGGAACTGGGAAGCGTGGATCTCGTTTATTCTTTTTTGGCAGGATTGGGGTGATTTTTGGGAGCCTAAGAAGTTATAGGTTGGGATATGTTATTGATGATTGAAACAGAGGCACTAGCAGACTTCTCATAATTCTTCGGTGTAAGTTGTCCAGTTAGCTTTTCGAATCATGTTCTAGTTTAGTGATATATTCTTTGATTTCCACAATAGCTCCTCAAAGGGCTCGGAAGTGTCAGTAATATTATCCTCTTATAGATAATCAGATATGGGGAAAAAATTCTTCTTCATAATGCTAACTTATTCCTCCTCAGTGGGACTATTGGTCATGACGGCAACCTTCTTTTTCTACCTTCCAATAAAGCTACTGACTGATTCTTTGGGACCTCTTGCTCTTTTTTGTACTTGTACTGAGACATGAATTCTCGAGCCACATTTTCCCAACTATAAATCTTATATTCTCCGAAGGATATGAACCATTGGAGAGCACTTTCTTTCAAGGTCTACCAAAATATTTGGGACATTATCTCTTTCGAGGAACCAAGAGGAGTCATGGCTCAGTGATAGCTTCGAAGGTAAACAATTGGGGGTCTGTTGACCCCGAACTTCTTGTTATCTAGCATCTTGAAGTTCTCGAGAAGTCTAGCTTTAGGATAAGAAGGAATTTGTGTGTATTCCATGTAGTTCCCGAATATCTTGACTTGGTCAAACTTCTTTGATAGTAGTTTGAGGTCTTTCTTGACTTTGTTTAGTTACTCCTCTTTGGGATCCAGGGGTAATGGCAGATTAAACCCTAGGTGGGTATGGTTTGAAATCGATAGCAGAGAAGGTGGTGACCCATTTTTAGGTGTGGCGTGCGAGACATGCGGGTATTCTTTTGGGACGTAAACAAGCTTGGGGATAAGTGGACCCATAACACGAGGAAAGAGGACTTCGGGTTTTTTAGGGATTTGGGCTCGGTGTTACTGTATTTCTTAGACATCGTTTTGATAGTTGTTCATCTTGGCGCAGAGTTGGGCTAGGATAACTTTAGATCTAGATGAATATTTGATGCTTGGTCGGTGTTATTCCTACAGATCTTGTGGAGGTAGATCCCAAATTTGATCAAAGTAGAAGAAAAAGAGACAAAGCTTTGGGGTGGCTTGACGGAAGACCGAAGCCAACAGGGAGTCAGGCCAAAGTCGGGTATGTGATCTTCCTGAGAAGGAAGACAGTTCAAAATTTTATTTTTGAAGGAAAGAGGGAAAATATCTTTGGTATTTTTTAGGAAAGGAGGAAAAAATGTTTTTGTTATTTTCTGTTTTTGAGAAAGATGAAAAAGGAGAGGATCTCAGCGTGATTATTATTATTAGGTTTTCCCATGTATTTGGTTTGACAAAATATAGAAAAAATGTCGGACAGGACCCGAGCCTAGGAACATCGAGTCTAAAAATGTAAGACATGATTTGAATTGTTTCCACGGTCCATTTTTTGTAAAAAATGCGGAATGGTGCAAAAATTTAGGCAATATGCAGACCCAGAATTTTGAGGTGTTTTGTATAGTAACCGAAAAACTAATTATAAGTGCCCTCTGGTTGATGCCTATACGAGGTTTGTGCACTTGTTGGGTTAGTGTAAGGGTTCTTCCCTTTGGCATGGCTTCTAGGATATAGCTATATCCTATAAGGGCAATCATTCATCATTATGTGTGGACAAGCCATTTGATGTACCTGAGTGTACGTGATTAGCCTCATGATATACCTCTAGTGGACGGTACGTGTGAGAGATAATTCGATATACTCAATGTATGTGAACAAGTTCCCTTCTATATACCTCTCATCATGAGTTATGTTAAGTGGTACCATGCGAAGGTAATGATTCAATATACGCCGAATGTACGAGGCCAATGGAAGGTGAGAGTCGTATCGCTTAGGTTAACCGCACCTCGATGAATACGGCGCCCATCATAAAGTGACCCTCCAGTACACGACAAAATTTTTGTCTATATTGCCATGCCCTGGTTATATAGTGTGAAAAATGCATGAGTCTTAATTAATATATTAGGGAGGTTTTTTTATTCGCATTTTATGTAAATGGAGTACAACACTAATGAGGGAGAATATACAAGTATCATCAAAAGTAAAGTGCGTGAAGTGTGGATGAAAGATATATACAAGTGTGTGAAGTGAGCGTGTACAAGGGAGTAAAAAGTGATATATACATGAGAAGGGGGCATGTTAGATTTAAGCATAAGGTATATATATAAAAAGTAAGTAGAGGAGTAAAAAGAACATATAGGTGGTAGCATATGCACATTTTTATAAAATAATAACACCTATGTAGAAATAGATTTTAGTCCTTTAAAAACACTGCCCTAGCGGAGTTGCCATTGTGTCCATCCTAGAGTATTGAATTCCCTCCAGTGAGTGCGTGAGGTGCACCCTTTCTCGGAACTCTCGGTCGTCTTCATTGTGGGGGATAATGTAAAGGAATAGAGTCACCATTATACTTTTCTCAAAATAGGAAAAAGAGTGTCATCTCCTTGAGAGCACGTAACCCCAATCCCCGTCTCTTGACATAAAAGTATGCTCATCCACTCTCATGTTACAAAAGACAACATACAATATGGTGCTCTTAATATCACTAGTTACATCACGAGTTATATCTCTCCACTCGATAATAAACCAATATACCCTTAATCCCATCATTAAACATCCCTACTCACCAGGATCAAATATAGCAACACAACATAGTCTTTTATGCAACACACTATAACATATATACACATATATATAGGTTAGACCCTATTTCAGGTGATACCTAGAAAAAATAATTCATACTCTACTATAACGAACACAAAGTCTTACTATAACTATCCATATAGTCACAAAAAATTGCTAACCAACCGAAACTTAAAAAGTAGTCTACTATATTTTTAAAATTCTCGAAAGTATTAAACTCACATGTAATGCAAACATTCTCTAATATACATATCCTCTATCTCTCTAGGTGACACCAAAGAGCCCTGCTACCCCACAGTAGTTATATACACATAATAAGGCTATTACGGCCAACGTGCCCACTAAATCCTACTCACTCATGATTTCTAGGGACCATAATCTTACTTGTGATGCCCCCATGTCATAAAATCTCCCCATACTCGTAGGATAATAAATAAAGTTTACCTCCATACTCTAGGTGCTTTGCCTGATCAATGGGTTCCTGGTCCAAGTCCTCGCATCCGAACTGACCCATAAACTGTCGTAGTGGTTGTACATCCAGAGCCTCATCTTGTAGTTTCCCCTGCCTCGCTTTGGGCAATCTCTCTTCCTGTGGCCTGTCTCTCCACAAAATAAAAACTTCTTAGAAAATCTTTCCTATCATTGATCTTGTCCTTGCTGGCCTCCCCTGCCATTCCCTTGGCCACGGCGGACCTGAGGAACAAAATACTATTGCTACTACTGAGGGCCCTATGGACCCTGCCAGAATTCACCTTTCTCAGATTGATAACCTCCAAATTTAGATCTCTTAGCTGGATTCCCCAATCGGCAGTCTCGTTCGTGCTACTATTGTGCCCGCTGACACTGTTACCATCATACCTTCCAGCCTCATTGAACTCATTCACTCTTTTTCTATTCTTCATATGCCGGTACTGATCTTGGAAATGAGTTATCATTGCATTAACACTTTTAGTGTACGTCTCCAATGCCGAATTTCCCAACAGGTGATGTCGAATCCTCACAGCAAGTTCATCCAAGAACTTACGCATTCTCTTCTCTTCAGTGTTTACCTCATCTATCACGAAGTTTGATAGCCGAGTAAACTCTTCCTTGTATTCTTCCATCGTTCTATCTTGCTGAGAAATATTGAGAAACTATCGCCGCATCTCTGTCTGAAAGGAGGATGGAAAATACTTATGATCAAATCATATCCAAAATTCCCCAATAGTCATCATATCTCTCCCCTCTGCGGTGGTCACAAACTCCCACCACCACAAAGATGCTCCTACTAGCTAGAACATTGATAAGAACTATTTCTAAGTTTTACTGCACTCAATGATGTGCGGGTGGAGCTGCATGTCCTTCTTCCAATAACTGACCACTACTACATCTGAATTACCTAAAACTCCGATGGATGACACTTCTGAAATGCGTATCTCACTCTCTACCACTCGGACGACCCTGGGTGGTCCTGAACGTCGAGTTCCCCCGACGGCTATGGCTGGGACTGAGGGAAGCGAGCTAACATGGTTGTCATTACTGCGTTGACATCCTGGGCCACTAACTTGGCCACCTGTGCGGTCAATATCATCTTTGGCGAGGGTTGCAACTGCGGTACCTCCAGCTCTAGATGAGCCTCCCTCACGTCATCTCTCATTGCTGCTCTAGCCGGTCTACCTCTCCTAGGCGACATCTGAAATGAGATTAAAATATGTATGAGTTCACTATTAAATACAAAATCATCGGCAAAATAAAGTAAATGCATGTGCGTAAAGGAATACAACAATCCTATCATAAAACTATATATCAAAGAATGTTATGCTGAAACATAGAAAAGTCGCACAGATCCTAAGGACACTTGAACCTGATGCTCTGATACCATCTGTGACACCCCACCCAATTAAATATCGGGTGATCAGTCCTTTATTAAATTAAATTAGGTTTCTCATTTGGTTCATTCTTAGGCTCACTGTCGAAGACTTTTTAAAACTTACTAACCACCTAGTATTCAAAAAGACGATGTTAAATTCTTATCTTTTTAATTACAATCACAACATGTGGAAAATATAAATTAAATCATCCACACAATTACTTATTATAAATCCATACTGAATAAATCATTAAAAGATTTGTCGAATAAACCGTCGGTTCTAGATTCCCAAATCAAAATAATAATCCAACAAAATAATAACCTGAATAGAAAGTTTGACTAATATAAATGAAATAACTACGGGAAACATGCCCAAATGAAATAACTAAACTTCATCCTACTCTAGAAATGAAGTTACCAAAGCGACTAAGTCCAAATCCCGTAAGCATTCACACGTGTTGCAGCTACGCATCCTTAGAACAGATCATCAAGTTTGGCATCCCTATGGATGGATACCTGTAAGGTTTTGAAAATATTTTTGTAAGTACGGGTCAAAACCCAAATCCTTTTGAAAATATTTTGCAAGGGAATAAAATGCAATAATTAAACAGCATGAGTGCTCTTCATATTTAAGCTAGTGTCGCACTCCCTTGAGATATTACTCAGCCCTCATCTAAAGTGAACACCTAACGCTTTCTTCCTAACCCTCCTAGTTATACTACCCTGTCTAACTAGATTTGTTCTAAAAACCTCCTAACACACTACTCTAGCCCGAGTAAGTCGTACTATTACTTCATAAGTTATTTATCACATTAACTTAATTAATCACTTTTAAATACAACTACTTTATATAATCCACTCGTATATAATTATCTACTCTATTATATATGTATAACCTTAATACAATTGCACTTCTTGTATTTTAAGCGTATATGAGTATCTACGATATAATATATGGACATAATTAATACAATTTCACTTCATGTATTTTACCCATATATAATTATCTACTATATTATATACGTACAATTATATTACAACATTCACACACACGTCGTTAGTATATCCATCCTCCTGAGTAATAACTCACCAAATACTTTCTCTAAAATGCTATTAACCTAGGTATACTAATCCAACCCGGATACCACAAGACGGTTAACTCACACCGAATTGGGCAATAAAATAATAAGCATAGCGGAAGCAGTCATAGTTCCCCTGGTGTAAGATCGAATCATACCCAAAACGTCTCAAGCCCGAAAAGAAGCACAACATAATATATCGGACACTATGACCTGGGGATTATACTCGCCTTGTGTTCACTAGTCAGTGGATTCACCCACATCGCGCAACCTCCTGTAATAGAACCAGAGGGGTTTGTATTCCTATAAATATTATTCACACCAATATTGGTAAAGCACACTAATAAATATATATATATATATATAGTATACAATCACCGCATATATATACTAGTGTATGCCCGTGCCTAAAGGAATGACGGGAACGGAGACAATTTCCCTGTTGAACATATTAACTCCAAGTGTGGATAGATTCAACAGCAGGTTCTTGAGTGTAGAATTCGCATTTGGAGTAAAAATTAACTCCATGTGTAATCTTGGGAGACGTCTCCACGTGGAAGCTGATATTTGATTGGAAGCATGATAAGCCATACATGGGAATAAAAGAACAAGACCTTGCCAAACTTTCTAAACACATTTAAAGATGAGTTAACAATCAATTTATCCATCCTTTGAAAATTAGATATCTTAAGAGAAATAATAGAATCAACTATATTAGGAGGAAGAGCAACATAAAAACATTCTAGTTCAAACTATCAATCAAGTGATTAGCAACATAAAAACATTAGAATATATAGAAAAACCTTGGGATATATTAATGTGTAAAAATTCAAGGGCCATCAAGGCAACTTCATTTTTTTAAAGTTGTCCGTCTGAAAGCACTTACTGAATATGCAGAAAAATAACACATGTTCAAGAAAACATAAATTGAACTCTAAAATATAATTAAAACCAAAGAATAGTTGTTGGGTAATTCAATTCATTCAAGGACCCCATCTATCGAATAGCAAAATTCATCCAATGACCACCATAATCCCTCCATACAAAGAGATAAGTCTTGGAGTGGAAGAAATTAAATGCCGAAATCATAATTACCTGCAACACCAAAAAGAAAATGAGTACTCGCAACACCAAAAAAGAAAAAATAGTAAAACAATACATGCAACATGTAGTTTTTCAAAACAAAAAATAGTGATTTAGAAAACGTTTATCAAGGAGTAATAAGAGATAGAAACTAAGAACAATGGAGCACATCTTACTAAACACTCAAGTCTCCAAATTATACACCCATGCTATGTGTAGGAATTAGTTTATAGTAAGCTATTATGCCTTAAAATATGTGTAAAGTGGTTGTCTGATTTTAACATTACACCAAAACTAATTGATATTGAGCAAATAGTTAAATAATTAAATGATAACAGATCAAACTACAATTGTTGAACTAGTAGTGTGAAGTAATATTTGTATTTTACCACTATCTAAATGATAGCAGTATCTCCAAAATATAACACCTAATGTTTTTATGTTGTTATTTACGTCCAATGGGAACAAAAAATAGTATCCAAAGGTTGCAAAAAAAACTTATTTCAAGGAATGGACAACTTACATATTGTTGCAGAGAACTACTCCATACTGTTATGAAGGCAGCAAAAAAAACTCTAGCATTGACACTCACATCACTAATGGTGAAAACAACAACACCCATGAGAACAACTCCAATGTTGAGTTTTGTCTCTTGAATATTAAATCTTGTCAAGCACAACTTCCAGTAAGCACGGATACAGGAATTATACTCAATTTAGCTATCTGGCAGTTAAATTAGAGAATTATAAGTTCAAAACAACTAATAATGCAGGGAAACTCTTATAAAAGGTTAATATTAAACAAAAAAAGCGACAAATCAAACCCCATATATGTTGAATCCCCCAAACAATGCTAAAACCCATACATATTTTGAAATGGAGCCAAAATATTACTCAAAACCACTAACACTCAACAAATTGCTAAAATATAAGTCAATCAGTAGAAGTTATAAAATATCTTTCCAGTGAAGAGTATACTAACTGTAAAGAAAAATAGAAGTTATTTATTTCAAATGAAACATTGCAAATTTCTATAACATAACAAATCAATACTACAGTAGTAGTCTCTATAGATCTGGGTACACACAGCTTTTTCAAAGGTGATTCCCTAAATCTGGCAACAATCACCACCATTATTATCGGTATTGGGTTCATGAAACAACAAAATCAATAAAACAAAATTATTAATGTCAGAATTTATACAATCCAGCAAATTTCATTCCACTTCCAAAGCAATTAACTCAATGAAAGTTTATGTTCTTAATGAATAGTTTTATAAGAACATACATAAAAGTAACATTAATAATACAATTAAGCAAGAGGGTAAGAGAATTAATGGAAAATGTGGCCTACTATCCTTATATTTATTATTATTAATGTCAGAATTTATAAAAAGGTGGAAATGAATAAAATATTTAAAAGTTCTGACACGCACATCTACAATCTAGCATAACAATAACCTAGACAACAATGTATAGTGATACATATAGAAACATTCAACTATCGTAATCATATAATAGTAAACTTTCCATATCATCTGTCATCTAATTTTTTTAGTGATTTTCTATACACTAAACAACGAAAATAAGTGTTAAAAAGGAACTCCCCCAAACTCGAGAAAAATACCAATTTACCATATAGCAATGAAAATTTCAAAAAAGACATTTAAACCACTATTGCCTTATAAACAAATTAAAAGTACCACCACATTGAGAGCAACTTACATAAAAAATATTTGCATAATCCTCCAAGAATGTTGCATATCTAGAGCATTACTAATAACATTCAAATCATCAAGAAACTTAACTGAATTACCACCATTAATATCAAAATCATCCTCCAATTCACCTTCACCATCAAAAAGAGGATGTAAGAGCAATGGTGCGTAGCAACTGCAGATGCAGTGATCTAATTTTCAGAAGCAAGGAAATATATCATGTACATCATCTTCATGATTATGCAAATTAACACTGCAATGATGGATTACACCTTTCTTTCAATTTGATGGACTAAATGTTGATAAATAACTAAAAAAAAAGTTACAATATATGCTGTGAAATTAAAAAAAATGTAACCAAACCATCCTAGTAAGGGTGAAAAAATTGGCACCACTTTGAATGAATAGACCTTCAGAAGATGTTGTGGAGGTTATGGTTATCCGTTTGTGTATATTCTAGTGGTAACAACAATCTACCCATAAGAAAAAAAAGGGAAAACAGAGTTTTACCTAGTACATGTACTGGTCAAAAAAAGAAACTTTTGAATGTGAACAATAATAGGCAATGAGAGATAAAGGTACTTAAATAATAATGTCAACTTGTTTCTCGAAGAAATTGAACTTTTAAATCAATATCCTATAGGAAATTCATCTTTTTACGAATAAATATTTCTCTAACCTTGGTATTCTGCCACTTTGAAAGTAGAATGCATCATCTTTGAACATGCGAGAATCTGACTTTTGGGTGAAATTGTTGTGTAGAAAAAGAGAGATTGAATTATCAATTTTATAATCCACAACATTCATTACCATAACAATACATATACAAACAAATTGCAAGTGGGTCTAATAGAAGCTGCAAAATGAAATCACATAACAATGAAATAAGATAGAGCCTTAGGTAGTGAGGACTTTTTTAGAAATTTCAAGAATATTATATATATAACTAAATTATATAAGATTTTATCATATTAAAGAAAAACCTTAATATATATATTTAAATTTTATGTAAATCACGTACATATTCATTAGTCCAAATATTAGCACTCCAACCGTCAAAATAATAACAAATCATTCATTATAAGACCATCAGGCCCAGGGATTTACCTCTTATCTTCCATGCGCTTTATCTTTCTTAATAATTAACACAACTCCAGTGAGTAGCCATGTAACATGATCATACGAAAAAGATCCAACCAACTTCGCTCTTGATCAAACTTAACACTTCCAAGGGTAATGCTTTCATCATTTTCTCCTCTTGCTGGATAGGTGTTTGTGGCCCCTGTTATGAAACACTTAAAGCAAGTGTTTGTGTCACCTATTATGAAAATTTTAAAAAAGAAAAGTATCTAGAATAGAAAAGAATGCAAGATAGCACACAGTTTGTGTCCCAGGGTCACGTCACTGATGTCAGTGATGTCGTGGGTGATTTCATTTGTGATTCAAGTCATCATAGTAGATCAACTGGCTTTGATTTCGGTGTCAGCGATCTAATCGAATGAGTTTAATTTAGTCTTGGTGGCAGAAGGAAACTCCTAAAATTCATCCCATTCTTGGATTAAATGAGACCCCATTTATAGTTGCAAAACAAACTAACTACAAATCAAAACAACACAAATAAAAAACCAATGTATAGATATACAAAAATAGAAATAAAATAAAAGAAAAAAGTTATGCTAGTTTTATAGGTCAATTATTGCAACGAAGATTAAAGGTGAGTGACTAATAGGAGGGATCACCAATCTCTGATTGTGGGCCTCTTCATAGCAACCAAAAAAAAAGTTTAGATTACGATAAAAAGCAAATATTGAAGTGAAAATATTGTTTGGGAAATATAAACATACACAGAAACAGTGCTTAAACATGAATTTACACAGTACCGCTTGTTTGGAAAATTATGACATGAAAATATTAAAACCTAAAGAAAAATTCAATAACAAAGGATATGCCCTGGCCTACGACATATGCTCTATAACATGTTTTTCATCATTTGTATACATCAATTCACATATTACTTAAGCCTAAGAAATCATATGAACAAATAAGTATTGAAAGAAATGAACTTAGTTGAGGTATATTTCATAAAAGATTGTGCGTACGTGCAAAATCTGCTAGCCTACCAACATTTTGATTCGTTTCACTTCGAATGCAGTGAAGTATTTAAGCCTACGAATCATCGAGGAGCAAAGTTTCAATATATTGAAAACATAGCCAGTATAAAACCCACTATTATATTTCATAATCATTAAGAGATTTAACACTAAATTATATAGACTAAGCACAAAAGGTTTAGATAAAAAGGCAAACTGTATCCCCTAGCATCAATTCATAGACCGGACCATTTCATTTGGATTTACCATCATCTTCAAATCAGTTTTCAGATCTAACAAAGCAAAGACAAAATCATCAGCATACACGACATAGCCATAAGACAAAACAGTCATACCCACCTTTCAAATCCATTCCCCAAATATAAAACCATCAAGCATTAAAAGGTAAAAAGAGATAAAATAAAAAATTAAAAGTAAATCATATTTAACACATAAGAGTCTCATATGTTTCTTATATTTCATAAACACACTAAACATAAGAGTCTCATATGTTTCTTCTATTTCTTAAACACACTAAAAGTGATATCTACAACCCAAAATATAAAAAACAATTAATTAGAAATTCACCTTGACTTGAGATCTACAACCCAAAACACATAAGTGAGATCTACAACCCAAAACATAAACACAATAAAAGTAAGATCTACATAAACACCTTGATTTGAAAGTGATTTGCAGAAACCTCGTATTTAGGATTTAATACACAAGCTATATATTCTCGATTTTGATACCCGCCATTGAGGTTTTGGTTGTTCACAAAATTGAAATCAGCTATTAAAATAATAAGGTATTGAGAGAGAGAAGTTACCTGAGAGAGAGAGAGAGAGAGACGTGACAGAGATGCGCCACGAAGAGAATCCAAATAGAGAGAAGAGAGTGTCAGGGAGAATAGTGAGAGGAGAGAGTGAAAGGAGATACTGAGAGTAAGAAAAATGAGATCAAAATGGTATATTACTATTTTACCCTTGTTTTTGAATTTCAAAGAGAAAGGGGAAACAAATTAGAGTGTGTCAAAAGGGAGAGAATTCAAAATTTTCAAGGGCAAAAGAGGTCATGCAAGAAAAAATCATATAAATGATATCATAGTTATATCTTATGACATACATAAGTTTTACTCTTCATTTTATAGATAAGCTAATTGGATCAGCTACCCCGTGCCTAACTCCCATGGCACTAGCCCTTAATACCCGAGTCAATTTTCCCGACACTTAATTTAATTAGTTTCACATTAATTAATTTATTACAGTGGTGTCACTCAACCAAAATTCCCGAACTCACTCCCTTGGCCCATATTATGACCTTTTAGAATTTATCTCACCAATTCCCGTAAATATGTTTGAAGCACTTTTCAAATTTAATATTCCTTAATATCCGTCTCTCAATATCCTAGGTATTACTCTTCCATTAAATATTTCACTGATAAATTTCTTTTTATTTCACAAAGAAATATCAAGACACTTAGGAATTAACCTCTAATATATTCTTTCCCCGCTTAAATCCCTTTTATCCATAATTAACCACGGGGAAATCCAAGGACAAATCGAAGAAAAAGGAACAAAGAGCCAAACACTTATCCACGTCGTTTGAAGGCATTGCATGAACACATCACTCGAACGACGTACCATGTCATTTGAATGATCGGTGAACGTCTCTTGAACGATCCCCAGGTCGACCGAATGATCGCCTGGGTTTCATCCCCTTCTTCTCTATTCTTCCATTACCAACACTTCCAAGCTTTTCTTTTACCTAGAATCAATTTCAACAACCCCAACACTGATTCCTACTTTCATGGACATTCAAGTCATGAATTTAACCCATAACTACCCTCGATTTACCAAACTAACAGTGAACAAATAAGTTAAGTTTTCACGATTTCTTTCTTACACTTGTTTCTCAAAATTCTATTTCAAACTCCCAATTAATTGATATGATTTGTTGGTCTAATAATATAAATCATGATGTCAATTCTTTTGATTCATAACACGATATTAATTTGCACCTTATTCTATGTAAAAGGCCCATATCATAAACACCCCAAATTCATAAGCACTCGTTTTTTCATGCGATAACCCGCCCAAAAATGTATTTGATTTAGACCCACAGTGCTTTGAATCGGTTAACACAGATTTACATTAAATAAATCTAACCACTTGCCGGATAAAGTTTGTAGAGTTTGATTCCTTTTGATTTGACAAAGAACACACTTATTCCCTTTTGATTTGGCTCCCAAAAGCTCCGCAAGTTATCCCTCTTTTCTTCTCTGCTGATCTAGGATTTCTAAATGAGTTGTTACTGCCACTAACTCTTAATCTTAGGTTAAATAATGTTAATCCCGTTATTAGGCCAATTGGCCAAGCCCAAATGACCCAAACACCCCCGTGCGAACCTGATTATGCCTAAAAATGTCCCGAGACCCAATTACTACCCCGTGTATTCTTTTTCGACTATCTCGACCTATTCGGAATCAATCGTGCACTCAAAATCATCATCCGAGTTATTCTCTAAAATTATCCAATTTAGACCTCAAAATATGACACAGGAGAAATTTTAAAAATGACCCGAATTAATTAAAAATCTAATTTATCCAAATTACCAATTTAATTTAAATTTTATATCCTCATAAACACGGGGTGTTGCATACTTCTCCCCTTACAAAGGAATTTCATACTCAAAATTCGGATAAGTTTATTACTTTAATTCTTGAATATATCCCTAATCACATACTCCTACGATCGCTACGTAAATCTCTACCTCTTCTAATGGCGAATTATTTTAAAAATAAATCAATTGACTAGGGCGCACATGTACCCGACTCTCGTACATAACTGCCCAAATGTTACCCGACTTCACTAGCCTTAAATGTAATATAACTTTCAACTCACATTTATAACTACATACATGCATAATAACCAAGGTACAAACCTATGCCCTAATGACTAAACATCTCTCCACTTGCAACGTTGCGCTAAGTTTCATGCATGAGACATCTCAAAAGAGAAATCTAAACAAGGAATCCCCTGCACTACTGCATAACATTGTTCGTCGTTGAGATCCGTTCGACTCTTAGTCCATAGTATGTAACCCCAAATCCCCCTGTCTTGACATAAAAGTATGCTCGTCCACTCTTATGTTACAAACGACAACATACAATATGACGCTCTCACTATCACTAGTTTCTTAGCGTGAATAAATCACAAGTTATATATCTTTACTAGATAATAAACCAATATACCCTGAATCCCATCAGTAAACGTCCCTACTCACCGGGATCAAATATAGCAATACAACATATTCTTTTATGCAACACACTATAACATATATACACATATATATAGGCTAAACCCTATTTTAGGTGATACCAAGAAAAAATAAATCATACCCTGGTAAAGCAAATAAAAAGTCTTACTATAACTATCCCTATAGTCCCAAACAATCGTGAACCAGCCAAAACTTGAAAAGCAGTGTACTTTATTCTCAAAATTCTCAAAAGTATTAAACTCACATGTAATGAAAAAATTCTCTTAGTATACACATCCTCTCTCTTTAGGTGACACTAAAGAGCCACGCTACCCCACGGTATGTATATACACATAATAAGGCTATTACGGCCAACGTACCCACTAAATCCGACTCACTCACAAATTCTAGTGACCATAATCTTACTTGTGATGACCCCATGTCATAAAAGATCCCCCATACTCATAGGATAATAAAAAAAATTATCTCCATACTTTAGCTGCGTTGCCTGGTCAATGGGTTCCTGGTTGAACTCCTCGCGTCCGAGCTGACCCATGAACTGTCATAGTGGTTGCACATCTAGAACCTCATCCTGTAGTTGCCCCTCCCTCACCTAGGTAAATCTCTATTCATGTGTCCTGTCTCTCCACAAAAGAAACACTTCCTAAAAAATCCTTCCTCCCACTGATCCTGTCCTTGCTGTCCTCCCCCGTCGTTCCCTTGGCCCTGGTGGACCTAAGGAAAGAAATATCGTTGCTGCTGTTGAGGGCCATGTTGATGCTCCTTGAATTCCCCTCTCTTAGATCGATAACCTTTGAATATAGATCTCTCAGATGAATTCCCCTGCTGGGAGTCCCACTCTTGCTGCTATTGATCCCCGCTGGCACTGTTCCCATCATACCTTCTAGACTCATTGAACTCATTCACTCTTTTACTATTCTTCATCTACTAGTGCAGATCTTTACAATGAATTAGCATTTCATTAACCATCTCAATGTACGTCTCCAACAACGGATTTTCCAACAGGTGTTGTCGGATCGTCCAATCATGTCCATTCATGAACTTACGCATTCTCTTCTCTTTGGTGTTTACCTCATCTATCACAAAGTTTGCTAACCGAGTAAACTCTTCATCGTATTCTACCATAATCCTATCTGCCTGAGAAATATTGAGAAACTATCGTCGGATATCTGTCCACTACGCTAAATCTGTCGAATCGTCACGGTCATTGACCTTGATAAGTTGGACTTATCAAGGTCAATGATCGTGACAATTCTGGGGGTGACAACTTCTGTTGTCACGGACTTGTCATGGTCATTAACCTTGACAAGTTCATTAGAATTATCACGATCATGTCATGGTCTATGACCTTGACTAGTTTTATCACGGTCATAAACCGTGATAAACAAGTGACTTTTAATAAAAAAAATTATCACGGTCATTAACTGTGATAAGTTTTATTTATCACGAACTTGTCACGATCAATGACCATGATAATTCTGGGCAGAATTGAAAAAAAATCTGTTGGGCAGTATGGCCACTCCCACTGCCCAGTAGTATATTTGTACCTGTTATAGCAACGTTGTACCTGTTCAAACATCATATATCCAAATAAAATAGAGATAATGGAAATATACATTCAAAACCATATGCATCACGATATAATCCGAATATAATTCAAATGTAACAACCTAAAACAATTCAAATAATGTCGCTACATGTCTTGGGTAAGGTTAGCTCTGAGGAGGTGAGTAGGCCACACGATATACGAATTGACACACCTAGCCCCGCATTGTTCGCGCAACCACAAGGGGGAGTTCTCCTTCCCGGGTATCACATGCATGACGAGAACTTTGGAATCGATTTCTTGAAGCGAACGTCCATGAACTGGCATACCCTAGACAGTATTCGGGCCCCTCAACCCCCGCCATATCCGCTGGCCATCAAATATGCCCAGTAAAAACACGCTCGGCCAACCATGTGTCGACATCGATCGGTCGAAGGGATCCAAATAGGGGAGTGGATCATCAAAGTTCGCACGTGTCGGCGATGAAGTAGCGAGGTCCACATCCTCGTCATCCAGCAACTCCTCCTCCACCACCTTCTCCTTCCCTTTCCCCTTACGATTTTCACCCAACGAATGCTTCATGAATGAGAACATATCTTGGAACATCATCTCCAAACGGGACAGCTTTGCATCATGCGAGTCCACCGCTCGAGTTAACCCAGTGTCGCTCATCTCTAATCCGATGATCCTAGATTTGGCCACCCGCGAGCTCACCCCCTTGTATTCCCCTTATGATCAGTGCCAAGCACTTGGCTGAGTGCGTCTATGGACAAAGATTCCTTATCGGCATCAAACTGCGACTCATGAACTTCCTTAAGCTTTGCCTGAAATGATAAAAAGACCGTGATTAGCAAAATAACTAAATAAAAAAATTATAGCGTAAGTAACAAAAATTAAATTGTCGGATTACTTAAAATCGTGGCCGCAACACTTGGGGACACCTTCTTATCCTTACCCTTCGTCTTCTGAATAGCCACATAAGTATCGGGCCTATGTGGCCTACCCCCAGGGCCACTCCTTTTTCCCTTAAATAAAATAAAGGAAAATTAGTATCGGCCCCGCAAAGTAAAATAATTCAAAATAATATATTTCAATAGTTATCAAAAAATCAAATCTTACCATCATCCTATGCTCCACCTCGTCATAAGACGTCTGACCAGAGTAGTGCACGTCCGTCTTTTTTGCTCGATTTTCCCTCCCCGATTGGCGAGATGCCAATTGTTTCTCCCCAATCTCATTGTCAATGAACTTTTGCCATTGTGCCAATGAGATCGGCTCCTTCGACGGGACGTATTCACGCATTCGGATAATGGACTCTCGGGTCTTCCCAAAGTACCGGGTCCGCATATTTTTCTCCCACGTCTTGTGTTGCTCCCTCAACTGCTCCAAGACGAAATCGCGTAGCTTTAGATCCAGGCTGAATTATTCCTATCCAATAAATGCAATGTTAGTTGCGAATAAATATAAATATAAATATAAATATAAATATAAATATAAATATAAATATAAATATAAAATGAAATTGAAATTGAAATCAAAATTAAAATTAAAATGGAAATATTCATATAAATATAAATAAAAATACATTACATGTAGTGCCACCCAAATAGCTAACTTGAGCACATTTGGCACCTCCCTCCAACTAGTGTACCCCGGGCCGATGATCGTCTTTACCAGCTTGAGGGATCTCGCTAATATCCCCGTTTTGTTCTCTATGACCATCCCCCATTTGCCATATTTGGGGAGCCTAGGGGCCCAGGAGCCCTCGTCGCCTCCGCTTCCACTGAGCCCAGATGACATCATCATAATCAGCATCATCATCCTCGCCTTAATACCCGAAGGAGACATTTTCTGTAAAAAAAAATGTTGTTATTAGTACAAATCAAAATGAATTAGAAGAAGACATGCAAATATGTACAATTACTACAAATACAAATGAATTTTTATTAGTATAAATCATAATATGCACAATTACTAAAAATCTGAAACATCCCCACCCCCACCCCCACCCCTACTGCCCACACACACGCACACAACACAAGAGTGAAAATGATAAAGTGAAAATCAATTAAAATCATTAAAAATGGATTGATAAAGTCCAAATTGGAATATTTATTACAAATTAAAAAGTTTTTTCAAATTCGAGTTATCATAAAAAATGGATTGATATTCGGTAGGAGCAGCCAAGTCATCCACAACACTATTTAGATGCTTTGGCTCATGTAGGACAATTGACTACGGCTCATTGTTGATATACTCCAAGTAAAACACTTGGTTAACCTTTTGAAATGCACAACCAAATGGCTCATCTCTCACGTGGTCGTTGCTCTTCAACTTGGACAAGTCAACCATGATCAAATTGGTGACAGCGTAAACTCTTCTTTTCTAAAAGAGTCGAATGATTGCACACCCTCTTCCCACAACTAATTTAATTCTTCTACCAAAGGAGCCATGTAGACGTCGATGTCATCACTTGGTGCCTTTGGTCTAGGTATCAACAAAGACATCATCGAAAATTCAGGTCCCATACACTGTGAAGGAGGAAGGTTGAATGGGTCTAGGATCACTGGCCATACACTCTGATTGGTGCTTAGATTTCCAAATGAATTGAAACCATCTGTTGATATCGCAAAACGAATGTTGCATTGTTCTCGAGCAAAATCGGGATACTCATAATTCATCCTCCTCCAAGTTGTAGAATCAATAGGATGACGCATGAGACTATCCTCTACTTCTTCCCTAGCATGCCAAGTCATTGCCTTAGATATCCATGGTACTGTGAAAAATCGCTTTAATCTAGTCCCAACAAGAAAATATTTCAACACATTTTGAGGCACTTTTGAGCTTGTGACTTCCTTACCAGTAAATTGGACATATCTAGGTTCATCGCATACCGGACAACGATCGAGATTTTTATACTACTTTCGATATAGTATTCAGTCATACACATAAGCATGAATCAATTTATACTTCATTCCCAAAACTTTCAAATAGCTCTTCATAACATGATAGCTATGTGGAAGCGTATTCTTCTTGGGTAGTAAGCCCTTCACCCATTTTAGAATTTCTATGACGCTATTGTCAGACAAACCGTATTGCGTCTTCAAACTGTGGAAACCAACCATGGCATATAAAGTTATTTGATCTTTCTCACAGCCAGAGTATAACGGTTGGGTCGTCTTAAATTTTAAATTTTTTGTAGTCATCGTCAAGGTTTATCATGATATCTTCAGGAGCACTTGAACCTTGCACATCATCAGTAACCTCATTCTCCTCTGCTTCATAAACTTCGTGCGCATCATCAACTAAATCCTCTAATATATTATGATCTACGTCGTCCCCTTATACATCTACCCTACTTGTTGAAGGTTGTTGTGAAGGTTGTTCGGGGATAAAAGGAACTTTTAATTCACCGTGAAAGCTCCAAAATTGATAATTATCTTGCATACCCGATATTAACAAATGTATTTCAACTATTTTCCACTCAAACACCTTACCATTCTTACACCTAACACACGGACACAAAAACTCTTCCTCATTATGACATCTCTTTGCGTATTTCACAAATTCATTAGTACCTCTACGAAACCCATCCCCCGTTCTATTTATCTCATCCATCCAGTCTTTGTATTTCGGATATCCCATCACAGATACCACAACTAATCACCTATTAAAGGTAAGAAGCGTATATTCATGGATTAGTATAAACAAAACTTAGATTTATTGTATGTTTCATCTAATTATGTCTTATTTATATTCAATTTTTAAATTTCAATTTCAAATTCAAATTCAAATTCAATTTATAATAATAATTCCTATTTCCTCCATCTCCTCTAAAGGGTGAGTGGTCCTATCCCATTCAAGACCGCATCTTTCGATAATATATTTAGCAGCTCATGCACACTGCTAGGATTTGAGAAAAATTCGAAAGCATATCCACATAGTTCTCCAAGTACACGAAGTAGATTAGCAAGTGTGAGTGTTATTTCAATTGATCAATTGAAATAAAAGTCACACTTGTGAATCTAGTATGTACTGACATGACTAAGAATGTGTCTCAAAAGTGCGTACTCTCTAGGCTCAAGTTCAAGCCTGTCGCTCAAGTAATAATCTAATAAGTCGGGTATCGATCCTTAGGGAAATAGGAAAACAGAGTTGTAACGACGTTGTGGACAGACGAAGGAAACCTAACTTCGACTCTAAAGAAAAGTAAAAGATGATTTAATTTGCAAAATAACTACAATTATATGCACCTTTTGAAAATGATTAACTAATGAGATTATGAAAAAAAGAGATGCAATTACTCTAATGTAGAATTTCTAATTTCCTGACTAAAACTGTAACTATGAATGGATAAAAATAGGTCGAGTTACAATCCCCCACACCCTAGTAATTAACTTCATAAGATACTAGATTTAGAATTAAAACTTTAAATGAATCTGACTTCTTAATACTGCTAAATATTACATATATGAGGGATCGTAGCCCGCACAGTACGTAAGCAAAGGTTGAATTAAAATTCGATGTTTATTTATCCTAAGTATTACACATATGAGGGATCGTAGCCCGCACAGTATGTAAACAAAGGCTGAAATAAAGTAGTATCGTATGAACTACGATACAATTCATCTAAGGTTATAATTTTGACATCTATTTCCACTATCGTGAATTACATCGGGTGGGGTTTATGCACCCAACCCTTGAAAACTTAGCCAGACATATGAAAACTGGAAGAACACGGGTTTGGAATGAAAGAAATTTTTTTTCTACTGAATGAAGATGAAGAGTGATCAAATTGCTATTATAAATGTAACTATTGCAATAATTAAAACAAGAATCAGAAAGGTATTACTTAAATTGCAAAACTATAAGAAAACTAGGGTTTCTTCTTGTTCTTCTTCTCTAAAATTTATTACAAAGCTTCCCTAACGAATCAAAAGCCCCCCTTATGTTTAGGTGGAGTTTAAAATTTATAAGCTACGAATAATAAAAGTTTCAACCATGGAGGATTCTAATTTTACAAGTGGATAAGTTTGAATTTTCGAAAATAGAACCGATCCTATTAAGGGGTTCGGTTCCATTCCATCTTTGACAGCCTTTACAGAAAGTTCTTCGAGCATAGGATCGGTTCATTTTTCCTCTCTTTCGGTTCGGTTCCATCTTATTGGCTTTTCACAGGAAGTTCTTCGAGCATAGGATCGATTCATTTTTCCTCTCCTTCAGTTCGGTTCCATCTTTGTAGTGCTTTACAGGAGCTTTCCCATGATGGGATCGATTCTTTTTCCTTCCCTTAGGTTCGGTTCCATCTTTTTTAGGAACTGTTCCTCCTTGTATTTCCTTGAATCTTGTGGTACGGAACTCGTATTGGGATGCTAGTCTTTCCTAAACACTGAATACCTGCGAAATAGATGAAAAATACCCGAAACTCGGGGTACCCATTAGAAACCTGTCGAGAGAAATGATATGATATAAATCCACTCGAATTACATTTTGCGAAGCAATAAAAGCCTCTAAATTAAGGGTATAAATAGGAAGAATTTATGCCTAATCAAACCCCCCTAACTTAGAACTTTGATCGTCCCAATCAATGTAAAAAGAATCAAAACATGGTATAACTGAAAAATGGGATAGAATACCTTTTTCGCGGGCGAGCGATTGCATTTAGCGTATGCAACAAGCCTTGAAACCCCTTGGTTACCCTAGCAGGAGGAGTTGTGTCTTGTGAGGGTTTGTAGTGAATATACCCACAAAATTCGAAAGAAAACTCAAAATACGCAAAAATTGTATAATTCAAACTTTTCCTGAAAATAGTCATCATCATTTCATGTTCAAAAGTCCCAAATCACAGTGCATGTGTGCGGAGTCGAAATTTTAGCCGCGAATTTCTACCGATTGACCATTACGTTACTTATCCGAAAATTTATTTTGATTTCAAAATCTCACAGAATGCTCTTATAAACAAATCACTCGGAATGTGTCTATTCTCTCGGTATGCGTGATTTATAAGAGTGAATGTATTGGACCCAAGTTCACGCATACAAGTATAAAGATGAAAATTTTATGGTGACCGGATATCATCATTGGATTAAGGTTATAAGAAAGCGGGAACATTGCCTCTAATTCATATTTTTTATCTCTTTTATTATCTTTTTATGTATTTTCTCTCCACGCGATAAACAATTTCGTATAAAGTACTCGGTTGGGACTTTTTCGGGTTAAAGGTGTATTGGGTAATATGGGAAAGGTTGGGAACTTCGGAATTGGAAAATATTCCTATGATGTTCGTTAGTGCTTTTTTGGGATTTCACTCATTTGTTCTTTTGATTTTTCTATTTTTTTCTATTTTTCACTATTCTCTTTTCTTGCTGTTTTGTTGAGCATAGTTATTTTTTTTTTTACCCCTTTTTTCTGCACTTTTCAGACTTAATTTCTAGGATTTATCACTTTTCACAATTTCGGGCCAGTTGGGGGTTTTCGGGTTGTCAAACGAAAAGGAAGAAATTTATTTGGCTCAATTTGGGTTACAAAAAGGGGAAAAAAATTTCGCTACTTTTTTTGGCCAATATTTTTGGGTAACAAACGAGGGCCTACTTCATTGTCCAAAATACTATTTGCGTTACCATATGCATTTTGAGATGACTTAAGTTTAGAGATCTATTTTGGCACGTTTTTCAAGGCAAAATCACACACATTTCCCATAACCTATCAAAGTGAAAGGATAGAGATCCTCGACGGCTTATTAGACGCTGAAAAGAACTTTTAAGTTAACAATTACCTCGAATTGATTTATAAATTTCACAAAAATGAAAAGCTCGAATCTCACTGGGGTTGTTAATCTCCACACTTATTCGTTAAGTCGTCTATGTTCACTCAATTTCCATCTTTGGTCAATTCCGGCTTTGTGTATTGTGTTTTTATAAGTTGAGACTTTAAACCGACTTTTAATGATATTTTCAATAAATTTGAATTCCAATTTTTATTTATTTTGAAGAAAAATATTTTTGAATTTTTTAAGATTTTATGATTTTTTTAAAATTTCTGGGCAATTTTGAAATTTTTTGAAGTTCTAGAAAGACGCACTTGTGAGGCCCAACTTAGACTTTTGCATTGTCCTCAAGCAAGAAGTACTAAAATCTAACTCAAAACGAATTAAAAGTGCGAGAAAATAAAACAAACAAATGAGACAGAAATGCAGAATTTTTATAGAAACTGAACAACTGTGTTACAAAGAGTAGGGTAGAACACACAACCAACAATGTTTAAACAACCACCACCATGCACAAACAACAAAATAGCAGACGAGGGCTTCATTGGGGAGGTGGATTTGAGGGGTCGGGTGCGCTGGGATCATAGGGGATGAGAGAGCTAGGGTTGTAGAGAGGGAGGATATAGTGGAGGTGTGAGAGAAATGGTAAGGTAGAGGTGGGTTTTATAGGTGATGGGGAGGGATGGGGGGAAGGAATTTGGAGGGAAAAGGAGAAGGGGTGTTTGGAGGGAAATAGGGGTATGAATGGAGGTAAATGAGGGGATAGGGGGAAGGAATGGTCACCTCGGGAAGAACCAAAATCGCAGAACCCGAACCGATCCAGTTCAGGGGCGGTTCGGTTCGGTTTGGTTCTGGGGATTTTTTTATTTTGCGATATATCAAAATCGAATCGATTCGGTTAGGGGATTCGGTTTGGTTCCATCTCAGGCATAACCCTCTTTCTAGACTGCTGCACTGGAATCCCACACCCTCCAATTTCTAGACATTTTCTCCCTTACTCTCCCACTTAGATTTCTAGATGCCCTCATGAAGTTCTTGTTGGTGCGCATGATCCTAACCCTAACCTCACGTAACCTACCTACGTACTCAAGCTAATCTACCTACACTCAACTACTATACACAAGAATTCACCACATATGCGTCGAGGGTGCGACGACCTCTCAACTCAAGGTCATTTGACCCTGTAAACGGGGTCTGGCAACTAGATGGTGTCGATCTCTTCTACGCACGCCTCAACATATAGATTTAGGCGTTTTCCATTAACTTTGAATGTGTTTCCCCTTTTGGATCTTCCAACTCTACTGCTCCATGGGGGAATACGCTTCGTACAACGATTGGACCAGTCCATCGGGACCGCAATTTACCTGGAAATAGATAAAGTCGGGAGTTATAGAGGAGTGCCTTTTATCCCGGTTGAAAATAGTTTCATCGGATAATCTTATCATGTGATAGTTTCATCCAGGCTTTTGAAATCTTGACATTCTCATACGCATCATTGCGTATCTCCTCTAACTCATTCAGTTGCAGTTTATGAACTTCACCAGCTATTTCCATATCATAATTTAATCTCTTAATGGCCCAATATGCTTTGTGCTCCAACTCAATGGGAATATGACAAGGCTTTCCATACACAAAGCGATATGGGGAATTCCGAGTGGGTTCTTGTATGCGGTACGGTAGGCCCATAGTGAATCGTTCAATCGAAGGGACCAATATTTTCGATCGGGATTGATGGTCTTCTATAATATGTGCTTGATTTCACAATTTGGAAATTCATCCTGTCCATTCGTTTTTGGGTTATAGGTTGTTCCAACATGCGAATGACGCCATACTTTCTCATGAGCTTCTCGAATGTCCTATTGCAAAAGTGCGTGCCATTATCACTTTCGGAGCACCGAAGCGAGAAAGTACGTGTTCCTGCAGGAATTTTATCACCATTTTATTGTCATTAGTCTTGGTAGCTATAGCTTATACCCATTTAGAAACGTAGTCTACCGCGACAAGGATGTATAGGAAACCAAAAGATGGGGGAAAAAGTCCCATGAAGTCAATACCCCAATAGTCAAAGGTCTCAATAATGAGTATCGGGGTTAATGGCATCATGTCTTTTCGAGTAATCACTCCCATCCTTTAACACCTATCGTAAGATTTGCAACAGTTACTCACTTCCCGAAATATTGTGGGCCAATACAACCCACACTGAAGAATTTTAGCGGCTGTCTTTTTCATGAAAAAGTGGCCTCCACAAGCTTCCGAATGACAGAATTGGATGACTTTTGGGATTTCATCATCCTATACACATCGTCGGATGATTTGATCGGCGTAATCTTTAAAAGAAATGGATCATCATAAAAAAACATGCTCAACCAAGTGATGAACCTCTTCTTATCTTGCGATATCCAATCGGGAGGGACAGACCTTGATAAGGTAGTTCACTATATCCACAAACCAGGGCAAAGAAGAGGTAGCAAAAAGTTGCTCATCCGAAAAATATTTGTCTATGGGTTTAGGGTCACTAGGTACGTCGGACGAAATCCTTGATAAGTGATCAAAAATGATGTTTTCTACTCCTTTTTTGTCTTTAATGGAGAGATTAAACTCTTGTAGGAGTAGGATCCACATTATGAGGTGCGGATTTGCGTACTTCTTCGTAAGTAGATATTTTAACGCCGCGTGATCGGTGAAGCAAGTGATGGGAGAAATGATCAGATAAGACCAAAATTTATCGAGAGAGAATACTACTTCTAGTAACTCCTTCTCCATGGTGGAGTAACTGAGTTGTGGTCCGATAAGGGTTCGGCTTGCGTAATAGATGACATGAGCCTTATTTCCTTTTCTTTGGCCCAAAATAACCCCTATTGCATAATCTTTAGCATCACACATAAGCTCGAATGGCAAGGACCAATCTGGAGCTTGCATAATGGGAGTGGACACAAGCATGTTTTTCAGTTTTTAAAAGCGCTTTGGCATGCTTTCGTCCACTCAAATGGGGTGTCTTTCATGAGGAAATTGCTTAAGGGTCTAGCGATGGCGCTAAAGTCCTTAATGAACCATCTATAAAACCCCATGTGTCCCAAAAAGGGGCGCACATCTTTCAGAGATTTAGGTGGGGTTCGATCAGCTATGACATCTATTTTAGCTCGATCAAGCTCGGTCCCTTTGGATGACATGATGTGGCCAAGAACTATACCCTAGGTTACCATGAAATGGCATTTTTCCCAATTCAGCACTAAGTTCTTTTCCACACATCGGGCTAGTACTTTCTCAAGATTAGATAAACATACGTCGAAGGAGAGGCCAAAAACACTAAAGTCGTCCATAAACACCTCTATCACTCTCTCAACCATATCACTGAATAAGCTCAACATGCACGTTTGAAAGGTCGTCGGTGCATTACACAAGCCAAATGTCATACTTTTGTAGGCAAACGTTCCAAAGGGGTACGTGAATGTTGTTTTCTCTTGATCAAGTACATCTACCTCAACTTGATTATATCCGAAATAAACATCTAGGAAGCAATAATAAGGGTGGCCCGCTACTCTTTCAAGTATTTGGTCGATAAATGGTAGGGGGAAATGGTATTTTCTAGTTCCCGCATTTAGTTTCCGGTAATCAATGCAGTCATGCCATCCAGTGGTGGTACGTTGGGGAACTAGCTCTCACTTGGCATTTTCAATCACAGTCATGCCCGACTTCTTCGGGATCACTTGAATGGGGCTCACCCACTTACTATCCGAGATTGGGTAGATAATCTCAGCATCCAACAACTTTATAATTTTAGTCCTCACCACATCTTTCATTATGGGATTTATCCGTCTTTGCATTTCTCTCGAGGGCTGAACATCCTCTTCGAGATGAATCTTATGGGGGAAAATTAGGGGGCTTATCCCCTTTTAATCATCTATACACCAACCAAAAGCATCTTCGTGCTTCCTCAAAATCTTTAATAATTTACCCTCATGCTCTTCATCTAAGCTAGAGGAGACAATAACAGGAAATGTATCACTTTCACCTAAGAAAGCATATTTGACATTGGAGGGTAGTTTCTTCAACCCGAGAGTTGGGAAAGAGTCACTAGAGAGCACCATACGTTCTTCCCTTGGTGGTAACTCTTTGAATCGAGAAACCCAATTAACATCTCTCGCGTCCTCGTCCAACGCTCTCTCATCGAGTAAGCCTCTCAACTCCTATATCTCCCTCTCAAACTCGGTATAGGCGCCCTCACTCTCGTGATTAGAAGCTAGGCAAACTTCTAAGGCATCTCCATAGTAATTTTACTCAAAGTGTTCTTCTACGACCTCCTCAATTAAACTCACCACGTGAAGATCATCTTCTTCCCCTGCTTGTTGGGATATGTTGAAGATGTTTATTTCCAAAGTCATATTACCAAAGGTGATTTGCATTTGCCCATTTCTAGTATTGATCACTACGTTATCCGTAGCTAAGAATGGGCATCCAAGGATAATGGGAACATAATTTTTCAAGGCGAAGGAGGTATCCATGTCCCAAATGACAAAATATATCGGGAAGTAGAAAGTGTCCACTTGAACTATCACATCCTCAACTATACCCATTGGTATCTTCACGGTTCGATCCACTAACTGGAGAGTGATCCTTGCGGGATTAAGATCACCCAGATTAAGTTTCCTATAAATCGAATAAGGGAGAATGTTGACACCTTCTCCCAAATCGAGTAAGGTTTTTTCGAATTTGTTCTCTCCAATGGTGCAGGAAATGGTGGGGGCACCGGGATCTTTATATTTTGATACTAGAAACACGTTATTCTTTACCTTTATCCTCCTCTTGACTGTCAATAAGTCTTTTATGACTTTTGCATCGGATGGAATTTGCCTTATTGCATCGAGAAAAGGTAAGTTCAGCTTTACATTCTTAAGCACTTCTAACACTTCTTCACTTATGGTCCTGTTATGGGTAGGAACTAATCTTTAAGGAAATGGTGCCACGGAGGGTGGTTTCACTACTACCTCGGGCTCACTAGTGTCTTCTTTATCACTCTCTTTCAAGGGGACATCTTCGGCCTCTTTCGTACCGGGCGAAATCTCTTTGTCTTTGGTTGCATCATGTGGAGGAGGTGATAAATCAACGACTCTTCCACTACAAAGAGTAGTCACAACTTGAAATTTCTCCTGATATTTTGTAAAGGTGGAGCTAACACCAGTTAGACCTTGGGGAGGTCTTTAACCCTGGGCAGGAAACTTTCCCTTCTCTTGGATACTCAACGATGATTGAAAATTTGAAATATTCGCATTTATGTTGTTGATCATGCGCTCATGTCTAGCAGTGGTTGCATTATGGATTGGTTTATCATATCCTCGATATTTCTTCGTAGTGGAGTGATATATGGCCCTGGAGGTGGTGGTTCCTGCACATGTTCTTGCATGTGTGGTGCTTTTTGAAAGTGCGATGGTGGAGGAGGGGCAACATGTGAATTAGGATTCAACGCAACATTTTATTGACCATAGCTAAAACCAGGGTGGTTTTTCCATGAAGGATTGTAGGAATTCTCATGTGGTGCACCGAAATTACTCTTAAATCCTCCAATACCACTCACTTGCTCTTAAAGCATAACTTTTTAGGCGGGTATCATCGGGCATTCCTCTATTGAATGTGTCACCTCATAAATAGCACACACCCTTTCAATGGGGTTTGTGATGGATCCATTTGGTCCTCTTTCACATATCTCAAGTATGTCTCGCATTCCTTTCTCAAGTATATCAAGTCGGTTGTCCATCATAGTATTCTTTTCTACGTGAAATAGGTCAGACGCTGATGGAGTGATGGTCGTTTGGCGAATTCGATTATGAGCATTAGTATCAGATGTATCCCATGCTTGGGTAGTCTGGCGACATACGTCAGGTGAAGCTCAGCATCGTTGGCGTCTAAGTCGATAAAGGAACAATCACACATGGTTTCAATGAGTTGCTTGGAATTTATATTCAGCCCGTTATGGAAGAAGGAAATGATTTGCAATTTATAAAGTCCACGATGAGGGAACAAAGTGATTAACTCATTAAAACACTCGTAACATCGATCAAATGACTCATTTTCTAGTTGTTGGAAGGTTTGAATTTGAGCCTTGATGGAGTTCGTTCGATGTGTAGGGAAGAATTTCTTGAGAAATTTAGATTGTAACTCGTTCCATGATGAAATCGAGTTTGGTGGTAAAGAACATAGCCAGGTCTTAGCCTTGTCCTTTAGAGAGAATGGAAAGAGTTTAAGGAGGATCACATCTTTTGTGCGAGTTTGATCGCTGAGGGTCTCGCACGCCTCCTGAAATTTCATGATGTGGAGATATGGCTTTTATGAATCCATTCCATGGTAATTGGGAAGTATCTGAATCATCCCATTCCTAAAGTGAAATTGCCCTGCATTATACGGGAGTAAAATGCATCCCGGAGTGACAATGCGCTCGGGATATAAGATGTCTCTCAAAGGGAGGTACGGGGTCTATTCCTCACCGGCGGCTGCACTACCGTGTTGTGAGATGTATCTCTCACTTAATGACTCCGTGTCCTCACTTGGTGCGCTCGGATCCTGCTCTGAAGTGTTTCCTAAAAGGGAAAACGGAGTGTTATTTGCGATTGAGTGTGACAGTGTGGGAGGTGGAACCCAAAATTATGGAGCGTTAGGAGTATGAGGGCTATCAGGGTCGTACTCAACTATCAAGTTTTCGTGAATGTGGGTTGGAGTATTATGGGGAGTTGGAGTGA
Source organism: Sambucus nigra (assembly GCA_949130495.1). Taxonomy (NCBI): domain Eukaryota; kingdom Viridiplantae; phylum Streptophyta; class Magnoliopsida; order Dipsacales; family Adoxaceae; genus Sambucus; species Sambucus nigra. Next base: position 443,808,579 of record OX422222.1, on the reverse strand, counting down.
GTTCAGAATTTTACATTAACATGCTTATGAGAGATGAGGTATCTTTTTGTGCTTCTGATTTTTGATATTTTTTGATTTTTTGATTTTTTTTCTTTTTTTTTTTTTTTTTGGATTTTTGGAAATTTTTGGTCAAAGTTTTAGATTGACTTGATCTAATCCAAAGTCTACCTAAGTTCGCGGCAATGGCGCCAAAAACTTGACGCGACTAAAAATGTGTCTCAGAAGTGCGCACTCTCTAGGCTCAAGTGCAAGCCTGTCGTTCAAGTAATAATCCGATAAGTCGAGTATCGATCCTCAGGGAAATAGGACAACAGAGTTGTAACGACATTAGGCAGAGAAAGGAAACCTAACTTCGACTCTAAAGAAATGGAAAAGATTATTTGATTTGCGAAATAACTACAATTATATGCACCTTTTGAAAATGATTAACTAATGAGATTATGAAAAAAATGCGATGCAATTACTCTAATGTAGAATTTCTAATTTCCTAACTAAAACTGTAACTATGAATGGAAAAAAATAGGTCGGGTTACAATCCCCCACACCCTAGTAATTAACTCCATAAGATACTATATTTAGAATTAAAACTTTAAATGAATCTGACTTCTTAATATTCCAAAGTATTACATATATGAGGGATCGTAGCCCGCACAGTACGTAAGCAAAGGTTGAATTAAAATTTGATGTTTATTTATCCTAAGTATTGCACATATGAGGGATCGTAGCCCGCACAGTATGTAAGCAAAGGATGAAATAAAGTAGTATCATATGAACTACGATACAATTCATCTAAGGTTTTAATTTCGACATCTATTTCCACTATCGTGAATTACATCGGGTGGGGTTCATGCACCCCAACCCTTGAAAACTTAGCCAGACATATGAAAACTGGAAGAACACATGTTTGGAATGAAAGAAAACATTTTTTCTACTGAATGAAGATGAAGAGTGGTGAAATTGCTATTATAAAAGTAACTACTGCAATAATTAAAACAAGAATTAGAATGGTATTACTTGAATTGCAAAACTATAAGCAAATTAGGGTTTCTTCTTGTTCTTCTTCTCTAAAATTGATTACAAAGCTTCCCTAACGAATTAGAAACCCCCCTTATGTTTGGGATGAGTTTATAATTTATAAGCTACGAATAATAAGAGTTTCAACCATAGAGGATTCTAATTTTAGAAGTGGATAAGTTCGAATTTTCGAAAACAGAGCCGATCCTATTAAGGGGTTCGGTTCGGTTCCATCTTTGACAGCCTTTACAGAAAGTTCTTCGAGCATAGGATCGATTCATTTTTCCTCTCCTCCGGTTCAGTTGCATATTGTTTGCTTTTCAGAGGAAGTTCTTTGAGCATAGGATCGGTTCATTTTTCCTCTCCTTCGATTCGGTTCCATCTTTGTAGTGCTTTACAAGAGCTTTCCCAAGATGGGATCGGTTCTTTTTCCTTCCCTTTGGTTCGGTTCCATCTTTTTCAGGAACTTGTAATACCCCGTAATTTTAATGACTCTTAAAAATTGGTTATATTTTAAATTAATGGATTAATTGGATTTTAATATTAATTAATTCATTTGGGTTTTATCCGAATTGCGGATATTAAAATGGATGATTCTGAATATTACTTAAAGATATTTAGGTAATATATGAATGTGATGTTATTGATATGGCTATGAGTTATTAATTCAGTAATTTGAATTTTTAGTCAGACGCGGTATGGGACGTGTCGGGACTAATTTGTTAAATTAAATAAAGACTTATTTTTATATCCACCTTATAGTCATTTCGAATGCGTCGTTGTGTCCGGAAGGGTTGAAATAGTCAGAAAAGTCTATTTGGATGTTGGTTTTGAGTCTCGGGTCATTTGGAAATGAATAGACAACCCAAAAGGGCATTTTGGTCATTTTTATAGGGGGTGAATAGTGATTTCGGATTTTGTCCTATTATAAGTATTTGGAGATTAAGTGTAGGCGGGTTATTCATCTCTTCTACACAAAATAGAGAAGTCATCTTCCTAGAGAGAGTGAAAGGTTGCTTGGGAAGAGAAGAGTTTACTTGGGAAGGAGAAGAACTAAGAACCAAGGGTTACCACCACCAATCACCACAGGAGGTTGATCGAAGAAGGGAGAACCACCTGTGATATACTACACCAAAGGATCAGACCTTCATTAGAGGCAAGTTTCTGATAATGGGAATCTAAGTTTGTATATTGTCCATGTTAGAATAGTTATAAAAAGAGATGATTTATCATGTTTGGAAGATAATAATGGAGTGTTTAAATGGATTTATGGAAACTGAAATATATATGAATCAAACTCATGTTGTAGGTAGTTAGTAATCCACGAAATAATCATAAATCTGTTGAAGAAATTATGAAAACCATTGATGTGTTCTTGAAGATATTATGTTGATAATTTTCTAGAAAAAGAGGATATAAACATGCTTTGTTTAGATGATTAGAAATCATTTATATATGTTGATATATCATGTAGTAAGGATTATAAGTCATTTGGGATGTTAATATGAAGGTTTTAATGATAAAAAATGGCTAAACCCGTAGTTGCAGAAATGCAGAAAAATTGGACTGTTACCTGGGCGATCGATCGATCGACCCCCTGCCTTCGATCGATCGACCTCCCCAGGATTGTTAAAGTTGTTCATTTTTAATGTTGTTTCTTATCCCAAAATTTTTGTAGATCTTTGGTGATTTTTAATTGGATATTATAGGACTTAGAGAAGATCATTAAGCCCTAGATAAGATTTGAATTGATTTGATTGGGATTTAATTGATTATAATTATGTTAATTAAATTGGAAGAAATTTCTGTTGCTAGATTCATGTATTGGATTCTAAGTTGTATGCTTGAGGATTAAGGATAGGTCCAGTAGGGGAGATTTAATATAACACCTGGGTAGCGTTAGGGTTACAATTTGAACATCAAGGACTGAGTTTAAGCTCATTATTGTTTGTGCAAGGACTGAGTGTAGTACAAGCGCTTAGTGGTATGGCTCCTGGATAGAGATGGGAGTTTAGACCACATTTGGTTGAAAGAGGGGATGAAGTTATCCCGATTGCGTATTTGAAGTTGACAAACCTCCACGATTAACAAAGTTAAGTAGTAGTGTATTGGAGGGGTTCCTTGTTTGGATTTCTCTTGCGAGACACCCCACGCATGAAACTAATAACCGTTGGGAGTCAAAATAAGTTAGGTCTTTAGGATATGAGTTTATAACCTTTGCAATAAATTCGAGTTTTATGTGGGTAATCATATCAATATTATAATGAAAGTTGTACGATAGGGTGTATGGGCGCCCTGGATGGTTGGATTGTGGTATTTTTCATAAATTATGAAACTGTAAGTAGTTGTAACTTCAGGATTTATTTGTTTAATACGTGAGGATTTCTTTTTACCAAACTTTGTCACAAGGATGGTATAGGGAAGAATGCATAAAGTTTAAATTCGATTCAGTTGAAACTATATGGTGAGACTTAGTGTAACATCGATAGGGATTTTCATTAATGTACTATGTGGGCGGTACTACTTAGATTTCTTACGATGTTAGATTTATACTCGGAGTTGACCTTACCAGTATGATTTGCCTTTCCGAATTTCGGGATGAAATTTTGTTATAAGGGGGAAGTATGTAATACCCCGTAATTTTAATGACTTTTAAAAATGGGTTATATTTTAAATTAATGGATTAATTGGATTTTATTATTAATTAATTCATTTGGGTTTTATCCGAATTGTGGATATTAAAATGGATGATTCTGAATATTACTTAAAGATATTTAGGTAATATATGAATGTGATGTTATTGATATGGCTGTGAGTTATTAATTCAGTAATTTGAATTTTTAGTCAGACGCGGTATGGGACGTGTCGGGACTAATTTGTTAAATTAAATAGAGACTTATTTTTATATCGACCTTATAGTCATTTCAACTGCGTCGTTGCGTCCGGAAGGATTGAAATAGTCAGAAAAGTCTATTTGGATGTTGGTTTTGAGTCTCAGGTCATTTAGAAATCAATAGACAACCCAAAAGGGCATTTTGGTCATTTTTATAGGGGGTGAAATTTCGGATTTTGTCCTATTATAAGTATTTAGAGATTAAGTGTACGTGGGTTATTCATCTCTTCTACACAAAGTAGAGAAGTCATCTTCCTAGAGAGAGTGAAAGGTTGCTTGGGAAGATAAGAGTTTACTTGGGAAGGAGAAGAACTAAGAATCGAGGGTCACCACCACCAACCACCACCGGAGGTTGACCGGAGAAGGGAGAACCACCTGTGATATACTACACCAAAGGATCAGACCTTCATTAGAGGCAAGTGTCTGATAATGGCGATCTAAATTTGTATATTGTCCATGTTAGAATAGTTATAAAAAGAGATGGTTTATCATGTTTGGAAGATAATAATGGAGTGTTTAAATGGATTTCTGGAAATTGAAATATATAGGAATCAAACTCATGTTGTAGGTAGTTAGTAATCCACAAAATAATCATAAATTTGTTGAAGAAATTATGAAAACCATCGATGTGTTCTTGAAGATAGTATGTTGATAATTGTCTGGAAAAAGAGGATATAAACATGCTTTTAATTCAATCTCTTGATGATTCTAGGATGTTTAGATGATTAGAAATCATTTACATATGTTGATATATCCTGTAGTAAGGATTATAAGTCATTTGGGATGTTAATATGAAGGTTTGAATGATAAAAAATGGCTAAACTCGTAGTTGCAAAAATGGAAAAACTGGGTTGTTACCTGGGCGATCGATCGATCGACCCCCTGCTTTCGATAGATCGACCTCCCCAGGATTGTTAAAGTTGTTCCTTCGTAATGTTGGTTCTTATCCCAAAACTTTTGCAGATCTTTGGTGATTGTTAATTGAATATTATGGTACTTAGAGAAGATCAGTAAGCCCTAGATGAGATTTGAATTGATTTGATTGTGATTTAATTGATTAGAATTATATTAATTAAATTGGAAGAAATTTCGGTTGCCAGATTCATGTGTTGGATTCTAAGTTGTATGCTTGAGGATTAAGGATAGGTCCAGTAGGGGAGATTTAATATAACACCTGGGTAGCGTTAGGGTTACAATTTGAACATCAAGGACTGAGTTTAAGCTCATTATTGTTTGTGCAAGGACTGAGTGTAGTACAAGCGCTTAGTGGTATGGCTCCTGGATAGAGATGGGAGTTTAGACCACATTTGGTTGAAAGAGGGGATGAATTTATCCCGATTGCGTATTTGAAGTTGACAAACCTCCACGATTAACAAAGTTAAGTAGTAGTGTATTGGAGGGGTTCCTTGTTTGGATTTCGCTTTGCGAGACGCTCGACGCATGAACCTTAACGACGTCGGGAGTGGAGAGATGTTATAGGATGTGAGGACGTTGATTTTGTTGAGAAGTCATATAGTGTGAATGAAACATTATAGACTATGATCCATGTGATGATGGTATTCAATCCTAGTTGATAGAGGATGTGTTTATAAGAGATTTGAAACTATCGGTTTTAACCCTAATTAGAGGGGGAGTTTAATTCGTAGTAATTCGGGAGATATGATGATATGGACCAGTAGGATATTAGTGACTTCTTACTGAATATATGTCGAGGAAAAACCTATTTGAACCTTGAGTATTGAGTGAGGCTCGGGGATAATTAAATTAAGAAGTAAAGTTGTGATATTTTAATACGTGGGATCTAAGAGATATAATGCTACGTATGGGAAATATCTTAGGGTAATGTGAGTACCTTGTTGATATTATATTATAGGTATGATAATGCCTATTTGATTGATTGATAATTTATGTGTATGACATACCTAGCTTACTTGCTATCGACGGGAGATTTGCGCGTGAGGGCAGTCATATCCTGATGAATCCATGGGATTTTTGATTGGTCGCTCAAGAACATAGGTCTGTGAAAGACTTATCTAGGAGTTGATAAGTCCCCTGACTGTGGGTACGTAGGTATGTGCGTGACCCATGGATACGAGAACTATGTTCACCTCCAATTTGTATGTTGTTGTTTGTGGTTCGAGAAATCCTTATCGAACCTTTAGTCCCCTATTGTGCGATCAGCGATGATGGGACGTGATAGCAGAGTAATGCATTGCACCGCAGCTGTGACTTGGGGTGATGTATTATATATATATATATATATATATATATAATGAATTAAATGAATGAATGGTTATATTGTGGTTAAATCATGTACTGCGTGATAATTGTAAATAACAGTGAATTGAGAAAATAATTGAAGTAAGTTAATGAATATTTATTGAAGATCTTAATTCATATTAATGAAAAACGATTCATATAAATGAGAAGTGTATAAGAATGATTATATAACGTATGGTATGGGACATAAAGGGTTATGATATGGGAATGGAATCATATTATGTAATTGGTGAAGAGGAACTATTAACTAGGAGGTTAATAGGAAACGTTAAGTGTGCACTCTAGTTGAGAGGTGAGAATAGCAAGTGAGAGTCTGGATACTAACATGTACATAATAAATGCTTTATTGCACTTGTTAAATACTTGTTGTTTTAAAAATCATTTTCACAATCGGGCTCTGACCCATTTCCTTGCATATTTTCTTTTCTATTGTACCTTCTATATCAGGTGTCTAGAAATAAGGACTCCAACCTTAGCGGATTACGACGAGCTATGGAGCTATGGAGTTTTTCTTAGATGCCTATCTTCATTTGATTCATAATATTCTTATTGTTAGGGCACGTCGCCCAAAAAGGATTCAGTTATCTCTTTTCTATCGGAGTCAAATACTATTGTGTTCATGTCATTTTAAATACATTTGTTATTGTTGGGATTACTGTAATGGATTAATATTATTTGGGAATGTTTATTCCAATTGCCTTTAAATTCGTTTGTGTTATATGTTCAGTTATTATTGTTTTATAATAATTTAAGTTGTGTTATTCGTAAACTAAAAAAAAATGGATTTTGTTGAAATTAAAATTTAGAAAGTTTTTAACACCAGCTTAATTGGGTATGGGGTGAGTTGTAAATGTTTTCGACAGTGATGCTAAGAATGAGCCAACTGTATATTCTGTTTTAATTTGGTATGGGACTGGCCACCCGGTATTTAATTAGGCGGGGTGTTACAGAACTTTTCCTCCTTGTATTTCCTTAAAGCTTTTGGTACGGAACTCGGATTGGGATGCCGATCCTTCCTAAACACTGAATACCTGCGAAATAGATGGAAAATACCCGAAACTTGGCGTACTCATTAGAAACTTGTCAAGAGCAATGATATGATATAAATTCACTCGAATTACATTTTGCGGAGCGATAAGAGCCTCTAAATTAAGGGGATAAATGGGAAGAATTTATGCCTAAACATGTACCCAGAGAACATTAGGATTCGACTGCATAACTTCCTCCAAAAGTAACAACTTTAAGCCACTAATAATATTATTATTTAGAAATTATGCAGTCCTAAACTATCCAAATGGGACAATTCGATAGATCTCATTACAGGGGTAATGACTCTCGAACGGGTCTGAGGGTTATTGAATGCGTACGCATAAGAACTAGAAGGCTAGTATCTATGCGCACTATATGTAATTTCAAGTATGTTTCATTTGATTATCATACTATATATATATTGTTAATTATAAAAAGTAATTTTAAAAAAAAGTTGAAAAATCCCACCCCCATATGGATAACAATCCAGTGGTCATGCCATTTTTAAAATTAACAAACCCAACATCGATCCACTATAATCCAACCGCAATGGCAACAACAAATGTGTATCCTTTACTCCTTCTAATTCATCTACTCAATTAATTATTTTCATCAATTAAACTAACAATTAAAGTATATAATTATTAATTTACTAATTTACAATGAGGGGAAATCCTAATTGCATATGAAAGGGGCACTAATTATTAATTTATAAAAAAAATTAACAACCAATCAATATTAAATCAATCAATTCTTTTACAAGGGGGACTACAATTTGAGGGGAAATATATAATAAAACAATAAAAATTTAATTAAAAAAACACACACACGCACACACACCCCACCCCGTCCTACCCGCACCCCCCAGCCCTGCCCCCTGCCCCTTCACCACTGCCACTGCCCACCACATGCACACACACACACACACATATACACACGCACATACACACACACGCACATATACATACACACGCATATATACACACACAAACACACACACATGCACAAACACCCCATCCCCTCCCCCAGCCCTGCCTCCCCCCCCCCCCCCCCACACGCATATATACACCACACACACACACATGCACATTTACATACACATATATACACACACACGCACATATACATAAAAATATATATAAATGGAGGAGAGAGAGAGAGAGAAAGATAAAACATACCAAAGTTGTAGAGAGAGAGAGAGAGTGTGTGAAGTTGCTAGAGAGAGAGAGAGGGAATGAGAATCAGTGGGAAAAATGAAGATGGAGGGTTTTTTTTACTGACGGAATTATCACGGACATGTCACGGTCATTGACCGTGACAACTTTATATGATTATCACGGTCAATGAACGTGACAAGGTATTGTCACGGTCATTGACCGTGACAAAAAACACGTGTTTTTTTTTGTCACGATAAATGACCGTGACAAGGATGGCCGGTTGAAGGGTGTCAATTTGAACATTTTGGTGTATTGGTCTGAATAGCGGATGGAAAATACTTGCGGTCAAACCGTACCCAAAATTTCCTAATACTGTCGTCGGATCTCCCCAAGTTATCCTACTTTTCTTCTCTACAGATATAGGATTTTCGAAATGAGTTGTGGATGAAACTACCTGCTACTCTTAGGTTAAATAACGTTAATCCTGATTTTAGGCTAATGGCCAAGTCCAAATGACCCGAAGACCCCTGTGTGAGCCCGGTTATGCTTAAAAATATCTCGAGACCCAATTAATATCCCCGAGTACTCTTTTCTGACTATCTAGACCTATCCGGAATCAACCTCACACTCGGAATCATCATCCGAGTTATTCTATAAAATTCTCCAATTTCCACCTGAAAATACGACACATGAAATTTTAAAAATAACCCGAATTAATTAAAAATCTAAATTCTCAAAATTACCAATTTAATTTAAATTCGATATCCTCATAAACACGGGGTGTTACATACTAATGCTTACGAAACCAAATAGTTCGATGGTTTGGGGACTAACTTACAAAATAGGATGGAATTAGACACCCATCCTGACCTCTCGATATGTCATGGGTAAATGTTAATCTTTTCCTTTTAGACTCCGTGATGTATGTGCACATGTGTATAATATAGGTGGACAATGGAATCATTCAACTCGCACCATGGAAAAGGACGGAGTGAATTCATCCTCAGGAATGTTCTCAAAAATAATATTCAAAATATTATATGAGTGTTTGTCGAACCACAAGTCGCTATGGGAGAGAGAATGTGTGTATCAGACGAAACACGAGCATGTAAGAACATGAGATTCAGAGAAGAATACACACACACACACACAATATATATATATATATATATATATATATATATATATATATATATATATATATATATATATATATATATATATATATATACACACTAGCTTGTTGCCCATGCTTGAAGGCACGAAGAATATTTTCCAAAGTACGTAATTACAAAACGACAAAAATTTCCAAAGTATATAACTACAAAATGGCAAAAATTTCATTCCCCGACAAAACAAAGTGTTATGTATTTCAGTTTGTTTCAGAAGGTATAAATTTAAGAATATTCTTATGCTACTTTTTAACCCCTTATAATCTTTAATATCTTGTATAGAAATAAAAATTATCGGCTTGGCGTATTTGCTTACTTGTTTTCATCCCAGATGGATGAAGAACCCGAAGAAGATCAGTTACTACTCGCGACTTTGAACTTTTATTCACTTCAACCTCCGAAAGTATTCACAGTTACGTACGCATGGGTTGAGACTGACAAAGATGGTAATCACGTTGCAATATCTACACCGCAACCTATCAGCTTTTATGAACTCCGATTGTTTCTTCAATGTTTTAAATTTATGTATGGCATGAGTGATTAATATTGTATTTTCTTTTATTGTTAGACTCTGATATGTAATAAGATGCCTAATAAAATTCTTTTCAATTCTGCGGCATTAAAATTTTGGTTGTATTTCATTTTATTCTTATTTATCATTAAAAGCATAAATATTCGCAGATGCGACAACATGGTATCTGAGAGTAACCGGGTTTTATGCGTATACGGGACACCTATGAGAATCTTTTCCTACATCTCCTTATTACATTTTATTACTCAAACAATTTTTTCGCAATAAACATTTGGGACGATATTTATCCCGACATTCTTGATTCAACACATGCACGCTTTGAGAGAGCCATCAAAGAGGTGGGATATGTCAAACTATGCCAACACATATGAAGCATTGACTGGGATTGGGTGATTTCTACCCCAAAGATCAAGCACATTTAACTAATTGGGACCTTAACGGGAGAAGCTCAGGCCACTCAACAAGCAAAAAGGTTTCCTGAAGATCCAGAATTTCTACGGCAAGCAATCCATCTCGCGTGGGACGTAGTGCTTCCCAACGAAGTTTTTGCAATTCCTCCTAACTCCCCCATAGACTATGGATCGCTTTCTCCCGTCACTACAATCTTTACTCCTACTGATACCACCACATCACCAGACTCCTTCAATGATGACTTCAATCCTTCATAAGATGGTGATGGTCCCACATATGAGCAAGTAGTTCCACAAATGGATTAAACTGATCGCCAGTATGTGGATGTAATTAAATAAAATTTCAAGTGTGCAAGTAGATGACCTTAACAACCTTAGGGTAACCTATTAGTTCTTTTATTATTTTTTCGTATGTGTTGTAAACTAGACCTAACGGCTATGTACTTTTTCCTTTCGTTTGTTTCCTTTTTATGATAACTATGTACTCAGAAATCTAATATGATATAAAATAATGAGTTGTTGCTATATCCTTACTTGTAATTTATCTATTACAATTTTGTCTATATAGGATGGTCATTACTTGAGCAACTACCTGTAGAAAGAAAGAAGAACAATATATTCCCCAAATGTCAAATCCAACTACCACAAATGAAGGAATCTTAAGTTGTCTTCAAGAATTAATCACCCTAACCCAACGACAACAAACTATAACTCCACCTCATGTGAATAATGAAATTCCCAACGAAACTCGAAGGATTAATGCTCTTAAGTAATTTCTAATACATAAACCCCTAGTATTTCTTAGAAAGCCTAGCTCGGTGGAAGTCGAGAAATGGATTCGAAAATCCCTCAATGCACTTGACGAATTTGGTATTATCCCTTAACTTGGGATAAAGTTATCTTTTTACCTCTTTGAAGGAGAAGCAGACTTTTGGTGAAAATCCATTACACTTTCCCGTAAAGTGACTGAACTAACCTAGGGACAATTTGGAGATATCTTCTATAATAATTACTTTTCATAGTCCATAAGAGATCAAATGACTGTGGATTTCTTAAACCTACAACAGCAACAAATGACAATGGCCTAGAATGAAGCCAAGTTCACTAAACTATCTCGATATGCCCAATAATACATTAACACTGAGCCAAAAAAGTGCATACATTTCAAACAAGCTTTATTAAAAACCATAAAATCTTTGGTTATCCCATTGCAGATTCAAGAGTTTAACCACATTATCAAAATATCCTCTATTAGAGAGAAATTCCGTAGTTACTAACCCATCCCGTATTCCTATTCCTTCCCGAAATCCCTATGCTATTAGGAATCAACCAAATGAACAAGATCACCCTTACAAAAAAACCCAAGGATAGAAGAACATTTAGGCAAATTCAACATATTACTAGCAGACCTTTTATACGTTGACATGAATGCAATCAAGTAGGACACCTGAGACCCCAATGCCCAAATATACAAATGACTCCTCCATCTACCTCTCCTAACTATATCAAACCTCCTTTCAAAAATCCCACTAATAACTTTAACCATCCGCCGTAATCAAATCCTCATGAATGAAATAAGGAATTAGTTACTAAGAATCAAAGCCATAATTCCTTCCTTTCCCCCAGCTAAAAATCCAAATTATGACAGTGTTGTCGAAGGTAATCTTCCTTTTTATAATATTTCAGCACATGTTACCAATTGAATCTGTAAACATCATACCTTATGTTTTGGAGATAGGATACTAACCCTAGACTTAATCGTCCTTGATTTTATCGAATTCGATTTAATCATAGGAATGGATGTTTTATCTCAAAATTAGGGCCCACATTTACTGTCATACAGAGACGGTAACATTCAAATCACCTCAACAAACTTAGTTTTGTTTTAGAACATTTTGAAATCAAGGTCAAAGATTTAGAACCCTAAATTTAAAATTTTAGAGGTTGAAGATGAATAAACCACATGCGTGCGAGTGAGTCATACCAAGCGCATCCCAAATTTTACTAGGGGCGTGCCCCATTAATTTTTTTTTATTTTTTTCCAATATTTTTTATTTTTTAATTCTGAACAAATTGGTATATTACATCACCCTATTTGGATTTCTGGAAAGTGTTTTCTCTAGAAAGTCAGTTTTAAGTTTAAATTTAAATTTTATATTTACACTTAACCACGCTTACTTTTTCAAGTATCTTAAAACTTCCCCAAATTTTTCTGTAATTACTTGATTATAATTAAACTTACTTTGTCTTCTGGCACTTATTTTAAATCCTAATGAATAAGGAGAAAATATTTAATTTAGAAATATTTTCAAATATTTTTACACTGAAATCCTTTTTAATTTCTATCATGCTACATTATAGAAACATTGTTTTCGACCTATATAGCCAATTTACACTTGTTATGCTTTTAGACTACCTAGTCTACTAGAAATTTAGCCACTCAACTAACCGAAATTCATAATACTCAAAGTATGTGATTTAAATTTCAATATTAGATAATTTTGAACTTATGTCTTTCACTCATTGATTGTTATATCACTTTGTGATATTTTTGATCTCCAATTTTAATACGAACTTCTTTGAGTAGTTCAAACTCATACCGTAATATTGATTCCCTCGACATTGTGAATTATTCTCGAACCCAATAAACTGTTATACCATATCACTAAACTTTTTCACCGTGGTAGGACTCTATAATCTATTATTAATTGCATATAAACCTGTAATTTATTATCCTTATCAGTAAAAAACTCTAGTAGTATAGGGACCTCTTCCTTTTCCAATACTTTGATCCAATACAAAGATGTGTTTCCTGAAGACTTCCTTGGATTCCCTCCTCCTCGAGAGATTGAGTTTTTCATCAACCTATTACCTAATACTAACTTCGAACACAACTGGAGGACTTACTTAGTAAATGATTTAAATTCCCCATCAAATCCCTATAGGGAGACACAATATTATTCGTGCAAAAGAAAGGCGAATATTTTTGGTTATGCATTGATTTCCAAAAATTGAACAAGTTAACATAAAAAATACCCATTGCCTATGATAGGATATTTGTTCGATCAACTACGAGGAGCAAGAATATTTTCCAATATTGATTTATGATCTAGTTATCACCAGTTACGCGTGAAGGAAGGAGATATATACAAAACTGCTTTTTAAACCCGCCATGGCCATTTTTTAGCTTTTTGTCATGTACTTTGGTTTTACCAATGCACCTGCTGCCTTTATGGATTGAATGGATATAATATTTTGACCTTTCTTGGACCAGTTTATGATTGTGTTCATCGACGACTTTTTAATTTATTCTAACACCTGAGTAGAACATGAAGAAAATTTTGATACAGTACTTGAAACTCTTCGTAAGCATCAGTAGTATGCGAAAAAAATCAATTGTGATGTACTCATGATAGAAGTGAAACTTATTGGACATGTAGTTATGAAAATAGAAATATAAGTCGATTTAGCCAAAACCACTGTAGTATTTTAATTTCCTCAAGCAACCACCATCACAGAACTACAAAGTTTTTTAGGTCTTACCGGATGCTATCGGCATTTTTTCTATGGATTTTCCCAAATAGGCCTACCACTGATGAAGTTAACCAGAAAAGATGTCTGATTCATATAGAACCCAGAGTGGGAACAAAATTTTCTCATTTTGAAAGAAAAATTAACCAGTGACCCTATCTTAACCAGTCCTTCCAATAATATCAGTTGCGATGTTTATACATACGCCTCCTTACAAGGACTCAATTGTGTATTGATGCAACAAGGTAAAGTAGTTGAGTAAGGTTCTTATAGACACCACATTCTAGGACACCCTAACCCTCCTCTTAGGTTCCTAGAACTTACCCATTCACCATAAACCCTAGGTCATAATCTAGAGGCCACCGAGCACTCTCGAGCCCCGTTTGACTATGATCAACTTCATCATCAGAGCAAAAGCTCAACGAATCTTCGAAGGTTTCTAAATTCCCTTTCTAATAAACTTCCCCATCCATAAATCAACCTTACGATTCAGACAAACGAACCATTTTACTATCAAAAATGGATTTGGAGGCCATCGGGTGCTCCCAGGCCCCAATCAACTTTCTCGTCAGAATGAAATCTCATTGAATCTTTGAAGTTCCCTGAATCACCTTTCCAACGATCCACCCCGTGTACAAATAGGCATTACAATTTGGACGAACGTCTCCCAAAAATTGATCCAGAGGCCACTGGGCACTCCCAGGCTTCGTTTGAATTTCATCAACTCTTCATCTTGAAATATAATTAATGAATATTTAAAGGCAATTGAAAATTCTTTCCAACGCTCCATCTCACGTGCGAATCATCCTTACGATACGAACGAAAGCCCCGTTTTACTCTAAAGGGTCATTGGGCGATTTTAGGACCCATTTATCCAAATTCAACTCTCTTAACTAAGAGAAGCTCTTTGAAACATCGAAGAGTCTTACATAACCTTTCTGCAGGTCCATCCCGTGCACGAATTGGCATTATGATTTGTACGAATGATCTATTTTCCTCCGTAAATTTCTTGTATAAGAAATCGTCCGGCACTTCCGAGCCACTTTTGACCACACTCCATTCCTAAACCTGGGAGCGTCCCAGTGTATTCTTAAAGGAATCTGAAATAGCCTTTCCAAAGGTAGGCCGCATGCATGATTATAACTTACAAATTGCATTTTATAACCATTTTTTGGGGAAATCTTCATGAGACTGCCGAATGCCAAATCCATTTCTCGACCTATCGGCAGTATGTCTGGGATATCTTACTAATAGGTAGGTCAAGTACAATGACAATCTTTAACCCTTGACCCTATATAAGTAGATCATTAGCTCACTTCGAAAGGCACCTTAAAAATCTGTCTCTCAGAGATCTCAACTACATTCTCTCAAAGTTAGTGTGGTTTCCCTATTAAGACCTCTCCTCCACATTCCATTTCAACCCCTTTCACTACCAATTTAGTAAAATCCCTTCCCTCTCCTCCTACCTCCTTCATCCATTTGCAAGAGAATCCATTTGTAGTACCTCGTGGTTTTAATGCATTATTAATTACTTGTGTGTGCGCGTAATCAAAATGATTTAATAGAGAAATTAAATTAATGCATAATTAATTACCTATATGTGAGAAATAAAATAATTTAATAGGGAAATTAAATTGACTTATGATAAATATTAATTAGAGTGATAATTTATCTACATATATGTTTACTAGCGTGAAGAGTAAATATGAACGTATTATTTTAAATTATGTCGTTAGTGAGTGATAGCGACTACTTTACGAATTTTGAGCATGGGACTTAAGAGTTGGGTGCGAAAAGTATATTTTAGATAAGTGACTCGGATGGCCATTTTGAGTGCACCAATGTTTCCAAATTTGTCGAAGTAGTTTGAATGAAGTACCCGAAAGTTATATTTGTGTTTCTAAAGTTTTTAGACCATTAGTGACTCGAAAAAGGGTATTATGGTCATTTTACACACTAGGTTTTAATTAAATCCGAAAAATTACCCTTAAATTATAAATAGAAAGGGTTAGGGATTAGTCTTCTCTTTTGTGTGTATAAGATAGGTAAAGAGAGAAGAAGAAGAAGAAGAAGAAGAAGAAGAAGAAGAAGAAGAAGAAGAAGAAGAAGAAGAAGAAGAAGAAAAAGAAAAAGAAGAAGAAAGGAAGAAGAAGAAAAAGTTTGTCACCTTCTTCATCAACACCTCCCTACACAAACCAAAGGCAAGTTAGTCTAGATTGTTAAATCCTGAATGTTTGATGAAAAAGTGTATGAACATGAGTTGAATCCCTAAATCTTGAAATTGATGAGATGTGATTAATATGTAAATGATATAGGATGCATCAAACTAGAAACAAATTCAACTCATACAAATTTGAAATGAAAATAGGTGGGAATATTATATGTTAGTTTCAGGTCTGTTTTAAAAAAGGATATAGTAGCTTGCACGCGTGTCCTTGTAGAAAATCACGTTCCGAACAACTTTGTAGTTTTAAGTTTTTCCAAAAACGGATCGGAAAAGCCTCAAACCAGCGTTTTACAATTCTGGGAAGAATATTGTAAAAAATAGAGGGAATATTATATGTTAGTTTCGGGTCTGTTTTAAGTAGGCCGTGGTATCTTGCTCATGCGTCCTTGTATAAAATCACGTTCCGAACAACTTTGTAGTTTTAAGTTTTTCTAAAAACGGATCGAAAAAGCCTCAAATTAGTGTTTTACAATTCTGGGCAGAATGTTGTCGAAAATAGGGGCGAATATTATATGTTAGTTTTGGGTCCGTTTTAAGCAGGCTATGGTATCTTGCTCATGTTTCGTTGTATAAAATCACGTTCCGAACAACTTTGCAGTTTAAGTTTTTCTAAAAACGGATTAGAAAATCCTCAAATCGGCGTTTTACAATTCTGGGCAGAATGTTGTCGAAAATAGGGGTGAATATTATATGTTAGTTTCGGGTCTGTTTTATGCAGGCTATGGTAGCGTGCTTGCGTGTCCTTGTAGAAAATCACGTTCCGATCAACTTTGTAGTTTTAAGTTTGTTCAAAAACGGATCGAAAAAGCCTCAAATTGGCGTTTTACAATTCTGGGCAGAAAGTTGTTGAAATAAGAGTGCTAATGTTTTTCATGTTGTTAGTAAGATAATTATGGTGTTGTGCCTAATATTCTAACTTGATCACATACTTATGGTTATTAAGGATATATAACCTTGAAATTATTTGATGTTGAATTAGTAAATTAATGATGTAAATTATATTATATTGTAAATAATGACTATTGTATAACTCGAGTAAGAGACTTGACACTATTGTATATATACATAAGCGTGAAATTGTTTTACATGTATATTGTCGAGTATACACTAGACTAGTACTCCGATCGACGTAGGCACATGTTGAATGAGATTTTTTGTGATTGATCCGGTTAGGGTCCGCTCGAGTGGCATGTCGTAGATAGACCACCAGAACCGGACACATGGTTGTAATGCGGGTTAGATAGAAGGACCTTGGAACGCCATGTCATTTAGGACTTAGTATGATTGCCCTTGCCATGTAATATTGAGAAATATTCGTGTGTAGTCCTAGTGTTACGACTTGTTCCCCTGGGTAACGATAGTGACTCGATATGACTTGTTATTTGAGATATTATGCTTGTGTCTTAAAGTAATATCCCGAATCGATGCATTTGATATTATACTTGAAGGAAATATTTTGATACGTTAAATACTGAAATGAGATTAATAATGATTAATCACGATATGATATGAGATTACACGTTACTTGAGTTTGGGTTGGGTAGTCACGACATATGAGCATTGGTTGGGTAATTGAACGAATTAATTACTGGTGACAAGTTGTGTTGAGTATACGTTCATCATACGTACATCTTATAACTGTATAGATTTTCTTGCTGTTGACACCCGTTTATATGTCCCCTCTCCCATATATATGTATTATACATGTCCTCGCCCCGTTGGACAGTAGACCGTGGAGCTGGATGACCTCGTATCTATTCTTAGGATCCTGTAGTGGTGGACGCTGGTCCTTATCCTATTTTTTCACTCTTCCTTAGAGTTTGGTATCAGAGATTTCCCATTATTAGGGATTTGATAGTGTTGATTGGTTTACATTACACACTTTACCTAGTTTATCTTTGGACCCGTATGTTTGGGCATTTTATATTAAGTACTGATATTACTTGTGGATCCCATACTTGCTATGATGTGATTTGGTTACACTTATGGGCGTGTACATGTTTACTTTACTGTATTTATTTTAAATTATGTTTCTAATGCCAACATATTGATGCTCCACTTTAATTTAATTGGGCATAGCTAACCGAATTAGATATAAAAGCAGGATTGTCACACCATTTAACAATTAAGATCAACCCTCGAGTCTCAAAAGAAGGTCCAAACATTCTTCTCTCTTTTTAAATCTCCTTATTTTCGCATTAGTTATTTAATTCTTACTTTATCTTTTCATCTTTATTAAATCATATATATTGATATCATATCCTTTATTAGTATTGTTACACATACTATATTTTCTATCAAAAAAAGAAAAGAAAAAAGAAAAAGAGGGTTTTACTTATAAATTTCAAATGGGATTTCTCACTGCGTTTTCTCAAACTGAAAACATCATTTCAACGCACACATATGTAATAAAATCCCCGGTTATATTTATGGGATAAACTCCACCCTTTTGTTGCATGCGAACTACGTCGAATTTGATTCCATTTTACACTAAGTAGGCGCGAGCGTCGACCGGAACGAGACGAGATGGCCGCAGTGGCGACTCCGTTGGGGAATGACTTGTCATAAGAGGGCTAAACTCTATTTGTATGGGTGTTATTATATTCTTCATGTGTGCATATGCACCTACCCGTATGTTCCATTTATCCTCTATTACTTCTTGTATACATTTACCTCATGTTTATATCACATCTCACTCACTTTTCACTTCACACACTTGTAAATACCCTCCATTTACACTTCTATATAGGGTCACTTATACCCATATGCTTCACACACCACTTAGAATATCCACGTCTTGGCCTCACTAGCACACACATCCACTTATCACACTTGCACATATCCATGATTACTTGCACATATCACATGACACTTCTAGTTGATCCATGCTTAGGCTCACTACCACGCACTTACTTGTAGATATAATCACTCACTCACATGTATCCGTGCTTTGTGTAGTTTTCACACTCCATGCTAGATTCACTTTTACTTGTAGATGTTTTCCGTAATATTTCTCTTACTCATCCTAAAAAAACTCTCTCCATAATATAATAACTAAGAATCATGCATTTCTGCACACTACATCACCAAGAGCATTGATATATTGAAAAAAAAATTCCCCTACTAAAGGGTCACTTTATGATGGGCGCTGGTCCGACAGGTCACGGTTAGCCTAAGCAATACGACTCTCACCTTCCATTGGCCTTGTACCTTTGACGTATATCGAACGGGAGGTATATAGTAGGGAACTCATTCATGTACGTCGAGTATATCGAATTCGCTCTCACACGTACTGTCCCCACGAGATATGTAGTGAGGCAATTCATGTACACTTAGGTATATCAAATGTCTTGTCCACACATACCGATTTCCATCAAAAGAAAAAAGTATATCATGGAAGTCATGCCGAAGGGGGAACCTTTCCACTAACCCAACAACTTGATAAACCTCATATAGTTGTCAACCCTAGGGCACCCATATTTTGTTTGTCGGTTACTACACAAAACTTTGACGAAATGCCGAGTCGGCATGCAGCCTAAATTTTCATGCTATTTCATCATTTTTAAAAATGGGACCCTGTCCATGAGCCTGGAAACATGTCAAACCTTGTCTTACATATTTTTCAAACCCAATTTTCCTAGGATCGGGTCCCGTCCGAGATTTATTTTTTGCAGTCTAGTAAACCTAATACAAGTGAAAACATAATAACAACAACAACAACAACAACAACAACAACAAAAACAACAACAACAACAACAACAACAACAACAACAACAACAACAATAATAATAATAATAATAATAATAATAATAATAATAATAATAATAATCATTTTGAGTTTCTTCCCTCACTTTTTCTTTCCTCCTCTTTTCTCAAAAAATCAAAATACCAAAAAAAAATCCTCCTTTTATCAAAAATACCAAAAACATTGTTTCCTTACTTTTATCTAAAATAACAAAGACATTCTTTCCTTCTTCTAAAAAATGTCCAAAACATTTTCCGTCTTTTTTAGCTAAAACAATTCTTCGTTCTCTCTTTAAAAAATTATTTTGAATCATTCCCATCTCAGATCGATCGCAGACCTGATTCTTTTTTCGGCTCCCTATTAGCTTCGGTCTTCCATCGAACCACCTGAAGATCATCCAGTTCCCCTGCTACTTCATCTAATTCTGGAGTCCACCTTTACCAACTCTCCATAGAGAACGTAGACCAAGTACCGAATGTGCATCCTAATCTGATGGCAGTCTTAGTCCAACTCCGCACTAAGATTGAAAACCTTCAAATCGAGGTTTATGAAATGAAGCAAAATCGGGACCAAATTTTTGAAGAGACCAAGGTTCTCTTTGCTCGTACCATGGGTCCACCCGTTCCCGAACCTATTTGGTCCGAAAAGAATATCAATGTGCTATGTGTGGCCCGCCTTCCAAATGGCCACCACCAGCTCAACTCCTTACGCTGAACCTTTCCCAGTATGGGGATAACTCTCCAGTACGTGTCGATCCAATGGAAGAAGACTTTAATAGGGGCCAACGGGAACTATAGTTGTTGTCCAAGCAGTTTCACAAAGTCAGAATATCCGGTAACTACATGGATTACACCCATATGTCTTCCAACCCCAGAGTAAAATTTTCGGAGAAGTTTAAGATGCCAGCCAATGAGAAGTTCAGGGGCAGGCTCCTAATTATTCACCTTCGAAGCTATCACTCAGCCAAGACTCTCCTTGGTGCCTCTGAAGAAATAATGGCACAAATGTTCCCAAAAAATTTGAAAGAATGTGCTCCTCGTTGGTTCCTATTCCTTGAAGAATCCAGGATCCGTAGTTGGGAGGATGTCGCCCGAGAATTCACATCGCAGTACAAATACAACTATGAGTTAGAGGTTACATGACGTGATCTAGAACTTAAGCAGAACCCTAGAGAATCCATTAGTAACTTCATTCCAACATGGAGAGAGAAAGCTTCCACTAGACAACCCGACCCTCCGAAGAAGAACAAGTCAGCCCTTATTCGAGAAACTATGGGAGGACAGTATTACCCACACTTTCGAGCCCTCCGGGAAGCGGGTGTGGAGATTGAAAAAAGTATTACCAAGATAAAAGTCGAGCCAAAAGAAATTTTCCTAATAGTCCACCCCCAAAAAATATGAGAAGCCTTCCAATGCTATAGTCTCAATCATTAATAGTATCTCTCAGCCCACTGCATCTTGGGTGCCAGAAAGCCGCACTAGTCCCTATAATGCCACTCAAGTCGTTTAAAAGATTAAAATAGTTTAAATGGCTCCGAACAGTTTATTTGAGAAACTCTTTTTACAAAACAATTATTAACACAAGATGTGTATAAAAATGTTATGAACGAGATATTTCACTTATTACGTATCCAAGTTTTAAAAACCAAAACTAAAAAAGGTATAAATCAGCACACAAGAAGAAGAAGATGAGAGGAAGATGAAACAACAAGTACACAAGGATTTTAACATGGTATAACCCCACCCAATTGGGGAAACATCCATGGAGGTGTCTACACCTCAAAAATAAAAACCACTAAAATAGAGTCAGCAGGTTACAAACTACTTATAAAACTAAACACACAATCATACCTAATCTAAGTCAAGAATTTATAATAGCTCCATCAGGTAATTTTGACTTCTTTGAAGGATCTAAAGTTGTAGTTGTTCTCCCAGCTTTGTAACTCCTCCTCCTTTTTAGCTTTATGTCAACTCTAAGGTCAAGAATATCTCCACCAACAATGATTTAGTATGGTAGTGTGAAAAGTGTTTTGGGGTGTTGTGCCTAACACATGCATGAACACACACACACACTTATATAAACAAATTTTCCTAAAAATTACAGATATCATCTAAAATGAATTTAGGATTGTGAATCTCAGTTTGGAAGACTTAGACTTCTTATTTTTTATCAAAGACCGAGTGACAACCTTGCTATATAAAAGGGCCAAGGTCCTGTACACTTTCTTTTTATTTATATACACTTTTATTTCACAGATTGTGAAATACAAACTAGAAAGTCTAAACGTCCCAATATCTAACTATTATGAAGTATATTTTTCCCAAAACTATAAATAGAATATAAATTTGTTGTTAATGAGTTTAAAAAAACATTTAAGTTTAAAAGAACCAACAAATAGCGATTTCTGGAAAAATAAATCACCCTATGAATATCTAAGTGATATTTATCACAACAGAAATCAATTCTTCATTTTCCATGAAAGAGAAAACAAGATCTAACTAAGTGACAAGTTGGAAAGAGATTAATGACCCGAGAGGAATGGATCTTCGAACAACAAGTACCCTCAAACTCTCAAAACAATTTTCTAAAAATATTTTGCTAGATTTTGGATTGGTTTTTCAATTTCTCTTTCTTCTCTCTCTCTCTCTCTCTCTCTCTCTCTCTCTCTCTCTCTCTCTCTCTCTCTATCTATCTATCTATCTATCTATCTATCTATCTATCTATCAATCTTCAGATCACCAAAAGATTGTAAATGATTAGCATATAGCCTCTATTTACACTAATGGATGGAAGGCTCTGGAATCTCTACTCAAAAGAATGGTTGAGATTAAGTCTAGCCAAATGATGTAAATCCAAAGGTTGTTATTGAACCGCTTTTAAAAAAAATATTATTAGCTCAATTTGATAAGACTTGGATCGAGTTGGAAACATGCTGACCATCGATGAAATTGATCCAACGGTTAAAATGAGGTCTCAGTTATGTGAGGTAAAGAAAACACAATCTGAACCGTTGTAAAACCAACACGTGTAAGGCTAAAATGAACTAAAAATGCGTGTTTTTGGAGTTTGAAAAATCCAAATTGCTACCCCAACATTTCTTACCGCTTTCGATTTCTACCCAACCAATATTTTAGGTATATAGGCCCAAAACATTTTAAAACCTTATTTTTAAATGATTTAAAAATATTTAAAAATTCTAAAAAATTATTTTAAAATCCCAAAAATTATTAGAAAATTATTTTAATGGGAATCAATACTCACACACCTAAATTAAAATGAATGCAACATAAAATATGCAGTCCTAGGTGCATTGTTGGTATTCTACCTTTGAAACCAATAGAGAAAGGATCATGTAGTGTCTGAGGCTCTTTGGTAGACTAGAGTATGACTCAAATTTTGTCACTATTTCCATACTAGACAAGCGCTATATAATATCGACTAAAGTTAGTCAAAGATATAGGGTGCTTCAATATCCCCCTTTGAAAATATGAGACAAAATCTCCTTTGAGTAATGGAGGATTCATAGGGATACTAAAAATAAGAAATACCTATTCCTATACAAAATTCTATCGACTGCATATCCTAGAAAAAAATAAAATTACATTACTCAACTAAATACATACCAATAACATAACAATATTCTGATAAAATATAGGTACAGTTTTCCTAAAAAGAAGATAACTAAGACCAAGTATTTTAGTTTAAGTAATCAAAGTAATGTCCAAGTGGACTCAAAGTTTCTCCCCTATTTTGTCTCAAATGGTCAAAGGGTAGGCACAAATATTCATGAGCAAATAAGATAGAAAGAAGACAAATATTCATCAAAACACAATCATCAAATAGTCACATCAAGGCTCTTTTATATAAAATAGATATAGGAGGTGTCTTTTGTCAATTTTGAAACATCCGTGCCCTATATCCTCAAAGATCAATTATTAGCTTGAATATGACCGGATGATATTTTATGTGATGATAAACATTTATTCAAGAAATATCAATCCAATAGATTTACATAAAGACTCGATGATATTATCTAAAGGTTTTGTAAATAAATCAACTAATTGAAGATCGGTAGGCAAGCAAAGAATATCTAACTCTTTAGATTCTAATAATTCCCAAATAAAGTGATACCGAATCCTATTGTGTTTTATGAGAGAATGTTGCATAGGGTTTTTGGAATTATTAATTGAACTTTGATTATCACAATAGATGTGAAAGTTATCTTCAATTATGCCATAGTCTTTTAACATCTGTTTTATCCAAAGTAATTGCGAACAATATCTTCCAGTTGTAATGTACTCTAATTCAGCAGTGGATAGCGATGTACAACTCTATTTTTTACTAGACCATCCTACCAGATTACTTCTTATATAATAACATGCTCTTGACGTACTCGTAATGTCATTGAAACACCCTGCCCAATTAGCAACGATGTAACCAATTATAGTGGTGGATGTGTCATTGGTATACCAAAGTCCTAGACTAAGAGTTCTTTTAACATATTATATAATTCTCTTAACACAGGATAAGCGACTCTCTTTAGTTGCATTCTGATATCTAGTGTAAACACAAGAAACATACATAATGTCAGGGCGTGAGGTATAATAAACTTCTTATCATGCTACGATAAGGAGTGGTATCAATGGATTTCCCATGTTCATCTTTAGAGAGTTTTACCAAGGTACTCATGGGTGTCCTAGCGGATTTTTGCATTTTTTAGGCCAAACTTCTTAACAATTTCTAAGCCATATTTAGATTATGAGATAAATAATCCATCTGAACTTTGTTTAACCTGAAGTCCTAGAAAGAATTGTAACTCCCCCATAAGAGACATTTGAAATTCTCCACGCATCTCTTTGGGGAAATTTTCAACTTCGATTAAGGATGTCGATCCAAAAAATGATATCATCGACATAGACTTGAGCGATTACTACTATTTGGTCAAAATGTTTGACAAATAAGGTTGGATCATTACCACCTCTCCTAAAGCCTTGATTTAATAAAAACGTTGAAAACCATTCATACCAAGCACGAGGTGCTTGTTTTAAATGATATAAGGAGTTTTTCAAACGAAAGATGTGATTAGGATGATGAGAGTCAATGAACCCTTTAGGCTGTTTGACATAGATTTCCTCAGCTGGAATACCATTAAGGAATGCAGATTTTACATCCATTTTATAAAGAGTGAATTAAAAATGTCAAGCTATTACTAAGAGTAAACTCGAAATCTATTCCTTCAATCTGAGAATAACCCTAGGCAACTAATTTAGCCTTATTTGTAATGATCATCCCAGTTTTTTCTGTTTTATTTTTAAAAACCCAATATGTGATGATAACCTTTTTATATTCAGGCCTGGGTAAAAGATACCATACGCCATGAGAGACAAATTGAAGAAGTTCCTCCTTCATAACATTTATCCACAAGGAGTCACTTACGGCTTCATTTACATTCTTTAGTTCTACAAGTGACACAAAACATGGATAATAAGAAAAATTATGTAACTAGGATCTTGTTCATACAGGTTTTGTAGGATTACAAACAACGCTATCTAAGGGGTGATCTTTAGAAACCTAATTACATACTTAGGTCATCTCTGTTGGTAAAGGATCGTGTAGGATTTCATAATTTTCTTGAACTATTTAGACATTAAGGCAATGTGATTATTCAAACTGTCTAAATTATAGTCCTCATTAGAATCTAAGTCAATTTCAGGCAAATTTATCTCAAGTTTGGTAAACTTAGAGGTAAAGACAAGATTAGAGGTGGACTGTTTCTTTTGGGTGTGAGTTAATTGCTTATTAAACTCTAATTCCATTCCCACTGTCCTTAGCTTGCTACTGACAAGTTCAGGTCGTCAAATTTTGATCATCCATCTCCTCAATGGCATCGCACTTATTGTCAAATTTTTGTGGAAGTGACCTTAGAATTTTGGAAAAAATTTCCTTCCTATCATAGATTATACCATTAACATGTAGCTTAGTCACTATGTCTGTCAACCTAATGTAAAAGTCATCAAATGACTCAATCTCAGTCATGACTAAACTGTTGTACTTTTGGATTAGCATTTGGGTTTTATCAGCTTTAACACATGTGTCTCCTTCATGTGAAGTCACTAGAGTTTCCCAAGCCTCTTTGGAGGTAGTGCCAAAAGAAATCCTCTTAAATTCGTGTTCATTTAAGGAAATGAATATGGCATTTTTGCCTTTATTATTACTAAGTGAGACATGTTTCTCTTCTTTAATGTATTCACTTAACAGTTTCCTAAACCTTTCATTACTTCCATTAGGTGTTGTTTTAGTAGGATACGTGTATTTATTTTCAATAGCATACTAGGCATCATATCCCAACGTACCTTGGGTGAAAGTAACCATCCGTACTTTCTAGTAAGGGAAGTTGGTTCCATCAAAGAGCGGGGGCCTGGAAAGGTTACCTAATCTCTCAAATGTCGCGTCAATTGCTTGTTTTGAAAAAAAAATCAGAAACACGGGATCTAAAAACAATTTGATAAAACCACATCTCTGATACCAATTGAAATATTATAATGCCACTCAAGTTGTTTAAATGAATAAAACAGTTTAAATGGCTTCGAACAGTTTGTTTAAGAAACTCTTTTTACAAAACAATTATTGACACAAGATGTGTATCAAAAATGTTATGAACTAGATATTTCAGTTATTAAGTATCCAAGTTTTGAAAATAAAAACTATCACAGTTATAAATCAGCACACAAGTAGAAAAAATGAGAGGAAGATGAAACAACAAGTACACAAGGATTTTAACGTGGTAAAACCCCACCCAATTGGGGAAACATTCATGGAGGTGTCTACACCTCAAAAACAAAAATCCAGTAAAATAGAGTTAGCAGGTTACAAACTATTTAACGAACTAAACAAACAATCAAACCTAATCTAAGTCAAGAATTTATACCAACTTCATTAGGTAATTCTGACTTCTCGAAGACTCTGAAGTTGTAGTTGTTCTCCCAACTTTCTAATCCCTCATCCTTTTTAGCTTTACGTCGACTCTAAGGTTAAGAATCTCTCCACCAACACTGATTTAGTGTGGTAGTGTGAAAAAGTGTTTTGTGGTGTTGTGCCTAACACATGTATGAACACACACACACACACACTCTCATACAGATAAATTTTCTTACAAAATACAGATATCATCTAAGATGAATTTAGGATTCTGAATCTCAGTTTGTTGAAGACTTAGACTTCTAATTTTTTTATGATGGATTGAGTGATAACCTTTCTATATAAAAGTTCCAAGGTCCTATACACTTTCTTTTTATTTGTATACACCTTTATTTCACAAAATGTGAAATACAAACTAGAAAGTGTAAATGTCTCAAGATCTAACAATTATGAAGTCTATTTTTCTCAAAACTAGAAGCATAATACAAATTTGTTGGTAATAAGTTTAAAAACAACATTTAAGTGTAAAAGAAACAATATATATCAATTTCTTAAAAAGAAGTCAACCTATGAAGATCTAAGTCATATTTATCACAATAGAAATCAGATCTTCATTTTCTATGACAGAGAAAACAAGATCCAACTAAGTGACAAGTTGGAAAAGAGATTAAAGACCAGAGAGGAATGGATCTTCGAGATCCTAGGTGCGGTGTTGGTATTCTAACTTCGAGACCAATAAATAAAGGATCATGTAGTGTCTAAGGTTCTTTAGTAGACTAGGTAATGACATAAATTTTATCACTATTTCCAAACTAGACAAGTGCCTATACAATATAGACTCAAGTGAGTAAAAGATATAGGGTTCTTAGTCCCATAAATAAAGAATACACCGAGATCCATGCTTCCTTATCTAAAGTATATCAGGCTTTGTTAAGCTAAAAATTCATCAAATCCTTGGACCCTTGTCCATTACCAGCCCTATTTAACCAAAACTTCAAAACGGATGCCAATTGTGATTTTCACCAATCTGTCGGCCATACTACTGATCAGTGATTCCATTTAAGGAATGTAATCCAAGGTATAATTCACCGGGGTATTATCGCTCCACCAGCCAATCCTAAACCCAACACTAATCATTACCCACTTCTGAGTCATACAAATGCCATCCTTATGGATAATGATCTGAAATTCATTTCATCTACTCAGATTGTGCCCAGTAAAGCACCCATCATACCCGTATTTTCACCTAAACCCCTTAAAATTTTTCCATATTTTCTCCTACACCCTACCTGCTTCAGTGACCAAGCTTTGTAGCTCCTTACAAGGGCTTGTATTAATGTTCATACCAGGTTCGAACGGAAAGATATGGAGTTACAAGCAGTATTGAACCAACTTATGGATTTTGGGATGGAATTTCCCTCCAAAATGACAATCAACTGTCAAATGTTTGTAACACCCCGTATTTTTGATAATTAATTTAATTAATTAATTGGAATAATCATAGAAAAATAAAATTTTGGATTTTATAAATTTTATAATTTAAAATGTTGGTTTTTATATTTGAAAAATAAATTTTCAAACGAAATTGGAATCGGAATTAAAATGGAGTTTTAATTGAATTTTTATTATATAGAAGAATCCTCAAAACGTAGAACTCTCTAAGAGTCCTCGGAGCATAAAACTCTCTAGAATTTAAAAAAAAAATATTAAACAGTCCGATCGAGCTGAAATTTGTATTGTATCTTCCTCTCGTCTTCAGCTATTTCTCTGTAAAATTTGATCTAATTCCAACCGTCCGATCGTCCGGAATAAATTTTTTAGTGTTTGTAACTTATTAGAGTTCTATTAGGATTAGGTTTCTTAATGACTATGTAATGACTCTAATTCATGGGGGGACTTCTCATAATCACTTTTTCTCAAGTTTTTCACGGGAGAGTACTTCTAAAAATATTTCCTCTCAACCATAATCATCAACCTCCAACATAATCAAGGTTTTGTCACCAGATTTGAAGGCTTATTTGGGGTTTAATCAAGATTGGTCCAAGAACACTTCTTTGCTAATTTTTCGAGAGGAATCCAAATTTCTAATCAGATTTTCAACACAATCATCACCGGCATGTATATTCTATTCTTTTCCTTTAGTATTATGCGTTTTAAGTGTCGCCTAAACACTTAATTACGTGTTTTCTTAAAAATAATTAGTAACTTTATTAGAAAAAGTGGACACTACTTATGGAGCTATTTTTATAAAATCTTTTAATCTGAATAATATTCACAACCCTTTGGGTACGTAGGATTCATGAGTTATTTTGGGTTTTATTGGTGTAGGTTGCATGTAGAAAAACTCTACTTTTAAAATAAATAATTTTCGAGTGCGTATGACTCATGTAATACATGTAGAGATAATGAAATTCGGTTTTTGATGTATATATGATGAAAACTTGGTATATTTAATTTAGAACAATTAAATGAGATTATTTGGGTATTGTTGACGTTGTGAGAATTAAATTAAAGATTTAGTTCAATTGGACTATCATCTGTAGTTTTATACGTTGATTAATTATTCTTGTTGGTATAACTTGTTGGTATTATTAAATATCATTGTGACAATGGATTGTTGGGTATTATTGCTCTCCCTATATTTTAGAATGCCTTCTAGGAATGGGACTAGTGAGGGAAAATTATCACGGTTTTATTATGTTGGGGGTGGGATGATTTTTATTACTTTATCGTCGTTACGCTAGTATAGGTATGAGACTAGGTTATGATTTATGTTAGAAAATCCTCCTATACATAGGTTAGGAAGTATTGATAACTTGGGGACCTTTAGGTATGGGACTAAGGGGTATTTTGAGGATCTCACATCGATTAAAGGGTGGGGTGTTTATAAATTGTGAATTGAGAAATTAAGAACTAATACCTAAGAAAATAATACGAGTATTAAAATATATTGGCGACATAATCAGCCAGGGCTGACAGTTTAAATGGGCCAGCCGGCATTTTATGTCGTGTTGTGTGTGGAACCTCGTCAATCAACTAGGGCCGACAGTTTAAACGGGTCAGTCGGCATTTTAACGATGGAATGTGTATTTTGGTGGAGAAATCACCCGAGGCGGGAGGACCTCCGCATAATAAAATGAGGATATAATATAAG
This sequence comes from Sambucus nigra, assembly GCA_949130495.1. Lineage (NCBI taxonomy): Eukaryota > Viridiplantae > Streptophyta > Magnoliopsida > Dipsacales > Adoxaceae > Sambucus > Sambucus nigra. Next base: position 443,778,517 of record OX422222.1, on the reverse strand, counting down.
ATAGTTAATTTAATGAAATTAATACCGTGGTACTTGGGAATTTAAAATCATATTGGTGTGACTTTATAAATGGGGATTTCTGTGGGTAGTAGTGATTTATATTTATCGTGTTTAATTATCCCGTTTAATTTAAAATATTCTATTGTGATATTTATTGTGTATAGTCCTACTGTCTGGATTCAAGGATCCTATTTGAGGGGAGAGTGTGTATTCTTGCTCGGGGCTTCGGCTCTGACCCCTGCGTTGACTAATCTTTTTCAGGATTAGAATTGGAGAAGCTGCATAAGTTTATCGGAGTTATCATTTGGAGGTACAGCTGGAGTTATTCATTTTATGGCATAGTTTAGTTAGAATTTCTTTTCTAATCGTATTTAATTATAAGACTTCAATTGAGTTTTATTGGGCCATTCGGTTCCAAAGTTGTTTAGAGGATTTCTTTTGGGATTATTTTAGATTTTATTTAATCATTATTGGAGAATGGATTTTTGGAGTTAGCATGTGATGGATCTTTTATCGCTTAGTTGTTTATGATCATTTGAGATTAATTCAATTATCTATCTTATGGATTGATTTGTTTATGTCTCATATCTGTCTCATGCTAAGAATGGTATTTATTTAGTTCACGCTCGGTTAAGTTCGGCGGCGGTGGCTGGCCACCCCGTCTGTTGGATTTTACGGGGTGTGACAATGTTCAGCATCTTGTTTATGTAAGCCCATAAATGGACTCAAGCATCATATGATTAGCTGGTACCCATTGATGAAGTCAGTTTGGATTATGTAGTACAGATTATGGCAAACATATTCTGGAAGACCAGCGAGATCTGTAGCATTTTCGAGCTACTCACTGCGTTGAAGTTGTAAGGGAGATTGGTCCCTTCACTCTTGAACTACCCCATTAAGTGGGAGGATTTATATGAAGAAGTAGTTGAGGTATTGGATTGAATTGACTTCTCTTGTCAAGAAGACATCGTTGCCACCTGATGGGGTGACGAGTTTGATAGCTCAGATGAAGAACCAAGTCAAGAAATAATCAGTTCAATATTCAACCTGCAGACACTAGGGCTGACACTTTGTATGATCCATTCTGGCTCTACATCGTCAAACCCGTCCACTCTGATTAAGGCTGCTAATGAACCTCTCCTCAACTGGAATGTTATACCTGTCCCACCTGATGAGATGCAACCCAACCCGGTTGTTTACCCAATCTATTTATCTATTGGTGTTCCTCCTTTTTCTGATAACAATGTAATCGAGATCTCATTTGATGTGGTTCTGAATGTCGTTTTTCTCGAAAGTGAAATTAACAAGGATTTTGGGTATCTTTGTATGATTTACATTAATTGTCTTGATTCTAATCAAACTCTTGATGATGATAATTTCATAAATGAATAATTCTTACCTGATCTTAACAAGTTTAATAATAAATAACTTAATTGTGATCAAATTAATGAGGATGAAACTGTTGTCATCAATCTCGATTATACTATCCAATAACCCGGGATTAGGATAGGGTTCACCCTTAACGAGCATGAGCGCGTGCAATTCGAAGGACTATTGAAAGAATTTTGGGACATCTTCGCATGGTCCTATGATGTCATGCTCGTCATTGATCCTGAAATAACTCAGCACGAGATTCCATCTCTCCTCGAGTGAAAACCGATAAAACAAAAACTACGAAAGCTGCACACCGAATGCTCGCTTAATGTCAAAGAAGAAGCAATCAAACAGTTCAACGTAGGATTCATTTGGGTGATCGAATATCCAACACGGTCCGTTAACTTTGTATCTGTTCCAAAATCAAGAGGAAAAGTATGCATGTGCGTCGACTACCGGGATTTCAACAAGGCATCACCAAAATATGATTACCCATTGCCTAATATTTACATGATTAGGAAGAACACAACCAGTCACGCCCTCTAGTCATTCATTGATGGATTAGCCTAATAAAATCAAATCAAGATGCACTGTAAGGACATAGTCGGTTACATTTAGTATGTCGTATACCACTAGAAGTTCGTCGAAGAATTGGAAAGCGTACATCTACAACGACAATTCGAATTTCAAGTTGACTTCAACAATCATGCCCAACAAGGACAGATTTGGTAAAATATGTTTAAGTTTCATTTACATTTTACCTAAAAATGTTGGGATATTTTTGTGAAAAATAAAATATTTTTCCATTTATGAAAAATGATTTTTGAAATGGTTTTAACATTTTTTATCATAATTTTTTTTGGATAAATTTTTTTAGATTCGTAAGAGTTTTGGTTTTAAGGTTTCGAAAGTTTTTAAAACTCTTCTGATGAATCTCGAGAATTGTTCCTAGTCGTTCAAACGAGATCTTATATCGTTCGAACGAGATCAGAGATGGTTCGAACGATATTACAGTTCGTTCGAGCGAAATGTGTTTAACTCTGACAAATCCCCGCCTTAAATGCTTTTATAAAAAGGGTGTCAGACGTATTGAGTTCGAGTGGAGAAAACACTGTTTTAATCAGAATACGTTTTTAGTGATTTTATTTATTCTCCAACACATTTTGAGGGTTCAAAACATGTTTTACAATTCTCAAATCCCAGACTTTTTGTGGGAGTTATTTTATGGAACCCAAAGAATAGTTTTCCTAGCAGTTTTGTTATGATCCAACCGTTAGAGGTTGATCTCTATAACTGAGTGCTACATGCTATTGTGGGACTGCATGTCCAGGGATGCCTGCCCTTGTGGTGTAGCTGGGCTTAAACAACTTCAGATTTTTAGACCGATACTTTGAAGGTTTGCTGAAGGCACCGTGTGTTACGCTTGAGGGAAGTTGTATGTAAGTCAAAGGCCTTGTAAATTGTTTCAAAGTTCTATAAATACAAGGTTTTTACCCGAAAGAGTTTTTTTCTTAAAATTATTGTGTCGCATGCTTACATGATTTATTTTGACACGTAGATGCATGTTTAGGGGATGAACTTAAATTGATTTTGGGTTGTTCATATTTAGACACCTAATTAAATAATTGTGTTCGAATTTCATTGAAAATTTGCAAATCTATTGAATCAATATCGCACACTGCACTTACAAATTTGTATCAGAGCAGGTTACTCTAAGTTATCGAGTGATTCTAATTTTTAAAAGTCTTTCCCTGATACAATTTGACTACTCACGTCGTCAAATTGGTATCAGAGCGGGTTATGCTAATTTATTGCATTTGATCCTTGTTTTTCGCAAAACCTTGTGTGATAATGTTTTTTGTTGAAAAATTTATCGCAATTTTTTCGATAGCAAACTTATCTAATTTGATGCCCCCATTAATTGGCTCGAATCATAATTTTGATGATTTAAATCTTTTGAATTTGATGTTTGCTAAAATAATTGAAGTTTTAGAAAAAGAAAATTCTCTTTCTAAATTCTCCATGGATCTTTTGCAAATGGTTTAAAACCGAAGAGATTTTTATCGTGAAAAATTTATTTCTTTGGGCTAGGACTTTAATTCTTTACAATTTTCCAAAAAGAAAAGTGATGAAAAAGTCCTTGTTTTAGAAAAGGAATTAAAGGACTAAAAAAATCCTGCCTTTGTGTTTGTACCAAAGAGGAGAAAAATATTTTAATCAATAAGTTTGTGGCACATGAAGAGACTCTTAGGGAAAATTTTGTTTTAATTGAGGCTGAGCGCGATAAACTGTTAAGTTTTATTGATAACTTGAAAAGGAAATCCCTATCTTTAGAAGAGTCTAATTTGTTACTTGAGTCAAAAAATTTGAAATTGAAAAATTATTTGAATGACTCGAGTAGTTTGTGTAGTGATGGTAATGGCTTACCTTGTTCTTGTGCTTGTAATGCTAAAGCCAAGACCATTATTTATTTTAAAAGGTCAACCCATAGGTGTCGTTCCACCCATTTTCACGTGTTCATATTGTGGTAGGAAAGGTCACCTAAGCCGTTTTTGTTTTAATCTTTGAAAATGTCCTAGGAAGTCTATGTCTAGTGTTCCCGTGGTTCCCCTAACCCCCACACGTCGTTTGAGATCTATTTGGGTGAGGAAATCACTTTTAGAGGCACTAGATGCTAGGCTTGTTGATTCCCGTTTGCTTGCACATGATTATTTTCTTGCTATATCATATAAATGATTGTGTTCGCATGTTTGTCATACACTAGTTGTGTTTCATGATTTATATCTTTGCTAGTGTTATGACATGTATACTTTTTGTATTGGATTTTATTTTGATAAAAATTTAAAAAATCAAAAAATATTTTTGTAAATAGTTTGCACCCTATATGAATTCACATTTAGGATGACCAAGTCACAACTTCATGACATATCCATGTGACTATTTGATAGTGTTTTGAAACAATAAAATGTGTCATTCATGTGCTTTACAAAGTTTGGAGTCTTTGAGATGTTATAATGTTGATACCTATAAGTTTGACTCTTTTGTCCTTTATTGCACACATGCACGAATTTATTTGACGTTTTTTCTTGTCGAATCACATGCTGGCTACGTGTTTTCATCTCAATCCTATCTATTAAAAAGAACCAAATGCGATAAAACAAGATAATAAAAGGTGTGCATATTTTATCTGTTTTTCGTGTGTTTGTGTCAATTTTAAAAAATGGAAAATGGCTGCGAAAGGTATTGGATTTTTTTTCTTTGCGATAAAGCCACCATTTTAAAAGGACCTAAAAAATTGAAGAATTTTAGTTATCCGAGGTCTAATGAGGTCTAAAAGAGCCCGAAAAAATTGAATGTAAATAAAAAGAAAACACATGACAATAATTGGACATTAGGTTTATTCACCAATTCTCCAATGTTTGAGAATTTAGATCACCTCAAAAAGATAATATAAATGAGGCTGTTTGGTTGGAGATTTAATCGGCTTTGCACGTCCTTAAAAAGTCTTGAAAATTCATGAAAAAGTTTTAAGACGTTATTAGTGTGAAAATAATGTTGAGTTTGATTTAAGACGATGTCATCTAGATTAAAACATTTTTACACATAAGAACGATTTTGTTGTTCATTCGTTAGGAGTACATTTATGCATCGTGGACATATGATATGATTGAGTTGATTTTCCTATCGAATTTGTCACATACAATCATTTTGCATCCACAATTTGGTTATCTTAGTGTAAATTCATGGTGTGTGATTTTGTAACATCTCTTTTGCATTTACAAATTGGTATCTGTTGGTTATCATTTCTATTTTTGTACAAAAATTTTGAGAAATTAAAAATAGTTAGTTTGCTCTGTTTAACATGACATCCCAATTTTTTTATGTGATTTATTCTTTTCACTGTCTATTTCGGACAAATAAAAAGTTGGAAAACGATTTATGATATTATGGGAGAGATTTAGTATGGAGGAGATTTGATTATGCCTACAAATTTATGATTTATATCATTTCAAACTCGATACATCACGTGATTTTTGCTTTGTCCCATGTGTGTAGGTACAATTGAAGATTTTTTGGATTACACACCCTGATGAAAAAATCTTGGAGTTTTTGCAGAGTTGATTGTTGAAGCCAAGTTTGAAAAGTTTGAAGAACGATGAAGACTTGTTCAGTTTATCTTTCCATTTTTAAGTTTTTGGGAGGGTAGATTTGTATAGGTCATTTTCATTTTATTTATTGGACAATTCGGATAGTTTCTATTTTGTACCAGCATAAACATAGGGGGAGAATTGTAAGAACATAGCCCGTCACATTTAGTATGTCGTATACCCCTACAAGTTTGTCGAAGAAGTGGAAAGCGTACATCTATAACGGCAATCCGAATTTCAAGTCGACTTCAACAATCGTACCAAACAAGGACGAATTTTGTAAAATATGTGTATGTTTCCTTTGCATTTTACATAAAAGGTGTTGGGATATTTTTGTGAAAAAGAAAATATTTTTCCAATTATGAAAAATGATTTTAAATGGTTTTTAATTTTTCAAAAACATTTTTTATCATAAATTTTTTTGTACAAATATTTTTAGATTCGTAAGAGTTTTGGCTTTAAGGTTTCCAAAGTTTTTAAAACTCTGTTGACGAATCTCGAGAATTGTGCCTGGTCGTTCAAATGAGATCTTATATCGTTCGAACGATCAGAGATGGTTCCAACGATATTACAATTCGTTTGAATGACAACTGTTTAACTCTGACACGTCACCGCCTAAAATGTTTTTATAAAAATGGTGTCAGACGTATTGATTTCGGGTGGAGAAAACACTGTTTTAATCAGAATTCGTTTTTAGTGTTTTTGTTTATTTTCCAACACATTTTGAGGGTTCAAAACGTGTTTTACAATTCACAAATCCTAGACTCTTTGTGTGAGTTATTTTATGGAACCCAAAGAATAGTTTTCCTGGGAGTTTTGCTATGATTCAACCTTTAGAAGTTGATCTCTACAACTGAGAGCTACATGCTATTGTGGAGGGAGACCATACAGAGATTCAGGACTGCGTGTCCAGGGATGCGTGTGCTTGTGGTGTAGCTGCGCTTAAACTACTGCAGATTTCTAGACCGATATTTTGAAGATTTGCGGAAGGCACCGTGCGTTACACTTGAGGGAAGTTGTATGTAAGTCAAAGGTCTAGTAAATTATTTTAAAGTTCTAGAAATACAAGGTTTTTACCCGAAAGGAGTTTTTTCCTGAAATTATTGTGTCACATGCTTACATGATTTATTTTGACACGTAGATGCATGTTTAGGGGATGAACTTAAATTGATTTTGGTTTGTTCATATTTAGACACCTAATTAAATAAGTGTGTTTGAATTTCATTGAAAATTTGCAAATCTATTGAATCAATATGGCACACTGCACTTACACTGATCATCGAGAACATACCACATTCATTACCCCTGGGGGAACCTTTTGTTACACAGTTATGTCATTCGGGCTCAAGAATGAATGGAATACCTATCAAAGAATTTCTATAACCATCTTGCATGATTTTATTCACAAAGAGGTCGAATTTTATGTAGGCAATGTGATTATTAAACCTAAAACTCGAGAAGGTCAAGTTTCCTCCCCTCAGAAGTTCTTCGAACGACTACGATAATACCTGATGGGGTTAAACCCATAGAAATGCATTTTCGGCATCACCAAAGGGAAGCTTTTGGGACGCATGGTTAGCAAGAAGGTAATTGAAACAGACCCTACCAAACTGAAAAAGGCCAGAACCCGAATGGAAAAGGAAGTCTGGGGATTCTTATGAAAATTATATTATATTGTCGGTTCGTTAACCAGTTGACTTCTATTTGCAAAACAATTTTCAAACTCCTATGAAAGGATTCTATTAGAGTCTGAAATGAGGCCTGTCTGGAAGTTTTCGATGAAATTAAAGGATATCTTACCTGACCTCCGATACTCATATTGCCGTAACTTGGTCTCCCTCTTACTCCTATAATTGACCGTAACGAATATTGCAACAGGAGCTTTTCTCGACCAATACATTAAAGAATCCCATAAAGAATGGGCCATATACTATGCTTGCCAAAAATTGGCCTGGTACGAAGTTAACTACACTACCTTAGAGAAATCATGCATCGCTCTAGTCTGGGTTAATATAAAATTATGGCACTTTATGCTCACTTTTCCCATAAAACAAGCATCCCGAATGCATCCTATCAAATATTTGCTTGAGAAACCCACCATGTCCATCCGAATGGCCCGATGGTTGATGCTACTAGTTGTGTTCAATATTACATATGTTATAAAGAAAGTCATGAATGGGAGAACTGTATACCCCATATTTATAAAAATTTCAAATTTAGTTAATTCGGTATTTAATTCGTCTTATTTTAAACTATATGAGTGATGTAATTTACTTTAATGAAACATTAATGTGGCTATATAATATTAATCAAGAGATAGATAATGATTAATATTATGTGTTAAATTTACTAAGTGAATAGTAAATAATTTACGGAAATTATTATGCGTCATAGCGAGGAATATTACCTCAGCCGGGAGTCCTGTGTAGATTAATATAAGTTCGAGATAGGAAATTTCTTTATAATGACTCAGATGATGATTTCGAGGTCACGGATGATTTCAAATGGGTCGAAATAGTCAGAACAATATATTGTGAGGAAGTGTTTGGGACCCGGGCCAATTTCATACTAAATCGGTACTGTATAAGGGTATTTTAGTCCTTTAATAGCCTATGGTTAATAGAGATACGAATTTCCAAGGTTTATATCATCTGATAGTTAGGAGAAGGTAGAGTTAATAAGTTATAAATCAAAGGGAGGCCATTAGAGAAGAAGGAGAAGACATTTTTTAAGCTTAAGAGATGAAACTTGAAGGTTGCAACCTTGTTCTTGCACCATCATCAACCTTGGAGTGTGGATTGGAAGGGAAGATAAGAAACTCTAACACCAAATCCTGAAATCTAATCACTCCCATATAAGGCAAGTGTTTATTGGCAATTTATTTTGAAGTTATAATACCCATGTAGTGTAGGGTTGTAAAACTTATGATTTGTTGAATTATTTTTGAGGATTTAATGAATTAACCTCATAAACTCGGTAAGATTGCATGTAGAGTGAGTCCATGTATGTAGAGAATATGATCCCAGATGACATAGGATGATGTAAATGGGATAAATCTGGAGAATTGATAAGAACTTGTGAAGACAACAAAATATAGGGGTTTTGATGAAAATTTAATTTGATGTGTTCTTGGGTGTTAATCATAAGGTTTTGATGTTTTATTTACTTTAGGAATCATCCTAATACATGTGCAAAGTGTTTAAGAATATTGGATAAGAGTTTAATAAAAAAATCATGAAGAATTGAATGATAAAAATGGTGAAAAAATGCATAAATCAACCGATGAAAACGACTTGCTACAAAATGAGTTGATTCAAACCTAGGGAGAATCGATTCGGTTTGCCCAGATTTGTCTGTTCCTCCATTTTTAAGCCTAGAACTCATATACTTTTGTCAGGGAAACTTTTGGGACTTTGTTAAAATATAATGAGGGACTTATTATATTATAGTAGGCCTATGATGGGATTATGTCTTAGTCTTAATGAGAGAATTAAGGCGAGAATTAAACATATTTAAATAGTAACGTAATTCATTCGAGAGAACGAGAATGAGTTATGGGGATTTTAAATGAGTTTATTTTATGGACGATTAGGTTATGAATGAGTTAACTACTAAAGTGATGTGAGGGGGGTAACAAAGACCCTTAGAGTAGAAAATAATACCCAGTTTGATACGATAATTAGTTATAAATCGTAAATTGATGGTACGATAAGTATTCGAGTGATATATACTACGTACGAACTTTGATGTTGGGTTGTGTGTATACCTACTGACTATATATGTATATATAGTTTGTGTGTGGATACATATTTTATGTTTGTTTTCAAGCTTAGCATACCTATGATGCCTGCTATCACGGAGGTTCCGCACAGTGGGTGATCCCACCTTGACGATTCCAGTGAGGTCTAGATTTATTCCTCCGAACATAAAACTTAGTGCGGAGCACTATGTGTCATGTATTAATGATACTGGCAAGTCATTTGTGTACATTAGGTATGTGCATAGTCCAAAGTCTTAGAACTATGTTCGCCTCCATTGCTTGTAATTTGATTTTGGGTTCGAGGAGACATGCCAAACCAATAGTCCTTATTGTCATTTGTGTAATACATGGACTTGATAGGAGAGTATGACCTTATTAATGGTGGTTATCCTAAGGGATATTGTAGTGGTATATATTAGTATGTAAATATATACTTGCATACACATTCTACTTACATGTGACAGTAGATAGTTAGATAGTGTTTATGTGAAAGTAAATAAAGTAAAGAGACTTAATCAAATGATTAAATGATAACAGATGGAATATGTTACTTATGATATTAATAACATAAAAGAGATGTTAATTCAGATAGCGTACTGTATGGGAAGCACAGGGACTTATATGTGTCGATAGTTCAGATAGTTACTTGTGTCTAGAAAGCTTGGGTAGTATGGCTAGGTGGGATAATTACAAAACATTAGGCATGCACAATAGATGAGAGGTGAGGAAACTTAAGAGAGCGTACGTGAACCTCACAACTGTATCTAATAACTGATTTTTAAATTGTGATAAATACTTGATAAATGTTTTCACAATATTTTGGATTATAACCGTTGCTATAAATATTTTCCAAAACCTTTTAGGTGTTCAACCACAGGGATGCCAGACTTGATTATCTATTACAGGGATGCTTAACTGCAGTATATGTGGATGTATGTGGAATTTGGATTAGACGCTTCAGTTGTTCATTCCTATATTATTATCTCAATATTTCATTGATGGGCATGTTTTCGCTTTTCACTTTATTCAGTTTAGTCAATCCAAACATGTATTGAGATTCATTTAGTACTTGTTGGATTTTTTGTTTTGGATTGGGATTGGTAGCCGATGGTTTATTCGGCCAGACATTTACTTATTTATATCTCATGATGATTTGGACTATAGTATTGTGTGAATGGTTTAATTTATTTATTTTTTGCATATTAATATTTGTTAAATGAAAAGATAAAATTTTGACATTGGCTTAATTAGATAATAGGAGTGATGCTAAGAATGAACCAAATGGGAATCCTATTGTAATTTAATAAAGGACTGATCACTCGGTATTTAATTAGGAGAGGTCTCACGGATGGTATCAGAGCATTAGGTTTTAGTGTCCTTTGGATCTATATAAATTTCTATGATTTCTACGTAGCATTCTTTTGATATAGATCCCTATTGTTAGGACTGTTTCTTTTATCTTTCCTTATTTCAGATATTGTACTTTTGTTATTAAATTTTGTGTTGGCTATGTACTCATACAATTTGATATGCTTTCATATGCCACCTAGGGGGGGGGAGAGAGAGAGAGAGAGAGAGGGAGAGAGGAAGAGAGAGAGAGAGGTGAGAGCAGCTACCAGAGATTAGGTTAGAGAGACTCAGTAGGAGTAGGAGGTACCTCAGCCACAACCACCATCTGGGATGATAATGACTGCACAGGTGGCCAAGATAGTGACCCACGCAGTCAATGCAGTTATGATAGCCATGGACGTTCATTTCCCTAGGGTCTAGCTACTAGTGGCCCCAGCGATTCAGGCCTAACCGGGTTCGTTGTCGTGGAAAAATGTTTGGGAGGCTTTTCAAAAAGTCCAGCCACCATAATTTTTGTGGAGTTCAGATGTGATAGTAGAATGTCAGTGGAAGAATGACCTATATCATCACCTATATATGATTGAGTGCAATGACACTCAGAAACAGATTCTTACCATGTTCATACATGTGCGAGTCGCACTGAAGTGGTGGGAGTCCATTACCACCTCGGAGGAGAGGGATACGATGCCGATAACAGAGTTTTAGGAGCGATTTGATCGCAAGTCTTTCCCGTTAGTTGTTCAGAAGGAGATGAGCAGGAAATTTAATGATGTTACAAAGAGAGATCAATCAGCGGTTGATTACTAGGAAGGGTTCACGCATTTGGCTAACTCTGTGCCAGATGAGGTGAACACCGAAGAAATGAAAAATAGTAGATATATGGATGGGCTAGCCTAGAGGATCAGGCAACACTTACTTAGAAACCCAGTATTATAGACTTATATAGATGTCATTAATGTTACACTTTTACGTTGCCAAGACCACCACTTCCACTTGAAGGGAAGCAAGAGAGCCGGGGAGCTGAGCCAGTCAGGTAGGAAAGGAGAGAGTAGTTCCACTGGGGCAGCTCAGCAGCTGGTGGTGAGATAATAGGGGCAGGATTCCTGATTGGTGGATCATGCCAAGAGGTTTAGGTAAGGAGGCTCCTAATCGGAGGGTCAACATTTCAGGCAGGGAAATCAGGGTCTTAATCAATAGTAGTAGGCTCCCCAGGGCCGCCAGGGCTAAGGGAACAATGGAGGTGGCCAACAGGGCTAGGGTTATCAGGGATAGCATCAGGGCTAGTCAAGCAAGAGTTAGAGAGAGTTTTCAGGGCAGTGCTTTATATGTGGCCATCAGGGTCATAAGAGGAGAAATTTCCCACAGTAGAGCAAGGAACAACATTAGGGTACCAAATAGGGGCAGTAGGCTCCGTTACCTCTAGAATTATTACCAACACCCCCAACCCCACAGTAGCAGCACGGGCAGATGCATTACAAGAGTGTATATAACGTCCAGGACAAACCCCTGCCACCAGCACCTCAGACCCCGTTAGCAGTCGAGGGTACATTTCCTATTCATGGGCTTGAAGGTAAGATTATTTTTTATACGGGGGAGTCGCATTCCATTATTGTCACTAGATGTGCACAAGAAACCAGTCTTTTAGAGACAACCGACACTCGCCTTATGTGTGTAGAGTCACCGTTGGCTAGTGGGTCACTATTCGCTCGATCTGTAGAGTAGTAGACTTCATTATTGGGACACTAAACTTAGTAGAAACCCTTCTTGTGTTAGATATAGAGGGGTACGATGTCATTCTGGTCATGGATTGGCTGGCGGGTCGTAATACTCTGTCATTCCTCTTTTTGATCAGATGGTTGATGCCACAGGAGGTCATGAGATGATGAGCTTTATGGATGCATATTCTGGATACAACCAAATTTTCATTGACCCGACTGATTTAGAGAAAACAACTTTCATCACTGACAAGGGACATATTGCTATGAGGTGATGCCCTTCGGCCTTAAGAATGCATGGGCTACATATCAACATCTGGTAAATAAGATGTTTGAGGATAAAATTGTAAAGTCCATGGAGATTTACGTGGACGCTATGTTGATTAAAATTCTGAAGGCTGACCTTGAAAAAACCTTTGACACCATGGATGAGTACATGATGAAACTCAACCGAACTAAGTGCGTATTTGGGGTCGGATATGGAAAGTTTTTGTGTTTCATTGTCAACCAAAGGGGGATAGAAGCCAATCCAGAGAAGATAAAAGATTTGTTGGAGATAAATACACCCTAGACTATCAAAGATGTTTTGAGACTTACTAGACGAGTGGCAGCCCTCAATAGGTTTGTATATAGAGCTACTGATAAATGTCTTCCATTTTTTAAAGTCCTCATAAAATCTTTTGAATGGAATGCGGAATGTGATAAAGATTTTAAAGAGATTATGTCCTACCTCATCTCTCCATTACTTTTATCTCGTCCAATTCAAGGAGAAAAGTTGTATGTGCACTTAGCTGTCTCGAAGTCGTCTATTAGTGATGCTATTATGAGAGAAGAAGATATGGTACAGAAGCCAGTATATTTCAACAGGAAAATGCTCCAAGGGTCTAAACAGAGGTATCCTAGGAATGAGATGTTGGCTTATGCTTTAATCCACGCTTCTAGAAATTTGAAATCGTACTTCCAAGCTCACTCAATAGTCGTCCTCACTAACTCACCACTTAGACAGGTCATCCACAAACCTATGAAATCAGGGAGGCTAAAGGCTTGGGCAATTGAGCTAGGAGAGTTTGACTTTTTTTACCAGTCGATGGTGGAAACCAAAGGGCAATCATTGGAAGACTTTGTGGCCGAGTTCACTTGGGATGAGGCCGAGGTTGAAAAGGATAAAATTGAGATCGTAGACATCCCAATGGAGAGAAGTGTCGACCCTTCCACGGATGAGGCCAAGACAAATACAGTCAGAGGAAAGGCATCCCTCTTCAAACATGGATCCTTGATAGAGGGAAACTTCTCGAAGCCTGACACTATATAGAGTCTCTTCATTGATGGGTCATTATACGAAAATGGAAGAGGTGCCAGGTTAATAGTGTCGGCACCAGACGACACAAACATCGAGTATGCTCTGTGGTTTAACTTTAAGGCTTCCAATAATGAGTCTGAGTATGAAGCCCTGATAGCAAGCCTCTCTTTGGCCCTAGCTCTTAGTATCGGCCAACTCCTAGTCCATAGTGACTTAAGACTGGTGGTAAATCAGATCTTAGGAGTATATGAGGCCAAGGACGAGGGAATGGCTAAATATTTTAAAAGAGTTAGATCGATGATGGAAAGCTTAAAAGAGGTAAAGCTAAAGAGGATACCTTGGCTAGATAATAGCCAAGTCGATGCACTTGCGAGATTGGCCTCAGCTACAAGAACCGACAACCGAAGAACAGTGCCGATAGTGATCTTGTTTTGGCCAACTATTGAAGAGGAAGATAGTGCATTTAAGTCTTGCCTGAATTTGGGCATGGAAGCTTCATGGATGGACCCTCTTTTTAGATACATAAAAAAGGGGGAGCTACCTAAGTCAAAAGTGGAGAGAGGAAAGTTGAGTTATAGAGCTGCCAAGTTCTCTGTCATATGGGACGCTTTGTATAAGAAAGGGTTTTTGCTCCCTTTACTCAGATGTGTCCATCCATCTGAGGCACCATATATCCTAAAATATGTGCACAAGGTTTTCTACCTATAATCTCCTTCTTACATCGTCTATGTTCATCCAGGTATTGTTATTCTACCTTTGCTTTTCCATTTCTAGCTTTCAGTTTCTTGTTCAGCTATTTCGGTGATGTTTTAGTTTTCTGGCTTGCATTGCCACCGTTATCTGGTAGTTTTAAGGCAGTAGTTTCTAGGTGACCCTCATGCCATATTTGGTTGTTCCTAGGTTATTTTAGGTTAAATTCCCCATACTTGGGTTTTCAAGTGACCCTCCAGTTATCATCTCAGGTGTGCTACTTCTTCATTATTCTTGGTGTCTTAATAAAAACCTTTTAAATTCCAATCTTTGATCTTTTGGTTAGATATTAAACCCTCAGGCCATATTTGGTTGTTCCTAGGTTGTTTGCCTTTTTGGTTTTCATTAGAAGTGTAGTGTCGTCTCTTGGATGCTACGGCCTTTGTAAAAACTTGCAGAAGTGTTTCCAACTCTGTGAGAGAAGCGTTTCACCAAAATCAGACAAGTAAAGTTGGCCCAAGATGAGGCTAGAAAGGCCGAGGATTTACCTCTTCGACTAATATTTCCACCCCCATTAGCTATCTTACACCCTAAACCTTTTGAGGTCTGTGAACCCATGTTTGAGTCGTCTGAGGCAAACCCCGTGTCCTAGTCATCTGAGGAAGATCCCATATCCAAGTCCCCGACCGAGAGCATAGACTCATATGAGGAGGCTATGGATTAGTCCCCCAAATAAGGTTTTCTACTCTATATCCTAGAAATATGTGCATGAACGTAGACTCATATATACTAAAATATGTGTTTGTGGG
Organism: Sambucus nigra; assembly: GCA_949130495.1. NCBI lineage: Eukaryota > Viridiplantae > Streptophyta > Magnoliopsida > Dipsacales > Adoxaceae > Sambucus > Sambucus nigra. The sequence goes on along the minus strand of OX422222.1, from coordinate 443,763,371 downwards.
TTTTTACTCTAGCCATATACGAGGAAGGTCATTGACCAAAAGAATTATCACTTAGGGGTACTGGTGTACAACCCTAGCCAAAGATGCAGCAGCATATGTGATAAGTGCCAGAGGTTTGCTACCATTCCCCACCAACCTTATAAACCTCTGACCTCCATCACATCTCCCTAGCCATTCACAGTGTTGGGAATTGATTTGGTAGGACCCTTAACTAGAGCAGTGAATAACTATCAATACTTGATTGTGGAGATAGATTAGTTTTTGAAGTGGGTAGAGGTCTAGCCGATGATCACTATTACAGAACAAAATACCTTCCAGTTCATATGAAAAAATATCATCTTTAGGTATGGTCTCCTAAATACCTTAATCAGATACAATGGGACTCAGTTTAAGAATGCCTCTTTGGAGAAATATTATGAAAGAGCTGGGATCAAAATGTTCTTCTCCACCGCTGGACGACCTCAATAAAATGGGCAAATCGAGGTGACAAATCGGACGATCCTTGATGGGATTTAGAAGAAATTAGAAAAGGCAAAGGGAAGATGGATTGAAGAAGTGTACGTTGTACTATGGGCCTACAGGACGACAGTCAAAAGTCCTACAGGGGAAACCCCATTCATGTTGGCCTATGCTTTAGAGGTTGTCATCCCTACTGAGAATGGGATTCCTACTCATAGTGTTCAGATGTACGACCCGCAGGGAAATACAATAGAAAGACAACTTGATCTTGATCTGATTGAGAGAATGTATAAATATCTAAAAAGAGTGGGATCGATGTTGGAAAGATTTAAGGAGGAAAAGCTGAAGAGGATACCTCGACTACATAATGTCCAATTCGACACACTTACGATATTGGCCTTATCTACAAGAACCGACATCAGAAGAACTGTGCCGGTAGAAATCTTTCTTTGGCCAACTATTGAAGAGGAAGATAACACATTTAAGTCTTTCCTAAATTTTAGCATGGAAGCTTCATGGATGGACCCTCTGTTCAGATACATCAAAGAGAGGGAGCGATTTGAGTCAAAAGTGCAGAGAAGAAAGCTGAGATACAGAGCTGCCAAGTTCTTTGTCATAGGGGAAACTTTGTACAAGAAAGGGTTTTTCCTCCCTTTACTCAAATGTGTACATAAATCTGAGGTACCATATATCTTAAAACATGCGCACAAGGTTTTCTACCCTTAATCTCCCTCCTTATCGTCTATCTTCATCCAGGTATTGTTCTTTTACCTTTGCTTTTCCATTTCTGGCTTTCAGTTCCTTGTTTAGATTTTCCGACGATGTTTTATTTTTTGCAGAGCATTGCCATCGTTATCTGCTGGTTTTAGGGTTAAGACCCTTAAGCCATATTTGGCTATTCCGAGGTTATTTTAGGTCGAAATTCCCCATACTTGGGTTTTTCGATGACCCTCTGGTCATCATCTCCGGTGGGATGCTTCTTCATTGTTCGTGGTGTTCTTAATAAAAACCTTGTAAATTCTAAGCTTTGACCTTTTGGTTAAGTATTAGAAGTTGTTTACTTCTTTGCCTTTTTTGTTTTCATTAGAAGTGTAGTATCGTCTCTCGGATCCTACGACCTTTGTACAAACTTGCAGAAGTGTTTCCAACTCTGAGAGAGAAGTGTTTTGCCAACATCAGACAACTAGAGTTGGCCCAAGTCGAGACTAGAAAGGATGAGTCTTTCCCTCTTCGACTAATTTTTCCACCCCAATTAGCTGTCTTACACCCTAAGCCTGTTGAGCTATGTGACCCCATGTCTGAGTCATCTGAAGCAGACCCCATGTCCACCTCCCCGACCGAGAGCATAGTCTCATATGAGGAGGCTATGGATTACTCCCCCAAACAAGGTTTTTTACTTTATATAATAAAATATGTGCATGAGTGTAGACTCATGTATCCTAAAAGATATGCATGAGGGTTCTTCCTCTAGCCATATAGGAGGAAGGTCATTGGCCAAAATAATTATCACTCAGGGGTACTGGTGGCCGACCGTGGCCAATGATACATCAGTATATGGGAAGAAATGTGATAATTTCCAAATGTTTGGTACCATTCCCCAGTAACCTCATTAACCTCTGACCTCCTTCACATCTCCTTGGCCGTTTGCAGTGTGGGGAATTGATTTGGTAGGACCCTTACCTAGAGTATTGAATAGCTATCAATACTTAATTGTGGCGATAGATTACTTTTTGAAGTAGGTAGAGGCCGAGCCGATGATCACTATTATAGAACAAAAGACCTTCTAGTTCATCTGGAAAAATATCATCTACAAGTATGGTCTCCTAAATACCTTAATCTCAGACAACGGGACTCATTTTAAGAATGCCTCTTTGGAGAAATATTATGAAAGAGCTAGGATCAAAATGTTCTTCTCCACCCCTAGGCGACCTCAGGCAAATGGGAAAACTGAGGTGAAAAATAGGACAATCCTTGATGGGATTAATTATAAATTAGAAGAGGCAAAGGGAAGATGGATTAAAGAAATGTACGTTGTACTATGGGCCTATAGGACGACGGTCAAAACTCCAATAGGGGAAACCCCATTCATGCTGGCCTATGGCTCAGAGGTTGTCATCCGTACTGATAATGGGCTTCCTACTCATAGAGTTTAGATGTACGAACTGCAAGGAAATACAATAGAAAGACGACTTGATCTTGATCTGATTGAGGAGAGAAGAGAAGATGCCGAAGTAAGACAAGTAGCTTATTAGTAGACGACTGCACAATTTTATAATCAAAGGGTGAAAGAAAGGACGATATCTATGGGAGACCTAGTTCTCAAGAATACATGGCAAAAGCCCAAAAAGCTCCATCCAAATTGGCATGGCCCCTATAGGGTTACTGATGAAGTCGTCCCAGGCACCTATCGGCTGGAAAATCTAGAAGGAAAGCCCTTCTCAAACCCTTGGAATGTTTATTTTTTTTGAAGAAATACTATCTATAACATTGTAGTTGTCTTGTTTTTTGTAATTCATGTATCATAATATGAGGAATTGAATGTCAATAAGAAATATCAGTGTTCTATTAAAATCTTTGTACTAGTGAATGTATTAGAAAACCATTAATTTGGTGAACTTATGAGGATAAACATCATTAGTTTGGTGACCTCAGACCCTTAACATCGTTAATTTGGTGAAATTATGAGGATAAACATCATTAGTTTGATGACCTCAGGCCCTTAACACCATTAATTTGGTGAAATTATGAGGATAAAAACCATTAGTTTGGTGACCTCAGACCCTTAACATCATTAATTTGGTGAAATTACAAGGATAAAAATCATTAGTTTGGTGACCTCAGACCTTTAACATCATTAATTTGGAGAAATTATGAGGACAAACATCTTTAGTTTGGTGACCTTGGACCCTTAGCATCATTAATTTGGTGAAATTATGAGGATAAACATCATTAGTTTGGTGACCTCGGACCCTTAACATCATTAATTTGGTGAAATTATGAGGATAAACATCATTAGTTTGGTGACCTCAGATCCTTAACATCATTTATTTGGTGAAATTATGAGGATAAACATCATTAGTTTGGTGACCTCAGACCCTTAACATCATTTATTTGGTGAAACATTAATTTGGTGAAATTTTGAGGATAAACATCATTAGTTTGGTGATCTCACACCCTTAACATCATTAATTTGGTGAAATTATAAGGATAAACATCTTTAGTTTGGTGATCGTAGACACTTAACATCATTTATTTGGTGAAATTATGAGGATAAACATCATTAATTTGGTGACCTCAGACCTTAATGGTGATCTCATTAATATGGATTATTTCGGTCGTTGTTTGCTTCGGTTGTCATGGTTCTATTTTTTATGGGGAATAAATGCAACATCATAATTATAGAGCAACAAAACATCATGAAAGAAGAATAATAGAAATAAGAAATAGTGGAATTTCATTGTATTCATAGCAAGAAGAGATTGGGAGAGTTTACATTTAAAAAATCCAAAAAGTTACAACCACAGTTCATAAGAAGAAGAGTTACAGTCAGCTTTACAAAAATAAGTAACAAGAAGAAGAGGCCCTCAGCGTTGGGTTTTGTCCCTCGGCTGGTGCCGACCTATCATCGACTGGAATTATTTTATCGAGACCAGTGTTGGTGACCTCAACCGAATCTTCATGATGGGTAGTGTTTTTAGTCTCAGTGGTTTTCAAGGGACTTTTCTCAGCTGGAGAAGCATCGCCATCCTCCACCTTCTTTAGCACCTGCGCAAGATGGGCATTACCAAAGTTGATACCAACAAAGTCTTCAGAGGTTAAGCTCCATATTCACCTTGTTTAAGAGCAGTCCATCAGCCAGCTGCCCTAATACCTCTCTCCGAGTAGGCAAAGCCTAAGCCAATAAATTTATTAGAGGCTTTATAGTCATCAATGATCTTTTCTGAAGCACTGGCCAGGGTAGACTTGACAGCATCATGAATCTTTGCTTAAAGGCTCTCATCTTTTGCCTTCAGAGCCTTGTCATGCTCATCTTTCAACAGGGCAATTTGGTCATCTCTCCCCTTCAGAACTACCTTCATCTTCTCCAGCTTGGCCTTAAGATCAACCTCTATTTTCTCAGCCCCCCTGCCTTTTTGGATCATGGTCAACCTTTTTAAGGTCCAGTCAGTTAGGCGATGACGAGACACCATTCCCTATAGGAAAATATCAGATATATGAGTAATGATGACTTATAAAGATCAGTGAAAACATATAAAGAAAATTTTTCATACTTGTACTGTCCTGTAAAGGGAAAACTCGGCTAGCAAAAGGATGTCCATGGCCATAAGAAAACGCTTGTCTTCCTTGATCATAATGCTGCTGATAGCATCAGTAGCCTGAATGATGTGGTCAATCATGCTATCGCTTATCTTTAGCTATGATAGACGAGAAAATAAAGCGTCTTCAATGGAAATAAGGATGGATCGATCAAAATTTTGAACTTTGTTCGACCTACTATAAGTAAGATCAGTAGCCTTCCTTTTTTGCCAATATCGTCCTTTGAAGTGCCGATGTTCTTTTTTAGTTGAGTTGGGGGAGGTGTATTCTTGCTATCTCGTCTCTCAATGAGTTTTGAAAGCTTAGGGGCCAACATTTCCCAGAGGTCATTGGAGATACGTTCTAGTCGCTCTACAAGAAGAGTAGTCTCAGAATTGGAAAATTAGATAGATAAAATATATGAGACACAACTTGTAATAAATTGTTGAAACTTACGAAGCTTGACTAAGGTGACACCCCCTAAACCTGATTGTAAGAGGTAATAAGGGGTCATCGAATGCTCATACTTAACCAGACAATCATTCTCCCCCAGCTGCGAAGGTCATCAACACCCTTATAATTATCATGGCTTAAACTAGGGTCAGCTTTTGCCGAATATGAGACTTAAGCCCATCTCTGAGGGGTTCGTGGATCAGACGTTCCATTAGCCTCCTTTGGGCTGAACTCCCAGGCTCCCGAGATCAAGAAATACCGAGGCTTCCAATTATGGTTTGAAGTCTTGGTAACTAGGAGCATCTTCTTCTCAGATTTTTTAGCTACGAAGTGGTAGTAACCTGTATGGTTCTTGGCAGATGAGGGAGTCTGTATGGTTAACGGCCTTCCAGAGGACGATAGCCCCAATCATAACTCTCCATGAATTAGGGGACAGTTGAGAAGGGGAAAGGTTTATGTAGGAAAGAATGGCTCGGATAGTTGGGTGAATGGGTAGGCAAAAACCTAATTTGAACATCTACTCAAAGACATAAATTTCACCCTCTCGACCATCAAAGGCCCTCCGTTCCTTCAGGGGTTTCCTAAGGGAGATGGTAGAATCAATGGAATACAGGTGTATGAAGACTAGAAGGTCGTACTCGGTAATAAATCTCTCATACCCAACATCTAAAGAGGTGTCGATATTACTCTCTTCATCATCAGCTTCCTTAGCAACCTCAGCCTGGGCATTAACGGGGACACCATTGGGAAATCTCTTTACAAACTCAGCTCCAGTGGCAGCCAATAGTGGAACGGATTCTAAAGGAGGAGGAAAGGCAACACTAGGATCTATAAGTTCTATATAGGGATATCCTCGGGAAGGCCCAACATCTTTGTAAGACGAGACACGATTTAAAACCCCTTCATCTTCAGAAACTCCACTTTATTTGGGTAAGTATCCTTATATGAGTCTACACTCTCGGATGGGGAGATGGACATGTGGTCTGCCTTAGACGACACATACATGGGGTCACAGACCTCAATAGGCTTAGGGTGTAAGACATCGAATGGGGGTGGAAAAATTGATCGAAAAGGGAAATCCGTGGCCTTTCTAGCCTCGGCATGAGATAACTCTACTTGTCTGATTTTGGCAAAATACTTCTCTCGCAGAGTTGGAAACTCTTCTGCAAGTTTGTACAAAGGTCGTAGCATCCGAGAGATGACACTACTCTTTTAATAAAAAACAAAAAGGCAAACAGGTAAACAACTTCTAATCCCTAACCAAAAGATCAAAGCTTGGAATTTAAAAGATTTTTATCAAGAACACCAAGAACAATGAAGAATCAACCCATCGAAGATGATGTCCTGAGGGTCATCGGGAAACCCGAGTATGTGGAATTTCAACCTAAAATAACCACGAAACAACTAAATATAGCCTAAGGGTCACCTAACAACTACTTCCTTAACCCTAAACCCCCAGATAACGGTGGTAATGCTCGCCAGAAAACTGAAACGTCACCGAAAAAGCTAAATAAGCAACTAAAAGACAGAAATGGAAAATCAAAGGTAAAAGAACAATACCTGGATGAAGATAGAGGATGGAAGAATGAGATTAAGGGTAGAAAACCTTGCGCGCAAGAGAAGTGGAAATAAGGATATGGAGTTCGAAGGTTTTTGCCATAAATTCTCTAGAGCGGGAAAAAAGTGATGAAGAAAAGGGAGAGGAAAGAGGAAATGGTTTAAATACCATTGTAATGATGAGGCGCCTTGGTCTTCACGCTCATCATTTCACCTCGAAACCCTAAAGGCGCTATCACATCAGTCATTATCTTGGTGCAGACGCAAACCAATTCTTAGCGTGACATGTGTCCCAATGGCTATTCACATATCCCAATATGCAGAAACGTCTTTCCATCAGCCCAACAAATATACCCCTCATCCATCTATTCACATAGAAGGCTAAGGGATAGGGGTGATATATGTCCAATGTGTACCCTCGTACTCTGAGCAACAACATCGTCCTACATCAGGGTTGAGTCGCCAAGAGATTCACACTTACTGAGTTGCCCCATCCTGATTTATTTATTTTAGGTCAGACTTTGATTTGGATTTACTTATTAATGTTGGACTATTAGTTGGTTTGGATTTATCCGATGGTTTATTCGGAAAAACTTTATATATTTATTTACTTGAGGTGTTTCAGACTCTATTATGTTGTGAGTTTTTATTTCAGTTTTCCACATGTTATTTTTATCTGTTTAATGAAAGATAAATTTGGCATGGGTTTAATTAACTAATATGTGATTAGTAATTAATTTGGTTTTCGATAGTGATACTAAGAATGGACCAAATTGGAAATCTTGTTTTAATTAAATAAAAGACTGATCACCGGGTATTTAATTAGGCGGGCTATCATAGATGGTATCAGAGCATCAGGTTCTAGTGTCCATAGGATTTGTACGGCTTACTACTATTTCAGCACAGTGTTCATTTAATATAGTGCCCTATTATTAGGATTGCTATTTTTATCTTCATATATATGAGATATCATGCTTCTACCATTAAATTTTGTATAAATTGTATACTTATACAACTCTATCTGTTTTAGATGCCACTGAACAGAGAGCGAGCTAAGAGGGCAAACGCCAGGGACGGATTGAGGGAGGCTCATCAGGAGCCACAGGTACTTACACCTCCAATGAAGATTTTGACTGCACAGGTGGCCGAGATTATGACCTAGGCGATCAATGCAGCTATGAAAACCATGGTGGTTAATTTCCCTCATCCACAGCCACAACCACCAGTAGCACTTATGACCTAGGACTAGCCAGGGCCATCTACATAGAAGAGAGTCAGAGAGTCATTTCATAAAGGCTAGCCACCCAAATTTTTGGGCAACATCGATGTAGTGGAGGCGTGTCAATGGAAGAAGAATATACATCGCCATCTGTGCATGGTGGAGTGTACTGAGGTGAAAAAAAAGATGTTATCTTCATTTTGATTAGCAAGAGAGGCCTTACACTGGTGGGAGTTGGTGGCCACCACTGAGGAGATAAATATGATGATTATTACTGAGTCCTGGGTGCGGTTCAATAGTAAATACTTTTCGCCTGCAGTGGAAAAAGAGATGCGAAAGAAGTTTTGGGAGGTATCAAAGGGTAACCAATCGGTAACTAATTATGAGGAGGAGTTCACCCGTTTGGTAAACTTCATGCCAAACGAGTTTATCAATGCCAAACGAGTTGATCAAAGTTCATGGATGGTTTAGCTTGGAGGATCAGGCAACAGGTGATTGGCTACCCTGCGTTGGGGACATATACAGGTGTCATTAATGTTTCTCTTGTACACTATCAGGATCACCACTTCCATGGGAAGGGGAGCAAGAGAGGAGTAGAGTCGAGACAGCCGAGCAAGGTAAACTGGGTTGGTCCCAGTGGAGCACCACATCAGTAGGGGCGGGATTCTCGATAGGGGATCAGGCCAATAGGTTCAGGTCAGGTGTACAGGCAGGGTCATTAAGGCCCTTATCAGTAGAAGGTTCCTTAAGGCCGTCACGGCTAAGGGAATAATGGAAGTGGCCATTAGGTCCGGAGTCACTAGGGGAAAAGATAAGGTTAGCCTCGTTAGGGCCAACAGGGCTAGAGGCAGAGGGATTTTGGGGGGTAGTGCTTTATATGTGTCCAGTAGGGTCACAAGAGGAGATATTGACCACAATAGGGTGGGGGCACGACAGAAGGTACCAAACATGGGCAACATGATCTAGTACCATCATCACCCCTAGCCCCTCAGCAGCAGGGATAGATGCATTACAGGCGTATGTATAACATCCGGGATATAGCTATACAACTAGCACCTCAGGAACCGCTAGCAGTAGAGGGTATGTTTCCTATTCATGGGCTTGAGTGTAGGATTATTTTTATACTGGGGCATCGCATTCACTTATTAAGACCATAATTACCAGACCTGCCGATTTATTAAAGATAGCTAGTAGTCTCCTTATGTGTGTAGAGTCATGGATGGGTAGTGGTTCACTCATACACTCAATTTGTAGAGGAGTCGATATTGTTATAAGGAGACTGAGCTTAATAGAAGACCTTCTTGTGTTAGATATGGAGGTTTGCGATGTGATTCTAGGTATGGATTGGTTGGTACGGTATAGGGAGATGGTAGATTGCAATGAAAAGACCATTGTGTTTTCCATTCCGGGACAAGAGATGTTCCTTGTGGAGATGTCTCTTCCTAATGGAGGGTTGTGCACACACTTATATTATATTGAGGTGGAGACCTCAAAGGAGATAGTCATTATGTTAGAGTCGATTCCAGTCATGAGAGACTTCTAGGACGTATTTTAGGAGATACTAGGGTTACCACCCAATCGAGAGAATGAGTTTATTATCGACTTAGCACCAGGGTCAAGAAAGATTGCTCGAGAACCTTATTGTATAGCCCCTTTAGAGATGCATGAGTTGAGAGAGCAGAATCAATAGATCCTGGGTCAGGGTTTTATTCGGCGAAGCACATTTCCTTGGGGTGTGCCGGTGCTATTTTTAAAGAAGTGGGATGGTTCACTTAGTTTGTGCGTAGACTACAGGGAGTTGAACAAGGTCACGATACGGAATAAGTATTTGTTACCGAGGATTGATGCCTTATTTAACCAGTTGAGGGGATCTGCATACTTATCCATGATTGATTTAAGATCGGGGTATCAATAGTTGTGCATTCTAGAGGAGGACATGCCCAAGACTGATTTTTGTCACGGTATGGATCCTATGAGTTCAAGGTGATGCCGTTTGGGCTTGCTAATGCACCAGATGTGTTCATAAATATCATGAACATAGTATTCAGGGAGTTCTTGGACCAGTTAATGATTGTGTTTACAAAAGACATTTTGGTCTACTCTCTCACTGAGGAGGAGCACGCTGAGCATTTATGTATGGTTCTGCAGAACCTACTAGACTGATATGACCTAAATGTATCTGATAACTCAGAGACACCAACCTCGGCATATGAGAGGTCCAAGGTATCAAAGGTTCCTGACTGACAACCAGCACTCTCGTCCTACATAAGGTCGGCTATGGCCCACATCTCTGGTCACTTCATTCATTAACCTCGGCAGCATCAGAGATCACATTTACCTCGTTCATCAACCTCGACTGGAAATGAGCCGAGGTAGCAAGGATCACCTCACCAACCTCGGATGGTAATCAACCGACATTCCAGCTACTCCAACATAACCTCAGCCCAGGCCGATGTTAATACCCCACATGCCTTACCTCAGCTTTCCTACTGCCGATTTCATCGTGAATAACCTCGAATTGAGCAGTAGCCAGACTTCACCAACCTCGTACTCTTCCAGGCCGAGGTTGGTACCAATCAAAGACAGTCGAGCCTTTACATGCATATGTATAGCTTAAAACACGTGGACAAATCTGTTATAACCAAATTATTCCATCCACATGAGCGAATATTGAGGTCATCATTATTTAGTTGAGATCAGCCAGGTGTCACTCTCATATTGGCTCGATGCTCAAGCACATGCTCATTGTATGCTTAGGGGTACATTATACCCCCCAAGCACTATATATAGAGGTCATCCTCTACCTTGTAAAGGGATCCGAAAATTACATCCCTAGCTAAAACTCTGTCCAATTACACAGTAGAGAGAGAAAGCTTGAGAGATTGTATCCATGGCTATTAGTGCCTTATTTTAGTGATATTACTCACTAACTTGCACAGTGGACGTAGGCCATATTGGCTGAACCACTTATATGTTGGTGTTCATCCTCTTCTCCTCATCTCTGTCTATTATATTTAATATACTCTTGTGACGTCATTGTTAACACTGATTAAAGCTTACAAACACCTTGAAAGGTGGTCCTGTTTCCAGCATCATCATTTTGGCGCCGTCTGTGGGAACGAGAGGCTGTCTCTTCCTCTTTTTCTTCTTAATCTCATCGGAGACTCTGGTGGTGAACCAGGACTCACCGCTTGTGTGGATCTATTTCGCCATTGAAAGAGTTACTTTAAAGGATTAAGCTTATCTTCTTCTCAAGACCCTTAAGTGTTAACATATGGCACCGGAGCTACAACCACCACCACCACTATCTGGTGCTGGAGGACCTAGTTCCAGTCAGGTACCACCCTAGTCAAAAATGGCTGAGGTGGCGGCAGCCTTAAAGTCCTTGGCTGTAATGCAACAAGCAATGAAGGAGCAATTTGCACAACTCAGTCAAAACATGATGAGGCCACCCGGGGTCTCACCGGAGATAATTACTCCGACGGCTGCTCAGCCCCATCCTGAAGCCAGGGGACCGCCCCAGGCACCACGAAAAGACCAACCCACACCTCAGTGGAGGAGGGACGTTGCTGACTTTAGGCGTTTGCATCTGGGGAGGAAAGGATACCCTTGCCATAAGGATAGGTATGACGATATGGAGGTAGAAGATGTTCCAGAGGATTGTTGGGAGCGTCGTATGAGGTTTTAAATAACACAGTGCGTCCTATCCAGCAGAGACGAGGTTGTGGAGGTAGAAGAGGTGAAGGTTCCCAACAAAGAGGATCAACTTTTGATCGATTGAGCAGAGGGTCGGCCTTTGAAAGGATCGGCCCAGTAAATGACCTAAGATAGAGATTTTTCGGGTCAAGAAGTGCAGCCGGCTCACAAAGGGAAGAGGGTGAACGTCGGCCTCATCAAGTCCGACCCCAATAGGACGAGGTAGGGACCAGGAAAAGGTCAACAAACGACGTTGTGCTACGGTTGGGGAATCCTCATTCCACCCCTTGGAGGTGGCTGGGACAACCTCGGTCAGGCCGACGTTGCAAGATCGTGGAATGACTCCATCCAACATCTTGAAGAAAAGATAAGAGACCTCATCAGAAGCCGAGACTCACTGCAAAGAGGTTTCTCAGAAGGCTCCCCATTCGTGGCTAGGATAGTAAGCTTCCAAACCCCTGCCAAGTTTAAACTGCCTACGGTGTGTCCCAAATATGACGGTAGCACCAACCCTGTACATCATATTGAGATGTACCAATCAGCGGTGGACATATATTCAATACCAGATGAGATGAAGTGCCGGGCCTTCTTCGGGACTTTGATGGGAGCTGCACACATCTGATTTACCTCTCTTCTAAAGAATTCAATTGAGAACTTTAAGGGCTTGGCTGAATGATTCATTCACAATTTCTGTTTTGGGGTAAGACCTCAAAAGAAGACCACCTATCTGTTGTATGTCAAGCAAGGCAAGAACGAGAGCCTAAGTGATTACATTGCTAGATTCAACAAATAAAAACTCGAGGTTGAAGACTACGAAGAGAATATAGCCACGACCGCCCTCATAAGAGGTCTCCATAAAGGGAAGTTCTTGTGGAAACTTGCGGAAGACCCTCCCAAGTCCATGGTAGAGCTATTGGCAACTGTGGGGAAGGTCATGAACGCTGAAGAGGCGATGTTCGCAAAGTATGAGGATGAGAACGGCGGTGGCAACGAGAAGTTTCAAAGAAGGAAGGATAGAAAGAAGAGGTCAGCTGACGACAAGTTCGCACGCTATACCCCTCTAATTGTGAGCTGCGAACATATCCTCAACGAGATCAAGAATGACCGGTCTCTGAGATGGCCAGAGAAGATAAAGTCTCCTCCGCATAAGAGGAACAAGAACTTGTGGTGAGAGTTCCACCAATCCCATGGCCATGTTATAGATAAGTGCTTCGCCTTAAAGGATGAGATTGAGAAGATGTTGAAATCTGGAAACTTGAGGACGTATGTCGATGGTAAGGCCCTTAAGAGGGGAAGAGATAACTCTAAAAAGAAGAGGGGCGACAGATGTTGAGATGATACTCCAGCTAGAAGAGATGAAGACTCAGATGGAGATGATGACGACGATCCAGACCTCCCACCAAAGGACGGCAATGCCCCTGTGAAGAGGGTTGGTATGATCTCCTATGGTGTCGGCACTTTATATGGAGGACTCGTAGGGGGTGGTTCTGAAGTAGATGACCAAAAATCTCATGTGGCAGAGGCCAAATCCATGGCCAAAGTAGAGGTTGTGAATCTAACATCTTCAGAGGAAAAGAAGAAGAGAAAGAAGGTGGATATGGACACTCTTATAGTTGGGTTCTCCCGACTCGACTTCAAAGGTATCCTATCTCCGCATGCCGACCCTCTGGTAATAACAACAAGGGTGCATGGATGCGAGGTACAAAGAATTCTCGTAAATGGAGGAAGTTTAGCAGATGTGATGTTCTGGCCCTACTTCAAAAGCCTAGGCCTTAGCAGAGCTAGGTTGGTACCCTATCATCATCCATTAATGGGCTTCAGCGGCGAAAAGGTCCATCTGTTGGGCATGTATGATATGGACGTGTGGTTGGGCGACGAATGGCCTAAGAGGTTGACCCGGAAGATCAATTTTTTCGTTATGGACGAAAACGTCTTCTCGACCTATAACCTCATCATAGGAAGAGTAGCCCTTAAGGAGTTTGAGGCTGTGCCATCGACGGTCCACCAGATACTAAAATTCCCGACCCCATATGGGGTAGGGGAAGTGCAGGGTGACCAGACCATAGCACGAGAATGCTACTTCAACTTAGCAAAAGAGAGAGAGGCCCATAAGAGAGAAACCACCACGTATAACATTGATAGACTTGATCTTAGAGATGAAATGAAGTTGAAGAAAGGAGAGGCCGCGAAAGTGGTAGAATCCATCGTCCTCAATGAGGACGAACCGAAAAAACCATCCAAGTTGATAAGGCCTTAAAACCTCAAATTAAGGAAGAGCTAATAAAATTATTGAAGGAAAGGCAGAGTGTCTTCTCTTGGAGTCACGCGGACATGCCTGGCATCGACCCGGAGGTTATGTGCCATAAACTCAACGTGACTAAGGATGCTAAGCCAATCAAACAAAGACGAAGAGTTTACTCTAAGGAGAAGTACGACGCTATCCGTGAAGAGTTTAGGAAGTTGGAAGAGGCCGAGTTTATCAGGGAAGTCATATATCCAGAGTGGTTATCAAACGCAGTCATCGTGCCCAAATCCAATGGAAAATAGAGGATGTACGTAGATTTTACCGACCTGAACAAGTCTTTCCCAAAAGACAATTATCCCTTACCCTGGATTGATCAAATGCTCATGAGCTTTATGGACACCTATTCAGGCTACAATCAGATCTTCATGGATGTCGAAGACTCAGAGAAGACAACCTTCATCACAAATAAAGGGACCTACTGCTATAAGGTCATGCCCTTCAGCTTGAAGAATGCAGGAGCCACATATCAACGTCTTATGAATAAGATGTTTGAAGATTAAATTGGCAAGACCATGGAGGTATACATAAATGATATGTTGACAAAGAGCCTGAAAGACTTCACCCATGTGGCAGACCTAGAGAGAACTTTCAATACCATCGACTTGTATAGAATGAAACTTAATCCCGCAAAATGTGTCTTCGGAGTAGGAGCTGGAAAATTTCTTGGGTTCATTATCAATCAGAGGGGAATAGAGGCTAATCCTAAAAAGGTCAAGGCTTTGCTTGATATTAAGACCCTAAGGAGTATCAAAGACGTTCAGAGGCTCACTAGAAGAGTAGATGCACTCAACAGATTTGTTTTAAGAGCCATGGACAAGTGCCTTTCATTTTTTAAAGTGCTTAGAAAGGCCTTCGTGTGGGATGAAGAGTGTGATGAGGCCTTTAAGCAACTCAAGTCTTTCCTTGGATCCCCCCTTTTCTTATCTCATCCCATCATGGGAAAGAAGTTTTATATTTAATTAGTAGTCTCAGAATCAACTAAAAGTGCAGCCATAGTACGGGAAGACGTTGGGGTCCAAAAGCCTGTATACTTAAATAGTAAGGCCCTTCTAGGGTCTGAGCAGAATTATCCTCAGATGGAGAAGTTAGCCTATGCTTTGATACATGCTTCCAGGAAGATGAAACCTTACTTTCAAGCCCACTCTATGGTCATCCTCACCAACTCTCCATTAAGACAAGTCCTTCACAAGCCCGAGAAGTCAGACAGATTGATGACCCGAGCCATCGAGTTAGGAGAGTATGACCTTGTTTATTAACCTAGGATGGCCATTAAAGGGCAGGCACTTGGAAATTTTGTTATTGAGTTCACGTGGGAAGAGACAGAGGTTGAGAAAAATCCAGCGATCATAGAAGGATCAAATAGTAACGTCTTCCGAGAGTCAAAAGAGGTTGTGTCCAACAGAGTCAATAACGGAATAGCTAAGAACGAGGAAGATAGGTACCTCTTTAAGAAAGGAACCATGTTAGAGGGGAGCTTCTCTTCAAATGAAGACGTTTAGAACCTCTTCGTTGATGGGTCATCTTGCGAAAGTAGAAGCGATGCAGGGATAATACTCTCAGCCCCGGATGGCATCAACGTTGAATATGCACTAAGGTTCAACTTCAAGGCATCAAATAACGAGTTAGAATATGAGGCCATGATAGCAGGCCTCTCTTTGGCAAAGACCCTTAGGGTTGGACGACTCCTACTTCATAGTGACTCAAGGTTAGTTGTCAACCAAGTGTTTGGAGTTTATGAGGTCAAGGATGAAAGGATGTACATATATCTGAAGAGGGTATGAATGATGCTAGAAGGTTTGAAAGAGGTAAAGATGAAGAGGGTACCTCGACAAAGCAATAGCCGCGCAGATGCATTAGAAAATTTGGCTTCAGCAACAAGGACATACATCAGAAGGACAGTACCAGTCGAGATCCTGCTCAAGACAACCATTGAAGAGGAAGAGGTTTCTAGCCCTAGCCTCAACTTGAACTTAGGGGACTCATGGATGGACCCCCTCATCAGATATATCAGAGGGGGGAGTTATCGGAATCAATGTTAGAAAGGAGGAAACTGAGGTATAGAGCTCCAAAGTTCTCAATAATATGAGATGTCCTATATAAGAAGGGATTTCTGTTACCCTTCCTCAGATGTGTTCATCCCACAGAGGTCCCTCGCATCCAACAGGAGGTACACGAGGGTTCTTGCTCCAGTCACATAGAAGGAAGACCTTTGGCCAAGAGGATTATTACGCAAGGATACTGGTGGCCGACCTTGGCTAAGGATGATGCAGCCTACATAAAGAGGTGTGACAAATGCCAAATATTTTACACTATCTCCCATCAACCTCATCAACCTATGACATTAATAAGTTCTCCTTGGCCATTCGCAGTATGGGGAATTAACTTGGTGGGTCCCTTACCAAGAGCTACGAACAACTATAGGTTTTTGATAGTTTCCATTGACTACTTCTCCAAATGGGTAGAGGCTGAGCCGATGATCACGATTACCGAGCAGAAGACCTTCCAATTTATCTGGAAGAACATCATATGAAGATATGGCCTTCCAAGAACCCTCATCTAGGACAATGAAATATAGTTCAAGAATTATTGCTTAGAAAAGTATTGCGAAAGAGTTAGGATCAAGACATTTTTCTCTTCTCCTGACCGACATCAAACAAACGGTCAAACTGAAGTCATGAATAGAACAATCCTCGACGAGATCAAGAAGAGGTTAGAAGAAGCTAAGGGAAGATGGACTGAAGAGGTTTATGTTGTGTTATGGGCCTACAGAACAATGGCAAGGACACCAACAGGGGAAACACCATTCATGTTAGCACATGGCTCAGAAGCTGTCATACCAACAGAGGTAGGACTCCCCACTCACAGAGTTCAGACCTATGACCTTGAGAAAAATGGGGAAGAGAGAAGATTTGACCTAGACCTAACTGAGGAGAGAAGGGAAGATATAGAGATCAGAAAGGTAGCCTACCAGTAGAGAACAACAAAATTCTACAATCCAAGGGTGAAATCGAGGCCTATAGCTGTAGGAGACCTAGTGCTGAAGAAGACATTACAGAAGGAAAATTAGCATCACCCAAATTGGCATGGCCCTTATAAAGTGATTGAGGAAGTTATACCTGGGGCCTAAAGGTTGGAAAACTTTGAGGGGGAACCGTTCTCCAATCCATGGAATGCTGATCACCTAAAAAAGTATTACATATGATGTTGCAAGAGTTTCTATGCAAATGTATCATCTTATGACGAGATTATTAATGATAAGATCAGTTCCTATGTCAATTCTTGGTTCATTATGCTTTAGTGGTAGAATCTATGAGGATAAAATCTTAGTCTGATGACCTCAGGCCTTATAAGATCATAATTTGGTGACAAGGTCTGAGGTGAGACACCATACTCAGATGACCTCAGACTTTAGACATCATTAATTTGGTGAAAATTATTTATGAGGATAACATCATAGTTGATGACCTCAGACCTTATAACATCATAATTTGGTGACAAGGTCTGAGGTGAGACATCATACTCGGATGACCTCAGACCTTAAACATCATAATTTGGTGAACAATTATCTATGAGGATAACATCTTAGTTTGATGACCTCATACCTTATAAAATCATAATTTTGTGACAAGGTCTGAGGTGAGACATCATATGTGAATGACCTCAGACCTAAAACATCATTAATTTGGTGAAAAATTATTTATGGGGATAACATCATAGTTGATGACCTCAGACCTTATAACATCATAATTTGGTGACAAGGTCTGAGGTGAGACATCATATGTGGATGACCTCAGACCTTAAACATCATAATTTGGTGAACAATTATCTATGAGGATAACATCTTAGTTTGATGACCTCGGACCTTATAACATCATAATTTGGTGACAAGATCTGAGATGAGACATCATATGTGAATGACCTCAGACCTAAAACATCATTAATTTGGTAAAAAAATATTTATGGGGATAACATCTTAGTTTGATGACCTCAGACCTTAAACATCATAATTTGGTGAAAAATTATCTATGAGGATAACATCTTAGTTGATGACCTCAGACCTTATAACATCATAATTTGGAAACAAGGTTTGAGGTGAGATATCATATGTGAATGACCTCAGACCTAAAACATCATTAATTTGGTGAAAAATTATTTATGGGGATAACATCTTAGTTTGATGACCTCATACCTTAAACGTCATTATTTGGTGACAAGTTCTGAGGTGAGACATCATATGTGGATGACCTCAGACCTTAAACATCATAATTTGGTGAAAAATTATCTATAAGGATAACATCTTAGTTGATGACCTCGGACCTTATAACATCATAATTTGATGACAAGGTCTGAGGTGAGACATCATACTCGGATGACCTCAGACCTTAGACATCATTAATTTGGTGAAAAATTATTTATGGAGGTGGACATCATACTAGGATGACCTCAGACCTTAGACAATGATACAATGTTTATGAAGACATCATTAAATTGAGGCTTCAGGCCTTAATATAAACACATTGCATGACATAGAAAACCATTCAAAGAAAATTAAGAAAAATAAATAAAGCCCTCTTCGGAGGTTGATATAGCATGAAGGTAAGAATTACAAGTCAAAAGGCAACAAAAAATGTCATCAGAAGTTACAGATAGATATGAATAAAAAATAAAAAATTACAAGTAAGAGCTTTACAAATGGGTTTAAGTATCTGCAATCTCAGGGTTAGTGTCCATGTCCCCATCTCCTTGGCCAAGGTTGGTCAATTCCACCCATCATCTTGAGAACTAACGTCTTCGGTCCTTGTATCTTCTTGCTGAGTAGTCTCAGCAGGTGAGGCACCTCCTTCCTCTTTGAGCTCTTGTAAGGCCTGAGCAAACCGTGGGTAATCATAGCCCAGACCAACGAAGTCAGAGGCTGCCAAGCTCCCCGTCTCTTTCTCTTTCATTTCATCCCATTTTCCAGTGGCCTTAACACCCCTTTTGAGGTATTCAAAACCAAAGCTGACGAACTCGTCAGAGATCTTGTAGTCCTCCAAGATCTCCTCCGAGGCGTCCTCCAAAGCAGCCTTCACGTTGACATCAACCTTGTGTTGGAGAGAGTCATCATGGGTCTTCAGAGCAGAGATGTGATCCTTTTTAAGCTTACCCATGTCCTTGTCCAACTTCTTGACATTAGCTTCAGACTTCTCTAGGGAAGTCTTCAGACGCTCCGTTTCAACATTCAAAGCGACCTCAGTCTTCTGGGCCTCTCTACCCTTATAAATCAGAGGGAGATTCCTCAGGGTCCAGTCAACGAACTGGTTCATGGTGACGAGACCCTGTGAAGCATATTAGGACACATAAGTTTAGGAAATAATAAGATTCAAAGCCGATGTTACACTTATTTAGCAAAATCAGAAGTCTTACTTGGATAGATCGATGGAGGGCGAACTCGGCCAACAAAGGGGTGTACAGAGATCGGCAAAAACACTTGTCAGAGTTGGTCATTATAGAGTCGATGGCGTCCAAGGCCTTCAAACTTTGGCCGATAAGGCTGTCGCCGATCTTCAATTGCTCCAGACGAGCAACTAACGCGTCCTCAGAGGAGATGGGGATCGCGCGATCCCCTTTGGAGGTTTTCTTCTTCTTCCTCTGATCCTCAGGGGCAGGGTCATTAGATTTCCTTTTTTGGAAGCCTCAGCCCTTGAAGTAGTAGGAGGAGGAGGAGGCGCAGTTAGGCCTTCTTTCTTCACCAGCTTTGTAAGACTGGGGACTGCCATTTCCTAGATATCGTCTGAGACTCCTTCCGAACGCTTTGCAAAAAGAAAAGATTTGAGTTAAATGGTCAGAGATATAGTAAAATCAGAGGTTCAACTTGTTGGAAAAATAGTGTAACTTACGAAGCTCGGCCAAGGGACTGCCCCCAAGGCCAGTCTCAGAGAGATAGTAGGGGGTCATCAAGTCTTCATACTTGACCAGTCAGCCAATCTC
This sequence comes from Sambucus nigra, assembly GCA_949130495.1. NCBI lineage: Eukaryota > Viridiplantae > Streptophyta > Magnoliopsida > Dipsacales > Adoxaceae > Sambucus > Sambucus nigra. The sequence goes on along the minus strand of OX422222.1, from coordinate 443,743,419 downwards.
TCTCTGCTACTGAAGATCTTTGACCTTTTAAAGGTTATTTTGGCTCAATCCTAGTTCGGCCCTTGCAGCTAATTATAACTTTCCCCATCACAGGGGTATCCTCGGCTCAAAAGAGGTTGCATGCGCACCAAATTCCCAGGCCCCCGAGACGAAGAAGTACCTCGGTTTCTAATTATGGTTGGAGGTTTGGGTGACCAACAACATCTTCTTATTAGACTTCCTGGATAAGAAGTGATAATAGCTTGGATGATTCTTGGCAGAGGAAGGCACATAACATCCTATGAAGACCTGAACGGGAAGGTCTGAGTTATGCACGACCCTCCATAGGACGATGGCCCCAATTATGACCCTCCAAGCGTTGGGAGATAATTGGGAAGGGGCTAAATAAATGTGGGACAGTATTGCCCTAATTATTGGATGAAAGGGAAGGCAAAATCCCAATTTAAACATCTGTCATATATGCATATTTCACCATCTCGGCCACCATAGGCCCTCTCATTCTACTGAGGTCTCCGAAGCTTGATAGAAGGACCTATAGAGTAAAGATGCCTGAAAGCGAGGAGGTCAAATTCACTAACAGTAATCTCTATCTCGTCCAGCTTCGAGGTGTCAACATCACTTTCGTGACCATCATCCTCTTCCCTAGCAATGACGGCCTGAGCAGGTGTGGGGGTACCCGTGGGGAACCTCTGAGCAAACTCAGCCCCTGGGGCGGATGATAAAGGGATGGCACTGAAAGGTGGTGGAAAGGCTACACTAGGCGCTATAACCTCAACATTAGAGGAAGAGCTAGAGGTGCTAGCATCATTATGAGATGGGACTCGACTCTGGACCCCGGCTTGATCAGGGGCTTGATCTTGCCTAATTCATAAGTCCATCGCCTCTTGGAATGAGTCCACATACATGGGGTCTAAGGTTGATGACTCAGACTCAGACATTGGAGTAGGTTTGAACGGAGTCTCCTCTAGCTCAACTAGGTATGCTGGCTCAGGGTATACTACCCTCAGAGGGAGTGGAAATATTATTCTGAGAGGGAATGCCTCTGCCCTACGAGCTTCCTCTTGGGCTCGTTCTATTTGCCTAATATTATCTAAGGTTTTCTCCCTAAGAGAAGGGAATTCCTCTAAGAGTTGATAAAGGGGTCTGAGCATATGAGGACGACCTTACACCAAAGGACTCAAGTAAAAAACAAACAGGATGACACAACCTAAGTTAAAGATCAAATATGGTTATTTGAAAAGAAAACTGACCAAGAACAGTCAAGAATAGCTCACCGAAAAACTCATAAACTCACCAAAAAAGTCATATACTCATCGAAAAGCTCAAGCCGAGATTGGAAAGTGCGACAAAGGAAAATTAAAGGCTAAAAATAACCAAAGAAGGATGGATAGGATACCTTGATAACTGTGGAATAAGGGGGAGGAAGATGATAATCGATGAAACTCAACAACTGCAGCAACAAAGCTCTGGAAGAGAGATAATGAAGAAGGTTCAGGCAAGAGAAATGGAGGGAAATGAGGAAGAAAGATAAAGGGAAGGGTTTTAACCCTCAAAGATAATTGTACACATCCCAAGGCCCATCATTGCCTTGGGAGACCAAAAGACAATTAGCATCTTTGTACTTGTCAGGCACGCTACCCACTTTAATTCTTTACAGTTGTCAAGGAGATATTGGCATACCAGGAAGAATGGCCTTGGCCTTGCAAGTACCCCTCAATCACCTACTCGCATAGGTAACTAAGGGCTAGGGGTGATTGATATGACCTAAATGTACCTGACAACTCAGAGACACCAACCTCGGCATATGAGAGATTCGAGGTATCAAAGGTTCTTGACTGACAACCAACACTCTCGTCCTATATAAGGTCGTCTATGGCCGACATCTCTGGTCAACTCATTCATCAACCTCGGCAGCATCAGAGATCACATCTACCTCGTTCATCAACCTTGACTAGAAATGAGCCTCGGTAGCAAGGATCACCAGAGCAACCTCGGCCGGGAATCAATCGACATTCCAGCTACATCAACATAACCTATGCCCAGGCTGACATTATAACCCCACCTGCCTTACCTCAGCTTTCCTACTGCCGATTTCATCATGAATAACCTCGAATTGAGCAGCAGCCAGACTTCACCAACCTCGTACTCTTCCAGGCTGAGGTTGGTACCAATCGAAGACAGCCGATCCTTTACACGCATATGTATAGCTTGGATATCATGGACAAATCTGTTATAACTATATTAGTCCCTCCACATTAGGGAATATTGAGGTCATCATTATTTAGTTGAGATCATCTAGGTGTCACTCTCATATTGGCTCGATGTTCATGCACATGTTCATTGTATGCTTGGGGGTACATTACACCCCCCAAGCACTATATATAGAGGTCATTCTCTACCTTGTAAAGGGATCCAAAAATTACAACCCTAGCTAAAACTCTGTCTAATTACGCAGTAGAGAGAGAAATCTTGAGAGATTGTATCCATGGCTATTAGTGCCTTATTTCAGTTATATTACTCACTCACTTGCACAGTGGACGTAGGCCAGATTGGCTGAACTACTTATATATTAGTGTTCATCCTCTTCTCCTCATCTTTGTCTCTTAAATTTAATATACTCTTGTTCCGCCATTATTAACACTGATTTAAGCTTAAAAACACCTTGAAGGGTGGTGCTGTTTTCAGCATCATCATAGACCACCAGTTGTATGCCAAATTCAAGAAATGTTGATTTTGGCTCTAAGAGGTACAATTTCTTGGCCACATCGTGTCCAATAGGGGAATTGTAGTCGATCTGAGTAAGGTATCGGCAGTGAGCGAATGTGGACAACCCACAAAATCGATTGGTCGGATACTATTGCCATTTCATTAAGGGATATTCAAATATTACAGGTCCGTTGACGAACCTGACTAATAAAGGGGTACCGTTTGTGTGGAGTGACCATTGTCAGTTAGCGTTCAATAAGAAAAAGGATAAGTTGACATCAACACCCGTACTTTCTTTGACAAGGTGAGGATTAGAGTATCAGGTTTATATCGATGCATCCTTGTATGGACTTGGGGGTGTATTGTAGTAGGAGGAGAGGGCTATAGCTTATGCATCTAGAAAGCTTAAGCCCATGAGAAGAATTACCCCACTCACGACCTTGAGTTGGTAGCGGTCATTTTTTGCTTTAAGGATATGGGGACACTATCTTTTGGGAGAGTAGTTTATTTTGTTCATAGATCATAAGTCACTTTAGTATCTCTTCACACAAAAGGATTTGAACAGGAGACAGAGGCGGTGTCTAGAATTTTTAAAGTACTATCATTTTGATATACGATATCACCCTGGGATGGCCAATGTAGTAGCGGACGTGTTGAGTCGACGATCGACTAGAGAGTTAGCAGAGGTCTGTAAAGCGAAGTGGAGTGAGATTCGACATGACGATGAGGTCTCCAGAGCATTTATGGTAGTTTTAGCTATTACTCCTAAGATTTTGATATGGGTAGTGAAAGCATAGGCACAGGATCCTTCCTGTCAGGACATGGTGCGACAGTTAGTAACTGAGGGTGTAGAGTCTTACACTATCAGCTCAAAGGGAGGCCTACATTTTAATGGTAGACTTATAGTACCTGAGGGTGAGGACTTGAGGCATGTGGTCATGATTGAGTCTCATGGGTCGAGATTTGTTGTACATCCAGCGGGGATAAGATGTACCAGTACATGAGGAGACAGTATTGGTGGACTGGGATAAAGATAAATATAGCTGAGTTTGTCTCAAAGTGTGTTACTTGTCTGCTTATGAAAGTTGACCATCAGAGAACTTCAGGGATGCTACATTTATTGGATATTCCCGTGTGAAAATGGGAGAGTATTTCAATGGTTTTTATTACAGGGTTGCCGACATCGCAGAGAGGTCACGATTACTTTTAGGTGATAGTGGACCGGTCAACCAAGATGGCCCATTTCTTACCAATTCGCACCGACTACCGGACGATTCAATATGTGTAACTGTTCATTGCATAGATAGTGAGACTGCATGGGGTGCCGATTAACATTGTGTCTGATAGAGATAAGATCATTGTGTCTCACTTCTGCTAGAGTTTTCAGGAGGCTATGGGAACAAACTTGCGATTTAGTACCGCTTATCATCCACAGACAGACGAGCAGACTGAGAGGGTTAATCAGATGTTAGAGGAAATGTTAAAGATGTCCATTCTAGATTTTCGTGGAGGATAGGAGTGATACCTTCCACCGGTAGAGTATGCATATAACAACTCTTACCAATATACTATCATCATGGCACCGTTTGAGGCATTATATGGGAGATCTTGTCGTTCGCCCACTTTTTTATTAGAGGTGGGGGATAATAAGTTATTGGAGCCAGAAATGATACAGGAGATGACTCCCAAGATCGAGCTCATTGGGGGATGTATTCAAATTGTTTAGGATATGCAGAAGAGCTATATTGTTGCCGACCAAAGGCACGTTGACTTATTGGTTGGGGCTTAAGTGTTGTCTCGGGTGACTCTCGTGAAGGGGGTCATGATATTAGACAAGAAGGGGAAGTTAGCGCCGAGGTATGCGGTAACTTTATGTATTACTGAGAGAGTGGTACTAGTAGCATATAGAATGGGTTTATCGGAGCATCTTCAGTGGATACACAATGTGTTCCATGTGGCATCGCTGAAGAAATACAGGAGGAGCGAGAGAGCTTTCTGTCACATCCCACTTGACGAGATTGACTTATATCCAGATGTCTCGTACGAGGAGATACCCGTGGCTATTCCGGATCACAACGAGCAGAAGCTATGATCTAAGGTGGTGCCACTAGTAAGAGTTTAGTAGGGACACCACAGTGTTGATTAGTCTACTTGGGAGCGGGAGGATGACATGCGAGAGCAGTATCCATAGTTATTTACCGCAAGTATGACCTAATTTTGGGGACAAAATTCCTTTGTAATGGGGGAAGTATGTAATATCATGTATTTCCACATATTTGGAATTTAATTATTTTGGGTAATTAATTCGCTTTATTTTAAATTACTTGAGAGAAGTAATTGAATTGAATTGAATAGTAATTTGATTATTGAATATTAATCGAGAGTGAGATAATGATTAATATTATGAATTATATTTACTAAGTGAACAGTAAATAATTGATAATTAGAGATTTACGTCATAGCAAGTGATATGGGTTTAATTGGATTTATCTCAACCGAGAGTCGCGTGTAGACTAACTTGAGATCGAGACAAGATATTAATGTAGACTGACTTGGATGATGATTATGTGGTCACAAATGATTCCTAAAGGGTTAAATTATTCAAAATAGTATACCCAGGGGTGCTAATCGAGTCTCGAGGCGATTTTAGAATAAACCGTGGGAGGCTATATTGGTCATTTTGTAAAATAGGGTGAAAAGACCTATGAATTTTGTAACCTTATATCATATGATAGAAGGGTGAGGCTAGGGTTAGAAACTCATAAATCTAAGATAGTCCATTAGATAAGGAAAGGAGAGAGTTCTTGAAGGTTTTTGAAGAAATCCTTGGAGCTTTCAACTTGTTCTTGCTGCACAAAGAACTTGGGAAGGAGGATTAAAGGGGAAGACAATCAAACCCAACATCAAGCCACAAAATTAGAACCTACTGATAAAAGGCAAGTGTTTATTGCAAATCAATATGAAGTTATAATACCTATGTGACTAGGGTTCAATTATATTGATCAATTTAATGTTCTTGGAAGAAAATGATGATTTTTATGCCTGTTATGGGTAAGAATATCATGTAGTATGATTTGATATCTGTAAAGGGTTAGAAATAATTGATTATATGTTAATAATCGCGAATTGAATCTGGGTTTATGTGAAATATTCATGGAGAATATTAAAACCTAAGGTTTTTGAGAATTAGATGATTATATTCGTTCTTGAATGATAATCGTAATGTTTTGATGATAAAATTATGTTAAAATATGTCCTAACAGATGTAGAAAAGGTTAGGGACAATTGGTTTAAAGTTTGATGAAGAAATATGTAAGTTATGTGGGTGTTAATGGTGAAAAACGCACTTGCGTAATGAAGAAGACGATTCTATAGAAAATCGAATCGATTCGGCCTCCTGGCGAATCGATTCGGCTGCCCACAAAATGTGACATTTCCCCTTTTTATCCTAAAACTCCTAAAGTGTTGTCCAGAAAACATTTGGGACTTTGTTAGAATATAATTAAGGATTTATTATATTTTAGTAGGCCATGATAGGTTATGGGATTTTGTCTTATCGAGAGAATTAAGACAAGGATTAAATGGGCTCAATTGTAACGTCATTTAATTTGAGAAGATTAGAATGAAATTTTGGGAAAGCGCGAGTGAGATTATTTGTAAAAACAGATAGGGTTAGGAAGACTTAGCTACGGAAATCATAAGTGGTAACTAGGGCCCTTAGATTAGAGGATAATACTCAATTAAATGTGATAGTGAGAACAACACTTCTAGGGAGCCCGAATTTTTGACGGAATTTTAGGTGACAAACTGACGTGTCGGCTTTTTATTGGTTGGTTTTGAAGTCCCGCTAGTGTGGACCCCATAAACCAACCAATAACAAGCCGACACGTCAGTTTGTCACCCAAAATTCTGTCAAAAATTCGGGCAGAATTGTATTTCTGTAGTGAGAATAAACATAATTTGAAAGTACGATGAGGATTCAAGTGATATATACTACATACGTGTAGGGGAGTTCCCCCCCCCCCCCCCCCCCCCCCCCAAAGCGTGATTAACATAGTCAAACAGATTGATTGACCTACAATGAAGGAGAAGTAAGGCTGCCCGAGCAAGTTACCTCGAAGAGTCTCCATAGAAATGGCTTGAACGACCCACCTCAAAGATTCTCAACAGAGGTGGCTCGAAGGACCCACCTCGAAGATTCTCCACAGAGGTTGATCAAAGGACCCACCTAGAATATTCTCCACAGAGGTGGCTCGAAGGATCCATCTCAAAGATTCTCCACAGAGGTTTCTCGGAGGACCTACCTCGAAGATTCTCCAACGTGCCTAGTTCGAAGGATCCAACTTGTAGATCAAAGTCACTTAGAAGTCGATAGTTTTTAATAATTAATAGAATGATTTGCATCATGTAATTTATCCTATAAATATATGTTAAGTGAGGTTGTTTGGTACCCAAGAAGGACCATGCCTGGCAGGGCATGGGAGAGCTAACATGCTCTATCGATCAACCTCCTCTTGGGAACCTCGCAGGGACATGGTTTGGAGGATTGAAAGCAAGGAAATGTTGGGAATACATTTACCAACCCTCTTAGAACATTTGGGCAAAACTTCACTTAGCATATATGCTTGCTCAAGCCACTCCAAATGATCCACCTCAACTCTTACCTGAAACCTCCTCGAGGTACCTCAATCTTGCATCCTGGTTCTAAGATAAATCTAAACCAGCAAATAGAAACTAGAACACTCGAGATACCTGTTAGCCGAGAAACCTTAGGTAAGACACCATCCCACCTAATTGATGTGACCGTGTACCTACCAGAGTCACTATTTTACCACTTTCTCACGTCATAATCTCTGGCATTTAAGGACAGAAAACTATAGCACTCAAGTGAGTTTATCCCTAGGACAACAGGTCTAGTTCACCAAAACCTGACTCTTTAGTCGTCCTCAAGTAAGCTCCAAGATGCAATGACACGTCCCTCGTTGTAGGACGTGATAGGGCCCCCAATTTTAAATTTTTTAAATATAATTTCCTTTAATGCGGAATAAAGATGGTTCAACTAAACAACTACATAAACAAAGAATAAATTTCTTCACAAATTAAAACTAAAGTAAAACGGATTTTAATTTTATCAAAATTAAAATTTTCACTTTAAAACAAACTTGTGAATTTTTACTTTAAGCCCAAAAATCGATTTAATCCAAGTCCTAGAAATTTGCATAACAATAAATATTCATTTTGCAATTTAGGCCAAACCAAATTTTATCCAATAAAATTAATGACTTGAATTAAATTAATATTTACCCAAATTAAGTTAGCACCAAATCAAATATTCCAATTTTATCTTTTACCTAAGCATACATCTAATGTGAATTTGCAAAAGATAAAATAAACAAATCACTACGCCGCGATGTACGAGGAAAAACCCACAACGGTAAAAAACCTCGGATGGCCCTAGCCTTAAGTCCACTAAGTACAGAATTACAATTACAAGATAGAGGACTTACTACACACGACTCGACTCCCTTCAAGCCCCAACGCGACTTCTTACAACTACCTCTGCTTAGCCGATAATTCTGGAATCTACCGAAACCTTGAAATCCACCAATGAAGCTTTAGGAACCCATCAACCACACACGGTGCCTTTCACCGTATGAGAATGCCACAGCCAAAATAATGAACTTCTTATTTATGGGATGTAGAAGTAAACCCAAATGAACTCTTCAATTTGGTAGAGTAGAACCCGATGCCAAACACTCTCCAAGAAAGATATATATATATATGGTACTTGGAATAAACTAATATGGGTGTAAACAAAAGTGTTTAAGAATTTTCTTGAAAAACAAACACTCAAAACTTGAACCTTTTCATGGAGTAATTAAAATATCAAAAACTCTCTATAGAGATTTTAGGAGATGAAAAAGTTAGTTTGAAAAGGTTGGTTCCCGCACATCTTAATTCTGTCAAAAAGTAGTGGGAACATGGAGAAAACTGCCAAAAACTGCCAAAAAACTGTTCCCGCCAAACTCGTTCGAACGACATTTTCATTCGAACGAATTTTTCGTTCGAACAACTTCATTAAAAATGTTCCAGTGAGAAAAATGAAATCTCGTTAGAAGTCTCGTTCGAATGACCTGATAATCTCGTTCGAACGAGATTCCAGTTCATTCGAACGACTTGTCAGAAAATAGAAAATGCTTTGTAAGCCCAAAACTTTTTCTGAAAAGTTCTAAAAAAATATTTTCTCAGCAAAGCAAAGTTGTTAAAACTATTTATAAAAGACACCTAATAAATTTCCAAGCTCCTATATATATATATATAATGCATTTATACCTTAGGAGCAATGGAACTAATGTTGTTGACGTAGAAACGAGGCACAATAGACATATGATAAAGCTTTATAATCTTGGTCACTACGACTTCAACTATCACATCATACGCTTGGATGGATACACTTGAACACTATCCTATGACTCAAATGTTTTTATCCGAAATTGATCCAACACTACATTAAGACTCAATTGGAGACTTGTGTCCTTACAAATCTCCCCCTTTGGCTATTCCGGGACAAAAACCAAACAAAAATCCTAAAGGGCCGTCAAGCTCTACTAGACTTAAAAAATATCCCAACCAAAATAAAATATACATAGCTTGACTAAAAACCCAAGGATCAATATATTTGCCGATGAAAGTTGTCATTTAGAAGAATTCCTGCACACTTAAGCAAAGTATCAAATGCATAGGGAATAAAAATATTAAATGCATATAAAATAAATACTCGCCCTAAATTAATTTTCCCATTTATCAAATAAATGACCTACTTATAAAGATGTCTCCCCCTAAGATAAATATCCCAAACTAAGATACGATTACAATAGGATTAGATACCATTTCTTCCCCTATCATCCTCCCCCTTTTTGTTCAGGAATAGACAAAGGATAAAAGGACTAATTTAATAAAATGAAGCATAAGGTGATAACATCATGAAAGCATATGGGCAACAAAAGCATAACTAATCCATACAAATAATAAAGAATATCAATTGATGCAAAAAAAAAATGATACCAATGTGTTACATAAGATACTAAACATGTGATATCAACATCAATATGCAACAAGATAAATACCAATTATGAATTAGAAGCTTAGATGGACTAGAAAGCGTGGCAAAGAAAAAAAATACCATATATATGTAGACATAATGACTATCACTAACGCACACTCACATATATATAGGTATAGACACCACTCATGACATAAATACACTACACCAAAACTAGCAATTGGTCACGGCCCAAATCCCTGACGAAGACTGTGGGTCGCGAACTTGGGTCGTTACCATTTTGGGCATGACCAATTTCGTGGGTCGAGGCCCAAGTTCATGACCAAAAAATGGTCACGAGATATGGTCGCAGACTTGGGCCGTGACCCATACCGCAACGGGGAAAAAAAGGTCGCGGCCTTCGTCCGTGACCCACAACAGTGACAAAAATTGGTCGCGGTCAAAGTCCGTGGTCCACGCCGTGATGGGAAAAAATAGGAAAAAAATGGTCGTGGACCAAGTTCGTGACCCACAACCGTGATAAAAATTGGTCACGGCTAAAGTCCGTGACCCACGCCGTGACGAAACAAAAAAGGAAAAAAATGGTCGCAGACTTTGGCCGCGACCATTTTTCGTCACGGGTGGGGGTCATGGACTTTGGCCGCGACCATTTTTATGCACGACGAAAAAAATAAAAATGGTCATGGACAAAGTCCATGACCATATTTAACTATAATTTTAAAAAAATGTCATTTTTTGGTCCAATCCTAAAATCGGGGGTCCAGTGACTGCACGGTGGCGAATATTTATTATTGACAAAACTATAAAAAAAATCATAAATTGCGAATCGGGAATGTTGTTAATAGACAAATATATATACAAATTTAAAAATATTACACGTCTTAATAATTCACAGACCAAAAAAAATTGGGCAGAGTTTCATCTATTTTCTGGATATTCCAAACCTATAAATATAAAACCTGCTTATTATAAAGCCCGCACTCCCATAAAATTTAACAATCAAATTATAAAAGCCCGTATGGACATAAAACTAAACAACAAAAGCCCGCACGGCTCTAACACACAAAAAAGATAATCCTGAACGCCCACACCATTATATAAGCAATCTTCATGTCGTAAATCATTACCTTCTTCACTTCTTCCACATGCAAAAATCCTATAAATGATAGGATACAAAAAAATGATATTAGTAACCACGTAGTTTTACAAAAAATTTATTCACGATGAAAATTGCAGATATGAGTTATAGTTATCAACTTATCAATGTTTTTAAGCCTAAGTCGAGAAATATGCAAATTATAATCGTATTCTTAAACCGGGGGTCCTGTGATCGCGCGGTCAGTTAGTACGAGTTACAGAGGTCCCGTGCGAGGTGTTGGTGCCACTCACGGGGCCATTCGGGGGTTGTTTCGGATTTCCCCCCACTAACGCCATGTTTTTTTGCCTAAGCCTAGAAATATGAAAATTATCGTCGTATTCTAAAATCGGGAGTCCCGTGATCACATGATCAGTTCCTGTGACTTACATTCGTCTCGTGAGAGGTGTTGGTGCCACTCATGGGGCCGTTCGAGGGTTGTTTCGGGTTTTCACCCACTAATGCCATGTTTTTCATAAGTCTAGGAATATGCAAATTATTGTCGTATTCTCAAATCGGCCGTCATGTGATCGCGCAATAAGTTCTTACGAGTTATATTGGTCCCTTGCGAGGTGTTGGTGCCACTCACGGGACCGTTCGAGGGTGGTTTCGGGTTTTTACCCACTAACGCCATGTTTTTAAGCCTAAGTCTAGAATTATGAAAATTATCATCGTATTCTCAAACCGAGAGCCCCGTGATAGCGCTGTTAGTTCTTACGAGTTATATTGGTCCCAGCGAGGTGTTGGTGCCATTCACGGAGCCGTTTAGGGGCTGTTTTGGGTTTTCACCCGCTAACACCATGTTTTTAAGCCTAAGTATATAAATATGCAAATTATCATCGTACTCCCAAACCGGGAGTCCCGTGATCGAGCGGTTAGTTCCTACGAGTTACATTGGTTCCGTGCGAAGTGTTTGTGCCTTTAACGGGTCCGTTCGGGGGTTATTCCAGGTTTTCACCCTCTAATGTTATGTTTTGCTTAAGTCCTGATATTTTTAAATTATTGTCATATTCTCAAATCGGGAGTCCCATGATCGCCCAGGAAGTTTCTACGAGTTACATTGGTCTCATGCGAGGTGTATGTGCCACTCACGAGGTCGTTCCGGGGCAGTTTTAGGTTTTCACCCACTAACGCCATATTTTTAAGCCTAAGTTTAGAAATATGCAAATCATCACCATATTCTCAAACTGAAAGTCCCGTGATAGCGCGATCCATTCCTACGAGTTATATTGGTGCAATGCAAGGTGTTGGTGCCACCCACGGGGCCGTTCGGGGACTGTTTTGGGTTTTTACCCTCTAACGCCAAGTTTTTAAGCCTAAGTATAGAAATATGCAAATTATCGTCGTATTACCAAATCGGGAGTCCCGTGATCGCGCGATGAGTTCCTCCGAGTTACATTGGTCTCGTGCGAGATGTTTGTGCCTTTCACGGGGTCGTTCGAAGGTTGTTTCGAGTTTTCACCCACTAACGCCATGTTTTGCTTAAGTCTAGAAATATGCAAATTATCATCTTATTCTCACACCGAGAGTTCAAAGATCACGCGATAAGTTCTTACAAGTTATTTTGGTCCCGTGCAAGCTATTGGTGCCACTCATCGGGCCGTTTTGGAGCTATTTTGGGTTTTCACCCGCTAACGCCAAGTTTTTAAGCCTAAGTATAGAAATATGAAATCTATCATCGTATTCCCAAATCGGGAGTCCCGTGATTGCACGGTGAGTTCCTACGAGTTAAATTGGTCCCGTGCGCGGTGTTTGTACCTTTCACGGGGCCGTTCGAGGGTTGTTTCGGATTTTCACCCACTAAGACCATGTTTTGCTTAAGTCTAGAAATAAGCAAATTATCGTCGTATTCTCAAACTGGGAGTCCCGTGATTGCGCGTTAAGTTCTTACGAGTTATATTGGTCTCGTGCGAGGTGTTGGTGCCACTCACGAGACCATTCGGGACTGTTTCAGGTTTTCACCCACTAACGCCATGTTTTTAATCCTAAGTCTAGAATTATGCAAATTATCATCGTATTCTCAGACCGAGAGTCCCGTGATAGCGCGGTCAGTTCCAACGAGTTATATTGGTCCCGTGCGAGGTGTTGGTGCCACTCACGGGGCCGTTCGAGGGCTGTTTTGAGTTTTCACCCGCTAACGCCATGTTTTTAAACCTAAGTATAGAAATATGCAAATTACCATCGTATTCCCAAACTGGGAGTCCCGTGATCGCGCGGTCATTTCCTACGAGTTACATTGATCCCGCCCGAACTGTTTGTGCCTTTCACGGGTGCGTTCGAGGGCTATTTCATATTCTCAAACTGGGAGTGCCATAATCATGAGGGATGTTCTTACGAGTTACATTGGTCCCGTACGAGGTGTTGGTACCACTCATAGGGCCGTTCGAGGGCAGTTTTGGGTTTTCACCCACTAACGACATGTCTTTAAGACTAAGTCTAGAAATATGCAGGTTATCATCGTATTATCAAACTGGAAGTCTTGTGATAGCGTGGTTAGTTCCTACGAGTTATATTAGTACCGTACGAGGTTTTTATGCCACTCACTCGGCCTTTCGCAGGCTGTTTTGGGTTTTCACCCACTAAGGCCATGTTTTTAAGCCTAAGTATAGAAATATGCAAATTATCATCATATTCCCAAACCGGGAGTCCCGTGATCGTGCGATCAGTTCCTACGAGTTACATTGGTCCCGTGCAAGGTGTTTATATCTTTCACGGGTCCGTTTGAGGGTTATTTTGGGTCTTCACCCACACACATCATGTTTTGCTTAAGTCTTGAAATATGAAAATTATCGTCGTATTCTCAAATTATAAGCCCCATGATAGCACGATCAATTCCTATGAGTTATATTGGTCTCGTACGAGGTGTTTGTGCCACTCACGGGGCCGTTCGGGGGCTATTTTTGGTTTTCACCTGTTAACGCCATGTTTTCAAGCCTAAGTTTAGAAATATGCAAGTTATAGTCGTATTCTCAAAATATAAGTATCGTGAAAGCATGGTCAGTTCCTACGAGTTATATTGGTACCGTGCGAGGTTTTGGTGCCACCACGGGGCCGTTCGGGGGCTGTTTTGGGTTTTCACCCGCTAACGCCATGTTTTTAAGCCTAAGTATAGAATTATGCAAATTATCATCGTATTCTCAAACCGAGAGTCCCGTGATAGCGCAGTCCATTCCAACGAGTTATATTGGTCCCGTGCGAGGTGTTGGTGCCACTCACGGGGCCGTTTGAGGGTTGTTTTGAGTTTTCACCCACTAACGCCATGTTTTTAAGCCTAAGTATAGAAATATGCAAATTATCATCTTATTCCTAAACTGGGAGTCCCATGATCATGCGCTTAGTTCCTACAAGTTACATTGGTCCCGTGAGAGGCGTTTGTGCTTGTCACGAGGTCGTTCGAGGGTTGTTTCGGGTCTTCACCCACAAACACCATGTTTTTCTTAAGTCTTGAAATATGCAAATTATCGTCGTATTCTCAAATCGAAAGCCCCGTGATAGCGCGTCAGTTCTTAAGAGTTATATTGGTCCCGTGCGAGGTGTTCGTGCCACTCACGAGATCGTTCAGGAGTGTTTTAGGTTTTCACCCGCTAACGCTTTATTTTTAAGCCTAAGTTTAGAATTTTGCAAATTATCGTTGTATTATAAAATAAGGAGTCCTGTGATAGCGCGGTCAGTTCCAACGATTTATATTGGTCTCGTGCGAGTTGTTAGTCCACTCACGAGGCCGTTCGGGGGTTATTTTGGGTCTTTACCCATTAAAGGCATGTTTTTAAGCTTAAGTCTAGAAATATGAAAATTATCATCTTATTCTCACACCGGGAGTCCCGAGATCACGCGATAAGTTCTTACAAGTTATTTTGGTCCCGTGCGAGCTATTGCTGCCACTCACGGGGCCGTTTGGGGGTTGTTTTGGGTTTTCACCCTCTAACGCCAAGTTTTTAAGCCTAAGTATAGAACTATGCAATTTATCGTCGTATTCCCAAATCGGGAGTCCCGTGATTGCGCGGTGAGTTCCTACGATTTAAATTGGTCCCGTGCGCGGTGTTTGTACCTTTCACGGGGCCATTCGAGGGTTGTTTTAGGTTTTCAACCACTAAGACCATGGTTTGCTTAATTCTAGAAATAAGCAAATTATCGTCGTATTCTCAAATTGGGAGTCCCGTGATCGCGCGTTAAGTTCTTACGAGTTATATTGGTCCCGTGCGAGGTGTTGGTGCCACTCACGAGGCCGTTCGGGACTGTTTCAGGTTTTCACCCACTAACGCCATGTTTTTAATCCTAAGTCTACAATTATGCAAATTATCATCGTATTCTCAAACCGAGAGTCCCGTGATAGCGCGGTCAGTTCCAACGAGTTATATTGGTCCCGTACGAGGTGTCGGTGCCACTCACGGGGCCGTTTGGGGGTTGTTTTGAGTTTTCACTCACTAATGCCATGTTTTTAAGCCTAAGTAAAGAAATATGCAAATTATTGTCATATTCCCAAATCGGGTGTCCCGTGATCGCGCGGTCATTTCCTACGAGTTATAATGATCCCGTGCGAAGTGTTTGTGCCTTTTACGGGTGCGTTCGAGGGCTATTTCGGGTCTTCACCCACAAACACCATGTTTTGCTTAAGTCTTGAAATATGAAAATTATCATCGTATTCTCAAATCGTAAGCCCCATGATATCACGATCAGTTCCTATGAGTTATATTCGTCCCGTGCGAGGTGTTGGTGCCACTCACGGGGCCGTTCGGGGGCTATTTTTGGTTTTCACCTGCTAAGAGCCATGTTTTCAAGCCTAAGTTTAGAAATATGCAAGTTATCATCGTATTCTCAAAATATAAGTATCGTGAAAGCATGGTCAGTTCCTACGAGTTATATTGGTACCGTGCGAGGTTTTGGTGCCACCTACGGGGCCGTTCGGGGGCTGTTTTGGGTTTTCACCCGCTAACGCCATATTTTTAAGCCTGAGTATAGAAATATGAAAATTATCATCTTATTCCTAAACTGGGAGTCCCGTGATCGTACGATTAGTTCCTACAAGTTACATTGGTCCCGTGAGAGGCGTTTGTGCTTATCACGGGGTCATTCGAGGGTTGTTTCGGGTCTTCACACACAAACACCATGTTTTTCTTAAGTCTTAAAATATGCAAATTATCGTCGTATTCTCAAATCGGAAGTACCGTGATAGCGCGTCAGTTCTTATGAGTTATATTGGTCCCATGCGAGGTGTTCGTGCCACTCACGGGGTCGTTCGGGAGTGTTTTAGGTTTTCACCCGCTAACGCCTTATTTTTAAGCCTAAGTCTAGAATTTTGTAAATTATCCTCGTATTCTAAAATCAGGAGACACGTGATAGCGTGGTCAGTTCTTACGATTTATATTGGTCTCGTGCGATTGTTAGTCCACTGACGAGGCCGTTCGGGGGTTATTTTGGGTCTTAACCCATTAACTCCATGTTTTTAAGCTTAAGTCTAGAAATATGCAAATTATCGTCGTACTCTCAAACTGGGGGTCCCATGATTGCGCGGTCAGTTTGTACGAGTTACAAATGTCCCATGCGAGGTGATGGTGTCACTCACGTGGTCGTTCGGGGGCTATTTCGAGTTTTCATCCACTAACGCCATGTTTTTAAGCCCAAGCCTAGAAATATGAAAATCATCATTGTATTTTCAAACTGGAAGTCCCATGATCGCATGGTCAGTTCCTGCAAGTTACCTTGGTCCCGTGCGAGTGTCGATGCCACTCATGGGGCTTTTCGAGGTTGTTTCGAGTTGTCACCCACTAACACCATGTTTTTCTTAAGTCTAAAAATATGAAAATTATCATTGTATTCTCAAACTGGTAGTCCCGTGATCACGTGATAAGTTCTTACGAGTTATATTTCTCCCGTGCAAGGTATTGGTGCCACTCACGGGGCCGTTCAGAGGTTGTTTTGGGTTTTCACCCACTAACGCCATGTTTTTAAGCCTAAGTCTAGAACTATGCAAATTATCATCGTATTCTCAAACCGAGAGTCCCGTGATAGCGCGGTCAGTTCCTGCGAGTTATATTCGTCCCATGCGAGGTGTTTGTGCCACTCACGAGGTCGTTCGAGGGCTATTTTGAGTTTTCACCCGCTAACGTCATGTTTTTAAGCCTAAGTATAGAAATATGCAAATTATCACCGTATTCCCAAATCGGTAGTCCCGTGTTTATGCAGTCTGTTCCTACGAGTTACATTGGTCCCGTGCGAAGTGTTTGTGCCTTTCGCGGATCCATTAGGGGCCATTTCGGGTTTTTCACCCTCTAATGCCATGTTTTGCTTAAGTGCTGATATTTTTAACTTATTTTCATATTCTCAAATCTGGAGTCCCGTGATCACGCGAGAAGTTCCTACTAGTTACATTGGTCTCGTGCGAGGTGTTGGTGCCACTCACGGGGCTATTCGGGGGCAGTTTTGGGTTTTCACCCACTAACGCCATATTTTTAAAACTAAGTCTAAAAATATGCAAATTATCATCGTATTCTCAAACCGGAAGTCTCGTGATAGCACGGTCAGTTCCTACGATATATATTGGTCTCGTATGAGGTGTTGGTGCTGCTCATGGGGCCATTCGGGGGCTGTTTTGGGTTTTCACCCGCTAACGCCATGTTTTTAAGACTAAGTATAGAAATATGCAAATTATTGCCGTATTTCGAAAATAGGACTCTCGTGATCGTGCGGTCAGCTCCTACGAGTTACATTGGTCCCGTGCGAGGTGTTTGTGCCTTTTACGAGGCCGTTCGAGGGTTCTTTTGGCTTTTCACCCACTAATGCCATGTTTTGCTTAAGTCTAGAAATATGCAAATTATTGTTATTTTCTCAAATCGGGAGTCCCGTGATCGCGCGATAAGTTCTTACGAGTTATATTGGTCCCGTGTGAGGTATTGGTGCCACTCATGGGGCCGTTCGGGGGATGTTTTGGGTTTTCAACCACTAACGCCATGTTTTTAAAACTAAGTCTTGAAATATGCAAATTATCATGGTATTCTCAAATCAAAAGTCCCGTGATAGCGCGATCAGTTCCTATGAGTTATATTGGTCCCATGCGAGGTGTTGGTGCTACTCACGGGGCTGTTCAGGGACTGTTTTGGGTTTTCATCTGCTAATGCCATATTTTTAAGACTAAGTATAGAAATATGCAAATTATCATCATATTCCGAAACCAGGATTCCCGTGATCGTGCGGTCAGTTCCTACGAGTTATATTGGTCCCATGCGAGTAGGGGTGGCAATTTTAGAAACGACATGAAAAAACGACACGGGACGACACGAAATTGATCCGAAATTGACACGATATTTCGTGTTCGTGTCGTGTTTTTTTTACACGAAGTCGTGTCGTGTCGTGTTCGTGTCTTAATTATGAGTCGTGTCGTGTCGTGTTATCGTGTTATCGTGTTTTTTAAGCCTAAAATTTAAGAAATTATGGTTGTCGTATCGTGTCGTGCCGTGTTGTTTTTTATTCGGGTCGTGTTCGTGTCAGCTAAAAAAAACACAAATTCGTGTCGTGTCTGAAAAAACCTTGTCGTGTCGTGTCGTGTCGGGTCAAAACACGACCCACTGACCCAAATTGCCACCCCTACATGCGAGGTGTTTGTGCCTTTCACGGGGCCGTTCGAGGGTTGTTTCGGGTTTTCACCCACTAACGCCATGTTTTTAAACCTAATTATTGAAATATACAAATTATCATCGTATTCTAAAATCGTAAGTCCCGTGATAGTACGGTAGTTCCTACGAGTTATATTGGTCCCGTACGAGGTGTTGGTGCCACTCACGGGCCCGTTCAGGGGCTGTTTTGGATTTTCACCCGGTAACGCCATGTTTTTAGGCCTAAGTATAGAAACATGCAAATTATCATCGTATTATAAAATGGGGAGTCCGGTTATCACGCGGTCAGTTCCTATGAGTTACATTGGTCCCGTGCGAGGTGTTTGTGCCTTTCACGGGGCTATTCGAGGGTTATTTCGAGTTTTCATCCACTAACGCCATGTTTTGCAAAAGTCTAAAAATATGCAAATTATCATTATTTTCTCAAACCGGGACTCCCGTGATCGCGCGGTAAGTTCTTACGAGTTATATTGGTCCCGTGCGAGGTGTTGGTGCCACTCACAGGGACGTTCGGGGGCTATTTTGAGTTTTCACCCACAAAGGCCATGTTTTTAAGCCTAAGTCTATAATTTTGCAAATTATTGTTGTATTCTAAAAACGGGAGTCTCGTGATAGCGCGGTTAGTTCCTATGAGTTATATTGGTCCCGTGCAAGGTGTTGGTGCCACTCACGGGGCCGTTCGAGGGCTATTTTTGGTTTTCACCCATTAATGCTATGTTTTTAAGCTTAAGTCTATAAATATGAAAATTATCATCGTATTCTCAAACCAGGGGCCCATGGTCGCGCAGTCAGTTCGTATGACTTACATTGATCCCGTACGAGGTGTTGGTGCCACTCACGGGGCCGTTCGGGGGCTGTTTCGGGTTTTCACCCACTAACGCATTTGTTTAAGTCCAAGTCTAAAAATATGCAAATTATTGTTGTATTTTCAAATAGGGAGTCCCATTATTACGTGGTCAGTTCGTACGAGTTACATTGGTCCCATGAGAGGTGTTGTGCCACTCATGGGTCCGTTCGAGGATTGTTTTGGGTTTTCACCCACTAACGCCATGTTTTGCTTAAGTCTAGAAATATGCAAATTATCATCGTATTCCCAAAGTGGGAATCTCGTGATCGCGTGATAAGTTCTTACGAGTTATATTGGTCCCGTGCGAGGTGTTGGTGCTACTGACGAGGCCGTTCGAGGGCTGTTTTGGGTTTTCACCAACTAATGCCATGTTTTTAACCCTAAGTCTAGAATTATGCAAATAATCATCGTATTCTTAAACCGGGAGTCTCGTGAAAGCGCGGTCAGTTCCTATGAGTTCAATTGGTCCCGTGCGAGGTGTTTGTGCCTTTCACGGGGTCGTTCGAGGGTTGTTTTAGGTTTTCACCCACTAACACCATGTCTTTCTTAAGTCTAGAAATATGAAAATTATCATCGGATTCTCAAATCGGGAGTCCCGTGATCGCGCGGTAAGTTCTTACGAATTGTATTGGTCCCATGCGAGGTGTTGGTGCCACTTACGGGGCCGTTC
The DNA here is from genome assembly GCA_949130495.1 of Sambucus nigra. Lineage (NCBI taxonomy): Eukaryota > Viridiplantae > Streptophyta > Magnoliopsida > Dipsacales > Adoxaceae > Sambucus > Sambucus nigra. The sequence goes on along the minus strand of OX422222.1, from coordinate 443,723,388 downwards.
AGGGGGTGTTTTGGGTTTTCACTCACTAACGCCATGTTGTTAAGACTAAGTCTAGAATTTATCAAATTATCATCGTATTCTAAAACCGAGAGTCTCGTGATAGCGCGGTCAGTTCCTACGAGTTATATTGGTCCCGTGCGAGGTGTTGGTGCCACTCACGGGACTGTTCGGGCGGCTATTTTGGGTTTCCACCCATTAATGCCACGTTTTCAAGCTTAAGCCTAGAAATATGAAAATTATCATCATATTCTCAAACTGGGGGTCCCATGATCGTGCGGTCAGTTCGTACGAGTTACATTGGTCCCGTTCGAGGTGTTGGTGCCACTCACGGGGCCGTTCGGGGGTTATTTCGAGCTTTCACCCACTAACGCCATTTATTAAGCCCAAGTCTAGTAATATGCAAATTATCGTTGTATTCTTAAACGGGGAGTTATGCCACTCATGGGGCCGCGCGATCAGTTCCTGCGAGTTACATTGGTGCCGTGCGAGGTGTTGTGCCACTCATGGGGCCGTTCGAGGATTGTTTTGGGTTTTCACCCACTAACGCCATGTTTTGCTTAAGTCTAGAAATATGCCAATTATCGTCGTATTCTCAAATCGAGAGTCCCGTGATCTCGCGGTAAGTTCATATGAGTTATATTGGTCCTGTGTGAGGTGTTGGTGCTACTCATTCGAGGGCTATTTCGAGTTTTTACCCATTAACAGCATGTTTTTAAGCCTAAGTCTAGAATTATGAAAATTATAGTCATATTCTCAAACCATGAGTCCCTTGATAGTATGGTCAGTTCCTATGAGTTATATTGGTCCCGTGTGAGGTGTTGGTGCCACTCACGGGGCCGTTCAGGGGCTGTTTGGAGTTTTCACCCGCTAACGCCATGTTTTTAAGCCTAAGTATAGATATATGAAATTTATCGTTGTATTCCCAACCCAGGAGTCCCGTGATTGCGCGGATATTTCCTACGAGTTACATTGGTCCCATGCGAGGTGTTTTTGTCTTTCACGGGGCCGTTCGAGGGTTGTTTTGGGTTTTCACCCACTAACACCAAGTTTTTCTTAAGTCTAAAAATATGAAAATTATCATCGTATTCTCAAACCGGGAGTCTTGTGATCGTGAGATAAGTTCTTACGAGTTATATTGGTCCCGTGCGAGGTGTTGGTGCCATTCACGGGCCGTTCAGGGGCTATTTTGGGTTTTCACCCACTAACGCCATGTTTTTAAGCCTAATTATAGAAATATGAAAATTATCATCGGATTCTCAAACCGGAAGTCCCGTGATCGTGCGGTAAGTTCTTACGAGTTATATTGGTCCCGTACGAGGTGTTGGTGCCACTCACAGGGCCGTTCGGGAGCTGTTTTGGGTTTTGACCCACTAACACCATGTTTTTAAGACTAAGTCTAGAATTTAGCAAATTATCATCGTATTCTAAAACCGGGAGTCCCGTGATAGCGCGATCAGTTCTTACGAGTTATATTGGTCCCATGCGAGGTGTTGGTGCCACTCACGGGGCTGTTCGGGGGGCTATTTTGGGTTTCCACCCATTAATGCCACGTTTTCAAGCTTAAGTATAGAAATATGCAAATTATCATCGTATTCTAAAAACGGGAGTCCCGTGATAGCGCGGTCAGTTCCTACGAGTTATATTGGTCCCATGCGAGGTGTTGGTGCCACTCACGGGGCTGTTCGGGGGGCTATTTTGGGTTTCCACCCATTATCGTCGTATTCTCAAACTGGGGGTCCCATGATCGCGCGGTCAGTTCGTACGAGTTACATTGGTCCCGTTCGAGGTGTTGGTGCCATTCACGGGGCCGTTCGGGGGTTGTTTCGAGTTTTCACCCACTAACGCCATTTATTAAGCCCAAGTCTAGTAATATGCAAATTATCGTTGTATTCTCAAACAAGGAGTCCTGTTATCGCGCGATCAGTTCCTACAAGTTACATTGGTGCCGTGCGAGGTGTTGTGCCACTCATGGGGCCGTTCAAGGATTGTTTTGGGTTTTCACCCACTAACGCTATGTTTTGCTTAAGTCTAGAAATATGCCAATTATCGTCGTATTCTCAAATCGAGAGTCCCGTGATCACGCGGTAAGTTCTTATGAGTTATATTGGTCTTGTGTGAGGTGTTGGTGCTACTCATTCGAGGGCTGTTTCGAGTTTTTACCCACTAACAGCATGTTTTTAAGCCTAAGTCTAGAATTATGAAAATTATAGTCATATTCTCAAACCACGAGTCCCTTGATAGTGTGGTCAGTTCCTAGGAGTTATATTGGTCCCGTGTGAGGTGTTAGTGCCACTCACGGGGCCGTTCGGGGGCTGTTTGGAGTTTTCACCCGCTAACTCCATGTTTTTAAGCCTAAGTATAGATATATGAAATTTATCATCATATTCCCAACCCAGGAGTCCCGTGATTGCGCGGTTATTTCCTACGAGTTACATTGGTCCCGTGCGAGGTGTTTTTGTCTTTCACGGGGCCGTTCGAGGGTTGTTTTGGGTTTTCACCCACTAACACCATGTTTTGCTTAAGTCTAAAAATATGAAAATTATCGTCGTATTATCAAACCAGGAGTCTTGTGATCGCGCAGTAAGTTCTTACGAGTTATATTGGTCCCGTGCAAGGTGTTGGTGCCATTCACGGGCCGTTCAGGGGCTGTTTTGGGTTTTCACCCACTAACGCCATGTTTTTAAGCCTAAGTCTAGAATTTTTCAAATTATCATCGTATTCTAAAACCGGGAGTGCCATGATAGCGTCATCAGTTCCTATGAGTTATATTGGTCCCGTGCGAGGTGTTGGTGCCACTCACAGGGCCGTTCGGGGGCTGTTTTGGGTTTTGACCCATTAACGCCATGTTTTTAAGCTTAAGCCTAGAAATATAAAAATTATCATCATTTTCTCAAATCGGGGGTCCCATGATCGTGTGGTCAGTTCGTACGAGTTACATTGGTCCCATGCGAGGTGTAGATGCCACTCACGGGGCCGTTCGGGGGCTGTTTTGAGTTTTCACCCACTAACATCATGTTTTTAAGCCAAGTCTAGATATATGCAAATTATCATTGTATTCTCAAGTTGGGAGGCCTGTGATCGCGGGTCAGTTCCTGCGAGTTACATTGGTCCTGTACGTGGTGTTCGTACCACTCATGGGGCCGTTCGAGGGTTGTTTCGGAGTTTCACCCAGTAACGCCATGTTTTGCTCAAGTCTAGAAATATGGAAATTATCATCGTATTCTCAAAGAGGGAGTCCCGTGATTACGCGATAAGTTCTTACGAGTTATATTACTCCCGTGCGAGGTGTTTGTGCCTCTCACGGGTCTATTCGGGGGCTATTTCAGGTTTGCACCCTCTAATGCCACGTTTTAAATTATTCTTAAGAGCCTCAAATAACTCGCTTCCTTATTTTTAAATTATTCTATGATAAGGTATATATAGCTGCTACATATTGTTGTTGTTATATATGGCCATATACAACAGCTATATATAGCAGCAACTATATGGCCATATATAGTTGCTATATGTGGCCATATATAGCTGCTATATATGTCCATATGTAGATTCTATATATAGTTGTTATACATAGCCATATGTAGTTTCTATATATGGCCATATATAGATGTTATATATAGCTGCTGCAGCCAACGTAGATTTTGTTTTGTGTGGATTTTTTATTTTCACAAAATCCAGGTGACTTCAAAGTCACAAAAAAGATGAAAATTTGAAAAAAATTCACTAAATCTAGAATCGTGATTGGGTGATAAGTTCCTACGAGTTATAGTGGTCCCGTGCAAGGTGTTGGTGCCTCTCACGGGGCTGTTTGAGGGTTATTTTGGGTTTTCGCCCTCCAACGCCATATTTTAAGTCGAAGTCCTCATATTATCAAATTATCGTTGTATTCTCATATTTTAAGCCTAAGCCTAATGCCATGTTTATATATATATATATATATATATATATATAGAGAGAGAGAGAGAGAGAGAGAGAGATGTACCGAAATGTGTGTAGAGAGAGAGATGATCGTCGAAATATGTGAGGAAGAGGAAAGGGGGTCGCCGTTGCTGCAATTAGAGAGAGAAACCAATTACCAATTTATTCTTATTTCAATATACAAATACCAATTTCAATTTATACCAATTTCAACAAACAAATACCAATTTCAATATACAAATACAATATATGTAAATTACATAAATACACACACGCAATGTACAAATACATACACAAAAAATAGAAGATAGAGGAGGTTACCTTAGATCAAAGAGAGTTGTAAGTGACTAAAAACTTGAGAGATATAGAGAGAGTCAAATTCTAAATTTAGTCAAACCGTGGAACCCATGATCCCCGTTGATCGAAATTCCTAATGCATAGACAAACAGTAAGATTTGCAAAGATTAAATAGATTATAAAAATTCAATTTAAATTAAAAAATTGGAGGCAACCTCAAACTATTTGTCATACTTTAATCACTAATTGATAATAAAAATCTAACTTGTAGTTTACATATTCATTGTGGTGCCACTGAGGTGTGGAAGGATACTTAGTTCCACTAAGACTCTTCCCTATAGTCTAACTAAAAAGTTCAAGAACCTCTTATATCGATTTTCATTTTAGATTGAATATATACGACCCATGTTCCTATCTAATATCTCACATATTCAAATCATCAAAGCGTACAAAGAATTGAAAACCAAATCATAATCAATAATCGTTCTTCATCATACAAACAAATCTTCTAAATAAATTGTTCAAGATGATCTATAATCAATAATCATTCTTCGTATCATGAATTCCCAAATCAATTTGAAGTATTTTAAAATATAAAATATATATGATCATTAGTTTAAAGCTATATTTATCAAATATGAAACCATAATAAATGCATAATGAAGAAACTATATGTGGTTAAATGTGTCTCTAAATCAGTATGTATTTAACTGTGTATCTAAATTAATGTGTAGTAAAATATTTATCTAAATCAATTAGAAACTAACATAAACATAATTTGTAAAGATACACATTTAGGTACCAAAACATTCCATTACAATTGGTAATTTGTAAACATATCGGTACATATTAGTACATTAGATTCCCAATTGCATGTATCAGTATGCTAGTTTATCATTTGGGCATATCAACACACTAGTTTATCACCAGGCTTCACAAATCGGTTTATCAGCAGACTACACATATCAATGCCAAGCCAAAGTATTGGTAGGCTACAAAAATATGTTGAATGACACAAAATCAATTAGAAACTACTCAAATAATACCAGAACATATTTTGTTATTCAATCCTAGTGTATCTAACTGTGCCAACACTTTCCATACCAATTGTGTCATCATATTCAAGTCCCAAATAAACAACTATGTATAAGCACATTGGATTACCATAATGTATATATCAGAACCAACCCAGCTTATTACTATTACACTATCAATACATCAGTTTATTAGCTGAGATCCAGAATATCACGAGTGCTTATGATATAAATATGCGGAAGCAAAATGTACATATCATGTGTTCTTATGATATAAATATCACGAGTGCTTATGCTATATATCTTTCTGAAGTGCAAAAAAAAGCATTAAGTAGGTTCAATTGGGGGACACTGGCTAATATTATTAATTAATCTTGAACTTTCAACTTACATCATCAACACCATGAACTTTGGGAAGTGCAAATTTTGTGTGGAACTGACCACTTGAATGGTGGATCCAATGACCAATAATCCTCTCCGCCAATATGGCATCATCAACTGCAAAGTTGAGAACCTTGTCAATCTTAGTTCCCTATTTTTAAACCATCTCATCAAGATAAATAAAAAATATGACTTAGAAAAATAAAGATGGAATTCAAATGGGAAGAGAGGGGGGGAGAGAGAGAGAGAGAGAGAGAGAGAGAGAGAGAGAGAGAGAGAGAGAGATTATAACCTTTTCTTCTTGGATGATAGTCCTTGGAAACCCATCAAGAATGAACAATTTTAGACATGAGGGCCTCTTTATTGCTTCATCAATTATGACAAAAACCAAGACATCATAAACGAGTTATCCCTAAAAATGAACAAATAGACAAATGTCATTACTAGAACCGAGAAGAAGAAGTTGTTGCAACATGTAAACAAAAAAAGAACGAACAATATCATTCAATTCATACCGTAAATAACAAACATAATTTTATTCCCTCGGTATATCACATGTTGCCAAATAGCATAAGCAGTACACGTCCTTGATGATAGCTAATTGGGTACCGTTTCTAGACCCATGTGGACCTGAAATTTGTGAAACTATCATTATTATGCACATGATCGAAGCTGCTCACTTTCCAAAACATTATTTGTAGATCCAAAAGAAATTAAGATAACAATACTTTCAGCAAATTAAATAAACTTTTTACACGAAAGTCATAAATCACAATGTATGTCCTTTTTATCTTTTATGTGTGTTTAGGGAGGGGGGGGGGGGGGGGGCTCGGTCATTATCATTATTTATACTCAATGAGAGGAAGGAGTTGGGTTAAGGAACCCAGGGTTCATACGTGAAAAAGAACCTACTGTTCAGTTTGGTTGAACCAAATTAATATTAATTAACTTCATCGTTGTCATATAATTATATAGTAGCAGTTGGCCTCAACAAAGTATCAGCAATAAAAATATAGTGTACTATAATATAATGGCTCAAATATGGTTGTTATCACACAAATCCCTCTAGGGCTGAAAAACACAAACCTGATAACCACATTTGCACGGCTCCAATTGTTGATCCATCCAGTCCATCTCTTCCGCACATAACGGACACTTCCAAACGTGATGCATTTACATATATTAATGCACAGTGAAAAAACAAATACAAAAAATCCTTTCGTTTAAAGATCAGAACAATGAAAAAAATATATGGAATTGGTGTACCAAAAAAATGTAAATGCATATACTGAATAATAAAACATATACCACAAATGAAATGAAGAACTTAAAAGAAAAGTGGATATGAGAAGATATATTTGTGTGTAGAAATAGAGGAGAAATTATAACAAAATAGGTCTAGGGTTTTGAGATTATAAGCTTACACTGAGGTTCCAATTTTGTTGAGAAGATAATGGTGGAAACTCGTACATCGTCGTCCATTTCCCCGGACAACCCCTCATCAGACAAGTAATCCCAGCCGTCCATCTCCCTAGACGACCCCCCATCGATGGCAGCCGAACAATCGACTGATAAAAGTCATACACCGCCATTTGCAAATTGAGATGTGCAACTACTTCGAAGCGGGTGTTTTTTCCCCAAACTGAAAGTGAGGGAAACGTATGGGAGAAATGAATGAGAGGGTCAGGGATTGAGGAAATGAAGGCAGCGGGTGTTTTTTTTTGTTAATCTTGAACCTGGTCACGACTTTCAGCCTTGACCCACCACCAGCGAAACCCTTAAATGAAACCCACTCATCAATTTGCATATGGTCATGGCCCATAGCCGTGACCTATGTCAAGAAATGGTCACGGCCCCCAGCCGAGACCCTTAGTGTGTGTGTTTTGTGCTTCGTCCTGCCTATGGTCATGACCCAAGTCCGTGACCCATCCGCGACCAAGTTTGAAGGGAATTTTAGTGCGATTTTAAAGCCAACATGGTCACGCCTTGGTCACTTCCCAAGTCCGTGACCCATAGTGGTCAGGGACTTGGGCCGTGACCACTTCCAAAGCATCCACGACTTAGTGTAATAATGAATATGGTCATGCCAAAAATTGAGTTGATCACGGCCCAAGTCAGTGACTAGTTGGTCGCAGACTTGGGCCGTGACCAACTGGGCGTGACGATTCGCAGGATTTGGTGTAGAGATACAATAAGCTTTTCACACTCGATGGCAAAAAAGTGTCATATGGAAACGAAAGTGTAGGGGTGTGAACTAGTAACAATTAAATTTAGACATAATCACTTAAAACATGTTCACGGAGTTCTCATTTGATTGCAAACTTTATCACATTTGTATATAACCTCATCTGACAATATAGATTGAACTCAATGAATAAATATACACAATGCATACAAGCCTAGAATTTTGATGATTCTACAAACCAATAGAGTCATGACATTGAAAGTACAACTAGGATAAATGGGCATTGTGCAAACCGTTGATAAACCATCCAAACTCCCTCAATTTAAACATATTATTTTAATATTTTGAATGAATAAATCAACTAAACAAAATAGGCCTTGCCAAATATTTTCTTTTAATTCCATTATTCTTTTAGGCCTTTGGACCATGTATTGCTTTTAGGTCCAAGCAAACGGTGTCTTACTTGCAAAGGATGATGTTTCCTTTTAGAGCCCTTCCCCGTGCATATATATATAATATTTTATCTCTCAATTCTCGTGTGCAATGGATTTTAACATGCACTAGTCCTCCTAGGTCACAAAGGATGTAGATGACTACATTGATAGGAGAACACCTCATATAACTCAAGTATACGTGTGACGTTATAATTTTATGTGAGCTAGTGCATGTGTGAATTGAGGCATATGAAAATAGAATCCATTATAGCAACTCAAAATCCAACTACTCCATGTAAGCATGGTAAAGAACATTTTAAGGATTGACAATCTTAACCAAAAGTTCTAGCCACTTGGAAGCGAAAAAGGAGGGATTCAAACACAAGAATATGCCACCTAAAGTATGTCAAACTAAAATACACACAAAACAAAAATCTTTTTGAGTTTTTGATATTTTTAACCAAACAAAAAAAATATTTACTCAAAAGAGAAACAAAAATCATTTGTATTTTTTATTTAATGCAAATAAACTAAATATAATACAAAAGATAAACAAGTCATGATTTCTAGCATGAGATATGAAATAAAGCAATGACCAGAAAATGACTAAATATGCATACACGTAGCAATGATATATGATATGAAGCACAAAAAGCTAGAGTATGAAAACAACTTACACATTCAGCCTTTAAATTTGGCAAGGGAGGTTTCATGTGAAAGAAAATGAGAATCAACAAATCTAATATCTAGCGCGTTTAAAAATAATTTCCTAACCGATATAGATGTATATTTAAAAAGATGGGATTTAAGCACTACACCAAAATGGGTAAAGTGGCACCCTTCCAGCGCTTAGCCTTGTCACGATCAATGACCGTGACAACAAACATGCATTTTGTGTCACGATCATTGATCGTGACAAGGCCGTGACAAAGGAAAAGCTAGACAAAGACTTCCTAGGACTTATTTTAGGATCAAAATAAAATGACCTAAGGTGACCTTTCCTACCACAATGCAAGCATGTGAAAACACGAGGAATGGTACCTAAGGAGTGACCTTTTCTAAAGTCCTTGGATAAAGTTGACCCTCTAAAACAAACAATGATCTTAGCTTTAGCAATGAAAATATTTGAACAAGATTAGTTATAACCATTACAACTTCTACTCGAGTCTTGTAAATCATTTTTCATTTTTAAAATTTCAGACTCAAGTAATAAATTAGACTCCTCGATTTTATGGGACTCTTTCTTTAAATTTTATATAACTCCTAGAAGGTTATCACGATCCCCCTCAATGTGAGCAAACTTGTCCCTATGAGTCTTTTCTTGACTATCACTCTCTTTCTTGGACATATTTAAAATATTAAAATTGTAATTTATGTCCATGATATTTTCACGAAAAATATCTTTTTGAGATTGTGAGGTTTGCAAAAGTTCAATTCTAGATTTAAAACATAAATTTTTATTTTCAAGAAACTTAATTATTTTTGCACATCTCACATTTATTTATCTTAAATTTTCATTACACTTATTAAGCCCATTAAATTCCTCTCGAATATAAAAAAACTTCATTATCATTAGAAATGGACATATTATCATTAAGACGTCCCACCGAGAGATATAAAACAAAAATGAGAGTGAGTAAAAAATGAACAACCTAAAAATACAAGGAGCACAAAAATTATAAAAGTCAAAAAACGGATCTTTGACGCGATAAATTAGCGTTCCGTCTCTGATACCAATTTGTAGGATGTGATAGGACCCCCAATTTTAATTTTTTTAAATATAATTTCCTTTAATGCGGAATAAAGATGGTTCAATTAAACAACTACATAAACAAAGAATAAATTTCTTCACAAATTAAAACTAAAGTAAATCGGATTTTAATTTTCTCAAAATTAAAAATTACACTTTAAAACAAACTTGTGAATTTTTACTTTAAGCCCAAAAATCGATTCAATCCATTTCCTAGAAATTTTCCTAATAAAAAATATTCATTTTGCAATTTAGGCCAAACCAAATTTTATCCCATAAAATTAATGACTTGAATTAAATTAATATTTACCCCAATTAAGTTAGCATCAAATCAAATATTTCAATTTTATCTTCCACCTAAGCGTGCATCTAATGTGAATTTACAAAAGATAACAAATCACTACACTGCGATGTACGAGGAAAAACCCACAACGGAAAAAAACCTCGGACGGCCCTAGCCTTAAGTCCACTAAGTACGGAATTACAATTACAAGACAGATGACTTACTACACACGACTCGACTCCCTTCAAGACCCGACGTGCCTTCTTGCAACTACCTCTACTTAACCAGAAATTTTGGAATCCATCGGAACCTTAGAATCTACCAATGAAGCTTTAGGAACCCATCAACCACACACGGTGCCTTTCACCATATGAGAATGCCGCAGCCAAAGCAATGAACTTCTTCTTTATGGGATGTAGAAGTAAAACCAAACGAACTCTTCAATTTCGTAAAGTAGAACCTAGTTCCAATCACTCTCCCAAAAAAAAAAAAAATATATATATATATATATATATATATATATATATATATGTGTGTGTGTGTGTGTGTGTGTGTGTGTGTGTGTGTGTGTGTGGTACTTGGAATAAACTAATATGGGTGTAAACAAAAGTGTTTAAGAATTTTCTTAAAAACCAAACACTTAAAACTTGAACCTTTTCATGGAAGAATTAAACTCTCAAAAACACTCTCTAGAGATTGTAGGAGATGAAAAAGTTAGGTTGAAAAGGTTGGTTCCCTCACATCTTAATTCTGTCAAAAAGTAGAGGGAAAAAAGTAGTGGGAACATGGAGAAAACTACCAAAAATTGCCAAAAAACTATTCCTGCCAAACTCGTTCGAATGACATTTTCGTTCGAACGACTTTTTCGTGTCGTTCGAACGACTTTACTAACGATGTTCCAGTGAGAAAAAGGAAATCTCGTTAGAAGTATCATTCGAACAACCTGGGAATCTCGTTCAAACGAGATTCCAGTTCGTTCGAACGACTTGGCGGAAAATAAAAAATTCTTTGTAAGCCCAAAAATTTTTATGAAAAGTTCTAAAAAAAAATTTCTGGGTAAAACAAAGTCGTTAAAACTATTTATAAAAAATTTATAAATTACACCCAATAAATTTCCAAGATCCTATATATATATATATATATATATATAATGCATTCATACCTTATGAGCATTGGAACCAATGTTGTTGATGAAGAAACGAGGAACAGTAAACCCGGCATATGATAAAACTTTATAATCTTAACTGCTACATCTTCAACTATCACGTCATAGGCTTGGATGGATACACTTGAACACTATCCTATGAGTCAAATGTTTTTGTTCGGAATTGAGCCAACACTACATCAAGACTTAATCGGAGACTTATTTCCTTACTTTGGTTAATGCCCACAATACTTCCAGCCAATAGAACAACTTCCCACCAAAACTATGAGATCCCATGCATTTAATTCAATGTCTTTTGCATTTAATATAGTCAATCAGGTTGATCACAATAAATCTTACTCAAGTAATCTTGCCCTAATATAAATACACCACATGAACAGATTAGCGGGGAGAGCATTCAGAGTCTAGAATTGTTGCCCAACTTTCCCCATACACGAGAGCTATTGTGAAAGCATTAACTCCCCTCACCCATTTAATTCCCTTATCATTTGATCATTAACTGAGTTTGAAGTTCCTTTCTTGCCTTTATTGCGCTAACAGTGCTTGATCTTTCTCCCTCCAACCAAGCTACCTGTTAGTCCCATCTATTTATTATGACGGTTATGCATTTATGATGCTGGTATATTATTTAATAGAAGTTTGAACATCGAATCCCTTTTGTCTCTTATTCACCTTTGGTCACTACCAATACATAATACTGAACGGTGTTAATCCCGATCTTGATAAGGGGTTATGCCTCACTTGATACTAACTGTATTTCAAGAACCCACATCTTACAGTACGAATGATGATAAATATGTTGTGTGAATACCTACTGAATATGTATATATATAGGTTGTGTGTACCTACAAGACATATGTTATATGTTAATATACCTATGTTGCTTGCTATCATCGGAGGTTTTCATGTAGTGGGCAATCCCACCTTGATGATTCAAGTGTGGTCTGAATTTGTTCCCCATAACTTAGAACTTAGGGAGGCTCATTATGTGACGTGTATTAATCAGATCGGTGTATCATATAGGTATGTTAGGTATGTGCGTAGCCCAAAGGCTTAGAACTATGTTCGCCTACATTATTAGATATTTTATTTTGGGTTTGAGAAGACATGCCGAACCAATAGTCCCATATAGTACGAGAGGTACTTGGAGTGATAGTAGAGTATGCCCGTATTTTATGGTGGTCCTTAACAGAGCCGCCATATTAATAAATAAATAAATGTATGTGTATATATATATATATATATATATGTGTGTGTGTGTGTGTGTGTGTGTGTGTGTGTGTGTGTGTGTGAGTAGACTGTTAGATAGTGTATATCTAAATAGTGAATTAAGTAGTGAAACTTAATTAGTTGATTAAATGAGAAGATAAATGAAATGCTAATTTCAACTCTTAACATACGAGAGATGTTAATTTGATTAACGTATTGTATGGGTAATACAGGGACTAATAAATGTCGATAGTCCTGATAGATACTTATGTCTACTTAGCTTGGGTAGTATGGCTAGGTAGGCTAAGTAGATAACATTAGGCGTGCACAATAGTTAAGAGGTGAGGAAACTCAAGAGAGTGTACGCATGTGTAATCAATAACTGATTTTGAACTGTGATAAACTCTTACAAAAGATTTTTAAAATGTTTTGAGTACTCACTCTTACTATAAATATTTTCAAAACCTTTTAGGTGTCCAGCCACAGGGACGCCAGACTTGATATACTACTTCAGGGATACGCAACTGCAGTACAGGTGGATGCTCGCAGAGTTTTGAGTAGATCCATATATCTTTCATTCCTAGGGTAGGATCTATTAGCAATATTTAAGTATTTTAGTTGGGCGTGTTTCCCCATCCTGATTTATTTATTTCAGTTCAAACTTTGATTTGGATTTACTTATTAATGTTCGATTATTAGTTGTTTTGGATTTAGCCGATGGTTTATTCGGCAAGACTTTATTTAATAGTTTACTTGAGGTGTTTCGGACTCTAGTATGGTGTGAATGTTTATTTCAGTTTTTCTCGTATTATTTTTATCTATTTAATGAAAGAAAAAATTTGGCACCGATTTAATTAACTAATAGATGATTAGTAATTAATTTAGTTTTTGACATTGATGTTAAGAATGGACCAATTTGGAAATCCTATTTTAATTTAATAAAGGACTGATCACCCGGTATTTAATTAGGTTGGGTGTCACACAAGTTATAGGGTAACGATATACTATTATAAAAGGACCATAGTGTGTTACATTCATGGATAGGAGATGTCCTTGGTTGTGATGCCTCTTCCTGAGGGAGGGTCGTGCACCCACTTATACTACATTAAGGAGGAGGCCTCATAGGAGGCAGTTATTATGTCAGACTCGATTTCAGTTGTGAAGGATTTCAAGGATGTGTTTCAGGAGATACCAGGGTTGCCACCCAGTTAATAGATCGAGTTTGTTATCGACTTAGCACTGAGTATGAGACCGATTGCCGGAGCACCTTACCACATAGCCCCATTAATATGCGAGAGTTGAAAGAGCAGTTTCAACAGCTATTGGGTCAGGGTTTCATTCAGCGGAGTACGTCATTAGGGGTTGCACCGGTGTTATTTGTGAATAAGAGGGTTGGTTAGTTTTTCTTGTGTGTAGACTGCAGGGAGCTGAACAAGGTCAAGATACGGAATAAGTATCCATTGTTGAGGATCGATGACCTGTTTGACCAGTTTTGAGGGATGACGTACTTCTCCAAGATTGATTTGAGGTTAAAATATCACCAGTTATGCATTCGAGAGGAGGATGTTCACAAGATCACTTTTCTGGTGCGGTACGGGTCGTACAAGTTCAGGGTGATTATGTTTGGGCTCACTAATGTGCCAATAGCATTCATGGATCTCATGAACAGGGTATTTAGGGAGTTTTTAGACTAGTTCTTAATCATTTTCATAGACGGCATTCTGATCTACTTGTAACACCCCGTATTTTCATGCATTAAATATTTAATTAATTCGGGAATTGAAATTACTTGTGAGTCATAATTTTTAATTAAAATAATTAGGAAAAGTTTATTTAAACATTAATCGGGAAGTGAATGATTAATATTTAAGTAAAACTATTTACTAAGTGAATAGTAATATTATAATTATGTCATTTCGAGTATTAATGACAGGGTATGCACTTATCTCAATCGTGAGTCGGTATAGACTAAAAGGGTGGGGGATAAGAATTTTTATAAATTAATTCGGATGCCAATTCTGAGTGTACAGTTGAGTCCAAATGGGCAGAGATAGTCGCAAAAGTGTACCCGGGGGTAGTAAACGGGTCACAGAGCGTTTTTAGACATAGCCGGGCCCACACGAGGGCATTTGGGTCACTTGGGCTTGGCCCATTAGGCAAAAATGGGATTTACGTAAATTAATGAATTAGAAGAAATAAGAAAACGGCTGATGTGAGTTTAGGAAAAGGGTTAGTGTGTTAAGAAACCTTAACAGCAGTGAAAGGCAGATTTGGGGATCACAAGAGAGCCAACAAGGGTCATCTTCAACCTTTGAACTCATCTCCAAATTCAGACTCTACGAACCGTAAGGCAAGTGTTAACTTGCTGTAGCATGTAAAAATGTATTTCGATTCATATTCATGTGATGTGTGTATTTAAGGAAATTCGTTTTGGGTGTTAATGGCATAATCTGATTTTGAAGATAATAATCTGATTTACGAAATTTGGGTAAGGGTTTATGTAAAACTCTAAAAATCGTATGTTAATATATATCTGGTAGGATGATATCTGGATAATTAGAAATGGATTTGATGATGGAACTTGGGTTGTAAATGGGTAAAGGGTTAAAGATGAATTTTTCTCCAAATACAGAAATTGTAGTTAATGGACGAATTAATAATGTTGGTGGACATTCTGGAGGTCCCTAATAAGGTTTCTAACATGTATTAATGTTAAGAGGGCTTGAGGTTGCTGGTAGAGAAAACTAGGGTTTGGGAAAATTCGTCCATGGCTGAATCTGTCTTCACGAAGAAGACGAATACTTGCTCGATCGATCGATCGAAGGTCTGGGGTCGATCGATAGATGGTCGGCAGATTCTGGCAGTTCACCCAGTTTTTCTTTATATGGAGATAAATTTAATTTAATATTTTTCCATGTCTTAAATTTGATGAGTACTTAATACATGGATTTAAAATCTAATTAATAGTGAATAAAATTAATTAAGATTTGAAGACGGCTTATTGTGACATCATAATTTAAAAATGTTTTGGATAAATTAGGTGTGACACACTAAGATTGAATTATGAGAAATTTGTTCGGAAGGATTAATTATGGACATAGGGAACAAGTCCGGGCGTAACGGTTGAGCAATACCGAGATATAAATTTTATTTAGGCATCGGCTAAATAAATTTAGAGTCGAGGATTGAGACTCGGGTAATGTTAATTCGGGCCACGAAAGTAAGTCCGGATATATTGGTTAGGGTGACACCAAAAGAAATTTATGTGAAATTAATTAATATTTCGAGTTAGGCCACAAACTCATTACAAAATGGAATAGGCTTGTGTCACGGACAGTACACGGTATAGCCGGGATATTTTTATATTCATATATATATACGGTGTGCGATAGTATATGTATATATATGGGTGTGCTATAATATCAGTGATAGATATTATTATTATTATATTCTCTAGTGCTATAGGGGGAGGTTGCGCGTAGTGGATGAATCCCCTAGCTTGAGGGGTAGGGCGAGTATAATCCCAGGTCATAGCGTCGGTTATATGGGTGAGGGGTATCTCACTTTAAGGGAAGGAATATGACCACCTCCAACATTTATGTAATAACCAAGTTAGGGAGAAATTCTGACTTGGGGTAACTAGGTCAGGTGAACATACCTAGTGGGATAGCACTTTAGAGAATTTATATTTTGTGAGTATTTCTACTCGGCTGGATGTTAGTATTAAATGTTATTTCAGTATGTTTGTGAATACTGCAGATTGATTAAATATATAATTAGGTAAATAATTATATATGGGATAATTAATACATAGTGAAAAATGTATTATAAGCATAACATGAGTGAGTGTTATATGAAATTAAAAAGGGTAATGGTTAAATTAAGTTGATGTTTATAATAACTTAAAAATCATGATTCAAGGCATACTCGGTTACAGTAGGTTAATTGCAAGGGTTAACATAAGTATTGGGTCAGGAGCGTAGGACCTAGTAAATTAAATGGAAGCGTTCGTAGTGCACATTAAAGGAGGGGTAAGGAAGTCCTCAAGAGAGTGCGGAACTAACTAAAATATGAAGAGCATGCATATTTATTTATTACTTCAAGTTAATCATTTGTTAAATGCTTTCAAATGTTTTTGGGTACTAACCCTTGCCATATATAAATTTTTTAAAAGACCTTTTAGGTGTCCAGCCACAGGGATGCCAGGCTTAACTCTATTCCAGGTATCCGTTGCTGCAGCATATGTGGATGTTGTGGGGTCTTTGATAGATGCCTCCTTCTTTCATTCTTGTAGAGACTCTCTGGTAGTTATTTGAGCATGTCGCTCACAGTTCATTTATTAGTATTAGACTTGTTGAGATTTTCTTCTTGTCCTTACTTGTATTGGATATTTGGACCGATGGTTTATTCGGATAGGTATTTTATTTGTGGATAGTTATTTCAGTTAACTGTGATTGTGTATTATTGTATGTTCCGCATGAGTTTCATTTAATTAATTGAAAGATAAAAATTGGCACCATTCTATTTTCTCACTTAGGTGGTTAGTAATTAAAAAGGCGACAGTGATGCTAAGAATGGACCCACTGAGAAACTTGTTCTAACTTGATTTAGGACTGATCACCCAGGATTAATTAGGCGGGGTGTCACAGATGGTAGCAGAGCATCAGGTTCTAGTGTCCTTAGGATCTGTGCGGCTTTCTACATTTCAACGTAGCACTCGGTTGTTATAGAGCCATGTTATTAGGACCGTTGATTCATTTTTCGCTTGTGAAATATCGTACTTTTGTTGTGAATATACTTTGTGTAAACTATGTACTTATGCGATTTAATCTATTTCAGATGCCACCGAGGAGACTGAGAGCGGAAAGGGTTGAGGCTAGGGATGAGGTCAGGGAAGCTCACCAGGAGCCACAGGTACCGCCACCACGACCCCCACCCGAGTTAATTTCCACTACTCAGGTGGCAGTGATAGTGGCCCAGGCGGTCGACACAGCAATGAGAGCTATGGCAGATCACTTTCCATAGCCCCAGGCACCGCCTCCAGTGGCACCAACAGTTCAGGCTCCAGTGGGGCCACCATCTTGGCAGAGAGTTAGGGAGACCTTCCAGAAGGGTCACCCACCTGAGTTTCGAGGTAGCACGGATGTAGTAGAGGCTTGTGACTGGAAGAAGAACATTCAGCGGCATCTGCGTATGTTGGAGTGTACCGAGGTACAAAAATAGATGCTTGTTACCTTTAGTCTATCGGGGGTAGCCTTACAGTGGTGGGAGTCAGTTACCACCGTCGAGGAGCGAGACTTGATGCCGATAGCAGAGTTCTAGGTGCAGTTCGATCGCAAATACTTTCCACCAGCAGTAGAGACTGAGATGATAAATAAATTCAGTGAGTTAGTTCAGGGTGACCGATCAGTGGCAGACTACGAGGAAGAGTTCACCCGTTTGGCAAACTTTGTGCCAAATGAGGTGAGTGATAAGGAGCGAAAGAAATTAAGGTTTATGGACGGTTTAGCCTGGAGGATCAGGCAACACTTGATTGGGAATCCGGCGTTAGTGACGTATACAGACATCGTTAATGCCTCACTTGTACACTGCCAGGATCATCGCTTCCATGCAAAGGGGAGCAAGAGAATAGGGGAGCCGAGCTAACGGGGCAAGGCCGTTACTAGTAGTGACACAAGTGGTGCTCAGCAGTAGGCGGGCAGTCAACAAGGGAATCAGGCTAAGAAGTTTAAGCCTGGTGGGTTCCGACAGGGAGGACAGGGGTTCAGACTGGGGCATCCGGGCCCGAATCAGCAGCAGCAGGTTCCTCAGGGTCGTCAGGGCCAAGGGAATAATGGGGGAGGCCAGCAGGGCCAGGGCCAGCCGCGTCAGGGCCAACAGGGCCAACGACAAGGGGATGGTCAGAGACGCTATTTTGTCTGTGGTCAGCTAGGACATTTCAAGAGGGAGTGCCCACAGAGGGGCATAGGTCAACCGCAGGAGGCCCAACAGGGGCAACGGGGGCAATTACCACCAGCAGCACCAGCCCTACCCGCCCCACCTGAGCAGGGGCAGATGCACTACGGGCGTGTGTATAACGTCCGGGATGTTTCAAATCCCCCGGCGCAGCAGGCACCGCCAGCAGTTGAGGGTATGTTTCTCATTCATGGTTATGAGGGTAGTGTTCTTTTTTATACGGGTAAATCACATTCATTTATTAAATTAAATTTTGCTAAACGGGCCGGACTACTAGAGACCGCGGGTAGTCTTCGGATGTGTGTAGAGTCGCCAGTAGGCAGCGGGGATACGATTCACTTGATTTATCGGGGTGTGGACATTTTGATTGGGAGACTTTGTTTAGAAGCGGACCTCTTAGTGTTAGATATGGAGGGGTACGATGTCATCTTGGGTATGGATTGGTTGGCAGGTCATCGGGCGACGGTGGATTGCTACGAAAGAACCATCGTGTTCTCCATTCCAGGGTAGGAGATATTCTTGATAGCAATGCCACTACCCGAGGGAGGGTCACGCACACACTTGTATTACATTGAGGAGGAAACCTCACAGGAGGTGGCTATTCCGTTGGACTCAATCCCAGTGGTGAGAGACTTTGAGGATATGTTTCAGGAGATACCAGGGTTGCCACCTAGCAGGGAAATCGAATTTGTAATCGATTTAGCCTCGGGAACGAGGCCAATTACTCGGCCCCCATATCGTATGGCCCCTTCAGAGATGTGTGACCTGAGGGAGCAGATTCAGCAGCTTCTGGGTCAGGGTTTCATACGAAGGAGTACATCACCGTGGGGTACACCGGTGCTGTTTGTGAAAAAGCGAGATGGATCACTACAGTTATGCGTGGACTATAGAGAGCTGAATAAGGCCAAGATACGGAATAAGTATCCGTTGCCTAGGATTGATGATCTATCGACTTGAGGTCAGGGTATCATTAATTACGTATCCGAGAGGAGGATGTTCCTAAGACCGCTTTCCTATCGCGGTATGGATCTTATGAGTTCAGGGTGATGCCATTCGAGCTCACCAATGCACCAGCAGTGTTCATGGACCTCATGAACAGGGTTTTTAGGGATTTTCTTGATCAGTTTGTCATCGTGTTAATTGATGACATCCTGATCTACTCACGCACCGAGGAGGGGCACGCAGAGCACCTGCGTATAGTGTTACAAACATTGGGGGATCACCAGCTCTATGCCAAATTCGGTAAGTGTGGATTTTGGCTACGAGAGGTTAAGTTTCTTGGCCACGTGGTGTCATACCGGGATATTGCGGTGGATCCGAGTAAAGTGTCGGCGGTGAGGGAGTGGGGACAGCCCAAGACACCGACTGAAGTGCGCAGTTTTCTGGGATTGGCCGGTTATTACAGGCTGTTCATCAAAGGATTCTCAAAGATTGCGGGACCTTTGACGAATCTGACCCGAAAAGGGGTACCTTTCACTTGGAATGAAGATTGTTAATTATCTTTCGATGAGTTAAAGGACAATTTGACATCTGCACCTGTGCTTGCATTGCTGAAAGGAGGGTTAGAGTATCGAGTTTACACTGACGCATCCTTACAGGGACTTGGGGGTGTACTCCAGCAGGAGGAAAGGGCTATAGCTTATGCGTTCAGGAAGCTAAAGCCCCACGAGAGAAACTACCCCACTCACGACCTGGAGTTAGCAGCGATCATTTTTGCTTTGAGGATATAGAGACATTATCTTCTAGGGGAGCAGTTCATGTTATTCACGGATCACAAATCACTTCAATATCTCTTCACTCAGAAGGATTGAATATGAGGCAGAGGCGATGGCTAGAATTCGTGAAGGACTACCAGTTTGATATTCAGTATCATCCTAGTAAGGCTAATGTGGTAGCAGATGCATTAAGTCGGAGACCGACTGGGGAAATATCAGAAGTGTGGAAAGCGAAGTGGAGAGAACTTCGATATGAGGATGATGTAGCCAGAGCATGTATGTCAGCATTGTCCATCACACCTGAAATAATTATGCGGGTTGTGAGGGATCAAGCAAAGGATCAGACCTGCCGGGATAGGGTGATCCAGTTGCTAGCTGAGGGAGCAGAGGGTTACTCGATTATCTCGGAGGGAGGCTTACGCCTTAATGGGAGGTTGATAGTGCCAGAGGATGAGGAGTTGAGGCACGCTGTTATGACAGAGTCTCATGGATCAAGATTCGCAGTATATCCCAGTGGGGAAATGTATCAGGATATGAGGAGGCAGTATTGGTGGGCAGGAATGAAATGAGACATAGCAGAGTTTGTTTCGAAATGTGCCATGTGTCAGCTCGTGAAAGTTGACCATCAGATACCATCAGGGATGCTACAGCCACTTGAAATTCTGGTGTGGAAGTGGGAGAGCATCTCCATGGACTTCATTACAGGGTTACCGACATCGCAGAAGGGACACGATTCCATATGGGTCATTGTGGATCGGTTGACCAAAGTGGCCCACTTCCTACCGGTTCGCACAAACTTTGAGACGATGCATTATGCGCAGCTATTCATAGCAGAGATTGTTAAGCTGCGCGGGGTACCGATAAATATTGTGTCGGATAGGGACAAGATCTTTGTGGCCCACTTTTGGCAGAGTTTTCAGGAGGCCATGGGTACGGAGTTACGTTTGAGTACAGCCTATCACCCACATACTGGAGGACAGACCGAGAGAGTCAATCAGATGCTGGAAGATATGCTCAGAATGTGTATACTAGACTTTGGGGGAGGTTGGGAGAAATATCTTCCTCTGGTAGAGTTTGCGTATAACAACTCTTACCAATTCACGATCGGCATGGCACCATTCAAGACATTATACGGGAGGCCTTGTCGTTCACCCGCTTGTTGGTTAGAGGTGGGGGACAACAAATTATTGGGGCCGGAGATTATTCAGGAGACATCTGCTAAGATAGAGCTGATCCGAGGGGGGATTCGAATAGCTCAGTATAGGCAGAAAAGTTACGTTGATGCTTCACGGAGACATGTGGAGTTAGAGGTTGGGGATCAGGTATTGGTCCGGGTGTCCCCTATGAAAGGGGTGATGAGGTTCGGCAAGAAGGGTAAGTTAGCAACGAGGTAAGTGAGACCTTTCCCTATTATCGAGAGGGTGGGTCCTGTAGCCTACAGGCTGGGATTACCAGAGCACCTTCAGTGAATACACGACGTGTTCCATGTGGCATCGCTGAAGAAATATCACAGGAGCGAGAGGGACTTCTGGCACATTCCACTCGAGGAAATTGATTTACAGCCAGACATCTCATATGAGGAGGGACCGGTGGCTCTTCTAGACCGGAGTGAGTGGAAGTTACGATCAAAGGTTGTTCCACTAGTTAGAGTACAGTGGGTTCATCACAACGTTGACGAGTCTACCTGGGAGCGGGAGGAGGATATGCAGGAACAATATCCAGAGCTTTTCATCACAGGTATGACGTAATTTCGGGGACGAAATTCCTTTGTAAGGGGGGGGGGGGTATGTAACACCCCGTATTTTCATGCATTAAATATTTAATTAATTCGGGAATTGAAATTACTTGTGAGTCGTAATTTTTAATTGCAATAATTAGGAAAAGTATATTTAAACATTAATCGGGAAGTGAATGATTAGTATTTAAGGAAAACTATTTACTAAGTGAATAGTAATATTGTAATTATGTCATTCCGAGTATTAATGACAGGGTATGAACTTATATCAACCGGGAGTCGGTACAGACTAAAAGGGTGGGGGATAAGAATTTTTATAAATTAATTTGGATGTCAATTCTGAGTGTACACTTGAGTCCGAATGGGCCGAGATAGTCGGAAAAGTGTACCCGGGGGTAGTAAACGGGTCACGGAGCATTTTTAGACATAGCCGGGCACACACGAGGGCATTTGGGTCACTTGGGCTTGGCCCATTTGGCAAAAAACGGGATTTAGGTAAATTAATGAATTAGAAGAAATGAGAAAACGGTTGATGTGAGTTTAGGAAAAGGGTTAGTGTGTTAAGAAACCCTAATAGCAGTTAAAGGCAGATTTGGGGATCACAAGAGAGCCAATAAGGGTCATCTTCAACCTTGGAACTCATCTCCAAATTCAGACTCTACGAACCTTAAGGAAAGTTTTAACTTGCTGTGGCATGTACAAATGTATTTCGATTCATATTCATGTGATGTGTGTATTTAAGGAAATTCGTTTTGGGTGTTAATGGCATAATCTGATTTTGAATATAATAATCTGATTTACGAAATTTGGGTAAGGGTTTATGTAAAACTCTGAAATTTGTATGTTAATATATATCTGGTAGGATGATATCTGGATAATTAGAAACGGATTTGATGATGGAACTTGGGTTGTAAATGGGTAAAGGGTTAAATATGAATTTTTCCCCAAATACAGAAATTATAGTTAATGGACGAATTAATAATGTTGGTGGACATTTTAGAGGCCCCTAATAAGGTTTCTAACATGTATTAATGTTAAGAGGGCTTAAGGTTGCTGGTAGAGAAAACTAGGGTTTGGGAAAATTCGTCCATGGCTGAATCTGTCTTCGCGAAGAAGACGAAGACCTGATCGATCGATCGATCGAAGGTCTGGGGTCGATCGATCGATGGTCGGCAGATTCTGGCAGTTCACCTAGTATTCCTTTATATGGAGATAAATTTAATTTAATATTTTTCCATGTCTTAAATTTGATGAGTACTTAATACATGGATTTAAAATCTAATTAATAGTGAATAAAATTAATTAGGATTTGAAGACGGCTTAGTGTGACATCATAATTTAAAAATGTTTTGGATAAATTAGGTGTGACACACTAAGATTGAATTATGAGAAGTTTGTTCGGAAGAATTAATTATGGACATAGGGAACAAGTCCGGGCGTAATGGTTGAGCAATACCGAGATATAAATTTTATTTAGGCATCGGCTAAATAAATTTAGAGTCAGGGATTGAGACTCGGGTAATGTTAATTCGGGCCACGAAAGTATGTTCGAATATATTGGTTAGGGTGACACCAAAAGAAATTTATGTGAAAATTAATTAATATTTCGAGTTGGGCCACAAACTCATTATAAAATGGAATAGGCTTGTGTCACGGACAGTACACGGTAAAGCCGGGATATTTTTATATTCATATATATATACGATGTGCGATAGTATATGTATATATATGGGTGTGCTATAATATCAGTGATAGATATTATTATTATTATATTCTCTAGTGCTATAGGGGGAGGTTGCGCGTAGTGGATGAATCCCCTAGCTTGAGGGGTAGGGCGAGTATAATCCCAGGTGATAGCGTCGGTTATATGGGTGAGGGGTATCTCACTTTAAGGGAAGGAATATGACCACCTCCAACATTTATGTAATAACCAAGTTAGGGAGAAATTCTGACTTGGGGTAACTAGGTCAGGTGAACATACCTAGTGGGATAGCACTTTAGAGAATTTATATTTTGTGAGTAATTCTACTCGGCTGGATGTTAGTATTAAATGTTATTTCAGTATGTTTGTGAATACTGCAGATTGATTAAATATATAATTAGGTAAATAATTATATATGGGATAATTAATACATAGTGAAAAATGTATTATAAACATAACAGGAGTGAGTGTTATATGAAATTAAAAAGGGTAATGATTAAATTAAGTTGATGTTTATAATAACTTAAAAATTATGATTTAAGGCATACTCGGTTAGAGTAGGTTAATTGCAAGGGTTAACATAAGTATTGGGTCAGGAGCGTAGGACCTAGTAAATTAAATGGAAGCGTTCGTAGTGCACATTAGAGGAGGGGTAAGGAAGTCCTCAAGAGAGTGCGGAACTAATTAAAATATGAAGAGCATGCATATTTATTTATTACTTCAAGCTAATCATTTGTTAAATGTTTTCAAATGTTTTTGGGTACTAACCCTTGCCATATATAATTTTTTTAAAAAACCTTTTAGGTGTCCAGCCACAGGGACATCGGGCTTGACTCTATTCCAGGTATCCCTTGCTGCAGCACATGTGGATGTTGCGGGGTCTTTGATAGACGCCTCCTTCTTTCATTCGTGTAGAGACTGTATAGTAGTTATTTGAGCATGTCGCTCACAATTCATTTATTAGTATTAGACTTGTTAAGATTTTCTTCTTGTCCTTACTTGTATTGGATACTTGGATCGATGGTTTATTCGGTTAGGTATTTTATTTGTGGATGGTTATTTCAGTTAACTGTGATTGTGTACTGTATGTTCTGCATGAGTTTCATTTAATTAATTGAAAGATAAAAATTAGCACCAGTCTATTTTCTCACTTAGGTGGTTAGTATTAAAAAGACGACAATGGACCAACTGAGAAACCTATTCTAACTTGATTTAGGATTGATAACCCGGGATTAATTAGGCGGGGTGTCACACTACTCTCCCGTTAAGGAAGACCATGCAGAGCATATGCATAGGGTTTTACAGACACTTCGGGATCACTAGTTGTATGCCAAATTTGGGAAGTGTGGATTTTGGCTACGAGAGTGATGCAGCGGAAAAAGTGTGTTCGTGTGAGGACACAATCGTCGTGTGTTTCGCCGCCGCGATACAAAAGAAACCTAATATACTACTACACTTGACAAGTAAGCACAGCAGTAAGTCAGGTATCGAGAATCCACAGTGAGTGATTGAATTCTAGATGTTAATTGTTTTAATTACTTCAGGAATAAAAGTGGTGTAAAATAAATAAAAGAAAAGGTGAAAGGGTGGTTATTGTGAATAAAGAAAAGAATAAGTTAACGCTAAATAAAATAAAGCGAGGATCGGGATCGCATCCAACCAAACAGATCGAAACAACTACTAATTAGAATTAAGGCTCGAAAGCAATTTAATCGAGCATATCCAATTAAGCATAAACATCACACAATAAGGAATTTAAGCCAAAGTTGCGAGATTAAACATTTAATGGAAAATGGTCGCACGCGGACTAAATTCGGATTGTCTCTATAAACACTAAAGTTGCGTGACAAATAAAGTTAAACGCATAACAATCCAACTTTAATACACGCGGTTTCAATTAAACGCGATTTTGCACAAAACCTAGTTTTCGGAGCTCGGGGCCCGAAAATGGCGCAAATGAAATCCCGACCCTATTTATCTAAGGGTGCATGGTGAGTTAAACTAAATTATGCTAATTAGGCAAGGAAAGCAAGAATTAAAACATGTAAACTAGTTAGAAAGCATGGAAACTAAATTACAAGGCAGGGAAAGATGAAGAGCAAACTATATTAATGGAGAGGAAGTGAATAGTTCAATCTTACAAACCACATGGGTTGTCAATCCAAGAGGAAGAGAGAAATGAACTCTCCAAAGCCAAACCCTAACTAAAACTATCTAATTCAGAATATATCTCTATGTATGTCTCTTATTACAACAAAAACCAACTTATATAGTAAGTTGGAATAAAAGAAAAGAAGAAAGAAAAGAAAGAAAATATCTGTAGGGGAAAAACAAGGGATCGGTCGATCGACCCCTGTGAAAAACGTGGAAAAAAATAATAAGGCTCGATCGATCGACCCCCAGGCTCGATCGATCGATCAAGCAGGGACAGCCTGCAATTTCCCCTGCATTGGCATACAATCCATCGTCGCTCAAATCGTCGTAACTATGTCGTTATGAATCGGAATCGCGCACCCTTCGCGGCCACGCGAAGCTAGCGAGGAGAGCTACAACTTCCGTGTAGATGTCGGGCCAGGTGCCCAAATTGTCAAAAGACTAAAATGCCCCTTGCGCGTGCGGTTGTGTACGGAAATTGAGCGAAACGCATCCGAAGTTCATACTAAGCATCCAAACACCTACAAAAGCTCAATTAACCCCTGCAAAACATGTTAACATAGAAATCCGAGGTTATCTAGTTAACGAGCATAAATATAGGGATTAAGATACCCGAGGGGCTAATAACGCGTATGTTAACGGGTGAAAAAATGCAATATTTGCGTCGCATCAGAGAGGTACAATTTCTAGCCCACATCATGTCTAAAAGGGGTATTGTTGTTGATCTGAGTAAGGTAACGATGGCGAGGGAGTGGGCGTAGCCCACGACACCGACAGAGATTCACAGTTTTCTTGGATTGGCTAGTTAGTATTGTTGTTTCATTAAGAGGTTTTGAAAGATGTCGGGGACATTGACGAATCTGACCCGCAAGGGGGTACCGTTTGTGTAGAGTCACCACTGTCAGTTGGACATCAGCACTTGATAAAATGTCTTTTTGCATATGTGTCATTGTAGTGCAAATGCCAATATCAAAATCCCTTGAGCACCGACAAAACTTATCTAAAACAACTCGTATTGCGGTAAGTACGGGTATCAATCCAACTTTCAAGGTGAAACAATTGACGTGAAAATTTGCAATTTCAAATTTTTATTAAATATTTTATTTTATTTTATTTTTTTATTTTTAAAAATAATTTCAAGGGAGAATTAATTAATTAAATGCTAAAACTACGATATGACTAAATAACGAAAAATAATGTGCAACCGAGTGTGAAAAATGTGAGAAAGTCAAGAGATGGGATTACACCGCATTATCAATTATTTTAATTTCTCAATTTACTAATTTGAAATATTTCAAAATAATATTAAATCGATAACTAATTCTCATTAAAATAAAAATTTAATAATATCTTTTTCAAAAAACTAATTTAAAAATGTCACACAATGAAAAATTAAGAATTATACTATTTTCTAGAAAATTACCTGCTAGGATCAATTTAATAAAAAAAATATGAATTCTCAAATTTCAACATAGAATTAATATTCAAATTTCGAAAAAATCTATCTCTAGTTCAATTCCTAAATTCAAACATAATTTGTACAATTAATTTACTAACTCTCGTTACAAAAATTAATTGGTGACAATCAAAAATTAATTTTCCTAGAAATATTGTATTAATGAAATCAATTAATTAACTTAATATCCTACACAGTGCATCCCATCCCTTGAACAGAGTGACTAGCCAAGCATAATTAAACAATTAATAACAGTCACAAACATGGAACAACAAATAATTTTGAAGGGATATTTATACTACTAACTATGAACTAAAAACTAAAACTACACTAATAAATAAACAAAATGATAAAGTGAGCTAAATATGAGGAGAAAATAATTATTGATAATTCAAGGGATTAAACTTCACCACTTACCTATTTATTTTTATTAATTAGTTTGTCTATTTGAAATACCCCAAAACATACATAAATTCAGAAATCAACTCTCGTTGCAAATGTAAATTTACATATCGCCTTTTTAGATGATTAATATTTAAATTTCACACACTCATAAAATTTAGATTTAAACATTATTTTAATAAATCATCCGCTAGGGAGAATTTACTAAAAGTATTTTAAATCATCAAAAATTACATTTTTAGAGTAGAGAAATTCAACTATAACATTATCCAAAACTTGCCTATCTTTAGTTTAATTAGTGAATAAACATTATAATTTAAATTCGCAATTTTCTCTCGAAAATAATCCACCCTCACTCGAGCTGTAAATATAAATTGTAAAATTTTAATATTAATATTCAAAGGAGCTTAATAAATAAACAAACAAAAAAAACTATATTAAGGGTTCCATCTCACCTCCTGAATGAGGTATTTAGCCTCTCATGATGGTATTATGACATATAAAATGTAATAATGGCACAATATGAGGCATACAAAAATAAAATAGAGTGAGAAGGGAAATCAATAAACCAAGTCTCCTTGAGTTTAATATTATCTTCCCAAACATGAATAATTAATTTCACCCACAAATCTGAAATATTACAACATTCCAAAAAATGGCAAAACTCCAAAATTTGTGTCTCACAATATATTCTGACGCACTCAAGTCACTACATAAAAAAAATAAAAAAATAAATACATTTTTTGTACAATACTGCACCAAAAATGCGCTCCAAAAAATGGAGCTCCTAAGCTAAAAATGCTTCTCTCCCTCTACTGTCTTCCGTTCCCCCTTTGAGTTCTCAGTAAGTGTACCTTTAAATATGAGCGTCCCCCCTTTTCTTTATAGTCCACTATCTTGTTTAATTTATTTATTTTTTTTAGTCGGTGACTTTAATCCCTTATTTCAAGGAAATAACGGCAGGTGGGGTTCTTTCTTTAATTATGGTCACTTAGCTTTTGGTTAGTGGGTATCAGATGAAGGCATGTGGGGTTTTGTTTAGGTGGCATTTATTTTGGTCTTGGCTTGGAAATTGGCAGGTGTGGGAAAAACGATTTTGGTCGGAGGTTGTCTCGAAAATGAGTTACATCCCATGTCGGGTTGATTTGGTTTGGAGATTTTTGAAATGGGTTCGGAGCTGGATCATAGTGGGTTTTGGGATTGCCGTAATGTGTTGGTTGCGGTTTGAACTCAGGCAGGACCGGAGTTCAGTGGTGGCCATGGCGGGTCGCGTTTTGGTTCCAACAGGTGGTGGCTGTTTTCGTCGGAGGTTGCAGGTTGGGCCGGCGGATATGGGTGTAGGAGATGTTATGGGTATAGTAGTGGTGGAAGATTTGGGTATGGAGGAGATGTGGTTAATGGAGTTTTGGGTGAGAGGAGATGGGTGCTGTTAGGCCATCCCCAATGGGATCCCATAAATTTGTTGGTTTATGGGATCAGTTAACGGGCGAGTTCCGCGGTGCAAAATCGTTAAAAAGGGAGCGGGGAGGACAACTTTTGTGCGCCTGAGCATGGGAAGGACAACTTTTGTCCGCTTGGCTGACGTGGCATTCAACTTTTGTACATTTAGGCATGGGAAGGACAAATTTTGTCTGCCTGATTGACGTGGCATTGCAACTTTTGTGCATTTGGCCATGGGATGGACAAATTTTGTCCACCTAACATGGAGCGGCCAAAACTCTCCCGCCTTTGCCACACTACAGGATCCCATAACCCTCCTCTCCATTTACGAAACGCTTAACGAATCCTCTCCAAAATACACCGATTATGCCGCCCACTGTGACTTCATTTTCGCCAAAAATAAAGGATCCACAATAGGTTTAGAGGACCCATTGTGGATGGCCTTAGAATGGTTGGTGGTAGAAGAGAGGAGAGAGAGTGGGTGAGGGGTTTGGAAGAAGATGAATAGTAGGTGGGTTAAGGGTGTGTTTGGGTGTTGTGAGGGTGTATGGTAAAAAGGGTGAGGGTTGTGATTTGTGTTTGAGTGATTTGTATGATAGTAGGGTGTGAGTGTTTAGTTTAGGTGTGTGTTTAAGTTTGGGTTTATCTAGTGTGTTTTTAATTCGTGACCCCATTGAAATAAAATAAAAAATGAACTTAATAAAATAAAAACAAATAAAAAAATAAAAAAAACAAACTGAAAATAAAAATAAAACTCACTAAAAAGAATTATAAATAAATAAAAACAACACGATACACATAAAATCTAATAAAATAAAACAAAATAAAAAAATAAAAATAAAAATAAACTAACTAAAAATTAAAAACAAACAAAAATAAAGAAAAATAAATACTCGACGTACTAAAATAATTCCTCTAAAAATAAATAAAATCTATTAAAAACAAAACTCAAATAATAAAAAATAAAAACTACAAAAGAAGTAAAAATAAAACCTAAAGTGCTAAAAATATAAAATCTAGCAAAACTAAAAATAATGATTAAAATTAAAAACTAATAAAAATAAAAAAGAAAATTCTAAATAAATTTAAAATAAATCCTAAAAATAAAAATGACTCAAAATAAAAATCTAGAAAAGTAATAAAGGTACAAACTCATCACATGTAGGCTCGGGTGATGATATGGACTCGCTTTAGGCTTAGGTTTGGTATGGAATTGGGCTCGGGACATCGGAATTCATCTGGAAAACTCATAAATGGACTTCAGACTTTGCGGTTGCGTTAATTTCTTCATTTAACGCTTTTGACCGCTATTGTGTCGTAATTATACTGATTTAGCATTATTTGTACCGCAACTGTGTATTGACCTGAGAAATAAACAAATATGAATATAAGGCCATTTTTAATTCAAAACGAGTGATTAAAATGCATCTATTCGGGGTATTAAATATACACTTTTGGGTGCTTATCAGCACCTATACTTGCATTACCTAGGGGAGGAGTGGAGTACCGAGTTTATAAGGATGCATCCTTGTAGGAACTTGGGGTATATTGCAGCAAGAGGAGAGGGCTATAGCTTATGCATCTCGAAAGATTAATCCCCATAAGATTTAACCCACACATGACCTTGAGTTGGTAGCGGTTTTGCTTGCTTTATGGATATGGAGGCACTATCTTCTGGGGGATCAATTTACTGTATTTACGGACCATAAATTGCTTTAGTATATCTTCACCTAGAAGGATCTAAATATGATATAGTGTAGGTGGATCATTTTTGTGAAAGACTACCGGTTTAACATTCAGTATCATCCTGGTAACTAACGTGGTGGCACACAAGTTGAGTCGAGGACCTACATGGGAGTTAGCGAAGGTCTAGAAGGCGAAGTGGAGGGAACTTCAACACAACTATGAGATTGCCAGAGCATGCATGTCAGTTTTAGATATCACTCCCAAGTTTGTTATGCAGGTAGTGAATGCACAATCAGAGGATCATTTCTGTCAGGACAGGGTACGCTAGTTACTAACTGAGGGTGCAGAGTCTTACTCTATCAGCTCAGAGGGAGACCTATATTTTAATGGGAGACTTATTGTGTCATAGGATGAGGACTTGAGGCATGAGAATATGACAAAGTCCCACAGTTCAATATTTTCGATACATACCAGCGTGGATAAGATGTATCAGGACATGCGGAGGCAGTATCGGTGGGCAGTGATGAAGCAAGATAGCAGAGTTTATCTAAAAGTGTGTTACCTATCAGTTAGTTAAGGTAGACCGCCAGAGGCCTCGAGGGATGCTACAGCCAATGGATATTCCCGTATGGAAGTAGAAGAGTATTTCGATGGATTTAATTACAGGGTTACCGACGTCATAGAGGGGTCACGACTCCATTTGGGTGATAGTGGATCGATTGACCAAAGTGGCCCATCTATTGCCAATTTGTAGGATTTCGAGATGATGCAGTATGAGCAGATGTTCATCGCGAAGATAGTTAGGGTGCATAGGGTACCGATTAAAACTGTGTCTGATAGAGATAACATTTTTGTGTCTCACTTCTAGTAGAGATTTTAGGAGGCCATAAGCACAAAATTACGGTTGAGTACCTATACATCTTCAGACAGACGGACAGACTGAGAGGTTTAGCCAGATGCTAGAAGACATGTTGAGCATGTGCATCCTGGATTTCAAGGGAGAATGGGAGCGATACCTTCCATTGGCAGAGTTTGCATATAACATCTCTTACCAATTCAATATTGGCATGGAACCATTTGAGGCACTTTGTGGGAGGCGTTATCGTTCGCCCACTTGCTGGTTAGAGGTGAGGGACAACAAATTATTGGGGCCAAAGATGATACAAGAGACTACTGCCAAATTTTCTCTGATTCATGGGTAGATTCGAATAGCTCAGGACATGTAGAAGAGTTATGTTGATGCAGATCAGAGACACATTGAGTTAGAGGTTGGCGACCGTGTATTGATTGGGGTGTCTCGCATGAAGGGGGTCATAAGGTTAGGCAGGAAGGGGAAGCTAGCGCTGATATACGTGGGACCCATCCCTATTATTGGGAGAGTGTGACCAGGGCATATAGATTGGGTTTACGTGAGCATCTACAGTGGATACACGACTCGTTCCACATGGCATCACTGAAGATCGCAGGAGCGTGAGAGATTTTTGCCACATTCCACTATAGGAGATCGATTTACAGCCAGACATCTTATATGAGGAGAGACCCGTCGCTATTTTAGATCGTAGTGAGCATAAGCTACGGTCTAAGGTGGTGCCATTAGTCAAAGTTCAGTGGGGACACCACGACATTAATGAGTCGACATGGGAGAAGGAGGATGACATGCTAGAGAAGTATCTAGAGTTATACACCACAGGTATGACCTAATTTGGGGGACGAAATTCTGTTGCAAGGAGGGAAGTATGTAATACTCCATAGTTCTGCGTAATTTGAATTTAGTTAATTCGGTATTTAATTTGTCATATTTTAAATTACACAACTGACGTAATTTAATTGAATTAAATAATAATTTGGTTATTAAATATTAAGTGTTCGTAATCAAGAGAGAGATAATGATTAATATTAAGTGTTCGATTTATTAAGTCAATAGTAAATAATTTATGGAAATTATTACACGTCATAAAGAGGAATATTGGCGTAATTGGAATTTATCTCAACCGAGAGTCGCACGTAGAATAATATGAGGTCGAGATAGGAAGTTTATTTACAATCACTCAGATGTTTATTTTGAGGTTGTAGATGATTCCAAAAGGGTCGAAATAGTCTAAATAGTATACTCGGGAATCGTGTTTGGGCCCCGAGGCAATTTTAGACTAAACCAGTACCGTATAAGGATATTTTAGTCCTTTATTAGACTAAAACAGTAATGTTGCATTGATGTTCCAACCACGAAGGTGCATTCTCTCTTCCAGGCACAATATGGGTGATGCTAACCTTTGCCTCTATATCTTGCATGACACGTCCATGAACCACACTACCCATGTGTGTTTCGGTCCCTCAACCCCCTAGCTATCGACGTGCCACAAAAGTTGTCTATTAAATACACACTTGGCCAACCCATTGTGAACATAGGTCATTCAATGCGGGTCATGGTGGGAAGTACATCATATGCAAGCGGAGAGTGGGTGGTTATCGACGATGAGGGTGAGAGAGATGGAGCAGTGGCGTCCTCGTATACCTCCTTCCCCTTTTCTTTCCCCTTGCATTAGGTGGACCCCAATTGACGCTTGATGAATTCAAACATATTGAGGGTTTTCACATACAACCTTTATAACTTATCTCCATGGGTGTCCACCTTATGAGACAACCCGGTATTGCTCGTCTCAATCCCGATGAGCTTCAACTTCCCCACCCGAGAGATCACCCCTGGTCCTCCCCTTGTGATCCTCCCCGAGCATTTTGATTAGTGCATCCGTAGCCAAAGATGCCTTGTCATCATCAGACTGCTTGTCATGCAATTTCTTAAGCTTTTCCTAAAATGATAAAAAGTACACAATTAGTTAAGTTGATAAAAATTATATCGTAATTAAAAAAATAAAATAATTATAATATATTCTTATAACTTACAAATGTGGCATACACGATCGGGGACACCTCCTTATCCTTGCCCTTCTTTGTCCAAATTTCCACATAGGCATCGAGCCTATATGGTCTACCCCCAGGGCCACTCCCAATCTCCTGAAATAAAATAATACAGAATTAGTAATGCTAAATTAGAATAACATAAAACTAAAATTAAAGAAAAATAAAAACTTACCATCCTGTGCTCCACCTTGGCATAAGACGTCCGCCCGAAATAGTGCACGTTCACTTGTTTCACCCGGTTGTCCAT
The DNA here is from genome assembly GCA_949130495.1 of Sambucus nigra. NCBI lineage: Eukaryota > Viridiplantae > Streptophyta > Magnoliopsida > Dipsacales > Adoxaceae > Sambucus > Sambucus nigra. Next base: position 443,689,324 of record OX422222.1, on the reverse strand, counting down.
ACCCAATTGATGAGTTGTCAACTTCCACTCTTCGATCTCATTGTTGAAAAACTATTGCCACTTTTCCAATGCGATCGGCTCCTTGGACAGTACGGTATCACGGACCCTCAATATGGACTCTCAGCCCTGCCCAAAGTATCATGCCCACATGTTTTTCTTCCACATTTTGTATTGATCTCTAAATTTTCTAACACGGAGTCGCGAAAATGTGGGGGAAGGCCAAATAGTTAAATCAAATAAATAAAAACCAAAAAAAGTAAGTGTTTATTTTATTGAAATTATAAAATATAAATATAAATATAAACATAAATATAAATACACATACAAAATGAAAATAAAGTGAGTGGCTACCTGTAGTGCCCCCCCCCCCCCCCCCAACACACAAAGATGGACATCTTGAGCTCCCTTGGCACCTTCTTCCAATCCGTGTACCCCGGGTTGACGATCGACTTGAGCAACTTTAGGCCTCTAGCCAGTAAGGTCGTCTTGTTCTCGACGACGGACTCCAATTTGTCCCATTTTGAGGGCCTAGTGGCAGACGAGCCTTCCTCGACTCCGCTACCATGAAGCCATTTCCTGCAAAAATTGTTATTATTAGTACAAACATGTATATGAGAAAATGATCAAATCGAAATTAATAAAAACATTAAATTGACTAAAATCCAAATGAATTAAGGCACTAGACAAATACAAGTTAACGGCATTATAAGAATACTAATCCATATCATCAACTAAACTAAGCATTGTTTCAAATAAATGGAATACTTATTACAAATCTAAAAATTGTTTCAAATTCGGGTTATATCACGGACTAAGAATTAACGGTTAATGTTGATTCAAATCCACCAGAACTTATCAAATACAAATGAATAAAAGCATTAAACTATTGTTTAATATTAATAAAGCACTAGAAGAATACAAGTTAACGACATTATAAGAATAAAAATCCACATCATAAACCAAACTAAGAATTGTTTCAAATAATTAGAATATCCATTACAAATGTAAAAATTATTTCAAATTCATTTTATCATCTTAAATGGATTGATATTCTCTAGGAGCAGCCAAGTCATCCACACCACGGGTTAGACGCTTTGGCGCTTGTAGGACGATTGATCATGTCTCATTGTTGATATTCTCCAAGTAAAACACTTTCTTGACCTTTTGAAAAGTATAAACAAATGGCTCATCGCTCACATGTTCATTGCTCTTCAACTTGGACAAGTCAACCACGATCGAATTGGTGCTAGGATCAACTTTACAAGCATTTTTATCCTCAACTCTTACCCAATCATAGTAAAACATAACCTCTTTAAATATTATATAGTTTAATTCAAATATATTTTGAACGACACCATAGTAAATCATTTTAACTTCAACAAGGTTTTTATCTTTCGTGCTCGCTCAAAAATAAGTAAGACTCTTGTATGAAATGTCCGAGTCCTGTACATTTGTATTTTCCTCGTACACACTTGCATCGAATATGTTACTGTTAAATCGATAATTTTATTACTCATGTGCCATGAAGAAGGGTCTAGTGGCTAGACAATCAAGTCTTTATGCCTCATCACCCCTCTTTAAGAGTTGAGATTATAGATAATTTAAATAGGTTAGTTTTAATGTTTTCTTGTAATGTGGCATTTAATAAGAGAAATTTTCATTATAATTACCTCGTGTGACACCCACAACCTAAATTCATTGTCTGATTGTGCCATCGTTCTTCATCTTTTATTGTTCCTACACGCATTATATTTTCTGCATTGACCGTGACGAACGTATTACGAAATTGATCATGTATAAAAATTAAAATAATGTAAAAGTTAAAATAATATAAAATTATGTTTTCCATTCTTTGAAATTTTCATGTGTGTCAAATAGATAACGAGCTACTTGTTCATTTTGTAAAATCGTTAATTTCGCTTGCTTGCCTATCACCTAACCACCGTCATCGACGAACTTGTCACTGTTATCCACACTGCTTGAGTCAGACATATATTCCCGAGTGTAGATTGATGACTCCACGGTGATGTATTCGTTTGTAATTGATCCTTCAATGTATTGTGTATTATTGACATAATCTTTGAAAACTTTCATCAATCTTTCAAATGGATGCATCCACCAATATTTAATTGGGCTGCAAGAAGTGCCTCGCCGCATAGGTGTATCAACAAATAAACACTTATGCCAAAAAAATATGGGGGAAAGTACTTCTCCGCGCAAAAATATCTTCGGTCACCACTACTGCGGCCACTATGTGATCTCGATTGACTACCTTTTCACATAAAAGTGATAAGTAGATGTTAATTTTCATAATATACCTCAACAAATCTTTGTGTTGGGAGAAGTAATGGTTAAACAATAGAGGAACCAACTGCACGATCACATGTTAATCGTGAGACTTACACTTATGTAAATCATAGGTAGCATAATTCATAATCCTCTACAAGTAGGATGAAAAATTAGATGGAACCTTCAAATTATATATAATGTCTAAAAGCATCTTCCTTTCCTCACTCGCCAAAGTAAACACACTAGGGGGAACTATTGTCATTCCCCTACTATCTTCTTTCAACCATAGTTGTGACTTCAGTTTCAATGATTTAAGGTATTTTCGAGCATTTTCTCCATCATTCGAATGACTCCCTCCAAGGCATGTGCCCATAATATGTTTAGTGATGTTCTTCTTTGCATGCAACACATCCAATACATGGCGCACCGAGTTATTCTTCCAATAAGGCAAGTAAAAAAAATTGACCTCCTCGACCATGCCTTTCTTGTCTCAGTTTCATTCCCTGTTGGGGTCTTCTTATGCTTGACATTATTGAATTTAGGATACTTTCGTGGCATATTAGGGATACAATTAGAATATTTACTTTCAATTTCGAAACCTGAAAGTTTTTTCGGAGGTAGCCTATGTTCAACCCCGCCCGGTAAAAAATTGGAACTTCTTTCAAATCTAAAACTATGATCGGGGGGTAAAACCTCCCATGGAAATAGTATATATATTTTCCACTATCGATGAGACATAGAGATTCAGTCTCCTCTCCACAAATAGGACACCCGAAATAACCATACACTATACAACCGGATAATGTCCCATAAGCTGGAAAATCATGAATTGCCCACATCAACATAGCTTTCAGCGTAAACTCTTCTTTTTTTTAAAAGTAAAATGCTTGCACACTCTCTTCCCAAAACTCATTGAATTATTCTACCAAAGGATCCAAGTAGACATCAATGTCCTCACTTGGTTCCTTTGGCCCAGGTATCAATAAAGACAACATAAAAAAATTAGGTCTCATTCACTGTGAAGGATGGAGGTTTAGTGGTGCTAGGATCACTAGCCATACACTATGATTAGGTCTTATATTTCCAAATGAATTGAAACCATCTTTTGATATTGCCATACAATTTTTACGTTGTTCTCGAGAAAAATTGAGATACTCATAATCCATCATCTTCCAAGCTGTAGAATGAATAGGATGACAAATGAGATTATCCCCTGCTTTTGCCCTAGCATGCCAAGTCATTGCCTTTGCTATCCATGGAACTGTGAAAAAATGCTTTAATCTAGGCCAAAATAGAAAATATCTCAACACCTTTTTAGTCACTTTTGAGCTTGTGCCTTCACTGCCAGTAGATTCCACATATCTAGGTTCATCGCATAGCAGACACCGATTAAGATATTCATACTTCTTTCGATATAGTATGCAGCCATACACACAAGCATGAATTGATAAATACTTCATTCCCAAACCTTTCAAACTGTTATTTATAGTAGGATAGCTATTTGGAAGGGTATTCTGCTTGGGTAGCAAGCCCTTCACCCATTTCAAAATTCTTGTCACGTTATTGCTAGACAAACCATATTGGGGGCAAACCAACCATGATATGTAAAGTTGTTTGATCTTTGTCACATCCAGAGTAGAATGGCTAGGTCACCATAAATTTTAAACTTTTGTAGTCATTGTCAAGGTTTATCCCAATATCTTCATGAGAACTTGAACCTTGTACATCGTCAGTGACCTCATTTTCTTCCACTTCATGAACTCCATACGCATCATTAACTAAATCCTCTATTATATCATGATTTACATTATCCTCATTTCCTTGTACATCTACCCTATTTATTGAAGGTTATTATGAACGTTTCTCGGGACAAAAGGAAATTTCGATTCCCCATGAAAAATCCAAATTTGATAACTATCTTGCATACCCCATCTTACAAATGTAGTTCAGCTGTTTTCAACTCAAATACCTTACAACTCCTACACTTCCCCCATGGACACGGGAACTCTTCATCATTATGGCATCTCTTTGCGTATTTGATAAATTTATTAGCACCTCCGCGAAACACACCCCCAAATCTATTTGTCTAACCCATCCACTATTTGTATTTAGGATATCCCATCACAACTACTGCAAACAATAACTTATTATGGGTAAGAAACATATATTCATGGATTAGTATAAACAAATGTGTATATTCATCTATTCGATAGTAATATTTATAGTGATGATTTATACATAATTATGTTTCATTCCACATTAGTAATTATTTAACAACTTTTAAAATTTATAGTATATTTCATTTTTGTCTTATTTATATTCAGTAAAATCACTACCCTAAATGTTAGAAATGCCAAGGGCCAACCAATTCATTGACCATCTAAATGATCAAATCCACCAGTCAATAACAATTCAAGAATCACAACCAATAATTCAAATAATAATACGAAATATTAGAAATGACTAGAGCCAACCAACTAAATGGTTATATAAATGTCCAAATCCACCAGTCAACAGCAATTTCAGAACCCGAAACAACAATTCAAATAATAATGCAAAATATTATAAATGCTAAGGGCAACCAACTCAATGGCCATCTAAATATTCAAATCCACCAATCAACAACTTATGAAGTGAATATGAGAATATAAAAAGCATTATATCATGTTACAGTACTATTATGTCATGCATTCACATGAGAATACATGCATGCAAGAATGTACCCCCCAAAGAAAGTGTTATATAACAAGTAACGAGGGTGAAAAGGCAATAAGTAATCGTATACAAGTTGTTTTAGTGTAAATTTAAACTTGCCTAGATTATAGTAACGAGAGATGCTATTGATAGATATTAGCTCCTATTTCACTCGCATATTTTCCATTATCTTGTTTATGAGGGAAAATAGGTGCATAAAATAGGAATCAGTGACTATCTATTGCGGTTCTCATTATTATAATCTAGGCAATCATAAATTTACATTAAATCAACTTCTATACGATTACTTATTACGTTTTACCCTCGTTACTTGTAATATAACACTTGTTTTGGGGTGCATGCATACATGTATTCTATAATAATTTATGAGCACAAACATATATGTGTATATATATATATATATATATATATATATATATATATATATATATATATATATATATATTAGGGTGTGCTTCAAGCAAAGACTACTGCGGATAATTAAAATCGTTTACCAGATAGTTATGTTAATCGTTTTTCGTAACTGCTAGGGCGAATCGATTCGCCAAAGGCGGAATATATTCGACCTGAGACAGTCCTACGGGACTTCATATATGAATCGATTCTCCCAAATACAAATCGATTTGCTCTATCCATAGTTGATAGTTCGGGCGATTTCATCTTCTCCAAAAAACCCAAATATCATCCCAACCTCCATTTTGCGGTTTCTAATCTCAACCAACACCACTATAATCATCCTAACATTGATTTATAACTAACAGAACAATTATTTTATGGGATATAATAGTTTATCTTGGATTTAAACCCTAAAACCATTTAAACTCTAATTTCTCAGTTCATCCCATTTTCAACCATATATACACACCATTAACATGGGTTTAACACTGGAATTCATAAAGAGTTAACAACACATCAATTTGTGAACTCAAAATCAAACTTACCAAATTTATTTCAAAGGTTTCAACCCAAAAATCATATAGTTTACCAATTATAATATGAGATACACACACTCAATTGAAAAAATAAAGTCAACACTTGCCTCATGGATAAAATCTGATGACCTCGAGTCGAATCCCATGGAGTTTGGTCGGAAATCCCCTTTTCTCTTTCCCTTTTTCCTTCTTCTTTTCTTCCCTTCTTCTGCTCTCTCTTTTCTTCCCTCTCTCTCTCTCTCTCTCTCTCTCTCTCTCTCTCAAGTTTGATAAGACAAGATAAGAGATAAGGTTTATACCTTATAAAACTCAATTTTGACTCGTATACTCAATTGCGAGTCCCTACTAGTCCAAAAGTCCCCGGAACCCAAATGCTACCCCCCGGGTACTCTATTCTGACTATCTTGGCAATTCAGAAACCAACCGTGCACTCGAAGTCTCCATCCGAGTCACTTATTTGAAATTCACTAGTCAGACCAAATACTTCTCAACACGCATTTTCTTCAAAGTGAAAATTACCCGTCGCTTTACCCAACTGCGACGTGAACAGAAAAATATTCTGACTAATTTACTTAATCCCAAAAGTAAATGCAACAAACATCGGTAATAATCTAACACTCATAAATTACAAAATTGTTATTCACAATAATTCCTCTAATTATTAAATTACACCCACTTATGTAATTTAAATATCCATAAAAGTTTGGGGTATTACATACTTCCCCCCTTACAAAGGAATTTCGTTCCCAAAATTCGGATACGACTTGTACCAATAACTTAGGATCGCCAATCACACTACGTCCTAGTACACAAAAGTCGAATTGTACTAACGCAATGGTACTCTACCATGTACTCATTCACGATACTCACCTATGTCAAGGCTGGTAATCTAATACACTAGTTTAATAACAAGCTTGGCTAAATCTCTACATGCTAAACACTACCTCGGTTGTGAGGTTAACTCTAACAATGACACATTGCACCTAGTGCTTATATAATCGTATTTAAAAATAACGAGCCTATAATCACAGCGCAAACGTATTGATCTTATTGGAAAGGCGTCACTTTAAGCATTCGTTCGTCTACATCACGACATAGAATTTCCCAAAAAGGAAAACTACACTAACACATGACTAATCCCATCAGTCTTCCATCTCATCTCAGATGTGCTATCTCTTGTTGCACCTATAAAATTGGATTATTACGTACCTCATACGACATTCAATACAATATACTCCAATTCCATTTATAACTGCCCCAAAGCATATTCTTTAATTTTATATACTATGCCCCCTCTATTTCGGACCATATATAAAATCAACTTACCAAGGTGCCAACACACCCTATAACCCGTGCACATCTGCACAACTATTTCAAACGTCACATATGTAACATATTCTAAAAAATGGGCCTCACTTCCTTGGCCTGGTGCTAACACCTGGGTACTCTCAACCCGAATAACTCGAAATTCAATTCTTCCTATACCTGGAAATTTAATCCTTCTCAAGGTTAACGCACCAATCTTCTCGTGGTTATCCTACTACAATCTCCATATTTCAGCGCTATCGACCCCACTGGATTTTAATCATGATACTCTAGGATCGGTGTGTTTTCCTTCACTCGTAAAATGACTACTATACTAACTATATCCCTAGCGCCTAAGACCTTTCTCAACTGTTGACATTCGCTCAGTTTCATGTGTGGGACGTCTCACAAAGTGAAATCCAAACAAGGAACCCTCCCGTTACACTACTACCTCGCATCGTCGATCATCAAGATATAATGGCCTAATTAACACAATCGAGACGTTCAAAATCCTACCTCACAAACACACTAATGCTCTTCTATCTCTATGTCTTTCCATTTCAGCGAAATGGAAAGTCTAACTAATCGGGGTGCTTATACTCTACACAAGTGTTACGAACACCACACACAAAACATTTTACTTCAGAATTAGCCTCCTAATCACGGCGTGACTATAAGCCTTAAATAGATTTCCTTAACCTTACCTCACTCATTTACTTACAGTAAGAGAAACATTTCAGTGCTTTTCCACAACACTCCCATCTCCATAAGCCCCTAATCATCAAATGGCCCTCAGTTCATAATGTTTTCTTTACACTAGATAATTCATCATCAAAACCAACATCCTTTCATCCAATACCATCTCTCCACTCCCAACGTCATTAAGTTTCATGGGCCGAGTGTCTTGCATAGCGAAATCCAAACAAGGAAGCCCTCCAATACACTACTACTTAACTTTGTCGATCATGGAGGTCTGTTAGTTTAAACTATGCAACCGGGATATTCCCGTCCTAACTTCCAATAAAATGTGGTCAGAACTCCTTCTTCTCTCGAAGATCCATACCATAAAGCGCTTTTACTAACACTAAGTCCTTTGCACAAACAACAAGGAGATTAAACTCACAGCTTAACAATAAATCATGCATGCCTTAAATCACATCTATAAGGTCACCACACACTAAAATCATGATAATGAAACATCTATTCATCGAAGTTCCATTTAACATATACTAAAGGCGAGCTCCCCCTCGTAACCCGATGAGATATCGCAAAAATAACCGTTCCACCTTAGAACTGTGGATACGATAGCCTTGCAATCACTAGCCTACTATCATTCCGACCATCTAAGAATAGAATATACTCTGAATAGTACTATACTCGTATAACACACACAAGACAAGTAATACAAAACAAATATAAGCTCAAACTAATAACACCCTCTTCCATAGTGAATGAAGAGAAAAAAAAAGAACTCCACTACCGGGAAAAAACATATAGGTATACCCTTTATAATATTATCGATACTAGCACTAAACTCGAATCACACACACAAATCTAGGGATAACAACATAATGTGACTCAATCTTGGCACACAAAATATACTTCCTTCATCCGAGGTGGAACTCACAATAACAACTTTGCCAATCACCCTGGTTTCTCTAAATGGTTCCCAGACATAGTACCCTCGTCTTATCTTAACCAGAAGCTACTTTAATCAATGCCCCCATCTAGACACCCTATTATTGTCCTTCAACTCATACCGGGCGAGGTCAAAGCGTGTGTTTATACGCTCCACATCACAATATTCCCCATATCTAGCCATCCTAACCATGATAAGGTTATCAGTATCTTGGACAGTTATAACCTCGATCCTGAAAATGACCCTCATAGTTCCCTTAGCTCCTTCGGCTAAAAGGAAACATAGTACAGGCATAAACAACCCTATTTTAATGAATCCCTGGGTGGATGTACACCTGTGGGGTCTCACGAGCACAAACACTTTCAGTCTTTACCCTAAACTTAATTCTTCAACTCATCCAGCTCCACTCTCAAGGATGCATTAACGTTCCCAAAATAAGAGGCACGACACTTCCATCATATACACAAAAAATTAGAGTAAAATCTCCATAAGTGTTAACAACACTTACTAGTGAGCATATCATTCCACCAAAGAACTCTATCTTCATTGCACTTATCTCATCGGGTACAAAGTTCACTTAACTATATAACTCTTTGTTCACTGTTGGCCCCTGACCAATGTTCATGTGAGAACTTCAGAAAGTGCAATCTCTTCATTCCTGAAAAATTAAAGGAACTCACAGTTAAAGCCATCCGTAAGATTCCTCTATGAGCAAAACACTCTTCTCCCCCTAATATGGTGACCACCATTCCAACATTGCTCCAACTAATGAAAAATTTTACCACAAATTTTCACATATGGGCATTTCTATACCATCCTCTAAGACAAAGCTTTCGAGCATTCTACTTCCATTGGATAACGCTAGACTTCCTTCACATAGATTAAACTTAAATGAATGGTCTTTGTTCCCAATTTAACTTCACTGGGTAAGTAAATTTTAGCACCGCTGTCTACTATAGAGGTACGTAGATAAATATAACTTCTACACTCCAGTAATCGTTGCAGCAATACATGCCAATTCCACAAAGGGAGTGACCTCAACTACGATCCTCGTCCCCGAATTCAATTGAGAGCTCCAACTAAGCCCCGCCTCCTGTTTCCCTCATAACGTCCTTCCCTAGTCACCCTTTATCGATCAGCACATGAATTTCACAAGAGTGTGTAAAAGATTAACTATAATCTTACATAATAGCAGGAGAGTGAAATCTCATAATAGGAATCAACAATCCTAATAATAAGGCTCCATCTCAAATAGAAAGCAACGCTGAAAGCATAGTACGTCCCCACAGATTCTTAAGGACACTGGAACCTGATGCTCTAATACCATCTGTGACACCCCGCCTAATAAAATACCAGGTGATCAATCATATACCAGATTAAAGCAGGAATCTCATATGGTTCATTCTCAGCATCACTGTTGAAAACCAATTTATTACTAACAACCTATTAGGCCCGTCGTCAATATTTTAATTAACTAATCTTTTAACCAAACCAACATAAGGGGAATAATCACAAAAGTTTATATACATAGAACTGAAATTAAATAAAATAACCGAACTCTCGGTACAACATTTAATACAAAAAAAAAATATGTGTCGCAAACAAAAATGAGATAAATGAATACAGTTGGGCCATTAGCATAAATGTTACTACAATTCCTCCTATCTAGATCACAAGGATAGAGACATCTAAAATAAATTTGATTACATCCAGAGCTGCTGCAGCAACGTGTGACTCGAAAGAATCATCATCCAAGCATCCCTGTGCCTGGACACCTAAAATATATACATATATAGCAAGAGAGAGGGAAAATAAAGAAACGAGTTACAGCCCAAGGTTTGAAAATATTTAGCAAGTGCATCAAATTCTATATTTCTTAACATATGAAATCTCTCATATTTAAACTGGTATTGTACTCCCATGAGATACACCTCCCCCTCCTCTAATAGTGCACACCTATCGTATACATTTTTAAACAACCTAGTTAAGCTACCATGCCTAACTAATTTCTTTCACCCATCCTTTGAATTCTCATAACTATCACTTACCCGGCGTGATATAATATAAGTTATACCGTAAGCTACCACAAAAGCTTTAATTAATATAATCATTGATTATATATATATTTTGAAACTTTAACTTGTTTAAAATACCATATCCACTTTAGTATAATAAATCTCGTATATAGAATTCTCATTTTAATATACGATTCACAAAGGTATAAATCCTGATATTAATCTCCTGGAAGAAGGATAAACTCTTATTCATCATACATTTATGCAAGTCTAAATTATATGATTTCACGTCTTCATATACATATAATATACTATACATAAGAAGTATAATTATACCTATATCACAACCATATGTATAATAACCATCCCACCGAGCTATAACTCGAGGATGTAGTCTCAAAGTGCTATCATCATCCAGGTATACTCAACTTAACTCACGTATAAAGTCTGACTCACTCATGATCATGGAAAAAATACTAAACGGTGGAGGCGGTCATATTCCCTCCTAAAAGTGGAATCAAAATCACTCCAATATGTGGGACGATATGACCTGTGGATTGTTCTCTCCTACTCCTCAAGCTAAGAGATTCACCCACATCGCGCAACCTTTCGGGATAGCACTCAAGATATATGCATACATAAATATATCATTCACATATTGATATATTTATAAAAAAATCATATATATACCATAACAATACCCGTATATATAATATATATCACTTCTCAATATACTTTGGCCATAATTGCCAAACTTTCATAACGATAGCCAAAATCCCGAATGTTCCAATTCGTAATGGTATATAAGTATTCACACACTTAAAATACCAAACCTATAAGTATTCGCTTACTTTAGATTTAACTCACACCTTAATCTTTTTTAAGGATTTTATATAAACCTGAATATACATATTCGTAATAGTTAAATAAGTATATATGCAACTTGTTTTAATTCCATAGGTATCGGATCACCTATAATAATAATTACCAATAAACATATCGGATAATAGCTTAATGCCCTTGAGCCCATATCCTAAATTCCATCCTACTCGCATCCTAGGATTTTCTCAAATGTAATCGACCCATAGTTATTCTAACCGCATAAATATATTTATACACACTTGCCGAAGACTTCTCTCGAATGTTACTTGTCCTAAACGTTCGTTAAGTCCATACCTCATATTATTCACTCAACTAATCCAAGGTTCTTTCATCCAAAGGTTTACTCACCCTCAATTCCATTATCTAGGAGTCCTAATATCACTTCTAGAATCCCCTACAATAATCCCCAATTTGCAATTTGACTCCCCATAAACTTAAAGGAAGAAAATTTTTCGTGACTGCTAGGGCGAATCGATTCGCCAAATTTTCCATGGGATAAACCCCACCCTTTTGTAGCATGCGAACTACGTGGACTTTGATGCCTTTTTTGTCTACATAGGCGTCTCGGGTAAAATTCAATACTCGATTCCTATTTTCCTACTTTTTATCATATATTTATTTCTATATATTATACTAATGATTCTTGTTCGCGTTTTACCTAATACATATTATCGTAATCCCGATATGTGCACACATTATATTTTTAATTATTATTTTGGGAACACTCCTATGGATGACCTCACTCTGTCTTTACCCATGACGCGACTCGAGTGATTCCGCTCTCCATTTTTATATGCATGCACACACTTCGGAGTTGTTAAGGATAATAATAACACAAGTCCATGAGAGACCTAAAGGGGAAAATGGGTGTCTAACACTTTCCCAATCCATAACTTAGCCCCCGAACCTCTGTACTAATTGGTTTTATAAGCATCGATATGCCTTTGATGATGTTCTCTCGAGGGGTCAACATTTCTTTTGCATGTTTTGTGCAAAATAGGTTGTCGACTTTATCTATTTTCATCACCCCAAATTGAGGATGGCCAAAGCGCCTTAAGGAAGGGCGCGAGACCTTCTCTCTATCCCCATGCGCGCTAGCGCCGATCTGGAGGAGACGGGATGGCCATAGTTCTCGACAACAAAAGACTCGTTAACATAATTATCTGGTAAACAATTTTGAATTATCCGCAGTAGTCTTTGCTCGAATTCACGCTAAAAATTCTTAATCTTCGACAATGACAATGAATAGAATATTTAGAAGATTATAAATTTAACTTAATTTACCATCCCTAAAAAGGTAATGTAGTTGTTGATGGTTTAAGTCGTAAAACCCAAGGAAGCCTTCACAATATGTTTGTATTTTTGGAAACTATTGGATTTTTCAATTTATGACGAGATGCCTATATGACTCAGATTATGTCACAGAACATAGTCGCTCGCCCCATTCTACACCCGAAAATCATGGAGCTTCAAGATCAGGATGAAGTTTTGAATTCCCAAAAGTATAAACTTTAAAATAATCTCCCAAAAAAATATTGGACTTCAGACCCTGAGCGTGGGTTGAAATTCAAAAATCGAGTATGTTTTCCCCTCATCTCTTCACTCTGAGAAGAAATATTACATGAATCTCACCATTCTAAATTCACGGTTCACCCCAGTAGCACAAAAATGTATCAGAATCCTAAGCAACATTATTGGTGGCCGACATAGATAAAGATATTGTACACTTTGTAGCCAAGTGTCAAACATGCTAGCAAATAAAAATTAAGAACCAACATCCCAGCGTTTTACTCCAACCACTTCCTATCCCATAATGGAAATGGGATCATATAACTATTTTTCAGTTGATTACCTTGAATAATTCAAGGTTTTAATAGGATATGGATTATCGTTGACCGTCTTACAAAATTTGCCCATTTTTTACCAGTCAAATGCACTGATTCTTTTCGATGATTAAGTGAACTTTACATTATGAAAATTGTGAGATTACACTATGTACCTATTTCTATCATATTCAATTGAGACCTAGAATTATAGAAAGATTTTGGAAAGCTTTACAGATAGCCTTAGGAACTAAAATTTATCTAAGCACAACCATTCATCCCCAAACTGATAATCAATCTGAACGAGTAATTCAAACTTTATAAGAAATTTTACGAGCATGTACCTTATATTTTTCTTGTTCATGAAGCAATCATCTTGCCTTGATCAAATTCTCCTACAACAATAGTTATCAAACCATCATTCAAACCACCCCATACAAGGCACGGTATAGACAACCATGCCATTCACCCATATGCTGGAATGAATCTGGCGAGGGGCATTCGCTTGGACCTGAAAGCATCATCAAAACTAAAAAGAAGATGCTCGTCATTTGTTAAAAATTACATTCATCCCATAGTCGACAAAAGAGTTACACGAACACATGATCAAATGTTTTTATGAGTATCTTCATGAAAAAGAATATTGCGCTTTGGAAAGAAAGGAAAGTTATCACCCCGCTACATTGGTCCTTTTAGAATTACTAAACATATTGGACTAGTAGCATATCGTCTGGAATTACCTTATGAATTATCTAATATTCATAACGTATTTCACATCTCCTACTTGCGAAAATACATCACGGACGCCAGTCTAGTCATTACTTAGAAATATATCATCGTTGAACCCTACTATGAATTTGAAGAGACTCGTATCCAAATTCTGGACCCAAAAAAAAAAGTTCTTCGATGAATACCATACCACTAGTCAAGGTCCTTTGGAAACATTATGGAACCGAAGAAGCTACATGGGAAATAAAAGACATGATGAGACAATAATACCCCGCGCTTTTCCCAGGTAATTTTGTGGACAAATTTTTTGTTGGTTGGAATAATGTAACAACACACTTCAAATTAATCTTTAGTTCATTAATTTAACAAAATTCTAAGGATAACCCTAAATTTATCCTAAATTACTAAATTTCCCCTATAATTAGAATTATGATACTTTACACATTCATATACCTATTTGACCCCAACTTTCAATCAAAGTTTAATCTAAGGACATATATTTAATAGGATTTTCATAAAATAATCCCTTGGGATTGCATAAATACACAAAATCCCCCAAAATTTGATAAAAACAATCTATAAACCTTGAGATTTATGTGAAAACTACCCAAGGACACAAACATAAACCCAAACATGTTTAGAATTTAAACCCTAGTGACATGGCACCAGCTGGATAGCTATCATATATGTTACCATGTGGGTTAGATAAAATACCCTTTTTACATCCAATAACACCACACTAGAAAGCTATGTAAACTATCCCAAACTTCACCTCTAATTCAACCAATAAACTCTCCTGGATGAACCCTATAAATATCCTTTATTACCGTAGTCAAAATCTATCCCGGCTGAGTGCAATTTTAAAGTAAAGTTTTGAGAGTTTTTACATTTTTGTGATTTTATCTATGGTTGCTTGATTCTTGAATATTTTATGCTTCTCCATATCTTTAGAGTATATATACATGTTTACATGTCTTAGTTAACATGCACATGCACCGTATGAGCTCAAAAACCATAAAACGTTGTTAAAGCTTGAGCTTCAATGGTGGATTATGCTTCCCTAACTTTGAAACAGTTTCAAAGTGGCTTAATTTGAGCTTAGGTTATCATGAACCTTGGTATGTGTTTAATTGAACTAATAATGACTCATGATACCTCAAAACAGGACTTGAAGTTTCCAGCCTTGAAATTTTCAGAATTCAAATTCTCAATTTCTACTCAAAAATCCTTCAAACCAAGTTCAATCTTCCCCATTTTTTTATGTGAAATAACACCATTATAATTCCAGAATGGGAATCATAACTTTCAAACAGTTCCATTTGGCCAAAATTTCACCATTTTTTCAGAAATTCAATAGCTTGATTTAGCCCACCCAAATTCTTAAGACTAATATAGTTGGATTCGTCTTAAAAAATTTGGCAACTTTCATTCAAAAATCAACTTGAAAAGAATTCCAAAATGTTTCGAAATGAAGGTCAAAGTTTTAAAACTCTAAAGTCAGAATGTCGAGAGGTTGAAGATGATTAAACCACACGTGAGCGAGTGTAAGTCAAACCAGGCGAGTCCCAAATTTGAATAGACACATGAGGGCGCGTCTCCACTTAAAAATTTCTGACTTTTTCCGAATATTTTTATTTTTTAATTCTGAACAAATTGGTATATTACATCACCATGTTTGGATTCCAGGAAAGTGTTTTCTAAAGAAAGTCAGTTTTAAGTTTAAATTTTAACTTTTATATTTTCACTTAACCCCCTGCCTACTTTTTCAAATATTTCAAAACATCCCCAAATTCTTTCCGTAATTACTCGAGCATAATTAGACTTACTTTGTCTTCTGGCACTAATTTTATATCATAATGAATATGGAAAAAACATTTAATTCAAAAAGATTTTAAAATTTATACTTTAAATTCCTTTAATTATTTTACACTGAAATCCCTTTTTAATTTTCATCCTACTACATTACATAAACATTGTTTTGGACATATATATCCTACTAACACTTGCTATGGTTTCAGACCAGCTAGTCTACTAACAATTTAGCCGCACAACCAATCGGAATTCATTATACTCAAAGTAGGTGAATCAAATTTCAATACTATATCATTTTGACCTTATGTCTTCCAATTACTGATTGTTATATCACTGTGTGATAGTTTCAAACTCCAATGTTAATATGAATTCCTTTGAGTAGTTCAAACTTGTACCGTAATATTGATTCCCTTGACATTCTCAATTATTTGCGAACCTGATAGACTGCTATACCAATCCGTTAAACCTCTTCACCATGGTAGAACTCTGCAATCTATTGTTAATTGCATATGACCCTGCAATTTATTATCCTACAATTTAAAACTATCGTGGGTTGACATTTAATTAAATATGTTAAGGACATTGGACTATAGTTGACACAACCCAAACCAGTTACTTATAATTAAACTTGAAAGTCAAAGTGAGTCAAACCATAATTAATTTAATCAAACCATAAACACGAGTCTTAATTATAGAGTCATCAACATAAATCCATATAAGTAAAACCTTTTTACAACATTAAAGTAGTCATGATTATACAAACTTGCTTGAAGGTTAAGTCAACTTAATTACATCATTTACATTTTAACAAAATCATTGTTTCACCCATTCCTAGCTAACCAAACCCGATCTCCTAGATTTGACAGTGACATCACGTTACCTGAAAAACATTAATATTAGAACCGTGAGCAAAACAACTCAGTGAATGCATCATTACTACACTATTGCATAAAATTAAATGCAATAAATCATATCCATGTCATAATAGATATATATTTATTCGGCTCATTCATAAAGAATGACCAAATTTCCAGCTCATTCATATGAATGACCTATTTTCTAGCTCATTCATAATAAATGACCAACTTTTCGAATCATGATTCACATATCCTGTTTGAAATAAACAATTCTCCTCCATTTCGGGTCGGGGAATAACCTCCCATTTCGGTAAATCGAAATGAATGGTTTCATATTCATAACATTCTGATCATATCAATAACAGTATAAAAATACATCTTTCTAGTGAATACATTCACCTTGGGTTGTCAACTATGTATTTACGTTTCCTTCGGATGAAGCTAAACTAGGTTGATTAAACCTTACACCTATCAATCCAACTAAATCAGTACTAAATCGAAATCATAAGTATTATCTCTATATATTTATCTAACTTTCAATGATTATACAACAATAATATAATACCACTCAAGTCACATTCCATGAAACACGAGTAAAGATGAAACAATGGAATATATATTGATAAAGTTATGAACATTCAACCGTAGAAAATACCTCATAAGGAATTTATAAATAAAATCAATTCAACATAAAACTATACTTCTCAATGTATATACACATGAAACATTTATTCAAAATACCCTTTGGAAGGAAGAGATAAAAATATTCTTTCATAGGGTATTCCGTATGGCCTCGAATTATTTTTCTCTATACTTAACCATCCTATATTCATAAATCGTATAAATACAAGTGTCCAACCTTATCAATATGAAAAAAATATATGAATATAATTTCCATTACAAGTGACAGTTTAATCTTTCAAGATTCCTAGAGCAAGCTATGACCATTTCTTTACAACCTATTAAATCTCCCCCACAAGCTCCTTTATTATTCCTTCAAATTCGAAGAATTTTCATAATTTTTTTACATCTTAACTTTCCATGATTTTCCGCCCATTTTCAATACACATACTGAATAATAAAGAATTAAAGTTTCATAATTTTGTTGAGTTCATTTCCTATGTCAAAACTTTTACCGAACTCAAGGCATATCAAATTGAAATATACAAACAAAAACTATGTACCAAATGCAACCGTCACTAAGGCCTAACCACAAGGACTTAAACTCTAATTTTCGGATATGATATGAATATATGAGTCTAAATTCATATTAAATTGGAATTTATCAATTCCAGTAAGTACAAAAAAATATGTGCAAGTTTGAATACAACGGATTTCAATACAAAGCAATATGGCCTACAAACACCACTTATCTCACATATGAGCAGATACTTATTATCACAAAGGAGGATGGAATTTTAATCACTAATTCACGATTTATATGCTTTGAAATAAGTATAATATAAGATTAAAACAATATTAATACATAATTATACCTTGGAAACACCTTAAGGATATTTTTGGAATTTTTTCTAGCTTTTCTTGGAATTCTTTCTTCCTTAAACTTCTACTTTCTCTTACCTCAAGCTAAAAACTCTCAAAACTAAACCAATGGTTAAATTTACTGAAGAAATAGGTTAAATGGAGAGGTTTGACTCGGTAAATGCAGCCCTCCTTTCCAGCCAATCAAATTAAACCGGTTGGTTTACTAAAAGACAAATTACCACTTAAAGGGAATGGATAAATTTTCCCTTCTTCGTAAATTTGGCATAACTTCTTACTCGGACATCAATTTGATGCTCCGTTTGTTGTGTCACAAAGCTAACTTATATACCTATGACTATCTAGTTTTGACCTTGAGTTAATTGTTATATTATGAGGGTCAAAACTAGTCTCCAACATGAACCTTCATACCGAAAACTTCAAAATTTTATGTTTGTACCCAATTCGATATTTCACGATTTTTGAAGGTAGGATTAGACCAAATATAATGTCATAACATTATATATATTAATAACACATTATCCATATCACATAAGTTAATCATGATTCAAATAGAATTTATCATATTTATATCCGATTTTTCATAATAGTGAACTCTCACAAAAGTACCATACGCACCTAAACTCGTGCACCATCATCCGTCGCATCTACACCTACATACCCGTAGCCCCCGCGGACCCAAAACGAAGACTCTAAAGATAGAAGATAACCTACATCCTCAAAAAAGAGTCAATTATCCACCAAGAATCAAAGTTTAAGAGTAGATTATGACCTTTCCTCAATAATCCCAGGAGTCTATGCTTTATGTCGATTAGCACTTCCACAGGTCTGCCTATCGGTAGCCCCTCCAAAATTCATCATGAAAATGCTGAAAAAATCCAAAAAATGCCAAAAATCCTTGAAAATTATTAAACCTTGTTTTCTCAAAAGAAAATCATTTTTGAGCACCAAACCCCTTTAAAACTCTCAAAATCCCCAACAGGATTACCCTTATACTTTTATTATCAGCATATTCCACAATGGAACCGATGATGCACCCATGCCCGAGTCTACTATAATTCCCCAATAGGAACCATAAACCTACGCTTTCCCTTGAGGAATTTTAAGAAAATATATTCCTCAGTGGAACACAAAGTACACCTACACCTAAAATCATTCACACTTTCCCCAGCCCAACTACCCCCCTCCAAACTACAACCTTAGATCGTCAGAATTTACCTTGAGTTGCATAATCGGTCATCACAACTTTAGTCCCTAAGAATTTACCTCGACCCACATAATTGGTCGATATAACTCAAGGTCCTCATAATTGACCTCAACCAGCATAATTGGTCGTCATAACTGAAGGTCCTCAGACATGACCTCGGCTCACAGAATTGGTCATCCCAACTCAGCGTCCTCAGAAATAACCTCGACCCACAGAATTGGCCTCATAAATTTAGGACCTCTGAATTAACCTCACTCAATGTCCTTATAATTAACTGAGTCTTGTACACTCGGTCGCCCTAACTCAAGTTCCTCAGAGCTTACCTCAACCCATAAAATCGATCACCCCAGCATAAGGTCCTCTGAATTGTATCAACCTGCAGAATCGGTTACCCAACTCAAGGTCCTCGGAATTGACCTCACCTCGCACAATCGATCGTCCTAACTTTAAGTCCTCATAATTGAACTTGAACCGCGAAATCGATCGTCGTAACTCAAGGTACCTAGAATTTACCTCGACATGCAGAATCGGTTGCCCCAACTCAACGTCGTAATAATTAACCTCGGCCCATAAAATCAGTTACCCCAACTTAAGGTACTCATAATTGACACCGACGTGAAGAATCGATTGTCACAACTGAAGGTCCTCAGAATTAACCTCGACTCACAAAATTGGTCGTCATAAATCAACATCCTCCGAATTAACTTCGTCCTACAGAGTTGGTCATCACAACTAAAGGTCCTAAAAATTAACCTCGGCCCACAAAATTGGTCATCTACAACCAAGGTTATCATAAATGACCTCGGCTCACAGAATTGGCCTTCAAAACTTAATGTCCTTAAAATTAACCCCGACTCACAGAATTGTTCATTACAACTTTAGGTCCTCATAATTGACCTCGACCACCAGAATGGTTCAACTCAACCTTAGGTACTCATAATTCACCTCGATTTGCAGAATTAATCGTCACAACTTTAGGTCCTCGGAATTAACCTCGACCCATAGAACTGGTCGCCCCAACCTTATGTACTTATAATTGATCTTAGCCCTCAAAAATAGGTCCTCATAACTTTAGGTCATTAGAATTGACCTCGACTCGAACAATCGGTCGCCCCAACCTTAGATCCTCAGAATTGACCCCAGCTCACAAAATTGGTCATCCAAACCATAGATCCTAAGAATTGACCTCGACCCGTAGAATTGGTCATCCTAACTTTAGGTCCTCATAATTGATCTTAACCCCCTGAATCGATCCCTACACTCCTTAGGTCCATAAAATTTACCTCAACCATATGATTCCATTATCCTCATCCCTTAGGTTCGTAGAATTGACCTAAAATCCTCTTCCCAAATGTCAATGTGGTGTCTATCATTCGACAGCCTTCACTTATTCCAAGCTCACCCATAAAGGGGATCTCAGTAGACACCCCATCTTAGGAACCCCTAAGAACATCCTTTGGTCCTTAACACTCACTCGTTCATCGTAAACCCTACATCATAATTCGAGAACTAATCATAAGGCCATTAGGTGCTCTCGAGCCTTATTTGACTCCAGTAAACTCTTTCACTCGGGAGAAATCTTAATGAATATTCAAATGGATCTGAATCCCCTTTCCAATAATCTGTCCCGTATACAAATTGGACATACAGTTTAGATGAATGATTTGCTTTACCCTCGAAAATTGATCTAGAGGCCATCGGGCACTCACGATCCCCATTTGACTTTGGTCAACTCTCCTGCTAGAGGGAAAGTTAAATGAATCTTTGAAGGGATATGCATACCCTTTCCTACTGTCTATTCGATGCATAAATCGGAATTATGTCTAGGACCATTTTGCTTCCAAAACTGATCTCGAGGTCACGAGTGATCCCTGTACCCTTTTGCTTTGATTAACTCTCGATCATGAGATAAGCTCACTAAATCTTTGAAAGGATCTGAATACCCTTTCCAATGATCCATCTTGTATGAAAATCAACCTTATGAGTTGGATGAACAACCTGCTTAATTCTGATGGGTCATCAGGTGCTTTCGAGTCCCGTTTGTCCTTATTCAGCTCTCCGAAGAAAATGAAGATGAATGAAATATCGAAGGGCACTAATTTTCTTTTCTAATGATCTGCCCCATGTACGAATCAGACTTATAGTTCAGACAAATGATCAATTTTCTTCTAAAAACCACCGATCTAGAGACCATCAGGGGCTTTCGATCCCCGTTTTACTTCAGTCAACTCATAGACCTGAGATTAGCTCTTTGGATACTTAGAGGGCTTTAGATTCCCTTTCTAAAGGTCTGCTTCATGCATTATTCAAACTTATGGTTTGCATTTTGTGCCCATTTTTCAGGAAAAAAACTATTCCGAACTGCCTATAGGCACATCCGGAACCCTGCCAATCAGTCGTGTACCTGATTTGCTATGTGATAGGCAAATTCAAGACCATATTAATTAGCAGGTCTAGGACCATGTCGATCGCCACTCCCCTTGGCCTTATAAATAGAAACCCATTGAACCACTTTGAAACCGCCCTTGAACACCCCTTAGCAAGTCAAAAAACATTATCTCGAATTCAAAGTCGGTCCCTTTCCTAAAAATCCCATTTTCCTAGATTGCCTTCCATCACTCTCTTACATAACTTGGAAAATTACCCCATCTCTCCATACCACTTTCATGCCATTGGAAGATCAGCATATCTAACTTGGAAAATTATCCCATCTCTCCATACCACTTTCATGCCATTGGAAGATCAGCACATCTACATTTTAAGTTCAACATCAAGCACTCCAAAGGAGGTCCAATTCCTCATCCTCTTTTTCTAAATCTTCCATTTTAGCATTAATCATGTTATTTATATTTTAGAACTTTTGTCTCATTATATCACATCCATTAATCTCAACTTTTTATTAGTAGTATTAGCACATAATTTATTTTCACAAAAACCAAAAAAGGAGAAAAAGAGGGTTTATCCTTAAATTCCAAATAGGCATTTTCATTTCACACTCTCACTTTTAAAAGCACATTTCCTCAACCCCTTATCATCTTTTATATCTTATACAAAAATAAAAATTATCTACTTGGCATTTTTTCTTAATTAATTTCATTCCAGATGGACGACGAACACGAAAAAGATCCATTACCGCCCGTGTCTTTGAACTTTTATTCCCATCCTCCTCTAAAAATATTCACAGTTATGTACGTATGGGCGGTGACAAACAAAGACGGAAGTCCCCATTGGAATATCTACACCGCAATATATCAGCTTATATGAACTCTGAGTGTTTCTTTAATGTTTTAAATTTATGTACGGCATGAATAATAAATATTGTCTTTTCTTTTATTGTCAGACTCTGATATGTAATGATATGCCAGGCATCTCCCTAATAAAATTCTTTTCGATTCCGATGCATTAAAATTTTGGTTGTATTTCATTTTATTCTTATTTATCAACAAAAGCATAAATATTTGTGGATGCGACAGGGGCTAACATGATTGGTTACATGCTTGCCAAGAAGATCATTCGTCAAGGGTACTATTTGACTACCATGGTCCAAGACTGCACTACTTATGTTCGAAGATGCCTTAAATGCCAACAGTTTGCCAATCTCTAACATTACCTCCCCTAGAATTGTACAAAATGACCTCTTTGTGGCCCTTCTTCACCTAGGTCATTGACATCATAGGGAAAGTCACTCCCAAAGATTCTAATGGCTAAGAGTTCATCCTGCTCACCATTGACTACTTAACTAAATCGGTTGAAATCGAGTGATATGCAATGTTGAATGCCAAGAAAGTGGCTAAATTAATTAAGAAGGACATTATTTTCCGATACGGGATTCCCCGTGAGTAAATATAAGAAAATAGACTATACTTTAAAGCCGAGGTCACAGAACTGGTTGACGAGTATGATATTCATAGATACAAGTTTTATCATTATTGACCCCAACCAAATAGTGTCGTTGAAGCCTCTAGCAAAAGCCTTAAGACCATCATCAGTAAAATGATCGAAAGTTATAGGGACTGGGACAATCAGATCCTATAGACCCTCTGGGACTACCGCACCTCTATCAGAGAACCTATTGGGCTACCCCATATTTTCTAGTACACATTATGGAATAAGTTTACCCCATTGATCTAGATGTACCTTCCATATGAGTCATACTCGAGAGAAATGTTATCAAGGAAGATTTGAATCATATCCGCTATAACGAACCCTCACTTTTGGATGAAAATAGACTTAAGGCTCTATACCACATATAGGGGTACCATCACCGGATAACACGATCATTCATTATCAAAGTCAAGGACTGCAATGTCCAAGAAGGAGAGATGGCTCTTAAATAAATTATAGAACCTGCTTAGAACACTAAAGGGAAGTTCGAACCTAATTGGAGTGGATTCTACATCGTGAATAAAATTCTACCAGGCAGTGTCACTATGCTCAGAGACCTCGATGGAGAAGAGAGGACGTGTCCAGTTAATCTGGACCGTCTCAAGAAATTCTACCCTTAATCTGAATTATCGACGCGCTACGATTCTTCTCATACCACTTATATTAAAAAAAATATTTATTTCCCCTACCCAGAACTACGTGGGACCTGATCCTCTAACAAAATTTTGAAATGAAGCTAACAAATTTTGAAAACCCTCAAAGGTATATAGGCAACCCAAATGACACACATGGGAGTGGTCTTTTCTATTTTATAAAATGCTTTTCTTTTCTAACCCCTGAGCACTATGGTACATCTTATCATTTACATGAACGAAAATATTATGTATGAATTAGTGATTGGTATAGATAATTTAAATGCAAAACTCATCAAAAGACACAACAAAATATGTCAGAATAATTTTTATTTCAAATTAAGGAATAAAGGTGTTACACAAAATATCAGTTGAGGGAGTCAAACAGACCGTCCCCTTTCAATAAAGAAAGCAACCTACATTTTTCCAATGACCATCCAAGTCCAAATAACTAGCTTCATAGAAAAAACCTAAAACATCTTAAATACCAACACAAATGACCTAAAACATAAATTTTCCCATACTTCATAAAAGCTACTACCATCTACACTAATACTACCCTCAACTTCCAGATGGCCCTAACTCATAATCATTACCTGCTCCTTAAGGTCTCCAAGTTTCTCATTCCTGATTAACGCTCTGTATGTGTTCCATGCAGTGGTATGCCTTGATAAGCTTGGCCGAAAGCACAACACCCTCCTTCATGGTGTTTAAAGCCACGAGACAGCTTTGAACAGTCCCTCTATCCAATATCTTCTAAACTATCCACTTCCTCAACCATTTTAGATAATCCCCATACACATACCAAGCCCCTCCTACAAATTATGAAGAAAGGGTAGAAGGCCTACAACACTGCCACAAGGGTCCCAATATCATTTGTAAAGATTTAGTCAGGTCCTTCGCCGTAAAGAAGTGCATTGTGCGAGGAGGCACTATCTGCACCCACCCAGCATGGAGAAGAATTTGCCAAGTGAAATAAAAGGAAGTCTGTTGGACGCCAACCAGTCTCACGTACCAATACTCTCCTAGCTGAAAAATGGGATCCAAATCACCCTACCATGGCACAAACCAATGAAGACATCGGACCCCATACTCCAAGAACCAGTTTACCCAATTCTCTATTAAAGGGCCAAAATTGAAGTAAGGTCGAACAAAGAAATTAGGACCACTCGACAGTGGTTACTCAAGAGGTGCTGGAAAATGAAACCTCTTTGCAAGCCACATAACATCATCATCAGGCTACCCCTCAAAAAATCAAAATAACTCTCTTTCCAAGAATTGAGAGCACTCAAGGTCTTCACCAGCACCACTTTCGCAAGTCTACAGCGATAATACATCACACATCACTATTATGGACACTTGGGGATCGACAATCCAGTCTTCTGTCACCAATGACACCCTCATTGTGAGGCCCAAAGCAACAGCTCCAACAATGTCATCATCATCAAATCCCCTCTCATGCACCGAGTGCATAATCGTTGGAAGATAAATAGTCCCTCTATGAACCAATGGTCAAGCCTATGAAGGAAAAATATGGAGCAACTAAGCCAAAGATACCTGAGGAGAACGTGATAAATCAGGCATAAATGCTATAATACTGGGCCTAATCCGTAACATTACTAAAAATTCCTCATAAGTAGGACATGTCTCATCCAAAAGACATGATCCTCGAGGTACCAGAATTGTACCGTCACCTCCCGTAAACTGTAGTCTATGACCAGATTGCACTACTAAGAAACCCGACGCAAGCTAAAAGTGTTATAGTCAATGTTGTAAAGGCACATGGCTTATAAAACTTTGTGGTAAGTGTGACACCCCGCCTAATGAAATATCAGGTGATCAATCATTTATTAAATTAAAACAGGTTTCTCATTTGGTTAATTCTTATCATCATTGTCGAAAACCATGTTAATTACTAATCACCTATTAATTAATTATGCAAATGTCAAATTTAATCTTTTATTAACATAATACAATAACAATATGTTGAATCGAAAATAAACCATTCACACAATAATATTCCAAACCATCATATAATAAAAAGTCTTGCCAAATGAGCCATCGGATAAAATCCCAAACTAAATAACAAATCCAATCGACAATAAATAGTTTGAATACAAGTCTGAATTGAATAATAGAATTAATAAAGTCTAAAAGGGCAACATGCCCAATTGAAATACTGAAATGAGATCCTACACTAGGAATGAAATGATGGATGTGTCTAGCCAAATTATGTAAGCCTCCACAGCGCTACAACTACACGTCCCTGGAACATATAATAAAGTATGGCGTCCCTATGGATGGACACCTAAAAGGTTTGGAAAATATTAATAGGAAGGGTTAGAACCCAAAAAAATTTGAAAACATTTTGAAAGTATTTATCACAATTTAAAATCAGTTATTTATTTACACTTTAGAGTCACGTACACTCTTTTGAGTTTCCTCACCTCTCATCTACAGTGCACGCCTAACGTTCTCTACTTAGACCACCTAGCTATACTACCCAAGCTAACTAGAATTAAGTATCTAACTGATTATCAACACATCTCAGTTCCCGTACCGCCCATATAGTACTCTATTCGAATTAACACTTCTCGTATGTTAATAGTTTCACATGTAACTTTTTACACATGTTATCTTCTTAACCTTTTTATTAAGTTTCTCTATTTAATGTATTCATTAGATATACGACGTCTAATTGGTTACTATCACGTGTAAGTAGAATATTCACATTGGTATATATATTTAGCTCACAAATATATAATTACGGTGTCTCTTAAAATGACCACCGTGAAAATACAGGCATCTCTGCTATCAGTCCAAGTACCTCTTGAACTAAAATAGGGACTATTGGTTCGTCATATCTCCTCAAACCCAATAATCAAATATCAAGAAATGGAGGCAAATATAGTTCTAAGACTTTGGGCTATGCACATACCTAATGTACCCAAATGACCTACCAGTCCCATTAATATATGACACATAGTGAGACACCCTAAGTTCTATGTTCTGGGGAACAAATCCATATCTCACTTGAATCGCCAAGATGGAATTGCCCATTGCGCAGAAACCTCAGTGATAGAAAGTAGCGTAGGTATGTTAACGTATAACTTCAGTCATATAATAGGTACACTCACAACCTATATAGATACATATTCAGTAGGTATACACACAGCCTAATCATCATCATCCATACGTAGTTTATATCACTTGAATACTTTCCGTAGTTATTATTTTAGGATTAAATTCACTATCATATTAAATTGAGTATTATTGTCAACTCTAAGGCCCTAGTTATCCCTTACATGAATTCAGTAGTTAACTCTATAATACACTACTAGCCTACATAACAATTTCCTTCGAATCATCCATAAGTTATTATCCTTCTCTCGAATTAATTACGTCACAATTTAAGCCCGTTTCATCGTCACTTTAATTCTCAATAAGTCTAAGCTTATAGCCCTACCAAAGGCCTACTGCAATATAATCCATTCCTTATTATATTTTAATAAAGTCCCTAAAATTTCCCTAATAACAATATAGGAGTTCTAGGTTTAAAAGGAGAAATTTCACATTTTTTGGAAAACCGAATCGATTTGCCCAGGAGTCCAAATCGAATCAAAATGCACCAGATAGTCTTCTTCATTGCGTTTTTTGCATTTTTCACTATTTCCATTTACTTAACTTACATGTTTCTTCCCCAAACTTGAATCCAGCAGTCCCAAATCTTTTCTACATGTGTTAGGACATTTTCTTACATAAACTGAACATCAAAACATTACGATTTTCATTTAAGAATGTATTGATTTCATGATTGAAGGGTTGGTTTGGTTGTCTTTTCCTCCAATTCACACTTGATTGTGGTGTAAGAACACACTTTATCTTCAAGGACTCTTCAAAACCTCCAATAATTCTCTCATTTTCTTCTCTAATAGTCTCCCTTTGTTTTAAACACTCTTAAACCTAGACCCTTCTATCTAACATCTGATATAAGGTTGTTAAATTCGTATCTCCCTCTACCTTAGGCTACCAAAAGACTAAAATACCCTCATATGGTCCCGATTTAGTCTAAAAATGCTGCGGGATCCAAACAATACCCCCAGGTATACTATTCCGACTATTTCAACACTTTCGGAATCATATGTGACATCAAAATCATCATCTGAGTTACTCTAAATAATTATCCCATCTCGACCTCAAATTAGTCTACACCCGACTCCTGGTTGAAATAAATCCAATTACATCAATATCACTCGCTAGCATACGTAACGATTCCCATAAATTATTTACTATACACTCAGTAAATTTATTTCATAATATTAATAATTATCTCTCTCTCTCTCGATTAATATTCAATAATTACATTATCATTCAATTCAATTAAATTACGCCTCTCATGTAATGCAAAATAAAACGAACCGAACTAATTAAATTTTAATTATGCAAAAATACGAGGTATTATTGTAAGAGGAGAATTCGTCATACATGGTAAGATCCATCTTGAGAAATAGAAGGAAAACACGATAGAAGAAATATGGTTGGTAAATAACACATCCCCTAACTCTCCTCTCATACCTAACATTCCTTGCAAAAAACAGACCATCTCTAATTCCATTTAACTCTCTACCCTACCAAGTACTAAATGAATGCAAGAAAGTGCAATCAAAGCCTAGGAGTGATTTGCCTTCCTCATCCGTGTCTTTGCAAAATAAAATAATCTCAGCAGAAAATCAAATGTGTATAAACGATAGGTCACTAAACCAAGAAAAATACAAAAAAGAAAATGCATATTTTTCATATATATTTGTGCTTCGCATGATTATACTTTTGCAAGTACAAACGAAAAAAAGAAAAAAGAAAAGGAAATACAACGGGACTTCACCCAAAACCTCAAGACATAACCATCCTAAATCCCTCAGCCCCCATGACACACACGCTTTCCTCTACGACGGACGGTCAACCCTCTGCTCCTTGAATCGAAACTCTTCTTAGTAGTAGCTGACGATACCATGCAGGTAGTGGCTGACTTCTTCACATAGGCAGATATGGAGGGCATCCAATCTTTGATGTCACATAACCAATTAGTCGGTACCCGCATATACTGTAAGAAGAAAATAGCAAAAGATGACCCGGTCAATAAAAAGCAAGGATGATTGAAATAGGAAATGAAAAAGAGAAGGGAGAGTATACCTCAAGCCTGATAACCTCAAAAGTAAGCCCCATAAACCCACCCATTAACGCATGAGGATGATGTGGAAAGCTCAAAAACTCCCCGCTACTCAATCGAAAATGAGTGAACTGAATCAACGGAGCCTCGTCCCCCACTATTATAGCTCCACCTCCCGTGATGTGGGTCGATCATGTTAGTATACTTGTACCCCTCCCTGAAGCAGTGATGGGTAAATTTATATTCTCTATATTATAGATACAGGAGGGCATCAACCAACTGGTTATGAAGTTCAAATAAGCGTACCCTTCCACCATATTCGTATAGTGTGAGTATGGCTTTCCTATCATCAATGTCGCTCTAGAATAATCAAACATCTCCCTCGCCCACCTCATTTACATAGGGCATTGATAATGGGACCTCCACCTCCTCCTCCATTATCTACCTCACCATTCCCTTCCTAAGTGTAAGGGCATTTTTTCTACACTGCCCCTAGAATATAATTAGTTAGGTCATAGCCCGCTACATCTGTTATGGCATATCACATCTCCACGATCATCCACTACATCAAATATTCAGATATTTAGAAACGTGCATCTCTAACGTGAACCACTACATCCTCATTATGATCTACATTCTTCATTAACGTGACCCACAACTCCGAGTAATAATGGTATTTTTTTTGTTTTTATAGTTCGTTGTTTTTCATAATTATATTGGGAGTATTTTACGTTATTTCCATTTAAAAATGAGGTTATATTTATTTTTTTTTAAACTATTTTTTTCTTGTTGTCGTTCTAATGAGATGGAGATCTCATTCGAACGAGCCCAATAACTCATTCTAAATCTCGTTAAATGACCTATATCAAATGATATTCAAATGAGGGCGT
This sequence comes from Sambucus nigra, assembly GCA_949130495.1. Classification (NCBI taxonomy): domain Eukaryota; kingdom Viridiplantae; phylum Streptophyta; class Magnoliopsida; order Dipsacales; family Adoxaceae; genus Sambucus; species Sambucus nigra. The sequence continues at coordinate 443,659,042 of OX422222.1, read as the reverse complement.
ACTGTCTTTATTTTTTCCATCTCATGAGAAGGTCGTTTAAAGTTATATTCTAACGAGAATCATATAACGTTTGAACGAACTTACGCCTCCTCAATTTTTGTGCCTATCTATAAAAACCTGCTTTGCATAGGTATTTTTCAAGACTTTTAAAATATCATTTCTGTAGACCTGATGCACAAAGTCTCATATGCTTTTGATTCATACATTACCTCCAATTTATTTTGTGAATCACTTTGAAAATCTCATATAATTCATGACTGGAGCTACTCGTGTGAAGAAGGAGTCTCCACTACTGAAATTTTTGTTCTCGTTAGAACCACTGCTGAAGGAAGACGAAAGGTCATATGTGGGAGATTCGTCTGAAAATGTTGTCGTTCACTTGTATATTTGTAAGTTGCAATTTTTGAATTATATAAGTCAAATAAAGAAGATTTTACCTCGAAGGGAATTTCTCTTGGAATCCTTCTTACTTGGTTTGAGTGCATCCTTTCATGTTTTAAGCTTTCAATCACATAGTTGCATGTTCTTGGGTTTAAAGGAATTAAGACCGGTGTGGGTTAACATTTAATTAAATCAGTTAAGGCCATTGGACTATAGCGCACTTTCAAAGTGGTATCAGAGCTATTTACACAACTTTACCATGTAATTATTTTTCGCAAAAAATTTATGATATCAATTTTAAAAAAAATTGATTTTGTAAAGACCGAGTTCAAAATGGATAACTTATGTAATAGAATGCCAACTTTTGATGGATCCATTTATGCCTATTGGAAAGAGAGAATGAGATCAATATTAAAAGAAATTGATGAGAGAGTTTGGATAACTTGTGAAAGAGGGTGGACACCACCCACTATGGTGGAGGGTAATGAAAGTAACCATAAACTTGTGTCTTTATGGACTAAAAAAGAATTTAAATGGACTAATTTTAATTCACAAGGGTTAAGTGCTATTTTTGGAACCGTCACATCCGACGAGTTTTGGCGTATAATGACGTGCACCACATCAAACGAGGCATGGGATATCTTGCAACTTACACATAAAGGTACAAACTCTGTCAAGGTGTCTAAATTGAAAAACTTGACTACCCAGTTTGAGACCATAATTATTCTCGAGTACGAGAGCTATGATGATTTCTATGCTCTCCTATCGGATATTATTAATTCTAGTTTTAATCTTGGTGAAAAAAATTCCTAACTCTAGGGTAGTCAAAAAGATTTTAATATCACTCCCTGCATGTTTTATCCCGAAAGTCACTATGCTTAATTCGTTGGTGATCTTAGATACACTTAGGTTAGAAGAAATCGTAGGAGACCTTCAAACATATGAAATCGACATGTTCCCTAAAACGTTAAAAAAAGGAGAAAGGGATTGCACTTAAGGCCCAGTCTAGAAAGAGACATGAGGCATCTTTCGATTCTGAGTATGACTTGGACTTAGATGATTTAGCCCTATTTGCCAAGAATTTTAAGAATTTTCTCAAACATAAAAATAATGGCTCATCTAAAGATAAAAAGAGTTTTGAGAAAAATAAAATTCAGAAGAAATTTGAAAAATATAAAAATGATGCCCCAAAGAGGGAGGAAGAGAGGTGTTATGAGTGTGATGGGAAATGTCATAAAGCGTATGATTTCCCCACTAGGTTAAAGCATCAAGGACAAGGCAAAGTTTCCTTAAATTCCACCTTTAGTGATGATAGCAAGTTCGAGTCAGTGGATTCAGGAGAAGAATCACTACATGAATGTTACTTCACCACATTCATGGCTAGTCATGTGAGTACGTCTAGTGCACCTCATGATGATGAGGATGCTACTTCACAAGGACACCTCGATAGTGAGATCGACATGAGTGAGGGTGAGGATGCCACAAGTGAGAGCAAGAGTGACCTGCAGCGAGCATATGTATTAAATGCTGAGTCCTTTAAAATGTAAAGGTAAAACAAAGAGTTAGCAACTAGGATCATATCTCTAGAAAAGGAGTTAGGAGAGACAAGAGAGAGAGAGAGAGAGAGAGAGAGAGATGAATTTTTTGGAGAGAGATAGAGATAGAGAGAGTTTGTGAGAAAGAGAGAATGGACTTGACCAAATAAGTGGTTAGTCTTACGAGTGAGATCCTTGCATCCGTAGAGACTCGTAAGAAACATGAAGCCCTTGTAGCCTAACTCAGGAAAAGATCTCAAGAGAGAATAGGAGGTCAAGGTGAAAATTAAGAACACATATAAGAAGACGGGAAATAGGTTCCTTGGCCCCATATTTGGGTTTAGTGAAAGGAAAGGAATAGTATTTGACGGTGCATCCACTTCACATGTCACAACGGATTCAGTTCCTGAATTCATAGTTATCCTTACAGCCCTCAACCAAAACCCCAAAAAAAGTTCGACCAAGAAAATCAAACCAATGTAAGACTAAGAATGTTTATTTTTTCACTTATTTCAAGAAAAATTGCCACCTTAAGAAGTTTTACTATATTTAGGTCGGACTCGGTGTACATATACTCCATCGCACCACTTTAGCAATTTTTCTAGCCTCAAAGCGTAGGTTGAATGTCTAGTCACCACTGATTATAGTTTGATAGAAGAGTTCCAATGGATGTCTTTGGCGTTAGTTGATACTTCCAAAATCTCGACTAGAACCAACAACGACAAAGGTAAATAAAAGGTTGCCACTTCTTGGGTGCCTAAGCGTGAAAAGAAAGCCCTTATTGTTCATATTGATCTTAAGGCTCATAATACCTCCTAGTGGAATTTGGACAGTGGTTGCTTCAGGCATATGGCTGGTGACATCTCATTTTTTACCAACCTTAAGGATTATAAGGACGGTAAAGTCATATTCGGAGATAGGAGTGAATATAGCATAATAGGATATGGTACAATAGAGATACCAGAGTTTCTTAAGATATATCATGTTTTATATGTCAAAGGTTTGTAAGTAAACCTTATCATCATTAGCCAACTATGTGACGCAGACTTTACTGTAAGTTTGACCTGAACGAGGGTAAAATTTTTAATCAAGCCGGTAAACTTTTACTACAATGGATCAAGACAGAAGATAATTATTATGGGAATGTGACCAAGTCCTTATTTGTGTGCAGTAGCGCCATAATCTCACCCATGGATTTGTGGCATCAGCATTTAGGTCACGTTAATTTTAGAGATTTGGAGCGATTGGCTAAGAAAGACCTAGTATGTGGCTTATCAACTCTTGAAAAGACAACTTCCACGGTTTGTGGTCTTTGTCAGTAAAGAAAACAAGTTCGGAGTCCCCATCAGAAGTTTAATTCCATTCAAAACACCCGCGTTCTTAAGTTGATACATATGGATCTCATGGGTCTTACTCGCATTGAGAGTCTGAGTGGTAAGAATTATATAGTCGTAATGGTAGATGATTTCTCTCACTATTCCATAGTTAGTTTCCTGAGAGAGAAATCTGAAGCTAAAGAGTTTCTTACGACCAAGTGTTGTGTCCTGTAAAATCGACACGATTTCACCATCAATAGGATGCGTGGTGAAAATGACGCAGAATTTAAATATGCAAATGTGGATAACTATTGTGATAGTCTGGGAATTAAACACGAATTTTCGGCCATGAAAGCTCCTCAATAAAATGGGATTATTGAGATGAAGAATTGGACGATTCAATAAATGGTTAGATCCATGCTCCTCGATCGTAGAGTGTCTCGATGGTTTTGGGACGAGGTGGTGTCTAGTGCACGCTACACGACGAATATGATATATCTTTGTCCACACACACTTTAGACTCCTTATGAGTTGTGACCATTCATATTTTTGTATCTTTGGTAGTAAATGATATATCCCGAGGGATACAGATCAACTAGGAAAGTTTGACTCCCGGAGCGATGAGGAAATTTTGTCAGGATATTTATCGACGAGTAGAGCATACCTAGTTTTGAACCTGAACGTATCTAAGGTTATGGAATCAATAAAAGTTAGAGTTAAAGATGATGAGCCGCCAGAGTTTGTTGATCTTAATCATTTGCCTAAGCATGATGCACCCATTGGTGATGATCCCATTATTCCTCATACACCTAGGGTGGAACCTATTTCTATTTTAGAGGAAACGCCATCTTGGGTTCGTAAGAGTCATGACCCTTTTGCCATTTTAGGATATTCTACTTTAGGTGTCCAGACTCGCGCTCGTCTTAAGAATGTTGTTAGTTATCTGTGATACACATCCAAAGTCAAGAACAAGAACATCAAAGAATCACTCAAAGATGAACACTGGATATCCCGTATGCAGGATGAGTTGCTTCAATTTAGAAAGAATGATGTCTGGGAACTTGTCCCCGGACCAAGTGAGACAAATATGATTGGTACTAAATGGATCTTTAAGAATAATATGGATGATAAGGGTACCATTATTCGTAATAAGGATAGGCTGGCCACTAAGGGATACACGCAGATTGAGGGTGTAAACTTTGAGGAGACATTCCCTCCTATTGCAAGGCTTGAGTCCGTCCGCTTACTACTCGCCATCGTACGTTATCTGAGCTTCAAGTTATATCAGATGGATGTCAAGAGTGTCCTTCTGAATGGAATTCTACATGAGGAAGTTTATATAGAACATCCGAAAGGGATTGAAGACCTAAACACCCATGGCACGTTTATGATCTTTGGAAAGACTTATATGGATGACTTGTGAATTAAGAGTTCACTACTGAAAGAAGAAGAAGGTTGATGGGTGAATACCGAGGGTAGTTGTTACCTATGGATGTCGCTGGATTGAGTCGTATTCTATTAAAGGTTTTGAAGGCTCTATGCATACCACTTAGATTGTCTAAGTATCATAAGTCGATTGTCGTTCAAAACATTTAATAGTGTTGAATATATCGTTTTACCCTTTTTAGGGATTTCTCCTCGTCTCTTATGTTGATTTCATGCTTAGTTTTGAAGTTGGAAATTGGAAGCATCTTGTATGCACACCTAATTTGATAAAAATTGAATTTGTGTATGTGGCAATTTATTACACAAATCAGTCCATTGAATCACTTACATTCTCAGTTTTCCCTTTTAAACTATATGTCTTTGTTTTTTAGTATTACCCTCTTAATACAATTCGATATCATTAAAGAATTTATCTTTATTATTTTATGGGAAAAATATTGAGATTCAAGGACCTTAATTAAAAGAACATTAATATAGGATTTTACGCAAAAAGTGTGACTTATAGGACGAATTCGTAAGACTAATAATTATAGTGGAAAAAAAGTTTTTTCAACATTTTCGAGCCATTTTATGAATAAATAACCCTAGGGGTTATATTGTAACTATTATAACATGTATTCAATATATCAAGTTTAACACTTTACATTAGCGTGTTATACCTATTTACATGTATTCATAATGTTTAATCTCACACCCGTTTATATGTATCACATGTACACAAATATGTCATTTTGGATTTTAACAAAAAATTTGTTTTAAAATATTTAGAAATATTTTCCATGAAACAAACATTTAATGTCATGAATATTTTGTCCCAAAATTATTTAAAACTAGTTAAATGAGATTATCCCTTGAAAAAAAAATTGTCACGTAAACACAATATATATATATATATATATATATATATATATATATATAATAAAGTAGCAAACTTATGTATGTCATAAGTTTGCTTAATGATGTCATCAATATGCATTTTTCCTACAATACCTAATTTGACCCTCTATCATTTAAGTTCCCCCTCTTTCTTAGACTAAAATTTATCTTTCACTCTTCTTCAAAATTCAAAAAAAGGGTAGAATGGTATTTGACCCATTTTTGTCCACTTCTCATACTCTCTCCTCTCACATAAACCGGATATCCTCCCTTCTCTCTCTCTCGAACACCGGCTCTCAAAAACACAGCAAAATGGGGAAAATACCCATCAATGCACTTCGTACTCTATCAAAAGAAATGTCTAAACTGGTAACTCACTCTCTCCTCATTATCTCTCACAAACTAGAGATATTTTGGGTAAGTGTTTTTTGGGGTAAGATTTTTTTTCGTTATTTGGTCTATTCGATCTGTTTCTATGTGATATATTTGTATGTGTTTGTGGTTCCCAGATCAAAGTTGCATGAGATATCTAAACTCAGTAAGTGTTACCCAAATTTTTAGATCCAAAATCCTAATTTTTAGATCTTTCGTGCTTTTGATTTCATGCTATAATTTTTAGATCTTTCATGCTATAATTTTTAGATCCAAAACAAATTTCTAGATCCAAAACCTAGATTTTTTTTTATCTTTGATGCTTTCGATTTCTTTAACTCCTCATTTTGAGATATCTCGAACTCAGTAAGTGTTTTTATTATTTCTGTAACTCCTAATTTACCTCCCTTCATTTATATTATAACACTCACCTCTACTTAGTTAAATTTTGCAACACCCACTACCCCTGTTGAATGAGTAGTATGGGTTAGTTAGTTTACAAATTTTGAAATAAGAGGGTGCTGAATAAGAGGGAGTGATCCACATAAGTGTAATATTTAAAATATTGGTATTTATTTTGGTCAGTTAAATTTGGGATGCTATTTTTACATAGATATATCAGACATTCTTTCATGGTTTAGTCAGTCGACCATAGCCTTTAATCTCAAATATGTTCATTACTTAGTGTTGGAAGATGATTGAGGCATTATTGCAAAAGCCTCTAATGTTAATCACAGAATTTTAGGAGGCCTAGATGTTCATTGCTTCGTGTGTAATCAAATGGATTTTGTTTGGGTGCCCACTGATTTTCATGTGTCTACATTTATACATGATTGAGGAATTATTTCAAAAGCCTCTAATGTTAATCGCAGAATTTTGGGAGGCCTAGATGTTCATTGCTTCGTGTGTAATCAACTGGATTTTGTTAGGGTGCCCACTGATTTTCATGTGTCTACATTTATATAAAGCGGGGTTGATCCATCAAAGGTTGTCAAAATTGTTCAGCCTGTGGATTCTACCTTCTTCGACCCACTCAAGTACATGCCTTTAGACCTTGCCTCAATAGGGACTCCCGTAGTATTGGGTCCAAATTCAATTGATTCCAGTTTGCAACACAATTTTGTGCTCTTGAGTGTTTTCAAGTGGGAGTTTAGGAAGGGCTAGGATGTGCTATTGCAGTCATAGGATTGTGGAGTTTGTGAAGGACTCTGGTTTGAAAAGATAAGTTACTGACTGGGCTCCAGTTTATGTGATTGATACACATGTACCTCAATTTGATTTGCCTAAACTGTATAAGGTAGCCGATGCATTTGTTTCGCCATCCAGAGGGGAAGGGTAGGGCCGCCCCATTATGGAGGCCATGTCAATGTCTTTGTCGGTAAATCCCTACCAATTAGTTATGACTCACAGAATACTTGGTACCATGAGGTGTTGGTATCCGAGGAAATGACATAATGTATAGAAAACATAAGGAAATGGCAGAATGTATAGGACACATAACAAAATGGCAGAATGTACATAACACATTATATGGATGGTTTTGTTTTGTGGATGGTTTTAGTTGTATACAGAACACATAGGTAACATTTGCTTACTCTGCATAATGTACTCAGCACATTTGTTTTCTCACTTATTATTCTATGTACTAATTTTATATTCACGTGTTTTAAGAACAAGGGAATGAAAAAGAATTGTAAGAGTGATGGTCTTAAGGGGTTCAACATAGGTGTTAACGCTCAAGCTTGGCATGGTTGCTGAGAACAAACTGACATCTATGGAGGAAATAGCAGAGTGGTTGCTGAGAAATAAGCATGGGCTTAGTGTGCCTCAAAAGGAAACATTCCATACTTTAAGACTTCTGCCAAGGAGGACTTCAATGTTGACGAAGCTTTTCAATGCATAGCAAAAAATGCTCTCAAAAGTGGGGAAGAGGAATAAATATACTTGCCCGACACCATTGATGTTGAAAGCCAGCAGTCAATAGATGTCCACTGGATGCGAGTGCTAAACACAATTTGTGGTTACTGAATGAAAATCAAGTAATCAACGGAAGCACCAAAAACTTAGCTTCCTTTTTAAAATCATATTTCTTAGTGCTGTGAGGTGTCTACTTTGAAAACAACTTACCCAAATTCATGTTTTTTAAGTATGTTTTAATTTTGATACTTATGTTAGAAGTCCATTTATTTCTCCAATCACTTTTTCCACATTTTCGTCCACGTTCATCCGTTTTAACATTTTCTTAGATGTTTTACAAAAAAAGAAAATCTCTCGCAAAAGTGTTCGAAAAGTGAAAATGTATCCTAAAATGCAAATAATAAAAACATTGCACCCCAAGTTGTATTAAGAATCCTGGAGCCCTAACCTTATTTTTATAACAAATTGATTGGGTGATGCTTTCAAGTATAGCTAATGTTATTTTTATCTGGATTTATAGGCCATTTCAACATATTTGTTAGTGACCTTATCCCTCAGGTTACATATGCCACCTTCTATGCTTGTTTTTTTTTCTATCCCGCTTACTCAGATGCGAGGGTTATGTGGGATCAAAAGACAGGTCGTTTAAGAGGGTTTGGATTCTTTTCTTTTCAGAGTCAACATGATACCGAAAGTTCAATAAATGATTTGAATGGGAAGTGGCTTAGCAATCGACAAATTCGATGTAATTGACCAGCAAAGGGTGCTGGAGCTGATGATAAAGGCATGTTCAGGTGTTTATTATTTTTGAAAAATATTAAACTTTCTCTCCTAACAAAGGCATGTTCATGCTACTTTTATCAGGTGTTGAAGCCACTACTCGAGATGAACGATGGTAAGCAGTTTCGAAGAAACTGCGGTGAACAGTTTGGAAGCAACTGCGGACCTCTTGGCTGCATCAAATATATTATTTATTGCAAAGCGTAGGAATGGAAACAAATGGCAGACCTCTAGATTGAACTCACAGCAGTTGTTGGGACCCCTAGTCGTAAGTGTTCCATCAAAAGTTCTAGCCCTTAAATGGATCCTCTTTTCTTGGAAGATCTTTGAGATTCTCCTCAACAATTGAATGTATTTATTAGGTAAATCTTATCAGAATCCAACTCTGCTTTAGTATCTGCTTTTAGTTCTAAGCCTTATATCGCTTTCTTACTTTTTGTTGTTGTTATAGATTATGCAGGTCTCTTATGGAAACCGTCAAATGGTGCTCACTCTACTCCAAACATGTGTTCATAACTTTGTGCTTCATGGAGTTCATTGGAACCCTTTATGAAATCAGGTTGTGAAAATACGTTGACAAACTCATATGTAGGTAGTCTTGAAGGTACAATGTTTCCTAAAAGTGTTTATTTTTTAACGTGTTTGTGGTTACAATATTTACATGAGTTTTATTCATTTTGTACTCGCAATGAATTTTTTAAATGTTGTATGTGTTTACATACTGATGAATAACATTGTAAATTGAATCCAAGGTTATTCTAATGAGAGAGTTTATTCTCAAATTGTGTCCAAAGCAGAACTTTTTAAGTATTTATCTACTGAATCTTATTTCTAGAGGGACAAAGGCAAATATCATATGGATAAAGCTAGGTGACATAAACTCCACATTATTCATAAAGTAGTTAAAGATATAAGTTCTATGAATCACATCCACTCTATTAAATCACATTTCAGACCCTGCTTAGTTAATGCATTTTTTCCAAATTTTGGTAGTTTCAATTTAACCATGTTTTTTTGTTTTGCAGATCTAAATTGACGGTTCAAAACACATTGTTTTACAGATCTATATCAGGTTTTTTTTTTCCTTGGCATCACATTTGTGTGCAATTTAGTGCTAAACTAATGATAATTTTCCAACTTAGTTCAAGTTTTTTTCCCTTAACCACTGAATTGTTACCTCTTATATTTTTCCACTATATTCACAGATGATACATCAGGAAGTGAAGAAAACTATGATGGGGGTCTTCTATTCAGCTGGGACACACATCAAATTACCTCACACCTTAAAACGCTCAAGTTCATGCTTCCCAAGATAATTGAAGGCGGGTCTTTGTCGAATATCTTGGATCAATGCATGTATTGTGGCATGGAGCTCGATTGGGTTGGATTAGATTTTTGGGGCTTTGCTAAAACCACTTTTTTGAAGAGGCAATCCTTAACCTATTCCCGCCAAAAGTTTTGGTTAAGATAGTCATAAAGATTTTACTCCTTCTTTAAGTTTAATTGAGCATCCGTCTTTTGATGTGTTTGTTAATGGCCCAGGAATTAGTTAAGGGACTGCAGGATGTATCAGATTCTCTATTGAGGTGCAATGCGACTGGGATGCTCAGATAAAATGAGTCTTTACGCTTCCTCTCTATGTACCAAGCATTCATTGAGGTTTCTTATCGACATTGTAATACGTGCTTTGGCCATTGTTACCCTCGTGGAGCCACTCTCATCCCGGATGCCAAGAATTTATTCGATGGAATCAACCACCTATTAACAGCAGTTCGCATAACAGAAGCGCCAAAATCAGTACATAAAAAATTAGAGAGGTAGTGTATCATAAAATGGTAATCTTCTTGAGATGGAAGATGGGGTAGTGGCTAATGCTAAACAACCTTTTACTACTACTAATGTGGGAGAAAAGGAAAATGATGACATTGCTCTTCAAACCAAGGAAAAGGTCGACGATGTGTGAATTGACTTTCGTGAAAACTTATTTGTATAATATTTTTTACTTAATCGTACAAGACTTAATACTTTGTAATTTTTAATCCGTCCCTTCAGTCACAGGTAGTTAAAGAGCTTATTATGAATTTGAACTAACATGCCTATTTTTTATGTTTAATTTATAGATTATGATAAATATGAGGAGAACATGTAAATTATAAGCTTGAGCTTGGGACATGTTCAACTTTGAGCCCCACCTACCCAATTACACATGTGCCATGAGTTTTTTGATCGATTAACCATTTATATTTTTGATTAGATTGAAAGTTTATCATTGTGCTTAAGAAATATTTTATCATCATTTTGTTGGTAAAGTTTCCAATAAATATATTTTATGTGTAATCATATTTTAAGCCTATCATAGTCATAAATCGATGATTTCGCTTGCATAATGTCTGGGATGGATTGTTTGTATCGCTGAGTAGTTTTGGTTTCTTAAGGTGGAAGTTTTCGTCGTGCCTTTATGCGTCCCTTTATTGGAAATTTTTGCCATTTCGCGATTACGTACTTTCGAAATTTTTATCGTTTTGCGATTATGTTCTTTGAAAAATTTCCAGCGTGCCTTCAGGCACGGGCATACCCTAGTATATATATATATATATATATAGCATGTTAAATAAACATAAATATATTTACAACATTTATCCTAACTAGGAATTATTAATTCATATTAATTACTTGAAAATAAATCCCACGTTGATGAACAAATCCTCTAAAGTATAGTGTAGAAAAATTCTCCAAGACTTCAAGGGAATATCCAAAAGAATGCACCAAAATAATACCCACAAATGATCGAAAATTATACCCTCACAAAACCTCCAAATACCTCTAATTACACCTCCCTAAATATAAAAATGATATATGGTATCAAAATTCAAGAATATTTTTCCTCAATCCAATTTATGTTTCAAATACCATGACCTTCTAAGAGATTTTATTTTACTCCACCTAGCTGCCATTCGGATCTTTAACGAAAAATAAAATCAGTGGTGTGAATTACTGAACTCGGTTATAAGAAGTAAAACCTCCTGAACAAAGGCTCACATCTCAATACCATTGGAAGAAAAAAATGGTCATTTTATTAAATCGTTATTCATTCATTATACTGAGGGAAGATATTGACACTATATTTACCCGAGATAAATATCGTTTCACATTAAAATAGTTTGGATAAGATGATTTAACACGATGGGGTTTAAACTGATATTGGTATCTGTAACAACCCCCGTTTTTAGCGTAAAGATCAGTCAGACAAAATTCGCCGAAGGTGGGGCTTGTCAAACAATTCATACTATTCTTAGCATCAAATTGTAAAAGTGACATTTTAATTTAAAACATCCATGCACAATAAAACAATATGAAATAATAAACTGACGGTGAATAAGTCCTAACTCACATAAATCATAAATCTACCATCCCAACATAACTAGAAATGACTAACTGAAATAAATTAGTGTCGGGCTTATGCCCAAACTATCTTCGAAATATAAAAACTGAAATGAAATAAAGAGAAGCCACATATGCTAGAACAAGGAGATCAATCCACTACGCATATGTGAGTGGAAGTCTGATCCTCTGTCAGCCCTGCTAGGATAACCTGAAAAATAATTTCGATGATTTGGATCAATGCCCCTAAATTTGCAAGAATTAAATTACAAAACCAATAGATAATAATGCATTAAATTCACATCAAACACCATACATCGTCTCTCACATGCAATAAGTATTTGACCCATCATCTAAGTGTAATACTATAAGTATTTCCAACTCAAGCCCACACATGCAATCCGATCTTTACTCTAGCATGAAAATATTAAGGGAAATTAGCCCACATATAATCGGAAGGTAAATTTCTACTTGTACGATGATAGTCCCGATGGATAACCACACAATACTACCCCACATAAATACAATCGCATCACATTATGTATTTTATGTAGCATTATTTCCATTAAAAGTTCTCTACATCATTAGACTACATTTTTTCATTCTTACACAATATATATATATATATATATAGTCAGGCTCTCATACATACCAAGTTTATATACCACTGGCGTGAACCCATTTTTATAAATTGTTTTTAATTGAATTTTTTATATGGCATTTAAAAATTCAAGGAATCCATATAAAAAAATCATCTCAAAATTACTTTTTTTGTTATTTTTAAAAAATCGGTCAAACTTTTACAGCTTTCAAAAGCTGTGAAAGTTTAACCAATTTTTTTAAAATAGCAAAAAAAGTTATTTTGAGCTAATTTTTTTATATGGGTCCATTGAAATGTTTAAATACCATATAAAAAATTCAACTAAAAAATAAGTTGTTTATTATTTTAAAAAAATCGGTATGTAAACTTGATACGTATAAGAGCCTCTCTCTCTCTCTCTCTCTCTCTCTCTCTCTCTATCTATCTATCTATCTATCTATCTATCTCTCCACACACACACATATATATATATACATATAGAGGAGAAGCTCGCATACATCATACTTAATACATCATCCATATATCACATCAAGTTGTAGGCACTAGGAAAAAAATCAATTTTTTTAAAAATTAAGCTTCCAATAAACTCATGTTCAAAAAATTAGGTCAAAATATATTTTGTAGCTATTTTTAAAAAATTCACAAAAAACTGCTCAAAATACCTTATTTATAAGGGTGTGCACCAACAGTTTTTTGTGAATTTTTTAAAAATAGCTAACAAATGTATTTTGACCTAATTGTTTGAATATGGGTTGATTGGAAGGTTAATTTAGAGAAAAAAAATATAAAATTTGGAAAAAATATTTTTTAGGCTAAAACTAGGTGTGGTCATGATATAGATGGGTCTTCCTCTCTATATATACTAGAGTGTACCCGTCCCGATGGCACGTTGATAAATTTATTCCCGTGTCACAAATAGTGCAAGTATGAATACTGTTGATCATCCCATGGTACCCTTGCGACATGGTTATAATTTTAATATGGTGCATTTGTGTCTTGAAGACATCTAATTTATATTGGCAATTAGTATTTTTTATTATAACATTTCAAACTTTACTGAACCAAATTTTGTAAACTTTACTGACATTATGAGTTTTCCTTGTACTGAGATAATATAGGCAGATTATAAAAAGACACATTGACTGCCATAGGGACCTGCGCGTGTAAATCCTATTCTTAAAACAATTAATTGCTTTGGACAGTTATATCTAAGACTTCTCTTATTTTCTCCTGGGGCCTCTTACACACATATGTACTACATATACCATATATACATTTCTGTATAACTATAAACATAATTTTTTTTATAAATACAATTTGTATTGTCATCCTTGGGATGTTGATAGATATTAGGCTATGATAATTTTCTTTTGCCTCAAGTGACGAAAAGGACAATTGTCCCTTCATCTATCACATCAAATCCAAGAAAACTCCTTATTATCTATTGTGGTAAACCCATATTAGGCTCCACATCTTTTATGTATTAAAAATCTTTTAAAATATTTTACGTTTTAAAAAAATATATTTATTTAAATGACTTACAAATTTGTTTTAATATGGAATTTAAAATTTAAAAAACAATCTCATAAAATATAAATTGTGCGTTATTTTATTTAGTTGTGTTTTTAATGTACACTTTAAAAAAAATTCAACTATAGAGTTTCAAACTCTTTAAATTTTAAAGAAAACCTTACATTTTTTATTTCCTTATATAAAATAAAGGTGTAGTATTTTACAAAATGTTAGATACATGTGCCGATGGCTCCTAATTAAAAAAACATTGTTCGAGTGAATGAATAATACTTAAAACTACTTTAAAATTCAGAAATTATAAATCTATGCCCATTACTACTTTCAAACTCCAAAAATATCATTAAGAATATGAAAAAAATATTTAGCTTTTTTAAAATACTAAAGGTTAGGAATATGAAATACTAATAATGAAAATACAAATTTATTATTTAAAACATAATATTAGGAATAAATTAAAAAAATACGTAATGTTGGTAATATAAAATACTAATAGTCTGAAAAAAAATAAAAATGCAATTTTTTTAAAGGTGATCCTCTGAAAAATTAGTGTAAAGAAACCATTTTTAAAAAAATATTCAGAAACCATTGCAGATCATAAGTAATATTATTTTGTACCTTTATATATGTGTATTATATATTTAGATGCATGAGTTTTGGTTCCATAAACTTGCCTCGAGCAAGGAGGACCCGCAAAGAAACCCATTTGATAAAATCACTGCTTAAGGCAAAAATGGGTACAAGTTCTTAATGAACATTTTGATGCCCTGACAGGACCCACAACAATATGGTATAAACATTTAATACAACATATTTATGAAATGAATTTTTTTGTGGGTCTCCCTAGATTTATTCATTATTATACTACTAGAACTGACAAAACCCTTTAAATACTTCTGTATAATGAGCGGATAAAAAACTTCTGAGACAAAATCCAGACTATTGAGAGAGAAAGATTTGGGTAACTAAAAGAATGGATTTTATTCCAAAGAAAGAGAAAATAAAGATTAACAAAATAGAATAGAAAAAAAATATTCATAGTTAAAATTAAAAAGAATACAATAATTAATAAATAAATAACTCTAATCAAATAAGACCCCAATACCCATTTATTGAACCCAAACATCAATATACGGATAATACTAAAATTGTTATTCTTTATTTCTACTACAATAATTCTAACATTATAAATAAATCTAAGACAAAAAAGGAAATGGAGAGAAAATGAGTGATGGTGCTGAAGCCGAACCTAGACAGAGGTAAAATATCCATGTGTCAACATGGATTATGTTGAAGTTGTGTACGCATGTATACAGTAGCTTGGTTTATCTAGGCATGCCTTCAATTCCTATAAATGGGTTTCTGAAAAAAAAATGGTGTACAAAGTAGCATAAAAATTGAGTAAATGAATACATAATGATCAAATAATGAAGATTTCTTATTTTTTTGAATACATTTTGCAGTAGCTTGGTTTCCGCTTTTAGAAGAAAGATGAGTGTTTGTAAACATGGTTTTATTTGTTTACAAACACATGAAAGTTGGGTGAATAATTATACTACTGGGTTTTTAAGAGAGAGAGAGAGAGAGAGAGAGAGAGAGAGAGAGAGAGAGAGAGAGAGTTAATATGCGTACACAGCTTCAACATAACGAACAGCAAGTCTGGACGCCGAGTGTCTAGATAGTTAATATTCTTCCTTAAACCAATAGGAGAACATTAAATGAAGAAACATAAAAAATTGAAGCCAGTTACTAGCAATGCTTCAGTAACAATATAATAAAAAAAACAATGCTTTAGTAACAATACAAACAAAAACTGAACCCAGTTCATGGCAACCCCAGTTTATAACACACAAACCCAGTTAATCAAAAATTGAACCCAACTAAAAAAATACAAACAAACTCATGAAGTCTGAAAAAAATCGAACACCTTTAGCAAAATGGAAAAATAATCATTATGAGAAAATAATTCAGAAAAGATGACAAAACACAATGAAATTCTGAGAGAATAGATTGTATAAAAGTTTATTTTTTCGCTATTGTGGGCATAGACGACATCAATGGCATGATAGTACAAATATTCTATAACTTAGCCCATGGTCAATAGCGGATCCAACCCTGGGCCGAGCAGGGCTATAACCCAAGTTAAATTTTAAAGCATTTCACAGCATACTAGTCTAACAGTCCATTTTAACTTTTATTACCCACCCCAGATGCTCCCAAATTATTAATATGAATTAGTTTATTATATGCATGCCTAAAAATGAGGCTCACAGTGAAGATAAATTTCCATATGGTAAACAGCTAGTCTTTAATCTTTGCACTGAGCTTAAGGCCAATAAAGAAATCTACTTAAAAAAGCAACATATAGCTTTCTAGGTGATGATATAAGATTAGCATTATATATCATTTGTTTATATATTTACTTATCAAATTTAGGATCAATTACCAAAAAGTCTTTCACATTTTTTAATACACATGTAATCCAAATCTATTTATTTTGTTCCAAAAAGTCCCTCAAACACTCATTTACCCAATATTCTATTATTTTAAAGGTCCATGCTAGCGGCACACACATTGAGTATTTTTGTGTGGTGGTGAAGGACTTTTTGCACTATTTGGTATACTCCCCTTAAATTTATATTATATATAATTTAGCATATATAAGGTTTAATATATATCTTCCATATGCTTTATATTAAGGTGACAAGCTTTTTCTTAGTGTAAGTGAAGTAATTTTCCATTTATGTTACTTATACTTGAATACATTTGACATATAAATAAAAAATAACAAAATATTGTGCACTTAAAATATATAAAAAAAAAATACACATTCTTATTCTTATTCTTATTCTTATAGGGTATTTTTTACACCAAACTAAAAGTTTATAATACACAATTAAGTACATTTTTATTTATTAGTGCACTTTATTACTCAAAACTCATTATTAACTTTCATAAGAAAATAATTTATAAATGATTATTCAAAATTATAATAAAGTAATATACGAAAATATAAAGACATAGTGTTTATGATACCTATATTATTATGGATGGTATAGTCTTTCATTCTCTTATAAAAATGGGAAACGTCTATATGTACCAAGTTTTTTTTACCAAGTGCATTAAAATATTGTACCCCAAGTGTTTTTACAATCATTTAATGAACTTGGGACACAAACTTGATAAAAAAAACTTGGTATGCATATTACTCAAAAAATGATGTAGCTAATTGTAATTATTAATAGTTACACTAATTAAAAAATAACAGCCCACCCCAGTACAAATTTCTGGTTCCGCCCATGCCCAAGGTAGGGACCAAATGTTCAAATGAGAGTACAAATATATAGAACTTGTTTTCATTTCAGCAATCCTTACTTAATTCTACATCCACGCTCTTCGCCAAAGTCCATTTTCCCAAACCACAAAGCTCTACTGTGGAGATCTTCACCAAAAACTCAAACACAATGACCTAAGCCCTCAAACTAGAGCTGAATATCAAAGCTAAACAACTCAGTTTTTGCAAAAAATAAAAATAAAAAACTATGAACTAATGTCTTAGTTTTCTACCGCACTTTTATACATAAAAATAATATTTCACCTAGATTACCTTTCACATCACTGTCAGCAAACAACTTGATATGAACCATAGATATGAGATTCAACGCCACTATCACCAAACAAAACATATGAAGCAAACAAAACATATGGATCCAAAATAGTAAATAGTGAAGGATCCAAAACATAGGAGATCCAATATAGAAAACTTATCAGTTGGATTACCTTTCTCATTTTTATATATAGGAGAGGACCCAAATATCTCATAACCAACTTGAACTAAACCGATCGGATAACCTCCCCCATTTCTCGGGAAACCTCCACAATATAAGCTAGAAATCTTATATGAACCCCAAAACAAAAATTAAAACAATGAGGCGTGGAACCTTTGTAGAGAAAACATGTGAGGTGAGAGTGGTTGGAAAAAAACAACACCCATGGAATGGGAGGAAATATGAAGAATAAAAAAACCTAAATCCCCAAATTGTGGGTAGAAAAATACCACAAGCGCATGAACACACTTTCCGTGTATAATTGTCTCTGGTATGTAGACTGAAGTAGTCTTTAGGTTGATTCAAGAACGTTGCTTTGCGGGATTTTATTTTTTTGGCTTTAGATCTAGTTATGTTTGGCATGGTTAGGCCATCTATAGTGGGATTGTGTAAAAAATGTAAATATGCACATTTTGGTTAGATTGTTTGTTGACTCCTCACACTGGGACGGTGTAAAAATGAGGTGGAATTGTGGGACTCCCTTGGGCAGACAACTTGTCCACGCCCAGATCCCTACCGTTACATTCAAACCATTATAATTTAGATGTTGGGATAATTAAATTAATTGTACATTTACCCTATAAATATCACTTTCTCCTCTTTTATTTTTCACACTTATATCACAAAATTATTCTTACAACATTCTTTTATCTTTTACTTTTCACACTCCCCAAAATCCCAAAATTATTACTGCAACATCCTTGTATATTTTTTAAATCTCAAAAATCGAAAACATATTTTCTATATATTCGATAATATTTGTTTTGAAAATGTTATCCATTCAAAGAAAATGGTGTGGCAAAATCGCAAAACCAAATCCTATTCAACCCCCACCACCGAATTTGCCAATATTATATCGAAATTATCATCAGTTGTTAGACGATAGTTTTTTGCACATAAAAGACATGATTGCTGATCCTACAACGCATCTAATAGAAAGTCAATTTCATATGTGCGGTAGTGTCCAAGGTCCGATAGAGGTGTATGACAAATTATCCCATATTCCATTTGTGCGAGAGGCCATTGGGAATTTTGGTTTTAGTCATTTATTTAGCTAATCTTTTCCTAACTCCAACAACCAAATGACCGGAGTGCTCATAAGCAGGTGGTCAGAAATAACGCATACATTCCATCTACCAAGTGTGGATTTGGGGATTACCCCATATGATTTTATGCATTTATCAGGTAATTACTTCAATAATATTTTTTTCGCACTGTAATTTTTTTTATTAATTATAGTTGAAAGTTTCCATATTTATTACTTCTTAAATTATTTTCTTTTAGGAATTCCAATTGGAATCCATCCAATTTTGCCTAGCTTTCCAACATCTAATCCTCATACTATGGAGAAAATGTTCGATCTATATTTTCCCGGAATAGGCCACCCAGAGTACGAATGAAGAAATATTTCTTGTAGAAGATTAAAAAGGTACATGTTGGATTGGTGCGAGCAAGCTCTGGAGCAAAGATTAGCGAGCAAAGAACATATAGCTAGAGCTTTTATTGTATTTGTGTTGAGCTACATTTTTTTTCGACGGCCATAATACCTTTTGTGTGGATTGGGAAACTTATTTAAACGATCTTAACGACATGGCTGCTAAGGATTGGAGTTCTGCCATTTTAGCCCGTGTTCACTATGCGCTTGATGCATGCACCACAATTGCGCAAAAAATAGTAAATTATTTTTGGCAACTTATAAAGGTATTTTTCTTATCTAATTTAACATTTGAATCACCACCATTAAATTTAAATTTTTTTAGTTTAATAATCTACCAAATACTAATGAGTTTTTCTTTATACCTGCAGTACTTCGGCTATGAGTACCTTCACACGATGGCTCCCATATTGCATGATAATGGTGTGAAAAGATGGTTGCATATTCTATGATGGGTGTCTAATCTACGTGGCGCTTTATTGGGACATATTAGGTTCAAAAGTGCACCAATGCAGGAGAAACTGGAAATGCACGCTCCCGAGTTAGTGATGTGGAAACCTTTTATGGGCTTAGAAGAAAACCAATTTAATGTCGTTATAATTGCTCACGATTTGGGTCAGAGACGGTTAATGCTTTTGGATATCGAGTTAGGTGCAACTTGGTATCTCGAAGATCGCTGCTACCGTCAAATGACAAATCTAGTTGCAATTCTAGAAAATCCACCATATCCTATGCCATTCATTCTAAGGGAAATATATATGCAACAAATTGGAAAATGGCAACCTGCAGTTACTCGTGTCGTAGTCTTATCGAAGGATGAATGGTTGACATACTGAAAGATTGTGGGTAAGGATGCAATATTACCCCCCCTAATACGGTGGAAAAACCATGACATGATAGGGTTCACCTCTATTGCACCTTCTGATTTACGAGTACCTAGCGCACCAGCAAATAGATAGGAGGTTCCCCATAAATACAACACACAGGGACAATCTTAATCGTCAAATCTTATACCATTGTCAAGGGAGTCTGAAGTTGCAGATATAAATTTGAATGGCACAATAGTCATTCAACTAGATCCGCCAAGCACTCATAATAACTTAGCACCGGGAGAATTTTAATCACACTCCCAATGGCATGATTTGGTTATTTTTAGAGAGGACTACATCGGGAAACTTAAATCAAGAATGTTACTGCGAGAGATTATGTGGAAAATGTGGGTGAGAGAGAGAAACAAACTTCTGCGTCAAAAAGATAAAGAGATTGTAACTTTGAGAGGCATTGGGTCAAGTTCATCTACCGGGTACAATCCCATTCCGCAATACACACCTCCATACATACATGGAGATGAATATCCAATTGCTTCTCCTAATATGGCCCATCCACCATCACAAGATCCTGAAGGATCGCTCAGCCAACCATCTCTTGTCAATGATATTTTGGAACTTTTCAATGAATTTCCTTATGAGCAATATCTTGGTAGGGGTCCGATGTAAAGTTAAACTTGTAATGTCATAATTTATTGTGATAATAAAATCATTTTTATTTAATAACGATGTGTACCTTTATTTAAAAGAGTTAGCAATACCTTTATTTATTAATTTAGATTATATTAAATTCAAGTACGAACATCGTTCAAATACAAACACCAACAAACATGTTGAGTATAGTAGGCATATTAAACTCATACTTGTGTACTAAAAACACTCAAACACTTAGGTCGAGCCTAGTATAAGTACAACAAAATGGTTTACCATTGCGCACTAAATATTTAGGTAAGTAAGATCGCTCCGTATCAAAATCAACATATTCTTTGTTATAGTTTGATATATTTGGTTCGTGGTCTTCCCCATCATTTTCATATACACATTCCGAAAGTAATCATAACCATAATTTGTGTAGTCAGAAATGTCGTCATCTGATGCCAATGTAACATCGTTATATATGTTAATCATTTGTTCCTGAATGTGATGACCCGATAGCATCGCGCGTTGTGCTTTATGATAACGTAGTAAGAGCCTATCCGTCTGCCATATCTCTTCCTCTAATAAATTAAGACAAAACGTCTCCTCTTCTCCGGGATAAGATATTTTCCAAAGTGAGGCGGCCCGAAGAACTTATGGAAGGAAATCGTATCCCTATGCACTTTAAAATCAATGAAAACACATATGACGCGGGGTACTACCTTGCAGATGGTATCTATCCGCCCATCGCAAGTATCGTTAAGTGTTTCAGAAGACCGATCACTCAAAAATAAAAGGTGTTCAAACGAGCTCAAGAAAAAACTCGAAAGGATGTGGAACGGGCATTTGGCATCTTATAACAACAGTTCCACTTTATCAGAAACCCGGCTAATTTTTGGGAATATAAAGACTTACGTGTAATTATGAAGGCTTGTGTCATATTACACAATATGATAGTCGAGGAAGAGTTGGGGGACGGGACTTTGTGAGCTGACCTGCCCTTACGTGACCCACCCCCCTGCTTAAGCCGACAAAGTGTTGTTGGCCATTATCAGTACCAGGTGCGGGAGGCAAAGATGTGGAACAGGGATGCCCATAACTAGTTTCGTGAGGACCCTATGGAAAACATTTGCAATCGTTATGCAAAATCATCATCTTAATTGTAATTTCAATTTTATCCGTGCTAAATAAAATTTGTTTGGGCAAAAATATTCATTGACAAACATTGGTACAAAAATTAATAATTAATAAATTTGGATTACATAAATAACCATATAAATCTATTAATCTATTATGAGAAGTTCTGATATGATTGAGATCGACGCTGCATTATCTGAGCCATTCGCATATCGTGAATGGAAGTTTGTTGGGGAGTGAATTTAGTTGTATCCATGTAAATAATTTAATCTTCATCACGTTGGAGTTAAGCTTCATCACGTCGGAGTTGAGCTTCGTACTCTTTAGTGTGAACTGAAATTAAACCATCAATCTTTTCATTTAGAGTTCTTTTGATTGATTGGGATTCTGTATAATTTTTGTTATAAAGTTTATTCATTTCTTCAAAGTTCTCTAAAACGAGCATTTGTGTAGCTGCACTATTGGTTGATGCTCGTTTCTACCCTTTCAGTTTCGCAGCTTTACGTCCTTTCGGTCTTTTCAGCGATTTATTGAATTCCCTTATTTGCTGTCGTTCGATTCAAGCGGGTTCACATTATCTTCTTCATTAGTATATTATGATCTGGTGGTTTACAGGGAATACTTTGGCAAGTCCTTAAGTACCTCATAGTAGTGGTCGTAATTGAATTTATAACCCGTTTTTAATCAAAAGTTATCACTTGGACATATAGAAAAAAATATTATCGCATTAGTTTTGTAAAATTATGAATTTAATTATAAATAATAAAATTAATGGAAATTAATTGTAATTACCAACGAAACCTCGGGCGTTCCGCTTTCTATCCCCCTATCGTAATCTTGGGACAACTTCGTCGCATACAACAAACACTCTGTGTTAATTTTTTGAAATTTTCCCTGCAATGAATTCTTGGTGCGTTTATAAATAACACCCTCGCTTGAGTTATATTCGTTAAAAAAAATTCCCATCAGGTTGAACCTGATTGGTTAGTCCCCATAGCACCATCTATAAAATATTTAACATACGCTATATAAAGCAGTACCTTGTCGTGTGGATTGAAATTTGGTAGTTGGCTCGAACTTGGTGGAGTACTTTAAGAAGAAAAATCCATAGAAATTATTTGAATTGATATGTAAAAGGATATAAATTTGTGTTGTGTTAAAGTCTTTGGGGAGTCTAATGTGTATATAGAAAATAAAAGTAATCGTTGGTAATCTTTTGAGCCATTAGAATGTTACTGTTTGGTTATTAATTTTTTTTATTTAAAAAAGGGGGATGTTGGGCGGATAAAAGGTTTATGCCCAAGGCTGGGCGGCTAACATATGACCGCCCAGCTGAAGGCCCCACTTTTACACAATGTGTATCGCCCATCTAAGTTTACACATTCACTAAATTTTCTCTCATCTAAATCTATACGTTTAGTTACCCACTATGAGTGAAAACAATCTAAATGTAAACATTTAGATTGCCCGTTACAGATGGTCTTAGTAGAGATGTACAATGTTGCTCGAGACAAATATTTTTTTGTTCTTTGGAGATGAAGGTAGTGTTGGGATTTTGCGTAATGGTAGTGATGGAAATGAGCTGATGCTTTTCATTTTAGTGGTTTTGTCTTGTTGGTGGTTTGGGCGGAGAGTTCATGGTGGTATTACAGATTTGTCTTGAGCCTTGCGCTTTTTTGACGTATACAGAGAATCTTTTTTTTTCCTTGCCCTCACCATCTTGAACCTTATCTCTCATGTTAAATCTGAGCCACCAGTTAATAAAGACCACACTCACCGACTTTCAATCTCAGCCATCACTTGGCAAAGATCAAAAGTCACTTCTCCTTTTATATTTATATATCTACTAGGGTTTACCCGCACCGATGGCACGATGATAAAAAAAATCCCAAGATATTTTTCACTCGTGCTGGAGGCACGACGATAAATTTGTTCACGTGATATTTCGTATTTTAATCATGTCACTAATTGTGCAAATATAAATATTGTCGGTCATCCCACATACATATACTCATCACGTCTAGGTGACATCATTTAGGCTAATGGGTTTAAACATGATAAAAAATTACTCAACCAATGTTTATTTTTCATTTTTAACTTTATTTCTCTTCACATTTCTTCTTTTATTTTTTTATATATATATTTTTCAAAGGGTTACTAAATGTGTACCCTTGTCGATGGCATGGTGGAATAATAATCTCCATAAAATTCATTCAAATATATGTGCTCGTGCCGATGGCACAGTGAAAATAATAAATATGATTTGAAATATCAAAATAAATGTAACATCCATTTGCTATGATAAATATGGAAAATGGTGACAAATAAAAGATTTCCCCACTAATGATATGTTTGAAACTTATTAAGGGTATGTTTGACATCGCTCATTAAGGGTGTGTTTAATAAGGCTTATTAAGGGTGTTTTTCTTTCTTTCTTAAGACACTGTTTTTTTCGTTAAAATCGTTTTCTTTTATTATACTGTAGTGTTTTGTTATAAAAAATTTTCTTTGATAAAACCGAATTTTTATTTTAAAAAATGTTTTTTTTTTCAAAACTGCTTTCTTTTTTAAAAAACTATTTTTTCTCAAAAATATATTTTTTCGTTATAAACTATTTTTATTTTGTTAAAAGTTTCTATTAAAAACACTATTTTTTGTTAAAACTGTTTTGTATATAAAAAAATAATGATTTTGACATAATGAATGATAAGCAGTAGATCTAACTTTCTCTTAATTGGAAATCTTCTTGCATGTCATTTAGTTGGTTAGCAAAAGAATCAAAAATTCAAAAGACCTGCACAATGTTCATTGGTTTTCATTTTATTGTTATTTTTTATTTCTACTACAATAATTCTAACATTATAAGAAAATATAAGACAAAAAAGGAAATGGAGAGAAAATGAGTGATGGTGCTAAAGCCGAACCTAGACAGAGGTGAAACATCCATGTATCAACATGGATTATGTTGAAGTTGTGTACGCATGTATACAGTAGCTTGGTTTATCTAGGCGTACCTTCAATTCCTATAAATTGGTTTCTGAAAAAAAAAACGGTGTACAAAGTAGCATAAATACTGAGTAAATGAATACACAGTGATCAAATAATTAGGATTTCTTATTATTTGAATACATTTTATCGTAGCTTGGTTTCCGCTTTTAGAAGAAAGATAAGTGTTTGTAAACATAGTTTTATTCGTTTACAAACACATGAAAGTTGGATGAATAATTATACTACTGGTTTTTAAGAGAGAGAGAGAGAGAGAGAGAGAGAGAGAGAGAGAGAGAGAGAGAGAGAGAGAGAGTTAATATGCGTACACAACTTCAACATAACGAATAGCAAGTCTGGACACAGACTGTATAGATAGTTAAAATTCTTCCTTAAACCAATAGGAGAACATTAAATGAAGGAACATAAAAAACTGAAGCCAGTTAATGGTAATGCTTCAGTAACAATATAATAAAAAAAGAAACAATGCTTCAGTAACAATACAAACAAAAACTGAACCCAGTTCATGGCAAACCCTATTTATAACACACAAACCCAGTTAATCAAAAATTCAACCCAACTAAAAAATACAAACAAACTCATGAAGTCTAAAAAAAATCAAACACCTTCAGCAAAATGGAAAAGTAATCATTATGAGAAAATAATTTAGAAAAGATGACAAAACACAATGAAATTCTGAGAGAACAGATTGTATAAAAAGTTTGTTTTTTCGCTATTATGGGCATAGATGACAGCAATGGCATGACATTACAAATATTCTATAACTTAGCCAAAGGTAAGGACCAAATGTTCAAATGAGAGTACAAATATATAGAACTTGTTTTCATTTCAGTAATCCTTACCTAATTCTACATCCACGCTCTTCACCAAAGTCCATTTTTCCCAAACCACAAAGCTCTACCGTGGAGATCTTCAGCAAAAACTCAAACACAATGCCCTAATCCCGCAAACTAGAGCTGAAGATTAAAGCTAAACAACTCAGTTTTTGCAAAAAAATAAATTATAATAAACCATGAACTATTGTCTTAGTTTTCTACCGCGATTTTATACATAAAAATAATATTTCACCTAGATTACCTTTCACATCACTGTCAGTAAACAACTTGATATAAACCATACATATGAGATCCAATGCCACTGTCACCAAACAAAACATATGAAGCAAACAAAACATATGAATCCAAAATATTAAATAGTTAAGGATCCAAAACATATGAGATCCAATATAGAAAACTTGTCGGTTGGATTACCTTTTTCGTTTGTATCTGTGGGAGAGGACCCAAATATCTCGAAACCAACTTGAACTGAACCGATAAGATAACCTCCCCCATTTCTTAGGAAACCTCCACAATATAAGCCAGAAATCTGATATGAACCCCCAAAACAAAAATTAAAACAATGAGGCATGGAACCTTCGTAGAGAAAACATGTGAGGTGAGAGTGGTTGGAAAAAAATAACACTCATGGAATTGGAGGAAAGACGAAGAATAAAAAACCTAAATCCCCAAATCGTGGGTAGAAAAATACCACAAGCGCATGAACACCCTTTCTGTGTATAATTGTCTATGGTATGTAGACTGAAGTAGTCTTTAGGTTGATTCAAGAACGTTGCTTTGCGGGATCTCATTTTTTTGGCTTTGGATCTGGTTATGTTTGGCATGGTTAGGCCATCTATAGTGGGATTGTGTAAAAAATGTAAATGTGCACTTTTTTGGTTAGATTGTTTATTGATTCCTCACACTGGGACGGTGTAAAAATGCGGTGGAATTGTGGGACTCCCCCTGGGCGGACAACATGTCCACACCCAGATCCCTACCGTTACACTCAATCCGTTATAATTTAGCAGCTGGGATAGTTAAATTAATTATACATTTACCCTATAAATATCACTTTCTCCTCTTCTATTTTTCACACTTATATCATAAAATTATTCTTACAGCATTCTTTTATCTTTTATTTTTCACACTCCTAAAAATCCCAAAATTATTCCTGCAACATCCTTGTATATTTTTTAAATCTCAAAAATCAACAACATATTTTTTTATATATTTGATGCTATTTGTTTTGAAAATGTTTTCTATTAAAAGTAAATGGTGTGGCAAAATCGCAAAACCAAATCCTATTCCACCCCCACCACCCAATTTTTTAATCTTATATCGGAATTATCATCAGTTGTTAGACGATATTTTTTCGTACATGAGAGACATGATTGTTGATCCTACAACGCATCCAACCGGCAGTCAATTTAACATGCGCGGTGGTGTCCAAGGTCTGATAGAAGTGTATGCCAAATTATCCTAGATTCCAGTTGTGCGAGCGTCCATTAGGAATTTTGGTTTTAGTCATTTATTTAGCGAATCTTTTCCTAACTCTGACAAACAAATGACCAGAGCTCTCATAAGAAGGTGGTCAGATATAACGCATACATTCCATCTACCAAGTGTGGAGTTGGGGATTACCCCTTATAATTTTATGCATTTATCAGGTAATTGTTTCAATAATATTTTTTCGCACTATAATTTTATTATTAATTATAGTTAAAAGTTTCCATATTTAATACTTCTTAAAATATTTGGTTTTAGGAATTCCAATTGGAATCAATCCAATTTTGCCTAGCTTTCCAACATATATTCCTCATAATATGGAGAAAATATTCGAGCTATATTTTCCCGGAATAGGCCACCCTAAGTACGAGGGAAGAAATATTTCTTGTAGAACATTAAAAAGGTATATGTTGGATTGGTGCAAACAAGCTCCGGAGTAAAGATTAACGAGTGAAGAACAGATAGCTATAGATTTTAATGTATTTGTGTTGAGCTCCATTTTTTTCCCGACGGGCATAATACCTTAGGTGTGGATTGGGCAAATTATTTAAACGATCTTAATGACATGGCTGCTAAGGATTGGGGTTCTTCCATTTTAGCCTGTGTTTACTATGCGCTTGATGGATGCACTAGAAATGCGCAAAAAATAGTAAATTGTTTTTGGCAACTTATAGAGGTATTTTTTTCTATCTAATTTAACATTTGAATCACGACCATTAAATTTAAATTTTTTTAGTTTAATAATATACCAAATACTAGTGAGTTTTTCTTTATACCCGCAGTACTTCGGCTACGAGTACCTTCACACGATGGCTCCCATATTGCATGATAATACTGTGAAAAGATGGTTGCATATGCTATGATGGGTATCTAATCAACATGGGGCTTTATTGGGATAAATTAGGTTCAAAAGTATAGCAATGCAAGAGCAACTAGAAATGCACTCTCCTTCGTCAGTGATATGGAAACCTTTTATGGGCTTTGAAGAAAACCAGTTTAATGTCTTCATAGTTTCTCACAATTTGGGTCAGATATGGTTAATGCTTTTGGATATCGAGTTAGGTGCAACTTGGTATCTCGGAGACCGGTGCTACCGTCAAATGAAAAATCGTGTTGCAGTTCTAGAAAACCCACCATATCCTATGGCATTCATTCCAAGGTAAATATATATGCAACAAATTGGCAACTGGCAACCTACAGTTGCTCGTGTCGTAGTCTTATCGGAAGATGAATGGTTGACATACTGGAAGATTGTGGGTAAGGATACAATATTACCTTCCCTAATACAGTGGAAAAACCATAACGGGATAGGGTTCGCCTCGATTGCACCCTCTGAGTTACGGGTGCCCAGCGCACCAGTAGATAGATGTGAGGCTCCCCATACATTTAACACATAGGGACAATCTTCATCGTCAAATCTTATACCATTGTCAAGGGAGTCTGAAGTTGAAGATATAAATTTGAATGGCACAACGATCATTCAACTAGATCCGCCAAGCACTCATAATAACTTAGCAACCCGAGAATTTTACTCACGTGCCCAATGGCTTGATTTGGTTATTTTTCGAGAGGATTACATCGGGAAACTTAAATCAAGAATGTTACAATGAGAGCTTATGTGGAAAAGGTGGGTGAGAGAGAGAGATTACCTTCTGCGATAAAAAGATAAAGACATTGAAACTTTTAGAGGCGCTAGGCCAAGTTCATCTACCGGGTACAATCCTATTCCGCAATACACACCTCCATACATATATGGAGATGAATATCCAATTGCTTCTCCTAATATGGCCCATCCACCATCACAAGATCCCGAAGGATCGCTTAGTCAACCATCTCTTGCCGATGATACTTTTGGACTTTTCAACGAATTTCCTTATGAGAAATATCATGGTAGGGGTCCGATGTACAGTTAAACTTGTAATGTCATAATTTATTGTGATGATAAAATCATTTTTATTTAATAACAATGTGTAACTTTATTTAAAAGATTTAGCAATACCTTTATTTATTAATTTAGATTCTATTAAATTCAAGTACGAACATTGTTCAAATACAAACACCAACAACCATGCTGAGCATAGTAGACATATTAAACTCATACTTATGTACTACAAACACGCAAACACTTAGGTCGAACCTAGTATAAGTACAACAAAACGGTTTCCCATTGCTCACTAAATATTTATATAAGTAGGATCGTTGCGTATCAAAATCAACATATTATTTGTCATAGTTTGATATATTTGGTTCGTCGTATTCCCCATCAATTTCATATATGCATTCAGAAAGTAATCATAACCAGAATTGGTGTAGTCGAAAATGTTATTATTTGATGCCAATATAGAATTGTTATATATGTTAATCTTTTGTTCCTGAATGTGATGGCCCGATAGCATCGTGTGTTGAGCTTTATGATAATGTTGTAAGCGCCTCTCCATCTGACATATCTATTCCTCCAATAAATCAAGAGAAAACATCTTCGCTTCTTCGGGATACGATATTTTCCAAAGTGCGGAAGCCCGAAGAACTTCTGGAAGGACATCGTACCCCTATGCACTTTGAAATCAACAAAAACACATATGACACGGGGTACTACCTTGCAGATGGTATCTATCCACCCATCCCAAGTATCATTAAGAGTTTTAAGAAACCGGTCACTCAAAAATAGAAGGTGTTCACACGAGCTCAAGAAGAAGCTCGAAAGGATGTGGAACGGGCATTTGGCATCTTATAACAACAGTTCCACTTTATCAGAAAGCCAGATAATTTTTGGGAATATAAAGACTTACTTGTAATTATGAAGGCTTATGTCATATTACATAATATGATAGTCGAAGAAGAGTTACGGGACGGGACTTTGTGAGCTGACCTGCCCTTACGTGACCCACCCCCTGCTTAAGCAGGCTAAGTGTTGCTAGCCATTATCAGTACCAGGTGCGGGAGGCGAAGATGTGGAACATGGATACCCATAACAAGTTATGTGAGGAACTTATGGAACACAATTGCAATCGTCATGCAGAATCATCATCTTGATTGTAATTTTAATTTTATCCGTTTACCCTATCTAATATATGTACACAATTTGCTCCGTGCTAAAAAAAATTTGTTTGAGAAAAAATATTCATTGACAAACATTGATACAAAAGCTAATAATTTATAAATTTGTACTACATAAATAACCATATAAATCTATTAATCTATTGTGAGAAGTTCTGATATGATTGAGATCGACGCTGCATTATCTGAGTCAATCGCATCTCGTGAATGGCAGTTTATTAGGGAGTGAATTTAGTTGTAACCATGTAAATAATTTAATCTTCATCATGTTGGAGTTGAGCTTCATCACGTCGGAGTTGAGCTTCATACACTTTGGTGCGAACTGAAATTAAACCATCAATATTTTCATTTAGAGTTCTTTTGATTGATTGGAATTCTGTATAATTTTGGTTATAAAGTTTGTTGAATTCTTTGGAGTTGTCTAAAATGAGCATTTGTGTAGGCGCACTATTGGTTGATGCTCGTTTCTTCGCTTTCAGTTTCGCAGCTTTATGTCCTTCCGGTCTTTTAAGTGGATTATTGGATTCCCTTGTTTCGTTGTCGTTCTATTCAAGCGGGTTCGCATTATCTTCTTCATCAGTATATTGTGATCTGGTGGTTGACATGGAATACTTTGTCAAGTCCTTAAGTACCTCGTAGAAGTGGTCGTAATTGAATTTATGACCCGTTTTGAATACAAAGTTATCACAAGCTCATTGGACATATAGAAAAAAATATTATCGCATTAGTTTTGCAAAATTATGAATTTAATTATAAATAATAAAATAAACGAAAATTAATTCTAATTACCCACGAAACCTCAGGCGTTCCGCTTTCTTTCCCCCTATCGTAATCTTGGGACAACTTCGCCGCATACAACAAACACTCTGTGTTAGTTTTTTGAAATTTTCCCTACAATGCATTCTTGGTGCATTTGTAAATAACACCCTCGCTTGAGTTATATTCGTTAAAAAAAATTCCCATAAGGTTGAACCTGATTAGTTAGTCCCCATAGCATCATCTATAGAATATTTAACATAGGCCATATAAAGCAAGATCTTGTCGTCTGGATTGAAATTTGGTAGTCGGCTCGAACTTGGTGGAGTACTTTGAGAAGAAAAATCCATAGAAATTATTTGAATTGATATGTAGAAGGATATAAATTTGTGTTGTGTTAAAGTCTTTTGGGAGTCTAATGCGTATATAGAAAATAAAAGTAATCGTTGGTAATATTTTTAGCCGTTAGAATGTTATCGTTTGGTTATTAATTTATTTTTATTTAAAAAAGGGGGATGTTGGGAGGATAAAAGGTTTACGCCCAAGGCTGGGCGGCTAACATTTGCCCGCCCAACTGCGGGCCCCACTTTTACACAATGTGTATCGCCCATTTAAGTTTACACATCCACTAAATTTTCTCTCACCTAAATCTATACGTTTAGTTACCCACTGTGAGTGAAAACAATCTAAATGTTAACATTTATATTGCCCATTACAGATGGTCTTAGTAGAAATGTATGGTGTTGATCGAGACAAATATGTTTTTGTTCTTTGGAGATGAAGGTAGTGTTGGGATTTTGCGTAATCGTAGAGATAGAGTGAAGCATTTTATTTTCAATGATGGAAATGAGCTGATGCTTTTTATTTTAGTGGTTTTGTCTTGTGGATGGTTTGGACGGAGAGTTCATGGAGGTATTACAGATTTGTCTCCAGCCTTGTGCTCTTTTGAGGTATATAGAGAATCGTTCTTTTTCCTTGCCCTCACCATCTTGAACCTTATCTCTCATGTTAAATCTGAGCCACCGGTTGATAAAGAACACACTCGCAGACTTTCAATCTCAGCCATCACTTGGAAAAGATCAAAAGTCACTTCTCATTTTATATTTACCGATGACACGATGATAAAAAAATTCCCTGTGATATTTTGTACCCGTGCTGGCTGCACGACGATAAATTTGTTCCCGAGATAATTTTGTTCACGTGATATTTCGTATTTTATACACGTCGCCAATAGTGCAAATATAAATATTGTCGATCATCCCACGTACAGATTCTCATCACGTCAAGGTGACATCATTTAGACTAATGGGTTTAAACATGACAAAAAATTACTCAACCAATGTTTATTTTTCATTTTTGATTTTATTTCTCTTCACATTTCTTCTTTTATTTTTTTATATATCTATTTATTAATGGGTTACTTAATGTGTACCCTCGTCGATGGCATGGCGGAATAAAAATCTCAATAAAATCCATTCAAATATATGTGCTCGTGCCGATGGCACGGTGAAAATAATAAATATGATTTGAAATATCAAAATAAATGTAGTATCCATTTGCCATGATAAATATGGAAAATGGTGACAAATAAAAGATTTCCCCATTAAGGTTATGTTTGAAAGTTATTAAGGGTATGTTTGAGATCACTCATTAAGGGTGTGTTTAATTAGGCTTATTATGGGTGTTTTTTTTCTTTCTTAAGACACTGTTTTTTTCGTTAAAATTTTTTTCTTTTATTATACTATAGCGTTTTGTTATAAACTTTTTCTTTGTTAAAACCGTATTTTTATTTTAAAAAATATTTTTTTTTCAAAACTGCTTTCTTTTAAAAAAAACATTTTTTTCTCAAAAATATATTTTTTCGTTATAAACTATTTTTATTTTGTTAAAAGTTTCTATTAAAAATACATTTTTTTGTTAAAACTGTTTTGTATATAAAAAAAAATAATGATTTTGACATAATGAATGATAAGCAGTAGATCCAACTTTCTCTTAATTGGAAATCTTCTTGCAGGTCATTTAGTTGGTTAGCAAAAGAATCAAAAATTCAAAAGACCTGCACAATGTTCATTGGTTTTCATTTTATGCTAATAAAGCATTTGTAAAAGGTGGGGTGCTGTTAAAACCAAAAGTTTTGATGTTGTAGATCTATAAACCAAAAGTGTTAATGCTTTAGATGTATAAGCATATATACAAGGATATCAGTTCTCTAGTCTTTCAACATAATGTTAGTAATAATTAATGAGAAAAAATTGAAGGGTAAATTACTTGTGCAGGTACAACACATTGCCTACCATATACTATATTATTATTTATGAATTTTTAATGGTATGTTACATTATACCTTCTAAAATAAAAAAAGATCACCCAATACCAAAAACAATGCTAAATACTCAAATCAAACCACCATACAGGTAATTTGTTCTAGTTACAACTTAAGGTGATGGAAAAAAACTTTTGTATAAAATGTCGGTAAGGAGTGGGAGGGTGAGAGAACAAATTGTAAAAAAATATTTAAATGAACATACTAATTTTTTTTAAATGCCTAGAAAAAGTATTAGGACATTTTTCTAATTCACTAATCAATTCCTAAGTTGATTAATTGTTAAATTAATGTTAAATGGTTTTTTGTATCAATCATGTACTTGGTTAACTAAAGCTATTTTTTTAAAATTACCTATTGATCATTAAATTTAGATTGGTATAGAGATCCGAAGTTATAATTATTACAGTTTGTTTTTTGTCAGCTCATATATCACAGAATCCTACCAAGCCTTGTACAGGATTACGTATGTTCTTCTTTGTAATTATTAAAGTTGATAATTGTCATAACTGATAGGTCTTTTCTTAATAGAGTCAAACTTAAATGAGATTTTGCCTACATCGATAACCCGCGGTCGTAGATTCCTCTCCAACGGTGAGTTTCATCGTACCTCCTAGCTTCGGCCACGATACTCATTTTTTGTTTATTAAAGTAACACCATACTCATTGTTTGTTTTGTTTTTACAGGTAACACCCCGTTTGGTAAAATTATCCTGGTATCCTCTTATTTGTAATGCTCTATCTCTCTATTTGAGTTTGATTTTTTTGGACCTGTGTTTTGTTTTTCTAATTTTGCAGATTCAGCTATTATTGGTTTATACATGCGTTTTTTGATATTTTTTGTTGTTGGATTTTTGTACGAAATCATACATCGGGTATGGGAGATTTTTGTGCCAGTTATAGATTTTGTGTGTTTGGTTCAGATTGTATGGGTGGATCTTGAAATTATATTCCATTGGGTATAGGAGATTTGGTAGGTTTTATGTGTCTATTGTCAAAACAATTTCATTCGATTTTTTTCTTTTGCAAATCAAGGTTATTTTTGTTTCCCATTTCTAACTCGGTGCATATTCAATTTTTTTTGCATATCCGACCCTGAATATCTGCTACGTACTCAGTGTTTTTACTGATCCAACATATGCGGTATTTTTGTATGATATTCAGTGTTTTGGTGTAAGAATCAAACTTCAGAGATTTTGTTCTTTTTTTAGATGTAAGATTGTTTAACTTTTTTCAGATCTATTTTCATTTTCCTTTTTTGTCGGTATAATTTACCTATCCAAGGGCTCGTTTGGTTCAAGGTTTGGAAAGGAAAATTAGGATTCCTGGAATTTAAAATTTCCCTCATTTAGAATTACAATGTTTGGTTAGAGATTTAAGGGGGAACTTAGAATTCCTGGAATTCCCACGAAATTGGATTCTCTTTTCCCCTATAAAATGGGGTAATCCTATATTCCCGGACATATTACCTTACTTTTGTGGTGAGACAAAAATGTCATCTCGTATAAACTCATATGTACTCTCTCTCTCTCTCTCTCTCTCTCTCTCTCTCACACACACACACACATGCTCTCTTTTTCTCTCTCTCTCTTTCACACACACACACACACACATACACATACACACTGTCCCTCTCTCTCTCTCTCTCTCTCTCTCTCTCTCTCACACACACACACACACACACACACACACACACACACATACACTTACACATACACACACACACACACACACACACTCACACACACACACACACACTCTCTCTCTCTCTCTCACACACACACACACACACTATCACACATATAAATACACGCACACACACTCTCTCTCTCTCTCTCAAACACACACACACACACACACACACTATCCACACACTCAAATCAAGTAGAATGGTATTTTAGTTAAATGATATTTATTCCTAATTTGGAAAAATAATTTTAGATGTCGAGAAAAAAGAATTCCTTCTTGAACCAAACAATGGAAAGGAATTGAAGATTCCAGGAACTTAGAATTCCCGAAATTATGAATTCTCTTTCCCTTTCCAAATCTCGAACCAAACAAGACATAAAGGTTTATAGAGTTTGCTCTGTATTTTGCAGGGTGGGTACATATGTGTATGAATGTTGGGTAAGTGTATATGGATTTTAAGGATTATTGTTGTTCATATTGTGTTTATTTTAGTCTTTCAGGTACTAATTTGACAATCTATTTTGTTTTCTAGGTTCAGGATATCTAAGGTATACTATTTCTTGAATAACTGCTACATATTAAGTACTTTTACTCTGTTGTGTAGGGTGAGTATATAGATTTATAAATGTGTATTTTTATTTTGCATATTTCTTCACAGGTAGATATATTTGGGTGTTTCATAAGTTGAAATTCACTTTTTGGGTGCAAAAAATTGATATGTACTTTTTGATTATTTGGGTCTTTTTTTGTGTGTGTGTGGGGGGGGGGGGGGGGGGAATTATTATCAACCAACCATACTATAGTTCTTGACATTTTAATTCTCAACAATATAATAAGGATAAATAATTGAGGAGTGTTAACATTTGAGCATTTTTGTATACATTTGAGCAATTTTGACAATAGGTACATTACAAAGATTTACATTTGAGCAGGTAGTTTTGACAGTTTATTACTTATACATTGCATACATTCTGATAATCATCCACCAAATTAGCAATCTCCACTATCCCTTGAACTTTGCAGTCCATGAGCAACTTTGGTGGTTGGTCAAGTTATTTCAGTGGTTCCAAGTTTTTCTCGTTCTACTTTATATAATCTTATGTTATGAGCTTTTAAATTGTTTAGTATTGGATATTCAGTTAGTTTTATTTGAGTTAAGTATATATTTGTTCTTCTTTCTATTTTTATTTGAGTGGAGTATATTCAGTTAGTATTGGATATTCAGTTAGTTTTATTTTATTTAAGTATATTTGAGTTAAATTGTTCTCTTTATATGATCTTATACATTTTTGTTCTGCTTTTTATGAACAACTTTTAAATGAGTTAAGTACATTTGAGCCTACTATTCAGATAGTTGTATTCATGTTCATCTCTGTTCTTAGGTTATCCATTATTGCGTATTGGATAGGTACACATTATTTTAGATCTCTGTTCTTATTATGTATATTTTTGTTTTAATTCTCTGTATCTCTCTATATTTGATTTAAGATTTGTCCCTCCTACTGATTTGGTACATTTCTCCTGCTGTTCATTTGGCCCTGCACAGGTTTGATTTGTGAATTTGATTGGGCTCAGATCTCTCAAGTCCCCCCCCTCCCCCCCCCCCCCCCCCCCAAAAAAAAAAAATATATAGAGTAAGTTCAATGACATTTTGTTTTGTAAGTAATACTTATCCATAATTAGTCGTTAAAAATATTACAGACATATATTTCCTTTATGAGAATCTTGGAAGTGGTTTCTTAATGGCAGATAAGGGGGTAATCTACCGGAGCAGGATCTTAAAGATGCTTTTGACATCTTCTTCAACAAAGTTGTTGTTAGTAGCTCAGGATTACGGACACATTCTGTAACAACATATTACGTACACATTCTGTTTTATGTTGATTCGGGTCTATATTTAAAATCTTTCTTACTTTAGTTCAGGATTACATTTTCTGCTGCAACTTGAAATATATTTCATCATTTGTTGATGGGTCTAAATTGCAGAAATTTTTGTTAGCTATACTACAAAACTTTTAGGCTTTTGGGGAAGTTCATCTTATTATAGATTTGTTCTAATTTTTAATTTATAAAATTGTTTAGTATTAGATATTCAATGTAAGTATTCATCTTAAGTTCAAAATTGTTTAGTATTGCTTAGCATTGTTCTAATTTCCTGTAGAATGCCCTTATCTTTCGCGATAAAACTCGATGGAGCATAAATTAAATGTCAGAAACAAGTTGACCGTTTAGTAGATTATTTACATTAAATGTTACTGCTCTTATTAATTATAAAATGAGGGAAATGACACATTTTTTTTATCCCTTTGGTTCTATTACTAGGTTTCAAGCACCTGAAACATCAACATGTGAAATTGAGAAGTCAACTGCCAACCAACTTCCTGAAGTGGATTCATTGCCTGCTTCGACCCACAGAGAAAAAGTATGAACTTATTATTAAGAATATCCCGATGCAATAAATACAGGGTCATCGTTTTGTAAATATTACGTGGGTCATTGATTCTTACTTTAATGGTCTTAACAATATTTGTTTTGACCAATGGTTAATACTAATGTTCCTCCTGGTTATTGTTTGATGTAATTTTTAAAAAGGAGCATCAACTATTGTTTATTGTTTAAGAAACATAACTATTACATAGTTCACTTTTGCAATGCAATGGGTTGGCAATACCCTTGGGTCATCTCAGGATCGAGTGTTATTTATCATTTGCCACATATTGGTTACAACTATTTAGTTAATGTGAAACTTTGTGGGGTTTTTATTTTACTTGAATATATTGTAATGGCTTATTTTCAATTTTAATTTAATATATAAAGTAATTAATGTATTGGTTTTATTTCCAAGGCCTTACAACGTCACATGACATAATAAAATTAACTCTAAAAAAATGTTTATCTATTACGAACTAAATGCGACGTTTCGTCCTGTCAATGACGTAAACTTTTGAAAATTATCATTGTGCCTTCAGGCAAGGGCATATACTAGTAACATAATATAGTACACACACTCTTTAATTCCCATAAACGCACACACATCATAACACCCACCTCACCTCTCACTCCTTCAGCATACACCCATCCACACTCAATCATTTTCCCCACTCTATTTCAAAAACTCATCGGCTACATTACTCTCTCTCTCTCTCTCTCCCCCCTCTCTCTCTTATGACACCCCACCTAATAAAATACCGGGTGATCAGTCCTATAGAAAATTAAAACAGGAATCCCAGTTGGATCATCTTTAGCATCACTGTCGAAAACTTTTTAAAACTTACTAACCACCTAGTATTCCAAAAACTGGTGCCAATTTTAACTTTTTAATAAAACAAAACAGTACATGCGGAATTAAAATATAAACCATTCACTCAACTGAATGAAAGTAAATAGAATAATATTTGTACAACTTGCCGAATAAATCACCGGCCACCAAATAAATAATCCAATACAAATATTCAACACCTGAATGAATTACACCTGAAAACTGTACCGAGAAGTCTGGGCTACAAGCCCTAACTAAAACTGAGACTGATACAAGATTCCTACTCTAGGAATGAATGAATGATGCGTCTAATCCAAACTCCTGCTAGCATCCACATATGCCGTAGCTCCGTGTCCCTGGAAAAGAATATCAATCATGGCGTCCCTGTGGCTGGACACCTAAAAGGTTTTGAAAATAGTTTTATAGCAAGGGTTAGAACCCAAAACGTTTTGAAAATATTTAGCAAGTGAATTAACTGCAGTAATTTAAAATGCGTGAATGCGCTTCATATTTAAGTTAGTGTTGCACTCCCTTGTGGACATTCTCACCCCTCCACTATTGTCCACACCTACCGGTTACCTTAACCCCACCTAGTTGTACTACCCCGTCCAACTAGTCTTAGTACAACCTTCCCTTGCCATACTACTCTAACCCGAGTATAATGATTCTTGAATTGTAAGTTATTTCACAATTAACTTAATTAATTCCTCTTAAATAGTAATATATAACCGTATTACAAGTTATATAAAGTAAATACATCACACACTGTGTTATTCCCACAAATGATTAACTTGATTAATT
This sequence comes from Sambucus nigra, assembly GCA_949130495.1. NCBI lineage: Eukaryota > Viridiplantae > Streptophyta > Magnoliopsida > Dipsacales > Adoxaceae > Sambucus > Sambucus nigra. Next base: position 443,619,830 of record OX422222.1, on the reverse strand, counting down.
TCTCATTAATTAACTTCATATAACTGTATCCCGAGTTATATAAAGTAAATGCATCACACCCTGTAATATCACTACACTTGAATATCTTAATTAATTTCTCATTAATTAACAGCATATAACTGTAACCCGAGTTATATAAGGTAAATACATCACACACTGTATTATCACCTACATATAATATTTACTACCATATTATACGTACCCTTACTAACATCCACGCATATATCATACGTGTATCCATCCTTCGGAGTATACCCTCACCGGATGATTCCCTCTAAAATTCTATCTCACTAGGTATGCTCACAAAACCTAGTTTCCCCAAGTTAGAATCGCTCACCAACTTGGACCAAAATATAAACGAAGTGGAGGCGGTCATATTCCTTCCCTGAAAGTGAGATAAATCCCTCACCCATATATACCGGACGCTATGACCTGGGGATATACTCGCTCTACTCCTCAAGCTAGGGGATTCACCCACATCGCCCAACCTCCCTTGATAGCATTAGAGTATATAAATTAAATCAATATCTAATCACTGATATTTACTATCACACACAATATATACACATATATATATATATATATATATATATATATATATATATATATATATATATACTATCACTACCTGTATATATATACTATGAACCCCATTTTTACCGTGTACTCAAAATCCCGTACACAGCCTGTAATTTAATGTCACACACAATACATACACGTATATATACATATATACTATCACTACACCATATATATTTTAATAAACCCGACTTTACCATGTACTCAAAATCCCGTACACTACCAGTAATTTTCGTGAGTTTGTGGCCCGACTCAATGTTATTAATTTTCTCACTTAATAATTTATCCTCTTCCCGAGTCTATGGTCCGACTCTAATATAATTAATTCACACCTCAATTAATATAATACTTTCCCCGAGTCTATGGTCCGACTCTCCTTAAATTAATTAACACACTTTTTAATTTAATACCTCCCCGAGTCTATCGCCCGACTCTAATTAAATTAATTAATACACATATTAATTTAATATCAATCCGTGTCTGTGGTTAGACTCTAATACAATTAATTTACACATTAATTAATTAACCCAAATTCCGAGTCTGTGGTCCGACTCTAATATAATTAATTATCACATTACTTAATAAGTACCCTTCACGAGTTTACAATCCGATTCTGATTAAATTAATTATCCCACCCATTAATTTAATCCTACCCGAGTCTACAATCCGACTCTAATTAAATTAATTATCATTATTATTAATTTAATACTACCCGAGTCTACAATCCGACTCTAATTAAATTAATTGTCACACTTATTAATTTAATACTACCCGAATTTACAATCCGACTCTAATTAAATTAATTGTCACTCTTATTAATTTAATAACTTGGTGTCACCCAACCATTATCCCCGGACTCCCTTTCTTGGCCCGTAACTTAATATTTCCCGAGTCCATGTTCCGACTCCAAATTAATTACCCTCTCTCAATAATTAATTTAATACTTTGGTGTCACATAAACAACATATCCGGACTCAATCACTCGGTCCATTTTTTTTTACATCTCATAATTTTCTTTCCCACATTTTCGCCCGTAATGTGTCACACATTTATCTCCATAATTTCCTAATTATATTTACCTATAATTACCAACATACCCGGACTCGCCCACTTGGTCCATAATTAAATATTTCCCAAGTCTATATCCCAACTCAAAATTACTTTATCTCCAAACTTAATTCACTACCTTGGGGTCGCATGACCAATATACCCGGATTCACTCACTTGATCCGTACCTCACTATTTTGGAATAAAATCTCTCAAATTCATCCATTAAATGCCTTCCCATAAATTCATCATAGTCCCAATTACCTTCTCCCATAGTTGCTAGGAATATTTGTTTCACAATTATTTATCACTTTTTAATGTATGGGAATCAATTTCTAATTAAATCCCCCCTTTATATGCAAACTGGGCGAACTGCCCAGAATTCTGAATCATCGATCGATCGAACCCCCTGGGTTGATCGATCGATCGTCCCTGACTTCGTCTTCTTTAACAAGCAGTTCCACCATTAACGAAAATCTCCAACTTTCATTCTTTCCCCTGGACTAACCCAAGCCCAATCAACCCTATTTCTACATAATAATAGGATCAAAGCACCTTATAGAACATCAAACTGGAATTAAATCTCACGATTTCCTACTTTTTCCCGATTTGGGTATTATCCGGGTTTCAAATCTCCAATCCGAATTTCATTTATATTAACAGCAACTAACCATCTACCCTTACTGGTTTTAACATCTGATTCAGTCCTCTACATTCTAGAATCATAAACACGATCAATTTCCCCCTTAATCCCATTAAGGTATATAAATTTACAAAAACCCAATTTAGATTTTGGTGACACACCCAAAACGAATTTTCATACACACATCACTATGATATGAATTGATTATCAAACTTTTTAGAAATCACAACAGTTAACCACTTGCCTGTAAGTGTTCGTAGTGTCTGATCCGTTGTTGATGTCCCTTAATTTGGCTCCAATAACCTCCAATTTGTTCTTGATTTGCTTTTCCCCAAATCTCCTCTCAAACCCTAGGTTTAAAGTTATGTTGGCTGCCATCCCTTAATCTCCCAACTAGGTTAAAAACCCTTAATCCCGTTTTTCACCTAATGGGCTTAATTAAAGTGGCCCAACTCACCCCGTGTGGTCCCGGCTTTGCCTAAAAATACCCCGAGACCCAATTACTACCCCCGGGTACTCTTTTCTGACTATTTTGACCCATCCGGACTCAACCGCACACTCAGAATTGGCATCCTAATTAATTCATAAAAATCCTTATCTCACACCCAATTTAGTCTATAGCGACTCCCGGCTGAGATAAGTGCATACCCCGTCATTAATACTCGAAATGACGTAATTAAATTATTACTATTCACTTAGTAAATAAATTTTCCTAAACATTAACCATTCACTTCCCGATTAATATTTAAATAAATATATTGTCATAATTAATTCAATTAAAATTACAACACTCCGGTAATTTAAAATTCCCAAATTAATTAAATATTAAATGTACAAAAATACGGGGTGTTACATACTCCCCCCTTACAAAGGAATTGCGTCCTCAAAATTAAGATAAACTTAGTGTTCCAATATTCACATATTACTCACTAGTCATGTGCATCCAAGCCCGCTATATCCATCACATCCGCTTCCAACCATACGTTACACAAGTATGCATTTAAACCTTTCCAGGGCGCCCATACACCCTATACCCGTGCTTAACCACACAAAATTTGCCTTAATTAATCGGGTGCCCATACACCCTATCCCCACACTCTACCACATGAAAGTTACCCGACTATGCTAGTCGTAACCCGTAATATAACTTCGAACCCGTAGTCATATCACCCACATATATATATATATATATATATATATATATATATATATATATATACTGCCCGAGTACCCAACCCATGTGCTAACGTCCAAACAACTCTCCATAAATACTTGTCTCTCAACACAAAAGTATATACGTTTAGCCTTATTCTATCAAAAACAACATAAAATACCACGCCCTTACTATCACTAGTCCTTGCGCAAAATAAACCCCGAGCTATCTCTCTTCGCTCAAAAATAAATCTAATCACCCTGATTCACTTCAGTAAACATCTCCACTTACCGGGATAAAATGTGAGAACACAAAACCTCACTATGTGCTATCGCACCACGCAACACAACATATATACAGGCTATACGCCCTCTCTGGTGGTACCTAGTACCAACCCTACCCTGGTGTCACGAACACCAAAATTTAACTCCACTATCCACAATAGTTAAATTTCATCGCTATGCAGCCGATATTTTGAAAATATTATTAACCCTACTGCCATAATTCTCGAAAGTAGTATTCCTCGCATAATTCAACCAATAACTCAGTGTACGCCTCCATTCTCCCGTGAAGAACACTAAGGAACTCCGCTACCCTACGGAAAGTTTACCCACATGTTATGGCTGCTACCGCCAACGCACCCACTAAGTTCGACTCACTTGCGAACTATAGTGAAAAATAAGTCTTATACTGTGACATCCTCTTTGTCACTCAAAATATACCCCATGCCCCTAGGGTAAAAATAATTACCTCTATACCCCAGCTGCAACGGCTGGTTCTCGGGTTCCGGAGGAGCTTCTCCCTGCCCGAATGCACTCGTGACTTGTTTTAGTGGCTGTACATCCAAGACCTCGTCCTGTAGTTGACCCCTGCCTCTCTTAAGGCAATATCTCTTCATGTGTCTCGCTTTTCCCACAAATGAAACACTTTCGAATATGTTCACCCCGCCACTGATCCCTTCCATGCCAACCCTGTTGAAATTTATGGCCATCCCGCCGATAGCCTCCAGTTCTAGATTGTTTGGCATGATTTCCATGCCGGAAATCCCGCCCTTAATCTCCCCCAGTCTGCTGCTGGGATACCCCACTGGTATTGTTCCCTTCTACCTCATCCGACTGGCTAATCCCCACTCCCCTCCCGCTTCCTTTCGCGTGGAAGCGATATTCCCGACAGTGCCGGAGTGTTACGTTAATGGCATCAGTATAATCTACTAATGCGGAATTATTAATTAAATGTTGCCTAATTCTCCAGACTAACCCATCCATAAACTTTGCTTTCTTTCTCTTTTTCTTGCCTACCTCATCCGGCAAATTTTTTTTCCAACGAGTGAATTCTTCCTCGTAATCGGCCACTTAGCGATCCCCTTTGAGTCACCTCATAAAATTTTCTCCTCGCTTCGGTCTCAACCGCTGGAGGAAAATACTTGCGGTCGAACCGCACCCAAAACTCTGAAATGGCTAGTGTGTCCCTTTCCTCAACTGTGACTCAAACCACTGTAGCGCCGCTCCCACTAACTAAAAGTTGTTAGCATTTACTTTCACACCCCATCGCAATCTCCCATGCGTAGGTGACGCTGGATACTTCTCTTCCTTGACACGCTAGTATAACCCCTGAACCCCCTCGCAACTCTGGTGGGTTCCCACTAAAAGTAACCTCTCATTCTTGTTTCCACACCGACGACCCCGCGTGAGTCTGAACATCCGACGCCACTAACACTTGTGGCTGATCCCGTGGAAAGCACCCTGCCGTTGTGACCACTGTTCCTCCAACTGTCTGTGCCACTATTTCAGTGACCTATGCTGCCAAAATCATCTCTGGCTGTTGCTGTGGTAGCTCTTGCTCCTAACGAGCCTCCCTCGTCTCATCTCCCCCTTCTACCCTAGCTGCTTTCTCTCTCCTGGGTGTCATCTGGAATGAGAATCGAATTTGTATGAGTTCACTCTCAAATATAAATTTCGCAGAAGAACGTATATGCGCGTACGTATGAGAATATAACAATCCTATAATAGGGCTCTATATCAAAGATTGCTAAGCCAAAACGTGAAAAGCCGCACAGATCCTAAGGACACTAGAACCTGATGCTCTGATACCATCTGTGACACCTCGCCTAATAAAATACCGGGTGATCAGTCCTATACCAAATTAAAACAGGAATCCCAGTTGGATCATCCTTAGAAACACTGTCGAAAACTTTTTAAAACTTACTAACCACCTAGTATTCCAAAAACTGGTGCCAATTTTAACTTTTTAACTAAACAAAACAGTACAATCGGGATTAAAATATAAACCATTCACACAACTGAATGAAAGTAAATAGAATAATAATTTCACAACTTGCCGAATAAATCACCGGCCACCAAATAAATAATCCAATACAAATATTCAACACCTGAATGAATTACACCTGAAAACTGTACCGAGAAGTCTGGGCTACAAGCCCTAACTAAAACTGAGACTGATACAAGATTCCTACTCTAGGAATGAATGAATGATGCGTCTAATCCAAACTCCTGCTAGCATCCATATATGCCGCAGCTCCGTGTCCCTGGAACGGAATATCAATCCTGGCGTCCCTGTGGCTGGACACCTTAAAGGTTTTGAAAATAGTTTTATAGCAAGGGTTAGAACCCAAAACGTTTTGAAAATATTTATCAAGTGAATTAACTGCAGTAATTTAAAATGCATGAATGCGCTTCATATTTAAGTTAGTGTCGCACTCCCTTGTGGACATTCTCACCCCTCCATTATTGTTCACACCTACCGGTTACCTTAACCCCACCTAGTTGTACTACCCCGTCCAACTAGTCCTGGTACAACCTTCCCTTGCCATACTACTCTAACCCGAGTATAATGATTCTTGAATTGTAAGTTATTTCATAATTAACTTAATTAATTCCTCTTAAATAGTAATATATAACCGTATTACAAGTTATATAAAGTAAATACATCACACACTGTGTTATTACCACAAATAATTAACTTGATTAATTTTTCATTAATTAACTGCATATAACTGTATCCCGAGTTATATAAAGTAAATGCATCACACCCTGTGATATCACTACACTTGGTTATCTTAATTAATTTCTCATTAATTAACAGCATATAACTGTAACCCGAGTTATCTAAGGTAAATACATCACACACTGTATTATCACCTACATATAATATTTACTACCATATTATACGTACCTTTACTAACATCCACGCATATATCATACGTGTATCCATCCTTCCGAGTATAACCTCACCGGATGATTCCCTCTAAAATGCTATCTCACTAGGTATGCTCACAAAACCTAGTTTCCCCAAGTTAGAATCGCCCACCAACTTGGACCAAAATATAAACGAAGTGGAGGCGGTCATATTCCTTCCCTGAAAGTGAGATAAATCCCTCACCCATATATACTGGACGCTATGACCTGGGGATATACTCGCCCTACTCCTCAAGCTAGGGGATTCCCCCACATCTCGCAACCTCCCTTGATAGCATTAGAGTATATAAATTAAATCAATATCTAATCACTAATATTTACTATCACACACAATATATACACATATATATATACTATCACTACCCGTATATATATACTATGAACCCCGGTTTTACCGTGTACTCAAAATCCCGTACACTGCCTGTAATTGAATGTCACACACACACATATATATATATATATATATATATATATATATATATATATATATATATACTATCACTACACCGTATATATATTTTAATAACCCCGGCTTTACCATGTACTCAAAATCCCGTACACTACCTGTAATTTTCGTGAGTCTGTGGCCTGACTCAATGTAATTAATTTTCTCACTTAATAATTTATCCTCTTCTCGAGTCTATGGTCCGACTCTAATATAATTAATTCACACCTCAATTAATATAATAATTTCCTCGAGTCTATGGTCCGACTCTCCTTAAATTAATTAAGACACATTTTAATTTAATACCTCCCCGAGTCTATCGCCCGACTCTAATTAAATTAATTAATACACATATTAATTTAATACCAATCCGTGTCTGTGGTTCGACTCTAATACAATTAATTTACACATTAATTAATTAACCCAAATTCCGAGTCTGTGGTCCGACTCTAATATAATTAATTATCACATTACTTAATAAGTACCCTTCACGAGTTTACAATCCGATTCTGATTAAATTAATTATTCCACCCATTAATTTAATCCTACCCGAGTCTACAATCCGACTCTAATTAAATTAATTATCATTATTATTAATTTAATACTACCCGAGTCTACAATCCGACTCTAATTAAATTAATTGGCACACTTATTAATTTAATACTACCCGTGTCTACAATCCGACTCTAATTAAATTAATTGTCACTCTTATTAATTTAATAACTTGGTGTCACCCAACCATTATCCCCGGACTCCCTTTCTTGGCCCGTAACTTAATATTTCCCGAGTCTATGTTCCGACTCCAAATTAATTACTCTCTCTCAATAATTAATTCAATACTTTGGTGTCACATAACCAACATATCCGGACTCAATCACTCGGTTCATTTTTTTTTACATCTCATAGTTTTCTTTTCCACATTTTCGCCCGTAATGTGTCACACATTTATCTCCATAATTTCCTAATTATATTTACCTATAATTACCAACATACCCGGGCTCGCCCACTTGGTCCATAATTAAATATTTCCCGAGTCTATATCCCAACTCAAAATTAGTTTATCTCCAAACTTAATTCACTACCTTGGGGTTGCATGACCAATATACCCGGATTCACTCACTTGATCCGTACCTCACTATTTTGGAATAAAATCTCTCAAATTCATCCATTAAATGCCCCCCCATAAATTCATCCTAGTCCCAATTACTTTCTCCCATAATTGCTAGGAATATTTGTTTCACAATTATTTATCACTTTTTAATGTATGTGAATCAATTTCTAATTAAATCCCCCCTTATATGCAAACTGGACGAACTGTCCAGAATTCGGAATCATCGATCGATCGAACCCCCTGGGTCGATCGATCGATCGTCCCTGACTTCGTGTTCTTCAACAAGCAGTTCCACCATTAACGAAAATCTCCAACTTTCATTATTTCCCCTGGACTAACCCAAGCCCAATCAATCCTATTTCTACATAAGAATAGGATCAAAGCACCTTATAGAACATCAAACTGAAATTAAATCTCACGATTTCCTACTTTTTCCCGATTTGGGTATTATCCGGGTTTCAAATCCCCAATCCGAATTTCATTTATATTAACAGCAATTAACCATCTACCCTTACTGGTTTTAACATCTGATTCAGTCCTCTACATTCTAGAATCATAAACACGATCAATTTCCCCCTTAATCCCATTAAGGTATATAAATTTACAAAAACCCAATTTAGATTTTGGTGACACACCCAAAACGAATTTTCATACACACATCACTATGATATGAATTGATTATCAAAATTTTTAGAAATCACAACAGTTAACCATTTGCCTGTAAGTGTTCGTAGTGTCTGATCCGTTGTTGATGTCCCTTAATTTGGCTCCAATAACCTCCAATTTGTTCTTGATTTGCTTTCCCCCAAATCTCCTCTCAAACCCTAGGTTTAGAGTTATGTTGGCTGCCATCCCTTAATCTCCCAATTAGTTTAAAAAATCTTAATTCCGTTTTTCACCTAATGGGCTTAATTAAAGTGAGCCAACTCACTCCGTGTGGGCACGGCTATGCCCAAAAATACCCCGAGACCCAATTACTACCCCCGGGTACTCTTTTCTGACTATTTCGACCCATCTGGACTCAACCGCGCACTCAGAATTGGCATCCGAATTAATTTATAAAAATCCTTATCTCACACCTAATTTAGTCTATACCGACTCCCGGTTGAGATAAGTGCATACCCCGTCATTAATACCCGAAATGACGTAATTAAATTATTACTATTCACATAGTAGCTAAATTTTCCTAAACATTAACCATTCACTTCCCGATTAATATTTAAATAAATATATTGTCATAATTAATTCAATTAAAATTACAACACACTAGTAATTTAAAATTCCCGAATTAATTAAATATTAAATGTAAAAAAATACGGGGTGTTACATCTCTCTCTCTCGAAACTTTCACACATCTAAACATCCCAATCTCTCCTCCAATAAAACACAAAACCCACCGGAACAACCCACCAAAAACAACCATGAACCCCGCTGAAGCACCATAACCCATCTCACCAACCTCCGACCACCGATCCACCAACCAGCTACCTCTGTCTAGAATTTCAGACAACTACCCATCTCAATTTAAAGAAAAAGCAACAAGGTTCCTTCATTTGGAAATACTCAAAAGTCCAGATGTATAATTTGATAACAAAACAAAATAAAATGACAACTACTCTCTCAATTTTATCATAAAAGCTGACATGCACAACAATACACTTGTTCATCATGGTTAGGTGTAACCCGTGTTGATGGGATGGTAAACATATTGATCCAATGCTTGCAGTATGATTACAATTTTAATACGGTGCATTTATGTCTTAGGAACATCTAGTTTAAATTTGCAATTAGTATTTTTTTTTGTTATAACATTTCAATCTTTATTGATATTGTGAGTAACAACTATGAAAATATGAATAAACACATTGACTGCCATATCGATATCATGGTTATAAACTCCTATGTATGGTATTATACACTTTAATAAAGACTTAAAAATACTACTTAAATTTTATCTTACTTAATAACGATGTTACACACCTTTAGCGACCAATCATTATCGGCACGCACAAGTTTTATTTAATTTACTTTTATTTATATATGAGTAAATAATAGACTTTTGAGGTTTTTAAAGATTTAATAGTTCATGTTCTTAACTGTTTTTAGGGTGACTATTTTTTAAATTTAACCTCATTTTTGTCACTTAATTATCCAATGCCTAAAATGTCCAATGACGTTACAAACCCGTTAGTTTCTTTCATCCACTATCTGAATTACCCTTATAACTCTATCAGTGTTCTAAAAAATCCGCCTAGGCTTGTGGCTTGAAAGAAACGCCCCGCCTTTAGTTTTTTATGCGTTATTCTTGATAAAACCTTTAAAGCACACTTTTTTCTAAAAATAACAATGCTTTAGTGAAACGATATCGCATTTTAAAGAATTTTTTTACTAACCGCACCATTATCTCGTCCAAAATAATCAAATAGTATTTTAATTTACAAATATGCAAACATATTTTTATGATATGTACAGTTTTAGCATTTTAATACCCTTCTAATGGTTAAAAAATATTAAAAAATCTTAAATGCCTTTTTTCGCCTAAGGGCCGCCTAGGCTTCTAAGGCTTAAGCGTTGGCGTCCAGGCCTCGATCACGCCTCGCGTTTTTTAGAACATTGAACTCTATAAACATTATAGTTGAGTCTAAATACAAATACAATATCTTCATAACTATTTTTAATACAATTTTTTATGTATTTTTTTTTAAAGTTATAGTTTTTTATAAATAAAGAAGTATAAGAAAAAATTTATTATAGAACATTTTTTTATAAATATTGCCTTTTTCATAACTATAAATACTGAATATTTTTAGAACAATTTTATTTTAAAGTGATTTTATTTTAAATAAGTTTTTTATTATAAATGATCTTTTTAGAGAACGTATGATCATTTTTATTATAAACATTCGAGTTCAAGTCTAAATATTGTTTCTTTATAACTATTTTATAATACATTTATTTTTATATTTTAATAAAAAAAATTAACACTTGTTTTTTTATATTTTTATCGTGTCGTGTCATCTTCACTCATTAATACTTATTAAAATAATGAATTATTTTGAATTATATACAAGTTGATATAATATCTCATTTTTTAACTCAAATAGACCCATTAACTCATTGACATTACTAAATCTCTCATTTAGTAAAATTAAAATCTCTCATTGTAGCATATTGTTAATTTAATTATGATGAATTTTACTAAACCAAACACATACCCAATTTGGCTAGATGAAGTTTCATCTGGCGATTTGGAAGACGAATCACTGGATGAAACTTGTCCACCTATAAACAGGACCAAGCACACTCGCCCAATTTGGATAAGCATGTTGTGTCAGATGAAACTTTGTTATCCTCTTTCATAGACAAATTTCGATGGATAATTGAAAGCGTTCGAAGCTTGGGTTTCCTTGTATATATCTTTTTAAGACGTATTTAAATAGATAGAGAAGGAAGATGAAACAAATTAAACCATCCGAAGAGCCCAAATTACTTTACATATTCCATTTTCAAATGTTGAGCTGTTAACGAACAAATGAGAGCCAACGGAGCTACAAATGAGAGCCAGCGGAGTTGCTGACGTGGATATGCCTAAAGTTGAGACACTTTAACTCTTTGTATAGCATTTTATAATGGTATATGTTTATATAGTGTGTGTGTGTATGTGTGTGTGTGTGTGTGTGTGTCTCTATATATGGTACTAGCGGATGCCCGTGCCCGAGGGCACGGCGATAAATTTTTCCCCATGATAAAGAAAAATTAAAAAAATTTAAAAATATAAATTAAAAAAATATAAATATTTTAAAAATATATAAATTAAATTATTTAAAATTATTTCCCTTTTTAAAAATAATTATGTTTATATAGTGTGTGTGTGTGTGTGTGTCTATATATATGGTACTAGCGGATGCCCGTGCCCGAGGGCACGGCGATAAATTTTCCCCCGTGATAAAAAAAAAATTAAAAAAAAATATATAAATTAAAAAAAAAATATTTTAAAAATATAAATTAAAAAATATAAAAAATATAAATATTTTAAAAAAATATAAATTAAATTATTTAAAATTATTTCCCTTTTTAAAAATAATTATTTCCCTTTTAAAAAACAAAAACAATACCCTTTTTATTAAAAAAAAAAAAAACACTTTAGCATGACATTTCATGCATGAGCATGAAAGGGAGAAAATATCATGCATAAAAGTGAAGATATTTTGCCAAAAACCATGCTCCTTTATTATATGGATATATAGGTGTATGTACATAGATAAATATATATATATATATATATATATATATATATATATATATATATATATATATATGACAATGTGTATGGGTTGTCCGAGTAGGAAAAATGGAGGGTGAATATATATATATATATATATATATATATATATATATATATATATATATATATATATAGTTTTTGATATTTAGTTATGATTTTTAAACATTGAGTTTTTATTTTTATATTTTAGTTTAGGAGTGTTTAATGTAGTTTGAAAATAATTTTAAGGTTCACATTTATATTATTCTTATGTGCAAAGAAAGCAAGGCACTTTACCATATGAGGTTTCTTAAAATTAGGGGCTTTAGGCATTGGGAGTCAGAGCCTTGTTTATATGTTTTTAATACACTTGAAGTGTGTTTTATTTATAACCTTGGCTACTTATTTCGTTGACCAATTAAGTTTTGAGTTTGTGTTTTAGGAACTTGCAGTAGGCACATGTGAACCCAATCACTTTTGGAATGTGAATTAGGTTTATTCAATATGTTACTATTGTGTTATTGGTTTTACTTTTGATTATGAAAATTTCATGGTATTCATGATATTATCACCTATAGTATTTATGAATAGTGAATTTAATACTAGCCTTAAATTTTGAATTAGTCATAGTTTCTCATCTGTTTTAATGTTTCTCTGACTGTTCATGATGTTTACTTTTTCATTCAATAATTCTCAATTTTGTGTTCCCAGGATTATGATCAATATTGAGATATTCTTGAGAATGTTGGTCCTTTTCGTGTATCGTAACATGTCACTTTATTTTTTAGCTTCTAACTTTCATTAGTAACTTCTTTGAACCAAATGCACATAGGTGTCTTGATTGTGTTATAAATTTTGTAACTTATCTTTCTCATTTGTTGGTAGTCTAATTTTCATTATATTTTTTATGTCACATCTTATAAGCATTTATAAGGTGGGTATGAATTTGATCTTGGAAAGGAAATTTAACATTGAGTTTTCCCTCAACTATTCTCCTACTTCAGTTAATAATTTGTAGGTTGAGGTTTCTTTTTTGGTACTTTTATTTTATGTTTTTTTTTTTTATATTTTTGTGGGTAGTATAACTCTTGATCTTTTCTGAGATAACTATTGGGGTTTTATTTTTTTTATTTTGTTTCTTAAAAGAACTATGTTTAAGAAAAGCATATAGTAAACAACTTATGGATACGTTTTGTATTTTGATGCTATATATCTCTCCCTCTTAAAAATATAAATGTATTTGTTACATTTATGGATACATTTTCTTTTTATTTATTTTGCATATTAAATAAAAAACATCGATTTCACGCTCATTGTTTTACACGTTTGATAAGTACATCTTACTTCTTATTTTTTTTATGTAGATACAATCCTCCAAAATCACGGAGCAAAATAATTGTATGTTTCTGATAAGCTGTTGAATAAAAAAAACTTCTTTAAACTTCTTAAATTTTAAAATTATATAATAAAAGAAACTTACATAATTTTTTTATCTTAAAATTTATTGAGTACATCGTGATTCTTCAATAAATAAGAATAAGGTATGGCGTGTCTACAATTAAAATAACAATTACGTTAGTGTTTAACTTTACAGCGACACAATGTGACTTTCATTTTCTTTGTTCAAACAGATCGGAGATGTTGTCCCGCTACTCAACAAACGTGTTTATATCAATACAATTGAATTTCAAAAGGCGATGTTTTGAGAATATGAATTTTCAAAATATAAATATGATGGAAATCTGTATTTATCATGGCTCAACAACAATAATTATCGTTTTAATGTTTGCAATAAATAGTTTCTTAGTGATTGCAACTCCTTCACGATGCTAATAACTATTAATCCATTTAATTGCTTTTGTTTAATTGAGTTTTTAGATTATGTATTGTAATATATGTTTTTGGATCTTCTCCCCTCTCAAATTTATATTAACCACGGTCTCTAACTCAAAGGGGCAGATATAGCCTTTTAATTTTCAGAGTTCTTCCTACCCTAATCTCCCAAATGACCGAAACGCCCTTAAACGGTGTCGGGTTGGTCTAAAATTGCCCTGGGACCCAAACAATACACCTATGTATACTATTTTGACTATTTCGACCCATTCGAAAACAACTGTGACCGCTAAATCATCATCCGAGTCACTATATATAAATATCCTATCTTGACCTTAAATTAGTCCACACGTGACTCTCAGTTGAGGTGTAATCTAATTACGTCAATATCACTCGCTAAGATGTCTATTAATTTCCACATTTTATTTACTGCAAACTAAGTAAATTTATCTCATAATATTAATCTTATTTTCTCCGAATTAATATTTAATAGTCACGTACTTATTCCATCAACAATAATCATTGTCTCCCAAAAATATTTAATTTCATCAAATCTTGACACATGGGTAATTTAAAATTTACCGAATTAATTAATTTAATTTACTCAGAAATATGGGGTGTTACATACTTCCCCCCTTACAAAGGAATTTTGTCCTCGAAATCGGATAATTTTCGTACTAACAGCTTCATATACTTCCTTATACCTTTACTCTTAATTTCACTACATACATTTCTACCGCTCCTGATCACGGATAATTAAAAAGGGATTCAACTGCCCAGGGCGCCCATACACCCTATACCCATGCATATCCCCGCGAATACTACCCTGCTACACTAGCCTTAAATCATAATATAACTAATAATAACTCCCAATTATAACTACATATATGTACAATAACTAAGGTACTAAACCCATGTCCTAAAGGACAACTCCCGACATTAGCTATGCTTCATGAGTGGGATATCTCGCAAAGAGAAATCCAAACAAGGAACCCCTCGATACACTATTAACTAACATTGTGGGTCGTCAAGATCCATTAGGCCCTCAGCACATAACCTGTACCCCAAATCCCCGTCTATTGACATAAAAAATCTATTCATCCACTCTCATGTAACTAAAGATGATATACAACAAGACGCTCTTACTATTACTAATTCCTCGACACTAAATCAATAACGAGTAAGATCTCTCCACTCGATAATAAACCAATATACCTTGAATCGCATCAGTAAACGTCCCTACTCACCGAGATTAAATATAACAAGACGACATACTCACCGAAGTCTGTGATACCGTACAATTTATATCTTCAGGTTTAATCCTCTTTCAGATGATGCTTCGCAAAAATAATATATCTAACCCTGGAATAATGAGCACAATAGTCTTATCACACAATCTACTACCCTTAAAACCTTCGGTATCTAGTCACTACAAATGATTATAATAAATTATACTTTCATAACTCTCGAAAGTAGTAAAACTAATTACAAAATACAGCATCCTCCTACTGTACACACCTACCCCCACATGAAACACCAAAGAGCCCCGTTATTCGACGGTAAATACATATATAATATGGCTGACACTGCTAACGCGCCTACTAAACTCGACTCGCTCAAGAATTTAAGTGTTAAATAATCATGTATTATGACGCACCCATGTCACCCGAACTTATCCTATATTCATAAGAACAAGGAAAAAATTCTACCTTCATTTTTCATCTACCTTGCTTGGTCAACGGGTTCCTGAGCGTAATTCTCTCGTGTCGGAACTGACCCATGATCTGCAGCGATGGTTGTATATCTAAGATCTCAACTTGTAGTTGCCCCTACCTCACTTTGGGCAATCAATATTCCTATGGCCCGTCTCTCCACAATCATAACAACTTCTATAGAAACTCTCGTGCTCCTGGCCATGGCCCTGCTGGCCTCCGCCACCATTCCCTCAGTCCTAAAAGACCCGAGGAACAGAATGTTGCTACTGCTGTTGAGGACTCTGATGGTCCTGCCTGATCTCACCACTCTTGGGTTGGTAACCTTCGGACTTAAATCTCTTAGTCTTATTCCCCTGCCGAAAATCTCACTCATGCGACTATTATTGTGCCCTATTGACATCGTTCCCATCTACCCTGCCAGTATGATAGGTCTCACTTTCTCGTTGTGGACATGTTCAATATAGGTGGCCATACTCTCACACATAGGACACCTTTCTGTGCTATCCCACTGTCTCTGGACCCACTAGCCATGTCAGGGTGTCCTTCCCTCAGACTTGGTAGTCTTGGATCCAAATGATACCCTCATTGTCCCTTTAGTTCCGCTATCCCTATGGAAGTCGATGTTAACCTTGATGGCCCTGAATGAATCCACTGTCACTTGATAGGACTTCCAATAATCTCAATAATTTAAACGGGTCCCCCACTGGGTATAACCTCATATGGTGCTTCACTAGGACCATTTAATCCAGTATTCTCTTCAGCTAGATTCTCCAACCCTCTCGGCTCCTTACTCACGGAAACATTGATAAAAATTATAAGGACATTTTTCTCATGTCCATTTGTTACCATAGTGTATGTCGTACGCCGTTACATCGTCATTGAAGTTTAAGCTCTCATTCATGTTAAGACAGATTTGAATAATCAAGGTTCTTCAACATTCAAGCCTTGAAGAGATTAACTTTGGTAAAGTTTGATTTTAAGTTCCTTAATATTTCATTTTAAGTATTGGGATATTTTCTAAAATGTTTTTATAAACCCGAGGCAAGTTTTTTTTAAAGGAAAACGAAAGGTTTTTATTTTATTTTTTCAAAACGATCCGATATAAGGCTAAAACGAACCGGTCCAATGATCGAAGGGACTCTGTTTATTTTTTGAGACCGGACCGATCCGATGTAAAAGAAAAATGAACCAATTCGGTATCCAAACCGATTCGATATCTTTACCTGGACCGGCTCGGACCTGATTAATTTTCGAAACTGCCTTAGTTTTTTCCAAATCCTATATATACTTATTTTGGTGGTGTATTTAGTCAAGACTTTGAGAGACATTTTTTAGAGACAAAATACATCAAGTCTTCATATTTTTTAGTCTTAAAACTTATGTTTGATTCACACCAAAAATCTCAATCACTTTTGTGAATCTTTTTGGAACCCTAGAACAAAACTTTGTTATTGTTCATCTTCGTGGAGGAGAGCTCTACAACTTCTGGTTGTTTCCTATTATGGAGTGCTTGCGGTTGTTTTCTTGATGACTTGGAGCTGCGTGTTCCTGTGAGTTCGCTACGGTGGATTCAATGCTGAAGATTGGACTGCGGTTCATGTGGTGTCGCTGTGTGTGAACCATTGATGATTCTAGACTATGTGTCTATGTAGGGTTGTTGAAGTAATCTTACTGCGGATTTCATTGTAAGAGTGTAAACTGTGATTTACAATTATAGTGAAATAAAAGTTTTGCCCTTCAGGAATTTTTCCTAATTTCTGTGTGTCAGCATATTTATACCGCATGATTTAATTTTGTGATGGATTGATTTGTTTGTTCACGTAGATTCATGATTAAGGGTTGAATTAAAATTGTTTTTTTCTTTGTGCAAATTTAGACATCCAATTATATAAGTGATTGTTCAAAGATTGGAAATTTGTGAGCTCGATTGATATTGCACTTTACAAATTGGTATCAGAGCCTGTTGCACTAATTTACTATGTAGGTCCTGTAGTGCAATTTTGTGGTGGTTATTTTTGTTCATCACTTGTGTGCATTTTTTTGTTTCTCGATGGATTCTCCTTTGAATTTAAAGTTTGCCGAAAAAATTGAATTTCTTGAAAATCGTTTAAAAAATGTTTTGGAACTTTTGCAAACTACTCAAAATCATAAAGATTTCCTTCGTGAGAAACTTGTGGACTTAGACCATGATTTTAGAAAATTAGAATTTTCCAAAAAGGAGAGTGATGATAGAGTCCTATTTTTAGAAAAAGAATAGAAGGACTTAAAAAATTTTAGGGATCCCGTTTGAGCCGCCGAGGATAAAAATTAATCGATGATTTTACTGTATGTGAAAAGAATCTTAGAGATAAGTTTGTTTTAATTGAGGGTGAGCACGATAAACTGTTAAGTTTAATTGATAATTTGAAAAAGAAATCCCTATCTTTGGAAGAGTCTAATTCGTTGTTTGAGTCTAAAATTTTGGAGTTGAAAACTTATTTAAAAGACTCGAGTAGTTTGTGTAGTAGTGGTAATGGCTCTCGTGTTCAAATGATTTCATTGCTAAAGCCAAGACCATTATTTGTTTTAGAGGGTCAACCATTCCCAAGGACGTTACAAAAGGTCAACCCATAGGTGTCGTTCCACCCGTTTATATTTGTTCACATTGTGGTAAGAAAGGGAACCTTAGGCATTTCTGTTTTGATCTTCGAAAAGGTCTTAGGAAGTTTATGTCTAGTGTTTCCGTGATTACCAAAACCCCTATGCATCATTGCACACCTATTTGGGTTAGGAAATCACTTTTAGAGGCATTAGATATTAAACTAGTTGATTCTCGGTTGCTTGCACATGATTCTTCTCTTGTCATATCATATAGATGATTGTGTTTGCATTTTTGTCACACACAAGTTGTGGTTTCATGATATATATATATATATATGCTAGTGTGTTGACATGTACTTTTTGTATCATATTTTGTTTTTGAAATTTTTTGAAAAATACAAAAATAATTTATTTTGATAAAATATTTGAATAAAAAATCCAAAAAGATTTTTGTATTTTGTTTAGCACTGTTTATGAATGAACATTTAGGATGACCAAGTCACAACATCATGCCATATCCATGTGACTATTTGATACTGTTTTGAGACAATATATTATGTCATTCATGTGCTTTACAAAGTTTGGAGTCTTTGAGATGCTATAGTGTTGCTATCTAAATGTTTGACTCACTTTGTCCTTTATTGTGCACATGCACGGATTTATTTTATGTTTGTGCTTGTCTATCACATCTTGGTTGAGTGTTTCCACTTCAATTCTGTGTATACAATGAACCAAATGCGATAAAACTTGACACGAAAGTATTGCAAGTCATAACCGTTTGAGAGTTTGTGTGATTTTATTTTGAAAAACGAAAAAGGGCTCCGGAAGGTATTTTTTTTCCTTTGCGATAAAGCCACCGTCTAAATCAGACCTAGAAAAGTGAGGATTTGAAAATTATCCGCGGTCTAAAGAGGTTTAAAAGAGACTGAAAATAAAAATTTAAAGGCAATAAAAAGATACATATGGAAAATATGGGCCATTTAGCATTTAGTTTGATAACCTTAAAAGAAAAAGAAAATGATATATTATTTTTGAGGGAGTTTGGTTGGATCCTTCAAACGAGTTTGCACGTCCTTGAAAAAGTCTTGAAAAAACATTACATTATTTTGGACGTTATTGGTGTGGAAATCTCTTTGACTTTGATTTGTTGATATGATTAAGACGATATCATCTAAATTCAACAACTTTTACACTTAATAACTGTTTTGATGTTCATTCGTTAGGAATACACATATGCATCGTGCACACGTGGCATGATTGAGTTGATTTGTCTATCAAATATGTTCACACCCATGCATTCCATATCCACGATTTGGTTATCTTAGTGTAAATTCATGGTGTGCGATTTGTTTGTAACATCATTTTTGCATTTTTGTACGAAAAAATTAAAAATTCAAAAATAGTTTGTGAAGTTTTTTGAGCATATCCTGCATTGAGCACGTTTATCATATTTGTTTGCCTTGTTTACCGTGACATCCCAATTTTATTTATTTGGTTTATTCTTTTCCTTGTCTATTTCGGACAAATAAAAAGGGGGAGAAAGAATTATGATATTATGGGGGAGTTTAAGTATGGGGGATATTTGATTAGGCTTACATGTTTTATGTTTATCTCATTTCAAACTCGATACATCACGAGGTTTTTTCTTTGTCTCATGTGTGTAGGTACAATTGAAGATTTTTGGATTGCACTCCCTGATGATGACAAAGAATGTTTCGTTTGTTGAAGATTGAAATTTTTTGAAGACTTGTTATTCACCTTTTCAGTTCTGGGTCCATAGGAGGGTAGATTTGTATAGGTTATTTAATTTCACAATTCAAATGTTTTTAGTTTGTACCGGCATAGACATAGGGGAGATTTGTAAGGACATTTTTCTCATCTATATTTGTTACAATAATGTATGTCGTATGTCGTTACATCGTCATTGAAGTTAAATCTCTCATTCATGTTAAGACGGATCCAAATAATCAAGGTTCTTCAACATTCAAGCCTCGAAGAGATTAACTTTAGTAAAGTTTGATTTTAAGTTCCTTAATATTTCATTTTAAGTATTGGGATATTTTTTAAAATGTTTTTATAAACCCAAGGCAAGTTTTTTTTAAGGAAAAAGAAGGTTTTTTATTTTATTTTTCTGGATAGATCCGGTATAAGGTTAAAATGAACCGGTCCGATGACCAAAGGGACTCTGTCTATTTTTGGAGACCAGACAGATCTGGTGCAAAAGAAAAATAAACTAATCCAGTATCCAGACCGATTCGGTATATTTACCCGGACCGGTTTAGACCTAATTAATTTTCGAAACCGCCTCTGTTTTTTCCAAATCCTATATATACCTATTTCGTTCACTACACCAAAATGATAAAATTGTCACCTTTCAGCCGGCCACCCTTGTCAAGGTCATTGATCGTAACAAAAAACACGCGTTTTATGTCACGGTCATTGACCTTGACACGATCGTGACAAAGAATTGTCACGGTCATTGACCATGACAAGTCCGTGACAAATTTACTTGTCACGGACTTGTCACGGTCAATGACCTTGACACGATCGTGACAATATTTCCAGCAAAAACCCTTTCCCCCTTCTTTTTTCCCTCCCGTCGTTCCCTCCCTCTCTCTCTCTCTCTCTCTCTCTCTCTCCCTCTCTCTCTCTCTCTCTCTCTTCCATTTATATATATGTTTGTGTGTATATATATGTGTGTATGTGTGTATATATGTGCATGTGTGTGTGCGTGTGTGGGGGTGTTTGCATTTTTTTATTGACAAATTTTGTTAAATTGATCTATATTCAGTACAAATTTTGGTTTTTGGAATCATATATGCCCAAAACTTTGATCTTTGGTAATGCAATACCTAATGAATGACAAACTTAAGAGGTAACCAAAAGAAAATCAATCTAAATGCAAAGTAAAGGGATATAGCTCAAAGAAAATCAATCTAAATGCAAAAGCAATCCATATATGGCGTTTTTTCTTGACTTTATATGGTGAAATAATCACATGACTTTATATCCATCAAATAAAAGCATGAAAACTAAAAAACAACAATAAGGGTTAAAATGGCATCCGAAGTTGCTAAAAGCATGAAACATAAAATATTTTTTAAGATTTGTGGTGAATAACTAAAGTTAAAAAAAGTATTACTTTAGTCATTAAATTACTTTTTGAGTTCGGGCATTGCGCATAAATTTGTAGTAGTTGTCTTATAATAAAGATCATTTAGTCTATGTTGTTGAAAAATTTGATCAAATTAGTGAGCCCTTCATATTTTAAAAATGTTGTTTTTATTCCTATTTAACTTTTCTTTCTATACACCCCTAATTATATTTAAAGTTTAATAAAATAGGAGTTATAGAAAGAAAAGTGGGGTTTAAATAAAAACACTTTTTTTAAATTTTAGGTTCTGGTCCATAATCTTACTACTGTGTGTGGGGGATGGGGTGGGGGGTATGATTTATAAAAAGCGCAAAACAATAGTAGAAATTCAATACCTGAAATTAACATTGAGATTATTTTAAATAGATAGTCACTACTGTGTGTGTGTTTAAATTGAAAGAAGATATGGGAATTTTATTAAAGATTTTTATGGGAACTTGTTATACTAGAACTTAGATGAACACTAAGTGATGAAAATAGTCCTTAAAATTGAAAATTAAATAAAGTTTATAAAAGTAAAGATGCTGGTAATACATCAAAGATAAATTAATAAGGACTAAATAACAAAACGTGTCCAAGTGTATAACAAGAAAGAAAATGTGGTATTTAGATTGGGTAAAATTCTTAAAGTAATGTTAAGGGACTAAAAGACCCAAGAAAACTAGCCAGTAAGTCACGGACCGAAAAATTTATGACGGGTGATGAAAGCCCGTAAACATGTTGGGGTGGGGATGGGTGGGGGTGGGGTGGGGGTGGGGTATGATTTATAAAAAGCACAAAACAATAGTAGAACTCTAATACCTGAAATTAACATTGAGATTATTTTAAATAGATAGTCACTACTGTGTGTGTGTTTAAATTGAAAGAAGATATGAGAATTTAATTAAAGATTTTTATGGGAACTTGTTATACTAGAACTTAGATGAACACTAAGTGATGAAAATAGTCTTAAAATTGAAAATTAAATAAAGTTTATAAAAGTAAAGATGCTGGTAATACATCAAAGATAAATTAATAAGGACTAAATAACAAAACGTGTTCAAGTGTATAAAAAGAAAGAAAATGTGGTATTTAGATTGGGTAAAATTCTTAAAGTAATGTTAAGGGACTAAAAGACCCAAGACAACTGGTCAGTAAGTCACGGACCGAAAAATTTATGACGGGTGATGAAAGACCGTAAACATGTTGGGGTGGGGGTGGGTGGGGGTGGGGTGGGGTATGATTTATAAAAAGCACAAAACAATAGTAGAAGTCCAATACCTGAAATTAACATTGAGATTATTTTAAATAGACAGTCACTACTGTGTGTGTGTTTAAATTGAAAGAAGATATGAGAATTTTATTAAAGATTTTTATGGGAACTTGTTATACCAGAACTTAGATGAACACTAAGTGATGAAAATAGTCCTTAAAATTGAAAATTAAATAAAGTTTATAAAAGTAAAGATGCTGGTAATACATCAAAGCTAAATTAATAAGGACTAAATAACAAAACGTGTTCAAGTGTATAACAAGAAAGAAAATGTCGTATTTAGATTGGGTAAAATTCTTAAAGTAATGTTAAGGGACTAAAAGACCCAAGACAACTGGCCAGTAAGTCACGGACCGAAAAATTTATGACGGGTGATGAAAGCCTGTAAACATGTTGGGGTGGGGGTGGTTGGGGGTGGGGTGGGGGGTGGGGTATGATTTATAAAAAGCACAAAACAATAGTAGAAATTCAATACCTGAAATTAACATTGAGATTATTTTAAATAGACAGTCACTACTGTGTGTGTGTTTAAATTGAAAGAAGATATGAGAATTTTATTAAAGATTTTTATGGAAACTTGTTATACTAGAACTTAGATGAACACTAAGTGATGAAAATAGTCCTTAAATTTGAAAATTAAATAAAGTTTATAAAAGTAAAGATGCTGGTAATACATCAAAGATAAATTAATAAGGACTAAAAGAAAATGTAGTATTTTAATTGTATTGTTCCCAGTTCATATGAAAGTAGGATTGCCCCTCGTTGTAAATTAGTAAATTAATAATTGTATACTTTAGTAATTTCCGATTTCATATTGTATATCGAACAATATATATATATATATATATATAGTATGATAATTAAATGAAACATATATGAAATTCACAATATATATATACACCTGCATGTTGTTAGAAAGTCTTAAATGTAATTCTCACGTTATTATTGCCAAACCCGACTCTCTTATAAGATATGCATATTGTGATAATATTATATCTGTACTAATAACATTTTTTTACAGCAAATGTCTCCTTCAGATATTAAGGCGAAGATGATGATGCTGTTTATGATGATGTCGTCTGGGGTCGGTGGTAGTGGAGGCGACGAGGGCTCTTCCGCCCCTAGGCTCCCCAAATATGGGAAATATGGAATTACCGTCGAGAACAAATCGGAGATATTAGTGAGATCCCTCGTTCTGCTAAAGACGGTCATCGGCCCGGGGTTTATGAGTTGGAAGGAGGTGCCATATGAGCTCAAGTTAGCTGTTTGGGCGGCATTACAGGTAATATATTTATATTTATATTTATATTTATATGAATATTTCAATTTCAATTTCAATTTCAATTTCGATTTCATATTTATATTTACATTTATATTTATTCGCAACTAACATTGTATTTGTTGGACATGAACAATTCAACTTGGATCCAAAGCTACGCGATCCCGTATTGGAGCAGATTAGGGAGCAACTCAAGTCGTGGAAAAAAAAATATGCGGGCACAGTACTTTGGGAAAACACGAGAGTCGATTATCCAATGGCGTGAATCCGTCCCCCCCAAGGAGCCGATCTCATTGGCACAATGGAAGAAGTTCATTGACAATGAGATAGAGGATCGACAATTGGCATCTCGCCAATCGAGGAGGGAAAATTGGGCAAAAAAGACGTACGTGCACTACTCCGGCCGGACCTCTTATGCCGAGGTGGAGCATAGGATGCAGGTAAGATTTAATTTTTCTATAACTACAGAAATATATTATTCTTCATTATTTTACTTTGCGGGGCCGATACTAATTTTAATTTACTTTATTTTATTTCAGGGGGTAGGGAGTGGGCCAGGGGGTAAGACACATAGGTTCGATACTTATGTGGCTCTTCGGACGAAGAAGGGGAAGGACAAGGAGGTGTCCCCGAGCATCGCGGCCACGATTGTAAGTAATCCGACAGTTTAATTTTTGTTAATTACGTTATAATTTTTTAGTTTACTTATTTTACTAATCATGTGCTTCGTCGTTTCAGGCAAAGCTTAAGGAAGTGCATGAGTCGCAGTCTGATGCCGGCAAGGCATCTTTGTCCACAGACGCACTCAGCCAAGTGCTTGGCTCTGATCGCAAGGGGAGGACAAGGGGGTGAGCTCGCGGGTGGCCAAATCTAGGATCATCGGATTGGAGACGAGCGACACAGGGTTGGCTCGAACGGAGGATTCACACGACGCGAAGCTATCCCGTTTGGAGGCGACGATCCAAGATATGTACGCATTCATGAAGCGTACGTTGGGCGGAGACCGTAAAGGGAACGGGAAAGGGAAGGAGAAGGCGGTGGAGGAGGAGGTGCGGGAGGACGAGGCGCATGATGACGAGGATGTGGACCTCGATGCTTCATCACCGACAAGTTCGTACTTCGATGATCCACTTCCCTATTTGGCGCCCTTCAACAGACCAATGTCGACACCTGGTTGGCCGAACGTGTTCATATTGGACGTATTTAATGGCCAGCGGATAGGGCGGGGGTTGAGGGACCCGAATATCGTCCAGGGTGGAATAGTTCATGGACGTGCGCTTCAAGAGATGGAGTCCAGGGTGCTCGTCACACATGTCATACCCGGGAAGGAGAACTCCCTATTGTGGTTGCGCGAACAATGCGGCACGACGTATATTAGTGGGTGCGTCAATTCGTATGTCGTGTGGCATACTCACCTCCTCAGTTTTAACAATACACCAGACATGTAATGCCATTGTTTTAAGTTTGAAATGAATTATTTTAAGTTTGAATTGAATTGTTTTAAGTTTGAATTGAATTGTTTTAAGTTGTTACATTTGAATTATATCGTGATACATATTGTCTCTATTTGAATATATATATTTGCATTATCTTTAGTTTGTTTGGATATATGATGTTTGGAACAGGTGCAAATATACTGCTGGGCAGTGGCAGTGGCCATACTGCCCAACAGATTTTATTTAAATTCTGACCAGAATTGTCACGGTCAATGACCGTGACAATTTTTTTAAAAAGGGTCACGGCTTTGTCACGATTTATAACCGTGACAAACGTGTCACGGTCATTGACCGCGACACGACCGTGACACAAAACGCGAGTTTTGTGTCAAGGTCAATGACCGTGACAAAAAAAGTTGTCTCGCCTCGAAATGTCACGGTCATTGACCTTGACAAGTTGGATTTGTCAAGGTCAATGACCTTGACAATTCGGCAGATTTGGTGTAGTGGTTGGTGTATTTAGTCAAGACTTTGAGAAACATTTTTGAGAGACAAAATACACCAAGTCTTCATATTTTTGAGTCCCAAAACTCATGTTTGATTCACACCAAAAATCCCAATCACTTTTGTGAATATTTTTGGAACTAGAACAAAACTTTGTTATTGTTCATCTTTGTGGAGGAGATCTCTACAACTGCTGGCTCATGCGATTGGGGAGTGCTTGGGGTGTTCTCTTACTGACTTGGAACTGCATGTTCCTGTGAGTTCACTGTGTTGGATTCATTGCTGAAGATTGGACTGCGGTTCATGTGGTGTGACTTCGTGTGAACCATTGATGATTTTAGATTACGTGTCTATGTAGGGTTGATGAGGTAATCTTACTGCAGATTTAATTTTAAGAGTGTAAACTGTGATTTACAATTATAGTGAAATAAAGGTCTTGCCCTTTGGGGATTTTTCATGATTTCTGCGTGTCCACATATTTATACTGCATAATTTAATTTTGTGATGGATTGATTTATTTGGTCACGAAGATGCATGATTAGGGGCTGAATTATTTTTTTTTTGGTTTGTGCAAATTTAGACATTCAATTATATAAGTGATTGTTCCAAGATTGGAAATTTATGAAATCGATTGATATTGCACTTTTCATAAACTTATAAACGTACGACCTTAACGACATCGACACTAGTCATCCCAGCCGCATTTCCCATCCATTCTTGTGTATTCTGTCAACAAGTCCAGTATCGACTTATGGACCCCTTTTTATTCTCCGTATCCCTTTCGTTGGGTACAAAGTACGCTAAACAAGTGGACTTCTCTCTCACGATTGGTATCTATTTGTACCGCTTGTGATAAGTTCCGAAACAACATTTGCATCTCTGTTGGAACAATAAATGGAAGATCTTACAGTCAAACTCCACCCAAATTTCTCGTTATTAATGTATCTCTCCATGGTTCTAGTGACTGACTCCCATCATTATAGCACTACTCCTCTGAGCAAAAATAATTTTTCCTGAAATTAAATCCTGGGTGTCAATGCACTCCACCCTACGCAATTGTCTTTGGATTATCTCCTTCCATTGGCCCATCACACTTTCTCTCTTCCCCGAATCCTTACAGATGGCTCTTCGAAAAATTTCCTTCGACTCCTCCTATCGGCTTTGCTGGGTGAGTCTGAATTTGCACCACTGTTATCTACAACAGTGCTTGGGGAAACTATTGCTCTTGAGTAATTATCCTATTGTCATCTATCTGAATAATAATCATGGTGACTTCTATCATGATCACTGTTCCCAAAATACTCTATGGCTTCTTCTGAGCCTCTCCTCCTGCAGTCCTTCTAATGGTCCTCGTTGATTGTCCTATATTGTTTGGTGTACGCAGCCCAACCGAACTCTTATATAATTTGTATCAACTATACTTAATAGAAGGAGAACGTAAACATGCATGTGGAGAGGAATACAACAATCCTATTACAAGGGTCTATATCAAAGAATGCTACACTAAAATCGTAGTAAAACATAAAGATCCTAAGGACACTGGAACCTGATGCTCTGATACCATCTGTGACACCCCGCCTATTTTAACCACGGGTGATAGATCCTTCAATAAAAAATAGTAATCCCATCTGGTTCATTCTTAACATTAGTTTCGAAAAACGTTTTAATTACTAATCACCTATGTTCAATTAAGTGTTTGCCAAATTTTATCTTCATTAACAACATTCGAAAATTAAATAACATGACCAAACCATACCAAATAGTAATAATACTATGAATCCATCCCAAGATAAATAACCAAATAGATAATACCGAACAAACCATCGGTTCTCAGTACAAAATCCAACTATGTGTCTATGAATTAAAACCGAATCCAATAGTACATAGTCTGATACAACTGAATAAATGAAATGGCTGAAGGGTGACATGCCCAAATGAAATAACTGAAACAAAGTCCTACTCTTAGAATGGAACAACTGAAGCATCTAATCCAAATCCTGCAAGCATCCATAAGTGTTATAGCTATACATCCCTGAAACATATCATTAAGCTTGGCATCCCTGTGGTTGGACACTTAAAAATGATTTTTGGAAAAATAGACCAAATAGATTTAACACAGGTCAGAGCCCCAGAAAACCTTTCAAAAATATTTAGCAAGCATTTAAATCACAGTTTAAAAGCAGTTATTCATTACACATGTTAGTTCGCGCACACTCCCTTGAGTTCCTCACCTCTCATCTAATGTGCACACCTAACGTCTCCTACTTATCCCACCTAGTTATGCTACCCTGCCTAACTAGACTTCATAAGTATCGAACTAACCCCTATAAATTTTAGCTCACTCGTACCTCCCATACAGTACGCTACAATATACCTTTAATTATAATTAAGTCCTTTATTGAGTTTCTCTTTAACTCCACTCGTACCACCCATACAATACGTTATCCACTAACTAATAATTAACATTTCCCGTATGTTATTATTAAGCTATTTAGTTAACATTTTGCATATGCTATCACTAAATTATTTCATTAAGTTTCTCTACTTATTTTATACTTTATATATGCTCAATCTCTTTTTATTATTACACATAAATAGAATGAACATTTCTTTAGATATACGCTATTTGTCTTCCCTACTGTTACACATAAGTAGGATAAATCACACGATTATATATATATATATATATATATATATATATATATATATATATATATATATATATATATATATAGAGAGAGAGAGAGAGAGAGAGAGAGAGAGGTTCAAAATCGAACATTAAGAGTGAACATTTTAATGAACATTAAGGAAAAACACTCAAAACTCATTTATTTGAACTCCTATGTTGAAATTGGTTCGTGCCAGCGGCACTCGAGACCATTCCGGCCAACCCCCAACCCAACCTAACCTCACCACCCCACCACCATGGCAGCCAGGGGCAAAAGGTATGGCTGCCCTGGAAGCAGGTATGGCTGCCCTTATGGGGGTGGGTAGGTGGGAGTGGTGGGTCCTGGCCGGAATGGTCTCGGGTGCCGCTGGTGCGGACCAATTTCAACATAGGAGTTAAAATAAATGGGTTTTGAGTGTTTTTCCTTAATGTTCATTAAAATGTTCACTTTTGAACCTCTCCCTATATATATATATATACACACACACACATGTAAATACAACATCTCCCGGACTCTCCACCGTGATGCCCACTTGCGTACTATGCTATCAAGTCCAAGTACCTCTTTTACTAAATCAGTGACTACCGATTTGGAATGTCTCCTCGAACCATAAATCAAACAACACAAAATGGAGGCAAACATAGTTCCAAGCCTATAAGTCATGCACATACCTAACGTACTCCATTGATCGTTAAACTATCGTACAGCCAGATAGTCATCGTACTTAGATCCTATGTTTTGGAGCACAAATCCTGACCTCACTAGAATCATCAAGGTGGGATCGCCCTCTAAATGGAACCTCCCATAATAGTAGGCAGTGAAGGTATGTTCATATACAAAAGAAGCACATAATATGCATACACACAACCTATCCATATGTCTCATATAGGCATACACACAAACTATAAATATAATCCATATAGGTATACACCCAACCTTTCATATAGTGCGTATATGTAAACACACAGCCTAAAAACATCATCCGTATGTAATATATCTCTCTCTCGAATACTCAACGTACTATCGATTCACAATTATAACATATTATCGCATTTTCCCGATTATTATTCTCTTTCCGAAAGGCCCTAGTTACCCATTAAGTTATTTCAGTAGTTAATTCACTCATACACTACTGTTTACATCATAGGTTCACTCATACTCTCCTTGAATCCGTTCTTATTCCCTCAAACTCATTATTTTATAATTCATGTCGAATAGGTTTTTGCCTTAATTCTCTCGTTATGGATAAGCCTCTACTCCACATTAGGCCTACTATAACTCAATATATACCTCATTATAGTTTTGAGATGTCCCAAAAGTTCCCCCATTAATCATTCATAAATTCAGTGCTTAAACAAGGAAAATGGGCAATTATGGTTAATCGAATCGAGTCGTAAGTTTTATGGCCAATTAAACACACTGTAGTAAAATTTTGATTTCTCCCTCTACAAAACTCCAAATGATCTCATTCAAAGCTCATTGAAAATATAACGACATAGATCTTTCCAGACATCTATGTATCGCACTCTAATTCTAAGAACAATTAAAATGGCATACGTTTAAAGTCACATAAAAAATTCTTACAGATTGACATCTTATGTTCCTCAATTAAACCCTAAGTCATTCAAGATTCATGTTCTTCAATCAAGAATCCATCAAGATTCCACATAAATCATCAGATATATTATAATTTCATTTTATCTTCACATAGGGATTTATTCTACATGCAATCCTACACCAAATCTATTCATATAAAACCCAAGAACATAATTGAAATCATGAAATTAAAAACCCTACACTACATGGGTATTATAACTTCTTCAAAAACACGCAATATAAATACTTTCCTTGTATTTACAGGTCTGAATTCATTTTAGAATGATGAGGTTGCTCTCTCCTTCTTCCGATTTCGATTCCGGCACGTCGGTTGTGAGAATTTATGTGGAAGGCCGAGGTTTTCTTCTCTTCTTCCTATCCTATGGCCTCTCCCCTCTGAAATTTATGTTAAACCTAGCATCTTACTCAAATGGGAAGATATAAACTTTTAATTTTCTGAGTTCTTCTGACCCTAATATCCCAAATGATCAAAATGCCCTTAAATGGTACAGGGTTGGTCTAAAATTGCCTCGGGACCCAAACAATACACCCAGGTATACTATTTTGACTATTTCGACCTATTCGAAAACAACCGTGACCTTTAAATCATCACCCGAGTCACTATATACAAATATCCCATCTTGACCTCAAATTAGTCCACACGCGACTCTCAGTTGAGGTGTAATCTAATTATGTCAATATTACTCGCTACGACGTCTATTAATATCCACATTTTATTTACTACATCCTAAGTAAATCTATCTCATACTATTAATCTTATTATCTCCCAATTAATTTTTAATAGTCACATAATTATTCCATCAACAATAATCATTATCTCCAAAAAATATTTAATTCCATCAGAACATGGCACACGTGTAATTTAAAATTTACCGAATTAATTAATTTCAAATTACACAAAAATATGGGGTGTTATATTAAATCAATTCTTTTTTCAATATATATATATATATATGTGTGTGTGTGTGTGTCTGTGTGTGTGTGTGTGTATTTATGTAAAATTTAAAAAATCAATGTATTTTCTTCTTCTTTTTAGGGTTTTTGCCTAAATAATTTTTATATTTTGCTTTATAATAACCTCGTTCTTTGAAAATAGAAATAAACTTATCTAAAGACTGACCTGCCTAAATAGCTTTTCAGTTTGTTTACCATCACTGTTATACTTTATTAAAAGCTAAATGACTCGGTAAATTTAAGGATGCATATGTATACTTACCATGTGAGATATGTGTTCTCTTTTTTATTCTGAGTTATGTATATACTTATTCATTATTCCTTTGAAAAATGTTTTAAGCCATTGGTAATCTCAATATATTTGCTTTGACTATTGACTAAAGAATGGTGATATGATATTTTACAAAAAAAAAAAAACAATCAATAATCCAATTTTAATTTAACTTTTGATCAAAGGCAATTCGTTTCATCATTTCAATTGTATCACCAACATCTTGAGGATTGATTAAAAGAGAAATGCAAAGTGAAATAAGGAGTGAAAAAAATAAAGGAAATTATGATAAGAGAGAAAAGAAAAGAAAAGAAAAATATAAATAAAAGAATTCAAAAAGAGCAAAGAATTCCAAAAAAAGAAAAGAAAAAAGAAATAACTCTTCAAATATCACCCTTTCTTCAAAAATACAAAATGATTTTGATATGTTGACCGTTATCACCTGTTCATACATTTTCCATCCCAAAAAGTCCTTAAAAGACAATGGGAATATCATGATTTTACATATTAAAAAGATTAGATTTTTATATTCTTTAGAAAATATTATCCGTTCATGAGATTAGGTTTTATCATTTTATATAAATATGTTTCATCACTGATATGTGCAAGGCTAGGTTTTCAATTACATTTAATCTTTATGCCTACATATCCTTAAGTGATTCACACCAATTCAGGGTGTCATCATTTTTATAGTGTAATCCCCGACGAGAATTAAACTAGTGTGCTTCATTATAAGCATTGAGTCATTAAAAGATATCATATAATTTCACTTATAAATTTTGTGACACACACCACATAATCAGTCAATACATATAAATATCATGAATTAATTTTACATAATGGTTATAGTGAATAAACTGTTGAAGAAATCTGCTAGTCATTGCTAGTTACTCGTTAAAACTCAATATTGTGTATGGGATTTTTTTATTAGAAAATGGGTAACTAATTTGAGAAAAATCTAATGTTTGTGAGCATTATCACTGTAAACTATCCCGAGATAAAGCTCCTCCAGTAGGGTAACCTAGGGGTTGAATGGCTTGCTGCAATGGCTAAATGCAACAATGCATTTCACGAAAGAAGATCTCTATCTTTTTTATAATCCTTGAATAACATTGAAAATTTGACACGAACTAATTGACGCGACTTGAAAAGTGGGTCTCTAACACGTGTGATTACGGTTCAAGTGTAAACCGGTCGCTCAAGTAATAATTCGGTAAATCGGGTGTCGAACACAGGGACTAATGGAACCTAGTTAACAAATGCGAATTAACTAAAATATGAAAACTCTAAAAACTTTTGATTTCGACTATGTGAGAAAGATGGGATTGGAATAAGATCCACCGAACCGTCGATAATTTTGTTGGATGCAAAATTTTCAAAAGCTGTATTTATAATTAGAACAAAACATTAAAATTTTCAAAGTAATAAACATATGAGAATTTTACTCCGCACAATGTCTAGTTAATAAATAATTTAACGTGAATGACAAGATTGTCGACACGCATATTATACCCTCAAACACTCCGGTTACCTAGGGCAATGTAATACCCCGTACTTTTAAAGGTATTTAAATTGCACGGTGGATGTAATTTGGCAATTTGAGGAATTATTATGAATAGTAATTTTGGGATTAATGAGTGAAATTAAATAATTTTAATGTTATAAAGTGAATAGCAAATATTAGTTTTCGAGTGTCAGATTAATATTTACATGGATTATATTTTCTTACGAGACTAAGTATATGAGTGGATTATTTTTAATTACATGTTGCAAGTTGGGTAAAGCGACAAAGGAAATATTTTAAATTAAAAAATACGCGTATTGAACGTGTTGGGTCAAAATAGTGAATTTTAGTGAAGTGAATCGAATGGAGATTTCGACTGCGTCATTGGGTTCGGAATGGCCGAGATAGTCAAAATAGAGTACTCGGGGGTAGTATTTGGGTTCCGGACATTTTGGACTAGTAGAGACTCGTAAATGAGTACACGAGACATTTAACAATTAAGTATATACCCAATTTCGGATTTAAAGAGGTGGAAATCCTCATTTTCTCCAAATATCAGCCCTAAGAGAGAGAGAGAGAGAAGAAATAAAGAAGAGAAGAAAGAAGAAGAAAGAAAAGAGAAGAAAAGAAGAGATTTTCGGCCAAAATTCGCGGGATTCGACTCGAGGTCGTCAGATTTAATCCACGCGGCAAGTGTTTAACTTGATTTATGATTTAGTGTGTTTAATTTCTCATATTGTAGTTGATATAAAACTAAATATTTTTGTGTTGAAATTTCGTGGATCAAACGGGTTTTCGGAAGATTAAAACGGATATAACTCGATTAATACCCAATTTGAGAAACTTGAAATTTATTGAAATTAATTGTTGGATCTGGGTTATAGGATGATTAGAACTCTTTGAATGTGTGTATTTATGGTTATTTGAGGTTGAATGATGATGAGAGAGGAGATAAAAAGCTTGGAGGTGTTTTAATGGAGGTTTGGATCTTTTGGAGAAGAAGGTGAATAGTGACCAGCGTCACTTCCGGACTGTTTCGGATAGGAAAACAGCCGATTCAGTTCTTGGTCAAAACACAAAAGTTGTAGATATTTTCGATATGGTCACATGGCCACCGACCGCATATTTTTTTTTATTTTTCTGTGAAGTTTTATGATTTTTATAAAATGACAGATCGAGGGTGAAATCCCCAACTCAGAAATGCACTCGAAAATTGGAAAAATAAAAGGCTAAAATTGTTTGGAGATAAATATTTGGGGTTCCTAAAAATAGTGTGGGAACTTCTAAATATTTTTTTTAGTAACTCGTGTATTTTGGATTAGTTGAAAGTAAAATCCAAGATTTACCCAAATAGGGGTGTTCGTGAGGAATAATACTTAAAGAGATATTTAGGTGTGATTTGAATATTAAATAAGGGAATACATATTGGGGTATTTTAATTGTGTGACGGCATATATTATTGCGAATGAGAATATTCGAGGCTATTGGCTATCGCTATAAGAGTTTGGAGATTATAGCCATAAAAGATTGAGAAGAGATAAATAATATATATATCGATGTTGTTGATATAATCATTGTGCGGTGAGAAAAGCTCAGAAAATAATATATTAAAAATTGGTAAAATTGATAAATGCATAGGATACCCAAGCTATAAATATACTACGTATGGGATGTATTATATGGGCTATGAGTATGCCCTTATATTATATGTGTGTAAAAATCATGCACGCGCTACTTGCTATCACGGAGGTTATCGCGTCGGGACAGTTTTATCTCGATGGGACCTTTATGGGGGATATTGACTTGTACCCTAGAACATAGGACTCCTTGGTACAGGCTATCTGATTGATAGTCAGACGGTCCTAAGAGACGCGAGGGTATGTGCTGACCTCTTAGTGACTTGGAATTATGTTTCGCCTCCATTTGTATGTATTTTGTGTTAATACAGTTCGAGAGTGATTCCGAACTAGTATTTCCCTTAGTTTGTGTGATACGGGAACTTGATAGCAGAGTATGCCAGCACCATAGATCTTATGTGGGTTGCCGTTAGTATATATATTATATGTATGACTAATATATATACGTATATTTATATGGGAACTTTCTATTGTTATAAAAAGATGTGTATGCATGAAGAGAATAATGTGCGTATATCGAAATCTTGTTTGGTGTCCTATATGGATAACTAAGATACTTGTTGCAAAAAGTATATTGTATGTATATGAGATGAGATATAATATAACCTAACCCTTTATAAAAAGGAGAAGAATGAATAAAGTGATATACTCCTTTCGGTAGATTTATATCTGGATTTATATGAATATGGATCATAGGTTCTAATGAGAACTATCAATAAATACGGGATGGTATAAATATGGTATGTACTGAAGGCTTAATGGATCCCGATGATCAACATTGTCACGTAAGTAGTGTATCGGGGAGGGGGGTTCCTTGTTTGGATTTCGCTTCGTGAGACACCCCACGCACGAACGTAACGTAAGGTTGGGAATGGGGAGAAGTTTAGTTCTTAGTACCCAAACTGATGAGGTTTATTAGAAGATGGGTAATTACATTAGTTAGGCAGGGTAGCTTAACTAGGTTTTTTAAAATGGTATGCGCTAGTTATGCACTGTTAGAAGAGGGGTGAGGTGTATCTCATGTGAGAGCGATACCAGTTTAAATATGAGAAATAACATTTTTAAAATATGGATTTTAAGCACTTGCTAAAATGTTTTCAAAAATCGGCTCTGACCCGTTTATCTATTTTCCCTCTTGCTATATATATATATATATAGGTGTCCAGACACAGGGACGCCTGGATGATGATTCTTTCGAGTCAGACGTTTGCTGCTGCAGCTGTGCATGCAAGCAGGTTTATATTAGACGCTTCTATCATTGAGATCTAGATAGGAGTTATTGTAGAAATATACGGGCTTATGGCCCAACTGTACTCATTTATTCTTTTATCTCCTTTTAGTGCGGCATTCGATTTAATTGTATTATTGTACCGAGTGTTCGGTTATTTTATTTTATTTCATTTCAGTTGGTGCATGTATACTGTTGTAATCGTTTTATTTGAATGGTTTGATTAAAAAGATTTGTTAATTTAAAATTTTGACGCCGGACTAATAGGATATTAGTAATTAAATTAGTTTTTGACAGTGATGCTAAGAATGAACCATATGAGACTCCTGTTTTAATGTTATATAGGAGTGATCGCCTGGTATTTTATTAGGTGGGGTGTCACAGGTGGTATCAGAGCATCAGGTTCTAGTGTCCTTAGGAATCTGCGCGGACAAACTACGCTTTCAGCGTTGCTTTTGATTTGATATAGAGCCTTATGATTAGGATTGTTGATATCCTCTTATGAGATTTCGTTCTCCTGCCATTATGTAAGATTATTGTAAATCTTTTGCGCGCTCGTTCGGGATTCGTGTACTGATCGACGAAGGGCGACCATGGAAGCCCATTATGAGGGCAGCAGGAGGCGGGGCTTAGTTAGATCTATAAGTTGATGTTGGAAATGAGGACCGTGGTAAAGGTCAAATTTTCTTTGCGGCATTGTCTTGGATTGTTGCAATGAATACTATAGAATAGTAATTATAATTATCCATGCACCGCTATAGTAGAGAATGGTGCTAAACTTGAATTACCCAGTGAAGTTAGATGGGGGGAAATATTAAGAGGTCTTTGATGAAGACCGTGCATTGAAGTTGAGCTAGGTGAAAATAGTGTAATTTCACTTCTAGGAAGTCGAAGGCTCAGAAGCTTTAGCTTAGAGTTGGGTATGGAAATACCCATATGTTGAAATTTTAGGAATTGTTTTTTCACTCGTTGGATTAATGTGAAATGGTGGGAACGATGGTCACCATATATAGAGGAGCATGATATTTTGTTCATAAATTAATCTTACAAATGGTTTTAAACTGCAAATTCCCTTGATTTAGAATAAAGTGAATGCAGTTTCTAGGTTATTCACATAAGAATCGGTTAGAGACTGAATGTAAATAAAGAGTGATATGGTTAAGTGAACTTAGTACCGGAGTAAGGTTGGTACAATGGATAAAGAGGCTTCTCCAGTGTAATAAAGACTCACTAGTAAATTGGACTTACGAAGAGTGAGTTATAGTTGTTTTAGTGCAAGGTGTGAAATCTGAAAAAAAAAAAGATTTTTTTTTTTAAAGTTTTGAGACTTTGTGATTTTCAAGAGTCTAATGGAATAAAGACTCTTGGGCTTCGAATTGGAATTTCATATGTAATTGGGATACAAGATAGTTGTGATAAGATTAATATTTATTCATATTATAAGTAAGTGAATACTTATGGGAATTAAATCGAATATGTATATTCGGGAAATACGGGCTAATGTTATGAGAGATATACACGATTAGCCGGATTATATTGTGTGTGTATATATATATATATGTGCGATTGATATATTTATGTGAAGCATACCCCTCTAGTGCTATCATGGGAAGTTATGCATTTTGGGTGAGGCCCCTGGCTTGAGGAGCAGGGAGCGTATAGTCCCCAGGTCATAGTGTCCATTTTATATTGTGTGATTTTATCAGGAATGAGACGTGGTGGGTATGTTTCGTTCTCATTTTTGAGGAGGAACTATGATCGCTTCCCATTCGTTGTGATTTGATTTTTACCAAGTCG
Organism: Sambucus nigra; assembly: GCA_949130495.1. NCBI lineage: Eukaryota > Viridiplantae > Streptophyta > Magnoliopsida > Dipsacales > Adoxaceae > Sambucus > Sambucus nigra. Next base: position 443,581,943 of record OX422222.1, on the reverse strand, counting down.
GTGTGATAGTCCGACCGCTGGTACCCAGGATGATGTGTGAGTAATTCCCTGGAAGATAATAGCATTGAGAGACTGCATCCATTGAGTTATAGCTCTGAGGGATGGTTATTATACTTATATAGTGTGTGATATATAAGTATGGATATACTTGATGTGTATACTATAATGTATATATATTTATATAAGATGTGAAACATATATATACGGACATAATAAAGCATGGAATGCGAGATAAATGCTGGATGAGCTCTCCTTGATTACTTGTTTAGATGAAACTTCGATGAGGAGATGTTTCATTACCATGATTTGAGTGCATGGGGACCTTATAGATATAATTTAAGGTATGCAGGCTTTATTGTTGAGCTGTGAGTTTAAGCTCGTTGTTGTTTGCGCTAAGGACTTAGTGTTAGTACCAGCGCTTGGTGGTGTGGCTCCTAGAAAGAATTAAGAGTTCTGACCACATTTTTATCAATAGGAAAGATGGGATTATTCGAGTGGCTTATTTGAACTAGCAGATCTCCACGACCGACAAAGTTAAGTAATAGTGTATAGGAGGGGTTCCTTGTTTCGATTTCGCTTGCGAGACGCTCCACGCACGAACCTTAACAATGTCGGGAGTGGAGAGATGTTATAGAATGCAAGGATGTTGGTTTTGACGATAAGTCACCTAGTGTAGAGAAAACACTATAGAGTGAGAGCCGTTTGCTGATTGTATAATTATATAGAGATATACGTGCTACGGAGAAGCACTAAAATTATTCTCTCACCGCAAGTATGTGGGTGAGTTAAGGTGAAGGAAATCGATTTGAGACGTATATACAGGCCTTGAATAGAAGGAAAATTCAGAGGAAATACGTTTTGGGTATAATGTTCGTATCACTTTTGCAGAGAGTAGGTGCCCGATTAGTTCCCGTTGAAGTCCCTTGGACCGTTATATCTCGATGACCGAAGATGCGAGGGAGTAGTGTAATGGGAGGGTTCGTTGTTCGGATTTCTCTTTGCGAGACGTCCCACGCACGAAACTGAAAAAATGTCGGAAGTCGAGAGAGGTCTTGGGCACTAGGGAAATAATTAGAATAATACTCATATTACGTGTATTAGAAGCACCTTAATCTTAAGATTACCACGAAGTAAGTGCAATAAGGCACTGATACAGGAAGACTATTATGAGATAACCACAAGAATGTTGATGGGATAATTTTAAGAAGGATTGAATTTCTAGGTATCGAGAGAATTAAATTTCGAATTATTGGGGTTAAGGGATACCCAGGTGTTAGTACCAGGCCAATGAAATGAGGCCCATTATTTAGAGTGAGTGTGATATATCAAAACATTTGCAATGGTGGTGCATATATGCACGGATGATAGGGAGTATGGGGTACCCTAATTAGTAAATCCCAAAAATTTCCGAGATGGAAGGACGTGAAAATAAATATGTATAATATATGCCTGAAGGGCGGCTATAAAGAAGGTTAAACGGTATAGTGTATTGAATGTCATGCGAGAACGACGATAATGCAAACATTTATGTCCAACGAGAGCTAACACACCCGAGATGGGATTGAAAGGCTGTGGAAAGTCATTTAAAAAGGTGCCTCTTAATGAAAAGGTTACCTAATTTATTGTGAGAAAGTAGAGCGGAGTCTTACTCAAACGAGTATTGATGAGTGGCTTGCGCGTGACTGTATGGCTAGCATACTCCAAGTAAAGAAGGAAGGTATGTAGTACCAAATTTTGGAAGAGTATATTAGAATTAATACTTTAATTATTAGGTATAGGGAATTTTCCTTGTAGATTATAAAAGAGATAGCGATGAGAATAAAATACATATGAGAAGTGTATAATTAGTTTGCGAATATGCCTATGAATCTTAATAGGATGTGTGTATGCCTATTATGTGATATTATTATTAAGAGCACTAATGGGTGATAACCCGGGGGTGCAAGAACATTATTGATTAAGTGCGCTAATGGGTGTTAACCCGAGGGTGCAGGATTAATATATATATGTATAGGGCTGATGTGACTATATGTGTATATATAAGGATTTGCGAATATTTCTACTGTGTGAGACTAGTAGATATGGTATTAATAATAAATACTTTGCGCTAAGTGGTCTTAATAAAAGGGTGCAAGATTAGTGTAAATATATAAAGATGATGAGACTATATATATATGAGCATACACCTTGAGATGGGTGGAATATAGTGGGAGACCATTGTATTAGGCTTTATCTAAATTTGGTTACGCTAGGATGTAATGTATATACCGATCCTAGAGTAGTGGTACAGGCTATATCTGAATTTCGAGGTTGAAATTCTGTTGTAAGGGGGGAAGTATGTAATACCCCGTACTTTTAAAGGTATTTAAATTGCACGGTGGATGTAATTTGGCAATTTGAGGAATTATTGTGAATAGTAATTTTGGGATTAATGAGTGAAATTAAATAATTTTAATGTTATAAAGTGAATAGTAAATATTAGTTTTTGAGTGTCAGATTAATATTTACATGGATTATATTTTCTTACGAGACTAAGTATATGAGTGGATTATTTTTAATTACATGTCGCAAGTTGGGTAAAGCGACAAAGGAAATATTTTAAATTAAAAAATACGCATATTGAACGTGTTGGGTCAAAATAGTGAATTTTAGTTAAGTGACTCAGATGGAGATTTTGACTGCGCCATCGGGTTCGGAATGGCCGAGATAGTCAAAATAGAGTACTCGGTGGTAGTATTTGGGTTCCGGACATTTTTGGACTAGTAGGGACTCATAAATGAGTACATGAGTCATTTAACAATTGGGTATATACCCAATTTCGGATTTAAAGAGGTGGAAGTCCTCATTTTCCCCAAATATCGGCCCTAAGAGAGAGAGAGAAGAGAGAAAGAAGAGAAGAAAGAAGAAGAAAGAAAAGAGAAGAAAAGAAGAGATTTTCAGCCAAAATTCGTGGGATTCGACTCGGGGTCGTCGGATTTAATCCACGAGTCAAGTGTTTAACTTGCTTTATGATTTAGTGTGTTTAATTTATCATATTGTAGTTGGTATAAAACTAAATATTTTTGGGTTGAAATTTCGTGGATCAAACGGGTTTTCGGAAGATTAAAACGGATATAACTCGATTAATACCCAATTTGAGAAACATGAAATTTATTGAAATTAATTATTGGATCTGGGTTCTAGGATGATTAGAACCCTTTGAATGTATGTATTTATGGTTATTTGAGATAGAATGATGATGAGAGTGGAGATAAAAAGTTTGGAGGTGTTTTAATGGAGGTTTGGATTTTTTGGAGAAGAAGGTGAATAGTGACCAGTGTCACTTCCGGACTATTTCGGATAGGAAAACAGCCGATTCAGCTCTTGATCAAACACAAAAGTTTTAGATCTTTTTGATACAGTCGCGTGGGCAGCGACCGCATATTTTTCTGACTTTTCTGTGAATTGTTATGATTTTCATAAAATGACAGATTCAAGGTGAAATCACCAACTTGGAAATGCACTCGAAAATTGGAAAAATTAAAGGCTAAAATTATTTGGAGATAAATATTTGGGGTTCCTAAAAATAGTGTGGCAATTTCTAAATATATTTTTTAGTAAGGCGTGTATTTTGGATTAGTCGAAAGTAAAATCCAAGATTTACCCAAATAGGGGTGTTCGTGAGGAATAATACTTAAAGAGATATTTAGGTGTGATTTGAATATTAAATAAGGGAATACATATTGAGGTATTTTAATTGTGTGACAGCTTATATTATTGCGAATGAGTATATTCGAGGCTATTGTCTATCGCGATAAGAGTTTGGAGATTATAGCCATAAAAGATTGAGAAGAGATAAATAATATATATATCGATGTTGTTGATATAATCATTGTGTGGTGAGAAAAACTTAGAAAATAATATATTAAAAATTGGTAAAATTGATAAATTCATAGGATATCCAAGATATAAATATACTATGTATGGGATGTATTATATGGGCTATGAGTATGCCCTTATATTGTATGTGTGTAAAAATCATGCCCGCGCTACTTGCTACCACGGAGGTTACCGCGTCGGGACAATCTTATCTCGATGGGACCTTTATGGGGGATATTGATTTGTACCCTAGAACATAGGACTCCTTGGTACAGGCTATCTGATTGATAGTCAGACGGTCCTAAGAGACATGAGGGTATGTGCCGACCTCTTAGTGACTTGGAACTATGTTTCGCCTCCATTTGTATGTATTTTGTGTTAATACAGTTCGAGAGTGATTCCGAACTAGTATTTCCCTTAATTTGTGTGATACGGGAACTTGATAGCAGAGTATGCCAGCACCATAGATCTTATGTGGGGTGCCGTTAGTATATATATTATATGTGTGACTAATATATATATGTATATTTATATGGGAACTTTCTATTGTTATAAAAATTGATGTGTATGCATGAAGAGAATAATGTGCGTATATCGAAATCTTGTTTGGTGTCCTATATGGATAACTAAGATACTTGTTGCGAAAAGTATATTGTATGTATATGAGATGAGATATAATATAACCTAACCCATTATAAAATGGAGAAGAATGAATAAAGTGATATACTCCTTTCGGTAGATTTATATCTGGATTTATATGAATATGGATCATAGGTTCTAATGAGAACTATCAATAAATACGGGATGGTATAAATATGGTATGTACTGAAGGCTTAATGGATCCCGATGATCAACATTGTCACTTAAGTAGTGTATCGGGGGGAGGGGGGTTCCTTGTTTGGATTTCGCTTCGTGAGACACCCCACGCACGAACGTAACGTAGTGTTGGGAATGGAGAGAAGTTTAGTCCTTAGTACCCGAATTGATGAGGTTTATTAGAATATGGTTAATTACATTAGTTAGACAGGGTAGCTTAACTAGGTTTTTTAAAATGGTATGCGCTAGTTGTTCACTGTTAGAAGAGGGGTGAGGTGTATCTCACGTGAGAGCGATACCAGTTTAAATATGAGAAATAACATATTTTAAAATATGGATTTTAAGCACTTGCTAAAATGTTTTAAAAAATCGGGCTCTGCCCCGTTTATCTATTTTTCCTCTTGCTATATCTATATATATATATAGGTGTCCAGACACAGGGACGCCTGGATGATGATTCTTTCAAGTCTGACGTTTGTTGCAGCAGTTGTGGATGCAAGCATGTTTATATTAGACGCTTCTATCATTGAGATCTAGATAGGAGTTATTATAGAAACATTTGGTCTTATGGCCCAACTGTACTCATTTATTCTTTTATCGCCTTTTAGTGCGGCATTCGATTTGGTTTTATTATTGTATCGAGTGTTCGGTTATTTTATTTTATTTCATTTCAGTTTTTGCATGTAAACTGTTGTAATTGTTTTATTTGAATGGTTTGGTTAAAAAGATTTATTAATTTAAAATTTTGATGCCGGACTAATAGGATTTTAGTAATTAAATTGGTTTTTGACAGTGATGCTAAGAATGAACCGTATGAGACTCCTGTTTTATTGTTATATAGGAGTGATCGCCCGATATTTTATTAGGCGGGGTGTCACAGGCAAACGAAGTTAAGAGACCTCTAATACTTGTTTCGATAAAATCTTAAACTAACGAATTATCTATACAACTTCATCTAATTTTATATCCAACTTATTAACTAAGGCTGGGTTCACATAGCCCAACCCTCTAAATATCTAGCCGAACATGATATTATAAATCTCTACATAAGAAACCATTAACATGCATGATATCATAATGAAACAATAATGAAAGTGCTAGAATTTAAGGTTACCAAGATAGAAGAACATAAACATGCAAGAAAAAATCAGAGGCTTGAAGAAGAACCGCAAAAGATTTTGAATTAAAGGTTCAAAACTTGTAAAGTATTCTCCTACATGTTCATCATTAATTAGGAAGTTTTAGATGAATGAAATCAATGAGAAAAGAACCCTAATGACTAAGTCCCGTTTTTGTTGTCCCAAAATTGTAAATTGACTCATTAATAAATTGGTTCATTTATAAGTTGACCCATTAATTGTGTTTTATTTCATTAATGAAATGATTCATTAATTGCCCCATTTTATCTTAGGTGTAAAATCTGAAATTAGATCATTTCACAAAAAATGTGAAATGCATCCATTTGAAATAGTAGTCACTTTAGTGCTTGATTTTATCTTTCTTTTCCTCCCTTCCTCCCTCCCCCTGCCCTCTCTCTTAATTTGTTTTTATCGTTTTTCTCTCATAGAACATTAACATCAATTTCAAATACCAAACATCACATAAAATTATATTTAAACTTATTTCAAATCCAATAATTTATAATTCACTAATTCACAATGAACCGATTTACATAATCAAACAATTTACGTAACCAAACCGGGCCTAAATATATAGGTTAGAAGTCATTTGGAAGAGTCCCTCAACTCTAAAATTCTTTTGGCTAAAAGATAAGGCCAAAATAAAAATCCAGCTTCAGATAAATTTGTCATGATTTTAAAGTGTGACTAAATTTTTGTCACGGTTATGGGTTGTGACTAAACCGGTTCGGGGTTTGATTAAAAAATCTTGTTGCATTGGCTTGCTTATTCTCTTTTTTTTTGGATTTCTTTCTCAACTTTAAATGACCATAGCTTCTTCACCGTAGTTGGTTTTGACGTGTTATTTTTCCAGTATTCTTATAACTTCAAGCTATTCAACTTTCTAGTTGGCCCCACATCAGGAGTAAGGCTACAAAAATACTCTTCAACTTCCTTTTCTTGCATTTCTTTCACTGTTTCAACGTTTCTCTTCCATCCACTTGCACGAAATACCTGTAAAACCCAAGAAAAATATACAAACCACAAAATACTTGCCAAAAAGTCTTAGTAGCATAAATATGAGATAAATCCAAGTTAATTACAATGGACGAGATCATAAAAGACCGGAATTAAGGGGATAAATGTGAAATATTTATACCTTATCGCAAATCTTTTACTACTTCGCTAGAGGCTATCAACACGCTAGTTATGGGGTGTGATTTGTGTCAAATATATTTATTTCGTTACCTTTAGTATAATTGCAGTCCCAAATTCATTAAAATTCAGATTTTATACTCAGTTTCTATATAAACTTAAATACTCATGGTTAATTACTTGTATAAGGTTTATTTGAGTATTTACGAGTTTTTGGAAGCTAATGTTGATGTTAGGATGCATTGGGAGCAAAAAATGTTCACGTATACACTTTTAGGTGAAAATTGTAATTTTAGATGAAAAAATTCGGGCTCGAACTCTTTGTGAAAGTTGATGACCTTAAAACATGGAAGTCTGGGTTCAAGCGATGCATCAATCCGATCTCAAATAATGAAGTTACAAAGAGTCAGTTTGAATTTGGAAAAAATCAAAAGTCAAAGATTTTAGTCAATAAAAACGTCAAACCTTACAACCTGAACTATGTTGGAATTTTGTTGATCTCGAAACAAGGAACATACCGCTTCAACGACACACAAATCCGAGGTCAGACGAAGAAGTTACAAGCTTTGGGGTGAAAATGTAATTATGGAAAATGGGTTGAGCGAATCGGAGCACGTGGCAGTGCCAGATCATGCCACTTAGTGACAATAGATGATGACACTTGGCGCCAATAGATCATGACACTTGACGCATTAGGATGATGACATGTGTCACCACTTGATGATTATATGTGTCATCATTAGATCATGATAATACATATGGAACCGCATGATGCTAGTACATGGCACCATATGGAGGTGCATGATCATGAGATGGGGAGCCGTTGCTACTTCTTAGAAATAAATGGGACTCGGGAGAGTTGAACAGAGGGCCTCCCCCTCCCCCTTCCCTTCCTTAACCACCAAATCAAACATCTCATAATGGTATTTTAGTGTAGTTTAGTTAACTTTTAGTTTTGCAACTTGTGATGTTGAAGTTGCAAGGTTATATGTTCTTAGTTTAATTCGTAGAATACACACACACACACAATCCAATTTTAATATTAGCTATAAAGTGATATTCTCCAGTTTCAATATAAAAGCAGATTCACAAGTTCGCAAGAACAAATTTCAATTAATGCAATGGGATTGATGACTTGACTAATTAAAATAAAATTATTCCAATTTTATTCATTTTATCCTAAGCATACATCTAGGTGATTTAATAAAGTGAAATGCGAAAATCCCAACCACAACACGCTGATGTACGAGGAAAACCCAAATGGGAAAAACCTCGGACGGCTGGGCCTAGACAAAATCCACTACAAAATAGGTTTTACAAGAGACTCAAAAGACTTACAGACATTGATTCACTCAAGACTTGCTTATGACGTCCTCAACCTCTAAATTTGTAGTACGTGAAACTCCAACGCGTTGCTCGAAACTCCTCGTGTCGCGGTATCCGCCGAAGCCCAAAACCACCGTCTCCTCAAAGCTTGAATGCAGAGATCCACCGCAAACTTGCTTGTTCAATGTCAATTTGATTGAAGGGGTTTTGTTTCAAAAGATGATAAAAGTGTTGGATATAATTTTTACCAAAAGGAGGGAAGTTATGGAAAAAGCTTTCAAGATAATAATGAACTTCCTTCCCCTTTGAAACTGATTTTCATCCATATAATATAACTGAAAAAGTAGTGGACAAAAACAGTTATGGGAAAAAACTGCTTAAGAAATAATTTTAAAAAATCAGACCTGTCAGAACTCGTTCGAACGAGGTCGTTCGAACGACTTCTCATTCGAACGAGTTATCTAACGAAGTTCAAGTTTTGAATTAGAAAGGTCGTTAGAAACCTCATTTGAATGAGGTCGTTCGAACGACCTTTCTAACGAAGTTCCAGTATAGCCTGGGGAAAGTCGTTAGATCCAGGTCATTCGAACAACCTGGATAAACTTTGAACGAGATTTTATATTTTGCACAAATTTGTTCAAATTTATTTCAAAGATTTTTCTTTATGAAAATTACTTATTTACGAACATTTTCCTATATGAAATTTTCTTGATTAGACAAAATACTCCAACACATAAAATTTATTTTTCTCATATACCTTTGTAGGATAGCTAGCATGGCATGAATATTGATGACGCATGAACTTTGGATGCGATGCTTGAATCTTTACGTTGAATGATGCTCAATGCAGAATGAACCATAATTGTTTTGTCCAACGGAATATAACCAATATAACAAATGACTCGATTGGAAATTTGTCCTTAAAAATCTCCCCCTTTGGCTATTCCGGGACAAAACAGAATAATTAAAAATAAATAAAAGACAGAATTAGCTAAGCCAGTCGTCAAGCCGTTTCTAAGGCCCATCCCAAAAACCTCAAAAAAATACAGACTCAAAGACAAGACTGACGAGCTGCAAAGAAGTAGGAGATGTATCCTACACACATGAAACAACAAATTCATAAATGCACCGGGAAGTAGAGAATGAAGTATATATAGAACTACGTGTTAGCATATGTTTTGAATGATAAATGAAAGTCTCAATATTCAATATTCAATATTAATATTGAAATCAATATTAAATCCAATTAATTTATTCAACTCCCCTTAAATATGAATTCTCCCCCTAAATGTGAATTCCCATTAATTAAGGTTTCTCCCCCTTTTTGCCCGGAAAAGACAAAGGGATAAGGGGCCTGCATGATAAAGGATAATAGGCAACAAAGCAGGAAATAAGAAGAAATATGAAGGACAGGGAAATAATGAGGATGCATTAAGTTAGGGGAAAGAGGAAATAGTTAAGGTTCATACAAGAAAGTACCCAAACCAAATGAAAACAATACAAGAAATAAAAGAACCACTCATCCTCACAAAAATAAGTAAACAGGAAATGAACAAATCACATCAAGAGGCAGGAGCATCAGGTGGAGTATCATTAGGAAGAGAGCTGGTGCCGGAAGAGCCTGCCCCGTGGCGCATCTCCATAAGGCGAATGGCATCAAGATGCGCTAAAAGGAGAGAGTCTCGACGAGACTGGGCTGCATCTCGACGCGCTTGTGCCTCCTCCCGGGCTGCATCTCGACGCGCTTGGGCCTCCTCCCGGCGAGCGTGTGGCTCGCAGTCCTGCTGCATAGAAAGTAAAAGCTCTTGCATAAGCGCTCGGTCTTGACATCGATCCTCCTGAATATGTTCAACCTGAGAACGGACAAACAAAAAATTCTTCAACTCGACGGGTGCGGGAATATGGGAAGGGGATGGGTGATGGATAGAGCGGGAGGGGGCGGGACAACTGGGGGCAGGGTGAGAGGAAGTGACGGAGTGAGAAGAGGTGGAGGGGGTGAGGTGAGGAGTGTCCGGTGGAAAATGACCACGAGAACGACTGGCCGAGGACATGTCAATGATTTGATATTTAGTGACGGGGATATCGGTGGAGATGCGGGGGCAGCCGGCGACAAGACAAAAACGGGTAATAATGGCTGCAAAAGGGAGGGCTTGGCGAGCGGGACTAGAGGGGAGGATCCTAACAGTCCGAATGACAATAAAAAGGTAGGCAGGGAGGTCGATGTGAGCCCAAATGCTAATAGAAAACATAAGGTCCACGTGCTGTTTAGTTATTTGGGTTGTGTTGGCACGTGGAAGAAGACAGGCACATACGATCCAATTAAGGACCATAAAGTCAGGATGTAAATGTTTATGGAATATGGTGACAGTGCCCAGAGGGAGGAACCTAAAAACACTGTTTAGGACAAGAGAGGGATCGGGATGTGTATCAGATGTCCAAGGGAATGGGGGATTAGTGACCCGGGGGAGGAGGATGAGTTGAGCTATCGAGTCGGGAGAGACAATAATCTCCCTACCGCGCACCCTAGAATAAAGGTGATTATTCTTATCGTGCATCCCAAAATAAAATTCCCGAACAAGGTCGGGAAAAACGGAATCCGTGAGAGAGAAGAGAGGGTCCCATCCTAAATCTGAAATCCACGAATGCACAGTAGTGCCGTGGAGAGAGTGGAGATTAATAATTTTCTCCCTAACGATAGAGCGAGTAACGAAACCTTGGGTGTGATAAAGAGTGTGTTTGGAAAGGGTCCGCCAACGCAGCCTAAGGTCAGGAATAGCTGCATTGGCACGGGTTTCCTCATCAGAGGACGAGGATCGTTCCTCGGGGGAATTGCTTAAACGGCGTTGGCGACGGTTACGGGCCATGGTAAACGCTAAGGAAACTAGAACCCACCCGAACAAAGTCCAACCAAACCACCAGACACCAACAATCCAACAACCAATCAGAATAATCCCATCCTACGTTAGGAATAAAAGAAAATTAATAAAAATTGATTAAGATAAATTCCATGAAAGTAACTGAAATTTAATTTGAGAAAAATAATATCATCATGGAATATATTTTAATCAGGGGCAACACAAACAAATACATAAATTAAGATAGCCCCCCCCCCCCCCCCCCCCCCAAAAAAAAAAAAAAAATTAAAAAAATTTGTAGAGATATACACACATTCATATATATAAATGCTGGGAAAAGGAGGAAATCGATTAGATTTTGAGTATAAGACCCAACAGTATATATATATATATATATATATATATATATATATATATATATATATATATATATATATATATATATATATATATAAAACCCGTGAAATCCAAAGCCCCCAAAATCAAACCTTGACATGTCAAAGGTGAGCGGCTGAACCACCATAACCACGTAAACAACAGAACCATCATAACCACGTAAATATGCTTACACGTAAACAAAAGAACCACCATAACCACTACAAATAACCCCAACACACCACCACCGACACTCTTACAGAATGATCAAATCCTCCATCAGAAGAAGAACAAAAAATCAAATAAAGAAGAACAGTAAGAAGAAAGATGAAAATAGTTTGGGTAGTTTCCATCTTTCTCCAGAAGCTACCAGAAATTGGAAATAATATACACCCATACCCCGAAAGCTATAATTTAAATTAGAGATAGAGTTTACCGTAGAGATCCACGATTCCCGAACCTAAGAAGCAAAAAAATCGAACATAATAATATGAGATGAAAGAGGGGGGTTATTTTCTTGGATGAGAAAAATTAACAATATTACGCAACGGTTTGTGCAATGGGGAGAAATAGGGTTGTGCATTGGGGAGTGTGAAAGAAAGAGTGATGGAGAGTTTGAGTGAGAGAGAGTTTGAATTAATGTTAAAATGTCAGATGGATCGGCTCTGATAGCGTGTAAATCTTCTAAAAATTTCCTTTCCAATGTTGTGTAGAGTTGATTAAGTCTCATTTCAGTCGTGCATTTGATGCCTTGTTGGTTTTAATCTCAACCACAAAGTATGTCCCCAACTTATGAAACAGTGAAAACACCATTCCTCTTTATTATATATATATATATATATATATATATATATATATCGAGAGAGAGAGCAAAAAATACCTTGAAGAGAAGATGGAAACAATAAGCACAAATCTGCAGATCAAATGTTGGATGAAATAAGGTTTTATGGAGGTTGAAATCGTGGGAAGAGGAAGATAGTGGGTGATAGGGAAAATGGAAAATGGAAAATCGTGGGAGATAGAGGAAAGAGAGTGGAAAATGGAAGATGTGGGAGAGAGAAGATATGGGAAAGAGGGGTTTTGGGAAACGTGGAGAGTGGATAGAGAGAGGTGGCAGTTTTGGGAAGAGGAACTGCACGATTTAAACGCAAGTCATTCGAACGAGTGATGTCGTTCGAATGAGGTATTTCGAACGAAGTCACAGTAGGGCTTCGTTAGATAACTCGTTAGAAGTTCGTTCCAACGAACTTTGTTGTTGGAACGACATTTTGAACGAAGTGACATAATAAGGGTTATAGATGTCATTAGAAATCTCGTTCGAACGAGAATTTCTGACGAAAACCAACAATTTTTAAATAAAAATAACTTAAAATAGGGTTAAAAATGGCATAATATCAGGAATTGGGAAGGCCAGAACAATGCCAAAATGTAGATTTTAATAATCTTAGCTTGTGGCAACATATCCAAATAGTGGGAGCGAGAATGTAGGGGTGTGAACAATACGAGTGAGAGTTTTTAGCCACAACAATGTACAAGTGTGTAATGCCAAACAATATATACGCGCAATATTCACTCATATTAGCCTTGTGTCAAAAAGGAAATATTATTGAACACTTAAACACGAATGTAACAAACATACAAAATAGATGATTCTCTCGCCAATAATGTCACAATGAGAAAGCAATAAATCGATGAAATGTGCATGCCCATTGATCTTCAACTTATATCTCCCATGAGCAACAATAGATTGAGACTAAACTTTTTGAAGAATCAATCAAGCCTATTATTTTGGCCTTGGCATTATATATCATTTTCAATGCTTCTATTTTAGCCGCACAACTGAGAATGCAAATGGTGGCTATTCACGCAAAAACTTTTATGTTTTTCGCAGCCCGAGTCCATTGCTTGAAACGGAAACCAACCGGAAGAATATAATCATTTTGTTTCAATCCGGGCAACGGATGATCATGTACAATTTCGATTGCTTATAAGGGATGTGACAGGATTGAGAAGACAACACCAAATCTCACTTTGCAAGAACAATGTGAATAATATATTCGTAATATTTCGTGTACGGTGTGTGCAAAAGGCAAAGATGTGAGGAAATCACAAAATTATATATCATAAAAGAGCGTTATTGTGCACAAGATAAACAAGATATGCATTAACTACTCATTAAAAGCCACGTGAACATGGAAAAAGATAGGGATCCGAATACATCGACCACAAAGCGATATGGACAAAAATTTTGAAAGCTTTTCTAACCATTCCCGTTTTCCTTGAAAAATAAAAGATAAAATATTTTTGAGATTTTGAATAAAATATATACAAAGGAAATCTAGTTCATAGGTATAAAAATATACAAGAGAAGCAACCTAAACTAGATAAACGGCTTCGATCTCAATCAATGGAGCAAACCCCAATTGATTTCCTAAGGTTTTCAAACCTAAGGGCATCTAGAGGTTTAGTAAAGATATCGGCCAATTGTTGATCGGTAGGAACGAAGCTTAGAGAAATAATTTTCTCTTCAACCAAGTCACGAATGAAATGTTCACGGATCTTAATATGCTTGGTTCTAGAATGTTGAATGAGATTACGGGAAATATGAATTGCACTAGTATTGCCACAATATATAGTCATAGTGCCTTGGGAAATACCGTAATCTTCCAATATTTGTTTCATCCAAATGAGTTGAGTGCAACAACTCTTGGCGGCAATGTATTCGGCCTCCGCCGTGGACAAAGAAATATAATTTTGTTTCTTGCTCATCCATGAGACAAGTGCACTTCCAAAATAAAAACAACCGCCGAAGTACTTTTACATCCATCAACATCTCCTGCCCAATCGGCGTCTTAATATGCCGATAGACAATCATTGGTGTCAAAAGAGTACCAAATGCCAAAAGACAGGGTCCCACTAACATATTTGATGATACGTTTGATAGCAAGTAAATGAGACTCTTTTGGAACGTCTTGATAACGAGCACAAACTCCTACACTAAAGGAAATGTCCGGACGGCTAGCAGTTAGGTAAAGTAAACTACCTATCATACTTATAAAAAGAGTATGCTCTACATCCTTTCCGTCGGTATCCTTACTAAGTTTAATAGAAGAACTCATAGGAGTACGAGCATGTTTAGCGGATTCGAGTTTAAATTTCTTAACGAGGTCTTTAGCATACTTAGTTTGGGACAAAAATATCCCACTTTTGAGTTGACGAACTTGAAGACCTAGAAAGAAAGTAAGTTCACCGACCATACTCATCTCAAATTCATTGTGCATTTCTTTTGAAAAAATTTGAGTATGTTTATCACACGTAGACCCAAACACTATGTCGTCGCCATAAACTTGAGCAACTAGGATACCTTTTTCATCACGGCGAATGAAAAGTGACATATCTACTCCCCTCTCAAAAAGCCACGAGAAAGGAGATAAGAGGTGAGTCTTTCATACCAAGCACGGGGTGCTTGTTTCAAACCATATAGAGCTTTCTTTAGGAAGAAGACATAAGTAGGATGTTTTGGGTCCTCAAACCCTTTTGGTTGTTCAACATAGACTTCCTCTTGAATAATACCATTTAAAAAAGAACTTTTTACATCCATTTGATATAATTTAAATTGAAGGTGACATGATATGGCAGGTAAAAGGCGAACCGATTCTAACCTAGCAACAGGAGCAAAAGTTTCTTCAAAGCCAACACCTTCTATTTGGGTATATCCTTGAGCAACTAATCTAGCTTTATTTCTAACAATGACACCATTTTCATCCATTTTATTTTTGAATATCCATTTAGTGCCAATGACATTGGTATTAGAAGGCCTAGGGACTAATTCCCAAACATCATTTTTATTAAATTGAAACAGTTCTTCTTGCATAGCATTAATCCAATGTTCATCTTTTAATGATTCTTTAAAGTTTTTAGGTTCAATTTTAGAAGTATAGCATAGATAGGTAACTTTATTTTCTAATTGCGCCCTAGTCTTGACACCTACCTCGGGATCTCCTATAATTTTTGAAGTGTCATGACTTTTACACACCCAAGGAGTAACTTCCTTTTTCTCGGTAGTTGGAACAACCAAATAATTTTGAGATTCAATACTTTCAACATTTGACACAACATCACACTCACATGACAAATCTTCCTCATTATCAATAGATGTGGCCGGAGCATTATCTTTTATGACAACATTAATGGATTCCATTACTTTAGAGTTACTTAAGTTGAAAACTCTAAAAGCTCTACTATTTTTAGAATATCCTAGGAAAATACCTTCATCACTCCTTGAGTCAAATTTGCCTAGAAGTTCTCTATCTCGAAGAATACAGCATGGACTTCCAAACACTCTAAAATAGGATAAATTAGGTTTCTTACCCAACCACAATTCATAAGGAGTTTTATTAGTGTTAGGACGCAAATAAACTCTATTTACTGTGTGACATGCAGTGTTAACCGCTTCGGCCCAAAACCTACGGGGCACATTTCTTCCTAGGAGCATAGATCTTGCCATTTCTTGGATCGTTCAATTTTTTCGTTCAACTATACCATTTTGTTGAGGTGTTCTAACGACCGAGAATTCAAGTTTTATTCCTATTTCATCACAGAAGGCATTCACACCGGATTCCTTGAATTCAGTTCCATTATCACTCCTAAAGCGATTTATGGTAACACCGTGTAGATTTTGAAGAGCTCTACATTTAACAGTAAGAAAATCAACTGTTTCCGATTTTTCTCTTAGAAAGCCTACAATAGAGTATCTAGAGAAATCATCCACCATAACTAAGATGTATCTTTTTCCTCCTATGCTCTGGGTACGAGTGGGACCCATAAGGTCCATGTGTATCAATTCTAAGACACAAGATGTTGTTATAGAGTTTAACTTCTTATGAGGACTTTTAATTTGTTTTCCAAATTGACATGGTCTGCAAATGGTGGACGTTGGCTTTCCTAGTGGCGGTAAGCCTCGAACTAGCTCTTTTCTCACTAGTCTGTCAAGATCTCTAAAGTTTACATGACCTGATCTTTGATTCCAAAGATCGGTAGATGAGGCTTTTGCATTATTGCAATCTAAAGATGATTTAGGAATGATTCCATAACAATTGTCACTAGTTCTAACACCTTGTAAAATAGATTCACCTGGCTGATCATAAACGGGCATTCCGATTGACTAAATTTCACATCAAGATTTTCATCACATAGTTGGCTAATACTTATCAAATTAGCCTTGAGACCATCAACATAAAGAACATTTTCAAGTTTAGGAAATCCGTAGATTTCAATGGATCCTCTACCCTTGATTTGAAACTTGCTACCATCCCCAAAAGTTACTTTACCATCTTTATAGTTTTCGAGAGTGGTAAATAGAGATTTATCACCAGTCATATTTCTTCAACAACCACTATCAAAGTACCACTGAGATGTATTTTGAGCCTTTAGTGCAACATGAGCAACAAAATCTTTCTTGGTTTGATTTTTCTTAACCCAAGCTTGAGTTGTTTTCTTTCATTGATTATGTCTAGTCTTATAATTACAATTATTTACTTGGACTTTAGAAAACCTAAGAAACTCTTCCATTAGACTTTTAGAAGTATTGACTAGATACTCAACTTGACTCTTAAGATTAGCTAAGGAGCTATAGGGTTGTTTAGAATTTGTGAATTGAGGGTTCTTTCCAAGTTTGTAGCAAAAATCTTTAAGATGACCCCGTTTGTGACAATATGAGCATTCATAGAGTTGTTTTGGGCCGACTTTTAAAGGTTTCTTAGAAGGATTTATTTTAAGAACTTTAGATTTTGTAACAAACTTAGCAACAGGTTCGGTTTTGACTTTTGAAGAATTTCCTTCTTCATATCCTATACCCATACTCTCTTGATAACCTTTCTCCTTATATCCTAAAATAGGACCTAGAAATAATTTTCCCATTCTTCCTGAATTATCCTCGAGTGTGACTTTAACTTTACGAGAGGACTCGAGATCTTTTTCAAGTTGGGCAATTTTAGATTCTAGAGATGTTCTAATTTCTAAAGACTCATTAAGATCTTTGTTAACACCTTCCAAGGAGATAATTAAGTCACATTTTTCTTTACCAATCACGATAAGCTTTTCAGAAAGAGATATCTTAATTGCCTCGAGTTGACTAACTAAAGCCTCCTTCTGCTTCAGGACTTTCAACTCTTTTTCTAAAGTTAAGACTTTAAAGGTTAATCTTTTGTTAACTTTTTGAATGCGATGAGATTCATTGTAGAGTTCGAAATAAGAAGATTGTAGTTCACTCTCATCTATATCACTATCACTCTCTTTTTCATCACTACTAGTAGAATGAGTAGAAACAACCTCAAGATTTTGTTCGAAATTGTCAACATTAAGGTATGACACACGCGAATTACTAGCATAGCTTGCCATAAAGGCAGTGAAGTTATTTCTTGATGGGTTAGAGTCATCAGAGTCTTCAGACTCACTATCACTGTCACTTAGAGTAGCATTGTAAACAACTTTTTCTTTGCCTTGTCTTTTAAGTTTTGTAGGGCACTCGAAAGCTCTATGACCACGTCCTTCACATTCAAAGCGTCTCTTCGAATCATCCTTTTTAAAGTTGTCTTTGTTGAACTTCTTTGGATCCTGATTATTGAATTTTTTATTTCCTCCTTTGTTTTTGTTCTCAAATTTAGGTTTTTCAAATTTGGAATTTTGTTTTTTAAACTTGAGAAAATTTTTAAACTTTTTACCAAATAAGGCTATATCATCAGGATCAAAGTCAGACTCGTCAGAATGAAACATATCGACTTTCTTAACTTTTAAAGCAACACCTTTATCTTTGCATTTGTTATCTTTAGGAAACGTATCAAGTTCATAAGTTTGCAGATCACCAACAAGTTCTTCAAGTTTTAAAGTATTTAAGTTTCCTAAAGAATTAAGAACAGTGACTTTAAGAATGAATCGCTTAGGAAGACATCTAAGTATTTTCTTAACAACACGATTTTCAGGTATTTTTTCACCTAAGTTAAAGCAAGAGTTCGCTATGTCTGATAAACGAGCATAAAACTCATCAAATGTTTCAGTTTCTTTCATGGTGATCGTTTCAAATTGTGTAGTTAAATTTTGAAGTTTTGACGCTTTAACAACGCTAGTTCCCTCATGAGTAACTTGGAGAATGTTCCAAGCTTCCTTTGACGTTTCGCACGTCATTATACGACGAAATTCATCGGGAGACACGACACCAAATAAGGCATTTAATCCTTTATAGTTAAAGTTACACCATTTTAGTTCTTCCTCACACCACTGTTGAACAGGAGTCAAAATAATTTCATCATTAACAACCATAGAAGGAGGGGACCATCCTCTTTCAACAGTAACCCAAACACGTTCATCAATTGATTTAAGTGCGGGTTTCATACGAGCTTTCCAATAGGTATAATTAGTTCCATCAAATAAAGGAAGTCTATTCGACAAAAAACTATCCATATAGCCTCCACGATTCATTTAAATAACTTTTAGAAACTTGCTCTGATACCAATTTGAAGTTGCAAGGTTATATGTTCTTAGTTTAATTCGTAGATTACACACACACACAATCCAATTTTAATATTAGCTATAAAGTGATATTCTCCAGTTTCAATATAAAAGCAGATTCACAATTTCGCAAAAATAAATTTCAATTAATGCAATGGGATTGATGACTTGACTAATTAAAATAAAATTATTCCAATTTTATTCATTTTTTCCTAAGCATACATCTAGGTGATTTAATAAAGTGAAATGCAAAAATCCCAACCACAACACGCCGATGTACGAGGAAAACCCAAATGAGAAAAATCTCGGACGGCTGGGCCTAGAAAAAATCCACTACAAAATAGGTTTTACAAGAGACTCAAAAGACTTACGGACATTGATTCAATCAAGACTTGCTTATGCCGTCCTCGACCTCTGAATTTGTAGTACGCGAAGCTCCAATGCGTTGCTCGACAGTCCTCGTGTCGCGGTATCCACCGAAGCTCAAAACCACCATCTCCTCAAAGCTTGAATGCAGAGATCCACCACAAACTTGCTTGTTGAATGTCAATTTGATTGAAGGGGTTTTGTTTCAAAATATGATAAAAGTGTTGGAGATAATTTTTACCAAAAGGAGGGAAGTTATGGAAAAATCTCTCAAGATAATAATGAACTTCCTTCCCCTTTGAAACTGATTTTCGTCCATATAATATAACTGAAAAAGTAGTGGACAAAAATAGTTATGGGGAAAAACTGCTTAAAAAATAAGTTTAAAAAATCAGACCTGGCAGAACTCGTTCGAACGAGGTCATTCGAACGACTTCTCATTCGAACGAGTTATCTAACAAAGTTCCAGTTTTGAATTAGAAAGGTCGTTAGAAACCTCGTTCGAACGAGGTCGTTCGAACGACCTTTCTAACGAACTTCTAACGAAGTTGAAGTATAGCCTGGGGAAAGTCGTTAGATCCAGGTCGTTCGAACGACCTGGATAAACTTCGAACGAGATTTTATATTTTGCACAAATTTGTTCAAATTTATTTCAAAGATTTTTCTTTATGAAAATTAATTATTTACAAACATTTTCCTATATGAAATTTTCATGATTAGACAAAATACTCCAACACATAAAATTTATTTTGGTCATATACCTTTGTAGGATAGCTAGCATGGCATGAATATAATGACACATGAACTTTGGATGCGATGCTTGAATCTTTACGTTGAATGATGCTTGATGCAGAATGACCCACAATTGTTTTGTCCAACGGAATATAGCCAATATAACAAATGACTCGATTGGAAATTTGTCCTTACAGATGTACTTCTAGTTATTAATAAATTATTCTCCTATTTAATTTATCTTTTATAATTAGTTATTTGCATTCTAAATTAGTTAATTATTTTAATAAATAGTTTACTTCCTTTAAAAATTATTTTCTCATTTTGAAAATCACTTTCTTTCCTAAACTGTTTTATTTAATTAGTTAAAAATTATTTCAAGTTAAATTAAATTAGGTTGAGATTAATGAACTCAACTTGGGTATATATTTTCTTCATGGTGGTATGATGGAATATACTCATTTTAATGGATTAATTATTCCTATTTTTACACATAGGAGCCATAATGGGGTATAACACGTATACACCATAGTTTCTACCTTGCGTGTGTTATTTTGAGAACATTATTGACATCAAACTCATAGTTAAACATTCATGGAAAATTGGGGAGTGACACTCTGGATTTAATAATTATTTGAATGAGTATTAATCGTATTTTAAGCGTGTCCAACCCTGTAATTATTTATTCTACATATTCCGAGGTAAGGGGTTTAATTCTCAACCTATAGTTTTCATATTTGCTAATTAATTCACTTTCGATACTCGCTTAGATTAATTGTACTATTAAAATATTTAAAAAATATATTTTCTTTTGCATTTTTTAGAAGTAATAAAGAAATTAAATTCAAAACAACATTATTTGTGGATTCGATACCCGAACTCATTACTATACATATAAAACATGTGTAGATAAAGTTTAGGTTTTTGTATTGAGGTGGAAAAACGATGACAACGACAAGCGTATTTAAACGACACTTGGTTTTTTCCCTGTCATCATATAACCCAACCTCTCATATGGAGCGCCGCCTTTCCGATTTTGGTAATAACCAAACTTTCGAATCGAATCTATAAACCGACCCAAATCACACATACTCATTGTTTCAACCCTCATAAATTATTCAAATTCAAAAGAATCTTAAAAAAGAATGAAACTATGTAAGGACATTTTTGTCCATTATCAATTTATATGTCGTACGCCGTTACACCGTTGAAGAAACTCAAGATCGCATCTACAAGAACGGATCCGAATATCAAAGTGTCTTCAACATCATAGCCTCTGCGAGAATGAACTTGGTAAAATTTTGTTTTTACGTTCCTAAAAGTTCATATTTAGTATTGGGAAATTTTTATAAAATGTTTTTTATAAAAATAAGAAGTAAGTTTTTTCAAGCAAAATGAGGCTTCTAAAAGTTTTTTTATAACAGCCGGACCGATCCGCCCCTCAGTCGGACCGATCCGCCACCGGACCAATCCACCCCTCAAACGGACCGATCCGCTTGCTGCAGATCCAGTATACCCCGGACCGCAAGCGAACCAATGAAGGCCAAAATAAAAGAACCGATCCGCTTTACCGGACCGATCCGCCTCAGAACCGGACCGGTCCGACTGGGATAAATTCGGCCAGATTCGCTTGAGAGTTTTTAGGCTCAAAGTTTTCTTATTTAAAGCCAACTTCGGGGAGTTGTTTTTTAAGATTTTTAAAGATGATTTTCAGAGTCCTAAATACTCTAAGTCTTCCCCTTTTTGATGTGCAAAACATCTTTTTGATTCACACAAAAAATCCCAATTACTTTTGTGAATCTTTTGGAACCCTAGAACACAAGCTTTGCTACTGTTCATCTTTGTGGGGAGATCTTTGCAACCGAGGGCTGCGTGTCATTGCTGAGGGAGTCTCTACAAAGTTTTATGGCAGCGTGTCATTGAGGAGAGCTGCGGTTCTTCCTTCGTTGTTTGGGCTGCGAGTCCTTGGATGGTGATGCGTGTATTCTCTTGCTGAGTTCAAGACTGCGTGTCTTTGTGGGTTGGCTGCGCGTTGATCCATTGCAGATTTCTCTATGTAATTGTAAGTTGCGGCTTGTATATTCATAGTGAAATAAAGGTTTTACCCGAAAGGGGTTTTTTCCTGAATTCTGTGTCTCAGCATATTTTTTGTGTCACATGCTTTATTTATTAATCGGTTGACACACTCACCTTAGATGAATGATTAGGGGCTGAAATTAAATAAGTGTGCTATATTAGAAAGTTGCGAAGTTAATCGATTATCACACGTAATTCTCGCGTTCTCAAACCATCCTTGATGCCCTACAAATTTACTAATTAACCTAGACATCCTAAAGTTTTAATAATTATAAACTAGCCCCTGAATATTTCAAACAAACATAACTTGACTTGTGCTTAACACCTAAACCTCAACTTTAAATCAAATTAATCCTCTAGACTTCAACTAACAGAAAATTATAATTTCATCCCTTAAAACTTTCTTAAATTACCAAAATACCGCTTAATATTTTACCAAAGAAGGACTAAACACCCAAAGTTTAAATATTTTCACATTACCCCTGTCCACTTAACCCTACACATCAACACTAAATGACTAAAATCATATGTTTACACCACGCACAAATGTGATGTACACTAACCAAGATGAAAACGTTCTTATATTCAGTTCAAATGGACCTCGCATCTCAACCAATGAACTTTCCTGATCAAACACTATAAATACCCCTCAAGTACATCCTTAAATACTCACCTCAACAGAAGTTTCAAAACTTGAATTTTTCCATCAAAACAAGTAACCTATCATTTTATGCATTGCATTCAGTTCTTTTAATTCCAAATGCTTTATGTGTTGTTACAATGCTAGATACATCAAAAGATTAGAAACCTTATGTAGAAAACAAGCCCTTGGTGAAAAATTTGAAATTGCCACCATTAAATCTTGAGCTTTAATAGTGAACTTCGAAATAATGTTCAAAACTCAATTTTAAAGATTTAAATATCTTCTACAGTACCTTAGGAACTCAATTGTAATGATAAAATCCCATGAATGTGCATAATAAGCTCTAATCGATTAAAAGTGTATTTTGAACCAGAAAATTAAAAATTTGAATTCTCCTTGTATAATCCATCTCAAACCTATAAATCAAAACTAAACTACTCCTACACATAGCTAAGTTCATAAGAATTCTTTCCATATCCTTGAAAGCAACGAATGTTAGGTTAAAATAGTTAGGTTCATAAGAGTTCCTGGAACGAGATCAATGAACCGTTGATTTCTTAAAATCGTAACAAGCCCATCTGGCTGTAGCCCAATACAAAGACAAATTGATCAAATTATCTCGTTGTGCCCTTGACTATGTAAATAGCGAAATAAATAAGTGAAAGCAATTTGAAAGAGGACTACATCCAAGAATCAAGAGTTCGATCGTTCCTTTACAAGTCCGTGAGTATTCTCAACTTATCGACTTTGTGATAATTGTAGAACGAAATTCTTCCACTGTGGTATGTTATTCTTCCCATGTTACTAGAAATAATCATTTTATTAGAACCCCACCTCAATCTCGACCTCAAACTTATCCAAATTCGAGTGGACAAACTTACTCTCAAATCCATCATAACACAACGCATTCGGTGATCCATAGTCATGAATATCACGAAGTAGGCCACATTTGGCCACAATGTCCTAAGATAAGATCTGTTCCAATCTTTCGTCAGTCAAACAACCCCTTATAAAATCCAAAATCCCATCCTATCCAAAATCAACCTAGGCCAAATCTTCTTAAGAAAAGTGTGCAAGTTCCGTGTCCTTGAAAGAATTATGCAATACTACCTACACAAAACTCCCATGATTTGATAAAATGTATGATACTTTTCCAACATCTTCCTGCACATGTTTTATTTGATTCAGGTTCAATCTTATCCGTCTTAGACTAGCTAAACTATTGTAATTACTACCAACATCTTTAACTGCTCCATTAGATATTGAATTACCAACAAATGAAATCAATACACCAACACAGGGTTATAATAATTGTAGAATTTAGTTTGGTTTAGGAACACTCCCTGTTCATTTGATAATTTTAGATATTTGTGATTTTGATATTCTTATCGTAATGGATGTTCTATCAAGTCGTCATGCTTATATCGATTTTTGTGCCAAGAAAATTTATTTTAGTAACGAAGATAATTATTCTTTTGTATTTCAAGGAGCAGTTCGATCTGGAACATCAACTTTCCAAATTCAAAACTTCTTTAATTTCAAACCTTTTGGAACAATTAAAAGTTGTTTTTCCTGAAGAATTACAAGGATTTTCGCCTCCCGAGAAATCGAGCTTAGTATCAATCTTTATCCTAATACATTTCCTATTTCGATACCTCCGTATCGAATGGGTCCTTTAGAACTTCAAAAACTCTGTACCCAATTAGATGACCTTCTTGAAAATGGTTTTATTGGACTTAGTTCATCTACTTGGGGAGATCCGGTATTATTTTTCAAGAAACAAGATGGAAGCTTTAGATTATGCATAGACTATTATAAATTTAACTCAGTAACTATTTAGAATAAGAATCCTTTACCTCGAATATGAGATCTATTTGATCAGCTTCGAGGAGCAAGGGTATTTTCTAAAATAGATTTACGATCTGATTAGCATCAATTCCGAGTTAGACAAGAAGATATTCCAAAAACTACTTTTCGAACTCGTTATGGACAATTTTAATTTACTATAATCTCATTTGGGTTAACCATCTAATGCATAGAATCGTTAGACATTTTCTTGACCAATTTGTTATCATTTTCATTGACGATATTCTTATTTATTCTCAAAATCTAGTGAAAATGCACAACATTTAGAAACAGTCTTAACTACTGCCAAAAACTATCGGTTATATGCTAAGAAAAGAAAATGTGATTTTTCAATGAAGGAAATAAATTTATTAGGACATGTGATTTCTAAAAATGGAATCCAAGTCGATCCATCCTAAATTTCATCCATTTTAGAATGGAAAAATCCTACCAATATTACCTAGATAAAGAGTTTTCTAAGATTAGTTGGATATTGTCGTCATTTTGTAGAAGGATTTTCTCACATTGCTCTCCCTCTTTTAAAGATAACTAAGAAGGAACTTCCATTTGTATGGACTAATGAATATAATTGATCATTTTAAAATTTGAAGGACAAATTAACCACTGTTCATGTCCGTACCATTTTTTCTAGTGATGTAAGCTACGATGTATATATTGACGCCTCATTGCAAGGATTAGGATTTTTGTTATTTCATAATGAGAATGTTATAGAGTATGGGACACGACAAATCAAAACTCATGAACGTAATTACCATGTCCATGATCTTGAGTTCGCAACTATAGTGTTTGCATTGAAAATTTGGTGTTATTACCTTTACGGTGAAAATTTTCAAGTTTTTTTTATCGCAAGAGCTTGATATATATATATAGACACACACACTCAAAAGGACTTAAATTTAAGATAATGACGCTGGATGGAATTTTTGAAAGATCACCGATTTAAATTAAATAGCCATCCATACAAAGGCAACGTAGTAGTCAATGCTTTAAGTCAAAATCCAGTAGGAAGACTCCACACTTTAATTTCTTACAGTATTCCTGATACCAAAGAGCAATATGACCTTCGATTGATATCCCTTTTTGCCAGGTTCTCCAACATCATTTCGTATCCCAAATTGAAAGAGAAAAGCTTAGTTCAACAAACCCAATATTCTTTTGTACAAATATTTCAAGATAAAACTCCTGACTTTTCATATGATAAAGAAATATGTTTATGATTTAGAAATATATTTTATGTACATGATGATTCATCTCTTCGAGGTAAAAGTATTATAAGAAGCCCATCGTTCTAAATTTAGGATTCACCTTGGAAGTTCAAAAATGTACAACGCCCCAAAGAAGAAATACTAGTGGCTAAATATAAGAAATGATATCGAGAATTTTGTAATGAAATATCTTACCTGTTAACAAGTAAAGATAGAACACCAATACCCTGGTGGACTCCTCTGATGATACCAGATGTATCAACAAGTAAATTTTTATGAGCTCAATTTAGAATAGCTTTTGAGTTGTAACAATGGTGTTTGAATAAGTGTATAAGTGAAGAAGGTGATGATGAGAAGAGGATAAAACACTAACATATAAGTGGTTCATCCATTGAGCTACTCCACCGTGCAGGTGAGTGTGAATTTCACTATAAAAATGGGCACTAATGGCCTAAGTGATATAATTCTCACTACTTTTTCTATCTACTATAACATAAGCAAAACTTGGGCTAGGGTTTGAATATTTCAATCCTTTTCACTAATGAAGAAGATGGTATATATAGTGTCGAGGGTGTGTACTGTACCACCCAATCATTTAGGAAACATGTGTATAATGTATTTTCAATAAGGATCAACCACCGATCACTAGCACATGTAGGTGATGATGATTAAATATTCCCTTGCATGTAGGGAGATCTTGTTATAATGGTTTTATCCACGTGGGATCTGTAACCCAAGTGCACTCTTACATGCGTGCCCTATTCCACGAGCTTTGTCAGGTGTTAACTATCGGTTATACCAGGCAGAGGCCAAGGTCATGTTGTCAAGTTCAATATTCTGGTGGTAAGGAAATTGTACTACTGAGATGAGTCTTTATTCGACCACTGACCTCTAGGTAATGGATAAGGCCGAGGGAACTTGGGTTATAATATTACTAATACTAATATCATTGACCATGTCTGAGATGAGGTCGAGTCCATTTTTAATGGATTTACCGCCAAGGGTGAGACCCTTAGTTATATGTTCGTGGCCGAGCCATAACTTTCTCAAGAAGATGGTTTGCCATTAGTCTGCCATGGACAATGGGGAATAGCCCAAGGATAAGGTCATATTTGGTATATCAATCACCCCTAACTCTTAATCCTTAATGTGAATGAAATTCTGGGGGATGAAGTATCTTTGGGAAAAAGGTTGATAAGACATCTTTAATTGACGGATGATATGTCCTTTCATATGTCAGGTCTGAAATGTTGAATGTGAACCTTAGATTTACATTTGGCTTTCATATTGTGGTTTGGTGTGTTGCCCAAGAATGACAGTTTTAAGTGTTCCATAGGGGGATATGCAATAATGATGATCGCCTTGGAAGTTGTGTATAATTATTGCCTTTATTTAAATGGTTTTGAAAATCCCATTCTCTCTTTCCTATGTCTTTCCCTCTTTGGGCTAAAACATCTCTCTCTTTCTAACACAAACTATTTTTTCTTTCTCTCACCACTGTTCAAGACATTTCGATGAAGTTTTAGGGTCTTTTCTTTTTCTTTAGGCATACTCCCTTTCTCAAGTAACCTCTTTCTCCCTTCTCCCATTTATTTGAAGGTTTCTTATCCATTTTAGTTATTGTTCATTTTTTGGCAAGCTTTAAGCTTTTCTGAAAAATTTGAGGGGACATTCTAGGGCTAGTTTTAAGTGATTTATTGGTGGCCTTAGGGGGTTGATTAGTAATTTTTGGAGTTTTTAGGGTTTCCCAACCTTTATTATCTTCTGATTAGCCAACAAAATTGTGTCTGTTATCATCTTCGATAACCTCTGGTAGAGTGTTATTGAATTGTTCTTGAAAAAAATGATTAATTATCCCATTTTGATCTTTAGGTTAACTTAGGTCAATCTTCAAATTTTTTGTGCCTTTTACCCTTTAGGTCATCTTAATTAAACCTCGGTCACTTGAATGTTTAGGATCTTGTATGAATTAGCATAATAATATCCCACACTTAGAGAGATATACTTTAAGGAGATACATAGAATTGATAATGAGGTCGAGGAGAGTCGTAGAGCCAAAGCCGACCTTACTCATCCAATCTTTCCTATTCCCTTAATGGTTATCCCAACTTTACCAGTCGAGGTTGGTAGGGATGTGATGTTGACTCGTCCTCCTCAAACACTGGTCCCTCGGTCTATGCCAAGGTCGAGAGTGGAAATTCTTTTACCAAGTCCATAGGGTTTTCATCCTTAAATCCTGATGGGTCGGAGGCGGTCGAGAGTTTATCTCAATTTTCATCTTCCAACCACGCTGAGTTATCAAGCCGAGATGTTACTTCAGTCTAGTATATCTCGAACTCTAATGAGACAAGAGTTAATGTTCCCATTCCACTAACAACAGTTCCCCTCTCGGCTATGACTGAGAGAGAATTCCAAGAGAGATTCCCTAGTGGGGACTTGATCCCTGAAGATACGGCCAATGATGATGATTATGAGCCCGGGGAACCATTTGACTACTCATACGCCCATACTTTTTATCCATTATTAGAGAGTATAACCTTCTTTTTTGGAGGAACTTATATGGGATCAAGTCAAATATATTTATGCATGTCCCAAATGAGGACAAGAGAGTATATGACAGTCGAGAAGGCAAAGTTACCGTCTATGAACAAATGTTTAGCGTCAACTTTCAACTCCCATTCCATACTTTCGTTTGAGCCATTTTGTCCAATATGGGGTTTACTCCTTCCCAATCGGCACCAAATTCATGGAGGATCATACTCGGATTCATCTCTCTCAAGATGAACAAGTACGAGGACCATCCTTCAGTAATGATATTCAAGGCTTATTATAATGTCCCGTCAATAAGGACTTAGCCTGGTTACTACCATTTAGGGGCCAGAAAGCCTAACCAGAAAATCATCCATGTCAACCAAAGCTCTAATCACTATTGGAACTCGAAGTTCTTTTTCATCTCCGGGCCCTAGGAATTCCCAACCGACACTAACAATTCAAAGGACGAGACAAAAGTTACCCATTCTTAGGCCAAACCATCCATGTACGCTAACTTGGTCCCGGGTATCAGTATTATCCATAAGGAGGAGGTTAATTCCTGAGAAATCGAGGGAAGGATGGGCCCTTCCTGAGTTTGAAGATTTAATGTCTCCCACCCTTTTAGAGACATGTGGTTTAGGGGATGACCCATAGACGAGTTGTGTAAGTTGCTTAATTTTTCTGATCATAACATTTTCTTCATAGTCTGGATTTCATACTAACTATTTTTCTTCTTTATAGACTGTCCACCTTATATTTTAGACAAAGTTTGGAACATGATGACCCCAAGTCTCTAAAATGCCTTTGGAAAGAAGGGCGACAAGTTTCCATTGAGAAGACGACTGTCAGTTGGCCCACCAAATATGAGGTTGTTCAGAAGAAAAAGGAGTAAGTTTTTCCCATGGATGCTCATCGCAATCCAGACACGAGGCTGAGAGTAAATCCACCTGAGTCTGTGCAAAGCTCATCTTCACCGAACTCGTTCGAAGCATTTTGAGTGGATAATATACCATAACGTAAGGTGAGCTCGGTCTCACTTATAACTTCAATAATGAGGTTGAAGGCTGCCATGCTTGCAATTCCCTCAGAGGGGGATTATAAATTTATGGGGAAGATGCAACCTCATAATGATTATAACTTTAGTATACATGATTTGGCATAGGTATTCGCTTTGTCTTTTATTTGAACTTCATCTCATATTAATTTTTACTTTGTCATTTTCTAACATATGTATATTTTATTTTTTTGTAGTGTGCGTGCGCTTTTACCTTGACCACAAAATGGATAACTAAGAACTTCCCAAAAATTCAGGCAGCCGAAGAAAAGCTGAGGCCAAAGCTGAGGGACCGTAAGGTCAACTACAAAAAGGCCCTTGATGCACTGAAGGTGGAGCACGACAAATCTTTGAAAGCAAACGACGAAACTTTTAAATAGAAAGATGATGCTTTCAATGCCCTATCTGCCAAGCATGCGACTGATCTTGCTGCGTTCGCTCAAAAGTCTAAAGACGAGGCTATATCTTTCGAGGCCATAAAAAATATACAGGATGAGTTCATTGATGATTATAAGGCATTAGAGGAGTTTGTAAGCTGCGACTGTGAATACCTTGAAAGAGGTATTAAGACGGCCTATCGACGGGTCCTCTTAAATTTTTTTGATATCATATCGTTTATTCTTCCAGAGATGGAGGCCTCTAATATGGAATATCCTATTTTACTCCAAGTTTTGGCCGTTGTTGAATCAGCGGCTGCAGCCGAGGGAGAAAGATCTGTAGTCGAGGTTTCGATTGAAAATGCTAATACCAATACCACTATTGTTGCTAGGGAGGTGCGGGTCGATATTGGTGTCATTAATGGGTCAGTACAAGTGGAGGCCGAGGGGAACCAAACATCTTGAACCCTCTAATTTGTTAGGGTGGTCGTCTATGCCCTGATACCCTCTTTTTATGTAACTGTAAATTGCCTAACTAATTTTTTTAACACGAATTAAATCAGTCTAGTAGGCTCCGAACTGTTTCTTGAAGAAAATCTTTTTAGAAAACAAACCAAATAACACAAGATGTGTTCTTGAGAAGTTATGAACGAATTATTTCAGTTATAAGAAAATAAGTTTTGAAAAACAAAACTAGTTTTAGTCAATCAAAATAGTAGATCAGAAGGGATGAGGGAGTAAGAAAGCATGCAAAGTATACAAGAATTTAACATGGTAAAACCCTACCCAAAGGGGAAACATCCATGACTCCCTCTACGGAGTAAAACAAAAATACACTAGAATGAGTTTTAGGTTTACAAACAAGCAATGAATATTTAAAAAACAGACCTAATCTAAGTTAAAGAGATATACCATCTCCTTTTGGAAACTCCAATTGATTTCAAGGCGCTCATTCTAGTTTCTCCTTCGTTAAGAAGTTTGAATCCTCTTTCTCCGTCTTTGAGTCAACTCTGATAGTCAAGATCCCTTTACCAACACACTTTTAAAGTGAAAGTGTGTGATAGTGTTTATGAGTGTTTTTCCCTAACACATGAATGACTCACACAGTTAATGCAATCCGTTTCCTAAAAATTACAAGATTCACTTCTATAACAACGTGAAAGGTTTTACAAGACTGATATTTGGTTTTGATTTTGAATACCTTAATTTTTTAGATCTGACTTTGAACCAATCTCTTTAAAACAAAGATTCTGCAAATCTTATTTATCTACGAAGTTTTTCAAAAATAAAAAACTTGGATCTGAAAAAGTATGCAAACCCTAAGCTCAGTTATGTAAATAAAAGAGACTTTGTTTGATAAAACTTTTTTAAAAATGTTTGAAACTCAAAATCCAACAGAGAAGATGATTTCTAGTTAAAGAAATTAAGCCTAACAAGATATAATCGTGATTGCATCACTTTTATTCAGATCTACTAGTTTCTATAAAAATAAATGAGATCTAAACTATTATGATTGTGTTAGATAAGAGATAATGACTGTAAAGGATAGATCTCTATGAATCACAAACCCTGAAACTCACTGGATTATTTTCTGAAAATATTTGGACGGAGTTTTGTTTGGTTTTTGTAATTTTCTCTCTATTTTTCCTTTCTCTCTCTTTTTTCTTTCTCATTTTCTCCCTGCTCTCAGACTGCCACAATTCTTCAAATGAAATGACGAAGGCTTCTATTTATATTAGTCTAAGGAAGGAAATGGAACCAAGAGGCAAATCAACGGTTGAGATAAATTCGACAATTGGCATTATCAAAGCAACGGTCCTCAATGCACCATAGTTATTAGGACGATGACTGGTCAAAAACGAAGTCACTTGGATCGCTTAGGATAACATGCAGACCATTTATTAGAAAAAATAAACGTTCAAGATTAAATCTTAGGTTTGTGAGTAAGAGAAAACACAAATTTGGCCGATATCTCCATAGCACGTGTATAAATGAGATTCAGTACAAAATGCGTGTTTTTCAGACTTCAGAAAATATCATTTTCACCCACAAAAGTATATAGTGCTTTCGAATTCTACCCAAGGTAGTTTTGAGGAAGATTAAAAAAATATGAAATCAGCCCGCAAACATTTTAAAAGCCCTAATTTTAATTCTTTAAAAAGGGTTTTAAATGTTTAAAAAATTCTTAAAAATTATTTTAAAATGTAGAAAATCATTTTAACCGATATAAACACACTACTCATAAATGACATGAAATATGGACTATGCAGTCCTAAGGTGTGCAATGTGTTGGTATACTACCTTTGGAACCATTTAGGGTCTCTTAAAGATGTAGTAGTTTGGGAGGTTCTTTGGAAAGAAATAGGATGACTCTAATTTCGTCACTATT
The DNA here is from genome assembly GCA_949130495.1 of Sambucus nigra. Classification (NCBI taxonomy): domain Eukaryota; kingdom Viridiplantae; phylum Streptophyta; class Magnoliopsida; order Dipsacales; family Adoxaceae; genus Sambucus; species Sambucus nigra. The sequence goes on along the minus strand of OX422222.1, from coordinate 443,549,694 downwards.
TCCAAAGTAGATGAGCACCTATATAATATAGACTCAAGTGAGTCAAAGATATAGGGTGCTTCAATCTTCCCCTTTTGAAATATGAGACAAAATCTCGTTTGAGTCATCTAGGACTCGTAGGGATACAAAAAAATAAAAAAACCTTATTCCTATACAAAATTTTATCTACCACATATCCTAGAAATGAAAAAGTACATAACTCAACTAATTACAAATCAATACCCTATCCATATTATTATGTAAATAAGGGTACTAATTACTAAAAATAAGACAACTAAAATGAAGCATTTTAGTTGAAGTGTAAAAAAAATGTCCAAGATGGACTCAAATTTCTCCCCCATCCGTGCCCTATATCCTTTAAGATCAATTATAAGCATGAATATGACCAGATGATATATTGTACCATGATAGATAATTATTCAAGAATCAACATGCCAACAGATTTTCTTAGAGATTCAAACCTTAAATTATCTAGAGGCTTTGTCAACAAATCTGCTAATTGAAGTTATGTGGGTAAATAGTTTATTTCCAATTCCTTAGATACTAACTCACGTACAAAGTGATGTCATATTTTAATGTGCTTGGTGCCTGAGTGTTGCACAGGTTTTTGGAAATATTAATCGCACTCTCATTGCCTCAATAGTGATGTAATTTATCTTCATTAATGCCATAATCGCTTTATATCTGTTTAATTCACAGTAATTGAGCACAACAGCTTCCTGCACCGATATAGTCTGATTCTGTGGTAGAGAAAGATGTATAATTTTGTTTCTTACTAGACCAACCTACCAAATTATTTCCTATATAATAGCAAGTGCGTGGCATGGTTTTGCTGTCATCGGAGTAGCCTGCACAATCGACGTCTGTATGCCCTACAATAGTACTAGTTGTGTCCTTTGTGTACCATATTCCTAAATATAATCCCTTTAACATATTTAATAATACGTTTAACGCATTGAAGGTGACTTTCTTTAGGGTTGCTTTGATAGCGTGCACAAACACAAACTGCGTACATTATGTCTCGGCGCGATTCTGTAAGGTATAATAAGCAACCTATCATGCTTCTGTAAAGGCTAGGGTCTATGGTTTCCCATGTTTATCTTTTGAGAGTTTGATTGACGAACTCATGGGAGTCCTAGATTCTTTGGAATTATCTAAGCCAAATTTCTTGACTAACTCTAAAACGTATTTCGATTGCAATATGAATAATCCATTAGAATTTGGAGTAGCTTGAAGTCCTAAAAAGTATTGAAGTTCTACCATTAATGACATTTGAAACTCCCCGTTAATAATATATGAAAATATTTTAACTTCAGATGGGGAGGTAGAGCCAAAAATTATATCATCTACATAAACTTTGGCAATGATAACATTTTTGTCAAAATGTTTCACAAATAGCGTTTGGTCATTCCCATCTCGTCGAAATCCTTTATCAATAAGAAAGGTGGACAAACTTTCATACTAAGCTCGGGGGGCTTGTTTTAAACCATATAAAGCTTTATTTAGACGATAGACATGGTTAAGATGATGTGGATAAATGAACCCTTTAGGCTATTCTACATATGTCTCCTTAGTTAGTATACCATTAAGGAAGGCAAACTTAACATCCATTTGGTAAAGAACAAATTGTAAGTGACAAGCTATTGCTAAGAGAAGACGAACATATTTGATACGAGTTACGGGGGAAAATATTTCCTCGAAGTCTATTCTTTCGATTTGAGATTATCCTTGAGCCACAAGTATGGCCTTGTTTCTAACTATCATCCCTATTTCATCAGTTTTATTTTTAAAGATCCATCTAGTGCCAATAACCCGTTTATTTTAGGGGCTAGGAACAAGATACCATACGCCATGTCACTTAACGCTTATTTTTAAATTAAATGAGTTCTTCTTGGGTAGAACCTACCCAAAAATAATCATTTAACTCTTCATTCACATTGTTTGGTTCAACCAAAGAATCAAAGCATACAAAATGAACTGTACTACGTAACTGAGATATTATTCTAACCGAATCTTTGGGGTTACCGAACACACTAACTAAGGGATGATCCTTAGAAACTCAGTTGGGCACTTTAGGATTCTCAATAGGTAAGGATTCCACTATTTCTGGAGAGTCAAGGTTAAAATTATTTTCTGACTCATTTATTATAGTTGGTTCTAAATTCTTATTCTCAACATTGGTGTTACTGACTATCATATTGATAGACTCCATCATCGCATTATTAAGTATATTATAGAGACGGTAAGATCTACTTTTAGGGGCATATCCTTAAATGATGTCCTTATCACCTCCGATTTCGAATTTAGACAGATGTTCTCTGTCTTTGCATACGTAGCAAATACTGCCAAAGGTTCTAAACTATTTTAGGTTAGTTTTTTTCCCATACCAAAGTTCGTAAGGAACCTATCTGGTATTCTTTATAAGGTAGACTCTATTGATGATGTGACATGCAGTCCGAATAGCTTCAACCCAAAAATACTTGGGGAGGTTTTTAGCATGAATCATTACTCTAGACATTTCTTGAATGGTGCGATTTTTACGCTCAGCTATCCCTTTTTGTTGAGGTGTCTTAGGAGCACTAAATTTCTGTTGGTATCCATTACCCTCAAAATACTTTATTAAAGCTAAATCTTTAAACTCGCCACCTCGATCGCTACGGATTCGATTCACTTGAGTATCCTTTTTGTTTTCAATACGTAATAAAATTTTCAAAAATTTATGAAAATTATTAGATTTTTTTTTAAGAAAGGCTACCCAAGTAAAGTGAGTAAAATCATTAACCATAACTAATATATAAATATTTCCATAAATGCTCACGATTTTAGAGGGACCCATGAGGTCCATATGGATGAGTTCTAAAGGTTTCGAGGTTATAATGTCTTTAACCTTTTTATGAGCAAATTTAACAATCTTTCCTTTTGGGCAAGGCCCATTAACAATATTAAAAATAGGATTTATTTTGGGAAGACCTCTAACTATTTCTTGAGTAGATAATTTTCTAAGATTATCATAGTTTAAGTGACCCAATATATTGTGCCAGATTTCATTATCATCCACTATGGCAATATTGCAAGTCTTCATACCAGAATTGACTGTATAACAATTTTCTAGAGTAAGTAGACCAGTAATACGAAGTTCTCCAATATCATTAAGGATTTTGCAATTTGATTTTGAGAATGTGACAGTATGATTGGAATCACAAAACTATGATATACTTAGTAAATTGTATTTCAAACCTTTTACTAATAGAACGTCTTCGAGAGCAGGTAATCCTTTTTCTTGAAGTGTCAATTTACCTATGATCTGGGCTGATACTCCATCTCCAAACAAAACATTTCCTCCTAAGAAGTTAGTTCTATTGGTGATTTTAGTGTCATCTCCGGTCATATGTTTGGAATAACCCGAGTCTAAATACCATCCAGATCAAGCGTGTTCAGCTTTTAAAGCACTAATAACAATGTTACACTTCAATTGGGGTACTATATCATCTTTCCTAACCTAAATTGTTGTTGTTTTAAAATATTTACGTGACTTAGCTCGAATATTATAAAATTTGCGAGCATTAGATTTTTCTTCAAAGTTTTGCTCGCCTCTTTTTTAATTTTGTCAAAAGTTTGAGCATTTGGTTTAGTCATCAATCTAGGATTCTTCCTCTTAGACTTTATTTTAGTATTAGATCATTTCTTCTTATTGTGATAGTTAGAGTTCTTACCAGGTTTCATAGGAAGGACGTAGTTATTTCTGTTCCGCCTAGAGTAATTAAAGCTAGGGTAAATAAGTGAGTGAAAGATAGGTTTATATAAACTCTTTTGGAAGAATTCCTCAAAACTGTGCCCATAGACATCACAATACGAGCAATATAGATGGATCATTGGTTTCTTCATATTTTGAAGACTGTTAAAGATGGATTTGTCTATTTGTTGTACTCTAGCCTTATTTTTGGAAGGAATAGGTTTAAAAGACAATTTAGACTGTCTTATGGGAGGAGAAACGTATCTATCCTTGTGATCAACATTAAGCTTAGAACCACTTGCCTTGTCAATGTCTACGCCTTTTTGTTTTTTTATCAAACTCTTCTTTCAAATTCTGAAAATGTGGACTAATTTCATCAGGCCTTTTGCCTCCAGACGCAAACTTTATAGTTTCATGTTTTTTTATTTCTGTAGTCTTGGGGCAAAAGCCTATGCCAGTTCTGTCCTCGAAATTGGTTTTATTTTCTACAACAAGGCCTTCAAAATAATTAGAGTTATTTTCAAATTTAGTAAACTTTTTGAAGACTACTGAAGCCTTTTCTTTTGATTGTTCCAATTCTAACAACGTGGCCTTGTATTCCTTTTCCAGAATTTCATTTAATTCAGGAATCTCTTTTATTTTTACTGTAAAATTCTTAGTTTAAGTTTCATGGGGATAGACATTGATTAGTGCAATCTTCATCATTCTATTTGACCATTTGACGTAGGGCTTCAAATCTCTCAGTTTGATCCTTGATAGTTTTTTCTAGTTTAGCGCATTTCTTGAGAGTTCTAGTGTAGAGTTTATGAATGTCTGGGAGGTCATCATTGTCAGAGTCAGTAAGTATAGTGTGTGATGTGTCTGCTAACGATTTAGTTTTAGGACTCACGCACACGTTCAATCCGCCAATAACTCATTCCCTTTGACCCACAAAGGCCATTTAAACTACTTGCTAGTTCTACATGAGTAGCATTATCAAGACACAAAGCAGACACTCCAGTGGATAGAACATTATTTAACATAGCAGGATTGAACATTCTATTGTTAAGGTCAACACGAGTCATGGGATTATCATTAATGTACATAATTTTTATAAAAAATGACATACAAGGGTCACATGAATTAGATGACTCAGGCTCATCATTATCTGATTCTTTTGAATCATCCCAAGTCTTGCACATAGTAGCCCTATTGTTCTTATTGTTCTTAATCAAATTTACTTTACACTGACTGGCCATGTGTCCTAATTTACCACATCTAAAGCATTCAACATTCTTAAGGTCTTTGTCAGGTCTATTGTGGTTCTCAGTCTCATGTTTGTATTCCTTTTCTCATAAGGTCTATTATTAGAGAACCTTGAATAATTAGGCTTGCCTTATCTACAAGCAACATTATTTCTAAATTTTAAAATCTTCTTAAACAGTTTAGATATTAAGTCAATTTGATTATCCGGACTTTCTAAATTATATTCCTCATCAGAATCTAACTCTATATGAGGGGCAACAAACTCAGGTTTGGACAATTTGGACTGGTACACAAGATTAGAACTGGACTGTTTCTTTTGGGTGTTAGATAACTGTCTCTTAAATTCCAATTCCATTTCCACTATTCTTAGTTTGCTACTGAGGAGTTCAAGAGTAAGGTTATGATCATCCATTTCCTCAATAGCATAACGCTTGTTATCAAACTTTTATGGAAGTTACCTTAGAATTTTAGAAACAATTTATTTTCTATCAAACATAATTCCATTTGCATGTATTTTTGTCACAATATCAGTCAGCCTAATGTAAAGGTCATCAAATGACTCAGTCTCACTCATGATAAGTGTGTTGTATTTCTAAATTAACATTTGGGTCTTTGCAGCTTTAACACGTGTGTCACCTTCATGGACAGTGACCAACATGTCCCAAGCTTTTTTATAGGTAGAACATAAAGATATTCTCTTAAATTCGTGTTCATTTATGGACATAAATATATCATTTTTGCCTTTGTTATTACTAAGGGAGGCCTATTTTTCTTCTTTAGTGTATTCACTGAGCAGTTTCCTTATTCTCTCAGTACTAGCATCTCCTGTTGGTTTAGCAGGATAAGTATTACCATTTTCTATAGCGCCCCAAGCATCATATCCCAAAGTCCCTTAGATGAAGGCTATCATCCTTACTTTCCTGTAAGGGAAGTTAGTCCTATCGAAGAGGGGAGTCCTGGACAGATTCCCTAATAGCTCAAACTTTTCGTCCATTGGTTTGTTTTGAAAAAAAAAGTTTAAAAAACACAAGATCTAAAAGATTTTTGTAAAACTAGAGGCCTTTCTCTGATACGAATTGAAAATTTCCTACCTAATTTGTTTAACACCAGTTAAATCAGTCTAGTAGGCTCCGAACTATTTCTTGAAGAAACTCTTTTTTTAAAAACAAATCAAATAACACAAGATGTGTTCCTGAGAAGTTATGAACGAATTAATTCAGTTATTAGGAAATATGTTTTGATCAACAAAACTAGTTTTAGTCAATCATACTAATAGATCAGAAGTGATGAGAGAGTAAGAGAGCATGCAAACTACACAAGGATTTAATGTGGTAAAGCCTCACCCAAAGGGGAAACATCCATGGCTCCCTCTACGGAGTAAAACAAAAATACACTAGAATGAGTTTTAGGTTTACAAACAAGAAACGAATATTTAAACACACAAAACATACCTAATCTAAGTTAAAGAGATATACCAACTCCTTTTGGAAACTCCAACTGATTTCAAGGCCCTGATTTTAGTTTCTCCTTCGTTAAGTAGTTTGTATCCTCTTTCTCCTTCTTTACGTAGACTCTGATGGCCAAGATCTCTTTACCAATACACTTTTAAAGTGGAAGTGTGTGACAGTGTTTGTTCCTAACACATGAATGACTCACACACACTTAATACAAACCATTTCCTACAAATTACAAGAATTACTTATATAATGATGTGCAAGGTTTTATAAGACTCAGATTTGGTATTGATATTGAAAACCCTAATTTTTCAGATCTGACATGGAACGAATCTCTTTCAAACTAAGATTCTGCAAATCTTATTTATCTACAAAGCTTTTCAAAACGAAAAACTTGGATCTTAAAAAGTATGCAAACCCTAATCTCAGTTGTGTAAATTAAAGAGACGTTGTTAGATAAAACTTTTGTAAAAACGTTTGAAACTCAAAATCTAATAGAGAAGATGATTTCTAGTTAATGAAACCAAGCGTAACAAGATCTAATCGTGACTGTATCACTTTTATTCAGATCTACTAGTTTCTGAAAAAATAAACGGGATATAAACTGTTGTGACTTTATTAGACAAGGGATAAATATTAGAGACGATAGATCTCTATGAATCACGAACCTTTAAACTCACTGGATAATTTTCTTAATATATTTGGACGGAGTTTTATTTGGGTTCACCAATTTTCTCTCTATTTTTCTTTTCTCTCTCTTATTTTCTCTCTGCTCTCAGACTTTCAAAAGTTTTCAAATGAAATGATGAAGGCTTCTATTTATATTAGTCTAAGGAAGGATCTGGAACGAAGAGGCAAATCAACGGTTGAGATAAATTCGACGATTAGCATTATCAAATCAAGGTTCCTCAATGCACGTAGTTATTGGGACGATGATTGGTAAAAAATGAAGTCACTTGGATCGCTTAGGATAACGTGCAGACCATTGATTAGAAAAAATAAACTTTCCAAATTAAATCTTAGGTTTGTGAGTAAGAGAAAACACAAATTTGGCCGATATCTCTGCAGCACGTGTACAACTGAGATTCAATACAAAACATGTGTTTTTCAGACTTCAGAAAATATCATTTTCACCCACAAAAGTCTCTAGCTCTTTCGGATTATACCCAAGGTAGTTTTTAGGAAGATTATAAAAATATAAAATCAGCCCCAAAAATTTTAAAAGCCCTAATTTTAATTCTTTAAAAACAGCTTTAATTGTTCAAAAAATTCCTAAAAATGATTTTAAAAAGTAGAAAATCATTTTAACAAATATAAACACACACTACTCATAAATGACATGAAATATGCACTATGAAGTCCTAAGGTATGCAGTGTGTTGGTTTACTTCCTTTGGAACCATTTAGGGTATCTTGAAGATGTGGTAGTCTCTGAGGTTCTTTGGAAAGAAATAGGATGACTCTAATTTTGTCACTATTTACAAAGTAGATGAGCAACTATATAATATAGACTCAAGTGAGTCAAATATATTGGGTGCTTTAGTAATTATGAAAAGTCCACATGTTTTTTAGTTCTGGTGGTTTAACCTTTGTTTGAACAATGCATCTGTATCCTCGTCTCAATTTCTCTCATTTTCAAACTTTATTAAGTGTTTTTGAACGAAAATATTTATATATCTTGTTTTTCCAAACTCTTCTTATTATTACGTCCCATATTGGGATGTTTAAATAAACCATAATTAAACGAATTTTCAAATTTGACTCCACCAAATTAATGGTGTTTAATTTTCAGGTCCCCTCTCATCGTTTTGAGAATGTATGGACGAGTGTCATCTTGTCATATATTGTCATTTGGCCGAGAGAGTGGCTTTGATTCCACGATGTTGTGATGTTTTGATAAACCATAATTATTTTTTTTTCAAATTTGAAGCACCAAATTAATGGTGTTTAATTTCCATGTCCCCTCCCATCATTTTGAGAGTGTATGGACAAATGTCGTCTTATCCTACACTATCGTCTCGTCGAGAGAGTTTAACTTAGATACCACCACGTTGTGATGTTTAAATAAACCATAATTAAATTATTTTTAAGGTTTCTTTGGGTTTTTCACCATCTTAGTGATGTTATCACATTGATCCCCCCCTCTTGGTTTTTTTGAGAATCAAGGGACGAGGTAAGTCCCTCCTAGATTCTTGTGTCAGTAAGAGTGAGTTAATGCTAATTCACTATATGAGTGATATTTTTTTATCTTAAGACAACTTACAACATGCAATTGAACAATTCATACAGTAAAAATATGATGGAACACTTGAAACTTTTCTCATTCATCACGTTCAGAACATCACTTATACAGGGGCAAAATAAAATTAATACGAGATCCTAATGTTAGTATTTCTTTAAATGGTTGTCATTCCATGGGTTTAAGAATGGCTCTCTCTCAAGTCTATAGGTGCCTGGAATGACTTCGTTGATGACTCTGTACTGTCCATGCCAATTGTCGTGGAGCTTATTCGGCTTCTTCCAGGTTCTCTTGAAATTAAATCCCCTATGGATATCGTCCTAGCCTTAACCCTCTTATTGTAAAACTTTGTAAACCTCTGCCGATAAGAAGCCTGTCTGACCTCTACATCTTCTTTTCTCTCTTTGATCAGGTCCAAGTATAATTTACGCTCCTTTCTGTTTGCCCTCGGGATATATGTTTGGACCTCATGACATGGCAGGCCGAGCTCTATGGGTATTACAGCCTCTGAGACATAAGCAAGCATGAAAGTGTTATCCCCTATTAATGTTCTCTCTGGCGTCCTGTAGGACGACATGACGACATGTACTTATTCTACCTAAAAACCTTTGGCGTCTGCCAATTTCTTTTTTATCCCGTTTAAGATAGTCCTATTGGTCACCTCAGTCTAGCCATTTGCATGAGGTCGGTCTGGTGCTGGATAAAACTGTATGATGCCAACCTTCTTACAATAAGCCTCCAGAGATAAGTTCTTAAACCGTTTATCGCTGTGGGAGATCAAAGTGTTGGAAAAATCCATACCTGTTGATGATATTCCTCTAAATAAATTTGAAAGTCTTCATCTCGGTTAAAGTGATCATGGCCTCAAACTCTACCCATTTTGAGAAATAATCAATCGCCACTATTATGTATATGTAATTTCCTTAGCCCTAGGCATGGATCCTAATAAGTCAATCCCCCAGACTACAAATGGCCAAGGGAAGTGATATATGATAGGAGTTGATGAGGTTGATGAGGAATAAAGGCATATCTTTAAAACTTGTCGCATATCTTCACATAGTTTGCTGCATCTTTGGCTAAGGTCGACCACCGTTACACTTGAGTAACTATTCTCTTCGCCAAAGACCTTCCTCCAATGTGTGTTGAGCAGGAATCCTCATGCACATCTTTCAATACATTCTCTACTTTAATGGATTGAATGCATTGTAGTAAATGGAGGAGGATCCCTTTTTGTATAAGACATCACCTATTATAAAAAAACTATGTTGCGTTATATCTCAACTTCTTCCTCTCAGCCTTGGATTCTGGAAATTCACCATCTTTGACATATCGGATGAGGGGAACCATCCGTGATGCCCTTAAGTTAAGGTTTAAACAAACTCAACTACATTGCATCTTCTTTAATGGTCGACCTGTACAGGATCTCAACTGCCAATGACCATTTGATATCAGTTCTCGTTTCATATTCTTACTGTGACACCTCACCTACTAAAATACCAGGTGTCTAACCTGTGATCAAAATAAAACGTTGGTCTCATATGGTTCATTCTTAGCATCAATGTTAAAAACTTTTTAAAGTTACTAACCACCTAGTAGTTTAATTAAACTGGTGCCAAATCTTATATTTCATTAATTCACTGTATGCGGAAATAAGTAATAAACCATCCACACAAACTGATAAGTAAATACAACACATAATTAATATTACAAATAAAGGTGACCGAATTAACCATCGATTAAATAATAGAATACAACGGTAAACTGAAACTATAACCAGGATACATAAGGCCAAATAAATAAGTGAATACCAGTATTAAAATACAGATCCTACACTAGAAATAAATGAACGAAGCGTCTATAGCAAAGTCTTATAACTTCCACATGAGCTGCAACCGTGTGTCCCGGATAGAATCCTCAAACTGGGCGTCCCTGTGGCTGGACACCAAAAAGGTTTTGGATTTTTTTTTTGACAAGGGTCAAATCCCAAGTAAAAAAATTTGAAAATATTTAGCAAGCAGTTAAATTGCAATAATAAAATATATATGCACACTCTTCATATTTAAGCTAGTGTCGCACTCACTTGAGGTATAGCTTACCCCTCATCTAATGTGCACACATAACGCCTGCATAATACCCTTCCTAGTTAAGCTACCCCACCTAACTAGTCGCATCACACCTCGTCCTACCTCACTACTCAAATTCGAGTATTCTTACATTGATTCTTAAGTTATCTTATCCTCAAATTATTAATCGGTTTAACTATATGAATTCATATAACGTTCAGACTAGTTATATAAAAATCCCCTTTTAAATCATATAACTCTCACACTTGTTATATAAGAACTCACTCTTTATTAAGTTATCTAACTTTCACACTAGTTATATAAGAAATACATTCACACTTATGTATTAATCCTCTATATAATTATCTACTCATATTATATACGTACAAGTATACACAACATTCACACACTTGTCGCATATAATAACCATCCATTCCCGAGTAATAACTCATCGGATGCTTTCTCTAAAATGCTATCACCCCAAGTATACTCATCCACTCGGACACCCTGACCCGATTAGCTCCTCGAATTAGTGAAAAAAATAAACGTAGCGGAGGTACCCATAATTCCTTCATCGAAAGTGAGACCGAATCCTACCCTAAGGGGTTCACCTCTGAAAAATCACACAATAAAATACTGAACAACTATGACCTAAGGACTATACTCACCTTGCATTCACTAGCCAGGGGATTCACCCACATTGCCTAATGTCCTGTGATATCACTAGAGGGGTATGCATTCCCATAAATATCATTCACACTGATATCTATAAAACAACACACACACACACACACACACATATATGTATATATATACTATCATGCTATCGTATACATATATTTAATAAAAATAATCAGCTAAATTATGCCCGTCCCCTGGAGCACTAGCCTGAAATACCCAATTCAATATTCTGACTTGTAATTTAATTAATCACACAATAATTATTTTCGTTATTAAATTAGTGTCACCCAACTACATCACCCTGACTCGCTCATTTGGTTTGGATCATCAGCCTTTAAAATTTTGTTATGGAATATCCCACTGTTATATTTAACATCCCTCAATAAATTTAATATACGACCGTGGATACCAAATTTAACCTGCTGACTTGGACTAATCATAAGAAGACGCGTGTCAATCTACGTGGCACGTACCAGAATTTTTACAATCATATTAGAGACGAGGAACTCTGCCTCCCCGATCAACTCAGGCGTTCCGACCAACAAGAGATCTCTGAGGAAGTTTATTGTACCGAGCTACTTAGGCGGTCCGAGCTACACCTCGAACAAAGCATTAATAGTAGGATAACCAACAAATTGACTGCGCATTAAATGCTTATTATTATCATGCAGATGTATACGCCTAAGGGGCATTTCTGTATTACCCTTTCACATGTACAACCTAAGGGATATAAATACATTGTATCATCCTCATTGTAAGGGGACCGGAATTTCTTCAGGATACTGATACTTCGAGAATTCCTAAACAATCATTAGTAACAAAAATAGTGGACGTAGGCCATTCTTTTAAGGCTGAACCACTTTAAAATTTCTTTGTCTTATTTTATTTTAGCTGTGATTAAATAATTAGATATAATCTAATTTTTTACATCAACAACGACAATTTATCTAACCGACTACACTGTACCTACTCCCCCAAGATTTCTAAAATATCCGAGTCAAATCCCCTGACTCTTAATGAAATTTATTTCACATAAAATAAATCTCTTATAGTGTTACCACACAAGTAGAATACCCATGAAAAAATACTCAGTCTGAAACTTTAAACCTTTTTAGAATTAATCACTCCCAAATTCCACATTTTACATTTGCCCCATTTTATTTCCTTTACCATTTTTATTTCCTTGTATTGGCCCTTTATCTATTAGTAAGGGAGAATACCATTTCGTTCTTGTTCATTTCCATAGCCCCTAAACACATCTCAGGTAAAAAAAAAAATTGGGGAAAAATATGCAGCGTCATTCGAACTATGCCCAAGTTCATTCGAAAGACCTATTGGGATTTTTGTCTCCTTCGTCTACCTGCTATGGTTTCTATCCATGGAAAAAATCTTCAAGCTCTCATGGAACCAAGTTGAGACATCAACCTCTATAACCAACTATAACCCATTTGAACTTCTATAGTGAAGATTTCAAATCCCAAATCCCTTATCAATTTCTAAAACAATTTCTACCTCTGTAATGAAAACTTCAATCCTATTACGATAATGAAAACTCCAAATCCCAAATATGTTAATGCCTAAACATGTAAATGGTTTCCAACGATTCCCCGCTTCTTATTTGCATCATCAACCATCCTAGATTTGTAGAACTAATAATGTAATATGATTTGGGTAAATACTATTTTCTCTACACAGTGTCTCCAAGGTTTGGTTTTGGGTATACACAATTTCTTCTACATGGTGTATTCAAGATTCGGTTTGGATATTTACGGCTTAACATCCTCGATTTACTAGGCTATGAATATACTCAAACCCTGACATTTTTTAATCATAATATCACATTAATTTATGTCTCCAGTCATCATAAATTATCCAATTCAATCCAGACCTATTTTTTTCATGCGATAACCCACCCAAACACGAAATGATTTACACTCACCATGGTATAAATCGTAATACCGCAATTTAAATTGAAAGCAAGTTTAACTACTTTCTTGGATAAATTCATCGAGTCTTATTTCCTTTGATTTGGACAAATGTTTGACGAAGAACCCTCAAATTTTTTCTTGGTTTGACTCCCAAAAACTCTCCCATTTCATTCCCTATTTTTCCTTTGCAACTAGGGTTTTGTTATTTGAGTCGTGACTCCCACAAACTCTCTACTTAGGTTTTATTAGGTGAATCCCGAAATTTAGCTTGTGGGCTAAATTAAAATGGCTGAAACACCCCCGTGTGGGCCCGATTATGCCTAAAAATGCCTCGAGACCCAATTACTATCCCCGGGTACTCTTCTTCGACTATTACGACCTATTCAAAATTAATCTTGCACTCGAAATTGTCCTAAAATTACGACACATGTAATTTAATAAAAATAACTCGAATCAATTAAATCTTAATTCATCAATTTAATTAAATCCTCTACGTAAATTTAAATCCTTTATCATCAAATTAAATAAATTATAAATCCTCATAAATAAGAGGTGTTACATACTTCCCCCTTAAAAGGGAATTTTATCCTCGAAATTCTGATAAGTCTAGTACTCCAAACCTAGAATACTTCCATACTCACGTGTTCCTGAGATCGCTACACATATCTCTACCCCTTCTAATCGTGAATAATATTAGAATTAAATTAATTACCCTGGGTGCCCATACACCCTGTACCTATGCTCATCTGCACGAAAGTTACTCGGCTCTACTAGCCTTAAATCGGAATATAACTTTTAACTCACAGTTATAACTACATATATGTAATATAACCGAGGTACCAACCCATGTACTACTAATGACCACACATTTCCTCACTTCTGACGTTGCAATAAGTTTCATGCATGGGATGTCTTGCAAAGCGAAATCCAAATAAGGAATCCCCTGATACACTACTACCTAACATTGCCAGTCGTTGAGATCTGTTAGGCCCCTAGTCCATAGCACGTTCCCCTAAATTCATGTCTACTGACATGAAAGTATACTCGTCCATTATCATATTACAAAAGACATCGTACAATACAACGCCCCTTACTCTCACTAGTTTCTTAGTGCGAATAAATCACGAGCTATATCTCTCCGCTCAATAATAAACCTATCCACCCTGAATCGCATCAGTAACCGTCCCTACTCACCGGGATAAAATATAATAATACAAACATTTTCTTATAAGTCTATTATGCAACACACCATAATCATATACACTGGTATATATATAGACTAGACCATCTTTTAGGTGATAACTAGTACAAGTAAATCACACCTTGGAACAGTGAACACAAAGTCTCACCATACTATATATTATAACCCAAACATCTTAGCATAAATATCACTAATGCCTCGTATGTAACATGGTTATCTCAAGCTCAGTTCTGCACTCTCGGTGTGGCTATATCATATAGGTATTCTGGATTACCCAAAAATTTGCAATTTAATTCTTCTCGATAGTGCCCCACCCATTAACTTGTGGTGCAAATGTTCTCTCAGTGCTTCCTTCGCAGAACTACCCGGCCCTCCTGGCCATATATCGTAATAGCTCTCATCTTAAAGTATTTTTCTACACGTTCAATAATTTAACATTTAAAATCGGTGCACTAGCATCCAACAACATCTCATCACTCCCAACGTTTATTAAGGTCCATGCGTTTAATATCTCACAACGAAGCTCAAAAGAACTTTCCCTGATGCACTATCCCCTAGCATTATCGATCATCAAAATACGTGGGTTCAAAGCACATAACTAAGATATCACCGATTCTATCTCCCAAAACATAAATCAAATCTTCTATGCCCATGTCTCTCAAGGCGTCACACGATATGACGCTCTCGCTATCACTAAGTTCTCAGCGCATAAATAACAGTGACCTAAATCTCTCCACTCAACGGTACTTGCTTCACTGCCCACCATTGACTAATAGTCCATACCTAGGATAAAACCATACCTCGAATATCACCTCTCAAAATGAGCTATCCTTATAAAATATATTCGTTCAGTCTCCACACCTGCTCCCCCTGCAGATGGAACTAAATAGATCCCCTCAACTCATTTATAAATATACACACAATAGTAATATTAACAATACCCCTACTAAACCCTTTTCACATGCGATGACTCACTCATTTCATACAAAATAAACCCTAATCAACCTGAGATAAAACTCATACTTGCAATTGCCAAAAGTACTCACAGTTCAAATGTTTTTTGGACATAACAACCTCATCCCAACTAAATCCAAAAACTCCTTATAACTGTTGCCCTTACTTGACATCTTGTTCCTGTCCCCCAATTCACCGCGGATAGTATTAACACATGTGTTCCTACTCTTTACACATAAGCCACCTCTCTCTTCAAACAACTGATGAGAGGTTTTGCGGTCAAACTGCACCCCAACTTCTTCGTTATACATGTTATTTCTCCATAGTCATGGTGACTGACCCCCAGCACTATAACACCGCTCCTCTAAGCCAAAATTTCACCCAAACTTAAACCTTGGGTGCCATTGCACTCCACCTTACACAATTACCTTTGGATAATCTCCTTCTATTGACATGGTGACTTCTATCGCGGTCACCGTTGCTAGATTATTCCATGGATCCTGCTGAGCCTCTCCCCCTTCTGTCCTTCTAAGGACCTTCACTGGATGTCCAAAGTTGTTCGATCTACGAATCCCAACCAAACTCATATATGAATTGCATCAACTATCCTCAATAGTAGGAGAACTTACGTCACATACGTAGATGAATACAACAATCCTCTAATAAGTCTCTATATCAACGAACGCTACACTGAAATGTAATAAGCTGCGGAGATACTAAGGACTCTAGAACCTGATGCTCTGATACCATCTGTGACACCCCGCCTACTAAAATACCGGGTGGTCATCTCGTGATCAAAATAAAATGTTAGTCTCATATGGATCATTCTTAGTATCATTGTCGAAAAACTTTTTAAAGATACTAACCACCAAGTAGTTTAATTAGAATGGTGCCAAATTTTATCTTTCATTAATTAATGACATGCGGAAATAAATAATAAACCATGAGCACAAACTGATAACTGAATCCAACACAAACAAATAATATATATAAAGGTGGTCGAATCAACCATCGGTTCCACAATAGAATACAACAGTATACTGAAACCATAACTTGGATACATAAGGTCAAATGAATAAATGAATACCAGTACTGAAATACAGATCCTATACTAGGAATAAATGAATGAAGCATTTATAGCAAAGTCCAATAACTTCCACATGAGGTGAAGCTGCGCATCCCTAGATAAAATCCTCAAATTGGGCATCCCTGTGGCTAGACACCTAAAAGTTTTTGGAAAAAGATTTTTGAAACGGGTAAGACCTCAAGTAAAATATTTTGAAAATATTTAGCAAGCAATTAAATTGCAATAATTAAATATACATGCACACACTTTATATTTAAGCTAGTGTCGCGCTCACTTGAGGTATAGCTCACCCTTCATCTAGCGTGCACACCTAACGCTTGCCTGCTACCCTTCCTAGTTAAGCTACCCCACCTAACAAGTCGCATCACACCTTCTCCTATCGCACTACTCCAATCCGAGTATTCTTACTTTGATTATTAAGTTATCTTCGCCTCAACTTATTTATCGGTTCAACTATATTAATTCATATAACGTTCACACTACTTATGTAAGAAATCCCCTTTTTAAATCATATAACTCTCACGTTAGTTATATAAGAACTCACTCTTTATTAAGTTATCTAACTTTCACACTAGTTATATAAGAAATATATTCACACTAATGTATTAATCCTGTATATACTTATCTACTAATATTATATACGTACTAGTAAACACAACATTCACACACTTGTCGCGTATAATAACCATCCATTCCCGAGTAATAACTCACCGTATGCTTTCTCTAAAATGCTATCACCCCAGGTATACTTATCCACACGGACGCCCCGACCCGGTTTGCTCCCCGAATCAGTGAAACAAAAATAAATGTAGTGGAGGCAGCCATAGTTTCTTCACCGAAAGTGAGATCGAATCATACCCAAAGTAGTTCACCTCTGAAAAATCACACAATAAAATCCTCAACGACTATGACCCGGGAACATACTCACCTTGCATTCACTAGCCAGGGGATTCACCCACATGCGCAACCTTCTATGATTTCACTAGAGAGGTATGTATTCCAATAAATATCATTCACATTGATATCTTTAAAGCACACAAATATATATTTATATATTATCACGTATACATATATTTAATAAAAAAATTCGGCCAAATTATGCCCGTAGCACTAGCCCGAAATACCAAAGTCTATATCACGCCTTGTAATTTAATTAATCAAACATTAATTATTTTGTTATTAAAGTAGTGTCACCCAAATACAGCACCTCGACTCACTCATTCATTTTGAATTATCACCCTTTAAATTTTTGTTATGGAATATCCCACTATTTTATTTAATATCCCATAATTAATTTAATATACGACAATTTATTTAACTGGCTACACTGTACCTACTCCCACAACATTTCTAAAATATCGGAGTCAAATCCCATGACTCTTAAAGAAATTTATTTCACATCAAATAAATTTCTTATAGTGGTACCACACAAGTAGAATACATGTGCAAAAATACTCCACCCGAAACATTAAACAATTTTAGAATTATTCACTCACAAATTCCACATTTTACATTTGCCCCATTTTATTTCCTTTACCATTTTTATTTCTTTGTATCCGCCATTTATCTGTTAGTAAGGGAGAATACCATTTCGTTCCTGCTAATTTCCATTGCCCCTAAACACATCTCAGGTAAAAAAACGAATTGGGGAAAAATACGCAACGTCATTTGAACTATGCCCCATGTCGTTTGAACGACTAGCTGGGTTTTTTGTCTCCTTCGTCTACCTGCTACGGTTTCTGACCATGGACAAAAGCTTCAAGATCTCATGAAACCCAGTTGACACTTCAACCTCTATAAGAAACTATAACCCATTTTAACTTCTGTAATGAAAACTTCAAATCCCAAATCCCTTATCAATTTCTAAAATATTTTCTACCTTTGTAATGGAAACTTCAATCCCATTACGATAATGAAAACCCCAATCCCTCTCTAACGAAACCCCAAATCCTAAATCTGTTAACGCCCAACCATGTAAATGGTTTCCAACAATTCCCCACTTCTTATTTACATCATCAACCATCCTAAATGAGTAGAACTAATAATGGAATATGAGTTGGGTAAATACTATTTTCTCTACATAGTGTCTCTATGGTTTGGTTTTGGGTATACACAGTTTCTTCTACTCGGTGTCTTCAATATTTGGTTTGGATATTTATGGTTTAACATCCTTGATTAACCAGACTATGAATATACTCAAACCCTCACATTTTTAAATCATAAAATCACATTAATTGGGGTCTTCAATCAACATAAATTATCCAATTCAGTCAACACCTATTTTTTTCATGCGATGACCTACCCAAACACGAAATGATTTACACCCACCATGATATAAATCACAATACCACAATTTAAATTTAAATAAAGTTTAACTACTTGCCTGGATAAATTCACAAAGTCTGATTTCCTTTCATAGAGACGAATGTTTGATGAAGAATCCTCAAATTTCTTCTTGGTTTGACTCCCCAAAGTTCTCCTATTTGATCCCCTTTTTTTCCTCTGCAACTTGGGTTTTCTTATTTGACTTGTGACTCCCACAAACTCTCTACTTATGTTTTATTAGGTGAATCCCGAAATTTAGCTTGTGGGCTAAATCAAAATGGCCCAAACACCCTCGTGTGAGCCCGATTCTGCCTAAAAATGCCCCGAAACCCAATTACTACCCCTGGGTACTCTTTTTTTTATTATTACGGCCTATTCAGAATTAATCGTGCACTCGTAATTGTCATCTGAGTTACTTAACTAAAATTTCCAATATTGTCCTCAAATTACGATGCATGTAATTTAAAAAAAAATAACTCCAATTAATTAAATCTTAATTCACCAATTAAATTACATACTCCAGATAAATTTAAATCCTTTATCACCAAATCAATTAAATTCTAAATCCTCAGAAATATGGGGTGTTACACTAACCTTGCCAGGGCATCATCTCAGTTATTGGCTAGTCGAGGGATCCTTTTGAGCTTTACCTCTTCAAAGTTTATTAACACTTTCTTTATCCGTGCCAAGTATTTGATCATCCTTTCATCTTTGGCCTCGTATAATCCCATGATCCGATTTACCACTAATTGGGAGTCACTGTTAACTAATATCTGGCCGACATTTAACGCTTTGGCATGGGAGAGTCCTGGAAAAAGCCCTTTATACACCGGCTAATTGTTAAATGCTTTGAAGTTGTACCTAAGGGTGTATTCTATGTCGACTCCATCTGGGCCGATACTATTAACCCGATGCCACTTCCTGTTTCACATGAGGAGTCATCTAAAAACAAACTCCAAATAGTACCTCCTTTTGAGAAGGCCCCTACACCTATGATTCCATTTTCAAATAAAAAAATTTCTTCTTCAATGTCGGCCATGACAGGCCTTACTACACTTATCTAAGCTCAGTCTAGCTTTTATTTTATTTCTCTGGCTCGGTTGGTACCATAAAATCTTTATTATCGGCCTTGTCCTAAGTGAAATTAACTATGAAATTTACCAAAGCTTGCCCTTTAATTGGTGTTCTCAGCTTCTTTACAATATCGAATTCTCCTAACTCAATGAACTAAACTATGAACCTACACGATTTGTTGGGTTTACGGATGACTAGTCTTAGAGGGGAGTCAATGAGGATGACCATTATATGGGATTAAAAATAAGGTTCCATCTTTCTCAAGGCATATACTAACTTCTCCATCTTAGGTTACCTCTGCTCGGACCATTAAAGGGCCTTACAATTAGTATACTGGCTTCTGTACCCCAACATCGTCTCGTGAAGGAAAATAAGTAAATGTTAAGATCCTGGAAGGATTTTTCAAATTCTTCGTACCATTCAAAGACTTTCCTCAATCTTTTAAATTAAATAAGGCAGACACTTATCTGTGTCCCTTGATATAAACCAGTTTAGTGCAGCAACTCATCATATCAGCCTCTGCACATCCTTAATGGTCTTCGGGGTCTTCATCTCAATTAAGGCTTTGATTCTTCAGGATTTTCTTTTATTCCCCACTGGTTGATATTCAATTCCAGGAATTTCCCTGCTCTTACCCTAAACACATAATTAGTAGGGTTGAGTATCATCCCATACTCGTCCATGGTGTTAAACGTGTGCTCAAGGTCATCCACATATGGCTCAGCCTTGACACTTTTTGTCAACATGTCATCCATGTATACTTCCATGGTTTTGCCAATATGTTCCTCAAACATCTTGTTCACATGTCTTTGATATGTTGCACTGGCATTTTTAAGGTCTAAAGGCTTGACTTTATAGTAATAAGTTCCTTTATCTGTGATGAATGAGGTCTTCTCACCATCAATCGGGTTCATAAAGAGTTGGTTATAGCCTGAATAACTATCCATCAAGCTCATCAACTCGTGTCCACACATTGATTTGACCATTTAATAAATCATGGGAAGAGGGAAGATGTCTTTTGGACAAGTTTTATTTAGGGTCGATAAAGTCTACACACATCCCCCATTTGTCGTTTGGCTTTGGTATGACGACTTCATTAGCCAACCACTTTGGATAGACCACTTCCTTGATGAACTCAGCCTTTTCTAGATTTTTAACTTCATATCTTATCACCTCATACTTTTCTCTGGATTAGATTCATCGCCTCTGTCTAATCGGATTCATTCTTTCATCCATATTCAGCTTGTGGTAGAGAATCTTTGGATCGACTCCTGGCACGTCCTCATGACTTCAGGCAAAGATACACTGCGTCTTTCTCAATAACTTGATCAATTCATCCTTTATTTTTTTTCTTCAAGGCTTTACGAATTTGGAGAATTTTCTCTGGATCGTCCTCATTGAGGACGATGGATTCTACCTCCTCGGTGACTTCACCGTTCTTTAACTTCATATCGTCCCTTGGATCGAGAGTATCAATGTTGCATGTGTTGATGTCTTTTTTATGAGCTTCTCTCTCTTCAACTATGTTAAAGTAGCATTCTCACCCTGAACTTCCCCTACTACATAGGTAGTCAAGAATTTTATCATTAAGTGTGTAGTAGAGGGCACTGCCTTAAATTCCTTAAAGGTTACCCTTCCCATTATGATATTAAAAGCCGACTAGATATTATCATCCATTATAAACAAGCTTATATTTTTTGTGAGGCACCTCGACCAAGTCCCCATAGAAACATCCAATCATATATCCCCAAAGGATGGACCTTTTCACAGCTGAAGCCGATCAAAAGATGGTGGAATGGGATAAATCTTTTCTCGCTAAGCCCCAAACCCTTGAAGCATTCCTAAAACATCACGTCAGTTGAACTCCCTCCTTCAACTATTATTCTGGGAATGTCATACCTATGTACCTTTATGGTAATCACCCATAGATCATCACGAGGGGCCAGGATTCCCTTGAAGTCCAGTCTTGAGAATCTTATCACCAGGGCATTCATATTCGCCTTCTTCCTTATAGTCATCTTGTTGCTAACTTCAACCGAGTTTTCCACTTCACTTTATAGTATCGCTTTAGCCTCTCTGATATAAGCCTTCCTGTCGGCCACGTTTTTACCGCCACCTACTAGGCCACCACATATCATCTTCACTCCTAAGGAGATCATATTAATTCGACCTTTGGGTGGAAGGTCAGGTTCATCCACATCATCGTCAGAGACATCATGATTCCTATTTACCTAGATATCCAGTCAAAGATTTTCATCTCATCTCTTTCTTATCTCATCCCTGTCATCTCTGACACTTCTTTTATCAACATATTTTCTTAGCTTTCCCTACTTCAACATTTTTTAGATCTCATCCTTAAGTTCAAAGCACTTATTAGTAGTGTGGCCATAATCTTGATGGAAATCGCACCACTTTATCTTATACCTCTTATGATAAGGGGTTCTCATATTTTCTAGCCATCTCAGATATCTTCCATCTTTGATCTCATTCAGTATCATATCTGGACTAACCGTTATGGAGTGTTGTTAAATAACTTGTCATCTCTCAACCTCTTCTTACCATCCTTTTATTCTGATGTCTGGGAATGACTCTCACTCACTCTTTTATCCCCCTCTCACTTGGCGTCAATGGCCTCCTCTGCATTCATGACCCGGAACCGAAGTTCTTCCGTGGTTTTTGGAGGATTTTTGGCTAGCTTCTATAGGAGTTTCCCCTTTCGTAGTCCACCAATAAGGGCAGTCATGGCTATGATTTCTTCTTAGTTTTTTACTTCCAGTTTTCCTTGTTAAAGTGGGCTATATAGTCTCTCAGAGACTCATTTTTTCCTTGCTTGACATACAACATATGTGTGGTCTTTTTTGAGGCTTCACTCCAAAGAAAAAATTATGGATAAACCTTTCGCCCAATTATTTAAAATTCTCAATAGAGTTCTTATGGAGAGAGGTGTACCATACATGTGCAGTACCAATAAGGGTTATTGAGGAAGATAGGCATCTCATCTCATTGAAGAACGAATAGATATCGAATACCGATTAGTACATTTCCACATGATGAAAAGGGTTTTCTTTATCGCTCCCATATTACTTTGGCGTGACAACTGGTAGCTTGAACATGCCCGGGGTTGGGTAGCTAACTATTCTTGCAACAAATAGTGACCCTTCCATGTAGCCCTTTTGCATGGGGTCTTGACTCTTTATGAGATCATCAATTTTGTCTTCAATCCTTTCTATGGAGTTATTCCATGGCTTTTTGGTTGCTTCTGCATTGTCTCCCTTAGCTACAATATCAATATCCCTAGCCCCTACTCTGTCCGTTGGGAAATGCATAGGTTATTTGCCATTCGTCCTTTAACGATTATTAACCTCTTTTTGTTCCTTAGTTTGTCCTTGTGGAAGTCGACGGTCAACACATCCTCCATTTCCCATGGAGCATGTAATACTGCGTGACCTAAATTTTCAGTCTCGTAGACCTCCAATTGGTTTGAGGCTATCGAAATTTGGCCCTCCACTCAATCTGTCAAGTGTTTAAGCTCTGGGTTGGATATATCGGCTCGGCCTATCACTATTTCCTCTGCTAATTTCGATTGGACTCACTGTGTCTCCAAAAATTTCATAGGGCTCCCAGTACTCGTCCTCATCATAGCACTGGTCATCCTAGAATTACTGATCTTATTTTCTAGGAGTAATCACCTCAGGTTGGACACATCTCTGTGTCTCTACTGTTGTGGCATTTCTTTATGTGGGGCCAAGGGTGATCCCCCTGTCACCACATCCATACCCTCTCTAGTAATCGGAGCTATAATCTCCATCACAATAACAGTCGGTCTAGCCATCATATTTTGGATAAAGATAACAAGTTGTTCCTTTATTTTCTACTGGCTGGCCGCTAGTGAGCACAATACCACTGCAACCTCATCCATCTGTAACTGAGGAGGCACCTGGATGAAGTTGGGGCCAACGCCTTGAGGCAAATTGAAATCCATCTATTTCTTCGAATGAACAGAATAAAGGGTGAACTGGATAAGCTGCAGCTGAAGAAAATCTCAAAAAACCCAACAAGAGCTATTTCAATGGTGATACAGATCGAACCAAGTGTGTATATCACCATCAGAGAATCAATCTAAAAATGAGAGGAATAAGACAAAGAACCTTTGTTCCCACAGATAGTGCCAACTAATGATACCCAATTTAGTATAACAAATAAATTTGTATGAGCTCAGTTCAGAATATCTTTTGAGCACAACAATAGTGTTTAAAAAAGTGTATAACTGAAGAAGGAGATGAGGAAAAGAGTAAAAAACATTAGCATATAAGTGATTCATCCATTGGCCTAATCCATTGTGTAGATGAGTGTGGATTTCATTATAAAAAAGGACACTAATGGCCTAAGTGATACAATTCTCATTACTTTCTCTCTCTACTGTAACAGAAAAAAACTTGGGCTAGGCTTTGAAATTTTTTATCCTTTTCACTAATGTAGAAGAAGAGTTTATATAGTGCCTGGGGTGTGTATTTTACCACCCAAGCATGTAGTAAGCATGTGTAGAATGTATTTGATAATAAGGATCAACCACTTGTCACTAGCACATATAGGTCATGATGATGAAATATTCCCTCATGTGTAAGGGAGATCTTGTTATAATGGTTTTGTCCACATGGGATCTGAAACCCACGCGCACTGGACCAGGCTGAGGCCGAGTTTTCAAGTTTGATATAATGGCGGTAAGGTAGATGTTATGCTGAAAGGAGTCTTCATTCCACCCCGACCTCCAGGTGGTTGATGAGACCAGGGAACTTTGGTCATAAGATTATTGATACAAATATCGTTGATTGTGCCTAAGATGAGGACGAGTCCTTTTGTGATGGATTTATGATCGAGGACGAGACCCTTAGCAATGGGTTCATAATCGATCCATAACTTGCTCAGACAGACGATTTACCATTGGTTGGCCTTGGCCGAGGGGGTATAGCCCAGATACGAGGTCATATTTAGTATATCATCCTTCAACCCTATCCAATTCCCGAGTGAAAATAGGATCATATTACCATGTATTTTGTCAGTGTACTACCTCGTACGTCCGAAGGATATAATTCCACTTGGGTAATAGTAGATCGAATCACCAAATCTGCTCATTTTCTACTAATGAAGACCACCGACTCATTTTAGAAGCTCAACAAGATCTACATTCGAGACATTATTCGATTACATGGAATTCCATTATTCATTGTATCAGACAGAGATTCTTGTTTTGGAGGAATGTTTTGGCAAGAACTGCAAACCGCAATCGGTATCAAACTTGATTTAAGTACCATATTCCACCCACAAACGGATGAACAATTAGAATGTGTAATCCAAACATTAGAATATATGCTACGAATTATTGCGTTACATATGCCTGACAACTGGAATGTACATTTACCCTATGTTGAATTTTCATATAATAACAATTATCAAACCTGTATTAAAGCTGCTCATTTTTAAGCTTTATATGGAAGACTGTATAGATCACCTATATGTTGGATAGAATCCAAAAGTTCTAAATAATTTGGACTTGAGATAATCTAAGAAACCACTTAGAGAATTCAACAAATTTAAGAAAGATTTAAGACAACCCAAAATCATCAAGACGTTATGAAGACCAGTGTTGAAAACCCTTAGAATTTCAATTTAAAATATTCCTTAACGTGTCTCCTCAGAAAGGAATCTTATGCTTTGAAAAGAAAGGAAAATTAACCCCCAGATATATTGGACATTTCATAATTTCAAAACAAGTTGGCTCTATAACATACCAATTATAATTGCCTGTGGAATTATCCAATATTCACAATATATTTTGTGTGTCTTAGTTATGCCAGTAGATTTTTGATCCCTCTTAAACCAGCACTTGCTAAGACATTTTTATTGAACTAAACTATGAATTTTAAGTACGCCATATTCAAATTCTATATCACCAAGTGAAGCATCTCAGGAACAAGGAAATCCCCTTAGTTAAAGTACTTTGGTAAATTCAAAATCAGTAAGAAGCCACATGGGAACTAGAACAGGCTATGAAAGATCAATATCCCGACCTATTTCAAGGTAAATTCAAGGACAAATTTATTTTTTTAGGTAGGTAGACTGTAATAACCGGACTTTCAAATCGAATCTATCAACCGAACCAATCACACATGCTCATTGTTTCAACCCTCATAAATTATTCACATTCAAAAGTCTCCTAAAGAAGAATGAAAATATCCTTGGTTCCCTTCAACTTTACCAAATTAACCTAGGCACCCTAAAGTTTCAATACTTACAAATTAGCCCCTGAATATTTAAAAAAAATATAACTTGAGTTGTACTTAACCCCTAAACCTCAACTTTAAATCAAATCTAGACTTCATCTAATACAAAATTATAATTCCATCCCTTCAAACTTTATAAAATTACCAAAATACTCTTAAACTTTCTTTAAACCTAGAATTTTAAGGCTATACACCTTAATATTTTACCAAAAAAGGACCAAACACCAAAATTTAAATATTTTCACATTACCCCCTGTCCACACAAGTCTACACATCAGCACTAAATGATAAAATCATATGTGTACACCATGCACAAATATGAGGTACACTAACCAAGCTTAAAATTTTTTATATTCAGTTCAAATCCATCGCTCGTCTTAGCCAATGAACTCTCCTGATCAAACACTATAAATACCTCTCGAGATGAGCCTTACATACTAATTTCAACAGCAGTTTCACAACCCAAATTTTTCACTAAAAACAAGGAACCTATCATTTTATGCATTACATTCAATTCTTTCAATTCCAAATAATTTATGTGTTGTTACATTGCTAGAATACATCAAAACAGTAGAAACAGTACGTAGGAAACAAGCCCTAGGTGAAAAATATAAAATTTCCACCATTAAAGCTTAAGCTTTAATGGTGAACATCGAAATAATGTTCGAAAATCAGGTTTAAAGTTTTGAATATCTTCACTAGACCCTTGGGAACTCGAATGTAATTATCAAATCCCATGAATGTGCATAATAAGGTGTAATCAATTGAAAGTGTATTTTGAATCAAAAAACTGAAAATCTTAAATTCTATTTGTATAATCTATCTCAAACCTTGAAATCAAAACCAAACTACTCCTACACATAGCTATGTTCATAAGAATCCTTGCCATATCCTTGAAACCCATGAATGTTAGATCAAAATTTAGGTAAAGGTCATAATTATAGAACTTAAGATACACTGCATCTCAATTCACAAAACCCGTATATTTGGATTCCTTATGAAAATTTAGTTTTGTTGGTTAAGAAATCATCTTAAATGGTGTAGAAATGAAGGAGATATTCAAAATCAAAAACAAAAAACCTTAAAGTCAACTATCGAGGGGAAGAAGGTGAAGTTTTTGGCCAGAAACTTTGACCACACGAGTGAGGGCACGTGGCAAAATTAGAAATTTATGAATATTTTCCCAATATTTTTAAGTCAAAATGGTATAAGGTAAGGCCTTTTTTGGTTAAGACTATCCTATGTTATGGAAAATGAGGTTTTAACTTTTAAATATGTTTCCTAAATTGCAATTTGACCCCTCTTGACTTTTTTAACTTATGAATTTGAACCCGAAACTTTATCTATAAATTCTTCAAAATATTTTAAGACTAAAAGTCTCCCACACCAAATTTCAAATATGACCTCAAGTACAAGATTTTAAAGTCCCAAATTATTTATAATTAAACCCCCAGAAGTTTAAAAGATACATTTTTTTGTATAAACTGACCAACCCAACCCCAATTCTAACAAATACATATGTACCCAAACATTGCATACGGAGAATCAACTACCAGCTTGTCTCGATATCCTCTTTTGATCCATAAGTCTTACGAAATACCGAGAAAGTAGGTTTTTTTTACCTCTTCAATAGTAAACTTTGCATATTAGATAACTGTTATTGATATTATTCAATAATAGCCAATCTTGATTCCATGTATTTGTAGAAATTACCACACTCATATATTTTTATATCATTAATTTTTTACTTAGGATCGTTGGATCAATTTGAACCCTTCTCATCTAATAACTGGTATTAGAACAATTCATTATAACGGTTCAGTTCCCCTGCACATTTATGTATTATTATTTGTTTAAAAAACATCAATAATAGTTAGGGAGTAAACTGTCGCATTATCACGCAAAAATTTCCCTATGGTCTCTGATTATGAGAGCCGTTTTTATTGCTACATGCGTATGAATGTCACTTTAAATGTGTGCCTAGCCAATTATTATCTTAACATTTTGGATTACTTATTATTTGGTTATACTGATGGCTTAATTATTTCCATACCCCCTTAGTGAACATGTAAGTATGGAATTATTAGTTCAAAGATCCTTGATCTTCCTTATGTAACCTTAATACACTTATAAGTATGGGATTATCAGCTTTAATTCTTTAAACTTTGTTATGTAAACACTGAATTCTATACACACTTCAACTCTCATCTATACAGATATTTATTATAGAATTGCATATTTGTGCTAATTCCTTTTTCCTCCAGATGAACCAGAAGAAAAAGGATAATATCTTCCCCTTTAGAGACAGATACCGGTTACCTATTTGCATATGTGACCGTGTGGGTAGAGAATAATATAGATGGGTGAAAGGAGTGACACTTTTTAATTTTGTACTTTATAGTTCGTGCCAAAAAATGTAATTCACCCCTGCAGTTGTAACACCCTATGTATACTATTTTAATAATGAATTAAGTTTTGTTATTCCGCATTAACTTTAATTCATTGCTTTTTATATACTCTCTTATGCATTCATACAAAAAAGAAGAGTGTGACAATTCGTCAACAGTAAACGGGAGCTACTTCATCCCAGTATCAACATTTATCAAAGCATCCTAGACACTGGATGGGATGACCTACTGTATAAATATGAGACACTATGTGCAACTCCATGATAGTAGAGAACAACCCTCATGAAATCCTTCTGTCTAAGGAAAACCCCGTCGATCCTAACAGTGAACTTGGTATGCTCATCTCACAGCTGGCTTATGACCTCTTCCTCCTAAGGATATCTCCCTGGTCCCACCATTACACTGGCATGACATGCAGTTATGATAATGACTACGTGGATGAAACCCATATATTTCGTTTTATTTAACAATAAGATGCGATGACCCACCAAGGTCATCTCTTTCCATAAGCTTCCCCCTCTTGAAGGTACTCATATACATTCAATGTGTAACGTATCCACCCCTCGCACCACGTAAATGGCCACGAAAAATTTAACAGCCTGCATTACGTGGTATTTGCACTACCCTAGATAGGTTTGCATATGAGATTTGTTCCTGGGTCCTTAAATGTCCAGAGTATCGAGACTACTATGGAGAGCTCTTAAAAAATGGATCCAGGGGAGACAAATCCCCCTTCCTATAATGGAAAGCACCAAGAAATCGCGTCAAATGGGACCCCTTATGAAGATAAGTAATACTAATAAACTACATCAGATGACCACATCTGGTCGGGATCCTCAATGTCTACAGGGTAACATCAGATGACCACATCTAGTTGAGATCCTCGATGTCTATAGAACCACTGTCAAAGGCACCAGACCATATAGGAGACCAAGTCCTGGACATGATGGCATAAATCACCAACTCAATGGGCAGATAACCCTATATACCGCGCCCCCTCAGTTACCCAAGATGGAGCTCCCAAGATCCAGGAATGGACTCATATATTGGATTGGAACAAACTAATGTCTCTAAATCTAGTACCTCATGCCTCCGTCCAACATTTTTAGAAGATATCATGCTCTGCTTAAAAAGAACTAAACAAGAAACTCGAATAAAACTCATGGTCACTTCGAAAATGGAGGTCAACTTCCTCACCAGGTCAGACTAAAACTCCATTCCACCTAACTATGATGATAAAAGAGAGGTCCCTCCTGCAGTAACCATCATACCCCCTCCTTGGAAAATAATAAAATCTAGGAGCAACTTCGATGCACATCCACCAATATCATTATCTAGGAATTGCTAGACACTTCTTGGGAGCACCGGGCTGCTCTCTTGCGCCATTTATCTCAGGCTTCTGCACCTACAGATGATACTTTGATAGAAATGTCAACCACTATCGGTTCCATCACTATGAAATAACACATCATCTTCTCAGATGAACCCCTTACCATGAAAGGCCACAACCACTGGTTCACCTTAAACATAATTACTAAAACTCGTAGACATACTAGTAGATAAGGGATCAACCATCAATGTATGCCCCCTTTGCACTTCTGTTGATCTAGGACAAACCACCTCAGAATTCACACCATCTTCCACATCCATCAGAGACTATGATAACACCCACCGAAAGGTCTTAGGGGTCGTTGTCCCTACTCTCAGAATACGACCTATCAAGTGTGATGTCGAGTTTCAAGTACTCGATTTCCCGACTAGATGCAACCGTCTAATCGAAAGAATTTGGATACATATGATGGGGTCAATAACCTTATTACTCAATAAGGAAATCAAGTTCCCATTCAAAGTTGAGGTCATCACAATTCAGGGAGACTGTGGTTGGGACACAGTGGCCAATACTAGGACTAACCTGCTTCTAGACATCACCCACGACAGATGTAATGTCCGCCTCAGTGGATTTCGAGTCATACCACTCACGCATATGATATAAAAGGAGCTAGTAATGCAAAATGTGGCCACCTATATAATCCAAAAGATGGGATGATTTCCCGGGTTTGGTCTCCAATGAAATCAATAAGGAACCCTCAAAGATATCACCACTACAGAACACAAAGGAAAAGTTATCTTGGGTACACCTCCGATCGCAAAGCCATAACCAAAAGCCTTTAAGCCCCTCACCAATGGTGGGATATCCAATTCCATCTTTATGGAGAGGACTTTTCGTATTACAAGCTCCCCGACCCATGGTGGGATGAAATAAAAAGATCCTTGTAATAAGGAATGGAAATCCTTTATGAGGATGTATTGTACGTAGTTTAGGGGAAATCCCACACTGTCCACCACGGTGAACATAATGTATCATGGGTCACTATATAGGATAGGTAGACCTCTAAACCAGAACCTAAATTATGACTACTCACATTATTTCCCATTGGAACTGATCTAGTAGCTTTGTCAGGAACCACCGAACTAACCCCCCACTGAATGCTTCCACGATTGGTACAACGCCTAGCCACTCGAGATGCCACAACAATGAAGGAAAGCAATGAAGGACAGTTGATCAACATCTCAAAACCCAATATTTACCTTCATGTCCTAGGTTCCACCACCCACTCGATCTAAAGACCCGGTAGTGCCTCAGGACACACCCAACGAATCCCCGTGGGACTATCAATGGAATGAGGAAAAACACTAGCACTTTTCAAAATACATCATCGAGGCACCTCTCAGCACTAATCCTCCCACGGACTCCATTAAGGATCCTAAACCAATCCTTAAAGGTCGCTAAAAAAGGTTTCCAACTCATCTCATCTCCAACATCAAGGGGAACTACCATACTAAAGAATTGGACCTCTACTGGATGCATTCCAACACCCGTCATATCGAGGACCTTTTAGTATGTCTTATTAAATAAAGAGTCCCACCTACAACCTCTACTAATATGCCCCTCTATGAAGAAGACTTTTATATTATTATCAACCTTGTACTACCTCCTTTTGATAGCATAATGTACACTGATTTCAAGTATTTTCTTATGTGTGTTACATGCAATGATAATGAATCATTCAATGGATGGGAAATCACCCTTAATAATGATAACTCTGCGCACTTAAAACACTTGCAAGAACTTGACCAATGTTAAAATGTACTTATGTCTCCCAAAGAGGATTATGCAATAACCTTAAACTTAGGCAGTCCTCAAAACTACAAATAGTTACAAATAAGGTCCTCCCTAGATAAGAATAAATGAAAGAACTCACAGTCTTCCTTACTAGTTTCATAGATATTTTCATTCGGTCCTATGTCAACATGCCTGACATGGACACTACTATTATTCTAAATGAGATAGCCACTCTCCCCAATGCAAAACCCATAAAGAAAGGCTTTGTAAACTAATACTTGTATGGCCCTTGAAGGTAAAGTAAGAAGTAGAAAAGTAGCTCAGTGACGGATCATTTGAGTGAATGAATATCCTACTTGGCTAGCCAACATCATACTAATACCCAAAACTAAAGAAAAAGTTCGAATGTACATAGACTATAAGGATCTCAATCGAGCCAACCCCGAAGATGTTTTCCCCCACCTCTCATCGACTTATTGGTAGTCAACACAATAAGTATCGTGCTCAAGTCCTTCATATACCAAATCTTTGTCTATAACGAGATCAAAATGTACCTTGACCACGAAGAGAAAATTGGGTTCATTACCCCTTGGGTAACATACTATTATATGGTCATGCCCTTAGATCGAAAAAATGCTGGTGCAACCTACCAAAGAGAGGCCACAACCACCCTTCACAACTCATACACAAGCTAGTAGAAGTCTACATGGACGATATGATCATTAAATCCAAATACCCATAAGGAGTCATCCTAACACTCTGGAAGTTCTTCAAAAGGTTACACCTTTTCAAAATGAGGATAAATCCGCAAAAGTGTGTCTTCGGAGACTCTAAAGGGAAGGTGTTCAACTTCATCGTCAATAAAAATAGAATTGAGGTAGATCCCGCCAAGATCAAAGACTATGGGAAATACCACCCCCAGAACTGAAAAGGAAGTCAGAGGATTGCTAGGCCAGGTACAATTTATATCCGGTTCATCAACCAACTCATCACCATTTATGAAACCTTATTCCAAATAATCAAGAAGGACTCACCCAAAGAATGGAACTCCCAATGCCAATATGCATTCAAGAAATTATAGGAGTACCTTATTCGTCCATCGTTCCTAATACCTTTACAATCAGGATAACTTCTCCCACTCGACCTGAACACAACCAATAAGGCTGACTGATCTATGTTGGCCTAATACGTATCGAGTTCTTGAAAGGAATGTATCATCTACTATGTCAGTAAAAAACTAGTCTCTTATGATCTCAAATACACTACCTTGGAGAATTCTTTTGTATCCCTCATATGGATCACTTGTAAACTATGACATTATATGATGTCCTTCAGTATACGACTCATTTTGAAGATGAAAGATGGTCTCTATCCAAATAGATAAATGCCTACTCATGATCTCCGAATTCGAAATTACATATATCCCACAAAAAGACACCAAAATGAGAGTCATATCTGACTTCCTCATAGGATAACCCCTGTCAGACAAGGAAGACAAAAATGAGGCATAATTACTCAAAAATAATTTCTTCACCCTAAATGATAGAGAAAGTTGGGAACTCAACTTCGAAGGGTCATAGAAAAGGGATTAGTCATATGAATTCTGCACATATTCCTAGACTTAAGACGACTCCCGACGTCTTTCAAAATCACATATAAATGCACCAGCAATATGGCCGAGTACGAGTCTTTCATCATGGGTTTTGAAATTTCCTTGGAAATAGGAATCATCAACCTGAAGGCCTATGGGAATTCCAGCCTAGTAATCAGTTAAATACAGGGTAAATGGAAGATCCGGGGTGATAACCTATGACCATACCATGCCTGCTCACTACACCAAATCTTGAGAATGGTCATGGTCTAGAGCCGTGACTATATCCAAAGTTAAAGTGACCGAGTCCATGACCCAGTATGGTCATGGATCCTCTTGAAGGTGGTCATGGCTCACGTTCATGACCAGTATGGGTCACGAACCGCAAACGTGACAAGTGCATGAACATTATTATGCCATATTCGTGCCAAAGTTCCCTCCAAGTGTGGTCTCGAATGGGGTCATGGTCCAAGTCTGTGACCAGTAAACAAAATACACACTGAGGTGGTCATGACTTGGGACCATGACTATCCCAATTTAGAAATCATGGCTTTGGGCCGTGACCATCGTCTTATTTCCATGTTGACCTATTAAATTTGAAAGGGGTCACAACATGTGGTCACAAATGAGAGTCGTGACCAGTGTCTTTATACTAAAACCCCATTCCAGTTTTCTTTTTTCGTTCGAAAATTTCTAAACCCTTAACATTTCCCTCTCTCCTACAATTTCAATGATTTCGACGATTTTTAATCTCAAGTTTTCATTTTCAATGTTATGTTTTTCACTCAATCTTTCTCTCACTCTCAAAGGTAACACTTAAACCCTAGTATTTTGTAATCGGGTATTTGTGCATTTGTATATATATGTGTATTTTAATGTATATGTATGTGTGTGTATACGCGCGTATGTATGTGTATATACGTGTATCTGTTTGTGTATTGTGTATCTATGTGTATATTGTATACTGTATATGTGTATTGTGTATGTATGTTTGTATACTATATATGTGTGTGTATGTACGTCTTCATACTGTATACAATCTTTGCTAAAAATACATATATATGCTTATATAAGTTTTTAGGTGTAAAAAAAATATTTTCAAACTAGTGTCAATTTTAATTTTATGAATATTATTGGTTTAAGTTTGGGGTTGAAATATAAAAATGTATTTTTTTTATCTCCCTCTCCTTTAATATTGATGCTAAAGTCGAGATTAGTTTTAGGACTAATGATTGTAAGGGTTAATTTTTGGGTTGATTTTAGAGATGGTTGGATTAAATGACAAATAATCTTTATTCAATCAATTTTTATCTTTTTTCCATTAAATCAAATAAGTATTTAAGTAATTATTTGATAAATACTCAAAATTTACCCCAAAAAATTTGGCTCGGCAGCTCTCGCTCCTGAACCCCTGAAAATCACCATTAAATTATCCCCCACTCATGCCACATTGTATATATTGTGTGCGTGTGTGTGTATATTTCTATGTGTGTACTGCGTGTGTATATGTGTCTCTGTCTAAGTGACAATTGTTTAAAAAAAATATAAAAGTAGGTATTCAACACCTAATAAATTAACGGTGAGATCCAACGTGCATGGGATTCACTCCCTCGTATATAATAACTAATAAATTAAAATTTCACTAGGTCAAAAAAGAAGGGTAATGATTATTCAAAACCTAAATCAAACTAACCTCACTAGTTAGTGATTCATTAGAGCCATTATTTATAGGAATCATATTCTGGTCCTCGTTCATTTTACTTGGGAAAAATGAATCACGATGATAATTAATGGTAACAAGAGTCTGAAAGGTTGCAATTGGACCACACTTGCACCTATTTTATTAATGAGCCTCATTTAGAGGGTACTTTGGTTTATTGGTATGGGAATAGGAAGATTGAACAATTTAAGTACCTTGTAAACCACGGAGTTCATTTCCAGTAAGAGTACTTGTTCTATCATTTTCTGTTTTCCCTACCAGAATGCTGGGATGACGATGTACAATATATATTTTGCATACATAATCCCGATAGAGCACTGACCTTGCTTACGCTGTTAGAGAAGGCAACACAAAAAATTCACCCATTGTGGATACAATTAAATACAAATAGCATTGACGGAGATGGTGATGTCTCGTAACATATACACGTCAAAGTCAATCTTGCTAATAGGCAGAAGAGGAAGAGATTTCAAGTTCATGTCATTGGAATTCATGCATCTATTATAGATACGCTTCCTCCTAATTGGCCACGTGCAAAAAATCCATAGGTTTTTAAAAACAAATCCCGACTGGATGGAGATTAGACACATTGAACTTTTATTAAAGTCTTACCATGAAAAGGTAAATTATAATATATGGTCAAAAAATTTAATTTGTTAGTTATAATTTCATATTGAACTTTGAAATTATGCACTTATTATGAAAACACATTGAACTTTTATTATTTTTATAGATAATATCAGGCGGTAATGGACACAACGCTCCAACTGACGCGAGGAAACCACCCTAAGGAGAATTCTCATCACCAATTGGAGAGCAGTAATCAACTCCACCAATGGTTTACAACACTACTCCGAGTTGCAGTAGGAAAAGTACTCCCACTATGCGAACAGACATGCCTAACGCTTTTGAAAATGCTGGTTCAGTTGAGAATAAGTCAGTTGGGTTCTCTCTATTGGGAAATAACCCCACATGGGATAAGAATCGCGTTCAACCGTTTAAAGCCCAATGTTTGTCCTCGAGAAAAATGAATGTGGGAGTGAGAGGAGCTGACAATTGGAACCTCGTAAATCAATCTGTTAAAGATGACATCTATTACTAAGTCAACAAGCAATTTTCTTTTTCTACGAACTAAAAAAAAAAGGTTCTTTCAAGGGTTGATGAACAACTTCGAACATATCGAAGAAACCTTATGCATAAGAATTTTCCCAAGGGGACATTGGGCTTCGACATTTTAGCACTCAAAGACAAAGTCCCCTTAAATGTTGAGATGCCAGACGGTCAATGGAATGAGTTTTGGAAAAAAGACGCGAATGACTCGAAAATGCAGCAAATGGAGAAAAATAAGCATATTAGTGCGAAAAAAATTGATGTCCACAAGCTTGGCTCGAATTCTTATGAAGATTTAAAGAACGAGTGGTCTATAAAGACAAAAGGTAGCCAAGATTAGGGAAATATATCACATCGGGCCAACTTGTACATTCATCCAAGAAGGGACAAAGATAATAAATTACCTCCTCACTCGGCTAAGACTCTAGAATCACTAGAGTCGATGTGTAGTCTCAGATTCAAGCCCGTTTGATGACCTTGATAATGATGCCCTCGCATAGACTTTGGGGAAGGATAAAAGATGGAGGATGAGAGGTTTGGGGTGGCATAGCAAAAACAAAATTCAAGCACACCGCACCTATCGTGGACGTGCTTTCTTCTGTTAATAAGTGTTTCTTATCCAATGATGAACGTCATTCTAAGATCAAAGGGGATGTAATTGGGCTTCAAAATGAATTGGAAGGTATGAATGAGAAACTTACACAAATTGAGTCCCTTTTAACCAGTTGTATGCCCCTGCAACCCCCAATGTATCTCGATTTCCCTTTATCTCCTCCAAATTTTCTTCCTTCTCCATTCCCCTTACAGATTCAAGTTCCTCCTTAAAAATACTACTTCTCAGCGCCTCATCATGTCATAGGTCTTGGATCATCATCAACAAGCCATGGTAATAATGATGAGAAATATTATATGAAGGACCTGAGCGGTAAAGAAATCGTTGGGGGTGTGCATGCTCATCTCCACTCAAGTAGGAACTTTAGTACATAGTTGGCCTTTGCAAGAGGGTGAGTGTTAGATCATGGTTGATATAATATATGGCGGTTTCAAAGATGTGCATGTTCATGTTGACAGTGTAGAAGGAAATGGGAAGATGTGCATGTGACTATTTTCTTTCTTTTAGGTATATTTGTGAGAACAACACTGCAAGTCGACACATTACCGTGAGATTTGCACTACTCAGGTGTGTTATTTAAATTTTTTACTATTCTAGTTAATTTGTTTGATTTTATACTTAGATATATTTTATTTGTGTTGTATATTTATTGTTTCCATATATATTGTAATGTTGGTTTCGTTGTTGGCACTTTTATTTTTCATTTTTACTTATAAGAGTATTTAATTAAATAAATAAATAATTAATTAACCTCTTTAGATATACCATTGTCGGTGCCTAAGTCTGGATGAGAAACAAGGTGGGTTAGTTTCAGGTTGACAGTCAACTTTAAAATCTATGTCAAATCTTGTGATGTATTCTCTAATTAAAAGAAGAAAAGTAAATAAAAATAATAGATAAAAAATCAGATTTGGTACGTGGAATTTAGGAAACCTAACTAGAAAGTGTAAAGAACTTATGGATACCTTAAAAAGGAGGAAAATCAACATAGCATGCCTAAAAGAAACTAAATGGAAGGGGGAAAAGTCTAGAGAGATAGGAGAAGGTTATAAATTATTTTACTCGGGAGGATTAGATAATCGTAGAAATGGGGTGGGTATTGTTGTTGATCTCTATATGAAAGATAAGTTCGTGGATGTCAAACGATGGAGATATATTAATGCGTATTTAGATTGTCTTAGATAAAAGAATATTGAACATTATAAGTGCTTACGCACCCCAAAGAGCATTAGACGAAAATGTAAAGAACTTATTTTGGGAATTCTTGAATGAAGTATTATAAGAAATTCCTACGCATGAAAACATATTTGTAGGTGAATTAAATGGACATGTAGGAGTAAAACAACATGGTTATCCACGGATACATGGAGGTTGTGGTTTTGGTAAGAGAAATGAAGGAGGGGAAACTATCTTAGAATTTTCTAAGGCATATGATCTTGCGTTAACAAATAATTTTTTTTAAAAAGGGAAGAACACGTAATAACATTTAAAAGCGGAGGGAACAAAACTCAAGTAGACTATTGCTTAATTAGAAGAAGAGACTTGTACACATGCAAAGACTGTAAAGTTACAGCAGGTGAAAGCTTAACAAATCAACATCATCTATTAATAATATATTTAACAATTAAAGGATTTAAGTATCGAAAAGAGAAGATAGGTTATCAAAATATAAAATAGAAATATTTAAAAGGATGCAAAGAGATTGAATTTAGACAGAAGTGCCTGTTAAACATGAAGTGGGGTTAGAACGACAATGTTAACAACATTTGGTCAAGAACAAAGATTGATATTGAGAAAATGGGTAAGCAAGTTTTAGGTGAGGCTAAAGGAAAAATATTCATAAAAAGAGACTTGATGGTGGAATGAGGGAGTGCAAAAGATAATGTAAAAGAAATAAATAAGTTTTAAAGAGTGTTAAAAGAGTAAAAATTAATAAGATTTAGCAAAGTATAAGAATTTAAAAAGTGAAGCAAAAAATATTATTAGATGTGGCCATCCCCGATCGCGATGCGAAGATTCGCGCGTCCTACTTGCTCTCTCTTTTCTTCTTCCCAAGATCGGGGTTGGGGAAAGAAAGGGAAGATGAAAGGTCTCTCCCTTTTTTGATTTAGGAACGCTTATGCCATCATCGGTGTGGGGTAAATATAAAGAGATGGAGTCCCCATCCTATTTTGCATAAAATAGGCAGAAGAACGTGTTGCTGCCTCGAGAGAGCGTCATAAGAGACAAACTGATGCTTAGAAAACAAATGGTTCGGGGACTAAGTTATGGAATGGGAAGGTGTTAGGCACCCATCCCACCCTTTAAGTCTCTCATGGGCTTGTGTTATTGTTTGTTTTTATTTCTCTATGAAATGTGTGTGCGTGTATATATAATGGAGATCAGAATCGCCCAACTCACACCATAGAAGAGAAAGAGTGAGGTCATCCATAAGAAATTTTCCCAAAATTATATATCTACAATATGGTATATTCATATATCATAATATTGATCGTTATGGTTAAATGATAATACGTGTTGGATAAAATGCTAACAAAGACTATAAATATAATATGTAGAATAAGGCAAGAATATGATAAAGGCGAAAATGGGGGATTTCAGGAAAATTGGAAAATGGAAATTCAAAAAGTTGGACTCGAGTCTCAGGTTTTAATCCAAGACACCTACGTAGCCTATAAAGGAATCAAAGTGAATGTAGTTCTCATGCGGCATAGGGGTGGGGTTTATCCCATAGATTCGAACGGGATTTTATTACATGTGTGTGGGTAGAAACTGCGTTTTAGTTTTGAAAAAGTGTGATGGATAATCACGTTCGAAATTTATGGGCGTGGCCCTCTTTTTACTTGTTTAGTTTTTTTTATAGAAAATAAAGTATGTGAAATATACTAATAAAAATGTAAGATATTAATGTGTATGAATTAAAGTAAAACTAGATTATGAATCCAATGAATTTAATGCAAAAATAAGAAATTTAAAGAGATAGGGAAGGATTTGGACCTTCTTTGAACCTTGAACTTTGATCTTCGATAAACACCTTTGAATGTGAGATGAATGTTGGATGAAAGAGAATGAGATTTTACCAAATTAGGTATGAAAAGGATAGGACTATAAGCTTGAACGAAATTTTATATGAAGAAACTTCGCTAATTTCGAGAGAATGTTGCTGAGATGACTAATGCTGATGGATCTGAGGTCTCTTTGGGAGTGAGGTTATGCCCTCTATGTTTAGGGTATGTGGGTTCCGATCGGCATAGAACCAACTCTTCCAATCGGTAGGTAACCCTTGGCGCACTGTCGATAGGCAGGGAAGTGGTC
The DNA here is from genome assembly GCA_949130495.1 of Sambucus nigra. Lineage (NCBI taxonomy): Eukaryota > Viridiplantae > Streptophyta > Magnoliopsida > Dipsacales > Adoxaceae > Sambucus > Sambucus nigra. Next base: position 443,509,549 of record OX422222.1, on the reverse strand, counting down.
CTGCCAATCAAGAGTTTTGTATCGATTTTCTAAAAAAAATGGTCGTAGAACGCAATCCATTGATCCAAATTGTGCATGGGGAATGCCTTAAGATTGGTAATTCAGAGACCTTCAAGAGTCCTTCTGACTCGCTCGGGTCTAGGAGTTGACCTTGGGTCAAATGTGGCTCGAAAGCGTACATCGGTCCTTGGATGGGAGATCGTCGAATGGAAATGAATTGTTTGTCCAAAAGGTAAGTCATAATCGCACATGGGGTGGACTGTTGGAAAGGTTAGGTTATATACTTCAAAATTCCAAAGATCTTAGCTCGGTTCGGAAAGTTAAACTTGGTCAACTGGGGCTCGAATGCTTTTGGTGACCTCTCGGAGTAAAACGGATCGTTTGTCCGTACGGTAAGTCAGAGTCATGCACGGGGGTAGAACTTTTAAAAGGGTATTCACTGACCTTAAGAGATTCATTCAGTCTCGTTTGAACTAAAGATAACCTTGGTCAAACGAAGGCCTAGAGCGACCGGCGGCCTTCGAATCGATTTTTGAGGAAAAACTTATCGTTCATCCGAACAGTTATGCTATTTCGTTCAAGTGGAAGACCATTGGAAAGGGGTTTCAGTGACCTTCAAGGATTTAAAGAGATTTTTCTCTGACAATGAAGTTGATTAGGATCAAATCAGGGTTCGGGAGCACCCGGTGGCCTTCAGGTTAATTTTTGGTAGTAAATATATTCATTTGTCGAAACCGTTATGCTGATTCATGCACGGGGTGGACTGTTGTAAAGGGGATTCATATCCCTTCAAAGATTCAATGAGATTTTTCTCTGACGATAGAGTTGACTCGAGTCAAATGGGGAGCGAGCGCATCATGACCTCTAGATCGGTACTCGGAGTATGGCCTAGGGTTTGTAGTGAAATGGGGAGGTGTTAGGAACCTAAGGAGAGACTTTGGGGTCCTAGAATGTTGTGTCTATAGAACCCCTCAACGGGTGATCTTAAAATAAGTGAAAGACATCGAATATACACCATATGATGTTTACGAAAGAGGTCGATTTTGCGGACCTAAGGGACAAGGATGACAGATTCAGAGGGTTGAGGTCAATTTTGAGGACCTAAGGAAATGTTGGGGGATGGTCGATTCTGTAGGCCGAGTTAAATTTTGAGGACCTAAGGTAGAGAGCGACTAATTCTGAGGGTCGAGGTCAATTATGAGGACCTTAAGTAGGTGTGACCAATTCTGAGTGCCGAGGTCAATTCTGAGAAAAATGTGGGTTCGGGCTGAGTCCCGTTGTATTTTTATTTTCCTGCAAGATCAGTGTAACACAACAAATATCTATGCAAATAAAATGAAGTTTTTGTTAATTTTTAGTTTTACTGACTCAATGCACATGATATTTTTACTTTGCTACTAACAACGTAATAAAAGAATTAAAAATGATTTATAAGGATAAGGAAATTCAGAATAAGAATTATTTTTATTTTTATTTTTTATTTTGACAAAAAGGAAAAGGGGAGATTTCTAAAAATACGGAGTTATCGATTGGCATGACCCTTGTCCTGTCTATCGGCATGTCAATCCAGTCTAATCAATCCAACACTTTCTTCAATTTCTTGGTACTTGGTGCGGTAAGTTTTTCTCCGATTTTTATAGGGTTTCCTTCTTTGGTTAGTGTTTTCCAAGTATAAATATGGAGTGTTGGTGGAGTATTTTCTTCACACCTCCACATTCTTTCTCTTTTGCATTCTTCTTGCTTATTTTGCGATATGGCTCTCCCTGGCAGTGTTGAATTTGCTAACTGCCTCGCAACCTTGGAGGCCTTGTGCTCATACAATGTTGACTATGAAGCTTTCAACTTTGATCGACTCTCTTTATGGCTTAACCGACCTATAGAGTGGAACATGTTGATGGTGGCGGTAGAGTTCTTATATCCCGAAGACCATGTATTTCGCTTTGGGATGGACAAAATCTGTCTGACCTATGTAGAGTTCGCTGCCATTTTTGGGATAAATCTCAATGTTGTGGTAGCTATGACTGAATTTTCTGGGTCCCCTAGGGAGCTGTTAGCGGGACTTCTCTATATCTTGACTTAGGCATCTAGGTTACTGGTTAGAGGAGGAATTATTTATTTTCTTGCTATGATGAAAGATGTTGGTGATGCTGGCTATGATGGAGCTGTCATTCTGGGCTTGATTCCAAAACAGTTGTTGGTGACTGGGGAACTACTAATGGACCCTCATCTCACATCCATTTCTTCTTGGATGACTTACCACCGCAATCCTGTGTTTATGATATTAGTGGAGACTTTGAATGATTTGGATGCCTGGCGGGAAGGCCGTTCCGACTTCTTGAGGGGTATCCCCATAATGTTGTTCATGTGGCTATCGAAGAGATTCCATCTGGTGGTCAAACCTGAGTATCCGTTGTCGTTTGTTACAAACTTATTTTCATACGACTTTATCAGTGTAGGTATGGACATTGAGAGTTAGGAGAATTGGTTTGTAGAGCACGGGGCTCGAGGCTTGCATTGGTCAGTGCCTTGGTGGGGGGAGATACTGCCCATTCTGAAATTATGGGAATACTAGTATTTTTGGTTAATTGTCCTCAGGTAAACCTCTTTCTAATTTTCCTAGCGGCTCCTACGCCAATTTGGCTGGGAAAATATTGTTCCACCTCGGACACTGGAATTATTTTCCATGAAGGATTTGACAGAGCGCATGCGCGTACGGCTGTGTTCTCTATTGGGGAATCATCGACCATTGATTCTTCCTTCCCAGTCCGTTGGCCAAGTTTGGCATATTTTTGAGGACTACATAAAGTGGTTATAGAGGAGATTAGTTTCCAAGAAGTTGGTTGTGGAGACTAGGCAAATGTTGTTTGCCATATTTGACACATGGATGGAGGTGTTGTGGTTTTCCCTAGGCTGGTCTGGGCTTATTATTCCATGGAGCATCAGCGAAACCCTCTTTAGGAAGGGGAAGTTTAGGGGCCCAGGATGTGGATGATGATGGGGCCAGTTCGTTTGGCTGCTGCGGATAGGATCCCTAGGGGACTTATTTGTGAAGCTTCTATATGGTGTTTTTGGTTATGTTTCTGGTTGTTTTAGTTTTTTTGTGGGAATAATTTTCATAGTGTTATTTTAGGAGTCATTGATTTTTGTTTTTATTTAGGAAAGTAGGGGTATGCTAGCGAGGGAAGTTATTTGACTCCCTATGCTGATGTAATCGAAATGAAATTTTATTAATGAATAATTTTTTTTAATTGTATTGTTGTGCTTATTGATGAATTTTTCATTTGAATTATCTATACCAATCGCTAAGGCATACATAATCCCTTTGTTCACGTATATGTTAAAATGAACCGTTGATCTCGAGGATAAGAAAAAAAATAGCATTTTGTGAAAAAAAGGGGGTCATTCTCATGTAAAACGTATGAGCTACCTACGTACCTTTGAGGGTTTTAAAAAATTTCCGAGTTTCATTTTTGAAAGTAAAAAGATTTTTAGAGGATTAGGCCCTGCATAATTATGAGTAGAGGCAAATGAAGATTTTTTTTAGAATAGAAGGGAGATAAGAAGAGTCATAGAGTGCCAAGATTTTGGACTAGGTGTAGAGTTTCTTAAGACGTTCCTGGTTAACTGGATGAGTCATCTCTTTTTCTATCAAGCTCAGTGAGCATAGCGGAGCCACCTGATAAGATCTTCTTCACAATGTAGGGGTCGCTAGAATTGGGCTTGAATTTCCCTCTGGGTTTCCAGATGGGTGTTACTATTTCTTTGAGGGCTAATTCCCTTATTGACTCTCTTATTGAATGATCGTGTTATTTAGTGATGGTACCCTTATATATGATACATGGCTTTCATTCTCCTTTCGTCCAATAGTGACAGCTCGTCAAGATGGCTCTGATGCCAGTCTTCCCTGTTAGCTTTTCTTTTAAGAATGTCGCGTAGTGAAGGAATTTCTATCTCCACCGGTAGGACTACTTCCATGTTGTATAATAGAGATTAAGAGGTATCCCCAATAGATGTTTAACTTGAAGTGCGATAGCCCCATAGGGCATACGGGATCCGATCGTCCCAATCTTGGCAACTCTTGATCATCTTGTTGATGATGGCTTTGAGGTTTTCATTAGCAGTTATGACTGGACCGTTGGTTTGAGGTCTGTTCGAAGAATATTTATGTCTCTAAATCCCATAATTTTTTACCACTTCTGTGACTTTTACTTCAAAATGTAACCCGTTGTTTGATACTAGCTCATATGGGACCCCATATCGGCAGGTGATATTTTTCTTGATGAACTTGGCCACTTTCTTGGCATTCAGAACTACATATGACCTGGCTTCGACCCATTTGGTGAATTAGTAAATGGCAACCAAGATGAATTCATGCCCGTTGGAGGCCTTGGTCATAACTGTCCTATGATGTTGATGCCCCATGTGGATAACGACCAGGGAGAAGTCATGTTATATAATTCCCATGGAGGCATGTGCTAGAGGTTGGAAAACTGTTGCCATTTGAGACATCTTCGAACATAGGCAGTGCAATATTGAACCATGGTAGTCTAGTAATAACCCTGTTGGATAATTTTTTCACAAGCATATGGTCATTTATGTGGGGTCCGCACTCCTTGTTGTGGATCTTCTGTATCATCTCTTCAACGTCAGCCCTGTAATGCAGTGAAAATGGGTTCCACCAAAGTTTCGTTTGATCAGTGCTTTATCATAGATAATGTATTGGGTAGCTAGTTTACGAAGCGTTTCTCGATCTTTCTTGTTAGAAACTTGGGGATAACTATCATGTTTGAGGAGCCTGTAAATATCAAAGTACCAGCAGTTGGCTATATTAGGATCTTCATCTATGATATTAGTAGGTTGGTTTATCTTGCATTTGGACTAGGAAGGGGGCCATTGTTATTCCTTCGAGCATATCAACCATGGAGGCTAAGGTAGCAAAGGCATTGACTAGGTTGTTAATTTCTCGAGGTAGGTAATATAAGGTGATATCTTGAAATTGAGAGGCTAGCTCTTTTAAGTGGGCATGGCAGGGTAGGAGTTTCTCGTCTTTAACTTTCTATCTTCTAAGTACTCGACCGATGATGAAGGTTGAATCCAGATAGACATCTAGGTATATAACTCCTTTCTTGAGAGAAACTTTGAGGCCTACCATTCATGCCTCATATTCAGTCATATTATTAATATAGGGAAAATCCAGTTTAATGGCAATGGGGGTGTGAGAGTCATCAGGGGCGGTTACGAGTATCCCAATGCCTTACCCTTTCTTGTTAGAAGTGCGATTGAAGAACATTTTCCATCTAAGGTCTTCTTGGGAGGTACAAAGGATGTTTTCATCCGAGAATTTGGAAATCCAGATGTCGATTTCTTCCATAGGGTAGTCAACAAGGTAGTTAGAGATGGATCTTCCTTTCATGGCTTTCTACGTGACATACACAGTATCAAATTCGGCTAGCAATATCAACCATTAGTCTATTCGACTGGATAAGGCAGGCTTTTGAAGTAGATATTTGATGGGACCATTTGGGATATGAGTTTGATGGGAAAGGCGAGCATGTAGTGCTGTAGTTTTTGGGTGACCCAGACAAGGGTGACACATGCTTTTACAAGGCAATATAGTTAACTTCATACCCAAAAAATTTATAACTGGCATAGTAGATGGACCTCTCTTTTTGTGTTTCTTCAAGGTATTGGGCTAGCATAGCCCCAACTAAGTATCTATTACGGTTAGGTATAAGAGTAGAGGAAGACCAGGCTGTGGCGACATGGGTACGGGAGGTCTGGTTAAGTATTATTTGATTTGGTCAAAGGCTTCTTAGTGGGCTTTGTTACAAACTTTGGTGGAATCCTTTCAGAAGAGTTTGAAGATGGGTTCACTGGTAGAAGTCAACTAGCTGATAAATCGGTTGATATACTGCCATTTTCCAAGGAAAACCCGAACTTCCTTTTTTATTCGGGGTGGTGGCATCTCGATTATGGATTTGAGTTTGGCGGGATCTACATCTATCCCTTTCTCACTAACCATGAATCCCAAGATCTTTCCTTTGGTAACGCCGAAGACACATTTTTGTGGGTTATATCCCATCTAGTATCACCGTAGTTGCTCGAAGAACTTTCAGAGAGCGGGAACATGACCTTCCCTAGTCTTAGACATGATAATCATATTATCCAAACAGGCCTCGACTTCTTTATGTACCAGATCATGCAAGATGGTTGTAGCAACCCTTTTGTAGGTAGCTCCTGCTTGTTTTAGACCAAATAACATAACGGTGTAGCAAAAGGTTCCCCAAAGGGTGATGAAAATTGTTTTCTCTTGATGATCCAGGTGTATCTTGATCTAGTTATATCCAGCAAACCCATCACCGAATGAATTAAGAGTGTGAGTGGCCGTGTTTTCCACAATCATGTCGGTATTGGGTAACGAGTAATCATCCTTTAAAAAGGCCTTGTTTAAGTCTAGGTAATCAACGCATATGTGAACCTTCCTTCTTGATTTAGGGATGGGTACGATATTGGCTAGCCATGTGGGATATTCGATTACATGAAGGGAACCCACGTTCAACAGTTTGATTACTTCCTCCTTAACCTTGAGTGACCATTCGGTGTAGAGCTTTCGTAGTTTTTGTTTGATCGGTTTGCATTTTGAGAGAGTTAGAATCTCGTGTTGGACTATATCGGGATCAATATCGGGCATGTTATTATAGGTCCATACGAAGACTTCCACATATTCCTTCAATAATTCCTCGAGTTATGCGCACTCATGCTCATCGAGGGTGGCCCATATCCAAATCATGCACTAGAATCGAGATTACTAACAACATTTTCATATTCATTAACTTGAATGTGATTACATTATTTATTATTAACATTATTAAGACCAGTTAAGAATTCTTCATTTGCAAAATCATCATCATCAAGAGTTTGATTAGAATCAAGACAGTTAATGTAAGGCGCAGTAAGATACTTAAAATATTTGTTTATTTCATTGTTAGGAAAAAAAGCATCGAGAACCTCATCAAAGAAGGTATCAATTACATCAGAGTAATAAGGAACAAAAAAAGAAGAGGAAATGGGATAAACATTTGGGTTAGGTTGAATATCATCAAGTGGTACTAGTGCATCATGCCAGTTAAGAAGGTGTGCATTAGCTGCTTTGATCAGACAGGAAGGATTACAAAATGTAGTGCTTGAATGGATCATGCGGAGTGTTAGCCCCAATGTCTGCAAATTGAATGAATCCGCGGAGTCACTTCCATCGAAGTATTTAGTATCAGCTATGGTCTTCTCAGTGAGTGACTGGACATTATGCTGGAAGCTCTCAGCCCATGAGTAGTTGTTTTGGGAAAATATCTCCATTCCTTGTTTCATCTTCTTGTCCATATGATCATATTACGGTTCAGAAAAGCCATAAAAGGGGAAATCTTCACTTTCTCGGATTAATCTTTCGTTCAAGGAATCCCTTGAGACAATCTTGGTGCTTTCTGGACTTCTCTTCAGTCGAGGTTAGTGGATCATTTTGAGTTCTTCTGGTGATGGTTGGTAACGCAAGCCACAAGGAGGAAAATATTTCTTTAACATAATGGGTTCAAGTATCTCCTGTTGTCTTCATCCCAGCCCCAGTTCAAGCATGAAATGCATGTTTTTGAGCATCTGGATCACATTGACATTTCCACGGGGGTTATGTTTTGGACAAAACCTATCTTTGAAATCGTCCCCTCTTGGGACTGGAAATGGTTCAACTCAAAACCCTGACAGAAGCATATCATTTGCCCTGTATTATATCTCTAGTATGGGATTACTGGTGCTTGTGTTCTCGGTATTGCCATCGTCGCCCAAGACGGTGATGACTTTCCGATTGGCAAAGAACTTCAGTTTCTAATGTAGGGAAGAAGACACACCCTTAATACTACAAAGCCATGGTCATCCAAGAAATAAATTGAAACAAGTTGCGATATCAATGACTTAGAACTCAATAACAGGACTCATAGGGACAACCCCTATTATAAGCTTTATGGATCCCATCATTTCTCAATGAGTATTATCATAATCATGCATCGTGGCAGAGGTTGGAGCAAGATCACTCACATTCAGTCCCAAATAATTAAAGGTCCTCGACGGGCAAACATTACAAGTTAATCCATTATCGACAACAGAGAGCGAGACAGTCTTCCCCATAACTTCGACTGTGATATTGAAAGCGTAAATGTGGTTTGGCCCAATCTTGGGGATTTCTTCTTCGAAGAAGGAAATCATTCTAGTAGAGGTTAGGGATTCAACCAGATTCACTACTTCTTCTGGCGTGGTGGAAGGAGGGACTGTGGGCTCAGTGAGTAGCTTGACAAAGGCATTCTGGTGCAGCTGGAAAGACATAAAGAGTCCCCATAGAGTGATGTTATCTTAGGTCTTCTTTAACTGATTGAGGATCTTGCTCTCCTCGAGGGTTATTTCTCGCATAGGGAGATTCTTAACACCTTTTCCTTTGTCAATCACTAATGGTGGAAGGTTTGGGACTTGGTAATGCCTCCCTGAACTGGTCATATGGTTCACAGAAGAGGGAAAAATAGGAATCATGTTTCCTCATCGATGTTGGGTTCAAAGCCACCTTATCGTTTTTTTCTGATATCATTCCACATATGATGACTATTGGGCTAGTCTCTTCTAGGTTTTGCTCTTCATCGGAACTATCAAATTTATCCCCCCATTCGGTAGCAATGACATCATATTTTCATAAAAAGTCAATATACTCCACAACCTCAATGGCCTCCTCGAATAGCTCCTCCCATTCTATGGGGAAATGTAGAAAGTGAAGGGACTAGGCGCCCTCGTAGCTTAAAGGTATCAAGTAGCTCGTGCATACTACAAATATTATCGATCTATCACAATAATCTGTCATAATCTGGACGACATCATCTAGATTGACTTCATTCATCGGTACGACCCAATTATTTGACTCTCAATCCCACTTTCAAGCTTCGAAGAATAGTGCACTAAATCTCTGGCAATCAATAGTCATCTTGGAGGGAAATTTCAGCCCAAACTCTAGGAGTTAGTTTAATACTGCTGACAATTTTATATCTTTTCCTGCAAAATAGGTACGAACAATAATGCATGCTCTAGTAAGGAGTGACAGAGTCTGATCAACGAAACTGGTGGGATGCAGGAGAAAATATGGACAAACTTGGACAAGTTTAGGAGAATATATGGGTATGATAAGTTATTTACTACGTACAATCTGAGTAGATGGATCAAATTCTGGGTCATCTTCTAGGAAGATGGCATTTGTATGATTTGGGAGTGGATTGTGGGTAATGTTTGGTTTAGGATGGGCTGGTGGGGCGATGACGCCCCGATCAATCAGACCTTGGATTACATTTCAGAGGTGTAAACACTAGTTAGTGGTATGGCTGGCAGTTTGGTGAAAGTCGCAATGGGCATCTAGTTTGAAATTTTTGGGAAGTGGGTTTGGTAACGGACGAGGGTCTAATGGCTTGATGAGATTTCGGCTTAAAAGGGCATGGTAAACTTTAGATCGGGGAGCGTGAAGATTGATTTATTTCTTTCGAATTGGGTTAGGGCGACTTTCATGTGCCCATGAAGTGGAAGGATAAGAGATGTCATTGATGGTTGAAACTACGGTACTGGCAGGCTTTTCATACTTTCTAGGAGTGAATTATCCAGATTCTTTCTTCGATTCAACTTCTATCTTGGCAAGACCTTCTTTGATTTATGCTCCTACTTCTCGGAGAGCTAAAAAATTAGGGTAATATTTTCCTCCCATCATCGCTCGGACATGGGATAAAAGTTCTTCTTTACAATGCTGACTTGCTCCTCTTTGAAAGGTCGGTTAGTCATAGTGTTTGCTTTCTCTCTCCACCTTACTATGAGGTTAGTGACTGACTCCCCAAGGTTCTGTTTGAGAATCTCTAAATCATGACGGGTGACTTCCAACTCTTTATTATATTTGTACTGTGACATGAATTCGCGGGCAACATCCTCCCAATTGTTGATCCGGGAATCCTCTAGAGATAAGAACCAGCAAAGAGCTTTTTCCTTCAGAGTCTGTTGGAACATTTGGGCCATTATTTCCCCAGAAGCACCTAGGAGATGAACAATTGCGGGTCCACTACCTCCAAACTTCTCGATGTTGGGCATCTTGAATTTTTCTGGCAACCTTGCTTTAGGATAGGGAGACATACGTGTCTAGTCTGTGTAATTTTAAGATATTCTGACTTAGTTAAATTTCTTTATCAACATCTTGACGTCTTCTTTAACCTTGTTCGACTCTTACGCTTTTGGATCAACGATCACGGGTAAGTTAGACGCTTGTTGGGCAAGATTAGACATAGGGAGTTGGGGTGGCAGTGGCCCATTAGCAGGAGGACGTGGAGCATGCTGATATTCATCGAATACGCCCAACTCATACCATAGAAGAGATAAAGTGATATCATCCATGGGAAATGTTCCCAAAATAATATATATAGTGATATCATCCATGGGAAATGTTCCCAAAATAATATATATATATATATATATTACGATAAGTGCATTTACTATATATATATATATATATATATATATATATATATATATATATATATATATATATATATATATATAGTATATGCATTTATCGTAATATTGATCGTTATGGTTAAATGATAATACGTGTTGGATAAAACGCTTACAAAGATTACAAATATAATATGTAGAATAATGCAAGAATGTGAAAAAGGCAAAAATGGGGGATTTTAGGAAAATTGGAAAATGGAAATTTGAAAAGTTGGACTCGAGTCTCGAGTTTTAATTTGAGACACTTACGTAGCCTATAAAGGCATCAAAATCCACGTAGTTCTCATGCGGCATAGGGGTGGGGTTTATCCCATATATTCTAAGGGAATTTTATTACATGTGTGTGTGTGTAGAAAATGTGTTTTAGTTTTGAAAACGTGTGATGGATAATCTTGTTCGGAATTTATGGGCGTGACCCTCTTTTTTGCTTGTTTTGGGTTTTTTTACAGAAAATAAAGTATGTGCAATATACTAATAAAATGTAAGATATTAATGTGTATGAATTAAAGTGAAACTAGATTATGAATCTAATGAATTTAATGCAAAAATAAGAAATTTAAAGAGGGAGGGAAGAATTTGGACCTTCTTTGAAGATTGATTGTTGATCTTAGATGAACTCCTTTGAATGTGAGATGAATTTTGGATGAGAGAGAATGAGATTTTGGCAAATTTAGTTTGAAGAGGATGGGAATGTAAGCCGGAATAGAATTTCACATGAAGAAACTTCGATGATTTTGAGAGAATGTTACTGAGATCATTGATGCTGATAGATCTCAGGTCACTTTGGGAGTGAGGCCATGCCCTATATTTATAGCGTAAAGGGGTGCCGATCGTCATATACCCAGCCTTGCCAATCGGCAGGTAACCCCTGGGAAGGGAAATGGCCCTGCCAATCGGTAGTCTCGTACAAATTTATAAAAGAAAAATGATCGTAGAACGCAATTTGTTGATCCAAATTGCACTCGGGGCATACCGTTAAGGTAATTCAGAGACCTTCAAGTGTTCTTTGGACAGTTCCTGGGTCCGGGAGTTGACTTTCGAACAAATATGGCTCAGAAGCGCACGTCGATCCTTTGGATGGGAGATCGTCGGACGAAAATGGATCGTTCATCCGAAAGGTAAGTTAGAGTCATGCACGGGGAAGACCTTTGGAAAGGTTAGATGATGTAATTCGACATTCCAAAGAGCTTCACTGGGTTCAAAAAGTTGACCTTGGTCAACCGGGGCCCGGAACCACCCGATGACCTCTAGGAGTAAAATGGATCGTTTGTCTGTACCGTAAGTCAGAATCACGCATAGGGGATACCATTGGAAATGGCATTCAATTCCTTTTGGATATTCATTCAGTTTCGTTTGAGCTGAATAGTTAACCTTGGTCAAATGGGGCCCAAGAGTGCCCGATGGCCTCCGGTTCAATTTTCGATAGAAAATTGATCGTTCATCCAAACTATTATGCCATTTCAGGCACAGGGCATACCATTAGAATGGGGTTTCAGTTATCTTCGAGGATTCAAAGAGCTTTCTCTCAGACGATGAAGTTAATTTATGTCAAATTTGGGAGCGTCCGGTGGCCTCTTGATTAATTTTCGGTAGTAAAATGGTCTATTTATTCGAATCGTTATGTCAATTCTCGCACGGAGTGGACTGTTGGAAAGGAGATTTAGATCCCTTTGAAGATTCAATGAGCTTTCGCTCTGATGATAGAGTTGACTGAAGTCAAATGGGGCTCGGGAGCACCCGATGGCCTCTAGATCGGTACTCAGAGTACGACCTAGGGTTTATAGTGAAATGGATAAGTGTTAAGAACCTAAGGTGAGACTTAGGGTGTCCTGGAATGTGGTTTCTACATTAAAAACGCACAACAAAACACACTAGATAATATTTATAATAAATTTGGTACCAAGGAAGTTGAAAAAAATATATAAAAATTGGCAAAGAATAGAGATAGATTGACAAGGTATATGGGTCCAGTTAAGTGTATTAAAGACATATATCAAAATATATTAATTAATGATAAAGAAATTCTAGATAGATGGAAAGAGTATTTTCAGGGATTATTAATTGAAGAATATCCTAAAAAGATGTCGAGAACATTGAACAGAGTAAAGGAATGATTTTTTCGAATATTGAAAAAGATGTGGATATATTAATAAGAAAAATGGGAAAGAATAAAGTGGTTGCCCCGGATAAAATACCCATAGAGGTTTGGAGAACCCTTGGAAGTCTAGGGGTAGAATGGTTAACACGCTTATTTAATAAAATTTTAAGAGAAGGACATATACCCGATGAGTGGAGGACAAGCACCATAATACCGTTGTATAAAAATAAAGGGGATATACAAAACTTTGGTAATTATAGAAATTATGGGAAAATGTTATAGAACAAAGATTAAGAAATGAGTCAACTATTTCGGACAATCAATTTGGATTTATGCTAGGGAGATCCACCACATAAGCTATTTACTTATTAACACAGTTAATGGAGAAATGTAGAAATAAGAATAAAAATTTGTATATGGTCTTTATATATCTAGAAAAGGCTTATGATATAGTACCTAGGGATATAATTTGGTGGTCTTTAAGGAGGAAAATAATACCAATGAGTTATACTAATGTTATTGAAGATATGTATGATAACAAAAAAACTAGAGTACAAACTATATGTGGAGAAACTAATGACTTTACGCTTAAAGTGGGTTTACATCAACTATCGACCTTAAGTCCTTATTTATTTGTCGTAGTCTTGGATGAGATTACTAAGTACATGAAAGAAGATGTCCCATGGTGTATGTTGCTTGCAGATGATATAGTTTTAGTCGACATTTGAAACGAGAGCTTAGTGATGAGAGTAGATACTTTGAGAAAAGTCTTAGAATCTACGGGACTAAGAATCAGTAGAAATAAAACGGAATTTATAAAATGTAAATTTAATAATGAGGCGTCGAATAACATAATGTTAAATATTGAAAAAAAAAGTGATAAAGGAAACTAATAAATTTAGTTATCTAGGTTTTATATTTCAAAGTAATAGGGATATTGATGAGGATGTTACAAGTAGAATATCAACTGGTTAGATGAAATGGAGACAAGAAAGTGGTGTATTATGCGATAAGTGGATAACTAATAAATTAAAAGAAAATTTTTATAGAGCAGTTGTTCGGCCAGCGACCCTATATGGAGCGAAGTGCTGGACGTTAAAGAAAAAATATGAAAAAAGTCTCCATGTTAGTGATATGAGGATGCTCCGGTAGATGGTACGAATTACTAGAAAGGACAAAATTAAAAAACAATACATGAGAGAAAAGTTAGGAGTAGCTTCCATTAGCGATAAATGAAGAGAAAGTAGACTTAGGTGGTAAAGACAAGTGTTGCGTAGACCAGTAGATGCCCCTACAACAAGAGGAAGATTTTTACAAATAGAAGGTAACAGAAAAAGAGGTAGCCTTAAGCTATCGTGGGAGGAAATTATTAGGATAGACCATAAAGAATTAAACTGGAATGATAATAATGCATATAATTGATGATAATGGAAAAGAAGAATCCATGTGGTCGACCCCATATGATGGGATTAAGGCAAGGATGATGATGATGATGATATCATTCGACCACTTTATCATTTGATGAAGATGTAGTAATATTTTTTTATGTTATTATAATATCAATAGACAAATTTATTTAATTTGAGTTTAAGTAATTGTCTAGTATCATTGATTGGTGTGTTCTTATATTTAAGTTATTGCATAGTTTGATTGATTGGGGCATTATTGACACTATTTAGTGCTTTACTTTGATTTTCAAATAATATTCGCTCCATTTGAAGATTATCCTGTTAACATAGTCATGCAAAATGAAATTTATGGAACACGATATTTATGCAACATGATATTTGTTGTATCATGTTAACACAGGATTGCAATTTGAAGATTATTAAATGGATTTTCCACAACACAAAGAGTGGATGGGGGAGACTGACCGAATAACCAGTAGTTATGTTAAATGCGTTAAAGAATTTATCAGCTACACTTTTAAGAACCTTAAAAGTGACAAGATTCCATGTTCGTGCACTCATTATATGAACGAAAAATATAAATCTTTAGAAAATGTTGAGTTACATATAAGAAAGTGGAGAATTTGCAAAGATAATAACAAATGGACATACCATGGTGAAAAACATGCACCCTATGTTCCTAAAGAATTTTCGATAATTGGCTGCATAATAGAAGAAAAAAGAGTAGAAGTGGTAAATGATTCTCCAACACATCATCCATGGACTGACCTAATTGACGATTCTTACGGAGTCCACCATGACCAAAATCACCAACCTATGGATACAGATAATGCGCACGATGAACAATTTGATACTGAACTACCACGAGATCGGGAATATATACCATTGTATAAAGATTGCAATAAAGATCACTCAGTATTGTATGCAATGATTGGTTTGCATAATTTGAAAAGTCAATTTGGTTTGTCTAAGAACAATATAATCGAAATTCTTGAGTGGGCTAAAGAAATTCTCCTAAAAGAGAACACGTTGCCAAATAATTATCCTTCCATAGAGAAGATATTGAAGGGTTTGGGATTGAAATACAAATCTATTTATGTATTCAAGTATGATTCCATACTGTAGCACAAAAAGCACGAAGAGGAGGATGAATGTACCATATGCATTGAGCCTAGATATGTCGTATGTGATAATAGAAAAGACAAAGCTACAAAATATCGACAGGGCTCGCAAGTACCACAAAATTTTTTGAATTAATTTCCACTTGGGCCACTGTTAAAATGGTTTTTTATTGTAACGTGGATAGAGGAGGCCATGACATGGCATGCTCAATGCAAGGTGGGTGGGAATCTGATCCTTCATTCGGTTGATTCACTAATCTGGCAGATGCACGACACCATGAATTTGTAAAGTAACCATAAAATATTCCTCTTGCAATCTCAACTGATGGGTTTAACCCTTTTGATAATTTAAGTACTAGTCAGAGTTATTGGTGAGTTCTCATGGTGCCTTTAAGTCTCCCTCTGACACTGTGCATGAGAAAGAAGTTCACATTGTTATCTTTGTTGATACCCAGGCCGAAGGCTCCGAGCGATGATATTGATATATTTTTATCCCCATTATTTAAGAACTTAAAGATTTGTGGTATAAAGGCGTGACAGCATTCGACTCTCACAAGGGTTAAGAGTTGATACTTAAAGAAATGGTGATGTGGGCGATCCACGAGTTATGGGACCTTATCTAGTTATAATGTTCATGGTTATTATGGATGTCCCATATGAGGGGACAAAACTGAAGCTATTTGGATACAACATATTAGTAAGATGAGCTACACGAGTTATCATAGATTTCGTTCGACTAGTGACCCTTTCAATAATGACAAGTCTAACTTTTATCCTGTTGGTCACGGGCACCGGATGCCACTTTCTTAGATTTTTAGTCAGCAAATCAATGAGAAGGCTGTGGCCGCGGGGAATAGGTACGTAGGTAAACATCCAAAGTTTGTAACCTCAAGCCTAAAGCTAGGGGAACTTAATGACCTTAGGAAAGCAAAGCCATAGTCTAGGAGATCAATATTTTTTTATTTGGAATTTTAGAAAAATCATCATGTAAGGCATGTAATTGATGTGATGCATGCAGAGAAGAATATTATAGAACATCTGATAGGAACACATTTGGGTGGATCTCATTCCAAAGATGGAGAGCAGGCACTTCGAGATCTACTAGATGTGAAAATTAAGAAGAAACTCTGGTTAAAAAACGATCTTACAATAGGAAAAATTTCTACGCCTCCGACTGCTATCACTTTGACTACTAGTGAGAAGAAGATGTTCTTCGACACATTGTTCAACTTGAAAATTTCAACGGGTTACTCTAGTAATTTAAGTAGGGTATTAAGCTACCAAGAAAATGACTTAAAACAGTGCAAGTGTCACGACTGGCATGTGATCATCCAATTAATCCTTATGTTATTTTAGCATTGCTGCTCTGAACACAAAGTTCTCCAACATGCTATTACACAAATCAGTTTGGGTTTTACCCTACTTTGTGCAAAAGTGGTAACTAGAAAGCAAATTAAATCTGCAAAATAAACTTTAGCCAAGGCATTTTGTGTATTAGAGAAATATTTTCCTTTGTCATTCTTCGGTATCAACATCCATCTGCTTGTGTAGTTATGCGAAAAAGCTTTATTATGTGGTCCCGTTAGTTATCAATGGATGTATCCTTTTGAGCACTTGATGAATACCTTCAAATATTACATAAAGATATATACGATATAATTGAGGGTCAATTGCTGAAGAATATGTAACTGTGGAATCATCGTTATACGCTAGGGAACATATGCCAGAAAACGAGGTAAGGAGGTTCAATACTCGTGGAGGAGGAGTGATCGAGGAATCGGATGAGTTTGAGGACGAATTACCGTTTGGGAACCCTAAAGAGGTGAAACTCACAAATATACAATACGATCAAGAAACTTGTTACGTCTTTGAATCGCAAGATGAAGTCGAAGACTGGACAGAGTGAGTATCTACTGAATTCTTCTTTTATTATCTAAACTCCATAATTTACCGGTTGGAAGTACGAGAACGAAATTACCCAAAATCAAAGGAGAAATTACACGACAACTGATTTTAGGACATGGGTATAAAAAAAAGTAAATTTCGCATCTTATGTGTGCGGTTATTTATTCGTGTGTAATAAAAACATGCCCTAATGCAAATTCACTAATAAATGAAACTTCTAAAAAGAGGTGATGTATCTTCTAGGATTGCATGCCTAGATAAAGGCCCTAGTTTTGGTGTGAAAGAGTTTAAAAAATTCCGTACCAACAGTTTTGATTTCATTTCATATCCGTACGAGGAAAAGCTTTTGATGCAAAATAGTAAAATATCAATTTCTTCCTTGGCCACCCATATCGCTAACAAAAGTGCTAAAAATGTAAAGAATACGGTGCTAACCTATTATGGGATAATCCAACAAATCCTAGAACTTGATTACTTAGATTTCACAGAAACCACATTCTATTGTGATTGGGTAAAGGTGGAGGATACTACGAATGCTTGCAAAGTTGATCTTGACTCCAAACTTATTATGGTAAGTTTATCAAATCTGAAGAGTAAAGATCGAATAATCAATCAACCTTTCATTTGTGCCTTTCAGAACGTAAATAAGCTATTTTACTCAAAGTGCATAAATGATGGAAATTGGTCTATTATTGTGCATGCACCAATAGGTTTGTCTACTCAAGTGGATGCATGAAAGGCTCCAAAAGAGTTCCAGTCATATCCAAATGACAATCCTAATATGAAGGATCTTTTAGTTGATTTAGATGAAGATTGAGTATTAAAATATTATTTTATCCACGTTAATCTTATTTGTATCCTATTATGATATTGAATTCGTATTAGCACTTTATTTTGATGTATGAATGCTTAGTCACTTTTAATAATGTTCAATATGATTTATGTAAGTTAACTTTCGATAATATGTTACGCTGAGTCGAACATGTATTTACTTTCACAAGATGCTCGGTTCGAGAATATAGTCATTTGAGTTTGTGATTCGATCAAATGAAGTTAAATTAGCTTCATTTTATGAAGATTGTTTTAAATAAACTAATCAATAAATGTACATATAAAATAATATGTTCGGGCTCCAAAATCAATTTGGTGTAATCACACATTCAGAAGATTCTATATAATGGCCTTCTTGGATCACAGGAACTAGGTACTCTTTACTTTAACTGAAGAATTTATATAATTGATATGCAATATCTTTTAAATATTTTAGATCATAAAAGGAGTATGGGATAATTATTGGTTTTGTTTGGTTTGGATGTTAGATAATGATTGGTTGTTGGCTTGTTGTTGGATAGTATGTTAAAAGGAGTACAGGATAATTATTAGTTGTTGGCTTGTTATTGGTTTTTGGCAGTTAGATAATCATGGGACCCTCGAATTGAGAATACAAAGTTAATTTCAAAATAACTAGACTTAAGCTTTAAAACATGCCATTAGGGGGCAAAACACCGATGCACCCCCCAACGGCCCCGTAAGAGGCACCAACACCTCGTACGGGACCAATGCGAGTCATAAGAACTGATTGCGTGGTCACGGGAGTGCCAATTTGAGAACATGGTGATAATTTGATAATATATAGACTTAAGGCATACTATAGTGAAAAAAATATACCTTAAATTTGAGAACACGAAATCAATTTTTCATTCGAACCTGTGAGAGGCACCAACACCTCGCAAGGGATATTTTCCCAATTATACTGCAAACTAAATCCCCCCTTTCTTGGGATTTTCCCTTTCTGAAGTATTTTCTCTTTGACTTAGAAAATAGGTCTTGTTTGGCAAGAAAATCGGTTTGTTCTGGCCTTACCAAATGTGGCGTGTTGTAGAGCTCATTGAAATTATATTAGAAAGGAGTACCAAATAATATGATGCATTATCCCGTTTAGAGTTTTGATAGAGTATTCCAAATACGACTCCTCTCATTCCGAGGAGTGTGGCCTTCATCAAGAACCACCAATCCAGGACACTCAAATAGTATTTTCCCTAATTCTTGATGTTTCTCGTTTACAACACACCTTTTCCCTTTCTTTGAGTGTTTCGTCACCGTGATTTTCTCTCCGATAAGCTTCTCATACAAATTGAAGATTAATCTCAGGACATTTTGGTCTTTCTACTAAGAATACACCTTCGTCACACATACAACTTCTTTACTTGCACAATTATTCTCTTGGAGAAGATTAAGATCTATATTTTCATTTCGAAATTTTTCAGGATTGTTAAGGTTATAAAATGGGAATTTAAATTTCCATTTTTTTGTCAAAAATGGAAATCTGGAAATATCCAATTTGCAAACTTTTAGACTTAGGCTTAAAAACATGCCATTAAAGGGTGAAAACATAAAATAGCCACAAAACGACACCATCAGATGCGCCAACACCTCGCATAGGACCAATGTAACCCACACGAACCGACCGCGTACTCACGGGAATCTCGGTTTCAGAGCATGACAAAAATTTTCAAACTATTAGACTTGGGCTTAAAAACATGCCCTAAAAAGGTTAAAATATAGAACAACCACAAAACGGTCCCGTGAGAGGCATGGAACACCACGTACAGGACCAATGTAACTCGCAAGAACTCACGGCGTACTCACGGGACTCCTGGTTTGAGAGCACAACAAAAATTTACAAACTGTTACACTTAGGCTTAAAAATAAGTCGTCAGAGGTGGAAAATGTAAAACAACCACAAAAGGGCCCCATGATAGGCACGAACACCTCGCACGGGACTAATTTAATCCGCAGGAACCGATCGCATACTCATGGTACTCGCGGTTTGAGAGCAAGAAAAAAATTTGTAAACTGTTAGACTTGGGATTAAAAATATGTCGTCAAAGGGTGAAAATGTAAAATAGCCATAAAAAGGCCCCATTAGAGTCACAGACACCTCGCACGGGACCAATGTAACCCGTAGGAACCGACCGTGTACTCACAGGACTCTCGATTTAAGATCAAGACGAATATTTCCAAACTGTTAGACTTAGGCTTAAAAACATACCATCAAAGGGTAAAAATGTGAAATAGCCACAAAATGATCCCATGAGAGGCACGAACACCTTGCATGGGACTAATGTAACCCGAACGAACAGATCGCGTACTCATGTAACTCCCGATTTGAAAGCATGATGAAAATTTGCAAACTGTTAGACATAGGCTTAAAAACATCCCATTAAAGGGTGAAAACATAAAACAGTCACAAAACGGTCCCATGAAAGTCAAAACATCTCACGGGACCATTGTAACTCGTAAGAACCGATCGCGTACTCATGGGACCCTCGGTTTGAGAGCATGATGAAAATTTTCAAACTGTTAGACTTAGGTTTAAAAATATGCCGTCAACGAGTGAAAATGTAAAAGAACCACAAAATGGTTCCGTTAGAGGCATGAACACCTCGCATGGGACCATTGTATCCAATAGAAACCGACTGCGTACTAATGGAACTCCAGGTTTAAGTGCACGATGAAAATTTAAAACCCGTTAGACTTAGGCTTAAAAACATACTGTCATAGGGGAAAAACATAAAACAACTAGAAAACTACCCCGTGAGAGGCACAAACACCTCGCAAGGGACCCATGTAACCCGCATCAACATAAACCGTACTCATAGTACTCCCGGTTTGAAAGCATGATGAAAATTTACAAACTGTTGTGACACCCCGCCAAATAAAATACCGGGTGATCAATCCTATACCAAATTAAAACTGGCGTCTCATATGGTTCATTCTCAGCATCACTATCGAAAACCAATTTAATTACTAATAACCTATTATGCCGGCGTCAAAATTTTAATCAACTAATCTTTTTAACCAAACCATTCAAATAAATCAATAACAATAGTTTATATGCAACAACTGAAATGAAATAAAATATCCGAACACTCGGCACAATTTAATACAACCAAATCGAATGCCGCACTAAAAGGCGGTAAAAGAATAATTGAATAGAATTAGGCCATCGGCCCGAATGTTTCTACAATACCTCTTATAAAGATCTCAAGGATAGAAGCGGCTATAATGAACCTGCATGCATCCACATCTGCTTCAGCGAATGTATGACTCGAAAGAATCATAACACAGGTGTCCCTGTTTCTGGACACCTAATATATATACATATAAAGCAAAAGAGGGGAAAATGGAGAAACGGATCAGAGCCCGAGTTTGAAAATATTTTGCAAGTGAATAAATGCCATATTTTAAAATTTGAAATTTCTCATATTTAAACTGGTATTGTACTCTCCTGAGATACACCTCACCCCTCTTCCAATAGTGCACAACTATCGCATACCTTTTAAACAACTTAGTTAAGCTACCCTGCCTAACTAATTCATTTCACCCATCTTCTAAAGATCCTCATAAATCCGAGTACTAAGGACTAAACTTCTCCCCATTCCCAGCATTACACTACGTTCGTGTGTGGGGTGTCTTGCGAAGCAAAATCCAAATAAGGAATCGCCCCGATACACTACTACATGGCAATGTTGATCGTCGGAATCCATTAGGCCCTCAGTACATACCACATTTTATACCATCCCGTATATATCAATAGTTCTCCCTAGAACCTATGATCCATGTACTTATAAATCCAGAAATAAATCTATCGGAACAAGAATATCACTTTATTCATTATTTATAAAATATTCTAAGCTATCGCCTGAGCTTATACATCATAATCTCTCACTTATGATTCACCCTTACGTCATGAATAACTTTCATTAGTTATTTACACTATTTTAGTGTTATTAACCTCGTATATAATATTCTCATCTTTATATACGTATATCCCTATTTTTCTTTCGGATTTTATACTCCAGAAAGATTCAGAATTTATCTCACATTCCATTCTTTATTATGTCCATATATATATATATATATATATATATATATATATATATATATATGTTTCACATCTCATATATATACATATATATACATACAATATACTATACACATCAAATATATCTGTACTTATATATCACACACTATATAAGTATAATAACCATCTCTCAGAGCTATAACTCAGTGGATGCAGTCTCACATTGCTATCATCTTCCAGGGAATTACTCATACACCATCCTGGGTACCAGCGGTCGGACTCTCACACCGAATTGGTAAAAACCAAATCATAACATATGGGAAGCGATCATAGTTCCTCACCAAAAATGAGAACGAAACATACCCACCACGTCTCACTCCAGATAAAAATCAAACAATATAGAATGGACACTATGACCTGGGGACTATACGTTCCATGCTCCTCAAGCCAGGGGCCTCACCCACATCGCGCAACTTTCTATGATAACATTAGAGGGGTATGCTTCATATAAATATACCATTCACACACAGATATATTTATAATTATATCATATATATACTGTCTTTATATATATATATATATATATATATATATATATATATATATATATATATATATATATATTATCAAATCTGGCTATCCATGCCTATCTCTCGTAGCATTAGCTTGTAATCCCCAATATACATATTCGATTTAATTCCATAAGTATTCAGTTACTTATAATATAAATATCACATTTTTTTATTTAGATTATCACAACTACCTCGTATCCCAATTACATCCGAAATTCTGATTCGAATCCCAAGGGTCCTTTTTCCTGTTAGAACTTTTAAAAATCACAAATTCTCACAACTTTGGATTTATGGGAGATTTCACACCTTGCACTAAAACTGCTATAACTCACTCTACAGAAGTCCAATTGACCTCAATCAAAGCTCATTAAAAAGATAACTTCCATACGTTTCTTTTCATATATAAATGAACATCAAATTCAAATCATACAGAAAATGGTATGCATTTGAATTGTCTATAAAATTTCTGTAACTCAGCTGTTCTGGCACCTTAAACACCTTGCACTAAAAATGCTATTACTCACTCTACATAATTCCAATTGACCTCGTTCAAATCTCATTAGAAAGATAACTTCCATAAATTTCTGTACATCCACAAATGAGAATTTAATTAAAATCATACAGAAAATGGCATGAATTTGAATTGTCTATAAAAGTTTCGATTTGATTCTCGAGCTAACGATTTTAATCTCGGAACTGCTTCCTTAGAAAATTCATTATAAATCCAAAGTAAATCAGAAAAATACGCGTTTGGTGTCCACGCGACCGTATCGAAAATATCTACAAATTTTATCTTTTGACAAAGAGACGAATCGATTCTCTTCCTAGCCAAATTGATTAGGAAAGGACAGAGTTACTATTCACCTTCTTCTCCAAAAATCCCAAACCTCCAAGCTTTTTATCTTCTCTCCCATCATCATCCAACCTTAACCAACAATATATACACACACATAAAAAGGGTTCTAATCATCCTAGAACCCATAACCAACAACTAATTTCAATTAGTTTCTAAGTTTTCCAAATTGGATATTATCCGGGGTTTATGCGTTAAACTTCCGAAAAACCCGTTTTGATTCACGAAAACCCATCCCGAAAATCTTTATAGTTTTACACACCAACTATAATATGATAAATAAACACACTAAATTAATAAAGTAAGTAAACACTTTCCTCGTGGATAAAATTCGACGACCTCAAGTCAAATCCCGTGGAGTTTGGTATGAAATCCCCTCTCTTTCTTCTTCTTTCTTTTCTTCTTTCTCTCTTCTTTTTCTCTCTCCTAGGGATGAAATGTGGGATAAATGAGGATTCTCCCCTTATTAATCCTGAAATTGGGTGAATACCCAATTGTAAAAGGACTCGTGTACTTAAATGTGAGTCCCGACTAGTTCAAAAAGCCTCTGAAACCCAAACATTACCCCCAGCTACTTTATTTTGACTATTTCGGCCCATTTGGGATCAACAGTGCACTCGAAATTATCTTTCGAGTCACTTAAAATATACTTATAATTTCTCACCTCAAAATGGTCTATACGCGACTCCTAGTGAGATAAAATAAAAATACACACATATCACTCGCTATACTGTATATCAAAATCCACCATTATTTACTATTTACGCACATAGTAAATCTCGTAATATAATATTAATCAGTCTCTATCTCTCGATTAATACTTAATAATCACTTTTATTATTTAATCACATCAAATTACATCACATATGTAATTTAACTAAAACGTATTTATCCAATTAATTTTTCGAATTAATTAAATCATAAATACGTAGAAATACGGGGTATTACAACTGTTAGACTTAGGCTTAAAAACATGTCGTCAAATGGTGAAAACATAAAACAGCCACAAAACTACGCTATGAGAGGCAAAAACACCTCCCACGGTACCGGTGTAACCTGTAAGAACCGACCGCGTACTCATGGGACTCCCGATTTGAGAGCAAGATGAAAATTTGCGGACAGTTAGACTTAGGCTTAAAAAATGCTGTCAAAGGGTGAAAATGTAAAACAGCTACAAAACAGCCCCGTGAGATGCACGAACACCTCGCACGGGACCCATGTAACCCATTAGAACTGTCACAGACTCACAGGACTCCAGATTTGAGAGCACGATAACAATTTTCAAAATGTTAGACTTAGGCTTAAAAACATGTCGTCAAAGGGTGAAAATGTAAAACAACCACAAAATAGCCTCAAGAGAGGAATGAGAACCTCGCACGGGACCAATGTAACTCACAGGAACCGATCACGTACTCATGGGACTCTCGATTTGAGAGCACAACAAAAATTTGTGAACTGTTAGACGTACTCTTAAAAGCATGTCATCAATGGTTGAAAGTGTAATACATCCATAAAATGGGCCTGTTAGAGGCACGAAAACCTCGCACAGGACCAATGTTAATTGCAGGAACCAACCGCGTACTCACGGGATTCCTAAATTGAGAGGAAGACGAAAATTTGCAAATTGTTAGACTTAGACTTAAAAACATGCCGCCAAAGGGTGAAAATGTAAAACAATCACAAAACGGCCACGTGAGAGGCACAAACACCTCGCGCGAGACCAATGTAACTCGCATGAACTGACCGCGTACTTATGGGACTCCCGATTTGAGGGCATGACAAAAAATTACAAACTATTAGACTTAGGCTTAAAAACATGCGGTTAAACGGTGAAAATATAAAACAACCACAAAACAGCCCCGTGAGAGGCTCGAGCACCTTGAATGGGACCAATGTAACCTGCAAGATCCGACAGTGTACTCATGGGACTCCTGATTTGAGAGGAAGACAAAAAATTTCAAACTGTTAGGCTTAAAAATATGCCGTTAAGGGTGAAAATGTATAACAGTCACAAAACGGCCTTGTGAGAGGCACAAGCACCTAGCACGTGACCAATATAACCCGTAGGAACTGACCGCGTACTCACGGAACTATCCGTTTGAGAGCATGACTAAAATTTGCAAACTATTACACTTAGGCTTAAAAACATGTCGTCAAACGGTGAAAATGTAAAATAGCCATAAAACGGCCCCATGAGAGGCACAAATACCTCGTACGGGATGAATACAATCCACAGGAACCGAACGCATACTCACGGTAATTCGGGTTTGAGAGCACGACGATTTGGGGAAAAAATGTTGAATAATTTTTTTATTACTTTTAAAAATAGTCATGGATTTGGACCGCGACCATTTAATTTTTAAAATAAAAAAGGTCACAACCTAAATTCATGACCATTGTTGTCGTCACAAATGGTTGGGTCATGAACTTTTTCCGTGAACATCTTTAATATTATAAATTAACTGGTCACGGCCCAAGTAATGGAATTGTTTCATGGGAACAAATGGTTGGGTCACGGACTTGGGTCGTGAACATTTTTATTTTCAAAATTAAGTGGGTATGGCCTAAGTCCGTGGCTATTTTTCATCGGCACAAATGGTTGGGTCACATACTTGGGCCGTGAACAATGATGTTGGTCAGGGACTTGGACCGTGAACACCATAAATGGTCATGCCTAATATGGTCATGGACCAAGTCCACGACCCACCTTTAATAGTAACGACCCAGGTCCATGACCATGCACAGGATTTGGTGTAGTGAGTTAGAGGAGGTAGCTTCACGATTCGAGAATCTCGAGTTGGACTTATTCCCGGGAGATAAAAATAACTTCGCACACTCACTCACCACCTGGCCTTCATGATCGACATGTCGAAGGGCACCATGGATATTACCTTCATCGCAACTAGTCGTAAAATCGATACCATCGAAGAAACAACCATAAGACCCACATTTTAGTACTATGACATATGGAACTTGCCCAATATAAATCACTACCATCGGATGCATCCTTCAATGAACGACTTACCCTATGACCATTGGCAAGACAAGTTATTATTTGTGGGGACCAACTGTAAAAAATAGGGTTCAACGGTATACACTTATGATGTGTCATAGAGGATCAAACCATCAAAATTATGGATAAAGTATATAACAGTGAATGTGACCCGCACATGAGTGGTCACACCCTCTTAAAAAATACTCTACAGTCATACTACTAGACCACCATGCAAAAATGACTGCACTGAGTACGTGAAGTCGAGCCTCAAATGTTAGTTATATGCCCTCGAACAACATCTACATGCTCGAGAGCTATATTGCATGACCTCACCCTCGCCATTATCCACTTGGGGGATTGGAATAATAGGTAAGGTCACTCTCAAGGACTCTACGTGAAATGATTTCATCTTATTCGCCATCTATTACTTCAGTAAATGGGTCAAGACAGAATCATATGTAGTTCTAAATGATATGAAACTATACAAATTGATATGGTGAAAAATCATCTGCTGCTTCGACGTACCTCACGAGTTAGTATCAGAAAATGGATCTCACTTCGAAAAGTAGGTCTCCAACCTATTACACGAGTATAGGATCACTAGGAATAATTCATAACCCTATATACCCCAAACCAATAGAGCAGTCGAAGATATTAACAAAAATGTAAAAATGTAATCATCAAATGGACGAAACCTACAACCATTGGTACGAGAAACTCCCTTACGCCCTCTAGGGCTACCATACTATAGAAAAAAACACCATTAGAGCCACCACCTACTCACTAGTTTATGGCATGGAACCAGTCCTACACATCGAACTCGAGATACCCTCAATAAGAGTTATGCTCGAAATGAAAGTTTTCGAAAGTGATTGGGCCCAAGCCTGTGATGAAAAATTAGCCCTCTATAACAAAAGGAAGATAAAAGACTCTTACCATAACCACGGCTACCAATAGCATATCCCTCGATCATTCAATAAATGAGTTAAGAAGCAAAACATCTAAGAGAGAAGCCTAGTCCTGAAAGAGAATATCAAACCTGCTTAGACTCTTGGAGGTAAATTCGCACCCTACTGAGGAGGACCCCATATACTCACTAAAATAAACTCTCGCGGGGTAACTACCTTAGATGATCTTCATGGAGTCAAATTTTCCTAACCCTTAAATATCGACTGGTTGACGAAATGCTTTCTTTGAACCTGGTTAGGGTGAAACGACAAAGCATCAAGCAATTGGTCATCAAGGGAAGGTAAGATTATGCAAGACTATACAAATTCCCAAACCTACTTAAAAAATACCACTTGATCCACCAACCTTTTGATTGAAGTCGGATAGAAAGCTTTAAGCCCGAGCTTTTTTATTCATTTTTAAAAGAACTGTTAAACCTAATTCTACATTATACTATTATTGCACATGTTCAAAATTACAAGCGCTCCGTTGCCTTTGAATACGAGAAGTGTAGGCAAGCTTAGACACCACTTCGATCCAGTGCAAATAAAACCAAAAAAATTCATGTTACGAAAAAACCTTGTATATGGTCATTCTTTCCTTACTTCTAAAAAAATGGCACGATCTAAAAGGCTAAGTGTCAACAAATAAAATAGTTCTCTAAGGCATTTTAAGGATCCTCAAATCCATCCTTATTTATGTTATATACAAAGGCTAATACTAAGGAAAAAAATAAAAAAGAAGAAGTACCCCAAAATGGAAAACAAGCTAACCCTACACACTTCTCCCCGGAAAAGAACTACCAAAAATCTCACATTCCGCAGTGAATCATCACAACGGACAGACCACTAAGGGCTCCTCGCAAAAGTGGGGCGCCCATTTCTTATTAGAAGGACGGTATTTCAGTCCCAAATCTACACGAAAAGTTTGTTTCCTCATCACATACATAAGACAAAATTGGTTTTCCCCTCCCCCTCTGATAATCATTCAAATGATGTGGTTCGCTATTGAAGTTGCTCTCTCCAAAGCGATTTTTTTTAAAAATACGGGGAACACTTGTTTTCACACGATTCACCTAATATTAAATATTTTTAATATTATTATTATCATTATTATTATTATTATTATTATTATTACTTCTATTTTGAAAAAGGGTTTCAGTCCGATTTTGTCCATACTTTTGCAATTCATACATAGAATAAAAGGCAAACAAAATACTAAAATAGACCCTAAAAAAGATGGATATAATTATTTTTATACATTCTATGTATGAAACGATAATCCCTGTGCAAAGTACAAATTCATCAGGGATTCCTCGTGTTACTCATAAAGGGAACAAACTACCTACATATAACGTCAAAAAATTAAAAATAAATAAAAAAAGCATTTTTTAGGAGGTTTCATTAAATCCTACCTAAAAGGCCAAACCCAAACAAACCATCATCCTGAAAACTATCAGAAATGAGGCTTCTTTCCAGAATGACCACCAATATTTTTCTCATCCACAGTTCCTGAACTCTGCACCCTAGCCCGCACACCCAACACATAAACTCCATCTTTTACATCAAGACACCTGAACACAAGAACATACCCTTTGACAATCGAAGATATTGGTAGAAGCATCCCTAACGACCTTCGCAATCAATTGTCATAAAGACAAATGGGCTGACGACAACTGCGTCAACATCTCCCGGAGCTGGGAGGAGTCATCTAGTATCTACTGAAAGTTAAAAACAACATAAAACTCAGTCAAAACTTAAAAAAAAAAAAAGTATGCATAGAATGACTATTAATTAAATCATGTCATTCATAAAAAGTATGGGCTCCAAAGATGAATCCAACAACCTAAAAGCAGAGACATGTTGATGAATACGTACCACTTAGTCTTCCCCGTGAAGAACTTATATAAGGAAGATGGTAATACCAAGAGCGTGCAACGACCAACCTGAGATGCTAAAAAATATGGTGTGACAAAACCCAAGGAAGGTGAAGCATCATCATGCACTACTATCGATACGATCGACATCGAAGAAGATGCCTTTTCCCCCACCAGGAGGCTGCCCGACAACGAGAACAATGACAGGACTTCAAACATCCTAAAATTCGATCCAGTTCCTTTAGCCATAATGGATAGTACCATGTAAATAATGGTAACAATAGATGTCCATAGAGAGTAACGGTATTCGTTTGGGATGAATCATTGCTGGAGACCAATATAAAAATATATACAAAACTGGAAGCTCGAACATGCCTTAACTACATTTTAGAGACCAAGACAATATGTTGTTCGATTAAAGACTCAATCAAATCAATAGTTCTATGACTAAATACTTTGGACTGACATGAGCAACCTTGTGTCATACAGTTAAAACACCACCAAATTTTCAAAAACCCAACTTACAACCCTAGGGGCTTCCCCTTAAATCCCTAATTCACTTGAAGAAGGTCTAACACGATTTAGAATTTTCTAGCTTGATGAAGATTGTCCAAAAATGCACACTCTATGTCGACCGCCTTTGTTAACACCCTGATCTGCAATTGGGGTGTGGCTCATTCGATCCCACCCAACAAAAATGCCCTAAAATTGGCCTCGCCCAAATTATCGAGAATAAAAACACCCCTGGTAACTCTAAACCTTGCCTCGCCCAAGTCTTGGACCTTAAATGTGGCCTCGCCCAAGTGACCGAACCTAAGCCGAGCCCCACCTAAATTTTGGAGAGAAACCACCCTAAATAAACACTAAAAGAACTAAAAACAAATTATATAGAAAATATTAGGATCTAAATTGAAAATAAAATTAAATTTAAAAATGTTCAAAAAATATTTCCAGGGGCTTTAGCCGATTAAGAAAGTTCCCAAATCCCTTTTAACTGATCGGTAAAAACCATGTCAGAGCATGTTATCTCTGTCGCACACATAATGGGATTATTTAAAAAGAACGGCTATCATCCTTTTGGAAATGACATAAGGGTCTTCCTAGTTCCCTATAAATATAGGCCCCTACCTCTCATTTTTAGAACTTCGAAAATCATCGAGAGCCCAAAAACTCGATTTTCAAACTTTCTTCTCCCTCGAGCATCTGAGATACTCGAGGTGATTCTAGAAATACCGAGGGATATCGTATTTCATAAAAGTCGCTTCCCCATACATTAGAATGCTCGTACTTTCGTGAAGTCACTTTTGAGTCCCAAATGTATCCAAACCTCTATAGAAACTTTGAAAAATAAAATACTTATAATCAAAGCTCTGACCAACTAAAAACAAAAAAGAAAAACACAAAAGTCAAGACTTTTAGATGAAATTATGCAAAAAAAATCAGAAAAAGAGGATCTCAACCCCCCCCCCCCCCTCCCGGCACAAAAAACTCGACTTTTTCCGTGAAGGTAAAGGCGTGTTGCACAAATTTCAAGGAAATACCCTAAAATTTACATATATTTGTAGTTTTTTTAGACTATCTTTTAGGGGTTCAGTTATGGAATTTACAACATTGCTATTTTAAATTCTAGTTTCCAACCCAGCACCTCTGTTAATTGACTTGACATAATCATCTGTTAATACAATGCTAATCAAATGATAGATCGATAATTAGAAAAAATGAAAATATATTTTTCAAAATAATTATGAGGAAAGCATCTGTGAGCTGAGTCAGTTCAAAACTTTGCATCAAGCCAAGTCTAAAATTTGGCTCTCCCACCGCTTCCCGAAATGAATAAAGCCCGTCCATGCGATTGTGTTTTCATATCCAAGAACTCATCAAACGCTGAGATTCGATTAGACATTATTTTGACATATAAATATATCAATCCAACATAATAAAAATATTATATTAAGGACTAGTCTTAATAAATAAAGTCCTAATGTATATTGTATACCCGGTATCCCATATCATGTACCTATAAAATGCCGCGTTTGTTGGAACTACGCTGAATTTGATCGCAAGTCTCCTTGGGTACGTAGGAAATATACCAAACTACACTCGTGAAGCCTAAGCCTCATAATACGTATCTGGGAATTTTATTTCTTAGCGATGCCTCCATCTCGATTCCCAAACTCCTTTCTAATGGTTGACTATCCGATCAAAGGGATATTTTGAGTGATTTTGAAGGGGAAAGGTGTAGAAAAATGGTTGACCGAACGGTAGAAGGATAAAAAGTACTTTTGTCGATCAGCTAAATGTTTTGGCCTTAGTTCATCTTTCATTGCAGTTTTTACTTTTTTCTTAACTTTTGATTTATAACTTCGATTGACACGTGGTTTTCACCATTAGAAATATAATTCAAAGATATACCTATTTAGGGTTTCAAACAAACACCATAACGAAATTTGGTTGGTCAAAAATACCCTTAAGGTGGTGTATGGTGTGAATATCTTCTGTTGAGGGACCCTACAATTTTCATTCGAAGCTCTACTTGAAGCATGGCCTACCATTGGAAACATATTTCAAATATCTACAACTTTTGTGTTTACCACATTCCCAAATTTTAAAGTTTGGTACATCCAAAATTTCTATAAAGTGATAATTAGTGTTCATCGTCTCAGTCGGGACTACCCTTGGCCTCAACCTTTGAAGGAAGAACGAACACGTGTAAGTAATATTTCTAATTGTTTACACCCTGTAAACAAAAACCAATGGGGGTGTTGCAACGTAATAATGAAAGCGACAAAATAATTGAATTATAATATAAAAATGTGAAACAGTTTGCAACAAAATGGGAACGAACAACATGGGGTGTGTAATTCAAAGTCTAAAGGAACTACAATTCAAATTGGGGCATTCGTGCACCAACTCAAGAAAATCTCAAATGCGTGAGTAACCACCCAACAGTTACTAAAGAGTAACTACGTTGCATGGCATGAAACCCAATATATAAATAACTGACCCAATGAGGAAGAGAGGACTCCCTCGCAAAAAATGCATTTACATTACTTTTATCCTTTTTTTTTCCCTTTCCTTTTCATTTTTTCATATACAGTTTTTGTTTCATTACAAAGTAGATTGTAAGGTACTTTATACCTTTTTCCTTTCAATGTTTATTTAAAGTTTCTTGCCTTTACATCAATTATCATTTAATTTTTTTACTTACATTTATTTAGTGCAATCGTATACTTTACTCATACTTTACTTTATTTCAAGAACGTACTTTAATCATGGTTGTTGATGTCTAAAAATGGATTGATTTCAATTTTTTAGTCATAGACAAAAATTACGAAAATAACTCAAACCACACATATAAAAGACAAAGAATTTATAATGGTTCGGCTGTAAAATAGCCTACGTCCACTGTAGTTTTTGTTTAATCGGGTTTACAATAGCTTAGTAGGATAAGCATATGTATGATTCGGGTTGAGTTGTCCCTTGAGTTGAGGGATGGACTTGTATTTATAGGGGCGTGAAACCCTAAATATGGTGTGCCTTTATATTGCCAGGTGTTTACATCTGTGTAAAATAAGTTAAACTATTGGACTTCATAACTAGTTGATATTCCACTTGAACAACTATTTATGTTCCAATTGGTTGGCCTTCTAGAGTTTTTTGGACTTCCTACCGACTAAGTACTTCTGAGGTCGATCAAGTAGGCTGGTTGACCACGTTGGATGACATGTGTGCCTTATTCATTGGTCCATGTAGGAGCATAGTTTTTATAAACAACAAAAGCCCCCAATACATCATTATTGATATTTTCATGAAATTATGGAGTATTTAGCCAAGTAACTTGCTCGGCATACTGTTTTTCAGCATTTTTTTGGAAGCTTACCTCCTACACTTGTAAAGTTTTTGCCTGCACTGTTAGATGATGGCATTTTGTAAATAATTTAAAGTTTAGTGAACCGCTCAAGGGTAATTTAGCATTTTCCCACCTTTAGGACTGTGCAGTCATCAGAATGTCAATCGTTGATATAGTTAATCATTTTTTTTATTTTTTCAAGGTTAATTATAAAAACGAAGCTTGTACCGATTGTTTTTATCACAAATCTTTCAAATTTCAATCTTCTCTGTGTTTCTAAGCTTTCATTCATCATTCATTCTAATTGTTCTTGCTTTCGTACTCATTTCCTCTGTAAGCATTCTTTCTTCTTATTTGATTTCCATCTTCTATTAATCATGGTTTATATTGTTCATGGATACTCTTTAGAAGAGTTTAGGAAGGAAAGAGGAATCCTTGATTGGGTAGATTTAGAAATCCCTATTCCTCCATTAGAAGTTTTGTCGTTGGCAGAAGGTCATTGGATCCCTTCTCTATTTATTGCTGAGCATGGAATTACTTTTCCTTCCAATCGCTTTTTCCTTTAATTTTGTCAATACTTTGATATTGTCCCGACTAGGGTAGCCCCCAATAAATTAAGGATAGTGAATGGGATTCATATTCTTAACCATATATATAGAACTGATATTCGTATTCCTAATTTGATGTTCTGCTATAAATGGGTTACCAGTGACAATACTTATTATTTGAAGACTAGGTTTGCCAATTGGGGTTTAGTGCTCAACTTACCAGATTCTAATAAGGACTACTTTGATTATAGTGAAGTGGTCTAGAATTGGAAACATGCTCCTCTTCAATGTGGGGACGAATATGACGTGCCCAGGTGTCCTTAAATAGGGCAAGGCATAGGTCAGAAAAATTTCTTCCTTTACTTCATATTACCCGTTTTATGATATGTCAACTAACCTTCTTGTCTTCTTTTTATGAAGTGGACAGTAAGAGAAAGTTTCTAAAGGAGTGGGACATCAAACTTCAGGAGCTCCAATATTTATAGAGCATTCATTATAGAATCGATGAAGAACACCCAAGATTAGCCTCCTACTTACTAAATTACAGGATCTTTATTACTTCATTCGTTATTAGGCCAACTGTTGTATTACCTTCAGTTCTTATTAATTTAGAATAAGAGAATTCCTACTTCTTCGGTTGAGGAGTTTGTTAGAGTTGAGAAGGATTTTGGGACTTCTTCTTCATTTGAATCTTTGGACATCTCTAATATTCCTACTCCACCACTAGTAGGCACGGGTAAGAGGAAAATATGCAATTTAATGGGGGGGCCACTTTCTCCTTTGGCCAAGAAGAATACAGAAAAACTATTGTTGCTGATGTCCAAAAGTCCAAGATGAATGAGAAGGTACCTCAAGTTATTGGTACTAAGGAAGTTGACATTATTGCACGTCAATCTAAGAGGTTGAGAAAAGGTTTTTCTGATAAATGGACCCAGAAGAATATTACCGACCAGCAAGAGTTGGTCAAGAACATCCAAACTGACATGGTTGTTGCTGGGTCATCTTTTTGTATCTATTAATTTTGGTCTAGCCAGAGGGATTATAAAAGATGGTACTCTTCTTGCTGATAGGGTTGTTGCTATTCCCATGCCCCAATCAAGATTGTCTGAGAGATCTTGCTAGAATCTGGATTTGGTAACCCTTTCCTTTCATTTCTTATATTTATTATATTATTATCTCCTTGATGTGATATTTTTCCCTTTTGTAGTTTTTAGTGGATTTTAATCATCTGATTGAGAGGGATGATCATCTAGGTTCCTCCTCAGGTGAAGTTGAAGAGGCCTTTAAAGCTCTAAGAAAATCTTTAGAAGTTTCTCGACAAGATTTGGAAATAAAACGAAAACTATGGGAATAAGAGTTAAAAAGGGTTGATGCTGCTGAGGGAAAATTGAAGACTGCTGAGGCTAGTCTCACAATTACGAAGAATGGAGCCAATGTGGCTGAAGATAAATAATTGGCAAATTACTCTTTTTTCGTCATCCGGAGAGAAACTAAAAGGTCTAATAATTGATCTTATTGTAGAGAAGGCCAAGAGTAAGAACATAAAAGAAACTTCTTTTGATAAATGTTAGGACAAGGCATTGTTGGCAACTTCATCATAGAATAACTATTCTAAGAAAAAATCATTCAAGGATGGTTAGTCAGAGGAACTTAAGGAAGTTAGTACTACTAAATATTTTGATCTATTTCAAAGGAATATTCCAGGAACTCCTCCAAACATGGCGAAAGAGTTTGATGATGGAGAAGGCTCAGAGGAATCTTCCATACAACATTCTGGGTCTTCCCTTAAACTAATTGTTGAGGTTATCCTTCATGATGATCCGCCTCCTGAAGTTAATGTCCAGGATAAGGAGAAGGTCTAGCACCTTTGTTGTTTATTTTCCTTTTTGAAAGTTTCTTGTTCTTTCTTCTCTGTCTTGTAATAGAAATGCCTCTTTTTAATCCCTTTCCTTTAGCAATGAAAATATCTTCTTTTGACTACTTGCATTTTTTCCATACTTATTTTCTTCGTTTGCTTGAAGTTATACTTCTTGTGTGGCTTTTCATGGAAGTAGTCTTTATATTTTTACACTTTTTATTTTCAATTTGATGCTAGGAAAAAGGCTATAGTTTCTTCTGAATTCGGCCTTTTTAGGCAGCATAGAAACTTTATGGAAGATGGTCATGTTCCCATGTATAAATAGTATTTGGCTAGGTTCATCTCCCCAAATGCACCCGACCAAGTCAAGGACTTATATATTCATCTTCATTGCTTATGGGACAGGGTTGTAGCCAATAATGTTGCTTATTGTGAAATGATAGAGCAACTACAAGAAGATCATAGTTACTCCAAAGCTCTACTTGATGTTGATTATGAAGCCAGGTAAAAATTACTGAGTGAGGACGATAATTTTGATAGAAAACTTGTAGAGTATGCCTCCATGTATAAAAGGAAGGAATTCTTGCTAAACCGAGAAGTTAAAGAAGCTCGGGAATTAGGTAAGTTTCTTGAAGAGGAAAGTAATTGCCTCAGAAATGAGCTAGATAACTTGAATAAATCGTCGACCAGTGATCTTGATGAAGGTACTTCTTTCTTGGAGAATGAAAATGCAAGATTACTGGAAGAATTTGAAGCATTGCAGCAGAAAACCACACATGGGAAAACTTCTAGGAAAAGGGTGGTTGTCCGACCAATAGTTACTGAAGAGAGGACTAAGAAAACATTGGTCGACTAAGATGCCTAGTTAAAAGCAAAGAATAAGGCAATTGTCGACCTTTCTGCTCAGGTGAAGAACAAATATACTACTATTGCTAACAATATAGCTCAACTAACATCCAATGATAATGTCATTAAGAAACTTCAAAATCAGGTGGAGAGGTTGGCCTTTCAGTTCCATAAATAGCCAAGGGAAGTATGGATGGAAGGTTATAATGAAGCCTTAAGCCACATGGATGAACACCTTACCAAAAGTAATCGTGAAGGCTATAAATATGGGTGGACTAATATGCCGACTTTGCTGAAATATGACTAAAACATAATCTTATGGCATTATAATGGTCTAGGCCTTTTGGATTGTGACAAATCTCCCTTCAAGTTGGACACAATATGGATACCTACTGATGCCTTTCCTTAATGTTTAATAAGTAAGTACCTAGGGTATTATTGTATTCATGGTGAGCACGAGATAGTTTATCCTCCTCATTTAATTAACAGGCAGAGCAGCAGCAATAGACAAATGTTGGGAGACTTTAATTACATAAATTCTCCATATACCCTTGATGATCCTCCAGCAGGGATGGACAAGGCTCAAAGGAAACGTCTAGCTAAATAATTTTGTACTTTATTTTGATTGTAATACCTTTATTTGAATAAAAATACATCTTTTGTTTATGTTTTTTTCTTCTTATGATTAGTTAATTGACTGGCCGACTAGGTAATATTCTTTTAAATGTTTTGTTTTTGACATGAGATCGTAGGGCCTTAGATTATACTAATGCACTTAAGTAAAGATGAAAGAAACTTTTAGCTAAGTTTTGACATTAGTTATCAGTGGCGACTAAGTGTGTTTAAGAATGTATATATATTCATGTTGTATAACTTGGTCGAGTAAAGCTTCTTGTGCTTATACATGAAGTTTTACTGACGATTTGTTCGTGACTCATTGAGATGAAGTCATACATGAAGAAATAATGGGTGATTAAGCGTATTAGTAATGTATATATGTATCCCCATGTTTAGCGATGCATATATTTATTCTAGAATTTAACTTAATCGAAAAACATCAAAAAACATTATTGCTTGCTAAGTTGTTAGCGCATCACGAATTTGATAACACTGCTTGTTAATCTGTTGGTGCATCTCAAATTTGATAAGTTCAACCTGATTAAGTAGTTGATTAAATAGTTGTTGTCGTTTGTTGATCAGTAAGGGATGGAGACCATAAGACATTGTTCGAATATTGTTTTATTTTTATGAGGGGATGTATATCACCATACACAAAAAAAATAAAAAATAAAAGTATAATTGAACTGAAATCAAGATATTTCGTTCAACCTGAAGGAAAAGTTTTTGAACTTAAAGTAAAAAATATACAAAATGCCTTTATTTCACTGATAGTGTTTTCGGAGGTGATCGGCGTTCTAAGGGTTCTTGAATTCTTCCCCATCAAGCATATCTTGTCAAAAATCTCCTAGTCGAACTACTGTTGAAATGCGATATGCACCATGCCAGTTTGCCTCAAGATTGTTTCCTTTCTGGATGAATTTTTCGAGGATGTAATCTCCTTCTTTCAAGTTGGTTTGCTTGACCCTTTAGTTGTAAAAACGAACAGTCCTTCGCTTATATGAAGCAGCTCTGAGGGAAAATCTATGACTTGGTAGGCCTATCTTGGCTAGTACCATGGCCTTTGTCCCTAAAGAAAGCATATAAGGTGTTTCTATAGTAGCTTATATCATCATGGTTCTATAAGCCCAAAGAATATATCGCAATTCATTGATCCAGTTGCCCTTGGCAGAATCAAGTCTCATTTTCAGTCCGTTAAGCAAGCATTTGTTCATTACTTCTATTTGACCATTGCTTTGTTGATGTCCTAGAGCAGCGTGAAGTTTCTAGATCTTGGATTGAACACAATATATTTCAAATTCATCGTTGTCAAACTGGGTTCTATGGTCAGTAATGAAGGCATAAGGCATGCCATACCTACATATGATGCTCTTTCATATGAACTGAAATACCTTATCTTAGGGCATCTCTATTAATGGTTCTGCTCCCATTGATTTCATGAAATAATTAATACCTACTACTAAGTATTTGAACTTGCCTTTAGTGGTCGATAATGGGCTAACCAAATCAATTCCCCACATGGAGAAAGGCCATGGAGAAGTGATTAGTGTCAAGGCAACCCTCGGTGCCCCATGGATTGTTGCAAACCTTTTGGAACTTGTCACACTTTCTGGCAAAGGTCCTACAGTTTACCTTTATAGTGGGCTAATAATACCCCTGGATGGTAATTCATTGGACTAACGGCCGATCAACTGAATAATCCCCACAAGAACCTCTATGCACTTCTTTGATTAATTCAGTCACTTCTAATGGATGGATACATCCTAGTAAGGAAATATTGTATCCTCATTTGTATAGAACTCCCCTCTCCAACACATACCTGGTTGCTTTGTACTTGAGTTTTCTTGCATCTTTTAGATCAGTTGGTAGGGTTCCTTTTTCAATGTAAGCTATAATTTAGTCCATCCATGATGGTCCCAAATCAATAACAATGAAATTTATCATAGGATCTTAGATTATTCTCCTGACCGCTAAGATCTCCACTAGAATTCTTCTCCTGAGTCCCATCCTGGTCGCCGAGGCCAGTCAAGCAAGTGCCTTGGTTTTAGCCTTATCTATCCTTAGTATTCGAACTATCTGGACTGCTAGAAGTTTAGAGATCACCTCCATAACTTTATCCAAATATCTTACCATTAAATCCCTTTTGACACCATATATCTGAAGCACTTGGTTGACAATTAACTGAGAATCATTGTGTGCCATTACTTGCTCGGTACCTAATGATAAAGTTAATTCAAGGCCGATGATTAACACCTTGTACTCGTCTTCATTATTTGAAGATTGAAATTGAAACCTGAGGGCATATTCCACATCAATATTGTCAGGTGTGTTAAGTATAATACCAATTCCACTGTCGATTGCCCATGAAGATCCATCCACATATAATTTCCGTAATCGAATTTCACTATTAATGCTTTTCACAAATAGAATTCCTCGGCGGAATATATTCTTTCTCTATTCAGCATACTTTTGAACCATCTCTAGAACAATGGATGATTCCAATTGATCGGCTACAACTTTGGCTTGCTTTTGAGCTGAGCTTTCTTTCGAAAACTTCTTCTCGATAGGCAAGTTTGGTTGGTCGATAACCTCTGGATATGTAAATTTTGCAACAAAATATTTTATAACTTGACCCTTCAATAATGATCTTGGCCCATAGATGATATCGTATTCTCCCAGCTTTACCGCCCAATACATTAACTTCTTTAACTTTTCAGGCTTGTGAAGTGCTTGTTGAAGAGGTAAATTAGTGTATACAACTATGGTATGCTCTTGAAATTAAGGTTTCATTCGTCTTGAGGCTATAATAAGAGATAATGCTAATTTTTCCAGATGGGGATACCTATCATTTGCACCTCTGAATGCCTTGCTCATGTAGTAGTAGACTGGTTTTTAGACTCCATCTTCTAGTAGGACCAAGGCTGAGCTAACTGTAAATTTAGAGACAGCTAAATACAAATATAACTTCACTCCCAAAATTGGTCGGGACACTAATGACAGAGATCCCAAATACTTCTCCAGCTCTTGAAATACTTCTTCACACTCATCATTCCATTCAAAGGTATTTCCAAGCACCTTAAAGAATGTCAAGCACTTATTTGTTCCCTAAGAAACAAACCAGTTGATGAAAATTACTCTACCAGTAAGTTTTTGTACATCTTTTATATAGGTCGGCGACTACATTTCAATTACATATTTGATTTTAGCCTATATTCCTCTCTAATTCACTATAAAGTTGAGGAACATCTCTTTATGTACGCCTAGCACACAATTGGTCGAATTTAGATTCATTTGATGTTTTTCCAATTGGTCAAATGTTTGACTGAGGTCTTTGATGTGATCTGATGTTTTTTTGCTTTTGGTCAGCATATTATCTACGTATACCTCCATGTTCTTCCCAATCTGCTCTTCAAACAATTTTTTTACCAATCTCTGGTACGTTGCTCCAACTTTTTTAAGCCCAAAAGGCCTCATGTTGTAGGAGTATGTACCTCTTTTGGTGATAAAATAGGTGATTTATTTATCTTATGGCTTCATTTTTATCTTGTTGTAACACAAATAAGCATCCATGAAACTTAACAATTCATGTCCTGCTGTGGCATCCACTAATTGATCGATTCTAAGTAGAGAAAAGTGGTCCTTTGGGAAGGTTTTATTGACATTAGTGAAATCTACACACATACGCCATTTGTCATTTTTCTTTCTGACCATCACTACATTTTCCAACCACTCTGGGTACTTAAAATCCTCGATAAACAGGGCATTTTGCAATTTTTCTACCTCCTCTTGGATGGACATGTTCTTTTAAGGACTAAACACCCTACATTTTTGTTTGATCATCTTAGCATCTTTGTTAATATTGAGCTCGTGGCAAAGGAAATTGGGGTCAATCCCAGGCATATCTTTATGACCCCAAGCGAATACGATTTTCTATTCCCTAAGGAATGCAACTAATTCTTGTTTAAGGGATGGTGCTAACGTAGAGCCGATTTCAACGGTCCTTTCTAGTTTATCGACGTCGAGGTTTATGCTCTCAGTAGTTTCTATTATCTTCCCTTTGACCAGTTTTGTTTCATCTCTGGGATCCAGAGTGTCAACTTTTGTTTCTCCATCAGGCTCTAGGGTGTCAACCTGATAGGTAGTGGTCTTTTTCTTCAGATCGATCAAGTCTTCCTTATCGACTAAAGTATAATTGTATTCCTTGACCACATTCTGATCACCCTTTACTACGCCAACTCCTAAGTGAGTAGGAAATTTCAGAAATTGGTGGACAATGGATGACACAACTTCAAATTTCTTCAAACCTACCCTACGGAGAATCACATTGTTGGCTGACTGGACATTCTTATCAAGAACGTAGAATCATATCTTCTCTATTTAGCTGACTGGTCATGTACCGGATAACACCTCTAGTTTCATAGTTCCTAGGGGATAAAATTTTTCCACTGAGAAACCAAACAAGGGTCTGTGGTATGGTTCTAGTTGACTAGGCTTCAATCCCAGGCTTTGAAAGCAGTTATAGAACATGATATCCACAGAACTTCCATTATCTATCAAAACTTTAGCAATTATGGCCTCCTAGATCCCAAAATTAATAACCAGAGGGTTATCTCGGGGATATAATACTCCAAAAAGGTTATTTTTAGATAAACCAATAACAATTTTGTCTTTATTTACTTTTCTAGGCTGTTCATCACCATCATTCAAATTGATGCTCTATATGTGAGATCAAACTTGAGCTTCATTCAGGTAGGCTTTACTCTCAGTGACCTTATCTCCTCCTCAAGAATCCCCACCTATAATGACATGAAAATTAAAAGTACTAAAGCTTATCACAACTACCTCAATTTCTGTGTGCTTGGGTTTCTTCGACAGGTTTGGATCATCTTCATAATCATCCTCGTGACCCCACTTCTTGTCATCTCTAGCCTTGCAGGGGGAGTCCGACCTTCCTCTGGTCTCTCGACTTTCATGTCGATCAATGAACTTATTTATTTTTCCTCGGAGAATGCGGGATTCAATCTCATTCTTCAATGCAACGCAATTGTCAGTTGTGTGCCCATGATCTTTATGGAATTTGAAATATTTAGACTTGTCCGTCCTATTGAATGGTTCTCTCAGCTTCCCAGGCCATTTCAAGTCTTTGTTCTTTCTGATTTCCTTCAAAATATGATGGATAATAACTGTCAGTGGAGTATAGGCTTCAATTTTTTTGGTTTTATCATCCTTCTTATGCTTCTGCTCCTTCATTTCTACTGCCTTGGTCATCGGGGTTTACTTTGTAGCTATTGCTTCCTCGGCATTAATAATTTTCCCAACCTTGTCCATGAGCTCTATCATGGTTTTAGGGGGATCTTTTGCTAATGAATAATACAATTTTTTTTGGAAGTAGCCCACTCATTAAGCTTGTGATGGTTGTCTTTTCCTCATAATCAACCACTTATAGTTTCTCGTTGTTGAAACGAGTGATGTATTCCCTAGTGGCCCCCCTTGCTCGCTGCCGAGCACTTAAGAGATAAGATACTCTCTTAACTGGCTTGGCCCCAAAAAATAAATTACATATGAACATCTCAACGAGTTGATTAAAGGTGGAGATTTATCCTCAGGGAAAGTTATTGTACCATATATGGGTTGAACCGATGATGGTTCTTGAAAAAGATCTACATCTCATTTCATCGGGAATATAATATATATATCAACTATAGCATGATATTTCTAAATGTGTAAAACTGTGTCAGTCTTACCATCATATTTTTGGGTAACCACTGGTGTCTTAAACTTGAACGGAGTAGGTAAATCAACAATAGCCTGGATGAACGGAGACCTCTTGAAAAAAATTTGTTGCAATGGATTCTTTGCTTTGGCCATCTCCCCCAACCGATCTTCTAATAGTTGGATTGACCCCTTCCATAAATTATTTTTATCCTTAGATCAGTTGGAAGCATCTTGGCCATCTTTTCCACGCTTCTGTGCTGAGATCTCTTCCTGAAAAGTTTGTTGTAACATCCTGCGTAATTCTGGCATTGGCCGCCACCAAAACTATATCGGGCATCACTAAATTAATACCATTCTTATCATGTGATAGATATGAGACAAAGTAAATTCATTCCACAAGATAATAATTTAAATTAATCCTAATAAATAAACTATCAATGTGATATAAAATCCATCACCATGATGAACTCCAATAATATCCAAATCTCAAATTAAATGAAAAATCTAATAAACTAAATCCATAATGAAATATCTAAATAAAACTGTAACAACTGTGGAATCGAATGGCCCACCAAATCCATAATAAGGGTCTCGTAATAAAAAGTGACAGAAAGGAAACTAATCTAAACTGCTAAGCATAAAATAAATGAACTTTGGCTGCACCTCCAAAATATAATTCCAAGCTCCTATGTAGCCACTCCAATACTTATACCTAAAAAATGTTAGTCAATGCACAGGGTCAGAGCCTTGAGCATGAATATCGGCTACTCCCTCCAATTAGGATCTGTGAACCTATACAATTGCATTATACATGATAAATATCACAGTATAATATTTTAAATTAAACGAGATAATTAATAACAATATAAATAAGTAAACAAGATATACTAGAAATACTCAACTATGACATTTCATCATCTAAGTCCAATTATTCAATAATTTAACTGAATTTAGGTTATTCCAACTATTTAGTTTTCCTCATTAAAAACATCACTTTGTGGGACTCCCACTTAAATCCCTATCTCATTTTATTTGTTTGGTTGCGGTACTCCCACTGTTCAACACTACACACATTCACCTCGCCATAGCCAGCCAGTTCGTTTAAACTGTCGACCTTGCACATTATGTGCAAGGTTCCATGCACGACACGTCTTCATTGCCAACCAACCCATTTCAAACTGTCGGTCCCTCTCGTTATTAACAACGCCAATATATTTTTAATACCCGTTTTATTATCTTAGGTATCTCAATTTCTCAATTTCTCATCTTTATATATATTTATTTACCCCACCCTTATTATCGATGTGAGATACTCAATAACACCCTTAGTCTCATACCTAAGGATCCCCAACATATAAATATGTCATACCTTACTTACATGATGAATTTCTATTAATAAATCTTCCTAGTCTTCTACCTAGACTAGCGAATTGACGTCACGACATAAAAATCAGCCCCACCTTGAAATCACCCATCCGTAAAAATCTATACTTACTACTCCCATACCTAGAAAGCGTAAATCACAAGTAAGGACTACATACTAGTCCCGTACCTAGCAAGCATCCTAAAATATAGGTGAGAGCATACTACCAAAATCCCCTCGTACCCCCGATGATAATTATAAATCTCAATCAATCACATAAACAAACAACGCATATAAATAATATCACAAATTTATTCGTAATGGCCCAATTTAATTTAAATTACTTAATAAAATCGTTGTCTTTTTTAACACAATTATTTCCATTAATTCGTTATAGATTAATCAACAAGCAAAGTTATTAAATACAATAAAATTTCCCACTTTTTTCAACTACATAATTTTTATGCATGTGTACACATCCCGATTTCAATTAAAAAAAACCTATAACTTCTACATACGATCCTACACCTATAATAACCAAAACTTACTACTCTCTCCTACGCACCCAAGGGTTTAAAATCTTATTCCATATTAAA
This sequence comes from Sambucus nigra, assembly GCA_949130495.1. Lineage (NCBI taxonomy): Eukaryota > Viridiplantae > Streptophyta > Magnoliopsida > Dipsacales > Adoxaceae > Sambucus > Sambucus nigra. The sequence goes on along the minus strand of OX422222.1, from coordinate 443,464,945 downwards.
AAATTTCATCAAAACAATACCAAATTTAGTTTTCACTTTTTCTTATTAAGTTGCTAATTTATTTTAAGAAAAACATGTCATTAAGGGTTTAGGCGACACTTAAAACGCATAATACTAAAGGAAGAGAATAGAGTATCCATGCCTAAGTAAAAATTGATTAAGAATTACGATCTTGAAGACGTATTCCTCTCAAAAAGTTGATAAAGATCCGCACTTTATGCGTCTTGAGAAAACCCAATTAAGCTTGACTAATCGTGAGTTGAAAGTTATGTAGAATGGGGCTAGGGTTTAGAGGTTGAAGATGACATAAGAGATGAGATTCTACTACTCCAAGGGTTGATGAAAATATGTTTTAACAGTCATATCCCCAAGTTGGTTTTATAACCAAAATATATAAGAGTTTGAGTGGTAAAAGAATTCTTTAAAAATAGGACTGTTTGGGCGTACCAGACTGGGGAACCGGTCCGGCCAAAACCATGGGTTCAGTTCGGTCCCGGAAAAATTAAAATCAAATTCCAATTTAAATTCCCAATTCTAATTTTCAATATTAAAAATAAACATTTTAAATTACTAAAATTAATAAAATCAAAAAATTTATTTTTCCCAAATTTCTGAATTAATTTAAATAATACCTTTTAAATTTAGGGGTGTTACATCTGCTCGGTACTCATAGATCCTCGAGCATTTTTTTTAGACCTGACTGATCTCTCATGGTGGTAGGCCCAACATTCTCATGAACTAGATGGTTCTCTATAACGACCTCTATTTGCTCGCGGACCTAGGAGATCAAAAGTCGGAGTCCTGCTTAACCTTTCTAGGACACTTAGACGTTTAGGGGTAAGAGAGAGACCATAATAGTAATCCATAGATATGATTGATGAACTGGCCCCTGGACAATAAAATCTATCATGTGAATATTTGGAATAACTATTTTGATTATTCTTTAGAGGAGGGGGGCATTTCCCTTCTATAAGACAGATCAGTAGTATGCCTGGATGGAACATTAGGCTGGATTGTAAGGATTAAGCCAATTGCCTCGTAGTTTCTTGCACCTCTTCTTTCCCTTTGGCAAGATTGACAGAAATCCATTTAGGTCATACGTGGTAGGATAAGCGTTTCCTCCTGCAGAATTACTCCTTTCAAGAATTTCATGCATCTTGTATGATCTTTCAGGAAGACTAGAGAAATGGGTTTGGTAAAGAACGATGACAGACAAACGTTCCCACAAACGATGCCAATCTATTGATGTCTAAAAATGGATTGATTCCAATTTTATAATCCTAAATAGAAATTAAGTAAATAACTTAAACCACACACATAAAAGAAAAACAATTTAGAGTGGTTTGGCTATAAAATAGCCTACGTCCCCTATAGTTGTTATTTAATCAGGTTTACAATATCTTAGTAGGATAAGCGTATGTATGATTCGGGTTGAGTTAACCTTTGATTTCAGGGATGGACTTGTATTTATAGGGGTGTGAAACTCTAAAGATGGTGCGCTTTTATATTTCTAGGCTTTTACATCTGTATACAATAATTAAAACTCTTGGTCTTTATAACTGGTTGATATTCCACCAGAATAACTATTGATGTTCTAATTGGTTGGTCGGCCTTCCCACCGACTAAGTGCTTTTGAGGCCGATTAAGTTGGTTCGTCGGTCACATTGGATGACAGTTGGGCCTTGTTCACTGGTCCACGTAGGAACATAATTTTTACATACAACAATAGTCACTTTTATCTTATTTACAAAACTTTACTTTTATTTTAGTTCACGCAATTTACATATTCTTTATCCTAGTTAGTTATAATAATTTAACATTACGAAAAAATTGTCCCTAGGTAAGTCATAAGCAATATTAATTGAGGCATCAAATGTGACACAATAGCCTAATAATCATCACTAGGCTAAAATATTTGGTTGGCAACCCGAGGCATCGTGCATCTCCCCTGCCACCCCGTGTGCGTGTCCTTTTGGGATGGAATATGGAGGACAAGGGTCATTATCGATGATGGGTGATCATCACCTCATTATCTATTGAAAAGAAATGGAGTCGCCAGTCTATTTTGTTGAAAATAAACAAAAGAAGTGGAAGACCTCCGTAGAGACCTACTAATGGTAAGCGATCTGCACGTTTCCCCAGAGAGTCAAAGATTTAGGGACTAGGTACGAATTGAGAAGGTGTTAGGCACCCACTCTACCCTTTTGGTCTAAAATGTGGATCTAAAGTATGCGTATCAACATATTATTATATAAAAGATAAAAGAAAGTGAAAAATATTTAAAATATATATGTACATTGTGAAGTGCGGTGTGGGATGTATGTGTAGATAATATAGACAATGGATAAATATACACAAAGTTGGATTTGTTCACTTTTATGACGGTCCAAGTGAGTGTATGTATTCGTACGGAGTGATTCAAAGTCCGCATAGTTTGTAAAAGGATAAAGAGGGATTCCACCTCTTACAAAGGATAAATGTGAGAGATCTTAACTCTCTTTAATGTCTTAAAGTATTTTTAGAGTGATATAAGTCTATATATGAAAATGTAAAAAACTTTATTTTCATGAAAGATGCTTTGATGAAGAGGGTTCACTCGTAAAACTACTTTGATTGAGAAAGAATGTTGAGATTTCCAACATTAAAAAGAAAATAATAGGTAGGATCCTAAAATATGTTGATCCTATAACTAGATCTTTGATATGATCGGTATCCTTTTTTCTCTTCATTAGTATACTGACGACGTATACCTTTATATTCCTGTCGATCTGATTTTCAAACACTTTGTTCACCAGTCTTTAGTATATTGCTATTACATTCTTAAGCCCCAAAGGCATAACATTGTAGTAGTAAGTTCCTTGACTGGTAATAGCTTCATCTTGATTTGGTTATACTCCGAATAAGCGTCCATGAAGGTGAGCAGTTCATGACCCGATGTAGCATCAACCAGTTAGTAGATCCTAGGCAGAGGTTAATGATCCTTTGGACATGATTTGTTCTAGTCGGTGAAATTAAAAACATGCACAATTTATTGTTCTTTTTCCTGAACATAAACATGTTGAAGAGTCATTTTGGATACCTTACATCTATTATAAAGTTTGTTTTCCGTATCTTCTCTACTTCTTCTTGCATAACTATGTTTCTATCTTAGCTGGAGGCTTATTTTTTTTACATCACATGTTTAGAATCTTTCACTATACTAAACATATGAAAAATAATCTTCGGATCAATTCTTGGAATATCCTTATGGCTCCAGGCAAATAACCTTTTTCTGTTGCCTACAAAAATACGCTAAATCCTTTTTGAAAGTGTGATCTAATGATGCTGATCTGGATAGTTCTTTTTGGATGCTCATTCCTGAGAATAACCGATTCAATATCCTCCACAACTTTCCCTTTGACTAATTTATCACTGTCTTGTGGGTCCAAGGTTCTAATCTGGTAGGTTACCATGATCTTTTTTTCTCCTCCTACTCGATGGAGGTGTATTATCATTCTCTGCCCTCGACATAGTTTTCCTTGATAATGCCAACCCCATAATGAGTGGGGAATTTCAAACATCGATGAATGGTAGAATGAATTTCTTCAAACTTCTTCAACCATATCTAACAAATATAATATTGTATGCCTAATTGACATTCTTATCTAGGTTGAAGAAATGTATCTTCCCTGTTCGACGTGCAGGCCAAGTGTCGATCACAAATTCTAGTTTGATTATTCCCAAGGGGTATACCTTTCGCCCCGTATAAATTGATGAGCGTTCAGTGGTAGGCTTCGAGTTGGCTATATCTCAACCTAAAACGTTTGAAGCAATTATAGAATAAGAAATCTGTTGAGATACTGTTGTCGACTAAAACTCTCACCACTTTTCCTTCGTGTACCATTATTTTGCCAACCACGGGGTCGTCATGAGGGTAAAACACTCCTGATAGGTTATTTTTAGAGAAACCAACCACTAAGCGATCTTTATTAACCTTTCTTGGATGAGTATCTTCATTGTCCATCATCTTGATCTGCCTAATGAAGGCATAAGCCTTTACCTCATTGAGGTATGATTTATTTTCTGGTCGGTCATCTCTTCCACCTACATCACCTCCTATGATAAAATTTCATCGAAAATAGATCATTTTTACCTCATGCATAAGTTATTATGGTCTTTGGGGAAGATCTGGATAATCCTCAGAATCATTATTTTTTCCCCTTTTCCTTTCGTCTCCCTTTCTGCAAGGGTATTCTGATCATTTTCTAGTTTTTTCTCGTCCCTTTGATATACTCAGCCACGTTGTTCCCAAATTTTGACAATTTTCCTCTTCGAATTAAGTTTTATATTTCATTCTTTAAGTCTAGACAATTATCAGTGTTGTAGTCGTAGTCCTTGTGGAACTCATAATACTTACTCTTATCTCATTGGTTTGGGTGAGCTTTCAGCTTTTTGGGTCATCTCTGGTCCTTCTTCTCCTAAATTTCATCTAGGATGCAGTGAACAACAATGGTCAAAGGATTGTACTCATCATATCTCTTCGTCTTTTCAACCTTTATATATTTCTGCTCTTTCTTCTCTGAGCTCTTATTGGTGTTATCCTTAGAGTTGCTAGACTCTATAGCTGCCATAGCTTCTTATGCATTCATGATTTTCCTGCCTTAAACAGTAATTCGATCATAGTCCTGGGTAGCTCCTTATCCATTGCATAATATAACTTCTCAGGCAATAAACCATCTATTAGCGTGGTGATCATTTTCTTCTCGTCATAATCAATTACCTTCAGCTTCTCACTATTAAAGCGGGTGATGTATTTACGTGTGATCTCGTTTACCTTCTGGAGAATGTTTAGTAGATGAGACACCCTCTTTCTTGGCTTAGCTCCAAAATAGATATTATTGACGAAAAGGTCGGCCAGCTGTTGAAAGTTTGAGATTTATCCCAACGGTAGATTGTTGTAACAAATGTGCACTGACCTAGTGATCGTACTGGAGAATGATTGGTAACATATCTCATTTGGGATTGAATAGATGTCTGAAGAAAATTGGTGTTGTTCAACATGTAACACTGGATCAGTCATACTATCATAGTTAAACTTATACTTTGAATTAATGTTTTAAAATCCTGGATTGTGAAAAATGTTGTGATTGGGTGCTAGCAAATTCTATGCGGTTTCTAGGCCGGCCAAATATTTTTTTTTTAAATACGATAAAAGAGTTTTAGGAAAGAAAACAAAGACAAAATAATTTTTTTGTGTAATTCAAATGTATTGAGAAATGTAATAGTGAAGGTATTATGTTCAAGCGCCAACAGACAACTTAAAGTTGCATATTAAACCATTAAACCAGACAAATTTACATCTATTACAAGATTACATTGAAATCAATCAAACTTATTATGAAACCACAAAATTTGAACCGAAAGAAGTAAATGTCGAATGTTCTTAATTGGAAAGAGATAAAGAGAGAGACCAGGTTACTCCGAGGTTCCTAAATAAGGACAAAATATGCATATCAATGTTTTTAAAATAGTAATAAGAAAAAAAACTGAGTTGATTTTTTTGTGTGGCATTTATAGATTTTTTATAATCTTGAACCTCCACAAGAACGAGCCTTTTGCACTTTCCCGTGAAAGTTAAATATAGAGAACGTTGTTTAAGACCAACCTCACACATGCACCATTTCAAATCAGGTGTCCAGGGCGAATGGAGCCTTGCATCGTGCGCATAACCACATAGTCACCATCTCGCCCTTACCGCTGGATGTGACACCCCGCCTAATAAAATAGCGGGTGATCAGTCCTATAAAAATTAAAACAGGAGTCTCATTTAGTTCATTCTTAGAATCACTATCGAAAAACATTTTAAAACTTACTAACCACCTAGTATTAAGAGGTGGTGCCAAATTTTATCTTTATTTATCCAAGAAAAATTAAATGCGGAATTTAAAATAAAACATTCAATGTTGATAGATGATATACCCGTATATACCCTCGGCCATGCCGAGGGCGCCCTGCGCCTCATCAGGCCCAGACGACCCCTCAAAGGGCCGACCCCTCATCAGGCTCAGATGACCCTCCAAGGGGCCGACCCTCTAGCAGGCCTCGGACGACCCTTCAAGGGGCCGACCCCACATCAGGCTCCGGATGACCCTCCGAGGGTACGATAGTACGAGGCCTAAATTAGGCCAGACTCACTACCGGAAGGAACTTTTCCCTCGGCCTCGTCTCATAGGCCTAGGGTGACATCATAACAGTGCGTGGTTTGGGAGACGCGTGGAACAGTGCGCGTGGGGCTCACATGGCACGTGGAAGACCGTTATAACAATATCACCCCCTCACGTAAGGGAATATTATGTCATCATTTGGCATCTACAGGTGTTAGCAGGGGGTTGTCTAGATCATCATTCACATGCACCATGCATATTTGGGGGGTACACTACACCCCCCAAGACCTATTTATACTTGTCACCTACAACCCTATAGGGGAGATTGATCAATAATTATAACCCTAGCAAAAACTCTGCTTGTACACACAGTAGAGAGAGAAAGTGAGCTTATGTGCATTGTATCCAAGGCCATTAGTGCCCATACTAAGTGGATCACACACTCACAGTGGATGTAGGCCTAATTGGCTGAACCACTATACATCATTGTCTTATTCCTCTTATACTCATCTCCTTCTACACACTTATACACTTACATCTCTATGGCTGCCATGGTTACTATTGTTTGAGCTCATCATCATTTATCTGGTGGTGCTAGATTTCAGCATCATCAGTTTGGCGCCGTCTGTGGGAAGGATAAGACATCTCTTCCTTTGTACATCTTGACCTCACTGGGCACTCTGGTGGTGAACCAGTTCTCCCCCTGAGAGGAGATGTTTCACCATTGAAAGAGACCCACTAAGGTTCTCAAGCTCACTAGTCTTTTCTTCAGTTCATCTTTTCATAGCTCAAACACATGGCACCTGAGATGCCACCACCACCACTTCCCACACCAGATGATGGGGGAGGACCCAGTTCTAGTCAGCCACCACCTCAGTCTGAGATGACTGATGTGGCGGCAGCCTTGAAGTCTCTGGCAGCAAGCCAACGGATCATGCAGGAGCAGTTCACAGCTCTAAGCCAGAACATACGAAGACCACAAGGGGTTTCACCTGAGATGATTACTCCGGCCGTAGCTCCAGGACAGAATGAAGCCAGGGGACCACCCCAGGCACCACGCAAAGACCTGCCACCACCTCAGCGACATAGGGATGTTGCTGACCCCCGGCGTCTACGTCTGGGGAGGCAAGAAAACCCTTACCCTGATGACAGGTACGACGATCTGGAGGGAGAGGAGGCCCCCATAGAATGCTGGGAACCGTATGAGGTCTCAAATAATAGTGTAAGACCTCTCCAGGAGAGCAGAAGGAAGTGCGGAAGGCAAAACCTGATGATCGCCCGAGAGGCTCTGCTTTCGATTGCCCTAAGCAGGGGGTCGGCCTTTGAGAGGCTGGGCCCAGTGAATGACCTGCGGGAAAAATTGTCCAGGTCAAGGAGTGCCGTAGCAGATGACCGACCCCACGGGGTCGACCCCGGGGACGGGATGACGGCTAGGGGGAAGTAAACAACCGACACAGGCCAGCCGCGGCAGGACCCTCCGTCCATCTCAAAGAGGCGACAGGGGATAACATCGGCCAGGCCGACCCTACGAGGCCTTGGAATAACTTGATCCAGCGACTAGAGGATAAGATCGGTGATATACTGAAGAGACGGGACCCTCTTCAGAGAGGATACTCCATAGGCTCACCCTTTGTGGCGAAGATAGTCAACTTCCCTACGCCATCAAAGTTCAAGCCACCTACGGTCACTCCAAGATATGACGGGAGCACCAAACCTGTCCACCATGTTGAGATGTATCAATCAGCAGCAGACATATACTCTATCTCAGATGAGATGAGGTGTCGTGCCTTCTCTGGTACCCTGACTGGGGCTACACATGTCTGGTACACGTCTCTTCCAAAAAATTCCATTGAAAACTTTAAGCAGTTGGCAGACCGGTTCATCCACAACTTTTTCTTTGGGATGAGGCCACAGAAGAAGACCACCCACCTGCTCTATGTTAAGCAGGGGAAGAATGAGAGTCTGAGGGACTACATAGCCAGATTCAATAAAGAGAAGCCGGAGGTGTAAGACTATGAGGAGAGCATAGCTATGACAGCCCTGATTGGAGGACTCCAAAAGGGGAAGCTGTTATGGAAGCTTACTGAAGACCCTCCGAGGACGATGGTTGAAATGCTGTCAACAGCAGGAAAGATGATGAACGCCGAAGAGGCGATGGCCGCAAAATACGAAGACGAAAAAGGAGGCGCTAGTGGGGGTAAATACCCTAAGAAGAACAAAGAGGGGAAGAAGAGGTCTATGGACGACAAGTTCGCTGGTTACACCCCTCTAACGGTCAGCTGTGAACAGATTCTCAATGAGATAAAGAGCGACCCGTCTCTGAAGTGGCCTGAGAAGTTGAGGGCAACCCCCAATAAGAGGAACAAGAACCTCTGGTGCGAATTTCACCAAGACCACGGCCACATAACAGATAAATGCTTTTCTCTGAAAGATGAGATTGAGAAGATGCTGAAAGAAGGGAAGCTCAGAAAGTACGTCGACAAAGGTGCCTTCAAGAGGGGCCGAGGGGACGACCCCAGAAAGAAGCGAGGTGATGCATGTAGAGAAGGTCCTCAAAAAAGAGGGGAAGACCCTTCTGACGATGAGGACTACCCTGACCTCCCGCCGAGAGACGACCAAGGCCCTGTCAAGAGGCTTAATATAATCTCGCTCGGAGTGGGAATGATCTCCGGGGGTCTAGCAGGAGGAGGGTCTGAGGTCGCTGACAGGAAGGTCCATGTGGCTGAGGCCAAGGCAGTGACGAAGACGGTACACTCGACCTCTCTGGAGGTCAAGTCAGAAAAGAGGAAGAAGGTCGATATGGACACTCTGATAGTGGGGTTCTCGAGAATGGACTTTAAAGGCCTCCTAGCCCCACATGACGACCCACTCTTCATCACAACTAGGGTGCACGGGTGTGAGGTGCGGAGCATATTGGTCGACGGGGGTAGTTCTGCAGATGTGATGTTTTGTCCATGCTTCAAAGCTTTAGGTCTCAGCCGTGCTAGACTCGTCCCATACCATCACCCATTGATTGGGTTCAGTGGAGAAAAGGTTCATCCCCTTGGAGTGTATGAGGCCGATGTCAGGATGGGGGACGAGTGGCCGAGATGGCTTACCAGGAAGGTCAGTTTCTTTGTGATGGATGAACATGTGTTTTCGGCCTACAACATTATACTGGGGCGTGTGTCCCTCAAGGGGTTTAAAGTTGTGCCGTCTACGGTCCATCAGATGATTAAATTTCCTACCCCTTACGGGGTGGGGGAAGTTCAGGGAGACCACACGACAGCGCGAGAATGTTACTACAACTCCGCTTAAGAAAGAGAGGCACACAAGAGGGCTACAACCACTTACACTATTGATACCCTAGACCCCAGGGATGAGACGAAGCTAAAGAAATGAGAGGCCGCGGAAGAGGTAGAATCCATCATCCTCGATGAGGATGACCCGAAAAAAACCTTTCAAGCCGGCAAGTCTCTGGAGCCCAATATCAAGGAAGACCTCATTAAACTGTTGAGGAGAAGATGAAGCGCCTTTGCGTGGAGTCATGTAGATATGCCAGGGATTGACCCTGAAATCATGTGCCACAAGCTCAATGTGGTAGAGGGAGTAAAGCCGGTAAAGCAGAAGAGGAGAATTTACTCTAGAGAAAAGTATGAGGTCATTAGGGATGAGGTCAAGAAATTAGAAGACGCTGAGTTTATCAGAGAGGTCATCTACCCTGAATGGCTGTCCAATGCAGTCATTGTCCCAAAGGCCAACGAGAAGTGGAGAATGTGTGTGGACTTCACCGACCTCAACAAGCACTGTCCCAAAGACAACTTCCCTCTCCCCCGCATTGACCAGATGGTAGACGCTACCGCAGGCCATGAGCTCATGAGCTTCATGAATGCCTATTCAGGGTACAACCAGATCTCCATGAACCCTGAAGACTCGGAGAAGACAGCCTTCATTACTGACAAGGGGACATACTGTTATAGGGTCATGCCCTTTGGCCTAAAAAATGCGGGGGCAATGTATCAGCGCCTCGTAAATAAAATGTTCGAAGTCCAAATTAGTAAGTCTATGGAGGTCTATGTAGATGACATGCTGACTAAGAGTTTAAAGGCAAAGAATCATGTGGCAGACCTGGAGAGGACCTTTAATACGATGGACAAATACCAGATGAAGCTTAACCCGGCCAAGTGTGTCTTCGGGGTCGGAGCAGGTAAGTTCTTGGGGTTCATTGTCAACCAAAGAGGCATCGAGGACAATCCTGAAAAGATAAAGGCCCTTGTTGAGATGAAGACCCCCAAGTCCATTAAAGACGTTCAGAGGCTCACAGGGAGAGTTGCTGCCTTGAACAGGTTCGTATCTAGGGCCACAGACAGGTGTCTACCATTCTTCAAAATTCTTAGAAAAGCCTTCGAATGGAGTGAAGAGTGTGATGAGGCCTTCAAGGAATTAAAATCATACCTGGGGTCTCCCTTGCTATTGTCACGGACCGTGTAGGGTGAATGACTTTATGTGTACCTCGCCATCTCAGAGTCAGCCATCAGTGCAGCCATTGTGAGAGATGAAGACGGAGTACAGAAGCCAGTGTATTTCAATAATAAGGCACTTCAGGGGGCGGAGCAAAGATACCCGAGGATGGAGAAGTTAGCCTACGCCTTGATCCATGCCTCAAGGAAGATGAAGCCGTACTTTCAGTCCCATACAATGGTCATCTCTCCTCTTAGGCAGGTCCTACACAAGCCAAAAAAATTAGGCAGGCTAATGGCCTGGGCTATAGAGCTGGGGGAGTTCGACATTGTGTATCAGCCTAAGACGGCCATTAAGGGGCAAGCACTGGCGAATTTTGTGGCCGAGTTTACTTGGGAATGTGATGAAGCCAAGGGTGAGAGCGTCGAGAAGACAGATACCCAACAAGACAGACTCACCGATACACCTGCAGATAGGGCTGAGACAAGCACCGCGAGAAGGAAAGTGGCTGAAAACGAAGAGGGAAGATACCTCTTTAAACAGGGATCCCTCACCGAGGGAAATTTCTCAGAGGAAAAGACTCTGTGGAGCCTCTTCGTTGACGGGTCCTCCTGTGACAGCGGAAGTGGAGCTGGACTGATACTATAAGCACCCGATGGCATAGACATTGAATACGCCCTGAGGTTCAACTTCAAAGCCTCTAACAACGAGGCTGAATATGTGGCCTTGATAGCAGGCCTCTCCTTGGCCAAGTCTCTTAGTGTCGGCCAAATTTTGGTCCATAGTGATTCAAGGCTAGTAGTAAATCAGATACTAGGAGCCTACGAGGCCAAGGACGAGTGGATGGTCAAGTATCTGGAGAAAGTAATGTCTTTACTGAAGAGCTTCAGAGAAGTGAAAATGAAGAGGATACCTAGGCATGACAATGGTCGGGCCGATGCACTCGCCAGGCTTACCTCAGCAACTAGGACAGACATCAGGAGGACGGTCCCAGTGGAAATTTTGCTTCGGCCAACTATTGAAGACGCTGAGGGAACACTTAACAATTGCCTAAATGTTTCTCAGGAAGTAATGAAATAATAAAAGTCTTGCCGAATAGAATCAATCATCACATATAATAAAAAAAGTCTTGCCGAATAAACCACCGGCTAAATAAAAAAAAATCAACATAAATAACAGATAATAATAAATCCCATACAATCTTCAAAAAGATAACTAGATAAATTTGGGAGCAACATGCTCGAAGTAAACTAACTTGATTCCCTACACTAGGAATAGAAAAAGATAGAAGCGCCAATCCAAATCCTGCAACATCCACATCTCCTGCAGCAGCGAATCCTTGGAATGAATTAAGTCTGGCGTCCTTGTGGCTGGACACCTAAAAGGTTTTGAAAATATTTGATAGTAAGGGTTAGAACCCTAAACATTTTGAAAATATTTAGCAAATGATTAAATTGCAGTAATATAAAATGCATGAATGCGCTTCATATTTAAGTTAGTGTCACACTCCCTTGAGGATATGCTCAGCCCTTAACTAATGTGCACACCTAACGCTTCCTTTATTTCCCCCCTAGTCATCTACCCCATAACTAGATAATTGATATAACTTCTTTCAACTACCCTACTCAACCCGAGTATGCTTAGTATATGATTTATAAGTTGTTAATTGCACTAACTTAATTAATCATTTCCATTTTTAAATCCATATAACATTCACACCCATTATAAAATCAATACAAGTCACTTTATGTATTTAATTACCCGTGTATAACTATTTAATCCATTTTATACGTAAAATCATATTACAACATTCGCACATATGTCGAATATATAAATAATAGCCCATCCTCCCGAGAAATAACTCACCGGATGTATTCTCTAAAGTGCTATCATACGCGGTGTGCTCACTTAACCTAGTTACCCCAAGTCCGAGTCACTAACTAACTTGGCCAAAAATATAAACGTTGTGGAGGCGGTCATATTTCCTTCCTGAAAGTGAGATAAACCCCTCACCCATATAATGGACGCTATGACCTGGGGATACTCGCCCTACTCCTCAAGCTAGGGGATTCACCCACTTCGCGCAACCTCTCTTCATAGCACTAGATTATATAGTTTAAATAAATATGTAGTCATTGATATTTATAAGCACATCATATATATACATATATAATATCACACACCGTATATAGATAATAATAATTCCCTGCTTTATCGTGTACAATCACCATAACACTAGCCCAAAAATCCCGAGTCTATGGTCGACTCTAATCTAATTAACTAATTTCATTTTCATTAATTATTTTAAAGTAGGGGCGTGCTCAACTACATTACCCAGACATTTTTCCTCAGTTTGAAATTAATAAATAGGAATTATTATCCCAAACGTTATTTATAATGTGTCACCCACATCGCACCCCCTAATCCAATAATATTCCCCATAATTGTAAGGAAGTTCATTGTTATATTCATATTTCACTAAATAATACATGGAAATTAAGTTTTAAATTAATTTCCCCTTATGTAAACAAAACGGGGTGAACTGTCAAAAAATCTGGGACCGTCGATCGATCGACTCCCTAGGTCGATCGATCGATCGACCAGATACCCTTCTTCCCCGAGTTGTCTATTTCCTCCATTGTTAACCCAACCAAGCTTTTACTTTCACTCTGAGTAATCTCCGATCACAATCAACCATATTATTACATGAATACGAGTTCTAATCAACGTAGAAGCCTTAAATCAACAACTAATTTCCATGAATTCCAATTTCAGATTTGGGTTTTACCCGAGTTTCAAACATATAATAATATTTTACATCTCTATTATAAGAAATTCAACATCGATTCTTACTAGATTTAACATACGATTCATACTCTTATACTACATAATCAAGAAACATAACTAATATCACCCTAAATCTCATGAAGATATTTCATTTATCAAAAGCCCAGTTTCACCGAAATACCCACCCAAAAACGGATTTATGATACACCCACTACAATATGAATTGATTATCACAATTAAAAATCACAACAAGTTAACCAGTTGCCTTATTTGGGTTTGTAGAGTCTGATCCATTGAGGTAGAGAAAGGTTTGATGAATAACACCCAATTCGTTCTTTGCTTTGTCTCCAAAAAGATCCCCAATTGCACTGTAACTGCTCCCTATCACTTTATCTCCAATTCTTAGGGTTAGGATCGTGTTTTTCTGTCGTTCCCCACTCTTAGATTTAAGTTTAATACACAAATCCCATTTTTAGTCTAATGGGCCAAGCCCAAGTGACCCGAACACGTCTGCGTGGGCTCGACATGCTTAAAAATGCCCCAAGACCCATTTACTATCCCCTAGTACTCTTTTCCAACTATATCGGCCCATTCGGACTCAACCGTGCACTCAGAATTGGCATCCGAATTAATTTATAAACATCCTTATCTCACACCCTACTTAGTCCGACTCCCGATTAAGATAAATAATTACTACGTCACTAATACACTTATGAAGAAAATAAATTATTACTATTCACTTAGAATTTTATTTCGCACAAATATTAACCATTTATTTTCTCAATTAATATTTATATAAAAGTTAACATAATTAATTCAATTAAATTATGACACACAAGTAATTTAAATTTACCCGAATTAATTAAAAATTAAATGCATAGAAATACGAGGTGTTACATACTCCCCCCCCCCCCCACAAAGGAATTTATTCCCCAAAATTAGGTCATTCCTGCGGTGAATAACTCTAGATACTGCTCCTGTATATCCTCCTCCCACTCCCAGGTAGACTCGTCAACGCTGTGATGACCTCACTGTACTCTCACTAGTGGTACAACCTTATATCGCATCTTGCGCTCACTACTATCCAGAATAGCTACCGATCTCTTGTCATATGAGATATCTGGCTGCAAGTCAATCTCCTCGAGTGGAACATGCTAGAAGGCCCTCTCGCTCCTCCGATATTTCTTCAGCGATGCCAGATGGAACACGTTGTGTATTCGCTGAAGATGCTCTAAAAAATCTAGTCTATAAGCTACCGATCCCACTGTCTCAATAATAGAGAAGGTCCCCACGTACCTCAGCGCTAACTTACCTTTCTTTCTAAACCTCATCACTCCCGTCATAGGGGACACCCGGACCAATACCTGATCTATAACCTCCAACTCCACATGTCTTCGAGAAGCATCAGCATAACTCTTCTGCCTATCTTGAGCTATCCCAATACGTCCCCAAATCAGCTCTATCTTGGCAGTCGTCTCTTGGATAATCTCTACCCCCAATAACTTCTTATCCCCCACCTCTAACCAGCAGGTGGGCGAACGACAAGGTCTCTCTTAAAGTGCCTCGAATGGTGCCATGCCAATCGTAAACTGGTAAGAGTTGTTATACGCGAACTCTACCAAAGTGATATATCGCGCCCATCCTCCCCCAAAGTCTAAAATGCACATCCCCAACATATCCTCCAGCATCTGATTTACTCTCTCAGTCTTCCCATCTGTCTGTGGATGATAGGTGGTACTCAACCTTAACTCTGTGACCATAGCCTCCTGAAAGATCTGCCAGAAATCAGCCACAAAAACATTGTCTATGTTAGACATAATACTAATCGTCACCCCGTGCAGCTTAACTATTTCTGCTATGAATAGCTACGCGTAACACATCGTCTCAAAGTTTGTGCAAATCGGTAAGAAATGGGCTACCTTAGTCAACCAATCCACAATCACACATATGGAATCGTGATACCTCTGTGATATAGGGAACCTATAATTGAATTCCATGGAGATACTCTCCCATTTCCACACAGGAATCTCCAGTGGCTGTAGCATCCCTGGAGGTCTCTGAAGATCAACTTTCACAAGATGATACGTGGTACATTTCGAGACAAACTCTACTATGACCCGTTTCATTCCTGCCCACCAGTACTGTATGTCACCCTGCCTAATTAAATACCGGGTGATCAGTTCTTTATTAAATTAAAATCAAGGTGAACGGTTGGTTCATTCTTAGCATCACTGTCGCAAAATAAGATTTCCAATTTAAACACCCAAAATAATTAAGCTAAGTGTCAAAACAATTTAAAACCTTATTTCCATTTTATTAAATTCCAATGTGAAAACCTCTTTAATAACCAACAGTTTAAGAATCACATAAATACGAAGGATGGCAATTAACAAAGAATAATTAAACCATCTAGATAAACCACACCAAGTTTAAAACTACAAATGAAATCATCATGACAAGAGTTAACTCCCAAAGAGTACCAAATACTGGAAATAACATAAACATAAATCTCTGACAAATCCAAACTGAATAGGGAAACTGGCGACACATGCCCTAAATAAGTAGAACTAAAATAAGAGCATAATCAATGAAGAGTTCGTCTAAAGCAAGGGCCTGCAAGTCCCACATAAGCTGTAGCACGTCAAATCTAAAGAACCTATGCATGACACCCCTGTGGCTGGGCACCTGCAATACATACATATATATATATATATATATATATATATATATATATATATATATATATATATACACAAGAGAGAGAAATGACATAAAACAGGTCAGAGCCCAAGTGTAAAACAGTTTAAAATAGTTTAGCAAGTATTTAAATTTCTTACCAGCTAATGTAACAACCATGTTAGTATGTGACACTCCCTTGAGAATTCTCACCTCTCATCTGGTGTGCACGTCTACCGTACTACTAAACTCATAAGTTTATCTAACTTATTTTTCCATAAAGTTTTATCCCGAGAAGTAGAAGGGTTATGATATTTAGTTAAAAAAAAATTAATCTCTTCAAGATTTATTACGTTAATTAAAGTAACACCATACCGTTACAAGGTTCCCGAACACTTATTATAAAGTTGGAGCATTTATTCATTATTTAACTACTTATACACACAGTAGAAACTTCCCAAGTTAGTATATATATATATATATATATCACTCACTCATATATCATATATACTATCGGCACCCCACATAGATTCTATGGTGCTAACATACTCTGCTATCAAGTCCCTATATCACTCGTACTAAGGAAAATACTAGTTTGAAATCACTCTCGAACTGTATTAACACAATACATACAAAATGGAGGCGAAGCATAGTTCCAAGTCACTAAGAGGTCAGCACATACCCCTCACGTCTCTTAGGACCGTCTGACTATCATTCTTAGATAGCATGTACCAAGAAATCCTATGTTTTAGGGTATAAGTCAATATCCCCCATAAGGGTCCCATCGAGATAAGACTGTCCCGGCGCGGCAACCCTCGTGATAGTAAGTAGAGAGGGTATGATTATTCACAATTAAAGTATTTAATATATGTACACAGTCACACGGTCATATAAAGAAACACAATTTCCAATAAGGTTCGCCCTTGACCCATAATTATTATTAACCGTATTTAGTACAATTTTACTCAATTAACTCGTATAAGGGATTCATCTCTTTTATTCTCACATTTAATTTATTTCATACTTACTTCTTATCTCTCGAAGTATTCTCTCTTACTAAATAAAATTTCAGTAGGTACACCCTCTTTAATCTTCTGGTCTAAGTCTTTCACGAGTCTCCCAATTCATTCACGAGCTTCTGCACAATCTCTAATGTGCACAGAAATTCTTCGTTAACCCAAAATTTCATCCCATATTAAATTTCATTCAACGGAGTTCATTTAGACCCTATTGGTCCTCCTTACGACCCGTTATACTTTATATATAATAATCAAGGGTTCTTACGTATTTAAATCGGAATAAACAAAAAGGGGGAAAATATGCAGTTTTCCAGGAGGGGTCGATCGATCGAGGAAAAGGGGTCGATCGATCGATCATCGATCGATCGATGTTCTTGGGTCGATCGATCGATCAAGCAGTTCTTGCCCAGAAACTGCGTTTTCAACTGATGGGTTTCACCACCAAATTACTCCAAAACGCCATTAACGATTTCCAAACACCCAAACAACAATACTACTAGTTATATATACCTATATACATGATTTCATACGTGAAACATGTCCAAATTCATCAAAGGTATTCAATTTATGGGATAAATCATCATGTCTAACAAGAACCCTAATTTTCATAAACTTTCATTCTTTTAATTCTTTTCCAGATTTCTTGCTTCTATACTCATACAAATTCGTGCGTTATTCTCTACCCATGATTGGGATGTCCAGAACATATTTATTTCCATCAAGACATGTTATTAAGTCCTCAAATTCCTCAAATTCTTTTATGAAACATGTGTATAAAAATCCTAATCTAACAGGGATGAAACAATAACTAAAAGAAAAGCAAGTTAGATACTTGCCTGGAAATTCAAGGGTCGGATCTATGGATAAAAAAGGCATGGTTGCGTTCCTCTTCATGCGATCTACGTTTTGGTGGTAGTGGTAGTGCAAATAGATGAGTTATTGGCCTTGGATTGTTGAAAAGCTTCCTACGTTCTTCTCTAATGGCCATTCTTAACTTTTGTGATTGTTAACCCTAAAAGCCTAACTCAAATGGCTGATATACCTTAGGAAAATTCGTGGGTTTAATTACCTAAAAATACAAAATGTCTAAAATACCCCCCGGGATGCCAATTAGGCCTAAAAACGCCCTGAGGCCCAAACTAAACCCCCGGGTATACTTTTCTGACTATATCGACCCTTTTAGACACGTTGGCCACTTGAATTGACCATATGGGCAACTTATAATTTATTCACTTTTAGTAATAATAATTTAGTCCCGACCCGGCACAGGAGCGTCCCGACTTAAATTTCCATAATTTCCATTTTATTCACTCGTGACAATTTTAATAAAACCAATCTTATATATTACTTTACTAATCTAGTAATATTCAACAAATTCTCAATAATTACTAACATTCGTCAAGCTAGTAAATATTTAAAATAATTTCTGAATTAATATTAAATTAATATCTCAATTTAAATTTAATAAATCCCCAAATTAGAAGCCATAAAAATACGGGGTATTACATACTCCCCCCTAATAACGGAATTTCGTCCTGAAATTTGGAAAAAAAGGCATACCTGGTAAGAATATATCTGGATATCTTTCGCGCATATCTGCCTCGCGCTCCCAAGTGGATTCCTCCACATTATGATGCTCCCACTGGACCCATACAAGCGGGATTACCTTCAACCTCAATTTCCTTTCGCAATGGTCTAGGATAGCCACTGGTCTCTCCTTATAAGAGATGTCAGGCTGTGAGTCAATCTCCTCTATCGCGATGTAGGTGTGGGCCATATCATCCCGAAGATTTTGTCTCAAGGATGAGATGTGGAATACATCGTGAATGCGGTGCAAGTGCTCTGGCAGCCCCAATCTGTATGCCACCAGACCAATCCTCTCGATAATGGGAAATGGTCCCATGTATCTCGTAGACAACTTCCCTTTCTTCCCAAACCTCATCACTCCTCTCGTAGGAGACACACGCAGTAATACTTGGTCCCTCATGCTAAACTCTCAAAAAAACCTCTTTTCATCGGCATAGCTTTTCTGTCGATCTTGGGATACCCGAATACGACTTCTGATAAGCTCGATCCTAGCTGAAGTCTCTTGAATCACCTCTGGACCTAGTAACTTGTTGTTCCCCACCTCTAGCCAACAAGCGGCAGAACGACAAGGTCTGCCATACAACGCCTCAAATCGGGCCATGAAGATCGTGAACTGATAAGAGTTATTATAAGCAAACTCTACCAGAGACAGATACGGCTCCCAACCTCCTCCAAAATCAAGGACACACATGCGTAGCATATCCTCTAACATATGATTGGTACGTCTGTCTGTCCATTTGTCTATGGGTGATAAGCTGAACTCAATCTCAACTCTCTACCCATGGCCTCTTGGAAGCTCTCCCAGACGCGTGACACAAAAATCTTGTCTCTATTAGACATAATATCCAAAGGCACCCCATGTAGTCTAAGAATCTCGGCAATGAACAACTATACATACTAGCCCGTGGTGTAGTATGTCCGTACTGGCAGAAAGTGAGCTACCTTGGTCAAGTGATCTATAATCATCCATATGGAATCGTGACCCCGCTGTGATGCATGCAGCCCAGTAATGAAGTCTATGGAAATACTTTCCCATTTCCACGTAGGTATCTCCAATGGCTGAAGTAATCCTGGCGGTCTCTGGTTGTCTACCTTTATAATCTGACAGGTAGGACATTTGGATACGAACTTTGCAATGTCCTTCTTCATCCCACTCCACCAGTACTGTCGCCTCATATCTTGATACATCTTATCCCCTCTGGGATGTACCGCAAATCAGGATCCGTGCGACTGTGTCATAATTTCATGACGTAAGTCCTCTCCCTCCGGGACTACTAATCTCCCATTAAATCTCAAACCCCCATCAGAACTCACAGAATAGGACTCAGCACCCTCAGCTAAGAGCCGTACAATCTGCTCCTGACAAACAGTATCTGTTGCTTTTGGCTATATCACCCTCGTAACAATCTCGGGTGTGACTGACATAACATATATAAAGGAATGGGATACTGCATCCTGGTGTCCCAACTTTCCACTTTGCTTTCCATACATCTGATACGTCCCCTACCGATCTACGGCTTAACGCATCAGCAACCACGTTAGCCATCCCTGAATGATACTTTATCTCGAACTGGTAGTCTTTCACAAACTCCAACCACCTATGCGAATGCATGTTCAACTCTCGCTGAGTGAACAAATACTGCAATGACTTGTGGTCTGTGAACAAGAGGAATTTCTCCCCCAACAGGTAATGTCTCCACATCTGCAGTGCAAATATGATCGCTTCTAGCTCCAGGTCGTGGGTGGGATAATTCCTCTCATGAGGCTTTAGCTTGCGGGAGCCAAAAGCTATAGCCTTCTCCTCCTGCTGAAGTACTCCCCCAAGTCCCCGTAAAGAGGCATTAGTGTACACAAGATACTCCACTCCCGGCTTGGGCAAAGCAAGAACTGGCACCGAAGTTAACTTATCTTTCATCTCATCAAAAGCCAATTAACAAGCATCATCCAAAACATACGGAATTCCCGTGTGAGTAAGATTCGTTAGCGGACTCTCTATCTTCGAAAAGCCTCGGATAAACTTCCTGTAGTACCCGACTAACCCCAAGAATTTACTCACCTCTATCGATGTTGTGGGATGTCCCCACTCCCTTACTGCCGACACTTTGCTCGGGTCAACCGATATCCCCAATTCTGACACAACATGCCCCAAAAACTGTACCTCTCGTAACCAGAATCCGCACTTCTCATACTTAGCATATAGCTGATGCTCCCGTAGAGTCTGAAGAATCTATCTTAAGTGCTCGGCATGATCCTCCTCGGTGTGTGAATAAATCAGGATGTCATCTATAAAGACAATGACAAACTGATCCAAGAACTCTCTAAATACTCGGTTCATCAAGTCGATGAATATGGATGGAGCATTTATCAGTCCAAAAGGCATGACTCGGAACTCATAGGACCCATATCTCGTCAAGAAAGAAGTCTTTGACACATCCTGCTCCCTAATTCGTAGCTGATGATATCCCGATCTCAAATCTATCTTCGAAAAGAAGGTTGCTTCTCTTAGCTGGTCGAATAGGTCATCGATTCGAGGCAACGAATATTTATTCCGTATCGTGACCTTATTCAGCTCCCGATAATCCATGCATAACCTCAGTGAATCATCTATTTTCTTCATAAATAACACCGGATCTCCCTAAGGTGAGGTGCTCCTATGAATGAAACCCTGACCTAACAGCTGCTCTATCTGATCTCGTAACTCCCTCATCTCCTTTGGAGCCATACGGTACGGTGCACGTGCTATCGACCGAGTGCCCGGCATTAAGTCTATGACGAAATCAATCTCTCGATATCTCCTCAAATACATTCAAAAACTCACAAACGAATGGAATCGAATCTAGGGGAATCACAATCTCCTTAGAGGTTTCCTCCTCTATGTAGTACAAATGGGTGGAAGATCCTCCCTCTGGGCGAGGCATCGCAACCAAAAAATATCCTGCCCCAGAATGGCAAAAATAATACTCCTAGCAAAACAATCTATCATGGCTCTGTACGCAGCGAGCCAATCCATGTAAATAATAACATCGTTTTCATGCATCTCTAAGACTAGCATGTCTGTAGGTAAAATCAAGCTACCAATCTCTATCCCTACACCCCAGCATATAAAGAAAATCAAAGACCCATTCCCTTGTGGTAAGTCTAAGAATGTCACAGTGCTCTCTGCCGTGTCTAATAACCCTAAGGCCCGTGAAAAATGAGTAGATATAAAATAGTGCGATGCCCAAGTATCAAATAAAACCTGACCCATAGTACCACGGATAGGAAATGTACCCTCAAACGCGGGTGGTGCCTGAGGTGCTGTTGCCTGGTGGACGTTATAGACACATCCGTACTGAAATTGCCCCTACTGAACTGGAGCTGTTGGAATGGCTGGTAGGGTTGGCACCTGAGCTGGCACTAGGAGGGTGACTAGAAAGAGCGACATATGTGGCTCATTACGGACACCCTACTGTTGTGGGGCCCTATCCCCCTCTAGGTAATCCTGGCGACTATGGTCATTCTTGACACATCCGAAACACCTGCCCCTGATGTTACCTCCCCTCTTCCCCTGCTGACCACGGCACTGTTGGCCGTTACCACCCCGCCACTGGCCCTGCTGAAAACGTTATTGGCCCTGATGGCTATGCTGCTGACGGTATTGGCCCGACTGACTAGACTGGCCCTGCCTAAATCCCCCAAATCCCTGTCTGGAATCACCAGATCGATATCGCTTGGCAGGGTCCCCCTGATGGGAACTCTGCTCACTATGACGAGTCTGTCCTTGGGCTGCTAGTGCCCCCACCACAACTACTTCCCCTGCCCTGCTGGCCTGACTCCCCTGCTCGTTTGCTCCCCTACTGATGGAAGCGTTGATCCTGATAGTACAATAAAGCAGCGTTGAGTACGTCAGTGTAAGTACTCAAGGATAGATTTCCTATGAGGTGTTGACGGATCCTCCAGGTCAATCCATCGACAAATAACAGTATCTTTTTATCCTCAGTGGGTGCCTCATCCGACACTATAGTGAGAAATCTGGTGAACTCCTCCTCGTACTCAGCCACGGTCATACTCTCCTGCTTAAGATTCAGTAACCTACGCCTCATCTCAGACTTAACGACGGATGGAAAGTACTTACGGTCAAACCGCACCCATAATGACTGAATCGTGATGTCGTCTCTCTCATCCAAGGTGGAAGTGGACTCCCACCACTACAAAGCACCCCACACTAGCTTGAAGGAAGCCAATAACTGTTTCTGCATGTCGGTGCACTCATACATGCGTAGATGCCTCTGGATATCCTTCTTCTATTGGCTGGTGACTACTTTGTCCGAGCTACCCGAGAACTCTGTGGGATGCGCCTTCTGAAAGGCATCCCTAACCCGCTCCCATGCAGTGGGAAGCTGTATCGATAATGGCGCTACAGCCTGAACCTGGGGGTGGAGCCTGCTGCACCACTGCTAATGCAACATTCACCGCCTGAGCAACAATGGTGACTACTTCAATTGCGTTCATCATTCCTTGAGCTGGAGCTGCTGACTGCTCGGGCTGGGCATTCCTGTCTCGGGGTGCACATCTCGGAGGCATCTGAAATGAGAAGGAAGTTTATTAGTCTACAGTTATTATCAAATCTTAAATAGGTGAAGACGTAAGCGTAAATACAAGAATACAACAGTCCTAAAATAGGGTTCTAAATCAAAGACGTTAAGCTGAAAGCGAAATAAGCCGTATAGAACCTAAAGGACACTAGAACCTGATGCTCTGATACCACCTGTGGCACCCTGCCTAATTAAATACCGGGTGATTAGTCCTTTATTAAATTAAAATCAAGGTGAACAGTTGGTTCATTCTTAGCATCACTGTCACAAAATAAAATTTCCAATTTAAACACCCTAAATAATTAAGCTAAGTGTCAAAACAATTTAAAGCCTTATTTCCATTTTATTAAATTCCAATGTGAAAACCTTTTTAATAACCAGCAGTTTAAGAATCACATAAATACGAAGGATGGCAATTAATAAACAATAATTAAACCATCTAGATAAACCACACCAAGTTTAAAACTACAAATGAAATCGTCCTGACAAGAGTTAAATCCCAAAGAGTACCAAATACTGGAAATAACATAAAAATAAATCTCTGACAAATCGAAATTGAAAAGGGAAACGGGCGACACATGCCCTAACTAAGAAGAACTAAAATAAGAGCAGAATCAACAAAGAGTTCGTCTAAAGCAAGCGCCTGCAACTCCCACATAAGCTATAACACATCAAATCCAAAGAACCTATGCATGATGCCCTTATGGCTGGGCACATGTAATAAATACATATATATATATATATATATACAAGAGAGAGAAATGACTGAAAACGGGTCAGATCCCGAGTGTAAAACAGTTTAAAATAGTTTAGCAAGTATTTATATTGCTTACCGGCTAATGTGACAACCGTGTTAGTATGCGACACTCTTTTGAGAGTTCTCACCTCTCATCTAGTGTGCACGTATACCGTACTACTAAACTCATAAGTTTATCTAACTTATTTTTCCATAAATTTTTATCTCGAGAAGTAGAAGGGTTGTGATATTTACTTTAAACAAAATCAATCTCTTCAATATTTATTACGTTACTTAAAGTAACACCATACCATTACAAGGTTCCCAAACACTTATTATAAAGTTGGAGCATTTATTCATTACTTTACTACTTATACACACAATAGAAAGTTCCCATGTAAGTATACTCACTCATATATCATATATACTATCGGCACCCCACATAAATTCTATGGTGCTGGCATACTCTGCTATCAAGTCCCTGTATCACTCGTAGTAAGGAAAATACTAGACTCTCGAACTGTATTAACACAATAGATACAAAATGGACGCGAAGCATAGTTCCAAGTCACTAAGAGGTCAGCACATACCCCTCACCTCTCTTCGGATCGTCTGATTATCATTCTCAGATATTCTGTACCAAGGAATCCTATATTCTAGGCTACAAGTAAATATCCCACATACAGGTCCCATCGAGATAAGACTGTCCGGGCGCGGCAACCCCCGTGATAGCAAGTAGCGCGAGTATGATTATTCATAATTAAAGTATTTAATATATGTACACAGTCACATGGTCATATAAATAAACACAATTTCTAATAAGGTTCGCCCTCGACCCATAATTATTATTAACCGTATTTAGTACAATTTTACTCAATTAACTTTTATAAGGTATTCATCTATTTTATTCTCACTTATAATTTATTTCATACTTACTTCTTATCTCTCGAAGTATTCTCTCTTACTAAATACAATTTCAGTAGGTATACCCTCTCTAATCTTCTGGTCTAAGTCTTTCACGAGTCCCCCAATTCATTCAAGAGCTTACGCATAATCTCTAATGTGCACTGAAATTCCCCGTTAACCCACAATTTCATCCCATATTAAATTTCATTCAACTGAGTTTATTTAGACCCTACTGGTCCTCCTTACGACCCATTATACTCTATAAATAATAATCAAGGGTTCCTACGTATTTAAACCGAATTAAACAAAAAGGGGAAAAATATGCAGTTTTCCAAGAAGGGTCGATCGATCGAGGAAAAGGGGTTGATCGATCGATGTTCTTGGGTCGATCGATCGATTAAGAAGTTCTTTCCCAGAAACTGGGTTTTTAACCTACGGGTTTCACCTACCAAATTACTCCAAAACACCATTAATGATTTCCAAACACCCCAACAACAATACTACTAGTTATATATACCTATATTCATCAAAGGTATTCAATTTATGGGATAAATCATCATGTCTAACAAGAACCCTAATTTTCATAAACTTTCATCCTTTTAATTCTTTTCCAGATTTCTTGCTTCTATACTCATACAAATTCTTGGGTTATTCTCTACCTATGATTGGGATGTCGAGAACATATTTATTTCCATCAAGATATGTGATTAAATCCTCAAATTCCTCAAATTCTTTTATGTAACATGTGTATAAAAATCCTAATCTAACATGGATGAAACAATAACTAAAAGAAAAGCAAGTTAGATACTTTCCTGGAAATTCAAGGGTCTGATCTGTGGACGAAAAAGGTATGGTTACATTCCTCTTCGTGTGATCTACGTTTTGGTGGTAGTGGCAGTGCAAACGGATGAGTTCTTGGCCTTGGATTGTTTGAAAAGCTTCCTACCTTGTTCTCTAATGGACGTTCTTAACTTTTGTCATTGTTAACCCTAAAAGCCTAACTCAAATGGCTTATATACCTTAGGGAAATTCGTGGGTTTAATTACCCAAAAATACAAAATGTCTAAAATACCCTCCCGGGATGCCAATTAGGCCTAATAACGCCCCGAAGCCCAAACTAAACCCCCGGGTATACTTTTCTGACTATATTGACCCTTTCGAACACGTTGGCGCACTTAAATTGACCATACGGGAAACTTATAATTTATTCACTTTTAGTAATAACAATTTAGTCCCGACACGACATAAGCGCGTCCCGACTTAAATTTCCATAATTGCCATTTTATTCACTCGTGACAATTTTATTAAAATCAATCTTATATAGTACTTTACTCATCTCGTAATATTCAACAAATTCTCAATAATTACTAACTCTCGTCATGCTAGTAAATATTTAAAATAATTTTCAAATTAATATTTCAATTTAAATTTAATAAATCCCCAAATTATAAGCCATAAAAATACGAGGTATTACATTGTGCCTCCTCATATCCTGATACGTTTTATCCCCATCGGGATGTACCGCAAACCTCAAACCATGGGACTCTGTCATAACAGCGTGCCTTTAATCCTCATCCTTCGACAAAATTAACCTCCCATTAAAGCGTAGGCCTCCCTCCGAACTAACCAAATAACCCTCTGCTCCCTTGGCCAGTAGCTGACGTACTCTATCCTGGCAGATCTGGTCCTCCTCCTATGCCCTCACACCCGCATAATGATCTCAGGAGTGATAGATAAAGCTGACATACATGCCCTGACGACATCATCATCATATCGAAGCTCTCTCCACTTTCCTTTCCAGACCTCTGAAATCTCCCCCGTAGGCCTCCGGCGTAATGCGTCTGCCACCATGTTAGCCTTACCATAATGATATTCGGTATCAAATTGGTAGTTTTTCATGAATTCTAACCACCGCCTTTGCCTCATATTCATATCCTTCTATGTGAAGTGATACTGAAGTGACTTTTGATCCATGAATAGAGTGAACTGCTCTCCCAGAAAATAGTGCCTACATATCCTCAAAGCAAAAAAGACTGTTGCCAACTCTAGGTCACGATGGGGTAATTCTTCTCATGGGGCTTAGCTTCCTGAACAAATAAGCTTTAGCCCTTTCCTCCTGTCATAACACACCCCCAAGACCCTACAAGATTGTGTCGGTGTAGACCCGGTGCTCCAATCCTCCCCTAGGAAAAGAAAGCACGGGTGAAGATGTCAACTTTTCCTTTAGCTCATCGAAATTTAACTAACAATGATCACTCCAAACAAAAGGTACCCCCTTGCGAGTCAGATTCGTCAAAGGACCCACAATATTTGAAAACCCTTTAATGAATCACCTGTAATAACCTGTCAACCCCAAAAAGCTGCGAACCTCTGTCGGTATCATGGGATACCCCCACTCCCTCACCACCGATACCCTACTCAAATCCAAAGCACTACTCTGGTCTGACACTACATGACCAATAAACTGTACCTCAAGTAGCCAAAATTTCCAAAATCCACACTTCCCAAATTTGGCATAAAGATGGTTATCCTGTAGTGTCTGCAGAACCATATACAAATGCTCTGCGTGCTCCTCCTCAGTGCGTGAGTAGACCAAAATGTCGTTAATGAACACAATAACGAATTGGTCAAGATACTCTCTGAAAACCATGTTCATGAGATCCATGAACATTATTGGTGTATTGGTGAGCCTAAAAGGCATCACCCTGAACTTGTAGGATCCATACTGCGACAGAAAAGCGGTCTTAGGAACATCCTCCTCTCGAATAAGAAGTTGATGATACTGTGACCTCAAATCAATCTTTGAGAAATATGATGCCCCACTCAACTAGTCAAATAAATCATAAATCCCAGGTAACGGATACTTATTCCATAT
Organism: Sambucus nigra; assembly: GCA_949130495.1. Taxonomy (NCBI): domain Eukaryota; kingdom Viridiplantae; phylum Streptophyta; class Magnoliopsida; order Dipsacales; family Adoxaceae; genus Sambucus; species Sambucus nigra. The sequence continues at coordinate 443,437,202 of OX422222.1, read as the reverse complement.
CGTCCCCTTGTTCAGCTCCCTATAATCTATGCACAACCAAAGTGAACCATGCCTTTTCTTCACAAACAACGCTGGTGCACCCCACGATGACGTGCTCCGCTGAATGAAACCCTGACCCAAGAGTTGTTGAATCTGATCTTTCAGCTCACACATCTGTGAAGGGGACATGCGATAAGGTGCTCGAGCAAGCGGCCTCGTACTCGGTGCTAGGTCAATAACAAAGTCAATCTCCCTATTGGGTGGCAATCCTGGTATCTCCTGAAACACATCCTCGATGTCCCTCACAATCGGAATCGACTCTCACGTTATCACTACTTCCTATGAGGTATCCTCCTCGATATAATACAAATGAGTGCACGACCCTCCCTCGGGAAGAGAAATCTCCACTAGGATCATCTCTTATCCCGGGATGTGGAACACGATGGTTCTCTCAAAGCAATCTATCGTCGCCCAGTATCCTTCCAACCAATCCATGCTTAGGATGACATCGTACCCCTCAATATCTAACACTAAGAGGTCCGACGTTAAACTTAGTCTCCCAGTCACAATGTCCACCCCTATACAAATCGAATGTATAAGTGATCCACTACCCATAGGTGACTCTACACACATGCGGAGACTACCCGCGATCTCTAGCAAATTGACAACTCTAGCAAATTTGGTTTTAATGAATGAATGTGATGCCCCAGTGTCAAAAAGTATCCTACCCGCATGCCCATGAATAGGAAAAATACCCTCAACTGCTAGCGGGGCCTGAGGTGCTGGTGGAATGAGGACATCCCAGATGTTATACACACACCCGTAGTGCATCTTCCCTTGGTGTTGTGGATTTAGTGGAGCTGGTGCTACTGGCGACATCTGTCCTTGTTGCCCCTATTGGGCACCATGTTGCTGGCCCCTACCTCTCTATGGGAACTCCCTCTTAAAATGTCCCGTCTGGCCACAAACAAAGCAATGCCTCTAACAGTCTCCCTATCGTTGGCCCTGCTGGCCCTGACGAGGTTGTCCCTACTGGCCTCCTCTGTTGTTCCTTTGGCCCTAACGGCCCTGAGGAACCTGTTGTTGCTGCTGATTAGGGACCTGCTGGCCCTCAACCCCTAACCTCCCTGTCAAAAATCTCCAGGCTTAAATTTCTTAGCCTGATTTCCCTGTTGACTGCCAGTATGCTACTGAACTCCGCTAGCATCACCACCAACTGCCTTGCCCTGCTGTCTCGGCTCACCTCCCCTCTTGATTCCCTATAGATAGAATTGATGATCCTGACAGTGTAATAAAGCGACATTGACAACGTCGGTATACGTCACTAGTGCGAGATTCCCAATCAAATGCTGCCTGATCCTCCAGGCCAAACCAGTCACAAACCTTGCCTTCTTTCCCTCCTCGTTGTTCACTTAGTCTAGAAAAAAGTTTGCCAAGCAGGTAATCTCCTCTTCGTACTCTGCCACGGTACGCTCTCCTTGAGTCACCTCACCAAATTTCCTCCTCATCTCAGCCTCAACTGCTAGAGGGAAGTACTTTCCATTAAACTGCACCCAGAAATCATCAATGGTCATCGAATACCTATCCCCAATAGTGGTGATGGGATCCCACCACTGAAGTGCATCCCCGATCAACCTGTAAGTGGCTAACATCTTCCTCTGTCCATCACTGCAGTTAACCATGTGCAAGTGACACTGTATATCTTTCTTCCACTGACCCACTAGCACCATATCTGAACTCCCCTGAAACTGTGGTGGATGTACCTTCTGAAAGGCCTCTCATACTCGCTGCCACTCTGATGGCCCCGGGTGGGCCTGAATAATTAGAGGCACTGGATTCTGTGGCCGAGGCTGAGGGAAATGGGCGGCCATCGCTGCATTGACCGCCTGGGCCACCACCTCTGCCATCTGAAATGACATCACAAACCATGGTGGGTCCTGTGGATAGGGCACCTCTGGCTCCTACTGAGCCTCCCTCTCTCAACTCTGGATACTGCCTTAGCATGTCTACCTCTCTTAGGCAGCATCTGAAAAGTTAAATGAGTTGTATTAGTTCACCATTAATATAAAGCTAAATAGCAGAAGTATGATAACTCATAAACGTGCAGATAATTCAACATTCATAATAATAGGGCTCTATATTAAGCGAACACTACACAGAAATGTAAAAAGACGTACAGATCCTATGGACACTAGAACCTGATGATCTGATACCATCTGTGACACAACACTTAATAAAATATTGGGTGATCAGTCCTATATCAAATTAAAACATGAGTCTCATTTGGTTCATTCTTAGCATCACTGTCGAAAAATATTTTAAAACTTACTAACCACCTAGTATTAAAAGCTGGTGCCAAATTTTATCTTTATTTATCCAAGAGAAATTAAAAGAGAAATTTAAAATAAAACATTCAATGCTGACAGAATCAATAATCACATATAATAATAAAAGACTTGTTTATTAAACCATCACCTAAATCAAACAAATCAACATAAATAACAGATAATAATAAATCCCATACAATCTCAAAAAAGATAACTAGATAAATCTGGGAGCAACATGCTCGAAGTAAACTGATATGAATCCCTACAGTAGGAATAAAAAAGATAGAAGCGCCTATCCAAATCATGCAACATCCACATATGCTACAATAGCGAATCCTTGTAATGAATTAAGTCTGGTGTCCCTGTGGCTGGACACCAAAAAGGGTTTTAAAATATTTGATTGCAAGGGTTAGAACCCAAAAATTTTGAAAATAATTACCAAATGATTAATTTGCAATAATATAAAATGCATGAATGCCCAACATATTCAAGTTAGTGTCTCACTCCCTTGAGGACATGCTCACCCCTCAACTAATGTGCACACCTAACGCTTCATTTATTTCCCCCTAGTCATCTACCCAAGAACTAGATAATTGATATAACTTCTTTCAAGCACCCTACTCAACCCGAGTATTCTTAATATATGATTTATAAGTTGTTAATCGCACTAACTTAATTAATCATTTCCCTTTTTAAATCTATATAATATTCACACCCGTTATAAAATCAATACAAGTCACTTTATGTATTTAATGACCCCGTATATAACTATTTAATCCATTATATACGTAAAACCATATTACAACATTTGCACATATGTTGAATATATAAATATTAGCCCATCCTCCAGAGCAATAACTCACCGGAAGTATTCTCTAAAGTGCTTTCATACTAGGTGTGTTCACTTAACCTAGCTACCCCATGTCGGAATCACTCACTAACTTGGCCAAAAATATAAACGTTGTGTGGACGGTCATATTTCCTTCCTGAAAGTGAGATAAACCCCTCACCCATATAACAGACGCTATGACCTGGGGATATACTCGCCCTACTCCTCAAGCTAGGGGATTCACCCACTTCGCGCAACCTCCCTTGATAGCACTAGAGTATATAGTTTCAATAAATATCTAGTCATTGATATTTAGAAGCACACAATATATATACATATATACTATCACACACCGAATATAGATAATAATAATAATTCCATGCTTTTCCGTGTATAATTATCGTAACACTAGCCCAAAAATCCCGAGTCTATGGTCCGAATCTAATCTAATCTAATTAATTTAATTTTCATTAATTATTTTAAAGTAGGGGGTCGCTCAACTACATTAACCGGATATTTTTCCTCGATCCGAAATTAATACATAGTAATTATTATCCCAAAAGTTATTTATAATGTGTCACCCACATCGCACCCCCTAATCCAATAATATTCCCCATAATTGTTAGGAAGTTCATTCTTATATTTATTTTTCACTAAATAATACATGGAAATTCAATTTTAAATTAATTTCCCCTTATGTAAACAAAATTGGGCTAACTGTAAAAAATCTGGGACCGTCGATCGATCGACTCCCTGGGTCGATCGATCAATCGACCAGATACCCTTATTTCCCGAATTGTTTGTTTCCTCCATTGTTAACCCAACCAATATTTTACTTTCACTCTCAGTAATCTCCGATTACAATCAACCATATTCTCACATGAAGACAGGTTCTAATAAACCTAGAAGTCTTAAATCAACAACTAATTTCCATGAATTCCAACGTTTTTCAGATTTGGGTTTTACCCGGGTTTCAAACATCCAATAACATTTTACATCTATATTATCTTAAATCCAACATCGATTCTTAATGGATTTAACATTTGATTCATACTCTTATACTACAGAATCATGAAAATAACTAATATCACCTTAAATCTCGTCAAGATATTTCATTTATCAAAAACCCAATTTCACCGAAATACCCATGCAAAAATGGATTTATGATACACTCACTATAATATGAATTGATTATCACAATTAAACATCACACCATGTTAACCACTTGCCTTATTTGGGTTTGTAGAGTCTGATCTGTTTAGGTAGAGAAAGGTTTGATAAAAAAATCCCAATCCGTTCCTTACTTTGTCTCCAAAAAAATCGCCAACTGCACTCTAAGTGCTCCCTATCACTTTCTCTCCAATTATTAGTTTTATGTTTGTATTTTTCTGTCATTCCCCACTCTCCGATTTATGTTTAATACACAACTCCCGTTTTTAGTCTAATGGGCCAAGCCCAAGTGACCCGAAAACCTACGCATGGGCCCGACTATGGTTAAAAACACCCCGAGACCCATTTACTACCTTGGATACTCTTTTCTGACTATCTCATCCCTTCCGGACTCAACCGGGCACTCAGAATTGGCATCTAAATTAATTTTTAAAAATTCTTATCTCACACCCTACTTAGTCGATGTCCGACTCCCGACTGAGATAAAAAATTACAATGTCACTAATACACTTATGATGAAAATAAATTATTACTGTTCACTTAGTAATTTAATTCCCATAATATTGACCATTTATTCTCCCGATTAATATTTATATAAAAGTTAACATAATTAATTCAACTAAATTACGACACGCAAGTAATATAAATTTACTCGAATTAATTAGATATTAAATGCATAGAAATACGGGGTGTTACACTAGACCAACCAGAGTGGATGTTTAAACATTAAATATAAGTTTTAGGGGGTTATAAACTCACATATTTTGACTTATTTTTTAAATGTCAACAAAATTTATTTTCATTTGATTTTTTTGGGTTCCCCGAAATGTTTAAATATAATGCAATAAAAAAATCAGTTTAAAACATTCTTTGTACTATTATGAAAAAAGGTCTGGATAGTTGGTCCACACAGTGAGATTCAAACATAAGCTATATGTATATATATAATGTACTGAAATTAGTAGTAATGCAAACTTTGTTTCAAGGCCTTTGTCCAATGCCCTCTCTAAATCAAGGAAGAAACCCTTGTCTTCTGGTGGAGCTACACATCTATTTTCTTAATAGATTCTATTTATACATATAATATATTTTCACTATATATTCTCCAACAAAATTCCTATTGAAACGTAAGTATTTTTTATAAAACACGTTGGAGTTTTTAATTTGCACGACCTGGTTGAATACATATTTTATAAATTGGGCTGATCGTTAAAAATCCCATTTATTTTTCTGGACAAGAAGAACTTAGCAAAATAGACTAATAAAGTTCTAACACTAATAGTAATATTGAAATGGATTTTTGTATTTACTCTATGGTAGATAAGAGTTTTCGGATTTAGGATGCAATAAAAAAATCGTTTCAACGCGATCATTGTGTATAGTGCATACCTTATATTTTTAATTATTGTATATGTGAAATTTTGTATTATATACATAATTTTTTTTAAAGTAAAAGTTAATAATTGTAATTCATACATGGAATTTTATAATGTGTACATACATTTTATACTCAATATTCACCCTGGCAAAATGAGACATGACAGGATCAATACTAAATGAACTGGCACAAAGTTAGTGATTAATGGTTTCGAGTCATATCACTTTCAACCTAATAAGACACAGTACATAACAATGAGGATTTAGTTTTCACTTGTTGAATATTTTAATAAAAATGATAGCTTATTTGGTCAAACTTTGGAGTCAATTTTAAATGCGACACATATGTTAAAAGTGACATGTCTTAGTACCAATGTGGTCCTTGTAGCAAGGATATTAATTTGGTATACTCATTTGTTCAAAATAGTGAAGTAATGAATGAGAAATTTGGACTTAAAGTGACCCATTTAAGTTTAAGCTATATGCTGTAACATTGTTAAGTGGGTTTGTTCCACATTGGAAAATAGGTGGAAAATCTTGAAGTTGATATACCCAAGTTATGGGACTAAGGCTTGGATGCCTTTGGGGTATCCCAACTCTTTAAAGGAGAGAGGACCTACATTATGCACGGTTGGATTTGGTCCAAAAGACCACATGTGCGTGCACGCCACCGCCGTTGTCCGGTCGACCCGTGATTGGGTCATGGGTCGTTCTTGAGCAAGTATTAAATTTTTGTGATGAAGTTTTAATTGACCTTTGGGCTTTAAAATTTATTTTTCGGACCCAAAAATTTGTTTTTCCAAAACGAACTAATTAATTTCATATTAATTAACTGTTTAATTATTCTCGTGTTAATTAAAACATCATCATTTTAATTCATTAATTAAAACGTTGTGTTAAAACGCTGCTAAACTGAGGTGTGACTATTCAAATAGTCACATCCTTTCTTGGGAAAAGGCAACAACCGCTCACTTGAAACCCTTCACCACTTATATAAAGGACTATATGCAGTCCATTTTTTACACCAGAAAATCTACCCGAATTCCTTACTCTTACCCTTGTTCCCTTCTTCTTGCTTGAGAGAAATTTGCCATTATTGGTTCGTGGGACTGTTGCATTGAAGTGCTTGTTGTAATAGTCGATGACCATTTCATCCTGGGAGGCAGAAGCCCATTGAATTTGCTGTCAGCACTGTAGTGGGGATGTATTATGTCTTAAGAAGAGATAGTTCAACTTTTGACTCGGTCACATCTCTGCAAGTGATTGTTTCAATCACGAACTGTATGTTCTTCTTGCCTTTCTTTATTGTTACTGTAATTTTAATTGATTACTTGATTTTAATTACTATTTATTTATCTAGTGAAAAATTATTTTCTTAACCCGAAAAACAACAATCTTAAGACAGAATAAGTTTTTTTTATTGTTTCTCACTAAATAAATAATTTTTCTTAATTGAAATTATATTGGTAAAGTTCACCTGTTTCTAATACATATAAAAACGTGTCTACGTTATATATTTTCGTCTACAATTTATTTATGAAATTTGAAAAATTCTCTACATTTCATAAACTAGTTATATGTTATTGTATAATATAATAATGGCTATTGAATCCTTCAAAAATGTGATGTTCGGTCCTCAAACCGATGTGTCGGTTAGTGTCCTACTATCGTTCCTACTCATTTAACCCAAGTGGAAAAACTCAAAAAGTTTAATGGTACTGATTTTAAACGTTTGCAACAAAAAATGTTGTTATATTTAACTACCATTATTCTTGCGAGGTTTATTAATGAAGATGCTCCCGTGGTTAATGAAAATGAAACGGATAAGATAACTTTGCTTGCTATTGAAACATGGAAGCTTTCGGATTTTATTTGTAAAAATTATATCCTTAATGGATTGGAAAATACACTTTATAATGTATATAGTCCAATCAAAACTGCTAAATTGTTATGGGAGTATTTGGATAAAAAAAATATAAAATCGAGGATGCCAACATGAAAAAAATCATGGTCGATAGATTTCTCGAGTATAAAATGGTTGATTCAAATACTATCATAAGCCAAGTCCACGAGATTCAATTAATTTTCCATGAAATACTTGCTGAAAATATGGTAATAAGTGAAATATTTCAAGTTGTTGCGGTAATTGAAAAATTACCTCCTTCTTGGAAAAATTTCAAAAATGATTTAAAGCATAAACGGAAAAGAAATAGGACTTGAAGATTTAATTGTTCGGCTAAGGATTGAAGAAGATAATCATGAATATGAAAAGAAAAATGGTAACCATGCTATGTCTGCAAAATAAAATGTTGTTGAGGAAGGACACAAATTCAACAAAAACAGGAAGAACAAAAATGAAGGCACAAGCCAACAAGGCGGTGCTAAGAAGTTCAAAGGAGGATGTTTTAATTTCAACAAAGAAGGGAAAAGTGCTAAAGATAGTCGCAAGCAGAAGAAGAAAGATAACTTCAAGAAGAAAGCACCACAAGTCAGCATGACAGAAGTTGATGCTTTGTCTGATGATGTTTCCAACGTTTCTCTCTCTGTAGCTGTATCTAAAGTCAAATTGGTGGGTAATACCAGAGAGTGGTGGGTTGATACCGACGCTACATGCCATGTGTGTTCCGATAGAAGTATGTTCACAACCTACCAACCAATTGAAAATGGAGAACAATTATTCAGGGGAAACTCCACTACCTCAAAGGTTGAAGGTCAAGGCAAAGTCGTGTTGAAAATATCTTTGGGAAGAATCTTGCACTAAATGATGTATTGCATATTCCCGACATTAGGAAGAACCTTGTCTCTGGTTCCGTGCTAAGCAAGAAAGGATTTAATCTAGTCTTTTTTTTAGATAAATTTGTACTAAGTCAAGATGGAATGCATGTAGGGAAAGGATATATGTGTCATGGGATATTCAAATTGAACGTCAGGACTGTTGTGCCTAAAAGTTTCAATGTTAATAATATGATATCTTCTGCTTATATGCTTGAGTCTATGGATATGTGGCATAGTATACTATGACATGTTAATTATAATACTTTAAGTAAATTAATTCCCTTTGAATTAATTCCAAAATACATCATTGATACAAGTCACAAATGTGAAACATGTGTAGAAGCTACATTAACTAAAACACCTTTCCATTCAATTGAAATGAATAGTGAACTATTAGATTTAATTAACACCGATATATGTGTGATTTAAAATTGTTCAAACTAGAGGCGGGAAAAAATACTTTATTACCTTTGTACATAATAACACTAGATATTGTTATGTCTATCTTCTAAGAAGCAAAGAGAAAGAAATTGAAGCTTTTAAGCAATACAAGATAAAAGTTAAGAGTCAACTTGGTAAAAAGATTAAAGTATTAAGAAGCGATAGAGGTGGTGAATATGAGTCTCCTTTTAAGGAAATATGTTTAGAAAATGGAAATATTCACCAAACTACTGCTCCTTACTCTCCTCAATCCAATGGGATTGTGGAACGAAAAACCGAACTTGAAAAGAAATGATGAATGCAATGTTAATAATTTTGGGATTGCCCCAAAATATGTTAGGCGAAGCATTGCTTTCAGATAATTACATTTTTAACAAGTTGATCTATTAGAAAACAAATAAGATACCATATGCATTGGGGAAAGTACATAAGCATTCCTACGAATACATAAAGTGTGGGGGTATCTTGCAAAAGTACTAGTTCTTGAGCCTAAAAGGGTAAAAATTGGTCCGACGACTATTGACTGCATATTCATTGGTTATGCACACAATAGTAGTGTGTATCGGTTCCTTGTGCATAAGTATGACATTCCTCAAATTCATGAAAATATAGTTACAGATTCTAGGAATGTATCGTTCTTTGAAAATATCTTTCCTTATAAGAATGCACAAGAAAGAAGTTCTAACCAAAGAATTCTTTAAGTTGAAAACGGGGAACCTTAAAATATTATTGAGGAAGAACCTAGACGTAGAAAAAGAGCTAAGATTTCAAAATATTTTGGTCCAAATTTTATAACATATATAATAAAAACTGAACCTTAAATGGTAAAGGAAGCTATATCCACCTTGGAAGCCACATATTGGAAAGAAGCTATCAATAGTGAAATTGAATCCATTATGCAAAATCATACATGGGAACTGGTGGACCTACCACCGAGGACAAAATCATTAGGGTGTAAATGGATATTCAAATGAAAAATGAAAGCTGATGGAACCATTGATAAATATAAGGCTAGACTTGTAGCTAAAGGATATAAGCAGAAGGAGGGAATAGATTATTTCGACACGTATTCACCTGTTACGAGGATTATATACATTAGAATGTTAATTGCAATTATAGCAATACATAAACTGGAAATGCGCCAAATGGATGTTAAAACGAAATTTTTAAATGGTGAATTAGATGAAGAAATATATACGGAACAATAGGAATGTTTTAAGTCTCCTGGAAATGAAAGAAAAGTATGTAGACTTGTGAAGTCACTATATGGGTTGAAACAAGCACCTAAATAATGGCATGAAAAATTTACCCATGTCATGACGACAAATGGTTTCAAAATAGAAGAGTGTGACAAATGTGTCTATATCAAAAGTACTCAATTGGGACATGTGATTGTTTGTCCATATGTAGATAATATATTAAAAAATAATGATTAGTAGATTTGAAATAAAGGACTTGTAACTAGCCGATGTAATTCTAGGAATTAAAATTGCTTGAACCCCTCAAGGAATTAGCTTATCTCAATCACATTACGTGGAGAAGATACTTAAAAAGTATAATAAATATGATCAAACTCCAGTGACAAAACCCGTAGATCCAAGTCACCATCTCTTTAAAAATAAAGGTGAAGGTGTATCACAATTAGAATATTCTCGTATTATTATAAGTTTGATGTATTTATCAAATTATACTCGACCGAATATAGCATACTCGATTAGTAAACTTAGTCGATATACAAGTAATCCCGAAAATGATAATTGGAAAGCCTTGGTAAGAGTTCTTCGATATCTTCGATACTCTTTAGAGAATGGGGTGCACTACGAACGATATCCGAATGTACTTGAAATTGGATATCTGATTCAAATGATTTGAAATCCACAAGTGGATATGCATTTACTCATAGAGGTGTAGCCATATTTTGGAAGTCCTCGAAACAAATGTGTATTACAAGATCCACTATAGAATCTGAATTTTTTGCTTTAGACAAAGTTGGGGAGGAAGCCGAATGGCTTAAAAACTTCTTAGAGGATATTCTTATATGGTCAAAGCCCGTGCCACCTGTCATAACACATTGTGACAGTCAATCGACAATTGCTAGGGCTGAAAACAATAGCTATAACGGTAAGTCATGACGTATACGTCGTCGACACCAAACCGTTAGACAATTGCTCTCAAATGGAATTATTTCTGTTGACTATGTAAAGTCAAAGAAAAATATAGCGGATCCACTAACCAAAGGTATATCTGGAGAGCAAGTTGGAAGTTCATCACGTGGAATGGGACTAAAGCCTATAAAATTCTAAAGATTCGTCTTAATGGAAACTCAACCTAAATGACTGGAGATTGTAAGAAATAGGTTCAAAGGGATAACCTAATTATAATGACTCAGTTAGTACTGAGAAGTAATTCTTCAAGTACTTCCTCCCATTCTGAAGATAAGTCAGTGCACAAACTGCCGCGTATATCCGGATGAACTATATTTTTAATGATTTCTATATTTTTAATGTATAGGTCAAGTGGGGTATTAGCAGGATACTCTTTATAGAAATCACCTATGTGAGTGAGAAGAGGTCGCTTCTATGAGAATGACGAAGGCTAATTCTCTAACACACTCATGAAACCAGGAGGTGTCCAAGGCCAAAATGGACACAACAATGCGAACTAATAAGGTTGGAAAGACATTGTGTGAATATTATAGTCTCAGTTTAGATAAATGATCGATCAATTCAAGACATCACTTTCATTGATTGGATAGTAAGCTCGATAGTATTTCACTAGGAAAGATTCAAAGCAACAAGCTTTCTTTTTTGATGCAATGTTTTTCATAAAAACTATCTTCGTTTGCATCTATATTCGTTTGATTCTTCAAAATTTTATTCATGTAGAGGATTGTTGGATATTTTAATAAAAATAATAACTTATTTGGTCAAACTATGGAGTCAATTTTAAATGGGACACCTATGTTAAAAGTGACATGTCTTAGTACTAATGTATTCTTTGTAGCAAGGAGTTTAATTTGGTATACTCATTTGTTCAAAATAGTGAAGCAATGAATGAGAAATTTGGACTTAAAGCGACACATTTGAGTTTAAGCTCGATGGTGTAATATAGTTAAGTGGGTTTGTCCCACATTGGGAAAGTGGTAGAAAAGCTTGAAGTTGATATATCCAAGTTATGGGACTAAGACTTGGATGCTTTTGGGTTATCTTAACTCTTTGAAGGGGAGAGGACCTACATTATGCATGGTTGGGCTTTGGGCCAAACGCCCACACTCGCGTGCGCGCCGCCACCGTCTGTCCGGCCCGGGCCCTGTTCGTGGGTCTTTCTTGATCAAGTATTAAATTTTTTTGATAAATTTTAATTCACCTTTGGGCTTTAAAATTTATTTATTTTATTAAAAAATATGTTTTCCCGAAATGAATTAATTAATTGTTTAATTATTTTCGTGTTAATTATAACGCCATCATTTTAATTCATCAATTAAAACATTCAAACAGTCATATCATTTCCTGGGAAAAGGCAACAAGCAACCAACTTGCAACTCTTCACCACTTGTATAAAGGACCATATGCAATCCATTTTTGACACCAGAAAATCTACCCGAATGCCCATTTAGTGGTATAAGTTTGGAAATTTTGTGTAAAATTCCTCTTTCTGAAGGCCTCAAGGTCATCAGTATATTTAAAACGTGGATTGTTGTTCAATTCTGTTTCATGACTTTGTTTTTGTTTTGGCGAATCCATTTCTTGCCTTCCTCTTCAATGAATTCCACTATAATATTGTTTGTTACATATACATTTGTACCACCTCTTATGCGTTCGAGAATTTTTAATTTCATTGGAAATGAGTTTGATTATCTATATGGGAGTTATTTTGCTATTAAGAGGAATATGGATTAAGATAAAATAATAAGGATAGTTTATTATTGGGGTCCTGATAACATGTGGGCACACATTAAGATCCCCAAAATAGTAGGGATAGAGTTCCGACATGTATTTAATAGGGAGCAAATACTCATGTGGAGCTCTAATACTTACTATTTTGAGGCTCAAAACATGTGCCCTAATATCAAAATAACTCTCATAGGTAGAGAACGGTTTAATGAAGAGCGCCCAATCTGTTCCTTGCTTTGTCTCCAAAAAGATCCCCAATTGCACTCTAACTGCTCCTTATAACTTTCTCTCCAATTCTTAGGTTTAGGTTTGTGTTTTTCTTCCGTTCCCCACTCTCAGGTTTAAGTTTAATACATAACCGAACACCTCCGCGTGGGCCCGACTATGCTCAAAAACGCCCCGAGACCCATTTACTACCCCCGGTACTCTTTTTCGACTACCTCGGTCCATCCGAACTCAATCATGCACTCAGAATTAGCATCCAAATTAATTTATAAAAAGCCTTATCTCACACCCTACTTAGTCTATGTCCGACTCCCAACTGAGATAAATAATTACTACGTCACTAATACACTTATGACGAAAATAAATTATTACTATTCACTTAGTAATTTAATTCCCATAAATATTAACCATTTATTCTTCCGATTAATATTTATATAAAAGTTAACATAATTAATTTAATTAAATTATGACTCACAAGTAATTTAAATTTAATTGAATTAATTAAATATTAAATGCATAGAAATACGAGGTGTTACACTGGAGCAACCAGAGTGGAAGTTTAAACATGATATATCAGTTTTAAGGGGGGTGTAAACTCACATATTTTGACTTATTTTTTAAATGTCAACGAAAATTATTTTCATTTGATTTTTTTGGGTTCCCCGAAATGTTTAAATATAATGCAACAAAAAATCAGTTAAAAACATTCTTTGAACTATTATGAAAAATGGTTTGCATAGTTGGTCCACACAGTGAGATTTGAACATAAGATATATATATATATATAATGTACTGAAATTAGTAGTAATGCAAACTTTGTTTCAAGGCCTTTGTCCAATGGCCTCTCTGAATCAAGGAAGAAACCCTTGTCTTCTGGTGGAGCTAAACATCGATTTTCTTAATAGATTCTATTTATACATGTAATATATATTTACTACATATTCTCCAATAGAATTCCTATTGAAATGAAAGTATTTTTTTTATGGAGCCTGTTTATATTTTTACATTGCATGAACTAGTTGAATACATATTTTATAAATGGGGCTAATCGTTAAAAATTCCATTCATTTTTCTGGACAAGAACAACTTAGCAAAATAGACTAATAAAGTTATAACACTAATATTAATATTGAAATGGATTTTTTTATTTACTCTATGGTAGATAAGAGTTTTCAGATTTAGGACGCAATAAAAAGATTATTTCAACGCGATCATTGTGTATAATGCATACCTTACATTTTTAATTATTGTATATGTGAAATTTTGTATTATATATGTAATTTTTTTAATGTATACGTTAATAATTGTAATTTATACATGGAATTTTATAATGTGTACATACATTTTATACTCAATATTCACCCTGGCAAAATGAGACATGACACGATCAATACCAAATGAACCGACACAAAGTTAGTGATTAATGGTTTCAAGTCATATGAGTTTCCACCTAATTAGACACAGTAGCTAACAATGAGGATTTAGTTTTCACTTGTTGAATATTTTAATAAAAATGATAGCTTATTTGGTCAAACTTTGGAGTCAATTTTAAATGGGACATATATGTTAAAAGTGACATGTCTTAGTAACAATGTGTTCCATGTAGCAATGAGATTAATATGGTATACTCATTTGTTCAAAATAGTGAAGTAATGAATGAGAAATTTGGACTTAAAGTGACCCATTTGAGTTTAAGCTAGATGGTGTAACATAGTTAAGTGGGTTTATCCCACATTGAAAAAGATGTAGAAAAGCTTGGAGTTGATATACCCAAGTTATGGGACTAAGGCTTGAATGCCTTTGGGGTATCCCAACTCTTTGAAGGGGAGAGTACCTACATTATGCACGGTTGGACTTTGGGCCAAACGCTGACACGTGCACGCATGCAACCACCGTCGTTTGGTTGGCCTGTGCTCGGGTCGTGGGTCATTCTTGAGCAAGTATTAAATTTTTTTGACGAAATTTTAATTAACCTTTTGTCTTTAAAATTTATTTTTCGGACCAAAATTTTTTTTCCCGAAACAATCTAATTAATTACAGATTAATTAATTGTTTAATTATTTTCATGTTAATTAAAACATCGTCATTTTAATTCATCAATTAAAACGTTGTTAAACTGAGGTGTGACTGTTCAAATAGTCACATCCTTTTAGGAAAAAGGCAACAGTCACCAACTTGCAAACCTTTACGACTTATATAAAGGACCATATGCAGTCCATTTTTAACACGAGAAAATCTACCCAAATTCCTTACTCCTGTCCTTGTTCCCTCTTCTTTCTTGAGATAAATTCGCCATTAAATATTCATGGGAGTGTTGCACTGAAGTGCTTCGTGTAACAGTCATTGACCGTTTCATCCTGGGAGGCAGACACCCATTGAATTTGTTGTCAGCACCGTAGTGGGGAAGTATTTTGTCTTAAGGAGAGATAGTTCAACTCTTGACTCGGTCAAATCTATGCAAGTGATTGTTTCAATCACGAATTGTATGTTCTTCTTGCCTTTCTTTACTATTACTGTAATTTTAATTGATTACTTGCTTTTAATTACAATTTATTTATTTGGTGAAAAATTATTTTCTTAACCCTAAAAACAACAATCTTAAGACATATGAAGTTTTTTTTTATTGTTTCTCGCTAAATAAACAGTTTTTCTTAACTGAAATTATGTTGGTAAAGTTCACCTGTTTTTAATACATATAAAAACGTGTTTACATTATATTTTTTCGTCTACAATTTATGTATGAAATTTTGAAAATTCTCTACATTTCATAAACTAGTTCTGTGTTATTTTATAATCGAATATGGCTACTGAATCCTCTGAAAATGTGACGTTCGTTCCTCAAACCGATTTGATGGTTAGTGTTCCTACCATCATTCCTACTCATTTAACCCAAGAGGAAAAACTCAAAAATTTTAATAGTACTGATTTTAAACGTCGGCAACAAAAGATGTTGTTCTATTTAACTACCATTAATCTTGCAAGGTTTATTAATGAAGATGCTCCCGTGGGTAATGAAAATGAAACGGATAAGACAACTTTGTTTTCTGTAGAAACATGGAAACATTCGGATTTTATTTGTAAAAACTATATCCTTAATGAATTGGAAAATACACTTTATAATGTATATAGTCCAATCAAAACTGCTAAATTGTTATGAGAGTCTTTGGATAAAACATATAAAACCGACGATGCCGGCATGAAAAAAATCGTGGTCAATAGATTTCTCGAGTATAAAATGGTTGATTCAAGGACTATAATAAGCCAAGTCCAAGAGCTTCAATTAATTTTTCATGAAAATATGGTAATAAGTGAAACATTTCAAGTTGTTGTGGTAATTGAAAAATTACCTCCTTCTTGGAAAGATTTAAAAAATGATTTGAAGCATAAGCGAAAAAGAAATGGGACTTGAAGATTTAATTGTTTGGTTAAGGATTGAAGAAGATAATCGTAAATATGAAAAGAAAAATGGTAACCATTCTATGTCTGCAAAAGAAAATATTGTTGAGGATGGACAAAAATTCAACAAAAAGAGGAATCACAAAAATAAAGGCACAAGTCAACAAGGCGGTGCTAAGAAGTGCAAAGGAAAATGTTTAAATTGCAACAAAGAGGGTCAAAGGGCGAAGGATAGTCGCAAGCCTAAAAAGCAAGAGAACTTCAAGAAGAAAGCACCACAAGGCAACATGAGAGAAGTTGATGCATTGTCCGACGATGTTTCCATCATTTCTTTCTCCGTAGTTGTATCTGAAGTAAATTTTTTGGGTAATATCAAATAATGGTGCGTTGATACTAACGCTACATGACATTTGTGTTCCGATAAAAGTATGTTCACGACCTACCAACCAAATGCAAATGGAGAACAATTATTCATGGGAAACTCCACCACCTAAAGGGTTAAAGATCAAGCCAAAGTCGTGTTGAAAATGACTTAGGCAAGCATCTCCCACTAAATGGTGTATTACAT
Source organism: Sambucus nigra (assembly GCA_949130495.1). NCBI lineage: Eukaryota > Viridiplantae > Streptophyta > Magnoliopsida > Dipsacales > Adoxaceae > Sambucus > Sambucus nigra. Next base: position 443,420,222 of record OX422222.1, on the reverse strand, counting down.
GTACCCCACATTAGGAAGAACCTTGTCTCCGGTTCCGTGCTAAGCAAGAAAGCATTTAAGCTTGTCTTTGTTGGAGATAAATTTGTACTAAGTAAAGATGGAATGCATGTAGGGAAAGGATATATGTGTCATGGGATGTTCAAATTGAATGTCATGATTGTTGTAACTAAAAGTTCCAATGTTAATAATATGATATCTTCTACTTATATGCTTGAGTATATGGATATGTGGCATAGTAGACTAGGACATGTTAATTATAATATTTTAAGTAAATTAATTCACTTAGAATTAATTCCTAAATACATCATTGATACAAGTCACAAATGTGAAACATGTGTAGAATCTAAATTAACTAAAATACCTTTACATTCAATTGAAAGGAATCGTGAGCCTTTAAATTTAATTCACACCGATATATGTGATTTAAAATTTGTTCACACTAGAGGCGGGAAAAAATACTTTATTACCTTTGTGGATGATAACACTAGATATTGTTATGTCTATCTTCTAAAAAGCAAAGATGAAGCAATTGAAACTTTTAATCAATACAAGATAAAAGTTAAGAATCAACTTGGTAAAAAGATTAAAGAATTAAGAAGTGATAAAGGTGGTGAATATGAGTCTCTTTTTAAGGAAATATGTTTAGAAAATGGCATTATTCACCAAACTACCGCTCCTTACTCTCCTACATCCAATGGGATTGTGGAATGAAAAATTGAACTTCAAAAGAAATGATGAATGCATTGTTAATAAGTTTGGGATTACCCCAAAATATGTTAGGGGAAGCATTATTTTCTGCTAATTACATTCTCAACAAGTTGATCCATAAAAAATAAATAAGATACCCTATGAATTGTGGAAAGGACATAAGCCTTCCTACAAATACATAAAAGTGTGGGGGTATCTTGCAAAAGTACTAATTCCTGAGCATAAAAAGGTAAAAATTGGTCCGAAGATTATTGACTGCATATTCATTGGTTATGCACACAATAGTTGTGCATCTCGATTCCTTGTGCATAAGTCTGGCATTCCTAAAATTCATGAAAATAAAATGATAGATTCTAAGAATGCATCATTCTTTGAAAATATCTTTCCTTATAAGAATGCACAAGAAACAAGTTCTAACAAATGAATGCTTGAAGTTACAAATGGTGTAGCTCAAGATATTATCGCGGAAGAACCTAGATGTATCAAAAGAGCTAAGATTTCAAAATCTTTCGGTTCGAATTTTCTAACATATATGTTAGAAAGTGAAACTCAAATGGTAAAGGAAGCTCTATCCACTCTCGAAGCCTCATATTGGAAAGAAGCTATCAACAATGAAATTGAATCCATTATACAAAATCATACATGGGAACTGGTGGACCTACCACCGAGGACAAAATCATTAGGGTGTAAATGGATATTCAAACGGAAAGTGAAAGTTGATGGAACCATTAATAAATATAAGGCAAGATTTGTAGCTAAAGGATATAAGCAAAAGGAAAGAATAGATTATTTCGAAACGTATTCACCTATTATGAGGATTACATCCATTAGAATGTTAATTGTAATTGTAGCAATACATAAATTGGAAATGCACCAAATGGATGTTAAAATAAAAAATTTAAATGGAGAATTATATGAAGAAATATATATGGGACAGTCAGAAGGTTTTAAGTCTCCTGGAAAGGAAAGGAAAGTATGTAAACTTGTGAAGTCACTATATGGGTTCAAATAAGAACCTAAACAATGACATGAAAATTTTGACCATGTCATGAAGACAAATGAGTGTGACAAATGTGTCTATATCAAAAGTACTCAATCGGGACATGTGATTGTTTGTCTATATGTAGACGATATACTAATAATTGGTAGTAATAATAATAATGTTATCAATTCTACTAAACAAATGTTGATTAGTAGATTTGAAATGAAGGACTTGTTACTAGCCGGCGTAATTCTAGCAATTAAAATTACTAGAACCCCTCAAGGAATTAGCTTATCTCAATCACATTACGTGGAGAAGATACTTAAAAGGTATAATAACTATAATCAAACTCCAGTGAGAACACCCGTAGATCCAAGTCATCACCTCTTTAAAAATAAAGGTGAAGGTGTATCTCAATTAGAATATTCTCGTGTTATTAAAAGTTTGATGTATTAATCAAACTATACTCGACCGAATATAGCATACTTGATTAGTAAACTTACTCGATATACAATTAATCCCGGAAAAGATCATTGTAAAGCCTTGATAAGAGTTCTTCGATATCTTTGATAGTCGTTAGAGAATGGGTTGACCTAAGAATGATACCCAACTGTACTTGAAGGCTATAGCGATGCAAATTGGATATCTGATTCAAATGATTCAAAATCCACAAGTGGACATGCATTTACTCTTGGAGGTGTAGTCGTATCTAGGAATTCCTCGAAATAAATGTGTATTACAAGATCCACTATGGAATATGAATTTATTGCTTTAGATAAACTTGGGGAGGAAGTCGAATGGCTTAGAAACTTCTTTGAGGATATTCTTATATGGTTAAAGCCTGTGCCACATGTCATAATACGTTGTGACAGTCAATCGGCAATTGCTAGGGCTGAAAATAATAACTATAATGGTAAGTCATGATATATACGTCGCCGACACAAAACCGTTAGACAATTGCTCTCAAATGGAATTATTTTTGTTGACTATGTAAAGCCAAAGGAAAATATAGCGGATCCACTAACCAAAGGTATACCTGGAGAGCAAGTTTCAAGTTTATCACGTGGAATGGGACTGACGCCTGTAAAATTCTAAACATTCGTCTTAATGGAAACTCAACCTAAATGACTAGAGATCCCGAGAAATAAGTTGAAAGGGACAACCTAATTATGATGTCTTGGTTAGCACTGAGAAGCATTTCTTTAATTACTTTCTCTCATTCTGAAGATAGGTCAGTGCACAAACTGTCGCGTGTATAAGAATGAACTATCTTTTTAATGATTTCTATATCTTGAATGTATAGGTCAAGTGGGGTATTAGTAAAATACTCTTTAAAGAAATCACCTATGTGAGTGAGAAGAGACCGCTTCTATGAGAATGACGAACGCTAATTCTCTAACAAGGTCTGAAATTAGGAGGTGTCCAAGGCAAAAATGAACACAACAGTGAGAACTAATAAGGTTGGGAAGACATTGTGTGAATAGTGTTATCTCAGTTTACACAAATGATCGATATATTCAAGACATCACGTTCATTGATTGGATTGTAAGCTCAATAGTATTTCACCAGGAAAGATTTAATGCCACAATCTATCTTTTTCGATGCAATGTTTTTCCTAAAAAATCTCTCTGTTTGCATCTATATTCGTTTGATTCTTTCAAATTTCATTCATGTAGAGGATTATTGGATATTTTAATAAAAATAATAACTTATTTGGTCAAACTTTGGAGTCAATTTTAAATGGGACACCTATGTTAAAAGTGACATGTCTTAGTACTAATGTGTTCCTTGTAGCAAGGAGATTAATTTGGCATACTCATTTGTTCAAAATAGTGAAGTAATGAATGAGAAATTTGGACTTAAAGTGACCCATTTGAGTTTAAACTAGATGGTGTAACATAGTTAAGTGGATTTGTCCCACATTAGAAAAGTGGTAGAAAAGCTTGAAGTTGATATATCCAAGTTATGGGACTAAGACTTGGATGCTTTTTTCGGTATCCTAACTCTTTAAAGGGGATAGGACATACATTATGCATGGATGGGCTTTGGTCAAAAAACCAACACAAGCGCGCACGCCACCACCGTTCGTCCGGCCTGGGCCCGGGCCCGTATCGTGGGTCATGGGTCTTTCTTGAGCAAGTATTAAATTTTTTTGACGAAATTTTAATTGACCTTTGGGCTTTAAAATTTATTTTTTGGATCAAAAAATCTTTTTTCGCGAAACGAATTAATTATTTTCGTGTTAATTAAAACGTCATCATTTTAATTCATCAATTAAAACGTTCAAACAGTCATATTATTTCCTGGGAAAATGCAACAAACCACCACTTGCAACTCTTCAGCACTTATATAAAGGACCATATGGAGTTCATTTTTTATACCAGAAAATCTACATGAATTCCCTATTCATGTCCTTGTTCCCTTCTTCCTGCTGGAGAGAATTTGTCGTTGTTGGTTTGTGCGACTGTTGCACTGAAGTGCTTCTTTTAACAGTCGTTGACCGTTTCATCCTGGGAGGCAGACGCCCATTGAATTTACTGTTAGCACCGTAGCAGGGCGTATTCTGTCTTAAGGAGAGATAGTTCAACTTTTGACTTGGTTAAATCTTTACAAGTGATTGTTTCAATCACGAACTGTATGTTTTTCTTGCCTTTCTTTACTGTTACTGTAATTTTAATTGATTAGTTGATTTTAATTACTATTTATTTATTTAGTGAAAAATTATTTTCTTAACCCGTAAAACAACATCCCTCGCTTCACCAATTATAAAAAAAATATTAGGCCTCATTAAAATCTATAAGTTAAAGTAAATAAAAATTATTGTTGGGCATCCCAAAGAGTTTACGTTGCTTTAGTTAAATTTAATGATTGTGAATTTAACTGTATGAGAATTTTAGTACTCCAAATGAATTATTGGGTCTAATTGGAATTGCTAATGACTAATGTGTTCATTCGTATATGATTCGAAATGAGTACTTTTCTTAAAGCATAGTAATGAGTGAACACAATACAACACGTTAAGAAAACGGGACGGACTAAAATATGTTTTTCTTTCACATGAAAAAAAAACACTCATACGAAATCGATAAAACCTCAACATAATAAAACCAATAGTAACACGACCCGTCTACATGTTTATTGTACTCATGTAGAATTTATGTTTATCCTAATATATAAGGTTATGGAATATAGGGTGATAGTCCTTAGTCCTAATTAAATATGTTGGTGAGATAGACCCAAAAAAATTATTAACACAACTAAGTTGGGAAGCTGCCATAATAATGTACCTACAATTATTATAATAAAACAGTTATGCACATGGCTTTTTGCATTTGTGAATCCAATATGCTAAAATGACTATTGTTTATAATTTGGTTGATAGGAATTAAAGTAAAGTTATATTTTTATTTTGATATTAAAGTGAGTTAAAAAATTATGATCAACTATTATTATAACAATTCAATCATAAACAAATGTGAAACTGTCCACGTAGCAGGATTTTAGACACGTTTTTCACATATATATTCTGAACTTCACATTCAACAAATCTTAAAATAATGTACAAATATTATTTAAGACCTAATGACTAATATCATCTACCTAGGGTGGACTTTTAATTTGAACTAAAATTATATATACGTCTACGTATTGTATTTGATTTATAATTATCTAAAAATACAAATTGTAATTAAATATTTATAAATACTTAAAAATAATCCTAAAAAAAAATTTGGGGGCCAAACCCCAGTTACTAGTTTGTACCCCATTGCGTGTATGATCTTGGCTCCGCCACTGTCTGCCGTCTATTTTAAATTAAAAATTCATTATTTCATTTTCCCTTGTACCGAATTAATACTTCACTCTTAATTTGGGATGAAAAAGTATAATAAAGTTTCGAGAAAACATTAACATCGTTATCATGTCTTTTTATTGTTTACCTAATATCTCCACATTTTATACGTCAAAAAACTTAAATATAAAACAAGCATGAAGTACACCAACGGCTCAGAATATTCTTGGGATCACGACCAAACAAAGCAGCCAAGCGAAGAATTTAAGAACCCAAAGTCATGCCTTTTCTTTCACTCTCTTTTTCGTCTATAAATACGTGCAATATTAATTGCATGTAGACATAACCAAAAGAACTCGTTCAAATTATAACCCTCAAAAATTTCTCTCCTCATTCTATGGCTGGCCTTCAATACAACTTCTTCCCCACTGATTTTCTGTTTCCTCCTTCAAAATCCATCAATAAAGAAATTACCCCTCTTCATGTTCTTCCCATCAAACCCTCAAAATTAGAAAATACCCATGATGCAAAACAGTCATTAAACTTGGTTCGCCGTGATATCAATGACAAGATTATTCTCAAAGCTGTTTCTTCTTCTACACAAAGAGTTTAGGGTCCTTGGATAAAAAAATCTTCTTCTACCATACCATATGTTTTTATGTTTAATTTGTTTTTTAGTTTTTGGGACCATTTACATAGCCCATTTAGTCGTATATGTTTGAAAAATTTGTGTAAAATACCTCTTTCTGAAGGCCTCAAGGTCATCAATATATCTAAAAAGTGGATTGTTGTTCAATTCTGTTTCACGACTTTATTTTTTTTTTTGGTTAATCCATTTCTTGCCTTCCTCTTCAATGAATTGTACTATAATATTGTTAGTTACATATTCATTTGTACCACCTCTTCTGCGTTTGAGAATTTTCAATTTCGATGGAAATGAGTTTAATTATCTATGAGGGAGTTATTGTGCAATTAAGAGAAATATGGAGCAAGATAAAATAATAAGAGCAAACTTGTGGATATGCTAAGAGTTTAATTATCTGCGTTTGGAATAACAGACGAGCAGGTAACATTTACTTCTCAGTGCTAAGAGCAAACTTGTGGATATGCTAAGAGCAAACTTTTTACAACATATTTCTATATTTAGCATTTCGTATAGCATATTTGATCATTTATAGAAATACACCGATTAATTATTTTTTATGAGTCCACGGTTTAAGCGGAACATCATGTTCGGCTCAAGAAATCTTTTAAAAAGAGAAAGAACACTCCTATTGAGCCCGATTTTTTATAGAACTTTGTCCGACATAATAACGTGTCGGCTTATTATTGGTTGATTTTGAGGTCCCGCTGACGCGGATTCCATAAACCAACTAATAATAAGCCGACGCGTCATTATGTCAGCCAAAATTCGGTCAAAATTTCGGGCACAATAGTATTTCTGAAAAGGAAAATGATATGTGTACCAAGTGTTTGCACCAAAAGTGGTTTACCAAGTACATTAAATTGTTGTACCTGCAATGGTGTACAACAGTTTAATGTACTTGGTAAAGCACTTTTGGTGTAAAAACTTGATACGTATATCATTGTCCTTCTCAAAAATAAAACTAGAGCATCATGTTCCACGTGGAATTAAAGATCTCTTTTTGAAATTGTATTTGTACCCCCAACGACTTTATTTTATTGGAACACCAACATTTCTTTTTAAATAAATTAATAAAATTAATAAAATAAATTAAATACCACTCAACTAGTTTAATACTATCAAAGAAAATAATAAATAAATAAATTAACTGCATTTAAAATAGTACTCACTTAGATTAACAATATGACATCAAATAATATAGAAATAAATTTCAAATACTACTCACCAATTTTAACCACATGAAATCAAATAAATTAAAAAATAATTAAAACTCCACTCACCGTGTTTAACAATATCAGAGAAACTAATATTTTAAAAAATTAACTACACTTAAAATACCACTCACCTAGTTTAACAATATGACAACAAATACTCTTTAAAAAATTAAAATTCTTTTCAGTAAGTTTAACCATATGAGTTCAAATAATATAAAAAAATTATAATACTACTCACCTAACTTAACCATATTAGAGAAAATTGTTTATATATTTTGTTTATTGTAATTGTATTATAAATTAATATAATTCACCAAATATAGAAAAAATACAACAAATAATATAAACAAAATACATCTTACCACGTTTCAGAAAATGAGACCAATTAATATTAAAAAAATGATTTTTTTTTTTTTTTTTTGCATGCAGCTCACCTTCAATGTAGAGCAGCTATTGTTAGAGTAAAATCATATATATGAGCTTATATATGAAATAAATATGAATTATAGGCTATCAAATAGAGTTAGGTCATTTAAAGTGATTAATTTAAGTTCGGGGGCCTTAATAATGCATTATTAAAGTGTGGATTTTAATGCGTAAACAAGCGTAATTTCTATTTTATGATGGGTTAAGATAGAAATATGCGAAATATGAAAAGACACGAGTGTCCTATATATAGGGGTCATGATCCCCAGATCATACAACTCTCTTCTTTTGATTCCCATTGTCAGAGAGAAATTTAGGCATAAAATAAATGCATTAATCTGGAAGATGATAAGACCTTAGGCTCTAATATTTTACTTTTCTCGTTATGGATTCAGATACTCTTGTGCAAATTCAATATTTTATTTCTTGATAATTCAATATGAATGTTCCTGTTTGTGTGATGGTTTTCAAAAAATAGGAATTAATCTATCATGTGGTATCAAAGCTATTTCATGTTAAATTATTAAGAATATATTAGGAAGAAATTTGATTTAATTTTGGGTTGAAAATATTTTTTGAGAAAGTTCAATATTTTTGAAAAAAAATTAGACAGAAATATTCTTTGTTTTATTACTATTCCAACGATATAAAATTCATGAAATTTGGACTAGCACTTGATTTTATATGATTTTTTGAAGATAAAAAGGCTTGGATTTGATTGTAGTGAAAGGTTAAGGGTTCGGCTCTTGGTAATTCATTATTTAAGCCTTTAAAGTAACGACAATTATGTTGGTGAAGGAGCCCAATAGATTTTTAACCCATGACCTTTCAAGTCTGTAGCCCAATGAGTTTGGAACCCATGATCTTTAAGCCTCAGACATTTAATTAAGACTACCAACCACTAGACTAAGCCAACTATTGGTTATGTTACTTTTGTCAAATACAAAGTAGTTACAGAATATTAATTTCATGCTTGTATACCATAAGAATTTAAATTCATATATATATATATATATATATATATATATATATATATATATATATATATATAGAGAGAGAGAGAGAGAGAGAGAGAGAGATAGAGATAAATTAATTTAAACAATACATCACTGAAGTGACCTCTTTTGTACAAATTATTTTTTTTATTTCGAAATGTAAAAACATGTAATTTACATGAATATTAATCTACCCAAAAGAAGATTATTTTTTAACAAAATTGCATGTGTACAAATTAGCAATAAGAGCGTAATAATTATTTGGTTTTCTTTTTTACATATGAATAATAAATTGGCCTAAAGGAAGAATTATTATTCGATATGTTCTTATTATCAATGTTTGATTACTACACCAAGATATCACTTACAAGTTAATATTTTTTTCGAAGATAAAATATTAATAAAGTGTCGGATTTCTTAAAATGGGGTTCGACTTAATTTGAATTTATTTTTGTTTTAAGCCTTATATGAGCTAGTTTAATTAGTTTGTTGTTCTTTGTATTCATTTACCAGTTCGGATTCTAACATTACTGTCAGTATTAATTCTATTCCTATGCTTAATTGCACAAACTTCAAGCCATGGCAAGAGAACATCCATATAGTTCTCAGTGCCATGGATCTGGACCTTTCGTTAAGGGTTCCTTCTCATGCACCTCTTACGGATAAAAGTGCCTCAGATGACAAAAAGAACATTAAAAGGTGGGAGAAGTCAAATCGCATGTGTTTGATGCTCATAAAGAAGTCCATTCCAGAAGCATTCAAGGGCACAATATCAGAATCGATAAACACAGCCAAAGAGTTCCTAAAAGAAATTAAGAATAGATTTTCCCAAAATGAAAAGGTTGAAACAAGTACACTTTTGGTAAGTCTCATCTCAACAAAATATAAAGGTAATGGGAACATTGGGGAGTACATTATCGAAATGTCTCACCTCGCTACAAAGTTGAGAGAACTTAAGCTTGATCTCTCTGAGGATTAGCTTGTGCATTTGGTTTTGATATCTCTTCCCACACAATTCAGTCTATTTAAGGTGAGCTACGACTTCCAAAGGCGACATGTTCTTTTAATGAGCCCACCTGATATTGTGTGCAAGAAGAGGAAAGATTGAAGCAATAAAAGACAGAAAGTGCTCATTTGGCTAGTACATCTAAGGATAAATGGAAGAAAAGAAAGAAGGATCAAGAAGCTGCAGTGATTCCATATCAAAAGAAACAACACGAAGAAAAAACATTGATGGTTATTTCTTATGTTAATCTGCGGGACATAGGAAGAAGTAATGTAACAACTATCATGCTTGGCGTGGAAAGAAAGGTACATTTCTTAATCTAGTTTGTTCTGAGATTAATTTGACTTCGGTACCTAAACACACTCGGTGGATGGATTCTTGGGAAACCACTCACATCAGTGTGTCTATGCAGGGTTGCCAGAGCTGCCGAAAGCCAAATGATGGTGAAAGATAATTTTTTGTGGGCGATGCAAGAAGGTTGAAGTTGAATTAATTAGGATATTTAGGTTATGATTAAAGTCTGGTACTTATTTGGATTGAATGAGACATTATTGTACAATCATTTAGATGGACTTCGGTTTCTATTTCTATATTGAACAAATTTGGTTATACTTGTTCTTTTGGAAATAATAAATTTAGTCTTCTTCATAATTCAAATTTAGTTGGTACCGGTTCTTTATCTTATGTGGATAACCTTTATATGCTTGATACAGTTGCTTAATATCATGAAACATTGCAATTAAGTACTCGAGGTGTTAAAAGAAAATTAACCAATGGGAATTCTGCATCATTATGGCATAAGAGATAGGTCACATCTCCAAAAGGATAATTGACAAACTTGGGTCAGTTGGAATCTCGATTCCCTTAATTGATAAGCACCTAAAATTGTATAATTTAAGCGCCGAATATATGCATTTTAGTCACTCGTTTTAATTAAAATTGGACTTATGTCGTATTTTATTATTTTTTAGGTCAATCATCAACTGCAACATCAAATAATGCTAAATCAAGTTAATTGCGACACAATAGCGGTCAAAATCATGCATCGAAGAAAAATAAAAGAGACCGCGAAGTCAGATGTCCAGTTTGTGTTTCCACTGATGAAGTCCGATGTTCCGAACCAGTCCCGTAACCCAAATCTAGCCCAGACCGAGCCCATTCCATACCCCGACCCGGTGTGTGTTGAGTTTGTACCTTTATTATTTTTTAGATTTTTTTTACTTGTGTTATTTTTACTTTTAGGATTCATCTTAGAATTTTAAGATTTATTTTCTAGTTTTATATTTCTTTTTATTCAATATAATTTTATTTTGAGTTTTGATGTTTTTAATTTTTAGTTTTTTTCTATTTCACTTTATTTTATTTTATTATAATTAGTTTAGATGTTTATTTTTAGTTTTATTAAATTTGATTTTAGGACTTTAGTTTTTATTATGAGATTTTTACTTTTATTTCTTTTGTTTTATTATTTGATTTTTTTTAGTTTGTTAGTTTTATTTTTAATTAGTTAGTTAGGTTATTTTATTTTAAGAGTACAAATTAAACACAGACTAAATAACACAAAAACTTAAACACACTCACCCCTAACTACCCTACAAACTATCCTACACCCAACTAAACCCTCACCCACACCCACCTTTCCATACACCTACCCACACTCTAACCTACCCAACTTCATCTTCCTCACTCACTCTTTCTTCCACCATTAACCACCAACAAAACCCACCGAACCAAAACCAAAATCCCTTGCTTAACTGGCGACCTAAAACCCCTTTCCCCTCTAAAACCCACTACCTCCAACCCACGGCATCCATCTGTTGGAATTTTCTTATGGAAAGAACGAAATATAATAATTAATTTCTGCAAGGCACGTTCTTGGAACGCTTTCTTTTAGGCAAAATTTCTCCCAATCCGGTTGAGACAGAACCAGAACCGCGAGTACACAATGGGTTTTGTAGAACCTGCCTTCAGGATACAATGCAGTATGAACAGTTGTTTGATTCAAACTATGTACTGTTTGATCAAACCCGAGAACACTCTGAATTTGTAACTTGATAATGCCAAAGTATAGAGGACGGAGAGAGGAGAAACTAGCAATTTTCGGTGTCCAAAACAGAGGTCTGGAACTCTTTTTATAGCCATTTCTGTGACTGTTCTTCAACAGTCACAACTCTTCATGGAGTGGCTCAGCAACCGTTGGATCGTGCCTGTTTGGAACAGCTACGATCTAACGGTTCAAATTAGGCGTCCCATCGTAAGCGAATGGGCATCCCCTACACGAAACGCTACGAGTTCATCTAACGATTTAGATCAAGCCGTTTCGGATTTTAAACCCTTTGATCGGATCGTTTAATCACAACCGTTGATCTGTTTTACCTCGTCAAAACTTTAGGCTCCCACGCTCCAAGCGACGATGCGCACGTGCGAAGTGCCAAGTGCGCGTCAAAGCGCGCAATGCGCCCTAAGTCGCCCAATCGCCCTTTCGCGCGCCGCGTGTCGCGCTTACGCGTGTCGCGATTGGTGGTGCTTAAGCACCACCGCGATGCGTAGGATCATAGCCTCTTATTTGACTTGTCAACTAAGAATCTTAGTTGTCCTTTAGTTGATATACCACTACCTTTTGTAGTATTCTTCCAATGTGGGACAATATGGGATTTTGAGCATTCCCCATATCTTTCACACCCATTTGCTCATGTTTCTACTTTCTAAATTAAAACCCAAACTATGTTTAAAATAAAACACAAATAATATAATAAAATATTAACAACTAAAAATTAAACTCAATAAATATTGGAATTAATCCAACATTCTCCCACCAATTTCAATATACACAAGAGAGCAAAGCAAAAAAGACAATAAATAACTTTTGGCATTATCGCTAAAATCTAGTACATAAATGAGAAGTGTCTTTCGGACTTGAACTTCCATATAGTGAAAATAATTCAAAGCTTCATCAAGGTGCTGTGGTGAACGTATCTTGAACCAAGGACCTTTTGAGACTAGCCGGAACTATCACACATACCGATTTCTGAGTTTATAAGTGTTCTTCTAGCATGCACTTTTATGGCCTTGTGCTAATCCTGATTTCACGAGCGCTTTAGGATCGGTCTTGATTTCATAGAAAGCGGCCACACTTTCGACACTCGAATAGGTAAATCAACTTTAGTGATTCTGCGAGTCACACTTATATGATTTATTAAGAAGTGAACTTCATCCTCTAACATGCAGAAAACCAACACTAGGCATATAGGAATGGAACTTTTTGTATAAATTCCTAGTGTTCCATAACTATAATTTAACTTGTTTGTACCACATTGAACTCTATCTATATTTTCAAGATATGAGTTGGGTTCCCATTAAATATAGTTGTGTTATTTAATAGACCTTAGTCCCATTCCTTTTGAGGTGATATATATCATCTCTCTTACAAGACCTTTAGTCAGAGGATCTGCTAAATTCTTGTTCGTTTTAACATAGTCGACTGTAATTACTCCTTCCTTGAGTAATTTTCTTATAATTTGATGTCTTAGACTAATGTGTCTAGATTTTCCGTTGTAAGTTTTGTTCGAAACTTTATAAATTGTGGCTTGGTTATCACAACTTATCATAATAGAAGGTGATGGCTTTTTCCATAAAGGAATATCATACAACACATTTCTAAGCCATTCTGCTTCTTTACATGCATCTGCTAGGGCTATAAATTCAGATTGCATTGTTGAATCTGATACACATGTTTGTTTCTTGGATCCCCAAGATATAGCTGCTCCTCCTAGCGTAAAAATCCAACCAGTAGTTGACTTTGATTTTGATTCAAGATTATTCCAACTTGAATCACTATATCCTTCTAAAACAGATGGATATCCTACATAATGTAAGCCATAATCCAAAGTCCTCTTCAGATATCTAAGCACCCTAGAAATTGCATTCCAGTGCTCTTGTCCTGGATTACTTGTAAATCTACACAATATACTCACTGCATAAGCAATGTTTGGTCTAGTGCAATGCATGGCATACATTAGACTCCCAATAATACTAGCATGTTTAAGTTGGTCCATAGCACGCCCAGTATTTTTCATTAATTTGATGCTAGGATCCACAGGTGTAGCAGCTGGCTTAAGTTCAAAATGATTATATCTTTTAAGAACTTTTTCTATATAATGAGATTGAGATAACGCTAAAGAATTATCCTTTCTCACAATTTTGATTCCTAAAATCACATCAGCTTCTCCAAGATCTTTCATATCAAATTTTGATGAAAGAAACCTTTTGGTTTCTTCAACATATTTGAGATTAGACCCAAATATTAACATGTCATCCACATATAAGCATATAATAACACCAACACCATTTTCAAATTTACTATATATACATTTGTCGGCATCATTAACTTTATATCCATGGGATATAACAATATTATTAAACTTCTCATGCCATTGCATAGGAGCTTGTTTAAGGCCATAAAGAGATTTAACCAATTTACACACTTTCTTTTCTTGGCCAGGCAATACAAACCCTTCGGGTTGTTCCATATAAATCTCTTCTTCTAAATCACCATTAAAAAATGCAGTTTTAACATCCATTTGATGAATAACTAAATTGTGAATAGAAGCAAGAGATATTAATATCCTAATGGAAGTGATTCGAGCAACAGGAGCATATGTATCAAAGTAATCAATTCCATATTTTTGCTTATAGCCTTTAGCAACTAGTCTTGCCTTAAATTTATTTATAGAACCATCCGGATTTAATTTTCTTTTAAATATCCATTTGCACCCAATAGGTTTAGACCCGGGGGGAAGATCGGAAATAACCCAAGTTTGATTTGACAAAATTGAGTTCATTTCATCATTTATTGCTTCTTTCCAAAAGACAACATCCCTAGATGTTACCGCTTCATGAAATGTGGTCGGTTCATCTTCTACATTAAGAACAAATTTAGTTTTGTTCTTAGTCTCATTTAAATCCCCTTCAACTAAATAAATAACAAAGTCAGGCCCAAATGTTTTTTCAGTTCTTTGTCTTTTACTCCTTCGTGGTTCAACGTCATTCGTTGTTTCTGAAGAAGATATAGGTTGTGAATTTTCTTCTAAATTTGAGGAGTCAACAGTCGAATTATTATTTTCTAAACCTTGATTCAAAGTACTAAACTTTGTTAGATGTTCAAAAAATTGCACATCTACCGACTCAATGATTTCTTGAGTTTCAAGGTTTAAAAATCTATAAGTCGTACTGTTACTAGAGTATCCAATAAAAACACATTTGTAAGTCCTATTTCCTAGTTTAGGTCTTTTAGGTTCGGGTTTTCTTACATAAGCAAGACATCCCCAAACTTTAAGACGTCTAAGATTAGGCTTACGATTAAACCATAATTCATATGGTGTAATATCCTTGTTTTTCAATGGAACTCTATTTAAAATATAACATGCGGATAAAACCGCTTCTCCCCACATCGACAAAGGTAAACCAGAACTGATTAACATTGAATTTATCATTTCAACTAAAGTCCTATTTTTCCTTTCCGCCGTTCCATTTTGTTGTGGCGTATATGGCGCCGTAGCTTGATGGATTATCCCATGAGTATTACAAAATTGTATAAACTCACTCGGGTAATATTCACCACCCCTATCGGATCGTAGGACTTTAATTTTTCGATTTTGTTGAGTTTCAACTTCCGCTTTAAAAATTAGGAATTTCTCGAAAACTTCATCTTTACTTTTAAGTAAATATGTATATGCATACTTAGAGTAATCATCAATGAAAGTTAAGAAATATTTATTTCCACCACGAGTCATATTACTCTTCATATCACATACATCACTATGAATAAGATCAAGCATTTCGGATTTCCTCTCAACAGATTTGAACGACTTTCTAGTTATCTTCGATTGAGCACAAAGTTCACATTTAGAAAGGTTATCAAATTTACAATCCGAGATTAAGCCGAGATTAGTCATATTTTTTATACTTCTATAATTCACATGACCTAATCTACTATGCCATAAAGAAATAGACTCAACCATATAAGCAGAACTAATATCATTGATAACATTAATTTTAATCATGCCGTTACAAGAGTACCCTTTGCCAATAAATTGGCCATTCTTAGACAATACAAACTTATCAGACTCATACACTAGTTTGAAACCTCTCTTATTGAGAAGGTCCCCAGACACAAGATTTTTACACATATCAGGTACATGAAGTACATCAATTAGAGTAAGTGTCTTTCCAGAAGTTAGCTTCAATTCTACTATGCCTTTTCCAACTACATTTGCGCGAAGATTATTTGCCATCTTCACTTCTTTTCCATCAATTTCTTGATATGTTTTGAATGAAGAGCGGTCTTTGCATATGTGGACCGTTGCGCCGGTATCCAGCCACCATCCACTTTCATTATCAATTGAATTTGCTTCGCAAACAGTAGCAATAAGATCTTCAACATTGTTGGTTTCTTTCGACCCTTGTTTTTCTTTAAATGCCTTCTCTTTAAGACGACATTCTCGAGAATAATGGCCCGGTTTGTCACAGAAGAAACATTTTCCCTTCTTTTTCTTATTTCACCTTGGTTCTTGAATTTGGAATCATTCTTTGCTTTAAATTTTGAGTCTTTGGTAATCTTGGATTTTTGATCCTCAACCATATTAGCTTTTGAATGACCCTCACTTTGTTCATCCTTCTTTTCTCGAATACGAGTATCATCTTCAATACGAAGGTGACGAAGAAGGGATTCCACAGTATAAGTCTTTTCATCATGATTAATTTTCTTCTTAAAGCCATTCCAAGAGGATGGAAGTTTTGAAACAATCACCCCTACTTGAAATTCATCTTGAAGATTAATACCAGCGGCTTTAAGGTCACCAACAATTTGTTGGAGTTCATGGGCTTGTGCAACGACAGATTTATCATTATTCATTCTAAAATTCAAAAGGGTTTAAAATCCGAAACGGCTTGATCTAAACCGTTAGATGAACTCGTAGCGTTTCGTGTAGGGGATGTCCATTCGCTTACGATGGGACGCCTAATCTGAACCGTTAGATCGTAGCTGTTCCAAACAGGCACGATCCAACGGTTGCTGAGTCACTCCATGAAGAGTTGTGACTGTTGAAGAACAGTCACAGAAATGGCTATAAAAAGAGTTCCAGACCTCTGTTTTGGACACCGAAAATTGCTAGTTTCTCATCTCTCCGTCCTCTATACTTTGGAAAATTTCTCCCAATCCGGTTGAGACAGAACCAGAACCGCGAGTACACAATGGGTTTTGTAGAACCTGCCTTCAGGATACAATGCAGTATGAACAGTTGTTTGATTCAAACTATGTACTGTTTGATCAAACCCGAGAACACTCTGAATTTGTAAATTGATAATGCCAAAGTATAGAGGACGGAGAGAGGAGAAACTAGCAATTTTCGGTGTCCAAAACAGAGGTCTGGAACTCTTTTTATAGCCATTTCTGTGACTGTTCTTCAACAGTCACAACTCTTCATGGAGTGACTCAGCAACCGTTGGATCGTGCCTGTTTGGAATAGCTACGATCTAACGGTTCAGATTAGGCGTCCCATCGTAAGCGAATGGACATCCCCTACACGAAACGCTACGAGTTCATCTAACGGTTTAGATCAAGCCGTATCGAATTTTAAACCCTTTGATCGGATCGTTTAATCACAACCGTTGATCTGTTTTACCTCGTCAAAACTTTAGGCTCCCACGCTCCAAGCGACGATGCGCACGTGCGAAGTGCCAAGTGCGCGTCAAAGCGCGCAATGCGCCCTAAGTCGCCCAATCGCCCTTTCGCGCGCCGCGTGTCGCGCTTACGCGTGTCGCGATTGGTGGTGCTTAAGCACCACCGCGATGCGTAGGATCATAGCCTCTTATTTGACTTGTCAACTAAGAATCTTAGTTGTCCTTTAGTTGATATACCACTACCTTTTGTAGTATTCTTCCAATGTGGGACAATATGGGATTTTGAGCATTCCCCATATCTTTCACACCCATTTGCTCATGTTTCTACTTTCTAAATTAAAACCCAAACTATGTTTAAAATAAAACACAAATAATATAATAAAATATTAACAACTAAAAATTAAACTCAATAAATATTGGAATTAATCCAACATTCTCCCACCAATTTCAATATACACAAGAGAGCAAAGCAAAAAAGACAATAAATAACTTTTGGCATTATCGCTAAAATCTAGTACATAAATGAGAAGTGTCTTTCGGACTTGAACTTCCATATAGTGAAAATAATTCAAAGCTTCATCAAGGTGCTGTGGTGAACGTATCTTGAACCAAGGACCTTTTGAGACTAGCCGGAACTATCACACATACCGATTTCTGAGTTTATAAGTGTTCTTCTAGCATGCACTTTTATGGCCTTGTGCTAATCCTGATTTCACGAGCGCTTTAGGATCGGTCTTGATTTCATAGAAAGCGGCCACACTTTCGACACTCGAATAGGTAAATCAACTTTAGTGATTCTGCGAGTCACACTTATATGATTTATTAAGAAGTGAACTTCATCCTCTAACATGCAGAAAACCAACACTAGGCATATAGGAATGGAACTTTTTGTATAAATTCCTAGTGTTCCATAACTATAATTTAACTTGTTTGTACCACATTGAACTCTATCTATATTTTCAAGATATGAGTTGGGTTCCCATTAAATATAGTTGTGTTATTTAATAGACCTTAGTCCCATTCCTTTTGAGGTGATATATATCATCTCTCTTACAAGACCTTTAGTCAGAGGATCTGCTAAATTCTTGTTCGTTTTAACATAGTCGACTGTAATTACTCCTTCCTTGAGTAATTTTCTTATAATTTGATGTCTTAGACTAATGTGTCTAGATTTTCCGTTGTAAGTTTTGTTCGAAACTTTATAAATTGTGGCTTGGTTATCACAACTTATCATAATAGAAGGTGATGGCTTTTTCCATAAAGGAATATCATACAACACATTTCTAAGCCATTCTGCTTCTTTACATGCATCTGCTAGGGCTATAAATTCAGATTGCATTGTTGAATCTGATACACATGTTTGTTTCTTGGATCCCCAAGAGATAGCTGCTCCTCCTAGCGTAAAAATCCAACCAGTAGTTGACTTTGATTTTGATTCAAGATTATTCCAACTTGAATCACTATATCCTTCTAAAACAGATGGATATCCTACATAATGTAAGCCATAATCCAAAGTCCTCTTCAGATATCTAAGCACCCTAGAAATTGCATTCCAGTGCTCTTGTCCTGGATTACTTGTAAATCTACACAATATACTCACTGCATAAGCAATGTTTGGTCTAGTGCAATGCATGGCATACATTAGACTCCCAATAATACTAGCATATTTAAGTTGGTCCATAGCACGCCCAGTATTTTTCATTAATTTGATGCTAGGATCCACAGGTGTAGCAGCTGGCTTAAGTTCAAAATGATTATATCTTTTAAGAACTTTTTCTATATAATGAGATTGAGATAACGCTAAAGAATTATCCTTTCTCACAATTTTGATTCCTAAAATCACATCAGCTTCTCCAAGATCTTTCATATCAAATTTTGATGAAAGAAACCTTTTGGTTTCTTCAACATATTTGAGATTAGACCCAAATATTAACATGTCATCCACATATAAGCATATAATAACACCAACACCATTTTCAAATTTACTATATATACATTTGTCGGCATCATTAACTTTATATCCATGGGATATAACAATATTATTAAACTTCTCATGCCATTGCATAGGAGCTTGTTTAAGGCCATAAAGAGATTTAACCAATTTACACACTTTCTTTTCTTGGCCAGGCAATACAAACCCTTCGGGTTGTTCCATATAAATCTCTTCTTCTAAATCACCATTAAAAAATGCAGTTTTAACATCCATTTGATGAATAACTAAATTGTGAATAGAAGCAAGAGATATTAATATCCTAATGGAAGTGATTCGAGCAACAGGAGCATATGTATCAAAGTAATCAATTCCATATTTTTGCTTATAGCCTTTAGCAACTAGTCTTGCCTTAAATTTATTTATAGAACCATCCGGATTTAATTTTCTTTTAAATATCCATTTGCACCCAATAGGTTTAGACCCGGGGGGAAGATCGGAAATAACCCAAGTTTGATTTGACAAAATTGAGTTCATTTCATCATTTATTGCTTCTTTCCAAAAGACAGCATCCCTAGATGTTACCGCTTCATGAAATGTGGTCGGTTCATCTTCTACATTAAGAACAAATTTAGTTTTGTTCTTAGTCTCATTTAAATCCCCTTCAACTAAATAAATAACAAAGTCAGGCCCAAATGTTTTTTCAGTTCTTTGTCTTTTACTCCTTCGTGGTTCAACGTCATTCGTTGTTTCTGAAGAAGATATAGGTTGTGAATTTTCTTCTAAATTTGAGGAGTCAACAGTCGAATTATTATTTTCTAAACCTTGATTCAAAGTACTAAACTTTGTTAGATGTTCAAAAAATTGCACATCTACCGACTCAATGATTTCTTGAGTTTCAAGGTTTAAAAATCTATAAGTCGTACTGTTACTAGAGTATCCAATAAAAACACATTTGTAAGTCCTATTTCCTAGTTTAGGTCTTTTAGGTTCGGGTTTTCTTACATAAGCAAGACATCCCCAAACTTTAAGACGTCTAAGATTAGGCTTACGATTAAACCATAATTCATATGGTGTAATATCCTTGTTTTTCAATGGAACTCTATTTAAAATATAACATGCGGATAAAACCGCTTCTCCCCACATCGACAAAGGTAAACCAGAACTGATTAACATTGAATTTATCATTTCAACTAAAGTCCTATTTTTCCTTTCCGCCGTTCCATTTTGTTGTGGCGTATATGGCGCCGTAACTTGATGGATTATCCCATGAGTATTACAAAATTGTATAAACTCACTCGGGTAATATTCACCACCCCTATCGGATCGTAGGACTTTAATTTTTCGATTTTGTTGAGTTTCAACTTCCGCTTTAAAAATTAGGAATTTCTCGAAAACTTCATCTTTACTTTTGAGTAAATATGTATATGCATACTTAGAGTAATCATCAATGAAAGTTAAGAAATATTTATTTCCACCACGAGTCATATTACTCTTCATATCACATACATCACTATGAATAAGATCAAGCATTTCGGATTTCCTCTCAACAGATTTGAACGACTTTCTAGTTATCTTCGATTGAGCACAAATTTCACATTTAGAAAGGTTATCAAATTTACAATCCGAGATTAAGCCGAGATTAGTCATATTTTTTATACTTCTATAATTCACATGACCTAATCTACTATGCCATAAAGAAATAGACTCAACCATATAAGCAGAACTAATATCATTGATAACATTAATTTTAATCATGCCGTTACAAGAGTACCCTTTGCCAATAAATTGGCCATTCTTAGACAATACAAACTTATCAGACTCATACACTAGTTTGAAACCTCTCTTATTGAGAAGGTCCCCAGACACAAGATTTTTACACATATCAGGTACATGAAGTACATCAATTAGAGTAAGTGTCTTTCCAGAAGTTAGCTTCAATTCCACTGTGCCTTTTCCAACTACATTTGCGCGAAGATTATTTACCATCTTCACTTCTTTTCCATCAATTTCTTGATATGTTTTGAATGAAGAGCGGTCTTTGCATATGTGGACCGTTGCGCCGGTATCCAGCCACCATCCACTTTCATTATCAATTGAATTTGCTTCGCAAACAGTAGCAATAAGATCTTCAACATTGTTGGTTTCCTTCGACCCTTGTTTTTCTTTAAATGCCTTCTCTTTAAGACGACATTCTCGAGAATAATGGCCCGGTTTGTCACAGAAGAAACATTTTCCCTTCTTTTTCTTATTTTCACCTTGGTTCTTGAATTTGGAATCATTCTTTGCTTTAAATTTTGAGTCTTTGGTAATCTTGGATTTTTGATCCTCAGCCATATTAGCTTTTGAATGACCCTCACTTTGTTCATCCTTCTTTTCTCGAATACGAGTATCATCTTCAATACGAAGGTGACGAAGAAGGGATTCCACAGTATAAGTCTTTTCATCATGATTAATTTTCTTCTTAAAGCCATTCCAAGAGGATGGAAGTTTTGAAACAATCACCCCTACTTGAAATTCATCTTGAAGATTAATACCAGCGGCTTTAAGGTCACCAACAATTTGTTGGAGTTCATGGGCTTGTGCAACGACAGATTTATCATTATTCATTCTAAAATTCAAAAGGGTTTAAAATCCGAAATGGCTTGATCTAAACCGTTAGATGAACTCGTAGCGTTTCGTGTAGGGGATGTCCATTCGCTTACGATGGGACGCCTAATCTGAACCGTTAGATCGTAGCTGTTCCAAACAGGCACGATCCAACGGTTGCTGAGTCACTCCATGAAGAGTTGTGACTGTTGAAGAACAGTCACAGAAATGGCTATAAAAAGAGTTCCAGACCTCTGTTTTGGACACCGAAAATTGCTAGTTTCTCATCTCTCCGTCCTCTATACTTTGGAAAATTTCTCCCAATCCGGTTGAGACAGAACCAGAACCGCGAGTACACAATGGGTTTTGTAGAACCTGCCTTCAGGATACAATGCAGTATGAACAGTTGTTTGATTCAAACTATGTACTGTTTGATCAAACCCGAGAACACTCTGAATTTGTAACTTGATAATGCCAAAGTATAGAGGACGGAGAGAGGAGAAACTAGCAATTTTCGGTGTCCAAAACAGAGGTCTGGAACTCTTTTTATAGCCATTTCTGTGACCGTTCTTCAACAGTCACAACTCTTCATGGAGTGACTCAGCAACCGTTGGATCGTGCCTGTTTGGAATAGCTACGATCTAATGGTTCAGATTAGGCGTCCCATCGTAAGCGAATGGACATCCCCTACACGAAACGCTACGAGTTCATCTAACGGTTTAGATCAAGCCGTTTCGGATTTTAAACCCTTTGATCGGATCGTTTAATCACAACCGTTGATCTGTTTTACCTCGTCAAAACTTTAGGCTCCCATGCTCCAAGCGACGATGCGCACGTGCGAAGTGCCAAGTGCGCGTCAAAGCGCGCAATGCGCCCTAAGTCGCCCAATCGCCCTTTCGCGCGCCACGTGTCGCGCTTACGCGCTTACGCGTGTCGCGATTGGTGGTGCTTAAGCACCACCGCGATGCGTAGGATCATAGCCTCTTATTTGACTTGTCAACTAAGAATCTTAGTTGTCCTTTAGTTGATATACCACTACCTTTTGTAGTATTCTTCCAATGTGGGACAATATGGGATTTTGAGCATTCCCCATATCTTTCACACCCATTTGCTCATGTTTCTACTTTCTAAATTAAAACCCAAACTATGTTTAAAATAAAACACAAATAATATAATAAAATATTAACAACTAAAAATTAAACTCAATAAATATTGGAATTAATCCAACATTCTCCCACCAATTTCAATATACACAAGAGAGCAAAGCAAAAAAGACAATAAATAACTTTTGGCATTATCTCTAAAATCTAGTACATAAATGAGAAGTGTCTTTCGGACTTGAACTTCCATATAGTGAAAATAATTCAAAGCTTCATCAAGGTGCTGTGGTGAACGTATCTTGAACCAAGGACCTTTTGAGACTAGCTGGAACTATCACACATACCGATTTCTGAGTTTATAAGTGTTCTTCTAGCATGCACTTTTATGGCCTTGTGCTAATCCTGATTTCACGAGCGCTTTAGGATCGGTCTTGATTTCATAGAAAGCGGCCACACTTTCGACACTCGAATAGGTAAATCAACTTTAGTGATTCTGCGAGTCACACTTATATGATTTATTAAGAAGTGAACTTCATCCTCTAACATGCAGAAAACCAACACTAGGCATATAGGAATGGAACTTTTTGTATAAATTCCTAGTGTTCCATAACTATAATTTAACTTGTTTGTACCACATTGAACTCTATCTATATTTTCAAGATATGAGTTGGGTTCCCATTAAATATAGTTGTGTTATTTAATAGACCTTAGTCCCATTCCTTTTGAGGTGATATATATCATCTCTCTTACAAGACCTTTAGTCAGAGGATCTGCTAAATTCTTGTTCGTTTTAACATAGTCGACTGTAATTACTCCTTCCTTGAGTAATTTTCTTATAATTTGATGTCTTAGACTAATGTGTCTAGATTTTCCGTTGTAAGTTTTGTTCGAAACTTTATAAATTGTGGCTTGGTTATCACAACTTATCATAATAGAAGGTGATGGCTTTTTCCATAAAGGAATATCATACAACACATTTCTAAGCCATTCTGCTTCTTTACATGCATCTGCTAGGGCTATAAATTCAGATTGCATTGTTGAATCTGATACACATGTTTGTTTCTTGGATCCCCAAGAGATAGCTGCTCCTCCTAGCGTAAAAATCCAACCAGTAGTTGACTTTGATTTTGATTCAAGATTATTCCAACTTGAATCACTATATCCTTCTAAAACAGATGGATATCCTACATAATGTAAGCCATAATCCAAAGTCCTCTTCAGATATCTAAGCACCCTAGAAATTGCATTCCAGTGCTCTTGTCCTGGATTACTTGTAAATCTACACAATATACTCACTGCATAAGCAATGTTTGGTCTAGTGCAATGCATGGCATACATTAGACTCCCAATAATACTAGCATATTTAAGTTGGTCCATAGCACGCCCAGTATTTTTCATTAATTTGATGCTAGGATCCACAGGTGTAGCAGCTGGCTTAAGTTCAAAATGATTATATCTTTTAAGAACTTTTTCTATATAATGAGATTGAGATAACGCTAAAGAATTATCCTTTCTCACAATTTTGATTCCTAAAATCACATCAGCTTCTCCAAGATCTTTCATATCAAATTTTGATGAAAGAAACCTTTTGGTTTCTTCAACATATTTGAGATTAGACCCAAATATTAACATGTCATCCACATATAAGCATATAATAACACCAACACCATTTTCAAATTTACTATATATACATTTGTCGGCATCATTAACTTTATATCCATGGGATATAACAATATTATTAAACTTCTCATGCCATTGCATAGGAGCTTGTTTAAGGCCATAAAGAGATTTAACCAATTTACACACTTTCTTTTCTTGGCCAGGCAATACAAACCCTTCGGGTTGTTCCATATAAATCTCTTCTTCTAAATCACCATTAAAAAATGCAGTTTTAACATCCATTTGATGAATAACTAAATTGTGAATAGAAGCAAGAGATATTAATATCCTAATGGAAGTGATTCGAGCAACAGGAGCATATGTATCAAAGTAATCAATTCCATATTTTTGCTTATAGCCTTTAGCAACTAGTCTTGCCTTAAATTTATTTATAGAACCATCCGGATTTAATTTTCTTTTAAATATCCATTTGCACCCAATAGGTTTAGACCCGGGGGGAAGATCGGAAATAACCCAAGTTTGATTTGACAAAATTGAGTTCATTTCATCATTTATTGCTTCTTTCCAAAAGACAGCATCCCTAGATGTTACCGCTTCATGAAATGTGGTCGGTTCATCTTCTACATTAAGAACAAATTTAGTTTTGTTCTTAGTCTCATTTAAATCCCCTTCAACTAAATAAATAACAAAGTCAGGCCCAAATGTTTTTTCAGTTCTTTGTCTTTTACTCCTTCGTGGTTCAACGTCATTCGTTGTTTCTGAAGAAGATATAGGTTGTGAATTTTCTTCTAAATTTGAGGAGTCAACAGTCGAATTATTATTTTCTAAACCTTGATTCAAAGTACTAAACTTTGTTAGATGTTCAAAAAATTGCACATCTACCGACTCAATGATTTCTTGAGTTTCAAGGTTTAAAAATCTATAAGTCGTACTGTTACTAGAGTATCCAATAAAAACACATTTGTAAGTCCTATTTCCTAGTTTAGGTCTTTTAGGTTCGGGTTTTCTTACATAAGCAAGACATCCCCAAACTTTAAGACGTCTAAGATTAGGCTTACGATTAAACCATAATTCATATGGTGTAATATCCTTGTTTTTCAATGGAACTCTATTTAAAATATAACATGCGGATAAAACCGCTTCTCCCCACATCGACAAAGGTAAACCAGAACTGATTAACATTGAATTTATCATTTCAACTAAAGTCCTATTTTTCCTTTCCGCCGTTCCATTTTGTTGTGGCGTATATGGCGCCGTAACTTGATGGATTATCCCATGAGTATTACAAAATTGTATAAACTCACTCGGGTAATATTCACCACCCCTATCGGATCGTAGGACTTTAATTTTTCGATTTTGTTGAGTTTCAACTTCCGCTTTAAAAATTAGGAATTTCTCGAAAACTTCATCTTTACTTTTGAGTAAATATGTATATGCATACTTAGAGTAATCATCAATGAAAGTTAAGAAATATTTATTTCCACCACGAGTCATATTACTCTTCATATCACATACATCACTATGAATAAGATCAAGCATTTCGGATTTCCTCTCAACAGATTTGAACGACTTTCTAGTTATCTTCGATTGAGCACAAATTTCACATTTAGAAAGGTTATCAAATTTACAATCCGAGATTAAGCCGAGATTAGTCATATTTTTTATACTTCTATAATTCACATGACCTAATCTACTATGCCATAAAGAAATAGACTCAACCATATAAGCAGAACTAATATCATTGATAACATTAATTTTAATCATGCCGTTACAAGAGTACCCTTTGCCAATAAATTGGCCATTCTTAGACAATACAAACTTATCAGACTCATACACTAGTTTGAAACCTCTCTTATTGAGAAGGTCCCCAGACACAAGATTTTTACACATATCAGGTACATGAAGTACATCAATTAGAGTAAGTGTCTTTCCAGAAGTTAGCTTCAATTCCACTGTGCCTTTTCCAACTACATTTGCGCGAAGATTATTTGCCATCTTCACTTCTTTTCCATCAATTTCTTGATATGTTTTGAATGAAGAACGGTCTTTGCATATGTGGACCGTTGCGCCGGTATCCAGCCACCATCCACTTTCATTATCAATTGAATTTGCTTCGCAAACAGTAGCAATAAGATCTTCAACATTGTTGGTTTCCTTCGACCCTTGTTTTTCTTTAAATGCCTTCTCTTTAAGACGACATTCTCGAGAATAATGGCCCGGTTTGTCACAGAAGAAACATTTTCCCTTCTTTTTCTTATTTGCACCTTGGTTCTTGAATTTGGAATCATTCTTTGCTTTAAATTTTGAGTCTTTGGTAATCTTGGATTTTTGATCCTCAACCATATTAGCTTTTGAATGACCCTCACTTTGTTCATCCTTCTTTTCTCGAATACAAGTATCATCTTCAATACGAAGGTGACGAAGAAGGGATTCCACAGTATAAGTCTTTTCATCATGATTAATTTTCTTCTTAAAGCCATTCCAAGAGGATGGAAGTTTTGAAACAATCACCCCTACTTGAAATTCATCTTGAAGATTAATACCAGCGGCTTTAAGGTCACCAACAATTTGTTGGAGTTCATGGGCTTGTGCAACGACAGATTTATCATTATTCATTCTAAAATTCAAAAGGGTTTAAAATCCGAAACGGCTTGATCTAAACCGTTAGATGAACTCGTAGCGTTTCGTGTAGGGGATGTCCATTCGCTTATGATGGGACGCCTAATCTGAACCGTTAGATCGTAGCTGTTCCAAACAGGCACGATCCAACGGTTGCTGAGTCACTCCATGAAGAGTTGTGACTGTTGAAGAACAGTCACAGAAATGGCTATAAAAAGAGTTCCAGACCTCTGTTTTGGACACCGAAAATTGCTAGTTTCTCCTCTCTCCGTCCTCTATACTTTGGAAAATTTCTCCCAATCCGGTTGAGACAGAACCAGAACCGCGAGTACACAATGGGTTTTGTAGAACCTGCCTTCAGGATACAATGCAGTATGAACAGTTGTTTGATTCAAACTATGTACTGTTTGATCAAACCCGAGAACACTCTGAATTTGTAACTTGATAATGCCAAAGTATAGAGGACGGAGAGAGGGGAAACTAGCAATTTTCGGTGTCCAAAACAGAGGTCTGGAATTCTTTTTATAGCCATTTCTCTGACTGTTCTTCAACAGTCACAACTCTTCATGGAGTGACTCAGCAACCGTTGGATCGTGCCTGTTTGGAACAGCTACGATCTAACGGTTTAGATTAGGCGTCCTATCGTAAGCGAATGGACATCCCCTACACGAAACGCTACGAGTTCATCTAATGGTTTAGATCAAGCCGTTTCGGATTTTAAACCCTTTGATCGGATCGTTTAATCACAACCGTTGATCTGTTTTAGCTCGTCAAAACTTTAGGCTCCCACGCTCCAAGCGACGATGCGCACGTGCGAAGTGCCAAGTGCGCGTCAAAGCGCGCAATGCGCCCTAAGTCGCCCAATCGCCCTTTCGCGCGCCGCGTGTCGCGCTTACGCGCTTACGCGTGTCGCGATTGGTGGTGCTTAAGCACCACCGCGATGCGTAGGATCATAGCCTCTTATTTGACTTGTTAACTAAGAATCTTAGTTGTCCTTTAGTTGATATACCACTACCTTTTGTAGTATTCTTCCAATGTGGGACAATATGGGATTTTGAGCGTTCCCCATATCTTTCACACCCATTTGCTCATGTTTCTACTTTCTAAATTAAAACCCAAACTATGTTTAAAATAAAACACAAATAATATAATAAAATATTAACAACTAAAAATTAAACTCAATAAATATTGGAATTAATGCAACATTCTCCCACCAATTTCAATATACACAAGAGAGCAAAGCAAAAAAGACAATAAATAACTTTTGGCATTATCGCTAAAATCTAGTACATAAATGAGAAGTGTCTTTCGGACTTGAACTTCCATATAGTGAAAATAATTCAAAGCTTCATCAAGGTGCTGTGGTGAACGTATCTTGAACCAAGGACCTTTTGAGACTAGCCGGAACTATCACACATACCGATTTCTGAGTTTATAAGTGTTCTTCTAGCATGCACTTTTATGGCCTTGTGCTAATCCTGATTTCACGAGCGCTTTAGGATCGGTCTTGATTTCATAGAAAGCGGCCACACTTTCGACACTCGAATAGGTAAATCAACTTTAGTGATTCTGCGAGTCACACTTATATGATTTATTAAGAAGTGAACTTCATCCTCTAACATGCAGAAAACCAACACTAGGCATATAGGAATGGAACTTTTTGTATAAATTCCTAGTGTTCCATAACTATAATTTAACTTGTTTGTACCACATTGAACTCTATCTATATTTTCAAGATATGAGTTGGGTTCCCATTAAATATAGTTGTGTTATTTAATAGACCTTAGTCCCATTCCTTTTGAGGTGATATATATCATCTCTCTTACAAGACCTTTAGTCAGAGGATCTGCTAAATTCTTGATTGTTTTAATATAGTCGACTGTAATTACTCCTTCCTTGAGTAATTTTCTTATAATTTGATGTCTTAGACTAATGTGTCTAGATTTTCCGTTGTAAGTTTTGTTCGAAACTTTATAAATTGTGGCTTGGTTATCACAACTTATCATAATAGAAGGTGATGGCTTTTTCCATAAAGGAATATCATACAACACATTTCTAAGCCATTCTGCTTCTTTACATGCATCTGTTAGGGCTATAAATTCAGATTGCATTGTTAAATCTGATACACATGTTTGTTTCTTGGATCCCCAAGAGATAGCTGCTCCTCCTAGCGTAAAAATCCAACCAGTAGTTGACTTTGATTTTGATTCAAGATTATTCCAACTTGAATCACTATATCCTTCTAAAACAGATGGATATCCTACATAATGTAAGCCATAATCCAAAGTCCTCTTCAGATATCTAAGCACCCTAGAAATTGCATTCCAGTGCTCTTGTCCTGGATTACTTGTAAATCTACACAATATACTCACTGCATAAGCAATGTTTGGTCTAGTGCAATGCATGGCATACATTAGACTCCCAATAATACTAGCATATTTAAGTTGGTCCATAGCACGCCCAGTATTTTTCATTAATTTGATGCTAGGATCCACAGGTGTAGCAGCTGGCTTAAGTTCAAAATGATTATATCTTTTAAGAACTTTTTCTATATAATGAGATTGAGATAACGCTAAAGAATTATCCTTTCTCACAATTTTGATTCCTAAAATCACATCAGCTTCTCCAAGATCTTTCATATCAAATTTTGATGAAAGAAACCTTTTGGTTTCTTCAACATATTTGAGATTAGACCCAAATATTAACATGTCATCCACATATAAGCATATAATAACACCAACACCATTTTCAAATTTACTATATATACATTTGTCGGCATCATTAACTTTATATCCATGGGATATAACAATATTATTAAACTTCTCATGCCATTGCATAGGAGCTTGTTTAAGGCCATAAAGAGATTTAACCAATTTACACACTTTCTTTTCTTGGCCAGGCAATACAAACCCTTCGGGTTGTTCCATATAAATCTCTTCTTCTAAATCACCATTAAAAAATGCAGTTTTAACATCCATTTGATGAATAACTAAATTGTGAATAGAAGCAAGAGATATTAATATCCTAATGGAAGTGATTCGAGCAACAGGAGCATATGTATCAAAGTAATCAATTCCATATTTTTGCTTATAGCCTTTAGCAACTAGTCTTGCCTTAAATTTATTTATAGAACCATCCGGATTTAATTTTCTTTTAAATATCCATTTGCACCCAATAGGTTTAGACCCGGGGGGAAGATCGGAAATAACCCAAGTTTGATTTGACAAAATTGAGTTCATTTCATCATTTATTGCTTCTTTCCAAAAGACAGCATCCCTAGATGTTACCGCTTCATGAAATGTGGTCGGTTCATCTTCTACATTAAGAACAAATTTAGTTTTGTTCTTAGTCTCATTTAAATCCCCTTCAACTAAATAAATAACAAAGTCAGGCCCAAATGTTTTTTCAGTTCTTTGTCTTTTACTCCTTCGTGGTTCAACGTCATTCGTTGTTTCTGAAGAAGATATAGGTTGTGAATTTTCTTCTAAATTTGAGGAGTCAACAGTCGAATTATTACTTTCTAAACCTTGATTCAAAGTACTAAACTTTGTTAGATGTTCAAAAAATTTCACATCTACCGACTCAATGATTTCTTGAGTTTCAAGGTTTAAAAATCTATAAGTCGTACTGTTACTAGAGTATCCAATAAAAACACATTTGTAAGTCCTACTTCCTAGTTTAGGTCTTTTAGGTTCGGGTTTTCTTACATAAGCAAGACATCCCCAAACTTTAAGACGTCTAAGATTAGGCTTACGATTAAACCATAATTCATATGGTGTAATATCCTTGTTTTTCAATGGAACTCTATTTAAAATATAACATGCGGATAAAACCGCTTCTCCCCACATCGACAAAGGTAAACCAGAACTGATTAACATTGAATTTATCATTTCAACTAAAGTCCTATTTTTCCTTTCCGCCGTTCCATTTTGTTGTGGCGTATATGGCGCCGTAACTTGATGGATTATCCCATGAGTATTACAAAATTGTATAAACTCACTCGGGTAATATTCACCACCCCTATCGGATCGTAGGACTTTAATTTTTCGATTTTGTTGAGTTTCAACTTCCGCTTTAAATATTAGGAATTTCTCGAAAACTTCATTGTAAGAGGGTAGTGAGACTGGGGTCTATGAATAACTGGAAAGGGTGAGGCGTGACCCACTCCAATGGACGCTGCCTGCAAGGTCTTCAAAGTGTTCTAGTGCAGCTTCTCAAGAAACTTTCTCCTTCTGGTAAAAATGGAACTCAAGCTTCAACTCACTCCCTGCAAGAAGATGAACTTTCACAACAAAAATAGCAATTTTCTCAAGGAAAACACCTGAGAGTGATGGCTGTCAGTGGGG
This sequence comes from Sambucus nigra, assembly GCA_949130495.1. Lineage (NCBI taxonomy): Eukaryota > Viridiplantae > Streptophyta > Magnoliopsida > Dipsacales > Adoxaceae > Sambucus > Sambucus nigra. Next base: position 443,388,571 of record OX422222.1, on the reverse strand, counting down.
AGTGAAGGAACGAGGCACTCAGCACTATGAGAATGAGCAGGGAGAGAATACTAGGTAGATCTGGTGATATTTTAGCAGAGTAACAGTGCAATTTTTCTATCCTGCTTTTGACCTTGCCTGGAGGTCTATTTATACTAAGGCATTAGGGCTGAGTTGGCCTATTTGGGCGCCAAAATTGAGAGGATTGGTGGGGAACAATGTCTGAAGTGTACCATTTGTCCCTACCTGCAGACAGTCTGCCTGTCCCCTTCTGCAGGCGCCACCTGGCGCCAACCAAAGTCAAAAAGCACATATGTCCCCTAATGAAGACAAAATATCTGATTTGGTAAATATCTTTTGAAACGGTAACTTGTGGTGCAATTTTGCAAATCTTGAGAGAGAGGCCTTAAGGACTCCTCTGTTCTAAAATCATTGTTTTTTCTTGAGAGGGACCTCGGGGACCCCTCATTTTGGAAAAGTCATTTTCTATGTGAGTAGCCAACTCTTTAGCTGCTCACTTCACTTGTGACTAAGTGTGAAGTGTGTGTAGTCTAGTATTCTCCCAATCCTATAGTGCTAAGTGGTTGAGCTTGCTCAACACACCTTGTTCCTCAGCCGCCAAGCCAAAACTCCCAGGAGGTCCCAACTGACCTAGTTGCGCCCTTCTTGCTCAACTAGGCAACCTGTACAAGAAAATAAGTGTTAGTCTGTCGTTCTATTAAAGAATGATATTTCATGATGAGGAGTTGGTCGTTGTAGCCACTATCTCCTCCTGCCTGCTCTGGGTGGGTTCTTTCTCAATATGAGCCTCTGTCGGAACCCTCGCGGTGGCACTTCTCGAATGTTATTGCTGCGGTGACCCTTGCAGTGGCGTTAGCACTTGCAGCGTCATTTCTCAATCTTGCGCTTCGGCGGTGACCCTTGCGAGGCACCTCTCAAATGTCATTGCTGCGGTGATCCTTGCATTGGTGTTGACCCTTGCAGCGTCACTTCTCAATCTTGGACTTTGGCGGTGACCCTCGCGAGGCACCTCTCGAATGTCATTGCTGCAGTGACTCTTGCATTGGTGTTGACACTTGCAGCGTCACTTCTCAATCTTGGGGTTTGGCGGTGACCCTTGTGAGGCACCTCTCGAATGTCCTTGCTGCGGTGACCCTTGCATTGGCGTTGACCCTTGTAGCGTCACTTCTCAATCTTGGACTTCGGCGGTGACCCTTGTGAGGCACCTCTCGAATGTCCTTGCTGCGGTGATCCTTGCATTGGCGTTTACTTTGCAGCGTCACCTATCAATCTTGGACTTTGGCGGTGACCCTAGGCACTTGTCAATCTTGGACTTCGGTCGGTGACCCTAGGCACTTGTCAATCTTGGACTTCGGTCGGTGACCCTAGGCACTTGTCAATCTTGGACTTCGGCGGTGACCCTAGGCACTTGTCAATCTTGGACTTCGGTCGGTGATCCTAGGCACTTGTCAATCTTGGACTTCGGCGGTGACCCTAGGCACTTGTCAATCTTGGACTTCGGCGGTGACCCCCGCGTGCACATCTCGGATGTCATTAATAAAAAAGCATTTATTTTATTTTATTTACTTTTTATTGGTTGACACCCTTCTACATTAGCCCCTCGTGCAAAGATTTTTTTGTTGGGTAGACAAAAAAAAACTTTGTACGCCATAACTTCAATCGTGGTAAAATATATATAAATATAAATATATATTTTTTTTTTGTGAGGGACCCTAGGATCATTAATGGCGGTGTCACTTCATCCGAGGTTTTTAATTCTTGAGAATCCACGCGTCAGCGTGGGAACTAACATCTCATCATTTGGGAAAAACATCAGTCACCTTTTTGCCTTCCTGCACATTTTCCCATTTTGGTGTAAAAAAACATGAGTCCCTCTTCTTAAGCTCCTTCATCTTCTTCAAAACAAAAATAAGATCCCTTGTATTTGTAGTGAGAGAAAGTGAGAGAAAAGAACACCATAAACCCCCAATCTTTTTCTTCTCTAGCTTTTTTTTTTCAAATACTTTCTTAAGATATTTGAACCCATTAAATACCTCCACGGGCGTGAATAGGCTCATATCTCCCATTGTTTTTATTTTGTTTCATGCTTTCTCCCAACTATTATTTTTTTCTTTGAGAGAAAACTTCAACAAAAAGAAAAAAAACGACGGTCCTATCTCGTGAACTATTTCAGCCCCTCTAGGGTTTTTCGTGGCTTGCCTGCCGCTGCAAGGCAGCGGGGTCCTCGTCATTATTATCTCCGGCGCCGGAGCTTTAACTGCTGGAGGTTCCTCGTCACTCTCAGCGTCACTCTCAGCGGCGACGAGTTTTGGGAATAAAAATCTTTACGGATTTTAAAAGGGGTTTTCGTCTATTGGGCTGAGTTTTGGGGACAGGGGTCTCGACCCCAAGATTTTTTTTTGCTATTGTTGACAGGGGTCTCGAGGGAATTATCGTCCAACTTTCGAGAACCGGATTTTGCAATTCATTCGGATTTCTGTTTGGCAGAGGGGGGTCTCGCCTAGTCGCTGTTGGTGAGAGGCTCTCGGCTTATTCTGTTTGTAGGGAGGGGTCTCGCCTGATTGCTGTTTCTTTTCTTTATCTGTGGAGCTGGGTCTCGGCTGAGGTCATCTGTGAAGGGGGTCTCGTCGGATTGTATCTGTTGAGGGGGTCTCGCCCCCTTTTTTTTTTGAAACGGGGTCTCGCCCGAAGTGGCTGTCGGAGCTGGCTCTGGCGGATGGGGGTCTCGACCGGATGAGGTAACTTAAAAAAAAAAGGGTTCAGTTGTATTGTTTTCTGTTGAGAGGGGAAAAGAAAGGGGTCTCGCCCAAAGTGACTGTTTTTGAAGGGGTCTCGCCCCATCTGGATTTTCCAAGGGTCTCGCCGGGTCTCAACAGATTCTGTTTGTAGGGAGGGGTCTCGTCAGATTCCTTCTTTGACCGGTCTCGTTGGATGGTAATTGTTGAGGAGTAGGGGGTCTCGCCTTTAACTGTTTTTGAAGGAGGGGTCTCGCCCGCGTGATCTGCGCAGGGTCTCGACGGTGGAGGGGTCTCGCCCCAATTGGTTTGTGTAAAACAAAAGGGGGGTCTCGACAGAGTTTGTGCTTTTTGAAGGGGGTCGCGACCCATTTGGTTTGCATAGAGGGTCTCGCCCCATTTTTCTGTGGAGAGGTCTCGCCTAGTGGGAAGTGGGTATTGCGACTAGTGGGAAAGTAGATGGGGGTCTCAACTAATTCTTCCACAACTTTGGGTGTCTCGACCAGTGGTAATGTAGAACTGGGCATCTCAACCAGTGACTCTATAAGATTGGGGGTAGCCCCTCCTGGGGTTTCTGTGGGTAATGTGTTGTTCGCTACGGATTTTTTTCAAGATCCCTTTTGTACTGTGGGTTCCTCCTCAATGCCCCCACTTGGCGTCACGAGACCTTCTGTGGTTGTGGACTCATCGCAGGCAGGCGTCATGCTAGGGGGTTCCTTGCAATCTGTTGTTTCTGCGGGGGTTGTCACTTCCCCTCTCTTTTCGGCGGCGGGGGATACCCGGGGCTCTACACTTGGAGTCTCCACCGGGATTAGTTCTTTTCTTGAGCCGATTGCTCTCGGTAGTTCTTCAGCTACATCGTCCTCTTCTCAGGCCTGGAAGGACTATATGCGCACTCGCCAAGGGCGGGATTTTAGTACTTATCATCGCGCTCCTTTTTTTGGTCCGGCTGATAACTTCATGGCTTCCCTTACCGACTTTGAGGGCAATTTTTCTAGCACTGTTCTTGAGCGCCCTCACGTGGGGTTAAGTGAGTCTGCCGATTCTCCCGTTATTTCTCCAGATTCTATTCTCCGCGTCCACGTCGACCGCGGTGATTTTCCTTACTCTAATGTTGACTTCAAAGCTCCGGGGGGCCCCCCGGATGAGTGGGCCAGCTGGGTCGACTATGTTTTGAGCGTTCCCGATTACGTGACTACTCTTCGGGAGGTGGGTCTTTTTACAGCTGTCCGCAGCCTGAAGTCATGTACAATTTCTAGGCATATTCCTTCTCTCAACTTTTTATTGTCTCGATGGAGTATGGAGTCCCACACCTTTGTCACGGGGTGGGGTGAATTTACCATTACTTTAGAGGATGTATGCGAATTGTATGCTCTTCCTTTCTTTGGGCAAGAGGTGTTTTCTGACGACTGCGAGGATTCGTTAGAGCAGGAGATGGTGGGGGAGCTTCGGTCAGCGCTTGGAGAGTGTTCGAAGTATGTGGCTATAAACATAACTGGTCATTCCAAGCATTCCTTTGCCAAATGGCAAAGATACTGGTTCAGAGATTTTGAGCAGCTGCAGAAAGGGGAGACTTCACGCACAGCCCTCAGAACCCAGGATGGTCCCAAGCTCCACTCTTCTACACATCTAGCCGCTTTCTTGGTCACATTTCTGACTCGGTTTCTTCTGCCGGGTAAGCCTGAAGATTGTCCTCGCGAGCTTCTTTTTAGATTGGCTGTGCGGTTATCTCGCGGCAGGTCAGTACCTATGGTTGCCTTGACTTTGGGGTCTCTTTACACCTGGATGGATCGAATACACATAGATGTAGAGAGGTCTTGCGGTCGGTATGATGTTGCTAATTATGCCAATGCCGCTCTCTTAATGGCCTTCTTATTTGAGCATTTCCCCCACTTTACCTCAGGGGCTCATGGTTGTCACAGCGATGTTGCGAGACTTCTGCGGTGGCACAAGAAAATTCCCAAGAAATTTTTGGGATTATTGATTGATGATATCGAAGAGTTTGAGTTTCGTCCTTATACCAAGCGTCCTGGGGGCACTTTCAGTTGGCTTTCTTTCTCTGGCGATAGTGGGACTTTCCATTGCCCTACATTAGAGGGGTCTGTTCCTACCTGCCCTCATATTAGCGTGGTGACGATGCTCTTACCATGCCACCTCCCTTCTTGGACCGAGTTTGGTCCGCATGCCGAGTTCTATCATTCCGAGAGGGCAAGGCGACAGTTTGGCTATGACCAGGGCGTTCACACCCCCCCTCTTCCGACCATCATTGATCCTTCTGAGGCATTTTCAGTGGCATGCACTAACTTCACTCCCCGAGGGTTGTTTCATAGGGTCAGCGATCTAGGGGGCCTCTACGTGCCTCCTCGCGACTACCCTCCTTTGCTTACCTCATCTTGGTTCATTCTTTGGCAGCGACAGGTCCGCCTCATCCAGGAATGTGTAGTTGGTCCTCCTCATGAGACCAACCCAGTGAAGTATACCAAAGCCCAGTTTTTGGTTAAGCGGACGCATAAAGATCCTTGGTTCCTCAGCACTACTTCTACACCACCTTTGGATCAGGCCATTCCCGTTTTAGTGAAGCCTCTACTTGACGAGTCTTTCCAGCCCCTGCCGACTGAACCTCCCCTTGTGAAGTCTGGATGCCGATTAAAAAGCAGAGGGAAAGGGAGTACTTCTATTGCAAGCAAAAGGAGGCACCCTGACGCAGATGTATCCAATTTTGTTCCTGCTACTACCGCTTCTCATCCCCCTTCTCCTGTGAGGACACGGGCTGCAAGGAAGAAGAAGGGGGATGGCGCTGGCATGTCTGCTTCCTCCGTAGTAGACCGAGAGTCCGACACTGTCGATCTTGGGGTGGAGAAGACCTTACGAACAGAGAAAGAGAGAGGTTGCGGAGCATCGAGTCCTTCTTCTCAGGAGATGCGGGTCGCATCTATCCCCATTGCTGAAGGTATTATATTACGACATTCCTTACTTAGCGGAACTAGTTTTCTCGGAGTCTTACCTCCTGGATCTCCCTCCCCTTCATTGGAAGAGGAACTAGTTGATTATGGAAGCACCCCTTCCTATGACGACCATAGTTCTTCTTCGGGTGACATGGGCGGTCTATGTTTTCATGGCGAAAACACTACTGACACTTATGCTTTGTTACCAGTCTCGAGAGAGTCTTCTAGTGATGATGAGGCATCCCATTCTCCTGGGGGAGTTAGTTCCACCGCCCGACATCTCCCTTATGGCCAGACTACGCGCCCTGCTACTGTAAGCATTCTCCTTTGTTAACTTTCTTTCTTCCCCTTATTATTTTATCTGTTAATGAAAGTATTCCTGTCACATTTTGCAGATCATTTCCATGGAGGCCAGCAGTTCTCCTCTCCCCCCACTGCGACCGACGCCTTTTCAGCGGGAGAGGAACTCCATGCTCATTTCTTCTCGAGGGCTTTTTAGAGAGGTTCGCTACCTTCTTATTTCTTTTGACATCTAATGTAATTTGTTAATCTGCCAATCATATTTCGGTTATGTATACTGACATTTCCTTGCAGCTTTCATATGTGCACTCTACCGGCACCAGGACCGCCTTCGTGACTTCTCCCTCTCCTCAGGTATGCCTCTCCATTCTCCCAACTTCCATTGTGCCCTTCCTTTTTATTTCTTCCTTTTATTTATCCTTTTATGATGTGTAGAGGGTTGTGCCTTCCGGCGTTGTCACCTCATCTTCTTTTATTTCGGCGGTGGGTGTTTCTACAGCTGAGCCCCTGCGGAGTTCATCTTTTCTTTTAACTAAATATGTATATGCATACTTAGAGTAATCATGAATGAAAGTTAAGAAATATTTATTTCCACCACGAGTCATATTACTCTTCATATCACATACATCACTATAAATAAGATCAAGCATTTCGGATTTCCTCTCAACAGATTTGAACGACTTTCTAGTTATCTTCGATTGAGCACAAATTTCACATTTAGAAAGGTTATCAAATTTACAATCCGAGATTAAGCCGAGATTAGTCATATTTTTTATACTTCTATAATTCACATGACCTAATCTACTATGCCATAAAGAAATAGACTCAACCATATAAGCAGAACTAATATCATTGATAACATTAATTTTAATCATGCCGTTACAAGAGTACCCTTTGCCAATAAATTGGCCATTCTTAGACAATACAAACTTATCAGACTCATACACTAGTTTGAAACCTCTCTTATTGAGAAGGTCCCCAGACACAAGATTTTTACACATATCAGGTACATGAAGTACATCAATTAGAGTAAGTGTCTTTCCAGAAGTTAGCTTCAATTCCACTGTGCCTTTTCCAACTACATTTGCGCGAAGATTATTTGCCATCTTCACTTCTTTTCCATCAATTTCTTGATATGTTTTGAATGAAGAACGGTCTTTGCATATGTGGACCGTTGCGCCGGTATCCAGCCACCATCCACTTTCATTATCAATTGAATTTGCTTCGCAAACAGTAGCAATAAGATCTTCAACATTGTTGGTTTCCTTCGACCCTTGTTTTTCTTTAAATGCCTTCTCTTTAAGACGACATTCTCGAGAATAATGGCCCGGTTTGTCACAGAAGAAACATTTTCCCTTCTTTTTCTTATTTGCACCTTGGTTCTTGAATTTGGAATCATTCTTTGCTTTAAATTTTGAGTCTTTGGTAATCTTGGATTTTTGATCCTCAACCATATTAGCTTTTGAATGACCCTCACTTTGTTCATCCTTCTTTTCTCGAATACGAGTATCATCTTCAATACGAAGGTGATGAAGAAGGGATTCCACAGTATAAGTCTTTTCATCATGATTAATTTTCTTCTTAAAGCCATTCCAAGAGGATGGAAGTTTTGAAACAATCACCCCTACTTGAAATTCATCTTGAAGATTAATACCAGCGGCTTTAAGGTCACCAACAATTTGTTGGAGTTCATGGGCTTGTGCAACGACAGATTTATCATTATTCATTCTAAAATTCAAAAGGGTTTAAAATCCGAAACGGCTTGATCTAAACCGTTATATGAACTCGTAGCGTTTCGTGTAGGGGATGTCCATTCGCTTACGATGGGACGCCTAATCTGAACCGTTATATCGTAGCTGTTCCAAACAGGCACGATCCAACGGTTGCTGAGTCACTCCATGAAGAGTTGTGACTGTTGAAGAACAGTCACAGAAATGGCTATAAAAAGAGTTCCAGACCTCTGTTTTGGACACCGAAAATTGCTAGTTTCTCATCTCTCCGTCCTCTATACTTTGGAAAATTTCTCCCAATCCGGTTGAGACAGAACCAGAACCGCGAGTACACAATGGGTTTTGTAGAACCTGCCTTCAGGATACAATGCAGTATGAACAGTTGTTTGATTCAAACTATGTACTGTTTGATCAAACCCGAGAACACTCTGGATTTGTAACTTGATAATGCCAAAGTATAGAGGACGGAGAGAGGAGAAACTAGCAATTTTCGGTGTCCAAAACAGAGGTCTGGAACTCTTTTTATAGCCATTTCTGTGACTGTTCTTCAACAGTCACAACTCTTCATGGAGTGACTCAGCAACCGTTGGATCGTGCCTGTTTGGAACAGCTACGATCTAACGGTTCAGATTAGGCGTCCCATCGTAAGCGAATGGACATCCCCTACACGAAACGCTACGAGTTCATCTAACGGTTTAGATCAAGCCGTTTCGGATTTTAAACCCTTTGATCGGATCGTTTAATCACAACCGTTGATCTGTTTTACCTCGTCAAAACTTTAGGCTCCCACGCTCCAAGCGACGATGCGCACGTGCGAAGTGCCAAGTGCGCGTCAAAGCGCGCAATGCGCCCTAAGTCGCCCAATCGCCCTGTCGCGCTTACGCGTGTCGCGATTGGTGGTGCTTAAGCACCACCGCGATGCGTAGGATCATAGCCTCTTATTTGACTTGTCAACTAAGAATCTTAGTTGTCCTTTAGTTGATATACCACTACCTTTTGTAGTATTCTTCCAATGTGGGACAATATGGGATTTTGAGCATTCCCCATATCTTTCACACCCATTTGCTCATGTTTCTACTTTCTAAATTAAAACCCAAACTATGTTTAAAATAAAACACAAATAATATAATAAAATATTAACAACTAAAAATTAAACTCAATAAATATTGGAATTAATCCAACATTCTCCCACCAATTTCAATATACACAAGAGAGCAAAGCAAAAAAGACAATAAATAACTTTTGGCATTATCGCTAAAATCTAGTACATAAATGAGAAGTGTCTTTCGGACTTGAACTTCCATATAGTGAAAATAATTCAAAGCTTCATCAAGGTGCTGTGGTGAACGTATCTTGAACCAGGGACCTTTTGAGACTAGCCGGAACTATCACACATACCGATTTCTGAGTTTATAAGTGTTCTTCTAGCATGCACTTTTATGGCCTTGTGCTAATCCTGATTTCACGAGCGCTTTAGGATCGGTCTTGATTTCATAGAAAGCGGCCACACTTTCGACACTCGAATAGGTAAATCAACTTTAGTGATTCTGCGAGTCACACTTATATGATTTATTAAGAAGTGAACTTCATCCTCTAACATGCAGAAAACCAACACTAGGCATATAGGAATGGAACTTTTTGTATAAATTCCTAGTGTTCCATAACTATAATTTAACTTGTTTGTACCACATTGAACTCTATCTATATTTTCAAGATATGAGTTGGGTTCCCATTAAATATAGTTGTGTTATTTAATAGACCTTAGTCCCATTCCTTTTGAGGTGATATATATCATCTCTCTTACAAGACCTTTAGTCAGAGGATCTGCTAAATTCTTGTTCGTTTTAATATAGTCGACTGTAATTACTCCTTCCTTGAGTAATTTTCTTATAATTTGATGTCTTAGACTAATGTGTCTAGATTTTCCGTTGTAAGTTTTGTTCGAAACTTTATAAATTGTGGCTTGGTTATCACAACTTATCATAATAGAAGGTGATGGCTTTTTCCATAAAGGAATATCATACAACACATTTCTAAGCCATTCTGCTTCTTTACATGCATCTGCTAGGGCTATAAATTCAGATTGCATTGTTGAATCTGATACACATGTTTGTTTCTTGGATCCCCAAGAGATAGCTGCTCCTCCTAGCGTAAAAATCCAACCAGTAGTTGACTTTGATTTTGATTTTAGATTATTCCAACTTGAATCACTATATCCTTCTAAAACAGATGGATATCCTACATAATGTAAGCCATAATCCAAAGTCCTCTTCAGATATCTAAGCACCCTAGAAATTGCATTCCAGTGCTCTTGTCCTGGATTACTTGTAAATCTACACAATATACTCACTGCATAAGCAATGTTTGGTCTAGTGCAATGCATGGCATACATTAGACTCCCAATAATACTAGCATATTTAAGTTGGTCCATAGCACGCCCAGTATTTTTCATTAATTTGATGCTAGGATCCACAGGTGTAGCAGCTGGCTTAAGTTCAAAATGATTATATCTTTTAAGAACTTTTTCTATATAATGAGATTGAGATAACGCTAAAGAATTATCCTTTCTCACAATTTTGATTCCTAAAATCACATCAGCTTCTCCAAGATCTTTCATATCAAATTTTGATGAAAGAAACCTTTTGGTTTCTTCAACATATTTGAGATTAGACCCAAATATTAACATGTCATCCACATATAAGCATATAATAACACCAACACCATTTTCAAATTTACTATATATACATTTGTCGGCATCATTAACTTTATATCCATGGGATATAACAATATTATTAAACTTCTCATGCCATTGCATAGGAGCTTGTTTAAGGCCATAAAGAGATTTAACCAATTTACACACTTTCTTTTCTTGGCCAGGCAATACAAACCCTTCGGGTTGTTCCATATAAATCTCTTCTTCTAAATCACCATTAAAAAAATGCAGTTTTAACATCCATTTGATGAATAACTAAATTGTGAATAGAAGCAAGAGATATTAATATCCTAATGGAAGTGATTCGAGCAACAGGAGCATATGTATCAAAGTAATCAATTCCATATTTTTGCTTATAGCCTTTAGCAACTAGTCTTGCCTTAAATTTATTTATAGAACCATCCGGATTTAATTTTCTTTTAAATATCCATTTGCACCCAATAGGTTTAGACCCGGGGGGAAGATCGGAAATAACCCAAGTTTGATTTGACAAAATTGAGTTCATTTCATCATTTATTGCTTCTTTCCAAAAGACAGCATCCCTAGATGTTACCGCTTCATGAAATGTGGTCGGTTTATCTTCTACATTAAGAACAAATTTAGTTTTGTTCTTAGTCTCATTTAAATCCCCTTCAACTAAATAAATAACAAAGTCAGGCCCAAATGTTTTTTCAGTTCTTTGTCTTTTACTCCTTCGTGGTTCAACGTCATTCGTTGTTTCTGAAGAAGATATAGGTTGTGAATTTTCTTCTAAATTTGAGGAGTCAACAGTCGAATTATTATTTTCTAAACCCTGATTCAAAGTACTAAACTTTGTTAGATGTTCAAAAAATTGCACATCTACCGACTCAATGATTTCTTGAGTTTCAAGGTTTAAAAATCTATAAGTCGTACTGTTACTAGAGTATCCAATAAAAACACATTTGTAAGTCCTATTTCCTAGTTTAGGTCTTTTAGGTTCGGGTTTTCTTACATAAGCAAGACATCCCCAAACTTTAAGACGTCTAAGATTAGGCTTACGATTAAACCATAATTCATATGGTGTAATATCCTTGTTTTTCAATGGAACTCTATTTAAAATATAACATGCGGATAAAACCGCTTCTCCCCACATCGACAAAGGTAAACCAGAACTGATTAACATTGAATTTATCATTTCAACTAAAGTCCTATTTTTCCTTTCCGCCGTTCCATTTTGTTTTGGCGTATATGGCGCCGTAACTTGATGGATTATCCCATGAGTATTACAAAATTGTATAAACTCACTCGGGTAATATTCACCACCCCTATCGGATCGTAGGACTTTAATTTTTCGATTTTGTTGAGTTTCAACTTCCGCTTTAAAAATTAGGAATTTCTCGAAAACTTCATCTTTACTTTTAAGTAAATATGTATATGCATACTTAGAGTAATCATCAATGAAAGTTAAGAAATATTTATTTCCACCACGAGTCATATTACTCTTCATATCACATACATCACTATGAATAAGATCAAGCATTTCGGATTTCCTCTCAACAGATTTGAACGACTTTCTAGTTATCTTCGATTGAGCACAAATTTCACATTTAGAAAGGTTATCAAATTTACAATCCGAGATTAAGCCGAGATTAGTCATATTTTTTATACTTCTATAATTCACATGACCTAATCTACTATGCCATAAAGAAATAGACTCAACCATATAAGCAGAACTAATATCATTGATAACATTAATTTTAATCATGCCGTTACAAGAGTACCCTTTGCCAATAAATTGGCCATTCTTAGACAATACAAACTTATCAGACTCATACACTAGTTTGAAACCTCTCTTATTGAGAAGGTCCCCAGACACAAGATTTTTACACATATCAGGTACATGAAGTACATCAATTAGAGTAAGTGTCTTTCCAGAAGTTAGCTTCAATTCCACTGTTCCTTTTCCAACTACATTTGCGCGAAGATTATTTGCCATCTTCACTTCTTTTCCATCAATTTCTTGATATGTTTTGAATGAAGAGCGGTCTTTGCATATGTGGACCGTTGCGCCGGTATCCAGCCACCATCCACTTTCATTATCAATTGAATTTGCTTCGCAAACAGTAGCAATAAGATCTTCAACATTGTTGGTTTCCTTCGACCCTTGTTTTTCTTTAAATGCCTTCTCTTTAAGACGACATTCTCGAGAATAATGGCCCGGTTTGTCACAGAAGAAACATTTTCCCTTCTTTTTCTTATTTGCACCTTGGTTCTTGAATTTGGAATCATTCTTTGCTTTAAATTTTGAGTCTTTGGTAATCTTGGATTTTTGATCCTCAACCATATTAGCTTTTGAATGACCCTCACTTTGTTCATCCTTCTTTTCTCGAATACGAGTATCATCTTCAATACGAAGGTGACGAAGAAGGGATTCCACAGTATAAGTCTTTTCATCATGATTAATTTTCTTCTTAAAGCCATTCCAAGAGGATGGAAGTTTTGAAACAATCACCCCTACTTGAAATTCATCTTGAAGATTAATACCAGCGGCTTTAAGGTCACCAACAATTTGTTGGAGTTCATGGGCTTGTGCAACGACAGATTTATCATTATTCATTCTAAAATTCAAAAGGGTTTAAAATCCGAAACGGCTTGATCTAAACCGTTATATGAACTCGTAGCGTTTCGTGTAGGGGATGTCCATTCGCTTACGATGGGACGCCTAATCTGAACCGTTAGATCGTAGCTGTTCCAAACAGGCACGATCCAACGGTTGCTGAGTCACTCCATGAAGAGTTGTGACTGTTGAAGAACAGTCACAGAAATGGCTATAAAAAGAGTTCCAGACCTCTGTTTTGGACACCGAAAATTGCTAGTTTCTCCTCTCTCCGTCCTCTATACTTTGGAAAATTTCTCCCAATCCGGTTGAGACAGAACCAGAACCGCGAGTACACAATGGGTTTTGTAGAACCTGCCTTCAGGATACAATGCAGTATGAACAGTTGTTTGATTCAAACTATGTACTGTTTGATCAAACCCGAGAACACTCTGAATTTGTAACTTGATAATGCCAAAGTATAGAGGACGGATAGAGGAGAAACTAGCAATTTTCGGTGTCCAAAACAGAGGTCTGGAACTCTTTTTATAGCCATTTCTGTGACTGTTCTTCAACAGTCACAACTCTTCATGGAGTGACTCAGCAACCGTTGGATCGTGCCTGTTTGGAACAGCTACGATCTAACGGTTCAGATTAGGCGTCCCATCGTAAGTGAATGGACATCCCCTACACGAAACGCTACGAGTTCATCTAACGGTTTAGATCAAGCCGTTTCGGATTTTAAACCCTTTGATCGGATCGTTTAATCACAACCGTTGATCTGTTTTACCTCGTCAAAACTTTAGGCTCCCACGCTCCAAGCGACGATGCGCACGTGCGAAGTGCCAAGTGCGCGTCAAAGCGCGCAATGCGCCCTAAGTCGCCCAATCGCCCTTTCGCGCGCCGCGTGTCGCGCTTACGCGTGTCGCGATTGGTGGTGCTTAAGCACCACCACGATGCGTAGGATCATAGCCTCTTATTTGACTTGTCAACTAAGAATCTTAGTTGTCCTTTAGTTGATATACCACTACCTTTTGTAGTATTCTTCCAATGTGGGACAATATGGGATTTTGAGCATTCCCCATATCTTTCACACCCATTTGCTCATGTTTCTACTTTCTAAATTAAAACCCAAACTATGTTTAAAATAAAACACAAATAATATAATAAAATATTAACAACTAAAAATTAAACTCAATAAATATTGGAATTAATCCAACATTCTCCCACCAATTTCAATATACACAAGAGAGCAAAGCAAAAAAGACAATAAATAACTTTTGGCATTATCGCTAAAATCTAGTACATAAATGAGAAGTGTCTTTCGGACTTGAACTTCCATATAGTGAAAATAATTCAAAGCTTCATCAAGGTGTTGTGGTGAACGTATCTTGAACCAAGGACCTTTTGAGACTAGCCGGAACTATCACACATACCGATTTCTGAGTTTATAAGTGTTCTTCTAGCATGCACTTTTATGGCCTTGTGCTAATCCTGATTTCACGAGCGCTTTAGGATCGGTCTTGATTTCATAGAAAGCGGCCACACTTTCGACACTCGAATAGGTAAATCAACTTTAGTGATTCTGCGAGTCACACTTATATGATTTATTAAGAAGTGAACTTCATCCTCTAACATGCAGAAAACCAACACTAGGCATATAGGAATGGAACTTTTTGTATAAATTCCTAGTGTTCCATAACTATAATTTAACTTGTTTGTACCACATTGAACTCTATCTATATTTTCAAGATATGAGTTGGGTTCCCATTAAATATAGTTGTGTTATTTAATAGACCTTAGTCCCATTCCTTTTGAGGTGATATATATCATCTCTCTTACAAGACCTTTAGTCAGAGGATCTGCTAAATTCTTGTTCGTTTTAACATAGTCGACTGTAATTACTCCTTCCTTGAGTAATTTTCTTATAATTTGATGTCTTAGACTAATGTGTCTAGATTTTCCGTTGTAAGTTTTGTTCGAAACTTTATAAATTGTGGCTTGGTTATCACAACTTATCATAATAGAAGGTGATGGCTTTTTCCATAAAGGAATATCATACAACACATTTCTAAGCCATTCTGCTTCTTTACATGCATCTGCTAGGGCTATAAATTCAGATTGCATTGTTGAATCTGATACACATGTTTGTTTCTTGGATCCCCAAGAGATAGCTGCTCCTCCTAGCGTAAAAATCCAACCAGTAGTTGACTTTGATTTTGATTCAAGATTATTCCAACTTGAATCACTATATCCTTCTAAAACAGATGGATATCCTACATAATGTAAGCCATAATCCAAAGTCCTCTTCAGATATCTAAGCACCCTAGAAATTGCATTCCAGTGCTCTTGTCCTGGATTACTTGTAAATCTACACAATATACTCACTGCATAAGCAATGTTTGGTCTAGTGCAATGCATGGCATACATTAGACTCCCAATAATACTAGCATATTTAAGTTGGTCCATAGCACGCCCAGTATTTTTCATTAATTTGATGCTAGGATCCACAGGTGTAGCAGCTGGCTTAAGTTCAAAATGATTATATCTTTTAAGAACTTTTTCTATATAATGAGATTGAGATAACGCTAAAGAATTATCCTTTCTCACAATTTTGATTCCTAAAATCACATCAACTTCTCCAAGATCTTTCATATCAAATTTTGATGAAAGAAACCTTTTGGTTTCTTCAACATATTTGAGATTAGACCCAAATATTAACATGTCATCCACATATAAGCATATAATAACACCAACACCATTTTCAAATTTACTATATATACATTTGTCGGCATTATTAACTTTATATCCATGGGATATAACAATATTATTAAACTTCTCATGCCATTGCATAGGAGCTTGTTTAAGGCCATAAAGAGATTTAACCAATTTACACACTTTCTTTTCTTGGCGAGGCAATACAAACCCTTCGGGTTGTTCCATATAAATCTCTTCTTCTAAATCACCATTAAAAAAATGCAGTTTTAACATCCATTTGATGAATAACTAAATTGTGAATAGAAGCAAGAGATATTAATATCCTAATGGAAGTGATTCGAGCAACAGGAGCATATGTATCAAAGTAATCAATTCCATATTTTTGCTTATAGCCTTTAGCAACTAGTCTTACCTTAAATTTATTTATAGAACCATCCGGATTTAATTTTCTTTTAAATATCCATTTGCACCCAATAGGTTTAGACCCGGGGGGAAGATCGGAAATAACCCAAGTTTGATTTGACAAAATTGAGTTCATTTCATCATTTATTGCTTCTTTCCAAAAGACAGCATCCCTAGATGTTACCGCTTCATGAAATGTGGTCGGTTCATCTTCTACATTAAGAACAAATTTAGTTTTGTTCTTAGTCTCATTTAAATCCCCTTCAACTAAATAAATAACAAAGTCAGGCCCAAATGTTTTTTCAGTTCTTTGTCTTTTACTCCTTCGTGGTTCAACGTCATTCGTTGTTTCTGAAGAAGATATAGGTTGTGAATTTTCTTCTAAATTTGAGGAGTCAATAGTCGAATTATTATTTTCTAAACCCTGATTCAAAGTACTAAACTTTGTTAGATGTTCAAAAAATTGCACATCTACCGACTCAATGATTTCTTGAGTTTCAAGGTTTAAAAATCTATAAGTCGTACTGTTACTAGAGTATCCAATAAAAACACATTTGTAAGTCCTATTTCCTAGTTTAGGTCTTTTAGGTTCGGGTTTTCTTACATAAGCAAGACATCCCCAAACTTTAAGACGTCTAAGATTAGGCTTACGATTAAACCATAATTCATATGGTGTAATATCCTTGTTTTTCAATGGAACTCTATTTAAAATATAACATGCGGATAAAACCGCTTCTCCCCACATCGACAAAGGTAAACCAGAACTGATTAACATTGAATTTATCATTTCAACTAAAGTCCTATTTTTCCTTTCCGCCGTTCCATTTTGTTGTGGCGTATATGGCGCCGTAACTTGATGGATTATCCCATGAGTATTACAAAATTGTATAAACTCACTCGGGTAATATTCACCACCCCTATCGGATCGTAGGACTTTAATTTTTCGATTTTGTTGAGTTTCAACTTCCGCTTTAAAAATTAGGAATTTCTCGAAAACTTCATCTTTACTTTTAAGTAAATATGTATATGCATACTTAGAGTAATCATCAATGAAAGTTAAGAAATATTTATTTCCACCACGAGTCATATTACTCTTCATATCACATACATCACTATGAATAAGATCAAGCATTTCGGATTTCCTCTCAACAGATTTGAACGACTTTCTAGTTATCTTCGATTGAGCACAAATTTCACATTTAGAAAGGTTATCAAATTTACAATCCGAGATTAAGCCGAGATTAGTCATATTTTTTATACTTCTATAATTCACATGACCTAATCTACTATGCCATAAAGAAATAGACTCAACCATATAAGCAGAACTAATATCATTGATAACATTAATTTTAATCATGCCGTTACAAGAGTACCCTTTGCCAATAAATTGGCCATTCTTAGACAATACAAACTTATCAGACTCATACACTAGTTTGAAACCTCTCTTATTGAGAAGGTCCCCAGACACAAGATTTTTACACATATCAGGTACATGAAGTACATCAATTAGAGTAAGTGTCTTTCCAGAAGTTAGCTTCAATTCCACTGTGCCTTTTCCAACTACATTTGCGCGAAGATTATTTACCATCTTCACTTCTTTTCCATCAATTTCTTGATATGTTTTGAATGAAGAGCGGTCTTTGCATATGTGGACCGTTGCGCCGGTATCCAGCCACCATCCACTTTCATTATCAATTGAATTTGCTTCGCAAACAGTAGCAATAAGATCTTCAACATTGTTGGTTTCCTTCGACCCTTGTTTTTCTTTAAATGCCTTCTCTTTAAGACGACATTCTCGAGAATAATGGCCCGGTTTGTCACAGAAGAAACATTTTCCCTTCTTTTTCTTATTTGCACCTTGGTTCTTGAATTTGGAATCATTCTTTGCTTTAAATTTTGAGTCTTTGGTAATCTTGGATTTTTGATCCTCAGCCATATTAGCTTTTGAATGACCCTCACTTTGTTCATCCTTCTTTTCTCGAATACGAGTATCATCTTCAATACGAAGGTGACGAAGAAGGGATTCCACAGTATAAGTCTTTTCATCATGATTAATTTTCTTCTTAAAGCCATTCCAAGAGGATGGAAGTTTTGAAACAATCACCCCTACTTGAAATTCATCTTGAAGATTAATACCAGCGGCTTTAAGGTCACCAACAATTTGTTGGAGTTCATGGGCTTGTGCAACGACAGATTTATCATTATTCATTCTAAAATTCAAAAGGGTTTAAAATCTGAAACGGCTTGATCTAAACCGTTAGATGAACTCGTAGCATTTCGTGTAGGGGATGTCCATTCGCTTACGATGGGACGCCTAATCTGAACTGTTAGATCGTAGCTGTTCCAAACAGGCACGATCCAACGGTTGCTGAGTCACTCCATGAAGAGTTGTGACTGTTGAAGAACAGTCACAGAAATGGCTATAAAAAGAGTTCCAGACCTCTGTTTTGGACACCGAAAATTGCTAGTTTCTCATCTCTCCGTCCTCTATACTTTGGAAAATTTCTCCCAATCCGGTTGAGACAGAACCAGAACCGCGAGTACACAATGGGTTTTGTAGAACCTGCCTTCAGGATACAATGCAGTATGAACAGTTGTTTGATTCAAACTATGTACTGTTTGATCAAACCCGAGAACACTCTGAATTTGTAACTTGATAATGCCAAAGTATAGAGGACGGAGAGAGGAGAAACTAGCAATTTTCGGTGTCCAAAACAGAGGTTTGGAACTCTTTTTATAGGCATTTCTGTGACTGTTCTTCAACAGTCACAACTCTTCATGGAGTGACTCAGCAACCGTTGGATCGTGCCTGTTTGGAACAGCTACGATCTAACGGTTCAGATTAGGCGTCCCATCGTAAGCGAATGGACATCCCCTACACGTAACGCTACGAGTTCATCTAACGGTTTAGATCAAGCCGTTTCGGATTTTAAACCCTTTGATCGGATCGTTTAATCACAACCGTTGATCTGTTTTACCTCGTCAAAACTTTAGGCTCCCACGCTCCAAGCGACGATGCGCACGTGCGAAGTGCCAAGTGCGCGTCAAAGCGCGCAATGCGCCCTAAGTCGCCCAATCGCCCTTTCGCGCGCCGCGTGTCGCGATTGGTGGTGCTTAAGCACCACCGCGATGCGTAATATCATAGCCTCTTATTTGACTTGTCAACTAAGAATCTTAGTTGTCCTTTAGTTGATATACCACTACCTTTTGTAGTATTCTTCCAATGTGGGACAATATGGGATTTTGAGCATTCCCCATATCTTTCACACCCATTTGCTCATGTTTCTACTTTCTAAATTAAAACCCAAACTATGTTTAAAATAAAACACAAATAATATAATAAAATATTAACAACTAAAAATTAAACTCAATAAATATTGGAATTAATCCAACATTCTCCCACCAATTTCAATATACACAAGAGAGCAAAGCAAAAAAGACAATAAATAACTTTTGGCATTATCGCTAAAATCTAGTACATAAATGAGAAGTGTCTTTCGGACTTGAACTTCCATATAGTGAAAATAATTCAAAGCTTCATCAAGGTGCTGTGGTGAACGTATCTTGAACCAAGGACCTTTTGAGACTAGCCGGAACTATCACACATACCGATTTCTGAGTTTATAAGTGTTCTTCTAGCATGCACTTTTATGGCCTTGTGCTAATCCTGATTTCACGAGCGCTTTAGGATCGGTCTTGATTTCATAGAAAGCGGCCACACTTTCGACACTCGAATAGGTAAATCAACTTTAGTGATTCTGCGAGTCACACTTATATGATTTATTAAGAAGTGAACTTCATCCTCTAACATGCAGAAAACCAACACTAGGCATATAGGAATGGAACTTTTTGTATAAATTCCTAGTGTTCCATAACTATAATTTAACTTGTTTGTACCACATTGAACTCTATCTATATTTTCAAGATATGAGTTGGGTTCCCATTAAATATAGTTGTGTTATTTAATAGACCTTAGTCCCATTCCTTTTGAGGTGATATATATCATCTCTCTTACAAGACCTTTAGTCAGAGGATCTGCTAAATTCTTGTTCGTTTTAATATAGTCGACTGTAATTACTCCTTCCTTGAGTAATTTTCTTATAATTTGATGTCTTAGACTAATGTGTCTAGATTTTCCGTTGTAAGTTTTGTTCGAAACTTTATAAATTGTGGCTTGGTTATCACAACTTATCATAATAGAAGGTGATGGCTTTTTCCATAAAGGAATATCATACAACACATTTCTAACCCATTCTGCTTCTTTACATGCATCTGCTAGGGCTATAAATTCAGATTGCATTGTTGAATCTGATACACATGTTTGTTTCTTGGATCCCCAAGAGATAGTTGTTCCTCCTAGCGTAAAAATCCAACCAGTAGTTGACTTTGATTTTGATTCAAGATTATTCCAACTTGAATCACTATATCCTTCTAAAACAGATGGATATCCTACATAATGTAAGCCATAATCCAAAGTCCTCTTCAGATATCTAAGCACCCTAGAAATTGCATTCCAGTGCTCTTGTCCTGGATTACATGTAAATCTACACAATATACTCACTGCATAAGCAATGTTTGGTCTAGTGCAATGCATGGCATACATTAGACTCCCAATAATACTAGCATATTTAAGTTGGTCCATAGCACGCCCAGAATTTTTCATTAATTTGATGCTAGGATCCACAGGTGTAGCAGCTGGCTTAAGTTCAAAATGATTATATCTTTTAAGAACTTTTTCTATATAATGAGATTGAGATAACGCTAAAGAATTATCCTTTCTCACAATTTTGATTCCTAAAATCACATCAGCTTCTCCAAGATCTTTCATATCAAATTTTGATGAAAGAAACCTTTTGGTTTCTTCAACATATTTGAGATTAGACCCAAATATTAACATGTCATCCACATATAAGCATATAATAACACCAACACCATTTTCAAATTTACTATATATACATTTGTCGGCATCATTAACTTTATATCCATGGGATATAACAATAATATTAAACTTCTCATGCCATTGCATAGGAGCTTGTTTAAGGCCATAAATAGATTTAACCAATTTACACACTTTCTTTTCTTGGCCAGGCAATACAAACCCTTCGGGTTGTTCCATATAAATCTCTTCTTCTAAATCACCATTAAAAAATGCAGTTTTAACATCCATTTGATGAATAACTAAATTGTGAATAGAAGCAAGAGATATTAATATCCTAATGGAAGTGATTCGAGCAACAGGAGCATATGTATCAAAGTAATCAATTCCATATTTTTGCTTATAGCCTTTAGCAACTAGTCTTGCCTTAAATTTATTTATAGAACCATCCGGATTTAATTTTCTTTTAAATATCCATTTGCACCCAATAGGTTTAGACCCGGGGGGAAGATCGGAAATAACCCAAGTTTGATTTGACAAAATTGAGTTCATTTCATCATTTATTGCTTCTTTCCAAAAGACAGCATCCCTAGATGTTACCGCTTCATGAAATGTGGTCGGTTCATCTTCTACATTAACAACAAATTTAGTTTTGTTCTTAGTCTCATTTAAATCCCCTTCAACTAAATAAATAACAAAGTCAGGCCCAAATGTTTTTTCAGTTCTTTGTCTTTTACTCCTTCGTGGTTCAACGTCATTCGTTGTTTCTGAAGAAGATATAGGTTGTGAATTTTCTTCTAAATTTGAGGAGTCAACAGTCGAATTATTATTTTCTAAACCCTGATTCAAAGTACTAAACTTTGTTAGATGTTCAAAAAATTGCACATCTACCGACTCAATGATTTCTTGAGTTTCAAGGTTTAAAAATCTATAAGTCGTACTGTTACTAGAGTATCCAATAAAAACACATTTGTAAGTCCTATTTCCTAGTTTAGGTCTTTTAGGTTCGGGTTTTCTTACATAAGCAAGACATCCCCAAACTTTAAGACGTCTAAGATTAGGCTTACGATTAAACCATAATTCATATGGTGTAATATCCTTGTTTTTCAATGGAACTCTATTTAAAATATAACATGCGGATAAAACCGCTTCTCCCCACATCGACAAAGGTAAACCAGAACTGATTAACATTGAATTTATCATTTCAACTAAAGTCCTATTTTTCCTTTCCGCCGTTCCATTTTGTTGTGGCGTATATGGCGCCGTAACTTGATGGATTATCCCATGAGTATTACAAAATTGTATAAACTCACTCGGGTAATATTCACCACCCCTATCGGATCGTAGGACTTTAATTTTTCGATTTTGTTGAGTTTCAACTTCCGCTTTAAAAATTAGGAATTTCTCGAAAACTTCATCTTTACTTTTAAGTAAATATGTATATGCATACTTAGAGTAATCATCAATGAAAGTTAAGAAATATTTATTTCCACCACGAGTCATATTACTCTTCATATCACATACATCACTATGAATAAGATCAAGCATTTCGGATTTCCTCTCAACAGATTTGAACGACTTTCTAGTTATCTTCGATTGAGCACAAATTTCACATTTAGAAAGGTTATCAAATTTACAATCCGAGATTAAGCCGAGATTAGTCATATTTTTTATACTTCTATAATTCACATGACCTAATCTACTATGCCATAAAGAAATAGACTCAACCATATAAGCAGAACTAATATCATTGATAACATTAATTTTAATCATGCCGTTACAAGAGTACCCTTTGCCAATAAATTGGCCATTCTTAGACAATACAAACTTATCAGACTCATACACTAGTTTGAAACCTCTCTTATTGAGAAGGTCCCCAGACACAAGATTTTTACACATATCAGGTACATGAAGTACATCAATTAGAGTAAGTGTCTTTCCAGAAGTTAGCTTCAATTCCACTGTGCCTTTTCCAACTACATTTGCGCGAAGATTATTTACCATCTTCACTTCTTTTCCATCAATTTCTTGATATGTTTTGAATGAAGAGCGGTCTTTGCATATGTGGACCGTTGCGCCGGTATCCAGCCACCATCCACTTTCATTATCAATTGAATTTGCTTCGCAAACAGTAGCAATAAGATCTTCAACATTGTTGGTTTCCTTCGACCCTTGTTTTTCTTTAAATGCCTTCTCTTTAAGACGACATTCTCGAGAATAATGGCCCGGTTTGTCACAGAAGAAACATTTTCCTTTCTTTTTCTTATTTGCACCTTGGTTCTTGAATTTGGAATCATTCTTTGCTTTAAATTTTGAGTCTTTGGTAATCTTGGATTTTTGATCCTCAGCCATATTAGCTTTTGAATGACCCTCACTTTGTTCATCCTTCTTTTCTCGAATACGAGTATCATCTTCAATACGAAGGTGACGAAGAAGGGATTCCACAGTATAAGTCTTTTCATCATGATTAATTTTCTTCTTAAAGCCATTCCAAGAGGATGGAAGTTTTGAAACAATCACCCCTACTTGAAATTCATCTTGAAGATTAATACCAGCGGCTTTAAGGTCACCAACAATTTGTTGGAGTTCATGGGCTTGTGCAACGACAGATTTATCATTATTCATTCTAAAATTCAAAAGGGTTTAAAATCCGAAACGGCTTGATCTAAACCTTTAGATGAACTCGTAGCGTTTCGTGTAGGGGATGTCCATTCGCTTACGATGGGACGCCTAATCTGAACCGTTAGATCGTAGCTGTTCCAAACAGGCACGATCCAACGGTTGCTGAGTCACTCTATGAAGAGTTGTGACTGTTGAAGAACAGTCACAGAAATGGCTATAAAAAGAGTTCCAGACCTCTGTTTTGGACACCAAAAATTGCTAGTTTCTCATCTCTCCGTCCTTTATACTTTGGAAAATTTCTCCCAATCCGGTTGAGACAGAACCAGAACCGCGAGTACACAATGGGTTTTGTAGAACCTGCCTTCAGGATACAATGCAGTATGAACAGTTGTTTGATTCAAACTATGTACTGTTTGATCAAACCCGAGAACACTCTGAATTTGTAACTTGATAATGCCAAAGTATAGAGGACGGAGAGAGGAGAAACTAGCAATTTTCGGTGTCCAAAACAGAGGTCTGGAACTCTTTTTATAGCCATTTATGTGACTGTTCTTCAACAGTCACAACTCTTCATGGAGTGACTCAGCAACCGTTGGATCGTGCCTGTTTGGAACAGCTACGATATAACGGTTCAGATTAGGCGTCCCATCGTAAGCGAATGGACATCCCCTACACGAAACGCTACGAGTTCATCTAACGGTTTAGATCAAGCCGTTTCGGATTTTAAACCCTTTGATCGGATCGTTTAATCACAACCGTTGATCTGTTTTACCTCGTCAAAACTTTAGGCTCCCACGCTCCAAGCGACGATGCGCACGTGCGAAGTGCCAAGTGCGCGTCAAAGCGCGCAATGCGCCCTAAGTCGCCCAATCGCCCTTTCGCGCGCCGCGTGTCGCGCTTACGCGTGTCGCGATTGGTGGTGCTTAAGCACCACCGCGATGCGTAGGATCATAGCCTCTTATTTGACTTGTCAACTAAGAATCTTAGTTGTCCTTTAGTTGATATACCACTACCTTTTGTAGTATTCTTCCAATGTGGGACAATATGGGATTTTGAGCATTCCCCATATCTTTCACACCCATTTGCTCATGTTTCTACTTTCTAAATTAAAACCCAAACTATGTTTAAAATAAAACACAAATAATATAATAAAATATTAACAACTAAAAATTAAACTCAATAAATATTGGAATTAATCCAACATTCTCCCACCAATTTCAATATACACAAGAGAGCAAAGCAAAAAAGACAATAAATAACTTTTGGCATTATCGCTAAAATCTAGTACATAAATGAGAAGTGTCTTTCGGACTTGAACTTCCATATAGTGAAAATAATTCAAAGCTTCATCAAGGTGCTGTGGTGAACGTATCTTGAACCAAGGACCTTTTGAGACTAGCCGGAACTATCACACATACCGATTTCTGAGATTATAAGTGTTCTTCTAGCATGCACTTTTATGGCCTTGTGCTAATCCTGATTTCACGAGCGCTTTAGGATCGGTCTTGATTTCATAGAAAGCGGCCACACTTTCGACACTCGAATAGGTAAATCAACTTTAGTGATTCTGCGAGTCACACTTATATGATTTATTAAGAAGTGAACTTCATCCTCTAACATGCAGAAAACCAACACTAGGCATATAGGAATGGAACTTTTTGTATAAATTCCTAGTGTTCCATAACTATAATTTAACTTGCTTGTACCACATTGAACTCTATCTATATTTTCAAGATATGAGTTGGGTTCCCATTAAATATAGTTGTGTTATTTAATAGACCTTAGTCCCATTCCTTTTGAGGTGATATATATCATCTCTCTTACAAGACCTTTAGTCAGAGGATCTGCTAAATTCTTGTTCGTTTTAATATAGTCGACTGTAATTACTCCTTCCTTGGGTAATTTTCTTATAATTTGATGTCTTAGACTAATGTGTCTAGATTTTCCGTTGTAAGTTTTGTTCGAAACTTTATAAATTGTGGCTTGGTTATCACAACTTATCATAATAGAAGGTGATGGCTTTTTCCATAAAGGAATATCATACAACACATTTCTAAGCCATTCTGCTTCTTTACATGCATCTGCTAGGGCTATAAATTCAGATTGCATTGTTGAATCCGATACACATGTTTGTTTCTTGGATCCCCAAGAGATAGCTGCTCCTCCTAGCGTAAAAATCCAACCAGTAGTTGACTTTGATTTTGATTCAAGATTATTCCAACTTGAATCACTATATCCTTCTAAAACAGATGGATATCCTACATAATGTAAGCCATAATCCAAAGTCCTCTTCAGATATCTAAGCACCCTAGAAATTGCATTCCAGTGCTCTTGTCCTGGATTTCTTGTAAATCTACACAATATACTCACTGCATAAGCAATGTTTGGTCTAGTGCAATGCATGGCATACATTAGACTCCCAATAATACTAGCATATTTAAGTTGGTCCATAGCACGCCCAGTATTTTTCATTAATTTGATGCTAGGATCCACAGGTGTAGCAGCTGGCTTAAGTTCAAAATGATTATATCTTTTAAGAACTTTTTCTATATAATGAGATTGATATAACGCTAAAGAATTATCCTTTCTCACAATTTTGATTCCTAAAATCACATCAGCTTCTCCAAGATCTTTCATATCAAATTTTGATGAAAGAAACCTTTTGGTTTCTTCAACATATTTGAGATTAGACCCAAATATTAACATGTCATCCACATATAAGCATATAATAACACCAACACCATTTTCAAATTTACTATATATACATTTGTCGGCATCATTAACTTTATATCCATGGGATATAACAATATTATTAAACTTCTCATGCCATTGCATAGGAGCTTGTTTAAGGCCATAAAGAGATTTAACCAATTTACACACTTTCTTTTCTTGGCCAGGAAATACAAACCCTTCGGGTTGTTCCATATAAATCTCTTCTTCTAAATCACCATTAAAAAATGCAGTTTTAACATCCATTTGATGAATAACTAAATTGTGAATAGAAGCAAGAGATATTAATATCCTAATGGAAGTGATTCGAGCAACAGGAGCATATGTATCAAAGTAATCAATTCCATATTTTTGCTTATAGCCTTTAGCAACTAGTCTTGCCTTAAATTTATTTATAGAACCATCCGGATTTAATTTTCTTTTAAATATCCATTTGCACCCAATAGGTTTAGACCCGGGGGGAAGATCGGAAATAACCCAAGTTTGATTTGACAAAATTGAGTTCATTTCATCATTTATTGCTTCTTTCCAAAAGACAGCATCCCTAGATGTTACCGGTTCATGAAATGTGGTCGGTTCATCTTCTACATTAAGAACAAATTTAGTTTTGTTCTTAGTCTCATTTAAATCCCCTTCAACTAAATAAATAACAAAGTCAGGCCCAAATGTTTTTTCAGTTCTTTGTCTTTTACTCCTTCGTGGTTCAACGTCATTCGTTGTTTCTGAAGAAGATATAGGTTGTGAATTTTCTTCTAAATTTGAGGAGTCAACAGTCGAATTATTATTTTCTAAACCCTGATTCAAAGTACTAAACTTTGTTAGATGTTCAAAAAATTGCACATCTACCGACTCAATGATTTCTTGAGTTTCAAGGTTTAAAAATCTATAAGTCGTACTGTTACTAGAGTATCCAATAAAAACACATTTGTAAGTCCTATTTCCTAGTTTAGGTCTTTTAGGTTCGGGTTTTCTTACATAAGCAAGACATCCCCAAACTTTAAGACGTCTAAGATTAGGCTTACGATTAAACCATAATTCATATGGTGTAATATCCTTGTTTTTCAATGGAACTCTATTTAAAATATAACATGCGGATAAAACCGCTTCTCCCCACATCGACAAAGGTAAACCAGAACTGATTAACATTGAATTTATCATTTCAACTAAAGTCCTATTTTTCCTTTCCGCCGTTCCATTTTGTTGTGGCGTATATGGTGCCGTAACTTGATGGATTATCCCATGAGTATTACAAAATTGTATAAACTCACTCGGGTAATATTCACCACCCCTATCGGATCGTAGGACTTTAATTTTTCGATTTTGTTGAGTTTCAACTTCCGCTTTAAAAATTAGGAATTTCTCGAAAACTTCATCTTTACTTTTAAGTAAATATGTATATGCATACTTAGAGTAATCATCAATGAAAGTTAAGAAATATTTATTTCCACCACGAGTCATATTACTCTTCATATCACATACATCACTATGAATAAGATCAAGCATTTCAGATTTCCTCTCAACAGATTTGAACGACTTTCTAGTTATCTTCGATTGAGCACAAATTTCACATTTAGAAAGGTTATCAAATTTACAATCCGAGATTAAGCCGAGATTAGTCATATTTTTTATACTTCTATAATTCACATGACCTAATCTACTATGCCATAAAGAAATAGACTCAACCATATAAGCAGAACTAATATCATTGATAACATTAATTTTAATCATGTCGTTACAAGAGTACCCTTTGCCAATAAATTGGCCATTCTTAGACAATACAAACTTATCAGACTCATACACTAGTTTGAAACCTCTCTTATTGAGAAGGTCCCCAGACACAAGATTTTTACACATATCAGGTACATGAAGTACATCAATTAGAGTAAGTGTCTTTCCAGAAGTTAGCTTCAATTCCACTGTGCCTTTTCCAACTACATTTGCGCGAAGATTATTTGCCATCTTCACTTCTTTTCCATCAATTTCTTGATATGTTTTGAATGAAGAGCGGTCTTTGCATATGTGGACCGTTGCGCCGGTATCCAGCCACTGAAATAGCGTTGCCAAAGCCGTTTATGAAAATAAACTATTTAAGAAACTCCGAAAGTTTTTTGAAGTAACTCTTTACTTAAATCAAAACGATTTTGAACACAAGATGTGTTAACAAAAGTATGTACGAGATAGGGACAAGATTTGATAACAAGTTTTAGTAATCAGTTTAAAATGTTTTAAACTCAGCACTCTATTAGAAAGGGATGAGAAGATGTAGAAATATTGATACTCAGATTTTTAACGTGGTAAAACCTCAACCTTGAGGAAACATCCACGACTCCCTCTACGGAGTAAAACAAAAAAACAATCACTAAAACAAATATATGAGTTACAACCTATTTAACTAACATGCACACAAAAACAAATCTATACAAGTTCAGGATTGTACCCTCTGGCGTCCTTAACTTTTCTGCAGATCTTGTTTGTTGATGTAGTTGTCTCAGTTTGTCAACTCTTCTTTGTTCCAGCACTTTACGTCGACTTATTGTTCACCAAATCTTATAGCCAACACTTTCAGTGTTTGTAGTGTGAAGATGTTTGTGAATGGTGTTCTAAAACACATGCATGCACACACACACACTTATTAGTTACAGACGATCCTAACAAATCACATATAAAGTCTATATGCAGTGTATTTGTTATTTTTCTTTCTTACAAAACCAAGAACCTTTTCGACCTTTCAAACTAACCCAGATTCCACGGAGATCTTGCTTAAGAAATCGGTCAAGACCTTTCTCAATCAGTTTTGAAAATATTATGAAGATTGAGAACCCTCCAAGTGCGAATCCCACTAGGTCAGGTTAGGTTTTGTAAAAACAGAAATAGAAAAACATCTATTGTTGATCTTTGAAGAAGAAAAATGTTTTAACAGAAAACAATCAACAACGAAATTCTCAAGATGAGAAATAAATGCAACTAAGTGTTCTGTGACATGAAAAACTTCAGATCTATGATTTCTATTGAAAAAGAAACAAGATCTGAGTCTATGTCTAAGTTGGAAATAAGATTTATGAACACAAGGATTTCAGCAACCCAAGATCTCTTAACCAGAACTCTCATAAACCTAAGAAAACACTAAGGATGGTGTTTTTGGTTATGGTGGTTTTCTGGAGAGGTAAGTGGTTTGGGCTTTTGAAATATTTGGACGAAGTTAGGGTTTCTAACTAGGGTTTGATTTCTCTCTCTAACTTCTCTCTTCTCTCTTCTCTCTTCTCTCTCTTCTCTCTCTTCTCTCTTCTCTCTTCTCTCTTCTCTCTCTTCTCTCTATTTTCTGAGACTTTTCAAAATGGCAAAAGCTTTCGAAGGCTGAGATGAAGGGTCTTTAAATAGGAAGAGGAGAAGATTCCAGAGCCTCGTTCAAAAACAACGGCTGTGATTAAGTCAAGCTCCTTTGACTGCAATTCAAGGGCTCACAACAGGCGGTGGATTAAACAGGCTATGATTGGCTTAAGGGATTACACGGGGATCCACTCAAAAGACATGCAGGCCATCGATAAGGATAGATCCAAGGGCTGTAAGCGTGCGATGGTTTGTCTCAGTAAAGAAACACAGTTTGGTCCAATCAGAAGACAGCAGGTGTTGGCTTGTGAACGAAGGTAAACGTGCGTCCCAAAATAATTACAAAGCCAACCCTAAAGTCTCTAGCGCTTTCGGTTTCTACCCAGAGTAACTTTAGGCCAATAAACACAACAGTCCATATTTATATAATAACCCCAAGACTTTTTAAATCAAATTTTAATTAAATAAAACTTTGTTTAAAATATGTTTTAAATTCCCAAAAAATTATTAAAAATCAAATTGAGGGATTTAAACACACTCACAACATTAAAACACATAGGGGTGCAATATGATATGCAAGAATTAAATTCTAAGTGTGTGAGTGATGGCTATAGTCTTAGGATCATTACATGATAGATAGAAGAAGAAGCAACCCAATCTCTGAAGCTCTTTGGTTTCTAGGATAGACACTATTTTGTCACAATTTCCAAACTAGATGAGCTCTTATACAGTCTAGACTCAAATGAGTCAAAAGTATAAGGGCTTCAATCTCCCCCTTTGGAAATATGAGACAAAATCTCCTTTGAGTCATCTCAACTCGTAGGGCGACAATCAAAAAAGAAAAGCTTATTCCTATAAAGGTTCTATCTACCCAAATCCTAGAAAGCAAAAATTACATAACTCAACTATATACAGTTTAACATCCTATTATTACAATGAAGAATGACTGTATATGCAAGAATACCTGCAAAAAATTACTAAGATCAAGCTTTTTAGTATATGCAGTAGACTCAAATTTCTCCCCCATTTTGTCTCAAATGGACAAAGGGAAGGAACTTGGCAAATATAACAGGTATTTACTCAACACAAATCATACCAATAGATTTACGTAAAGAAATGAATCTATTATAATCAAGAGGTTTGGTAAATAAATCTGCAAGTTGTAGATCAGTAGAAAGATAATTGATTTCTAATTCCTTGGTTTCAACTAATTCACGAATAAAATGATGTCTTATTTTAATGTGCTTAGTTCGCGAGTGTTGAACTGGGTTCTTAGAAATGTTAATCTCACTTTGATTATCACAATAGAGATGAAGTGTGGGTTCTAGAATACCATAATCACTTAGCATTTGTTTAAGCCATAACAATTGGGCACAACAGCTACCGGCGGCTATGTATTCAGATTCAGCAGTCGAGAGAGATGTGCAGTTCTGTTTTTTACTACTCCATCCTACCAAGTTATTACCAATATAACAACATGCGCCTGAAGTGCTTTTACTATCATCAGTACACCCAGCCCAATCAGCATCAGTGTACCCAATAATAGTGCTAGGTGTGTCATTCGTGTACCAAATTCCTAAATTTAGAGTGCCTTTAACATATTTAATTATGCGTTTGACAGAGTTCAAATGGCTCTCTTTGGGGTTGTTTTGATAACGCGCACAAACACAAACAGCATACATGATATCAGGACGCGAGGCAGTCAGATAGAGTAATGTGCCAATCATACTACGATATAAGGTAGAGTCTACAGATTTTCCATTTTCATCTTTAGATAATTTTTCTGTAGTACTCATAGGCGTTTTAGCACTTTTAGCACTCTCGAGGCCAAATTTTTTAACTATCTCTAATGCGTACTTAGTCTGCGAAAGAAACAAGCCATCTGATTATTGTTTGACTTGGAGACCTAGGAAGAACTGTAACTCCCCCATAAGGGACATCTGAAATTCCTTACTCATAATTTCAGCAAAAGATTTTACTTCTGAGGTAGAAGTGGATCCAAATATGATATCGTCTACATAGACTTGAGCGATAGTAATGTGTTTTCCAAAATGTTTGACAAATAAGGTTTGGTCATTTCCACCTCTTTTGAAACCTTTGTCCAGCAGAAAACTGGACAGCCGCTCATACCAGGCTCTAGGAGCTTGCTTAAGACCATATAAAGCCTTTTTCAACCGAAATACATGATTACGATAATTAGGGTCAATGAACCCTTTAGGTTGTTCTACATAGGTTTCCTCGGCAAGTATTCCATTAAAGAACGCAGATTTAACATCCATTTGATATAATGTAAAATGCATGTGACAAGCTATAGCAAGAAGAAGACGAACTGATTCTAAACGAGTAACAGGAGCAAACGTCTCATTAAAATCAAGTCCTTCTATTTGGGAGTAACCTTGAGCAACTAGTCTAGCTTTATTTCTAATTATCATCCCATTTTCATCAGTTTTATTTTTGAAAATCCAACGAGTACCAATAACCTTTTTGTGATCAGGACGTGGAACAAGATACCAAACATCATGAATGACAAATTGTAAAAGTTCATCCTGCATAGCAGAAATCCAGTGAGTGTCATTCAATGCCTCATTTACATTCTTTGGTTCCAAGAGAGAAACAAAGCATGCATAGAGTGCATAATTTCTAAGTTGGGATCTTGTACGTACTGGCTCACTAGGGTTACCAACTACATTGTTAATGGGATGGTCTTTAGAAACCCAGTTAGGTACTTCAGGTGACTCAATAGGTAATGAATTATCTATTTCAGAAGAGTCATTTTCTAAAATATTTGACGATTCTTCTTCTATAGTTAATTCCCTAGTCTTGCTTTCTATAGTAGTGTCACTCACAATTACATTTATGGATTCCATTAAGGTTTTAGTGCGAAGATTAAATACCCGATAAGCTCTACTGTTAGGTGAATAACCTAAGAATATGGCTTTATCTCCCCTACTCTCAAATTTAGATAAGTGTTCCCTATCTTTGCAAACATAGCAGGTACTACCAAAGGTCCTAAGGTACTTAAGATTAGGCTTTTTATTGTACCAAAGTTCATAAGGAGTTTATTTGGAATTCTTTCTAAGATAGACCCTATTGATAATATGGCATGCTGTACGAATAGATTCAACCCAAAAATACTTAGGTAGGTTCTTAGCATGGAGCATGACACGTGCCATCTCTTGAAGAGTTCGATTCTTTCTCTCAGCTATTCCATTTTGTTGAGGGGTCTTAGGAGCACTGAACTCATGTTTGTAACCATTATAGTCACAATATTCTACAATACCAGTGTCTTTGAATTCACCACCTCTATCACTTCGGATTCTATTCACTTGAGTGTCTTTTTCATTCTCAATCCGTAAGAGAATCTTTAAAAAAGTTTGAAAGGTATCGGATTTTTGTTTTAAGAAAGCTACCCAAGTGAATCTGGTGAAGTCATCAACCATAACTAGAATATAACTGTGTCCACAAAGACTAACAGTTTGAGAAGGACCCATTAGGTCCATATGGATGAGTTCTAAGGGATTAGAGGTAAGGATATCTTTAACCCTTTTATGAGGTGCTTTAACAATCTTTCCTTCTTGACAGGGACCACAGACAATGTTATGAATAGGTTTAATCTTTGGTATTCCTCTAACTATCTGTTGAGAAGACAATTTACTCAAATTTTCGTAATTAATGTGACCCATTCTGTTATGCCATATCTCGTTGTCATCCATTCTGGCAACACTACAGATTTCAGAACTAGACATGACAGTATAACAATTGTCAGGGTACCTGAATCCTGTAATTAAGCATTCTCCCTTTTCATTTAAAATCTTGCAATTGTTCTTTGAAAAGGTAACAGTATAATTTGAGTCACAGAATTGTGAAATGCTAAGTAAATTAGCCTTAAGACCTTTAACTAAGAGAACATTTTCAAGAAGAGGAAGTCCTTTTTCTTTAAGGGTTCCTTTGCCTATGATCTGGGATGATACTCCATCACCAAAAACAACTTTTCCACCATCAAAATGGGTTTTATTTAAAAGTTTTGTATCATCACCTGTCATATGCTTGGAACATCCAGAATCCAAGTACCAACCAGAAGATGTAAGTTCAGCTTTTAATGCAGAAACAACAACATTACACTTCATCTGGGGTACTAGATCATCTTTTCTAACCCAAATTGCTCTGGTTTTCTGTTTGCGCTTGTTTGCTCTCATTTGATAAAATTTGCGAGCAGCAGATTTTTGTTGAAAAATATTTTGCGCATGATTTTGAGTAAATTTACACACCTGAGCATTTGATTTAGAAAAGTTTCTGGGAATCCTTCTAGTAAATGTCCTTTTAGGTTTAGTCTTTCTATTCCTATAGTTAGAGTTTTTGTCTGGTGGCCTGGGAAGAACATAATTGTTACGACTCCTCCTAGAATAGTTAAAGTTATGGTACATAGGAGTGTTGTAGATAGGCTTAATCAGTCTCCTAGCATAGCAATTATCGAAAGAGTGACCATATATATCACAATAGGAGCAATAAAGATTGCTCAGAATAGGGTTTTCCTTAGGAAAGTCTCTAAACAAAGGTTTTGAGAAATTTTGAGGCTGAATTTTATTCCTAGGTAGCACAGATTTGAAAGCAGGTTCACTTTTCCTAATAGGGGGGCAGACATATTTTCCCTTTGGTAAATTTTCATGCTTAGAGCAACTTGCATCTCCAGTGTTAGTGTTTTGATGATCAAACTTAGTTTTTAAAGAGTGAAAGTCTGGACACGTTTCAATAGGTCTTTTGCCTCCTGACACAAACTTGATAGGTTCAACATGTTTAGTTTGTGTCTTCAAATTGGGGAAAAACCCTATTCCAGTTCTATCATCAGAATTGGTTTTAGATTCAGCAACAAATCCATCAAAACAGTTTGAATTATTTTCAAATTTGGTAAATTTTTTGAAAACAGTTGCTGTCTTTTCTTTTGTTTGTTAATTCTAATAATGTCCCTTTGTATTTTTTCTCCAGAATTTCATTAGCTTCAGTCAAAGTTTTCAGTTTTTCATCAAACACTTTAATATCACTTTCATGAGACATACATTGAGTAGTATACTCTTCAGCATTCACTTTTACCATTAGGCTTAGATCCTCTAGCTTTTTGGTAAGATCTTTCACAATCTTTTCTAGTCTAGTGCTTTTCTTAAGAGTTTTAGTATATAGAGTGTGGATGTCTGGGAGATCATCATTGTCAGAGTCACTAAGTGAAGTGTGTGAAGTGACCCCTAAGGTTTCATTTCTTAAACTCACGCACCCATTGACATCAGCAGTATCGATTTCCCTTTGACTCACACACCCCGAGGAAGAGGTATTAATGTTCTCAGTAAGTAAAGCATCTAAACCAGTTAAAGTATGATTCAAAGCAACAGAACTAGAATTACTAAACTCATCCTCACTATCAAGCATAGGCATATCATCATTGTATATGATTTTGGCAAAGAAGGCTAAACAAGGATCAAAACCATCAGATGTCTCAAGTTCCTCATTTTCAGAATCACTTGAGTCATCCCAGGTTTTGCAGATATTGGCTCTAGAGTGTTTGTTTTGGGCATTTAAATTAACTCTACAGTCTTGAGCAATGTGTCCTAGTTTACCACATCTATAGCATTCAGTCTTCTTGAGGTCTCTGTGAGGTCTTGTGTTGTCCTTGTTCTGTTTGTCATGAGGTTTCTCATGAGGTTTGTGATTTGAAGGAGTGGTATAATTAGACTTGCCCTGCCTATTTGCAACACTGTTTCTAAATTTAACAATTTTCTTAAATTGTTTCGTCATTAGGGCAATCTGATTATCTAGACTTTCTAAGTCACAGTCCTCATCAGAATCATTACTAGAGGTGTTTAACTCAGGCTTAGTCATCTAAGAGGTAAAGCTAAGATTGGAATTGGTATGTTTCCTATTAGTGTGGGTCAATTGTTTCTTAAACTCCAATTCCATTTCCACACTTCTTAATTTACTACTGAGTAATTCAGGAGTGAGATTTACATCACACATCTCCTCAATAGCATATCTTTTATTGTCAAATTTCTGTGGCAATGATCTCAGAATTTTAGAGACAATTTCTTGTCTATCATAAGTTATACCATTGGCATGAAGTTTAGTGACAATATCAGTAAGGTTCATATAGAAATCATCGAAAGACTCAGATTCAGACATGATTAAGGTATTATACTGTTGGATTAACATCTGTGTCTTAGCAGCTTTTACCCTAGAGTCTCCTTCATGTGCAGTAATCAAGGTATCCCATGCTTCCTTGGAAGTGGTACAGGATGAGATTCTCTTGAACTCATGTTCGTTAATAGACATAAATATAGCGTTCTTGCCTTTGTTATTATTTCGAGAAACCTGTTTCTCTTCTTGAGTAAACTCACTCAATATTTTCTTAATCCTTTCATTGCTTCCATCAGTGGCTGGTTTAGTTGGATAAAAGTATCCGTTTTCAATGATATCCCAGACATCATCTCCCAGAGTGCCTTGAATGAAAGCAATCATTCTTACTTTCCAGTAAGAGAAATTGGTTCCATCAAAGACTGGAGGTCTGGTCAAGTTACCATATCTTTCGTTTTTCTCGTCCATAATGATTTTGAGAAAACAGTTTCAGAAACTCAGGATCTTTTTGAAAAAGGTTCACCAAAAGCTCTGATACCAATTGAAATAGCGTTGCCAAAGCCGTTTATGAAAATAAACTATTTAAGCAACTCCGAAAGTTTTTTGAAGAAACTCTTTACTTAAATCAAAACGATTTTGAACACAAGATGTGTTAACAAAAGTATGTACGAGATAGGGACAAGATTTGATAACAAGTTTTAGTAATCAGTTTAAAATGTTTTAAACTCAGCACACTATTAGAAAGGGATGAGAAGATGTAGAAATATTGATACTCAGATTTTTAACGTGGTAAAACCTCAACCTTGAGGAAACATCCACGACTCCCTCTACGGAGTAAAACAAAAAAACAATCACTAAAACAAATATATGAGTTACAACCTATTTAACTAACATGCACACAAAAACAAATCTATACAAGTTCAGGATTGTACCCTCTGGCGTCCTTAACTTTTCTGCAGATCTTGTTTGTTGATGTAGTTGTCTCAGTTTGTCAACTCTTCTTTGTTCCAGCACTTTACGTCGACTTATTGTTCACCAAATCTTATATCCAACACTTTCAGTGTTTGTAGTGTGAAGATGTTTGTGAATGGTGTTCTAAAACACATGCATGCACACACACACACTTATTAGTTACAGACGATCCTAACAAATCACATATAAAGTCTATATGCAGTGTATTTGTTATTTTTCTTTCTTACAAAACCAAGAACCTTTTCGACCTTTCAAACTAACCCAGATTCCACGGAGATCTTGCTTAAGAAATCGGTCAAGACCTTTCTCAATCAGTTTTGAAAATATTATGAAGATTGAGAACCCTCCAAGTGCGAATCCCACTAGGTCAGGTTAGGTTTTGTAAAAACAGAAATAGAAAAACATCTATTGTTGATCTTTGAAGAAGAAAAATGTTTTAACAGAAAACAATCAACAACGAAATTCTCAAGATGAGAAATAAATGCAACTAAGTGTTCTGTGACATGAAAAACTTCAGATCTATGATTTCTATTGAAAAAGAAACAAGATCTGAGTCTATGTCTAAGTTGGAAATAAGATTTATGAACACAAGGATTTCAGCAACCCAAGATCTCTTAACCAGAACTCTCATAAACCTAAGAAAACACTAAGGATGGTGTTTTTGGTTATGGTGGTTTTCTGGAGAGGTAAGTGGTTTGGGCTTTTGAAATATTTGGACGAAGTTAGGGTTTCTAACTAGGGTTTGATTTCTCTCTCTAACTTCTCTCTTCTCTCTTCTCTCTTCTCTCTCTTCTCTCTCTTCTCTCTTCTCTCTTCTCTCTTCTCTCTCTTCTCTCTATTTTCTGAGACTTTTCAAAATGGCAAAAGCTTTCGAAGGCTGAGATGAAGGGTCTTTAAATAGGAAGAGGAGAAGATTCCAGAGCCTCGTTCAAAAACAACGGCTGTGATTAAGTCAAGCTCCTTTGACTGCAATTCAAGGGCTCACAACAGGCGGTGGATTAAACAGGCTATGATTGGCTTAAGGGATTACACGGGGATCCACTCAAAAGACATGCAGGCCATCGATAAGGATAGATCCAAGGGCTGTAAGCGTGCGATGGTTTGTCTCAGTAAAGAAACACAGTTTGGTCCAATCAGAAGACAGCAGGTGTTGGCTTGTGAACGAAGGTAAACGTGCGTCCCAAAATAATTACAAAGCCAACCCTAAAGTCTCTAGCGCTTTCGGTTTCTACCCAGAGTAACTTTAGGCCAATAAACACAACAGTCCATATTTATATAATAACCCCAAGACTTTTTAAATCAAATTTTAATTAAATAAAACTTTGTTTAAAATATGTTTTAAATTCCCAAAAAATTATTAAAAATCAAATTGAGGGATTTAAACACACTCACAACATTAAAACACATAGGGGTGCAATATGATATGCAAGAATTAAATTCTAAGTGTGTGAGTGATGGCTATAGTCTTAGGATCATTACATGATAGATAGAAGAAGAAGCAACCCAATCTCTGAAGCTCTTTGGTTTCTAGGATAGACACTATTTTGTCACAATTTCCAAACTAGATGAGCTCTTACAGTCTAGACTCAAATGAGTCCAAAGTATAAGGGCTTCAGCCACCATCCACTTTCATTATCAATTGAATTTGCTTCGCAAACAGTAGCAATAAGATCTTCAACATTGTTGGTTTCCTTCGACCCTTGTTTTTCTTTAAATGCCTTCTCTTTAAGACGACATTCTCGAGAATAATGGCCCGGTTTGTCACAGAAGAAACATTTTCCCTTCTTTTTCTTATTTGCACCTTGGTTCTTGAATTTGGAATCATTCTTTGCTTTAAATTTTGAGTCTTTAGTAATCTTGGATTTTTGATCCTCAACCATATTAGCTTTTGAATGACCCTCACTTTGTTCATCCTTCTTTTCTCGAATACGAGTATCATCTTCAATACGAAGGTGACGAAGAAGGGATTCCACAGTATAAGTCTTTTCATCATGATTAATTTTCTTCTTAAAGCCATTCCAAGAGGATGGAAGTTTTGAAACAATCACCCCTACTTGAAATTCATCTTGAAGATTAATACCAGCGGCTTTAAGGTCACCAACAATTTGTTGGAGTTCATGGGCTTGTGCAACGACAGATTTATCATTATTCATTCCAAAATTCAAAAGGGTTTAAAATCCGAAACGGCTTGATCTAAACCGTTAGATGAACTCGTAGCGTTTCGTGTAGGGGATGTCCATTCGCTTACGATGGGACGCCTAATCTGAACCGTTAGATCGTAGCTGTTCCAAACAGGCGCGATCCAACGGTTGCTGAGTCACTCCATGAAGAGTTGTGACTGTTGAAGAACAGTCACAGAAATGGCTATAAAAAGAGTTCCAGACCTCTGTTTTGGACACCGAAAATTGCTAGTTTCTCCTCTCTCCGTCCTCTATACTTTGGAAAATTTCTCCCAATCCGGTTGAGACAGAACCAGAACCGCGAGTACACAATGGGTTTTGTAGAACCTGCCTTCAGGATACAATGCAGTATGAACAGTTGTTTGATTCAAACTATGTACTGTTTGATCAAACCCGAGAACACTCTGAATTTGTAACTTGATAATGCCAAAGTATAGAGGACGGAGAGAGGAGAAACTAGCAATTTTCGGTGTCCAAAACAGAGGTCTGGAACTCTTTTTATAGCCATTTCTGTGACTGTTCTTCAACAGTCACAACTCTTCATGGAGTGACTCAGCAACCGTTGGATCGTTCCTGTTTGGAACAGCTACGATCTAACGATTCAGATTAGGCGTCCCATCGTAAGCGAATGGACATCCCCTACACGAAACGCTACGAGTTCATCTAACGGTTTAGATCAAGCCGTTTTGGATTTTAAACCCTTTGATCGGATTGTTTAATCACAACCGTTGATCTATTTTACCTCGTCAAAACTTTAGGCTCCCACGCTCCAAGCGACGATGCGCATGTGCGAAGTGCCAAGTGCGCGTCAAAGCGCGCAATGCGCCCTAAGTCGCCCAATCGCCCTTTCGCGCGCCGCGTGTCGCGCTTACGCGTGTCGCGATTGGTGGTGCTTAAGCACCACCGCGATGCGTAGGATCATAGCCTCTTATTTGACTTGTCAACTAAGAATCTTAGTTGTCCTTTAGTTGATATACCACTACCTTTTGTAGTATTCTTCCAATGTGGGACAATATGGGATTTTGAGCATTCCCCATATCTTTCACACCCATTTGCTCATGTTTCTACTTTCTAAATTAAAACCCAAACTATGTTTAAAATAAAACACAAATAATATAATAAAATATTAACAACTAAAAATTAAACTCAATAAATATTGGAATTAATCCAACATTCTCCCACCAATTTCAATATACACAAGAGAGCAAAGCAAAAAAGACAATAAATAACTTTTGGCATTATCGCTAAAATCTAGTACATAAATGAGAAGTGTCTTTCGGACTTGAACTTCCATATAGTGAAAATAATTCAAAGCTTCATCAAGGTGCTGTGGTGAACGTATCTTGAACCAAGGACCTTTTGAGACTAGCCGGAACTATCACACATACCGATTTCTGAGTTTATAAGTGTTCTTCTAGCATGAACTTTTATGGCCTTGTGCTAATCCTGATTTCACGAGCGCTTTAGGATCGGTCTTGATTTCATAGAAAGCGGCCACACTTTCGACACTCGAATAGGTAAATCAACTTTAGTGATTCTGCGAGTCACACTTATATGATTTATTAAGAAGTGAACTTCATCCTCTAACATGCAGAAAACCAACACTAGGCATATAGGAATGGAACTTTTTGTATAAATTCCTAGTGTTCCATAACTATAATTTAACTTGTTTGTACCACATTGAACTCTATCTATATTTTCAAGATATGAGTTGGGTTCCCATTAAATATAGTTGTGTTATTTAATAGACCTTAGTCCCATTCCTTTTGAGGTGATATATATCATCTCTCTTACAAGACCTTTAGTCAGAGGATCTGCTAAATTCTTGTTCGTTTTAATATAGTCGACTGTAATTACTCCTTCCTTGAGTAATTTTCTTATAATTTGATGTCTTAGACTAATGTGTCTAGATTTTCCGTTGTAAGTTTTGTTCGAAACTTTATAAATTGTGGCTTGGTTATCACAACTTATCATAATAGAAGGTGATGGCTTTTTCCATAAAGGAATATCATACAACACATTTCTAACCCATTCTGCTTCTTTACATGCATCTGCTAGGGCTATAAATTCAGATTGCATTGTTGAATCTGATACACATGTTTGTTTCTTGGATCCCCAAGAGATAGCTGCTCCTCCTAGCGTAAAAATCCAACCAGTAGTTGACTTTGATTTTGATTCAAGATTATTCCAACTTGAATCACTATATCCTTCTAAAACAGATGGATATCCTACATAATGTAAGCCATAATCCAAAGTCCTCTTCAGATATCTAAGCACCCTAGAAATTGCATTCCAGTGCTCTTGTCCTGGATTACTTGTAAATCTACACAATATACTCACTGCATAAGCAATGTTTGGTCTAGTGCAATGCATGGCATACATTAGACTCCCAATAATACTAGCATATTTAAGTTGGTCCATAGCACGCCCAGTATTTTTCATTAATTTGATGCTAGGATCCACAGGTGTAGCAGCTGGCTTAAGTTCAAAATGATTATATCTTTTAAGAACTTTTTCTATATAATGAGATTGAGATAACGCTAAAGAATTATCCTTTCTCACAATTTTGATTCCTAAAATCACATCAGCTTCTCCAAGATCTTTCATATCAAATTTTGATGAAAGAAACCTTTTGGTTTCTTCAACATATTTGAGATTAGACCCAAATATTAACATGTCATCCACATATAAGCATATAATAACACCAACACCATTTTCAAATTTACTATATATACATTTGTCGGCATCATTAACTTTATATCCATGGGATATAACAATATTATTAAACTTCTCATGCCATTGCATAGGAGCTTGTTTAAGGCCATAAAGAGATTTAACCAATTTACACACTTTCTTTTCTTGGCCAGGCAATACAAACCCTTCGGGTTGTTCCATATAAATCTCTTCTTCTAAATCACCATTAAAAAATTCAGTTTTAACATCCATTTGATGAATAACTAAATTGTGAATAGAAGCAAGAGATATTAATATCCTAATGGAAGTGATTCGAGCAACAGGAGCATATGTATCAAAGTAATCAATTCCATATTTTTGCTTATAGCCTTTAGCAACTAGTCTTGCCTTAAATTTATTTATAGAACCATCCGGATTTAATTTTCTTTTAAATATCCATTTGCACCCAATAGGTTTAGACCCGGGGGGAAGATCGGAAATAACCCAAGTTTGATTTGACAAAATTGAGTTCATTTCATCATTTATTGCTTCTTTCCAAAAGACAGCATCCCTAGATGTTACCGCTTCATGAAATGTGGTCGGTTCATCTTCTACATTAAGAACAAATTTAGTTTTGTTCTTAGTCTCATTTAAATCCCCTTCAACTAAATAAATAACAAAGTCAGGCCCAAATGTTTTTTCAGTTCTTTGTCTTTTACTCCTTCGTGGTTCAACGTCATTCGTTGTTTCTGAAGAAGATATAGGTTGTGAATTTTCTTCTAAATTTGAGGAGTCAACAGTCGAATTATTATTTTCTAAACCTTGATTCAAAGTACTAAACTTTGTTAGATGTTCAAAAAATTGCACATCTACCGACTCAATGATTTCTTGAGTTTCAAGGTTTAAAAATCTATAAGTCGTACTGTTACTAGAGTATCCAATAAAAACACATTTGTAAGTCCTATTTCCTAGTTTAGGTCTTTTAGGTTCGGGTTTTCTTACATAAGCAAGACATCCCCAAACTTTAAGACGTCTAAGATTAGGCTTACGATTAAACCATAATTCATATGGTGTAATATCCTTGTTTTTCAATGGAACTCTATTTAAAATATAACATGCGGATAAAACCGCTTCTCCCCACATCGACAAAGGTAAACCATAACTGATTAACATTGAATTTATCATTTCAACTAAAGTCCTATTTTTCCTTTCCGCCGTTCCATTTTGTTGTGGCGTATATGGCGCCGTAACTTGATGGATTATCCCATGAGTATTACAAAATTGTATAAACTCACTCGGGTAATATTCACCACCCCTATCGGATCGTAGGACTTTAATTTTTCGATTTTGTTGAGTTTCAACTTCCGCTTTAAAAATTAGGAATTTCTCGAAAACTTCATCTTTACTTTTAAGTAAATATGTATATGCATACTTAGAGTAATCATCAATGAAAGTTAAGAAATATTTATTTCCACCACGAGTCATATTACTCTTCATATCACATACATCACTATGAATAAGATCAAGCATTTCGGATTTCCTCTCAACAGATTTGAACGACTTTCTAGTTATCTTCGATTGAGCACAAATTTCACATTTAGAAAGGTTATCAAATTTACAATCCGAGATTAAGCCGAGATTAGTCATATTTTTTATACTTCTATAATTCACATGACCTAATCTACTATGCCATAAAGAAATAGACTCAACCATATAAGCAGAACTAATATCATTGATAACATTAATTTTAATCATGCCGTTACAAGAGTACCCTTTGCCAATAAATTGGCCATTCTTAGACAATACAAACTTATCAGACTCATACACTAGTTTGAAACCTCTCTTATTGAGAAGGTCCCCAGACACAAGATTTTTACACATATCAGGTACATGAAGTACATCAATTAGAGTAAGTGTCTTTCCAGAAGTTAGCTTCAATTCCACTGTGCCTTTTCCAACTACATTTGCGCGAAGATTATTTGCCATCTTCACTTCTTTTCCATCAATTTCTTGATATGTTTTGAATGAAGAGCGGTCTTTGCATATGTGGACCGTTGCGCCGGTATCCAGCCACCGTCCACTTTCATTATCAATTGAATTTGCTTCGCAAACAGTAGCAATAAGATCTTCAACATTGTTGGTTTCCTTCGACCCTTGTTTTTCTTTAAATGCCTTCTCTTTAAGATGACATTCTCGAGAATAATGGCCCGGTTTGTCACAGAAGAAACATTTTCCCTTCTTTTTCTTATTTGCACCTTGGTTCTTGAATTTGGAATCATTCTTTGCTTTAAATTTTGAGTCTTTGGTAATCTTGGATTTTTGATCCTCAACCATATTAGCTTTTGAATGACCCTCACTTTGTTCATCCTTCTTTTCTCGAATACGAGTATCATCTTCAATACGAAGGTGACGAAGAAGGGATTCCACAGTATAAGTCTTTTCATCATGATTAATTTTCTTCTTAAATCCATTCCAAGAGGATGGAAGTTTTGAAACAATCACCCCTACTTGAAATTCATCTTGAAGATTAATACCAGCGGCTTTAAGGTCACCAACAATTTGTTGGAGTTCATGGGCTTGTGCAACGACAGATTTATCATTATTCATTCTAAAATTCAAAAGGGTTTAAAATCCGAAACGGCTTGATCTAAACCGTTAGATGAACTCGTAGCGTTTCGTGTAGGGGATGTCCATTCGCTTACGATGGGACGCCTAATCTGAACCGTTAGATCGTAGCTGTTCCAAACAGGCACGATCCAACGGTTGCTGAGTCACTCCATGAAGAGTTGTGACTGTTGAAGAACAGTCACAGAAATGGCTATAAAAAGAGTTCCAGACCTCTGTTTTGGACACCGAAAATTGC
Source organism: Sambucus nigra (assembly GCA_949130495.1). NCBI lineage: Eukaryota > Viridiplantae > Streptophyta > Magnoliopsida > Dipsacales > Adoxaceae > Sambucus > Sambucus nigra. The sequence continues at coordinate 443,344,111 of OX422222.1, read as the reverse complement.
TAGTTTCTCCTCTCTCCGTCCTCTATACTTTGAAAAATTTCTCCCAATCCGGTTGAGACAGAACCAGAACCGCGAGTACATAATGGGTTTTGTAGAACCTGCCTTCAGGATACAATGCAGTATGAACAGTTGTTTGATTCAAACTATGTACTGTTTGATCAAACCCGAGAACACTCTGAATTTGTAACTTGATAATGCCAAAGTATAGAGGACGGAGAGAGGAGAAACTAGAAATTTTCGGTGTCCAAAACAGAGGTCTGGAACTCTTTTTATAGCCATTTCTGTGACTGTTCTTCAACAGTCACAACTCTTCATGGAGTGACTCAGCAACCGTTGGATCGTGCCTGTTTGGAACAGCTACGATCTAACGGTTCAGATTAGGCGTCCCATCGTAAGCGAATGGACATCCCCTACACGAAACGCTACGAGTTCATCTAACGGTTTAGATCAAGCTGTTTCGGATTTTAAACCCTTTGATCGGATCGTTTAATCACAACCGTTGATCTGTTTTACCTCGTCAAAACTTTAGGCTCCCACGCTCCAAGCGACGATGCGCACGTGCGAAGTGCCAAGTGCGCGTCAAAGCGCGCAATGCGCCCTAAGTCGCCCAATCGCCCTTTCGCGCGCCGCGTGTCGCGCTTACGCGTGTCGCGATTGGTGGTGCTTAAGCACCACCGCGATGCGTAGGATCATAGCCTCTTATTTGACTTGTCAACTAAGAATCTTAGTTGTCCTTTAGTTGATATACCACTACCTTTTGTAGTATTCTTCCAATGTGGGACAATATGGGATTTTGAGCATTCCCCATATCTTTCACACCCATTTGCTCATGTTTCTACTTTCTAAATTAAAACCCAAACTATGTTTAAAATAAAACACAAATAATATAATAAAATATTAACAACTAAAAATTAAACTCAATAAATATTGGAATTAATCCAACATTCTCCCACCAATTTCAATATACACAAGAGAGCAAAGCAAAAAAGACAATAAATAACTTTTGGCATTATCGCTAAAATCTAGTACATAAATGAGAAGTGTCTTTCGGACTTGAACTTCCATATACTGAAAATAATTCAAAGCTTCATCAAGGTGCTGTGGTGAACGTATCTTGAACCAAGGACCTTTTGAGACTAGCCGGAACTATCACACATACCGATTTCTGAGTTTATAAGTGTTCTTCTAGCATGCACTTTTATGGCCTTGTGCTAATCCTGATTTCACGAGCGCTTTAGGATCGGTCTTGATTTCATAGAAAGCGGCACACTTTCGACACTCGAATAGGTAAATCAACTTTAGTGATTCTGCGAGTCACACTTATATGATTTATTAAGAAGTGAACTTCATCCTCTAACATGCAGAAAACCAACACTAGGCATATAGGAATGGAACTTTTTGTATAAATTCCTAGTGTTCCATAACTATAATTTAACTTGTTTGTACCACATTGAACTCTATCTATATTTTCAAGATATGAGTTGGGTTCCCATTAAATATAGTTGTGTTATTTAATAGACCTTAGTCCCATTCCTTTTGAGGTGATATATATCATCTCTCTTACAAGACCTTTAGTCAGAGGATCTGCTAAATTCTTGTTCGTTTTAATATAGTCGACTGTAATTACTCCTTCCTTGAGTAATTTTCTTATAATTTGATGTCTTAGACTAATGTGTCTAGATTTTCCGTTGTAAGTTTTGTTCGAAACTTTATAAATTGTGGCTTGGTTATCACAACTTATCATAATAGAAGGTGATGGCTTTTCCATAAAGGAATATCATACAACACATTTCTAACCCATTCTGCTTCTTTACATGCATCTGCTAGGTCTATAAATTCAGATTGCATTGTTGAATCTGATACACATGTTTGTTTCTTGGATCCCCAAGAGATAGCTGCTCCTCCTAGCGTAAAAATCCAACCAGTAGTTGACTTTGATTTTGATTCAAGATTATTCCAACTTGAATCACTATATCCTTCTAAAACAGATGGATATCCTACATAATGTAAGCCATAATCCAAAGTCCTCTTCAGATATCTAAGCACCCTAGAAATTGCATTCCAGTGCTCTTGTCCTGGATTTCTTGTAAATCTACACAATATACTCACTGCATAAGCAATGTTTGGTCTAGTGCAATGCATGGCATACATTAGACTCCCAATAATACTAGCATATTTAAGTTGGTCCATAGCACGCCCAGTATTTTTCATTAATTTGATGCTAGGATCCACAGGTGTAGCAGCTGGCTTAAGTTCAAAATGATTATATCTTTTAAGAACTTTTTCTATATAATGAGATTGAGATAACGCTAAAGAATTATCTTTTCTCACAATTTTGATTCCTAAAATCACATCAGCTTCTCCAAGATCTTTCATATCAAATTTTGATGAAAGAAACCTTTTGGTTTCTTCAACATATTTGAGATTAGACCCAAATATTAACATGTCATCCACATATAAGCATATAATAACACCAACACCATTTTCAAATTTACTATATATACATTTGTCGGCATCATTAACTTTATATCCATGGGATATAACAATATTATTAAACTTCTCATGCCATTGCATAGGAGCTTGTTTAAGGCCATAAAGAGATTTAACCAATTTACACACTTTCTTTTCTTGGCCAGGCAATACAAACCCTTCGGGTTGTTCCATATAAATCTCTTCTTCTAAATCACCATTAAAAAATGCAGTTTTAACATCCATTTGATGAATAACTAAATTGTGAATAGAAGCAAGAGATATTAATATCCTAATGGAAGTGATTCGAGCAACAGGAGCATATGTATCAAAGTAATCAATTCCATATTTTTGCTTATAGCCTTTAGCAACTAGTCTTGCCTTAAATTTATTTATAGAACCATCCGGATTTAATTTTCTTTTAAATATCCATTTGCACCCAATAGGTTTAGACCCGGGGGGAAGATCGGAAATAACCCAAGTTTGATTTGACAAAATTGAGTTCATTTCATCATTTATTGCTTCTTTCCAAAATACAGCATCCCTAGATGTTACCGCTTCATGAAATGTGGTCGGTTCATCTTCTACATTAAGAACAAATTTAGTTTTGTTCTTAGTCTCATTTAAATCCCCTTCAACTAAATAAATAACAAAGTCAGGCCCAAATGTTTTTTCAGTTCTTTGTCTTTTACTCCTTCGTGGTTCAACGTCATTCGTTGTTTCTGAAGAAGATATAGGTTGTGAATTTTCTTCTAAATTTGAGGAGTCAACAGTCGAATTATTATTTTCTAAACCTTGATTCAAAGTACTAAACTTTGTTAGATGTTCAAAAAATTGCACATCTACCGACTCAATGATTTCTTGAGTTTCAAGGTTTAAAAATCTATAAGTCGTACTGTTACTAGAGTATCCAATAAAAACACATTTGTAAGTCCTATTTCCTAGTTTAGGTCTTTTAGGTTCGGGTTTTCTTACATAAGCAAGACATCCCCAAACTTTAAGACGTCTAAGATTAGGCTTACGATTAAACCATAATTCATATGGTGTAATATCCTTGTTTTTCAATGGAACTCTATTTAAAATATAACATGCGGATAAAACCGCTTCTCCCCACATCGACAAAGGTAAACCATAACTGATTAACATTGAATTTATCATTTCAACTAAAGTCCTATTTTTCCTTTCCGCCGTTCCATTTTGTTGTGGCGTATATGGCGCCGTAACTTAATGGATTATCCCATGAGTATTACAAAATTGTATAAACTCACTCGGGTAATATTCACCACCCCTATCGGATCGTAGGACTTTAATTTTTCGATTTTGTTGAGTTTCAACTTCCGCTTTAAAAATTAGGAATTTCTCGAAAACTTCATCTTTACTTTTAAGTAAATATGTATATGCATACTTAGAGTAATCATCAATGAAAGTTAAGAAATATTTATTTCCACCACGAGTCATATTACTCTTCATATCACATACATCACTATGAATAAGATCAAGCATTTCGGATTTCCTCTCAACAGATTTGAACGACTTTCTAGTTATCTTCGATTGAGCACAAATTTCACATTTAGAAAGGTTATCAAATTTACAATCCAAGATTAAGCCGAGATTTGTCATATTTTTTATACTTCTATAATTCACATGACCTAATCTACTATGCCATAAAGAAATAGACTCAACCATATAAGCAGAACTAATATCATTGATAACATTAATTTTAATCATGCCGTTACAAGAGTACCCTTGGCCAATAAATTGGCCATTCTTAGACAATACAAACTTATCAGACTCATACACTAGTTTAAAACCTCTCTTATTGAGAAGGTCCCCAGACACAAGATTTTTACACATATCAGGTACATGAAGTACATCAATTATAGTAAGTGTCTTTCCAGAAGTTAGCTTCAATTCCACTGTGCCTTTTCCAACTACATTTGCGCGAAGATTATTTGCCATCTTCACTTCTTTTCCATCAATTTCTTGATATGTTTTGAATGAAGAGCGGTCTTTGCATATGTGGACCGTTGCGCCGGTATCCAGCCACCATCCACTTTCATTATCAATTGAATTTGCTTCGCAAACAGTAGCAATAAGATCTTCAACATTGTTGGTTTCCTTCGACCCTTGTTTTTCTTTAAATGCCTTCTCTTTAAGACGACATTCTCGAGAATAATGGCCCGGTTTGTCACAGAAGAAACATTTTCCCTTCTTTTTCTTATTTGCACCTTGGTTCTTGAATTTGGAATCATTCTTTGCTTTAAATTTTGAGTCTTTGGTAATCTTGGATTTTTGATCCTCAACCATATTAGCTTTTGAATGACCCTCACTTTGTTCATCCTTCTTTTCTCGAATACGAGTATCATCTTCAATACGAAGAAGGGATTCCACAGTATAAGTCTTTTCATCATGATTAATTTTCTTCTTAAAGCCATTCCAGGAGGATGGAAGTTTTGAAACAATCACCCCTACTTGAAATTCATCTTGAAGATTAATACCAGCGGCTTTAAGGTCACCTACAATTTGTTGGAGTTCATGGGCTTGTGCAACGACAGATTTATCATTATTCATTCTAAAATTCAAAAGGGTTTAAAATCCGAAACGGCTTGATCTAAACCGTTATATGAACTCGTAGCGTTTCGTGTAGGGGGTGTCCATTCGCTTACGATGGGACGCCTAATCTGAACCGTTAGATCGTAGCTGTTCCAAACAGGCACGATCCAACGGTTGCTGAGTCACTCCATGAAGAGTTGTGACTGTTGAAGAACAGTCACAGAAATGGCTATAAAAAGAGTTCCAGACCTCTGTTTTGGACACCGAAAATTGCTAGTTTCTCCTCTCTCCGTCCTCTATACTTTGGAAAATTTCTCCCAATCCGGTTGAGACAGAACCAGAACCGCGAGTACACAATGGGTTTTGTAGAACCTGCCTTCAGGATACAATGCAGTATGAACAGTTGTTTGATTCAAACTATGTACTGTTTGATCAAACCCAAGAACACTCTGAATTTGTAACTTGATAATGCCAAAGTATAGAGGACGGAGAGAGGAGAAACTAGCAATTTTCGGTGTCTAAAACAGAGGTCTGGAACTCTTTTTATAGCCATTTCTGTGACTGTTCTTCAACAGTCACAACTCTTCATGGAGTGACTCAGCAACCGTTGGATCGTGCCTGTTTGGAACAGCTACGGTCAAACGGTTCAGATTAGGTGTCCCATCGTAAGCGAATGGACATCCCCTACACGAAACGCTACGAGTTCATCTAACAGTTTAGATCAAGCCGTTTCGGATTTTAAACCCTTTGATCGGATCGTTTAATCACAACCGTTGATCTGTTTTACCTCGTCAAAACTTTAGGTTCCCACGCTCCAAGCGACGATGCGCACGTGCGAAGTGCCAAGTGCGCGTCAAAGCGCGCAATGCGCCCTAAGTCGCCCAATCGCCCTTTCGCGCGCCGCGTGTCGCGCTTACGCGTGTCGCGATTGGTGGTGCTTAAGCACCATCGCGATGCGTAGGATCATAGCCTCTTATTTGACTTGTCAACTAAGAATCTTAGTTGTCCTTTAGTTGATATACCACTACCTTTTGTAGTATTCTTCCAATGTGGGACGATATGGGATTTTGAGCATTCCCCATATCTTTCACACCCATTTGCTCATGTTTCTACTTTCTAAATTAAAACCCAAACTATGTTTAAAATAAAACACAAATAATATAATAAAATATTAACAACTAAAAATTAAACTCAATAAATATTGGAATTAATCCAACATTCTCCCACCAATTTCAATTTACACAAGAGAGCAAAGCAAAAAAGACAATAAATAACTTTTGGCATTATCGCTAAAATCTAGTGCATAAATGAGAAGTGTCTTTCGGACTTGAACTTCCATATAGTGAAAATAATTCAAAGCTTCATCAAGGTGCTGTGGTGAACGTATCTTGAACCAAGGACCTTTTGAGGCTAGCCGGAACTATCACACATACCGATTTCTGAGTTTATAAGTGTTCTTCTAGCATGCACTTTTATGGCCTTGTGCTAATCCTGATTTCACGAGCGCTTTAGGATCGGTCTTGATTTCATAGAAAGCGGACACACTTTCGACACTCGAATAGGTAAATCAACTTTAGTGATTCTGCGAGTCACACTTATATGATTTATTAAGAAGTGAACTTCATCCTCTAACATGCAGAAAACCAACACTAGGCATATAGGAATGGAACTTTTTGTATAAATTCCTAGTGTTCCATAACTATAATTTAACTTGTTTGTACCACATTGAACTCTATCTATATTTTCAAGATATGAGTTGGGTTCCCATTAAATATAGTTGTGTTATTTAATAGACCTTAGTCCCATTCCTTTTGAGGTGATATATATCATCTCTCTTACAAGACCTTTAGTCAGAGGATCTGCTAAATTCTTGTTCGTTTTAATATAGTCGACTGTAATTACTCCTTCCTTGAGTAATTTTCTTATAATTTGATGTCTTAGACTAATGTGTCTAGATTTTCCGTTGTAAGTTTTGTTCGAAACTTTATAAATTGTGGCTTGGTTATCACAACTTATCATAATAGAAGGTGATGGCTTTTTCCATAAAGGAATATCATACAACACATTTCTAACCCATTCTGCTTCTTTACATGCATCTGCTAGGGCTATAAATTCAGATTGCATTGTTGAATCTGATACACATGTTTGTTTCTTGGATCCCCAAGAGATAGATGCTCCTCCTAGCGTAAAAATCCAACCAGTAGTTGACTTTGATTTTGATTCAAGATTATTCCAACTTGAATCACTATATCCTTCTAAAACAGATGGATATCCTACATAATGTAAGCCATAATCCAAAGTCCTCTTCAGATATCTAAGCACCCTAGAAATTGCATTCCAGTGCTCTTGTCCTGGATTACTTGTAAATCTACACAATATACTCACTGCATAAGCAATGTTTGGTCTAGTGCAATGCATGGCATACATTAGACTCCCAATAATACTAGCATATTTAAGTTGGTCCATAGCACGCCCAGTATTTTTCATTAATTTGATGCTAGGATCCACAGGTGTAGCAGCTGGCTTAAGTTCAAAATGATTATATCTTTTAAGAACTTTTTCTATATAATGATATTGAGATAACGCTAAAGAATTATCCTTTCTCACAATTTTGATTCCTAAAATCACATCAGCTTCTCCAAGATCTTTCATATCAAATTTTGATGAAAGAAACCTTTTGGTTTCTTCAACATTTTTGAGATTAGACCCAAATATTAACATGTCATCCACATATAAGCATATAATAACACCAACACCATTTTCAAATTTACTATATATACATTTGTCGGCATCATTAACTTTATATCCATGGGATATAACAATATTATTAAACTTCTCATGCCATTGCATAGGAGCTTGTTTAAGGCCATAAAGAGATTTAACCAATTTACACACTTTCTTTTCTTGGCCAGGCAATACAAACCCTTCGGGTTGTTCCATATAAATCTCTTCTTCTAAATCACCATTAAAAAATGCAGTTTTAACATCCATTTGATGAATAACTAAATTGTGAATAGAAGCAAGAGATATTAATATCCTAATGGAAGTGATTCGAGCAACAGGAGCATATGTATCAAAGTAATCAATTCCATATTTTTGCTTATAGCCTTTAGCAACTAGTCTTGCCTTAAATTTATTTATAGAACCATCCGGATTTAATTTTCTTTTAAATATCCATTTGCACCCAATAGGTTTAGACCCGGGGGGAAGATCGGAAATAACCCAAGTTTGATTTGACAAAATTGAGTTCATTTCATCATTTATTGCTTCTTTCCAAAAGACAGCATCCCTAGATGTTACCGCTTCATGAAATGTGGTCGGTTCATCTTCTACATTAAGAACAAATTTAGTTTTGTTCTTAGTCTCATTTAAATCCCCTTCAACTAAATAAATAACAAAGTCAGGCCCAAATGTTTTTTCAGTTCTTTGTCTTTTACTCCTTCGTGGTTCAACGTCATTCGTTGTTTCTGAAGAAGATATAGGTTGTGAATTTTCTTCTAAATTTGAGGAGTCAACAGTCGAATTATTATTTTCTAAACCTTGATTCAAAGTACTAAACTTTGTTAGATGTTCAAAAAATTGCACATCTACCGACTCAATGATTTCTTGAGTTTCAAGGTTTAAAAATCTATAAGTCGTACTGTTACTAGAGTATCCAATAAAAACACATTTGTAAGTCCTATTTCCTAGTTTAGGTCTTTTAGGTTCGGGTTTTCTTACATAAGCAAGACATCCCCAAACTTTAAGACGTCTAAGATTAGGCTTACGATTAAACCATAATTCATATGGTGTAATATCCTTGTTTTTCAATGGAACTCTATTTAAAATATAACATGCGGATAAAACCGCTTCTCCCCACATCGACAAAGGTAAACCATAACTGATTAACATTGAATTTATCATTTCAACTAAAGTCCTATTTTTCCTTTCCGCCGTTCCATTTTGTTGTGGCGTATATGGCGCCGTAACTTGATGGATTATCCCATGAGTATTACAAAATTGTATAAACTCACTCGGGTAATATTCACCACCCCTATCGGATCGTAGGACTTTAATTTTTCGATTTTGTTGAGTTTTAACTTCCGCTTTAAAAATTAGGAATTTCTCGAAAACTTCATCTTTACTTTTAAGTAAATATGTATATGCATACTTAGAGTAATCATCAATGAAAGTTAAGAAATATTTATTTCCACCACGAGTCATATTACTCTTCATATCACATACATCACTATGAATAAGATCAAGCATTTCGGATTTCTTCACAACAGATTTGAACGACTTTCTAGTTATCTTCGATTGAGCACAAATTTCACATTTAGAAAGGTTATCAAATTTACAATCCGAGATTAAGCCGAGATTAGTCATATTTTTTATACTTCTATAATTCACATGACCTAATCTACTATGCCATAAAGAAATAGACTCAACCATATAAGCAGAACTAATATCATTGATAACATTAATTTTAATCATGCCGTTACAAGAGTACCCTTTGCCAATAAATTGGCCATTCTTAGACAATACAAACTTATCAGACTCATACACTAGTTTGAAACCTCTCTTATTGAGAAGGTCCCCAGACACAAGATTTTTACACATATCAGGTACATGAAGTACATCAATTAGAGTAAGTGTCTTTCCAGAAGTTAGCTTCAATTCCACTGTGCCTTTTCCAACTACATTTGCGCGAAGATTATTTGCCATCTTCACTTCTTTTCCATCAATTTCTTGATATGTTTTGAATGAAGAGCGGTCTTTGCATATGTGGACCGTTGCGCCGGTATCCAGCCACCATCCACTTTCATTATCAATTGAATTTGCTTCGCAAACAGTAGCAATAAGATTTTCAACATTGTTGGTTTCCTTCGACCCTTGTTTTTCTTTAAATGCCTTCTCTTTAAGACGACATTCTCGAGAATAATGGCCCGGTTTGTCACAGAAGAAACATTTTCCCTTCTTTTTCTTATTTGCACCTTGGTTCTTGAATTTGTAATCATTCTTTGCTTTAAATTTTGAGTCTTTGGTAATCTTGGATTTTTGATCCTCAGCCATATTAGCTTTTGAATGACCCTCACTTTGTTCATCCTTCTTTTCTCGAATACGAGTATCATCTTCAATACGAAGAAGGGATTCCACAGTATAAGTCTTTTCATCATGATTAATTTTCTTCTTAAAGCCATTCCAAGAGGATGGAAGTTTTGAAACAATCACCCCTACTTGAAATTCATCTTGAAGATTAATACCAGCGGCTTTAAGGTCACCAATAATTTGTTGGAGTTCATGGGCTTGTGCAACGACAGATTTATCATTATTCATTCTAAAATTCAAAAGGGTTTAAAATCCGAAACGGCTTGATCTAAACCGTTAGATGAACTCGTAGCGTTTCGTGTAGGGGATGTCCATTCGCTTACGATGGGACGCCTAATCTGAACCGTTAGATCGTAGCTGTTCCAAACAGGCACGATCCAACGGTTGCTGAGTCACTCCATGAAGAGTTGTGACTGTTGAAGAACAGTCACAGAAATGGCTATAAAAAGAGTTCCAGACCTCTATTTTGGACACCGAAAATTGCTAGTTTCTCCTCTCTCCGTCCTCTATACTTTGGAAAATTTCTCCCAATCCGGTTGAGACAGAACCAGAACCGCGAGTACACAATGGGTTTTGTAGAACCTGCCTTCAGGATACAATGCAGTATGAACAGTTGTTTGATTTAAACTATGTACTGTTTGATCAAACCCGAGAACACTCTGGATTTGTAACTTGATAATGCCAAAGTATAGAGGACGGAGAGAGGAGAAACTAGCAATTTTCGGTGTCCAAAACAGAGGTCTGGAACTCTTTTTATAGCCATTTCTGTGACTGTTCTTCAACAGTCACAACTCTTCATGGAGTGACTCAGCAACCGTTGGATCGTGCCTGTTTGGAACAGCTACGATCTAACGGTTCAGATTAGGCGTCCCATCGTAAGCGAATGGACATCCCCTACACGAAACGCTACGAGTTCATCTAACGGTTTAGATCAAGCCGTTTCGGATTTTAAACCCTTTGATCGGATCGTTTAATCACAACCGTTGATCTGTTTTACCTCGTCAAAACTTTAGGCTCCCACGCTCCAAGCGACGATGCGCACGTGCGAAGTGCCAAGTGCGCGTCAAAGCGCGCAATGCGCCCTAAGTCGCCCAATCGCCCTTTCGCGCGCCGCGTGTCGCGCTTACGCGTGTCGTGATTGGTGGTGCTTAAGCACCACCGCGATGCGTAGGATCATAGCCTCTTATTTGACTTGTCAACTAAGAATCTTAGTTGTCCTTTAGTTGATATACCACTACCTTTTGTAGTATTCTTTCAATGTGGGACAATATGGGATTTTGAGCATTCCCCATATCTTTCACACCCATTTGCTCATGTTTCTACTTTCTAAATTAAAACCCAAACTATGTTTAAAATAAAACACAAATAATATAATAAAATATTAACAACTAAAAATTAAACTCAATAAATATTGGAATTAATCCAACATTCTCCCACCAATTTCAATATACACAAGAGAGCAAAGCAAAAAAGACAATAAATAACTTTTGGCATTATCGCTAAAATCTAGTACATAAATGAGGAGTGTCTTTCGGACTTGAACTTCCATATAGTGAAAATAATTCAAAGCTTCATCAAGGTGCTGTGGTGAACGTATCTTGAACCAAGGACCTTTTGAGACTAGCCGGAACTATCACACATACCGATTTCTGAGTTTATAAGTGTTCTTCTAGCATGCACTTTTATGGCCTTGTGCTAATCCTGATTTCACGAGCGCTTTAGGATCGGTCTTGATTTCATAGAAAGCGGCCACACTTTCGACACTCGAATAGGTAAATCAACTTTAGTGATTCTGCGAGTCACACTTATATGATTTATTAAGAAGTGAACTTCATCCTCTAACATGCAGAAAACCAACACTAGGCATATAGGAATGGAACTTTTTGTATAAATTCCTAGTGTTCCATAACTATAATTTAACTTGTTTGTACCACATTGAACTCTATCTATATTTTCAAGATATGAGTTGGGTTCCCATTAAATATAGTTGTGTTATTTAATAGACCTTAGTCCCATTCCTTTTGAGGTGATATATATCATCTCTCTTACAAGACCTTTAGTCAGAGGATCTGCTAAATTCTTGTTCGTTTTAATATAGTCGACTGTAATTACTCCTTCCTTGAGTAATTTTCTTATAATTTGATGTCTTAGACTAATGTGTCTAGATTTTCCGTTGTAAGTTTTGTTCGAAACTTTATAAATTGTGGCTTGGTTATCACAACTTATCATAATAGAAGGTGATGGCTTTTTCCATAAAGGAATATCATACAACACATTTCTAACCCATTCTGCTTCTTTACATGCATCTGCTAGGGCTATAAATTCAGATTGCATTGTTGAATCTGATACACATGTTTGTTTCTTGGATCCCCAAGAGATAGATGCTCCTCCTAGCGTAAAAATCCAACCAGTAGTTGACTTTGATTTTGATTCAAGATTATTCCAACTTGAATCACTATATCCTTCTAAAACAGATGGATATCCTACATAATGTAAGCCATAATCCAAAGTCCTCTTCAGATATCTAAGCACCCTAGAAATTGCATTCCAGTGCTCTTGTCCTGGATTACTTGTAAATCTACACAATATACTCACTGCATAAGCAATGTTTGGTCTAGTGCAATGCATGGCATACATTAGACTCCCAATAATACTAGCATATTTAAGTTGGTCCATAGCACGCCCAGTATTTTTCATTAATTTGATGCTAGGATCCACAGGTGTAGCAGCTGGCTTAAGTTCAAAATGATTATATCTTTTAAGAACTTTTTCTATATAATGAGATTGAGATAACGCTAAAGAATTATCCTTTCTCACAATTTTGATTCCTAAAATCACATCAGCTTCTCCAAGATCTTTCATATCAAATTTTGATGAAAGAAACCTTTTGGTTTCTTCAACATATTTGAGATTAGACCCAAATATTAACATGTCATCCACATATAAGCATATAATAACACCAACACCATTTTCAAATTTACTATATATACATTTGTCGGCATCATTAACTTTATATCCATGGGATATAACAATATTATTAAACTTCTCATGCCATTGCATAGGAGCTTGTTTAAGGCCATAAAGAGATTTAACCAATTTACACACTTTCTTTTCTTGGCCAGGCAATACAAACCCTTCGGGTTGTTCCATATAAATCTCTTCTTCTAAATCACCATTAAAAAATGCAGTTTTAACATCCATTTGATGAATAACTAAATTGTGAATAGAAGCAAGAGATATTAATATCCTAATGGAAGTGATTCGAGCAACAGGAGCATATGTATCAAAGTAATCAATTCCATATTTTTGCTTATAGCCTTTAGCAACTAGTCTTGCCTTAAATTTATTTATAGAACCATCCGGATTTAATTTTCTTTTAAATATCCATTTGCACCCAATAGGTTTAGACCCGGGGGGAAGATCGGAAATAACCCAAGTTTGATTTGACAAAATTGAGTTCATTTCATCATTTATTGCTTCTTTCCAAAAGACAGCATCCCTAGATGTTACCGCTTCATGAAATGTGGTCGGTTCATCTTCTACATTAAGAACAAATTTAGTTTTGTTCTTAGTCTCATTTAAATCCCCTTCAACTAAATAAATAACAAAGTCAGGCCCAAATGTTTTTTCAGTTCTTTGTCTTTTACTCCTTCGTGGTTCAACGTCATTCGTTGTTTCTGAAGAAGATATAGGTTGTGAATTTTCTTCTAAATTTGAGGAGTCAACAGTCGAATTATTATTTTCTAAACCTTGATTCAAAGTACTAAACTTTGTTAGATGTTCAAAAAATTGCACATCTACCGACTCAATGATTTCTTGAGTTTCAAGGTTTAAAAATCTATAAGTCGTACTGTTACTAGAGTATCCAATAAAAACACATTTGTAAGTCCTATTTCCTAGTTTAGGTCTTTTAGGTTCGGGTTTTCTTACATAAGCAAGACATCCCCAAACTTTAAGACGTCTAAGATTAGGCTTACGATTAAACCATAATTCATATGGTGTAATATCCTTGTTTTTCAATGGAACTCTATTTAAAATATAACATGCGGATAAAACCGCTTCTCCCCACATCGACAAAGGTAAACCAGAACTGATTAACATTGAATTTATCATTTCAACTAAAGTCCTATTTTTCCTTTCCGCCGTTCCATTTTGTTGTGGCGTATATGGCGCCGTAACTTGATGGATTATCCCATGAGTATTACAAAATTGTATAAACTCACTCGGGTAATATTCACCACCCCTATCGGATCGTAGGACTTTAATTTTTCGATTTTGTTGAGTTTCAACTTCCGCTTTAAAAATTAGGAATTTCTCGAAAACTTCATCTTTACTTTTAAGTAAATATGTATATGCATACTTAGAGTAATCATCAATGAAAGTTAAGAAATATTTATTTCCACCACGAGTCATATTACTCTTCATATCACATACATCACTATGAATAAGATCAAGCATTTCGGATTTCCTCTCAACAGATTTGAACGACTTTCTAGTTATCTTCGATTGAGCACAAATTTCACATTTAGAAAGGTTATCAAATTTACAATCCGAGATTAAGCCGAGATTAGTCATATTTTTTATACTTCTATAATTCACATGACCTAATCTACTATGCCATAAAGAAATAGACTCAACCATATAAGCAGAACTAATATCATTGATAACATTAATTTTAATCATGCCGTTACAAGAGTACCCTTTGCCAATAAATTGGCCATTCTTAGACAATACAAACTTATCAGACTCATACACTAGTTTGAAACCTCTCTTATTGAGAAGGTCCCCCGACACAAGATTTTTACACATATCAGTAACATGAAGTACATCAATTATAGTAAGTGTCTTTCCAGAAGTTAGCTTCAATTCCACTGTGCCTTTTCCAACTACATTTGCGCGAAGATTATTTGCCATCTTCACTTCTTTTCCATCAATTTCTTGATATGTTTTGAATGAAGAGCGGTCTTTGCATATGTGGACCGTTGCGCCGGTATCCAGCCACCATCCACTTTCATTATCAATTGAATTTTCTTCGCAAACAGTAGCAATAAGATCTTCAACATTGTTGGTTTCCTTCGACCCTTGTTTTTCTTTAAATGCCTTCTCTTGAAGACGACATTCTTGAGAATAATGGCCCGGTTTGTCACAGAAGAAACATTTTCCCTTCTTTTTCTTATTTGCACCTTGGTTCTTGAATTTGGAATCATTCTTTGCTTTAAATTTTGAGTCTTTGGTAATCTTGGATTTTTGATCCTCAACCATATTAGCTTTTGAATGACCCTCACTTTGTTCATCCTTCTTTTCTCGCATACGAGTATCATCTTCAATACGAAGGTGACGAAGAAGGGATTCCACAGTATAAGTCTTTTCATCATGATTAATTTTCTTCTTAAAGCCATTCCAAGAGGATGGAAGTTTTGAAACAATCACCCCTACTTGAAATTCATCTTGAAGATTAATACCAGCGGCTTTAAGGTCACCAACAATTTGTTGGAGTTCATGGGATTGTGCAACGACAGATTTATCATTATTCATTCTAAAATTCAAAAGGGTTTAAAATCCGAAACGGCTTGATCTAAACCGTTAGATGAACTCGTAGCGTTTCGTGTAGGGGATGTCCATTCGCTTACGATGGGACGCCTAATCTGAACCGTTAGATCGTAGTTGTTCCAAACAGGCACGATCCAACGGTTGCTGAGTCACTCCATGAAGAGTTGTGATTGTTGAAGAACAGTCACAGAAATGGCTATAAAAAGAGTTCCAGACCTCTGTTTTGGACACCGAAAATTGCTAGTTTCTCCTCTCTCCGTCCTCTATACTTTGGAAAATTTCTCCCAATCCGGTTGAGACAGAACCAGAACCGCGAGTACACAATGGGTTTTGTAGAACCTGCCTTCAGGATACAATGCAGTATGAACAGTTGTTTGATTCAAACTATGTACTGTTTGATCAAACCCGAGAACACTCTGAATTTGTAACTTGATAATGCCAAAGTATAGAGGACGGAGAGAGGAGAAACTAGCAATTTTCGGTGTCCAAAACAGAGGTCTGGAACTCTTTTTATAGCCATTTCTGTGACTGTTCTTCAACAGTCACAACTCTTCATGGAGTGACTCAGCAACCGTTGGATCGTGCCTGTTTGGAACAGCTACGATCTAACGGTTCAGATTAGGCGTCCCATCGTAAGCGAATGGACATCCCCTACACGAAACGCTACGAGTTCATCTAACGGTTTAGATCAAGCCGTTTCGGATTTTAAACCCTTTGATCGGATCGTTTAATCACAATCGTTGATCTGTTTTACCTCGTCAAAACTTTAGGCTCCCATGCTCCAAGCGACGATGTGCACGTGCGAAGTGCCAAGTGCGCGTCAAAGCGCGCAATGCGCCCTAAGTCGCCCAATCGCCCTTTCGCGCGCCGCGTGTCGCGATTGGTGGTGCTTAAGCACCACCGCGATGCGTAGGATCATAGCCTCTTATTTGACTTGTCAACTAAGAATCTTAGTTGTCCTTTAGTTGATATACCACTACCTTTTGTAGTATTCTTCCAATGTGGGACAATATGGGATTTTGAGCATTCCCCATATCTTTCACACCCATTTGCTCATGTTTCTACTTTCTAAATTAAAACCCAAACTATGTTTAAAATAAAACACAAATAATATAATAAAATATTAACAACTAAAAATTAAACTCAATAAATATTGGAATTAATCCAACATTCTCCCACCAATTTCAATATACACAAGAGAGCAAAGCAAAAAAGACAATAAATAACTTTTGGCATTATCGCTAAAATCTAGTACATAAATGAGAAGTGTCTTTCGGACTTGAACTTCCATATAGTGAAAATAATTCAAAGCTTCATCAAGGTGCTGTGGTGAACGTATCTTGAACCAAGGACCTTTTGAGACTAGCCGGAACTATCACACATACCGATTTATGAGTTTATAAGTGTTCTTCTAGCATGCACTTTTATGGCCTTGTGCTAATCCTGATTTCACGAGCGCTTTAGGATCGGTCTTGATTTCATAGAAAGCGGCCACACTTTCGACACTCGAATAGGTAAATCAACTTTAGTGATTCTGCGAGTCACACTTATATGATTTATTAAGAAGTGAACTTCATCCTCTAACATGCAGAAAACCAACACTAGGCATATAGGAATGGAACTTTTTGTATAAATTCCTAGTGTTCCATAACTATAATTTAACTTGTTTGTACCACATTGAACTCTATCTATATTTTCAAGATATGAGTTGGGTTCCCATTAAATATAGTTGTGTTATTTAATAGACCTTAGTCCCATTCCTTTTGAGGTGATATATATCATCTCTCTTACAAGACCTTTAGTCAGAGGATCTGCTAAATTCTTGTTCGTTTTAATATAGTCGACTGTAATTACTCCTTCCTTGAGTAATTTTCTTATAATTTGATGTCTTAGACTAATGTGTCTAGATTTTCCGTTGTAAGTTTTGTTCGAAACTTTATAAATTGTGGCTTGGTTATCACAACTTATCATAATAGAAGGTGATGGCTTTTTCCATAAAGGAATATCATACAACACATTTCTAAGCCATTCTGCTTCTTTACATGCATCTGCTAGGGCTATAAATTCAGATTGCATTGTTGAATCTGATACACATGTTTGTTTCTTGGATCCCCAAGAGATAGCTGCTCCTCCTAGCGTAAAAATCCAACCAGTAGTTGACTTTGATTTTGATTCAAGATTATTCCAACTTGAATCACTATATCCTTCTAAAACAGATGGATATCCTACATAATGTAAGCCATAATCCAAAGTCCTCTTCAGATATCTAAGCACCCTAGAAATTGCATTCCAGTGCTCTTGTCCTGGATTACTTGTAAATCTACACAATATACTCACTGCATAAGCAATGTTTGGTCTAGTGCAATGCATGGCATACATTAGACTCCCAATAATACTAGCATATTTAAGTTGGTCCATAGCACGCCCAGTATTTTTCATTAATTTGATGCTAGGATCCACAGGTGTAGCAGCTGGCTTAAGTTCAAAATGATTATATCTTTTAAGAACTTTTTCTATATAATGAGATTGAGATAACGCTAAAGAATTATCCTTTCTCACAATTTTGATTCCTAAAATCACATCAGCTTCTCCAAGATCTTTCATATCAAATTTTGATGAAAGAAACCTTTTGGTTTCTTCAACATATTTGAGATTAGACCCAAATATTAACATGTCATCCACATATAAGCATATAATAACACCAACACCATTTTCAAATTTACTATATATACATTTGTCGGCATCATTAACTTTATATCCATGGGATATAACAATATTATTAAACTTCTCATGTCATTGCATAGGAGCTTGTTTAAGGCTATAAAGAGATTTAACCAATTTACACACTTTCTTTTCTTGGCCAGGCAATACAAACCCTTCGGGTTGTTCCATATAAATCTCTTCTTCTAAATCACCATTAAAAAATGCAGTTTTAACATCCATTTGATGAATAACTAAATTGTGAATAGAAGCAAGAGATATTAATATCCTAATGGAAGTGATTCGAGCAACAGGAGCATATGTATCAAAGTAATCAATTCCATATTTTTGCTTATAGCCTTTAGCAACTAGTCTTGCCTTAAATTTATTTATAGAACCATCCGGATTTAATTTTCTTTTAAATATCCATTTGCACCCAATAGGTTTAGACCCGGGGGGAAGATCGGAAATAACCCAAGTTTGATTTGACAAAATTGAGTTCATTTCATCATTTATTGCTTCTTTCCAAAAGACAGCATCCCTAGATGTTACCGCTTCATGAAATGTGGTCGGTTCATCTTCTACATTAACAACAAATTTAGTTTTGTTCTTAGTCTCATTTAAATCCCCTTCAACTAAATAAATAACAAAGTCAGGCCCAAATGTTTTTTCAGTTCTTTGTCTTTTACTCCTTCGTGGTTCAACGTCATTCGTTGTTTCTGAAGAAGATATAGGTTGTGAATTTTCTTCTAAATTTGAGGAGTCAACAGTCGAATTATTATTTTCTAAACCTTGATTCAAAGTACTAAACTTTGTTAGATGTTCAAAAAATTGCACATCTACCGACTCAATGATTTCTTGAGTTTCAAGGTTTAAAAATCTATAAGTCGTACTGTTACTAGAGTATCCAATAAAAACACATTTGTAAGTCCTATTTCCTAGTTTAGGTCTTTTAGGTTCGGGTTTTCTTACATAAGCAAGACATCCCCAAACTTTAAGACGTCTAAGATTAGGCTTACGATTAAACCATAATTCATATGGTGTAATATCCTTGTTTTTCAATGGAACTCTATTTAAAATATAACATGCGGATAAAACCGCTTCTCCCCACATCGACAAAGGTAAACCAGAACTGATTAACATTGAATTTATCATTTCAACTAAAGTCCTATTTTTCCTTTCCGCCGTTCCATTTTGTTGTGGCGTATATGGCGCCGTAACTTGATGGATTATCCCATGAGTATTACAAAATTGTATAAACTCACTCGGGTAATATTCACCACCCCTATCGGATCGTAGGACTTTAATTTTTCGATTTTGTTGAGTTTCAACTTCCGCTTTAAAAATTAGGAATTTCTCGAAAACTTCATCTTTACTTTTAAGTAAATATGTATATACATACTTAGAGTAATCATCAATGAAAGTTAAGAAATATTTATTTCCACCACGAGTCATATTACTCTTCATATCACATACATCACTATGAATAAGATCAAGCATTTCGGATTTCCTCTCAACAGATTTGAACGACTTTCTAGTTATCTTCGATTGAGCACAAATTTCACATTTAGAAAGGTTATCAAATTTACAATCCGAGATTAAGCCGAGATTAGTCATATTTTTTATACTTCTATAATTCACATGACCTAATCTACTATGCCATAAAGAAATAGACTCAACCATATAAGCAGAACTAATATCATTGATAACATTAATTTTAATCATGCCGTTACAAGAGTACCCTTTGCCAATAAATTGGCCATTCTTAGACAATACAAACTTATCAGACTCATACACTAGTTTGAAACCTCTCTTATTGAGAAGGTCCCCCGACACAAGATTTTTACACATATCAGTAACATGAAGTACATCAATTATAGTAAGTGTCTTTCCAGAAGTTAGCTTCAATTCCACTGTGCCTTTTCCAACTACATTTGCGCGAAGATTATTTGCCATCTTCACTTCTTTTCCATCAATTTCTTGATATGTTTTGAATGAAGAGCGGTCTTTGCATATGTGGACCGTTGCGCCGGTATCCAGCCACCATCCACTTTCATTATCAATTGAATTTGCTTCGCAAACAGTAGCAATAAGATCTTCAACATTGTTGGTTTCCTTCGACCCTTGTTTTTCTTTAAATGCCTTCTCTTGAAGACGACATTCTCGAGAATAATGGCCCGGTTTGTCACAGAAGAAACATTTTCCCTTCTTTTTCTTATTTGCACCTTGGTTCTTGAATTTGGAATCATTCTTTGCTTTAAATTTTGAGTCTTTGGTAATCTTGGATTTTTGATCCTCAACCATATTAGCTTTTGAATGACCCTCACTTTGTTCATCCTTCTTTTCTCGCATACGAGTATCATCTTCAATACGAAGGTGACGAAGAAGGGATTCCACAGTATAAGTCTTTTCATCATGATTAATTTTCTTCTTAAAGCCATTCCAAGAGGATGGAAGTTTTGAAACAATCACCCCTACTTGAAATTCATCTTGAAGATTAATACCAGCGGCTTTAAGGTCACCAACAATTTGTTGGAGTTCATGGGATTGTGCAACGACAGATTTATCATTATTCATTCTAAAATTCAAAAGGGTTTAAAATCCGAAACGGCTTGATCTGAACCCTTAGATGAACTCGTAGCGTTTCGTGTAGGGTATGTCCATTCGCTTACGATGGGACGCCTAATCTGAACCGTTAGATCGTAGCTGTTCCAAACAGGCATGATCCAACGGTTGCTGAGTCACTCCATGAAGAGTTGTGACTGTTGAAGAACAGTCACAGAAATGGCTATAAAAAGAGTTCCAGACCTCTGTTTTGGACACCGAAAATTGCTAGTTTCTCCTCTCTCCGTCCTCTATACTTTGGAAAATTTCTCCCAATCCGGTTGAGACAGAACCAGAACCGCGAGTACACAATGGGTTTTGTAGAACCTGCCTTCAGGATACAATGCAGTATGAACAGTTGTTTGATTCAAACTATGTACTGTTTGATCAAACCCGAGAACACTCTGAATTTGTAACTTGATAATGCCAAAGTATAGAGGACGGAGAGAGGAGAAACTAGCAATTTTCGGTGTCCAAAATAGAGGTCTGGAACTCTTTTTATAGCCATTTATGTGACTGTTCTTCAACAGTCACAACTCTTCATGGAGTGACTCAGCAACCGTTGGATCGTGCCTGTTTGGAACAGCTACGATCTAACGGTTCAGATTAGGCGTCCCATCGTAAGCGAATGGACATCCCCTACACGAAACGCTACGAGTTCATCTAACGGTTTAGATCAAGCCGTTTTGGATTTTGGATCGTGCCTGTTTGGAACAGCTACGATCTAACGGTTCAGATTAGGCGTCCCATCGTAAGCGAATGGACATCCCCTACACGAAACGCTACGAGTTCATCTAACGGTTTAGATCAAGCCGTTTTGGATTTTAAACCCTTTGATCGGATCGTTTAATCACAACCGTTGATCTGTTTTACCTCGTCAAAACTTTAGGCTCCCACGCTCCAAGCGACGATGCGCACGTGCGAAGTGCCAAGTGCGCGTCAAAGCGCGCAATGCGCCCTAAGTCGCCCAATCGCCCTTTCACGCGCCGCGTGTCGCGCTTACGCGTGTCGCGATTGGTGGTGCTTAAGCACCACCGCGATGCGTAGGATCATAGCCTCTTATTTGACTTGTCAACTAAGAATCTTAGTTGTCCTTTAGTTGATATACCACTACCTTTTGTAGTATTCTTCCAATGTGGGACAATATGGGATTTTGAGCATTCCCCATATCTTTCACACCCATTTGCTCATGTTTCTACTTTCTAAATTAAAACCCAAACTATATTTAAAATAAAACACAAATAATATAATAAAATATTAACAACTAAAAATTAAACTCAATAAATATTGGAATTAATCCAACATTCTCCCACCAATTTCAATATACACAAGAGAGCAAAGCAAAAAAGACAATAAATAACTTTTGGCATTATCGCTAAAATCTAGTACATAAATGAGAAGTGTCTTTCGGACTTGAACTTCCATATAGTGAAAATAATTCAAAGCTTCATCAAGGTGCTGTGGTGAACGTATCTTGAACCAAGGACCTTTTGAGACTAGCCGGAACTATCACACATACCGATTTCTGAGTTTATAAGTGTTCTTCTAGCATGCACTTTTATGGCCTTGTGCTAATCCTGATTTCACGAGCGCTTTAGGATCGGTCTTGATTTCATAGAAAGCGGCCACACTTTCGACACTCGAATAGGTAAATCAACTTTAGTGATTCTGCGAGTCACACTTATATGATTTATTAAGAAGTGAACTTCATCCTCTAACATGCAGAAAACCAACACTAGGCATATAGGAATGGAACTTTTTGTATAAATTCCTAGTGTTCCATAACTATAATTTAACTTGTTTGTACCACATTGAACTCTATCTATATTTTCAAGATATGAGTTGGGTTCCCATTAAATATAGTTGTGTTATTTAATAGACCTTAGTCCCATTCCTTTTGAGGTGATATATATCATCTCTCTTACAAGACCTTTAGTCAGAGGATCTGCTAAATTCTTGTTCGTTTTAATATAGTCGACTGTAATTACTCCTTCCTTGAGTAATTTTCTTATAATTTGATGTCTTAGACTAATGTGTCTAGATTTTCCGTTGTAAGTTTTGTTCGAAACTTTATAAATTGTGGCTTGGTTATCACAACTTATCATAATAGAAGGTGATGGCTTTTTCCATAAAGGAATATCATACAACACATTTCTAAGCCATTCTGCTTCTTTACATGCATCTGCTAGGGCTATAAATTCAGATTGCATTGTTGAATCTGATACACATGTTTGTTTCTTGGATCCCCAAGAGATAGCTGCTCCTCCTAGCGTAAAAATCCAACCAGTAGTTGACTTTGATTTTGATTCAAGATTATTCCAACTTGAATCACTATATCCTTCTAAAACAGATGGATATCCTACATAATGTAAGCCATAATCCAAAGTCCTCTTCAGATATCTAAGCACCCTAGAAATTGCATTCCAGTGCTCTTGTCCTGGATTACTTGTAAATCTACACAATATACTCACTGCATAAGCAATGTTTGGTCTAGTGCAATGCATGGCATACATTAGACTCCCAATAATACTAGCATATTTAAGTTGGTCCATAGCACGCCCAGTATTTTTCATTAATTTGATGCTAGGATCCACAGGTGTAGCAGCTGGCTTAAGTTCAAAATGATTATATCTTTTAAGAACTTTTTCTATATAATGAGATTGAGATAACGCTAAAGAATTATCCTTTCTCACAATTTTGATTCCTAAAATCACATCAGCTTCTCCAAGATCTTTCATATCAAATTTTGATGAAAGAAACCTTTTGGTTTCTTCAACATATTTGAGATTAGACCCAAATATTAACATGTCATCCACATATAAGCATATAATAACACCAACACCATTTTCAAATTTACTATATATACATTTGTCGGCATCATTAACTTTATATCCATGGGATATAACAATATTATTAAACTTCTCATGCCATTGCATAGGAGCTTGTTTAAGGCCATAAAGAGATTTAACCAATTTACACACTTTCTTTTCTTGGCCAGGCAATACAAACCCTTCGGGTTGTTCCATATAAATCTCTTCTTCTAAATCACCATTAAAAAATGCAGTTTTAACATCCATTTGATGAATAACTAAATTGTGAATAGAAGCAAGAGATATTAATATCCTAATGGAAGTGATTCGAGCAACAGGAGCATATGTATCAAAGTAATCAATTCCATATTTTTGCTTATAGCCTTTAGCAACTAGTCTTGCCTTAAATTTATTTATAGAACCATCCGGATTTAATTTTCTTTTAAATATCCATTTGCACCCAATAGGTTTAGACCCGGGGGGAAGATCGGAAATAACCCAAGTTTGATTTGACAAAATTGAGTTCATTTCATCATTTATTGCTTCTTTCCAAAAGACAGCATCCCTAGATGTTACCGCTTCATGAAATGTGGTCGGTTCATCTTCTACATTAAGAACAAATTTAGTTTTATTCTTAGTCTCATTTAAATCCCCTTCAACTAAATAAATAACAAAGTCAGGCCCAAATGTTTTTTCAGTTCTTTGTCTTTTACTCCTTCGTGGTTCAACGTCATTCGTTGTTTCTGAAGAAGATATAGGTTGTGAATTTTCTTCTAAATTTGAGGAGTCAACAGTCGAATTATTATTTTCTAAACCTTGATTCAAAGTACTAAACTTTGTTAGATGTTCAAAAAATTGCACATCTACCGACTCAATGATTTCTTGAGTTTCAAGGTTTAAAAATCTATAAGTCGTACTGTTACTAGAGTATCCAATAAAAACACATTAAGTCCTATTTCCTAGTTTAGGTCTTTTAGGTTCGGGTTTTCTTACATAAGCAAGACATCCCCAAACTTTAAGACGTCTAAGATTAGGCTTACGATTAAACCATAATTCATATGGTGTAATATCCTTGTTTTTCAATGGAACTCTATTTAAAATATAACATGCGGATAAAACCGCTTCTCCCCACATCGACAAAGGTAAACCATAACTGATTAACATTGAATTTATCATTTCAACTAAAGTCCTATTTTTCCTTTCCGCCGTTCCATTTTGTTGTGGCGTATATGGCGCCGTAACTTGATGGATTATCCCATGAGTATTACAAAATTGTATAAACTCACTCGGGTAATATTCACCACCCCTATCGGATCGTAGGACTTTAATTTTTCGATTTTGTTGAGTTTCAACTTCCGCTTTAAAAATTAGGAATTTCTCGAAAACTTCATCTTTACTTTTAAGTAAATATGTATATGCATACTTAGAGTAATCATCAATGAAAGTTAAGAAATATTTATTTCCACCACGAGTCATATTACTCTTCATATCACATACATCACTATGAATAAGATCAAGCATTTCGGATTTCCTCTCAACAGATTTGAACGACTTTCTAGTTATCTTCGATTGAGCACAAATTTCACATTTAGAAAGGTTATCAAATTTACAATCCGAGATTAAGCCGAGATTAGTCATATTTTTTATACTTCTATAATTCACATGACCTAATCTACTATGCCATAAAGAAATAGACTCAACCATATAAGCAGAACTAATATCATTGATAACATTAATTTTAATCATGCCGTTACAAGAGTACCCTTTGCCAATAAATTGGCCATTCTTAGACAATACAAACTTATCAGACTCATACACTAGTTTGAAACCTCTCTTATTGAGAAGGTCCCCAGACACAAGATTTTTACACATATCAGGTACATGAAGTACATCAATTAGAGTAAGTGTCTTTCCAGAAGTTAGCTTCAATTCCACTGTGCCTTTTCCAACTACATTTGCGCGAAGATTATTTGCCATCTTCACTTCTTTTCCATCAATTTCTTGATATGTTTTGAATGAAGAGCGGTCTTTGCATATGTGGACCGTTGCGCCGGTATCCAGCCACCATCCACTTTCATTATCAATTGAATTTGCTTCGCAAACAGTAGCAATAAGATCTTCAACATTGTTGGTTTCCTTCGACCCTTGTTTTTCTTTAAATGCCTTCTCTTTAAGATGACATTCTCGAGAATAATGGCCCGGTTTGTCACAGAAGAAACATTTTCCCTTCTTTTTCTTATTTGCACCTTGGTTCTTGAATTTGGAATCATTCTTTGCTTTAAATTTTGAGTCTTTGGTAATCTTGGATTTTTGATCCTCAACCATATTAGCTTTTGAATGACCCTCACTTTGTTCATCCTTCTTTTCTCGAATACGAGTATCATCTTCAATACGAAGGTGACGAAGAAGGGATTCCACAGTATAAGTCTTTTCATCATGATTAATTTTCTTCTTAAATCCATTCCAAGAGGATGGAAGTTTTGAAACAATCACCCCTACTTGAAATTCATCTTGAAGATTAATACCAGCGGCTTTAAGGTCACCAACAATTTGTTGGAGTTCATGGGCTTGTGCAACGACAGATTTATCATTATTCATTCTAAAATTCAAAAGGGTTTAAAATCCGAAACGGCTTGATCTAAACTGTTAGATGAACTCGTAGCGTTTCGTGTAGGGGATGTCCATTCGCTTACGATGGGACGCCTAATCTGAACCGTTAGATCGTAGCTGTTCCAAACAGGCACGATCCAACGGTTGCTGAGTCACTCCATGAAGAGTTGTGACTGTTGAAGAACAGTCACAGAAATGGCTATAAAAAGAGTTCCAGACCTCTGTTTTGGACACCGAAAATTGCTAGTTTCTCCTCTCTCCGTCCTCTATACTTTGGAAAATTTCTCCCAATCCGGTTGAGACAGAACCAGAACCGCGAGTACATAATGGGTTTTGTAGAACCTGCCTTCAGGATACAATGCAGTATGAACAGTTGTTTGATTCAAACTATGTACTGTTTGATCAAACCCGAGAACACTCTGAATTTGTAACTTGATAATGCCAAAGTATAGAGGACGGAGAGAGGAGAAACTTGAAATTTTCGGTGTCCAAAACAGAGGTCTGGAACTCTTTTTATAGCCATTTCTGTGACTGTTCTTCAACAGTCACAACTCTTCATGGAGTGACTCAGCAACCGTTGGATCGTGCCTGTTTGGAACAGCTACGATCTAACGGTTCAGATTAGGCGTCCCATCGTAAGCGAATGGACATCCCCTACACGAAACGCTACGAGTTCATCTAACGGTTTAGATCAAGCTGTTTCGGATTTTAAACCCTTTGATCGGATCGTTTAATCACAACCGTTGATCTGTTTTACCTCGTCAAAACTTTAGGCTCCCACGCTCCAAGCGACGATGCGCACGTGCGAAGTGCCAAGTGCGCGTCAAAGCGCGCAATGCGCCCTAAGTCGCCCAATCGCCCTTTCGCGCGCCGCGTGTCGCGCTTACGCGTGTCGCGATTGGTGGTGCTTAAGCACCACCGCGATGCGTAGGATCATAGCCTCTTATTTGACTTGTCAACTAAGAATCTTAGTTGTCCTTTAGTTGATATACCACTACCTTTTGTAGTATTCTTCCAATGTGGGACAATATGGGATTTTGAGCATTCCCCATATCTTTCACACCCATTTGCTCATGTTTCTACTTTCTAAATTAAAACCCAAACTATGTTTAAAATAAAACACAAATAATATAATAAAATATTAACAACTAAAAATTAAACTCAATAAATATTGGAATTAATCCAACATTCTCCCACCAATTTCAATATACACAAGAGAGCAAAGCAAAAAAGACAATAAATAACTTTTGGCATTATCGCTAAAATCTAGTACATAAATGAGAAGTGTCTTTCGGACTTGAACTTCCATATAGTGAAAATAATTCAAAGCTTCATCAAGGTGCTGTGGTGAACGTATCTTGAACCAAGGACCTTTTGAGACTAGCCGGAACTATCACACATACCGATTTCTGAGTTTATAAGTGTTCTTCTAGCATGCACTTTTATGGCCTTGTGCTAATCCTGATTTCACGAGCGCTTTAGGATCGGTCTTGATTTCATAGAAAGCGGCACACTTTCGACACTCGAATAGGTAAATCAACTTTAGTGATTCTGCGAGTCACACTTATATGATTTATTAAGAAGTGAACTTCATCCTCTAACATGCAGAAAACCAACACTAGGCATATAGGAATGGAACTTTTTGTATAAATTCCTAGTGTTCCATAACTATAATTTAACTTGTTTGTACCACATTGAAATCTATCTATATTTTCAAGATATGAGTTGGGTTCCCATTAAATATAGTTGTGTTATTTAATAGACCTTAGTCCCATTCCTTTTGAGGTGATATATATCATCTCTCTTACAAGACCTTTAGTCAGAGGATCTGCTAAATTCTTGTTCGTTTTAATATAGTCGACTGTAATTACTCCTTCCTTGAGTAATTTTCTTATAATTTGATGTCTTAGACTAATGTGTCTAGATTTTCCGTTGTAAGTTTTGTTCGAAACTTTATAAATTGTGGCTTGGTTATCACAACTTATCATAATAGAAGGTGATGGCTTTTTCCATAAAGGAATATCATACAACACATTTCTAACCCATTCTGCTTCTTTACATGCATCTGCTAGGGCTATAAATTCAGATTGCATTGTTGAATCTGATACACATGTTTGTTTCTTGGATCCCCAAGAGATAGCTGCTCCTCCTAGCGTAAAAATCCAACCAGTAGTTGACTTTGATTTTGATTCAAGATTATTCCAACTTGAATCACTATATCCTTCTAAAACAGATGGATATCCTACATAATGTAAGCCATAATCCAAAGTCCTCTTCAGATATCTAAGCACCCTAGAAATTGCATTCCAGTGCTCTTGTCCTGGATTTCTTGTAAATCTACACAATATACTCACTGCATAAGCAATGTTTGGTCTAGTGCAATGCATGGCATACATTAGACTCCCAATAATACTAGCATATTTAAGTTGGTCCATAGCACGCCCAGTATTTTTCATTAATTTGATGCTAGGATCCACAGGTGTAGCAGCTGGCTTAAGTTCAAAATGATTATATCTTTTAAGAACTTTTTCTATATAATGAGATTGAGATAACGCTAAAGAATTATCCTTTCTCACAATTTTGATTCCTAAAATCACATCAGCTTCTCCAAGATCTTTCATATCAAATTTTGATGAAAGAAACCTTTTGGTTTCTTCAACATATTTGAGATTAGACCCAAATATTAACATGTCATCCACATATAAGCATATAATAACACCAACACCATTTTCAAATTTACTATATATACATTTGTCGGCATCATTAACTTTATATCCATGGGATATAACAATATTATTAAACTTCTCATGCCATTGCATAGGAGCTTGTTTAAGGCCATAAAGAGATTTAACCAATTTACACACTTTCTTTTCTTGGCCAGGCAATACAAACCCTTCGGGTTGTTCCATATAAATCTCTTCTTCTAAATCACCATTAAAAAATGCAGTTTTAACATCCATTTGATGAATAACTAAATTGTGAATAGAAGCAAGAGATATTAATATCCTAATGGAAGTGATTCGAGCAACAGGAGCATATGTATCAAAGTAATCAATTCCATATTTTTGCTTATAGCCTTTAGCAACTAGTCTTGCCTTAAATTTATTTATAGAACCATCCGGATTTAATTTTCTTTTAAATATCCATTTGCACCCAATAGGTTTAGACCCGGGGGGAAGATCGGAAATAACCCAAGTTTGATTTGACAAAATTGAGTTCATTTCATCATTTATTGCTTCTTTCCAAAAGACAGCATCCCTAGATGTTACCGCTTCATGAAATGTGGTCGGTTCATCTTCTACATTAAGAACAAATTTAGTTTTGTTCTTAGTCTCATTTAAATCCCCTTCAACTAAATAAATAACAAAGTCAGGCCCAAATGTTTTTTCAGTTCTTTGTCTTTTACTCCTTCGTGGTTCAACGTCATTCGTTGTTTCTGAAGAAGATATAGGTTGTGAATTTTCTTCTAAATTTGAGGAGTCAACAGTCGAATTATTATTTTCTAAACCTTGATTCAAAGTACTAAACTTTGTTAGATGTTCAAAAAATTGCACATCTACCGACTCAATGATTTCTTGAGTTTCAAGGTTTAAAAATCTATAAGTCGTACTGTTACTAGAGTATCCAATAAAAACACATTTGTAAGTCCTATTTCCTAGTTTAGGTCTTTTAGGTTCGGGTTTTCTTACATAAGCAAGACATCCCCAAACTTTAAGACGTCTAAGATTAGGCTTACGATTAAACCATAATTCATATGGTGTAATATCCTTGTTTTTCAATGGAACTCTATTTAAAATATAACATGCGGATAAAACCGCTTCTCCCCACATCGACAAAGGTAAACCATAACTGATTAACATTGAATTTATCATTTCAACTAAAGTCCTATTTTTCCTTTCCGCCGTTCCATTTTGTTGTGGCGTATATGGCGCCGTAACTTGATGGATTATCCCATGAGTATTACAAAATTGTATAAACTCACTCGGGTAATATTCACCACCCCTATCGGATCGTAGGACTTTAATTTTTCGATTTTGTTGAGTTTCAACTTCCGCTTTAAAAATTAGGAATTTCTCGAAAACTTCATCTTTACTTTTAAGTAAATATGTATATGCATACTTAGAGTAATTATCAATGAAAGTTAAGAAATATTTATTTCCACCACGAGTCATATTACTCTTCATATCACATACATCACTATGAATAAGATCAAGCATTTCGGATTTCCTCTCAACAGATTTGAACGACTTTCTAGTTATCTTCGATTGAGCACAAATTTCACATTTAGAAAGGTTATCAAATTTACAATCCAAGATTAAGCCGAGATTAGTCATATTTTTTATACTTCTATAATTCACATGACCTAATCTACTATGCCATAAAGAAATAGACTCAACCATATAAGCAGAACTAATATCATTGATAACATTAATTTTAATCATGCTGTTACAAGAGTACCCTTGGCCAATAAATTGGCCATTCTTAGACAATACAAACTTATCAGACTCATACACTAGTTTAAAACCTCTCTTATTGAGAAGGTCCCCAGACACAAGATTTTTACACATATCAGGTACATGAAGTACATCAATTAGAGTAAGTGTCTTTCCAGAAGTTAGCTTCAATTCCACTGTGCCTTTTCCAACTACATTTGCGCGAAGATTATTTGCCATCTTCACTTCTTTTCCATCAATTTCTTGATATGTTTTGAATGAAGAGCGGTCTTTGCATATGTGGACCGTTGCGCCGGTATCCAGCCACCATCCACTTTTATTATCAATTGAATTTGCTTCGCAAACAGTAGCAATAAGATCTTCAACATTGTTGGTTTCCTTCGACCCTTGTTTTTCTTTAAATGCCTTCTCTTTAAGACGACATTCTCGAGAATAATGGCCCGGTTTGTCACAGAAGAAACATTTTCCCTTCTTTTTCTTATTTGCACCTTGGTTCTTGAATTTGGAATCATTCTTTGCTTTAAATTTTGAGTCTTTGGTAATCTTGGATTTTTGATCCTCAACCATATTAGCTTTTGAATGACCCTCACTTTGTTCATCCTTCTTTTCTCGAATACGAGTATCATCTTCAATACGAAGAAGGGATTCCACAGTATAAGTCTTTACATCATGATTAATTTTCTTCTTAAAGCCATTCCAGGAGGATGGAAGTTTTGAAACAATCACCCCTACTTGAAATTCATCTTGAAGATTAATACCAGCGGCTTTAAGGTCACCAACAATTTATTGGAGTTCATGGGCTTGTGCAACGACAGATTTATCATTATTCATTCTAAAATTCAAAAGGGTTTAAAATCCGAAACGGCTTGATCTAAACCGTTATATGAACTCGTAGCGTTTCGTGTAGGGGATGTCCATTCTCTTACGATGGGACGCCTAATCTGAACCGTTAGATCGTAGCTGTTCCAAACAGGCACGATCCAACGGTTGCTGAGTCACTCCATGAAGAGTTGTGACTGTTGAAGAACAGTCACAGAAATGGCTATAAAAAGAGTTCCAGACCTCTGTTTTGGACACCGAAAATTGCTAGTTTCTCCTCTCTCCGTCCTCTATACTTTGGAAAATTTCTCCCAATCCGGTTGAGACAGAACCAGAACCGCGAGTACACAATGGGTTTTGTAGAACCTGCCTTCAGGATACAATGCAGTATGAACAGTTGTTTGATTCAAACTATGTACTGTTTGATCAAACCCGAGAACACTCTGAATTTGTAACTTGATAATGCCAAAGTATAGAGGACGGAGAGAGGAGAAACTAGCAATTTTCGGTGTCCAAAACAGAGGTCTGGAACTCTTTTTATAGCCATTTCTGTGACTGTTCTTCAACAGTCACAACTCTTCATGGAGTGACTCAGCAACCGTTGGATCGTGCCTGTTTGGAACAACTACGGTCAAACGGTTCAGATTAGGCGTCCCATCGTAAGCGAATGGACATCCCCTACACGAAACGCTACGAGTTCATCTAACGGTTTAGATCAAGCCGTTTCGGATTTTAAACCCTTTGATCGGATCGTTTAATCACAACCGTTGATCTGTTTTACCTCGTCAAAACTTTAGGCTCCCACGCTCCAAGCGACGATGCGCACGTGCGAAGTGCCAAGTGCGCGTCAAAGCGCGCAATGCGCCCTAAGTCGCCCAATCGCCCTTTCGCGCGCCGCGTGTCGCGCTTACGCGTGTCGCGATTGGTGGTGCTTAAGCACCATCGCGATGCGTAGGATCATAGCCTCTTATTTGACTTGTCAACTAAGAATCTTAGTTGTCCTTTAGTTGATATACCACTACCTTTTGTAGTATTCTTCCAATGTGGGACGATATGGGATTTTGAGCATTCCCCATATCTTTCACACCCATTTGCTCATGTTTCTACTTTCTAAATTAAAACCCAAACTATGTTTAAAATAAAACACAAATAATATAATAAAATATTAACAACTAAAAATTAAACTCAATAAATATTGGAATTAATCCAACATTCTCCCACCAATTTCAATTTACACAAGAGAGCAAAGCAAAAAAGACAATAAATAACTTTTGGCATTATCGCTAAAATCTAGTGCATAAATGAGAAGTGTCTTTCGGACTTGAACTTCCATATAGTGAAAATAATTCAAAGCTTCATCAAGGTGCTGTGGTGAACGTATCTTGAACCAAGGACCTTTTGAGGCTAGCCGGAACTATCACACATACCGATTTCTGAGTTTATAAGTGTTCTTCTAGCATGCACTTTTATGGCCTTGTGCTAATCCTGATTTCACGAGCGCTTTAGGATCGGTCTTGATTTCATAGAAAGCGGCCACACTTTCGACACTCGAATAGGTAAATCAACTTTAGTGATTTTGCGAGTCACACTTATATGATTTATTAAGAAGTGAACTTCATCCTCTAACATGCAGAAAACCAACACTAGGCATATAGGAATGGAACTTTTTGTATAAATTCCTAGTGTTCCATAACTATAATTTAACTTGTTTGTACCACATTGAACTCTATCTATATTTTCAAGATATGAGTTGGGTTCCCATTAAATATAGTTGTGTTATTTAATAGACCTTAGTCCCATTCCTTTTGAGGTGATATATATCATCTCTCTTACAAGACCTTTAGTCAGAGGATCTGCTAAATTCTTGTTCGTTTTAATATAGTCGACTGTAATTACTCCTTCCTTGAGTAATTTTCTTATAATTTGATGTCTTAGACTAATGTGTCTAGATTTTCCGTTGTAAGTTTTGTTCGAAACTTTATAAATTGTGGCTTGGTTATCACAACTTATCATAATAGAAGGTGATGGCTTTTTCCATAAAGGAATATCATACAACACATTTCTAAGCCATTCTGCTTCTTTACATGCATCTGCTAGGGCTATAAATTCAGATTGCATTGTTGAATCTGATACACATGTTTGTTTCTTGGATCCCCAAGAGATAGATGCTCCTCCTAGCGTAAAAATCCAACCAGTAGTTGACTTTGATTTTGATTCAAGATTATTCCAACTTGAATCACTATATCCTTCTAAAACAGATGGATATCCTACATAATGTAAGCCATAATCCAAAGTCCTCTTCAGATATCTAAGCACCCTAGAAATTGCATTCCAGTGCTCTTGTCCTGGATTACTTGTAAATCTACACAATATACTCACTGCATAAGCAATGTTTGGTCTAGTGCAATGCATGGCATACATTAGACTCCCAATAATACTAGCATATTTAAGTTGGTCCATAGCACGCCCAGTATTTTTCATTAATTTGATGCTAGGATCCACAGGTGTAGCAGCTGGCTTAAGTTCAAAATGATTATATCTTTTAAGAACTTTTTCTATATAATGATATTGAGATAACGCTAAAGAATTATCCTTTCTCACAATTTTGATTCCTAAAATCACATCAGCTTCTCCAAGATCTTTCATATCAAATTTTGATGAAAGAAACCTTTTGGTTTCTTCAACATATTTGAGATTAGACCCAAATATTAACATGTCATCCACATATAAGCATATAATAACACCAACACCATTTTCAAATTTACTATATATACATTTGTCGGCATCATTAACTTTATATCCATGGGATATAACAATATTATTAAACTTCTCATGCCATTGCATAGGAGCTTGTTTAAGGCCATAAAGAGATTTAACCAATTTACACACTTTCTTTTCTTGGCCAGGCAATACAAACCCTTCGGGTTGTTCCATATAAATCTCTTCTTCTAAATCACCATTAAAAAATGCAGTTTTAACATCCATTTAATGAATAACTAAATTGTGAATAGAAGCAAGAGATATTAATATCCTAATGGAAGTGATTCGAGCAACAGGAGCATATGTATCAAAGTAATCAATTCCATATTTTTGCTTATAGCCTTTAGCAACTAGTCTTGCCTTAAATTTATTTATAGAACCATCCGGATTTAATTTTCTTTTAAATATCCATTTGCACCCAATAGGTTTAGACCCGGGGGGAAGATCGGAAATAACCCAAGTTTGATTTGACAAAATTGAGTTCATTTCATCATTTATTGCTTCTTTCCAAAAGACAGCATCCCTAGATGTTACCGCTTCATGAAATGTGGTCGGTTCATCTTCTACATTAAGAACAAATTTAGTTTTGTTCTTAGTCTCATTTAAATCCCCTTCAACTAAATAAATAACAAAGTCAGGCCCAAATGTTTTTTCAGTTCTTTGTCTTTTACTCCTTCGTGGTTCAACGTCATTCGTTGTTTCTGAAGAAGATATAGGTTGTGAATTTTCTTCTAAATTTGAGGAGTCAACAGTCGAATTATTATTTTCTAAACCTTGATTCAAAGTACTAAACTTTGTTAGATGTTCAAAAAATTGCACATCTACCGACTCAATGATTTCTTGAGTTTCAAGGTTTAAAAATCTATAAGTCGTACTGTTACTAGAGTATCCAATAAAAACACATTTGTAAGTCCTATTTCCTAGTTTAGGTCTTTTAGGTTCGGGTTTTCTTACATAAGCAAGACATCCCCAAACTTTAAGACGTCTAAGATTAGGCTTACGATTAAACCATAATTCATATGGTGTAATATCCTTGTTTTTCAATGGAACTCTATTTAAAATATAACATGCGGATAAAACCGCTTCTCCCCACATCGACAAAGGTAAACCATAACTGATTAACATTGAATTTATCATTTCAACTAAAGTCCTATTTTTCCTTTCCGCCGTTCCATTTTGTTGTGGCGTATATGGCGCCGTAACTTGATGGATTATCCCATGAGTATTACAAAATTGTATAAACTCACTCGGGTAATATTCACCACCCCTATCGGATCGTAGGACTTTAATTTTTCGATTTTGTTGAGTTTTAACTTCCGCTTTAAAAATTAGGAATTTCTCGAAAACTTCATCTTTACTTTTAAGTAAATATGTATATGCATACTTAGAGTAATCATCAATGAAAGTTAAGAAATATTTATTTCCACCACGAGTCATATTACTCTTCATATCACATACATCACTATGAATAAGATCAAGCATTTCGGATTTCTTCTCAACAGATTTGAACGACTTTCTAGTTATCTTCGATTGAGCACAAATTTCACATTTAGAAAGGTTATCAAATTTACAATCCGAGATTAAGCCGAGATTAGTCATATTTTTTATACTTCTATAATTCACATGACCTAATCTACTATGCCATAAAGAAATAGACTCAACCATATAAGCAGAACTAATATCATTGATAACATTAATTTTAATCATGCCGTTACAAGAGTACCCTTTGCCAATAAATTGGCCATTCTTAGACAATACAAACTTATCAGACTCATACACTAGTTTGAAACCTCTCTTATTGAGAAGGTCCCCAGACACAAGATTTTTACACATATCAGGTACATGAAGTACATCAATTAGAGTAAGTGTCTTTCCAGAAGTTAGCTTCAATTCCACTGTGCCTTTTCCAACTACATTTGCGCGAAGATTATTTGCCATCTTCACTTCTTTTCCATCAATTTCTTGATATGTTTTGAATGAAGAGCGGTCTTTGCATATGTGGACCGTTGCGCCGGTATCCAGCCACCATCCACTTTCATTATCAATTGAATTTGCTTCGCAAACAGTAGCAATAAGATTTTCAACATTGTTCGTTTCCTTCGACCCTTGTTTTTCTTTAAATGCCTTCTCTTTAAGACGACATTCTCGAGAATAATGGCCCGGTTTGTCACAGAAGAAACATTTTCCCTTCTTTTTCTTATTTGCACCTTGGTTCTTGAATTTGTTATCATTCTTTGCTTTAAATTTTGAGTCTTTGGTAATCTTGGATTTTTGATCCTCAGCCATATTAGCTTTTGAATGACCCTCACTTTGTTCATCCTTCTTTTCTCGAATACGAGTATCATCTTCAATACGAAGAAGGGATTCCACAGTATAAGTCTTTTCATCATGATTAATTTTCTTCTTAAAGCCATTCCAAGAGGATGGAAGTTTTGAAACAATCACCCCTACTTGAAATTCATCTTGAAGATTAATACCAGCGGCTTTAAGGTCACCAACAATTTGTTGGAGTTCATGGGCTTGTGCAACGACAGATTTATCATTATTCATTCTAAAATTCAAAAGGGTTTAAAATCCGAAACGGCTTGATCTAAACCGTTAGATGAACTCGTAGCGTTTCGTGTAGGGGATGTCCATTCGCTTACGATGGGACGCCTAATCTGAACCGTTAGATCGTAGCTGTTCCAAACAGGCACGATCCAACGGTTGCTGAGTCACTCCATGAAGAGTTGTGACTGTTGAAGAACAGTCACAGAAATGGCTATAAAAAGAGTTCCAGACCTCTGTTTTGGACACCGAAAATTGCTAGTTTCTCCTCTCTCCGTCCTCTATACTTTGGAAAATTTCTCCCAATCCGGTTGAGACGGAACCAGAACCGCGAGTGCACAATGGGTTTTGTAGAACCTGCCTTCAGGATACAATGCAGTATGAACAGTTGTTTGATTCAAACTATGTACTGTTTGATCAAACCCGAGAACACTCTGAATTTGTAACTTGATAATGCCAAAGTATAGAGGACGGAGAGAGGAGAAACTAGCAATTTTCGGTGTCCAAAACAGAGGTCTGGAACTCTTTTTATAGCCATTTCTGTGACTGTTCTTCAACAGTCACAACTCTTCATGGAGTGACTCAGCAACCGTTGGATCGTGCCTGTTTGGAACAACTATGATCTAACGGTTCAGATTAGGCGTCCCATCGTAAGCGAATGGACATCCCCTACACGAAACGCTACGAGTTCATCTAACGGTTTAGATCAAGCCGTTTCGGATTTTAAACCCTTTGATCGGATCGTTTAATCACAACCGTTGATCTGTTTTACCTCGTCAAAACTTTAGGCTCCCACGCTCCAAGCGACGATGCGCACGTGCGAAGTGCCAAGTGCGCGTCAAAGCGCGCAATGCGCCCTAAGTCGCCCAATCGCCCTTTCGCGCGCCGCGTGTCGCGCTTACGCGTGTCGCGATTGTTGGTGCTTAAGCACCACCGCGATGCGTAGGATCATAGCCTCTTATTTGACTTGTCAACTAAGAATCTTAGTTGTCCTTTAGTTGATATACCACTACCTTTTGTAGTATTCTTCCAATGTGGGACAATATGGGATTTTGAGCATTCCCCATATCTTTCACTCCCATTTGCTCATGAATCTACTTTCTAAATTAAAACCCAAACTATGTTTAAAATAAAACACAAATAATATAATAAAATATTAACAACTAAAAATTAAACTCAATAAATATTGGAATTAATCCAACATTCTCCCACCAATTTCAATATACACAAGAGAGCAAAGCAAAAAAGACAATAAATAACTTTTGGCATTATCGCTAAAATCTAGTACATAAATGAGAAGTGTCTTTCGGACTTGAACTTCCATATAGTGAAAATAATTCAAAGCTTCATCAAGGTGCTGTGGTGAACGTATCTTGAACCAAGGACCTTTTGAGACTAGCCGGAACTATCACACATACCGATTTTTGAGTTTATAAGTGTTCTTCTAGCTGCACTTTTATGGCCTTGTGCTAATCCTGATTTCACGAGCGCTTTAGGATCGGTCTTGATTTCATAGAAAGCGGCCACACTTTCGACACTCGAATAGGTAAATCAACTTTAGTGATTCTGCGAGTCACACTTATATGATTTATTAAGAAGTGAACTTCATCCTCTAACATGCAGAAAACCAACACTAGGCATATAGGAATGGAACTTTTTGTATAAATTCCTAGTGTTCCATAACTATAATTTAACTTGTTTGTACCACATTGAACTCTATCTATATTTTCAAGATATGAGTTGGGTTCCCATTAAATATAGTTGTGTTATTTAATAGACCTTAGTCCCATTCCTTTTGAGGTGATATATATCATCTCTCTTACAAGACCTTTAGTCAGAGGATCTGCTAAATTCTTGTTCGTTTTAATATAGTCGACTGTAATTACTCCTTCCTTGAGTAATTTTCTTATAATTTGATGTCTTAGACTAATGTGTCTAGATTTTCCGTTGTAAGTTTTGTTCGAAACTTTATAAATTGTGGCTTGGTTATCACAACTTATCATAATAAAAGGTGATGGCTTTTTCCATAAAGGAATATCATACAACACATTTCTAAGCCATTCTGCTTCTTTACATGCATCTGCTAAGGCTATAAATTCAGATTGCATTGTTGAATCTGATACACATGTTTGTTTCTTGGATCCCCAAGAGATAGCTGCTCCTCCTAGCGTACAAATCGAACCAGTAGTTGACTTTGATTTTGATTCAAGATTATTCCAACTTGAATCACTATATCCTTCTAAAACAGATGGATATCCTACATAATGTAAGCCATAATCCAAAGTCCTCTTCAGATATCTAAGCACCCTAGAAATTGCATTCCTGTGCTCTTGTCCTGGATTACTTGTAAATCTACACAATATACTCACTGCATAAGCAATGTTTGGTCTAGTGCAATGCATGGCATACATTAGACTCCCAATAATACTAGCATATTTAAGTTGGTCCATAGCACGCCCAGTATTTTTCATTAATTTGATGCTAGGATCCACAGGTGTAGCAGCTGGCTTAAGTTCAAAATGATTATATCTTTTAAGAACTTTTTCTATATAATGAGATTGAGATAACGCTAAAGAATTATCCTTTCTCACAATTTTGATTCCTAAAATCACATCAGCTTCTCCAAGATCTTTCATATCAAATTTTGATGAAAGAAACCTTTTGGTTTCTTCAACATATTTGAGATTAGACCCAAATATTAACATGTCATCCACATATAAGCATATAATAACACCAACACCATTTTCAAATTTACTATATATACATTTGTCGGCATCATTAACTTTATATCCATGGGATATAACAATATTATTAAACTTCTCATGCCATTGCATAGGAGCTTGTTTAATGCCATAAAGAGATTTAACCAATTTACACACTTTCTTTTCTTGGCCAGGCAATACAAACCCTTCGGGTTGTTCCATATAAATCTCTTCTTCTAAATCACCATTAAAAAATGCAGTTTTAACATCCATTTGATGAATAACTAAATTGTGAATAGAAGCAAGAGATATTAATATCCTAATGGAAGTGATTCGAGCAACAGGAGCATATGTATCAAAGTAATCAATTCCATATTTTTGCTTATAGCCTTTAGCAACTAGTCTTGCCTTAAATTTATTTATAGAACCATCCGGATTTAATTTTCTTTTAAATATCCATTTGCACCCAATAGCTTTAGACCCGGGGGGAAGATCGGAAATAACCCAAGTTTGATTTGACAAAATTGAGTTCATTTCATCATTTATTGCTTCTTTCCAAAAGACAGCATCCCTAGATGTTACCGCTTCATGAAATGTGGTCGGTTCATCTTCTACATTAAGAACAAATTTAGTTTTGTTCTTAGTCTCATTTAAATCCCCTTCAACTAAATAAATAACAAAGTCAGCCCCAAATGTTTTTTCAGTTCTTTGTCTTTTACTCCTTCGTGGTTCAACGTCATTCGTTGTTTCTGAAGAAGATATAGGTTGTGAATTTTCTTCTAAATTTGAGGAGTCAACAGTCGAATTATTATTTTCTAAACCTTGATTCAAAGTACTAAACTTTATTAGATGTTCAAAAAATTGCACATCTACCGACTCAATGATTTCTTAAGTTTCAAGGTTTAAAAATCTATAAGTCGTACTGTTACTAGAGTATCCAATAAAAACACATTTGTAAGTCCTATTTCCTAGTTTAGGTCTTTTAGGTTCGGGTTTTCTTACATAAGCAAGACATCCCCAAACTTTAAGACGTCTAAGATTAGGCTTACGATTAAACCATAATTCATATGGTGTAATATCCTTGTTTTTCAATGGAACTCTATTTAAAATATAACATGCGGATAAAACCGCTTCTCCCCACATCGACAAAGGTAAACCATAACTGATTAACATTGAATTTATCATTTCAACTAAAGTCCTATTTTTCCTTTCCGCCGTTCCATTTTGTTGTGGCGTATATGGCGCCGTAACTTGATGGATTATCCCATGAGTATTACAAAATTGTATAAACTCACTCGGGTAATATTCACCACCCCTATCGGATCGTAGGACTTTAATTTTTCGATTTTGTTGAGTTTCAACTTCCGCTTTAAAAATTAGGAATTTCTCGAAAACTTCATCTTTACTTTTAAGTAAATATGTATATGCATACTTAGAGTAATCATCAATGAAAGTTAAGAAATATTTATTTCCACCACGAGTCATATTACTCTTCATATCACATACATCACTATGAATAAGATCAAGCATTTCGGATTTCCTCTCAACAGATTTGAACGACTTTCTAGTTATCTTCGATTGAGCACAAATTTCACATTTAGAAAGGTTATCAAATTTACAATCCGAGATTAAGCCGAGATTAGTCATATTTTTTATACTTCTATAATTCACATGACCTAATCTACTATGCCATAAAGAAATAGACTCAACCATATAAGCAGAACTAATATCATTGATAACATTAATTTTAATCATGCCGTTACAAGAGTACCCTTTGCCAATAAATTGGCCATTCTTAGACAATACAAACTTATCAGACTCATACACTAGTTTGAAACCTCTCTTATTGAGAAGGTCCCCAGACACAAGATTTTTACACATATCAGGTACATGAAGTACATCAATTAGAGTAAGTGTCTTTCCAGAAGTTAGCTTCAATTCCACTGTGCCTTTTCCAACTACATTTGCGCGAAGATTATTTGCCATCTTCACTTCTTTTCCATCAATTTCTTGATATGTTTTGAATGAAGAGCGGTCTTTGCATATGTGGACCGTTGCGCCGGTATCCAGCCACCATCCACTTTCATTATCAATTGAATTTGCTTCGCAAACAGTAACAATAAGATCTTCAACATTGTTGGTTTCCTTCGACCCTTGTTTTTCTTTAAATGCCTTCTCTTTAAGACGACATTCTCGAGAATAATGGCCCGGTTTGTCACAGAAGAAACATTTTCCCTTCTTTTTCTTATTTGCACCTTGGTTCTTGAATTTGGAATCATTCTTTGCTTTAAATTTTGAGTCTTTGGTAATCTTGGATTTTTGATCCTCAACCATATTAGCTTTTGAATGACCCTCACTTTGTTCATCCTTCTTTTCTCGAATACGAGTATCATCTTCAATACGAAGGTGACGAAGAAGGGATTCCACAGTATAAGTCTTTTCATCATGATTAATTTTCTTCTTAAAGCCATTCCAAGAGGATGGAAGTTTTGAAACAATCACCCCTACTTGAAATTCATCTTGAAGATTAATACCAGCGGCTTTAAGGTCACCAATAATTTGTTGGAGTTCATGGGCTTGTGCAACGACAGATTTATCATTATTCATTCTAAAATTCAAAAGGGTTTAAAATCCGAAACGGCTTGATCTAAACCGTTAGATGAACTCGTAGCGTTTCGTGTAGGGGATGTCCATTCGCTTACGATGGGACGCCTAATCTGAACCGTTAGATCGTAGCTGTTCCAAACAGGCACGATCCAACGGTTGCTGAGTCACTCCATGAAGAGTTGTGACTGTTGAAGAACAGTCACAGAAATGGCTATAAAAAGAGTTCCAGACCTCTATTTTGGACACCGAAAATTGCTAGTTTCTCCTCTCTCCGTCCTCTATCCATAGCCAGCCTTAAAGCCCCGGCCATGGCAGTCCTCTAGCCCCGATTTCAACAAATCCCATTTCGCCACCAGCAGCGGCGACTTGAACCCGGATACTCCTGCCATGACCCGTAAGCCATACCCCAAACTCGCTGGTCCCCATGCCCTGTAAAACTAAATCCATATCCCCCTTCTTGACCCGAAACCGAGACCACCTGTCATACCTATACCCGGATGCAATTCGACTGCCCTTAATCCAGAACTCCCAACAGCTTTTATATCCCCCAAAAAAATTCGGATCAAATCCCTCCAAAAATGTGTTTTGACTTGGCCAAAACAAATCCCACCAAAATCTTTTCATCCAAATCTACTCGTGGACTTTAAAAACAAGGTGGGGCATCTCAGATACAGAATAAAAAAAAAGATGCAAGAGAGAGAAAAAGGGTGTATATTATGTATAAGTTTAGAGTCATGAAAAAAATTTAGAAAAATACAAAAAAAAATTAGTTTAGTTTAGAATAAATTTGTAGGTTTGTTTTTATTCTTTTTGGTGTAATCAAGTGCTGGATTTTTGAGAAGATTGACACGCACTTTCATGAATAAGTTCGACAAGGAAATTTTGTGTATTGAATTTATTTCCCTTTCCTTTTCATTCTTGCTATATTATTGAATGATGTTTATTCTAAAATGAGAATGTTTGGCTAAACACCCCGTTCAAGGGGTGGGATGCACTGCATATGATGTTTATTTAATTAATTGAATTCATTAATTTTATATTTCTAGGTAAATTAATTTTAACTGTCACCAATTAATTTATGTAACCAGAGTTAGTAAATTAATTGAACAAATTGATGTTTGAATTTAGGAATCGAACTAGAGATATGTTTTTTCTATATTTAAATATTAATTCAGTGTTGAAATTTGAGGATTGAAACTATTTTTGTTAAATTGATCCAGCGGATAATTTTATGAAAATAGTGTAGTCCTAACTTTTCATTGTGTGATATTTTTAAATTAATTTTATGAAAAAGATATTATTAAATTTATAATTATAACGAGAGTTAGATTATCGATTTAATATTATCTCGAAATATTTCAAATTAATAAATTGAGAAATTAAAATAATTGAAAATGCACTGTAATCCCATCTCTTGACTTTCTCACATTATTTCACACTCGGTTGCACATTCTTTTTCATTATTTAATCATTTTATAGTTTTAGCATTTAGTAGTAACTTTTTCCTTGATATTGTTTTTAAAAAAATCATTAAAAATTGTGATTGTAAGTTTTCACATAAATTGTTTCACCTTGGAAGTTGGATTGATACCCGTACTTACCGCAATACATATTTTTTTTAGACAAGTTTTGTAGGGACTCAAGGAAATTTTGAGAGTGACTTTTGATGACAACGACCATATACGCAAAACGCTTCTTATCATTAATTTTTCAGATTTTGAAATTTGCACAAATTGCATTAAGGGAAAACAAACA
Source organism: Sambucus nigra (assembly GCA_949130495.1). Taxonomy (NCBI): domain Eukaryota; kingdom Viridiplantae; phylum Streptophyta; class Magnoliopsida; order Dipsacales; family Adoxaceae; genus Sambucus; species Sambucus nigra. The sequence continues at coordinate 443,300,083 of OX422222.1, read as the reverse complement.
TAAGGAGATTTGGTGCCAATGGGGCTATAGACGTCTTAGAAATGACTCGCACGGATATTTGTGGGACATTCCCTATAGTTTCATGGAACAGTAATAATATTTTATCACATTCATAGAAGATTTTTCACGTTATGTCTACCTTTATCGCATATATGAAAAGTCTCAATCTCTGGATGTGTTGAAATCATTCAGGGCTGAAGTTGAAAATCAACTCAGCAAAAGGATTAAAAGCGTTAGATCTGATCATGGTGGTGAGTACTATGATAGGTATGACGGTTCAGGTGAACGACACCCAGGACCATTTTCTAAATTCCTAGAGGAGTGCGGTATCATCCCATAATACACCATGCCAGGTTCTTCAAGCATGAATGGTGTTGCTAAAAGAAGAAATAGAACACTTAAAGACATGGTAAGTAGTATGATCAGTCATTATAACTTGTTAGAACTAGTCTGGGGTGAAGCATTAAAGATTTTCGTGTATATCCTTAACAGAGTACCAACTAAAGCAACTACTAAACCCCTTTTGAACTTTGGACATGCAATAAGCCTAGTCTAAAGCACCTCCATATTTGGGGATGTCCAGCTGATGCAAGGCCTTATAGGCCACATGAAAAGAAACTTGATTCAAGAACTGTTAGTTGTTATTTTATTGGATACTCCAAAATATCTAGGGGTTAGAAATTCTATGATTTTACTACTAAATCAATTTTTAAGACGGAAAACACCCAGTTCTTTGAGGATGTTGAGTTTGCCACGGGGGATAAGGTTAGGGATTTTGGTTTTGAAGAGGAATATGTTGATACTCCCACAACTATTATTAACATTGATCAGGCTCTAATTCCTGACATTGTTCAAGAAGTAGATCCTAATCGAAACAATATCCAAGAACCTCCCATTCCAGAAGAACAAAGTCTAACACCTACTATGCCATTACGGAGATCCATTAGAGAAATGAGAAGTCTTCTACCAGATGATTACATTGTATTTCTCCAAGAATACGAGTATGACATTAGTACGATGGAAGATGATCCAATCACCCTCCGTCAAGCCATGGAAATTTCTAAATCTTGAGAGTAGATTGATGCCATAATGAGGATATAAAGTCCATGGTGGCCAATGACATTTCGGATCTTGTCTGATTACCTGAAGGTGTGAAACCCATTGCTTGCGAATGGATATTTAACACCAATAAGGATTAGAAAGCTGATGTGGAGAGATACAAATCCCATCTTGTCGCTAAAGGTTTTACACAAAAAAGGCATAGATTATAAAGAGACTTTCTCTCCGGTTTCATCGAAAGACTATTTTAGGAGAATAATGGCACTTTTGGCGCACTTTGACCTTGAGCTTCATTTTTGTTTTGATTTTTTCTTCTTCTTTTCTAAGAAGATAAGAAGACACTTGTTAAAAAGAGTGAACCCATTTTCAAAATCAAGTTCATTATTTATCCTTCTCTTCTTTTCACTTAATCACTTGTATTTTTAGAGGTTGATTAATGTCAAATAACATGAATCTTTTCACCAAGAACTCTTTTTCGAAAAGCAACTTTCTATACGCTTTGGGTCTTTCACCAATACAAGAGTATTTTGATATTTTAGGTTCTTTTTCGAGGTTCAAATCTTTTGTGATATCACAAAGTTAGAATAGGAAGGCTTGTGCAACATTATCGATGGGTGTCGAGACATAAGAGATGTTGATAACTGCTATGAGCGTATACACTACACCAAAATGGGTAAATTGTCACCCTTCCAGCGGCTATCCTTGTTACGGGCATTGTTCGTGATAAAAAATACGCATTTTGTGTCACAGTCATTGATCGTGACAAGTATAGTTGTCATGGGCTTGTCATGGTCATTGACCGTGACAATCCTTATAATATTATTACGGTCAAGGACTGTGACACGTCCGTGACAAATGTTACAGTAAAAAACCCTTTCCCCTCCTTTTTCCCCCACCGACTTCTTCCCTCATTTTCTCTCTCTCTCTCTCTCTCTCTCTTCCATTTATATATATATGCGTGTGTGTGTGTATATATGTGCATGTGTGTGTGTATGTGTGCATGTGTGTGGTGGGTGGGGCAGGGTGGGGGGGAGGGGGAGGGGGCAGGGATGGGTAGGGGTAGTGGGGTAGGGAGTCGCACGTGTGTGTGCATATGTGCACGGGTGTGTGTGTGTGTGTGTGTATGTGCATGTGTGTGTATATATATATGTAGTGTGCGTGTTTGTGCGTAATGTCCCTTGTAAACGAATTGATTGATTATTAAATTTTTTAGTAAATTAATATATGATTGCCCCTCATTCTAAATTAGTAAATTAATATATGATTAATTACGAAAGTAGGATTGCCCCTCATTGTAAATTAGTAAATTAATAATTGTATACTTTAATTGTCAGTTTAATTGATGAAAATAATAATTGAGTAGATGAATTAGAATGAATATGGGATACACATTTGTTGCTGACATTGTTGTTGGATTATAGTGGATCGATGTTGGGTTGGTTAATTTTGAAAGTGGCATGACCACTGGATTATTGTCCAGATGGGGGTGGGATTTTTCAACTTTTTTTGAAAATTACTTTGTATATCGAACAATATATATATATAGTATGATAATTAAATGAAACATACTTGAAATTACACATAGTGCGCATAGATACTAGCCTTCTAGTTCTTATGCATACGCATTCAATAGCCCTTGAAATGGGTGAAGGGCTTATTACCCAAGGAGAATACACTTCCAAATAGCTCTCCTGTAATGAAGAACAATTTGAAAGGTTTGAGAACGAAGTATAAATCGATTGATGCTTGTGTGTATGATTGCGTACCATACCGAAAGGAGTATGAAAATCTCGATCGTTGTCGGGTATGCGATGAACCTAGATGATGATGTTGAAAACAGCACCACCCTTCAAGGTGTTTGTAAGCTCAACTCAATGTCAACAATGGCAGCATAAGGCATATAGAAGGTATACAAACACAATAGAAGGAGATGAAGAGAAGAAGATTCACAATGGAATATAAGTGGTTCAGCCAATTAGGCCTACGCCCACTGTGCAAGTGTATGATGTGTATCAATATGTAAGGGCTCTAATGGCCATAGATACAATCTCTCAAAATCTCTCCCTAATGTGTATTTAAACAGATTTTCAGCTAGGGTTTCTCCATTCTGGATCTTCTACAAGGTAGAGGATGACCTCTATATATAGTACCTAGGGGGTGTAATGTACCCCCCATGCATGCAATGAGCATGTGTGTGTTGATCTAGCCAATACGGAGGAGCCATTTGTCACTGTCACATGTATAGAATGATGATGAAATATTCTCCCCACGTATGGGGAATGATTTGTTATAACTAACTTGTGTCCACGTGCCCTTATTCCAAATGCCAGGAGGTGCTCGACCATCTTGCTTAGTCATGACCTCGGCTTGGTATAAGCCGAGGTTGATGAAGTCCAGTTGCTCGTTCAGTCCGAGATGGGCCATGAAGGTCTCGACTTTTGTTAAGCCGAGACAATGGATAGGGGTCGGCCTGGGCCGAGGTTGATCTGTCTTGTGCTTGAAGCATCGACTGTTATCTTGATGAGGTTAGCCTTGGTAGAAGTATGGCTTCCTGTGACCTCGGCCAACCCCTGGCCGAGGTCGTAACATCCAGCTGAACTGTAGTGCCGCTGACCCGTATGTAGTGCTCTTTTGATGAGGTTGGTGGAAGTGTCGGCCTGGGCCAACCTTGCTATGGCCGAGGGCTGATGTCACGGACCCAAGGCTTTCCCAACATCGTCTACACATTCGGCCGAGGTTAATGCCTCTATGTCGAGGTGACACTTGGGGCATATCAATCACCCCCAGCCCTTAGTTACATGTGAGAGCAGGTGACTATGGGATCTCTAAACCTCCGAGGCCCTTCTCTTATGAGTTAATGTTCGCTTGACACTTGTCCATTGCTGAAGTGTGGCTTGCTTGGCAAGCATGTGTGGTTAGCCGCCCTTTGGGGCTCCCAAGGCAATGATGGACCTTGGGAAACGTGCCTGTATATTTTAGGGTTTAAACCCTCATTTTTCCCTCCTTCCTTAATTCTCTTTCCTGGCACGATTTCACTTCAGCAGTTTCTCTCTCTAAAGGGTATTTTCTTCACGATTTCACTTCAGCAGTCCTTGGTGGCGATTTCCTCGCATTTTCTTCGCTTTTCCTTATCGTTTCATCTTCAGGTATCTTCTTCCCTTCATTTGTCTTCATTTTATCTGCCTTTTCCCTTCTATTTTTGTTTTTCGACGAGTTTCTAAGTTTTTCGGTGAGTCCTCTATAGTTTCAGGCGAACTACTCTTGCTAAGTTTGGGCAGTTTGATCTTTAAATTGCTTTACTTCCTTAGCCAATCTTGTTTGGGCAATTTATGTTTTAACTGTAGTGTCTTCCTCTGATGCTCAGACCCCTCTATCAACTTCTTGAGGAGTTCCCTTCTCTCAGAGAGAAGACTTTAGAAAAAATTAAACAAATAGAAAGGGCACAGGATGAGGCTCGTAGGTCACAAGAATTCCCTCTTAGACCCATCTTTCCACCACCCCTGAAGGTGATATACACTGATCCCTTGGAACCTTTTAACCAGGTAGAGGTCCCTGCCGAACAAGTACTGATGTCCGAGGCTGAGTCTTCCACCTCAGACCCCATGTCTGTGGATTCCTTCCAGGAGGCCATGGACTTCATGACTCGGGAAGATCAGGCCCCTGATCAAGCCGAGGTCTCTAGCCGGGCCTCGTCCCATAATAATTCAAGCACATCATCCTCTTCCTCAGAGGTTGAGATTGTCGAGCCAAGTGTGGCTATTCCACCCATACTTGACGCCATTCCTCTGTCGGCCGTCGCCGGGGCTGAATTCGCTCAAAGGTTCCCAAACAACCCATCAACGTCTACTCCGGCCGATGTTGAGCTAGATGATGATGATGAGGCTAAAAGCGATGTCGACGTATCTGAAGCAGCCGAGATTGAGAGTACCGTTACTGAGGTAGATCTTCTTTGCTTTAGATATCTGTACTCTATCAGACCCTCCATAAAGATTAAAAGACCTCTGAGGGAAGAGAGGGCTTACCATGGCGGAGATGGTGAGATATACTTGGACGAGCAGATGTTCAAGTTAGGGTTTCGTTTGCCCATTCATCCCATTATTAGGTCCATCCTTGCCTTCATCAATTTGGCCCCTTCCTAACTGTCCCCTAATGCTTGGAGGGTCATAATAGGGGCCATAGTCTTGTGGAGGGCTGTCCACCACTCAGACCTTCCAGTTCAGGTCTTTGTTGGTTGTTATGTTCCCTCCTCTGCCAAAAAACATCCGAGCTACTATCATTTTGTAGCTCGGAAGCCTGAGAAAAAGATGCTCCAAATAACTCAGACTTCCAACCACAACTGGAAGCCTCGATACTTTTTCGCTTTTGGGCCATGGGAATTTGGTCCATGTGTTCCCTCGTCCTTGCTAGAGCCGAGGATGCCCCTAAGATGGGGTAAGGTCACAATGTTTGCGAGGGCCGACCCTGGTATGAGCCTGCAGAATCTTCAGAAGGTGAAAGACCTTCAAGATCAGGGTATGCATGGTCTGCTCGTAAAATTCGAACACTTGATGACCCCTCACTACCTCTCTGAGACCGGCCTAGGTGGAAGTCCTCTTGCCGAGTTTGGTAAGCATTTTTTATTCCAAGTTAAACCTCTGAGTTTATTCATATCTGATTCCCTAACTCAGATTTATTAATTTTTGTAGAGCTCCCAAAGGATATCTCAGATGAGCTTTGGGAAATGGTTGTGCCTAGTTTGACGAGGATCGCAAAGAAATAAGGTCTTAATGCTCCTCATCTAGCTCCCTCTGCTCTAAAGCCCCAAGCCACGAAGAAGAGGGCTCCTACTGAACACGCCCCTGAGGATCAGAGGCAGAGGAAAAAGAGTATTGATTCTGCCATCCCAATCTCTTCAGCAGATGCCTTATCGTCTTGTCTAGAGCAATTAAATATTACTGACAGCATCGTCGACCATAATCTGCAGGTCGTGGATGCCTTCGGCTCTATAATGATCGAGGCCGATAAGCGTTTCTTCCGTTCACTGGATACTCCCTTGCTGATTGAGTTCGGCATCCACAGATCCATTCAGGTATGACCTCATATTTCTTTATAATTTCCATGTGTAACCTCTGATTTGTCTCCAACTTATTCATGATCACAAAATCTGCAGGGTCTGGCAGCTATGCACCACCTCTCCAAATGGACCCTGAGGAAGTTGCCCCTCATCCAGAAGGGTCAAGAGGCCGAGAAGGTGCAAAGTACTCTGAACGCAGAAATTGATCGCCTGAAGTATGAGCTGGGTGAGTCTAAGAAGAAGGTGACGGGGTTGGAGAAGGATATCTCTCAGCTTAAGAAGGACCATGTTGTAGCTCTGAAGGCCAAGGACGACGTTCTGTAGTATAAGGTCAACTCGGTTGTGAAGGCAACCCTCGATGATGCCTCTGAGGGGATAATAGCTGAGTATAAAACTTCTGATGAGTTTATGAGCTTTGGCTTTGAATACCTCGAGAGAGGTATCAAAGCTACTACCAAGTGGGCAGCTACTAAGGAGAAGGAGGATGGCAGTTTGAAAGACTCTGATTTCTTAGGCCTTGGCTTTGCTAATCCTCAGCTTGCCCAGGCCCTTCAGGAGGTTGAGGAGGAGGTTATCGCGTCTGCCGAGACTGCAACGTTGGACGACACAGAGGTTGGAGGGGCAGACCACAATGATAACATTGCTGAGGTGACCAATGTCGTCCGGCATGACCAGGCCGAAGACATCAGCATTCCCCCCTCAAACCCTTAAATTCAATTGTGAAGCTTCTTTGTAACCCCTGAACATTTGTAATCTCCGAATGAACATGGTTGACTCATTTTTTGAAACTTGTAACCTCTGAATATTTATAATCTCTGAATATGTCAATCTCCGAGGAGGATCATTTTCTTTATTTACTTTATTGAATGTTTGTCATGTGATGTTTTGACTCTTGAGGTCTTGTTGTAATAGTCTGTTTAAACTCAATTAGTAGTCTCACCTCAGACCTAGTCACCACTGAATGGTGTTATGAAGGTCTGAGGTCATCATCTAAGATGCTATCCTCATAATTAATCTCACCAAATTAATGATGTTAAGGGTCTGAGGACATCCCATTATGGTGTCTGAGCTCAGACCTCGTCACCACTGAATGGTGTTATGAAGGTTTGAGGTCATCACCTAAGATGCTATCCTCATAATTAATCTCACCAAATTAATGATGTTAAGGGTCTGAGGACATCCCATTATGGTGTCTGAGCTCAGACCTCGTCACCACTGAATGGTGTTATGAAGGTCTGAGGTCATCATCTAAGATGCTATCCTCATAATTAATCTCACCAAATTAATGATGTTAAGGGTCTGAGGTCATTCCTTTATGGTGTCTGAGCTCAGACCTAGTCACCACTGAATGGTGTTATGAAGGCCTGAGGTCATCACCTAAGATGCTATCCTCATAATTAATCTCACCAAATTAATGATGTTAAGGGTCTGAGGTCATCCCCTTATGGTGTCTGAGCTCAGACCTCGTCACCAATGAATGGTGTTATGAAGGTCTGAGGTCATCACCTAAGATGTTATCCTCATAATTAATCTCACCAAATTAATGATGTTAAGGGTCTGAGGTCATCTCATTATGGTGTTTGATCTCAGACCTTATCACCACTGAATGATGTTATAAGGGTCTGAGGTCATCACCTAAGATGTTATCCTCATAATTAATCTCACCAAATTAATGATGTTAAGGGTCTGAGTTCACCTCATTATGGTGTCTGACCTCAGACCCTGTCACCACTGAATGATGTTGAAGGGGATGAGGTCATCACCTAAGATGTTATCCTTATAATTAATCTCACCAAATTAATGATGTTAAGGGTCTGAGGTCATCCCATTATGGTGTCTGAGCTCAGACCTCATCACCACTGAATGGTGTTATGAAGGTCTGAGGTCATCACCTAAGATGTTATCCTCATAATTAATCTCACCAAATTAATGATGTTAAGGGTCTGAGGTCATTCCCTTATGGTGTCTGAGCTCGGACCTAGTCACCATTGAATGGTGTTATGAAGGTCTAAAGTCATCACCTAAGGTGTTATCCTCATAATTAATCTCACCAAATTAATGATGTTAAGGGTCTGAGGTCATTCCCTTATAGTGTCTGAGCTCGGACCTAGTCACCACTGAATGGTGTTATGAAGGTCTGAGGTCATCACCTAAGATGCTATCCTCATAATTAATCTCACCAAATTAATGATGTTAAGGGTCTGAGGTCACCCCCTTATGGTGTCCGAGCTCAGACCTCATCACCACTGAATGATGTTATGAAGGTCTGAGGTTATCACCTAAGATACTATCCTCATAATTAATCTCACCAAATTAATGATGTTAAGGGTCTGAGGTCATCCCCTTATGGTGTCTGAGCCCAGACCTCGTCACCACTGAATGATGTTATGAGGGTCTGAAGTCATCACCTAAGGTGTTATCCTCATAATTTCTGACATAAGTACACAATGTAGAAAGAATCGTCATGAGAACTAATCTTTTATTAATAACCTCTTCATAATAAGATGGTACATTTACATAAAACTCTTTGCAACTTCATATGTAGTACTTCTTTAGGTGATCAACATTCCATGGGTTAGCGAAAGGTTCCCCTTCCAGATTTTCTAGCCTGTAAGTGTCGGGCACAACCTCTTCTGTCACTTTGTAGGGACCGTGCCAGTTTGGATGGATCTTGCTTATTTTCTGTAAGGTCTTCTTTAGCACTAAGTCTCCCACTGCGATGGGTCTTGACTTCACCCTCTGGTTGTAGAATTTTGCTGCCCTCTGTTGGTAGGCTGCTTGCCTGACCTCTGCATCTTCTCTTCTTTCTTCAATTAGATCTAGGTCTAGCCTCCTCTCCTCCCCATTTTTATCAGGGTTATAGGTATGAACCCTATGAGTAGGAAGCCCCACCTCTGTTGGTATGAGGACCTCGGAGCCATGTGCAAGCATGAACGGGGTTTCTCCTGTAGGTGTCCTTGCCGTGGTCCTGTAGGCCCATAACACAGTGTAGACATCTTCAATCCATCTTCCCTTCGCATCTTCTAACCTATTCTTGATTCCATCGAGAATTTTTCTGCTCGTGACCTCGGTCTATCCGTTTGCCTGAGATCGGCCAGGAGATGAGAAGAACTGCTTTATCCCAACTCTTAGGTAGTACTTTTCCAAAGATGAGTTCTTGAACTGGGTCCCATTATCTGAGATGAGAGTGTTTGGGAGGTCGTATCTGCATATGATGTTCCTCCAAATAAATTAGAAGGTCTTCTGCTCTGTGATTGTTATCATCGGCTCTGCCTCCACCCACTTTGAGAAGTAGTCAATGACAACTATCAAGAATCGATAACTGTTGGCAGCTCTTGGTAGGGGTCCTACTAAGTCAATCCCCCAAACTGTGAATGGCCATGGAGAGGTGATTGACGTCATAGGTTGATGAGGTTGGTGAGGAATAGTGGCGAATCTTTGACATTTATCACACCTCCTCACGTAGGCTGCAGCGTCCTTGGACAACGTTGGCCACCAGTACCCTTGTGTGATGATTCTTATGGCCAAGGGTCTTCCCCCTATGTGGCTAGAACAAAAACCCTCATGAACGTCCTGTAAGATCTGGGGAACTTTCGTGGGATGCACACATCTGAGGAGAGGCAATAGAAATCCCTTCTTGTACAAGACGTCTCCTATCATCGAGAACTTGGCATCCCTATATCTCAATTTCCTCCTCTCTAGCTTGGACTCAGGTAGCTCTCCCTATCTGATATATCTGACGAGGGGGTCCATCCACGAGTCTCCTAGGTTCAAATTGTGACAAGGGTTACATACCTCTTCTTCCTCGATGGTCGCCTTCCCCAAGACCTCGACCGGAATTGTCCTTCTGATGTCTATCTTTGTCGCCGAGGCTAACCTTGCAAATCATCTGCGTGGCTATTACTTTGTCGGGGAACTCTCTTCAGTTTTATCTCTTCGAAATATTCTAACATCATTCTCACCCTCTTCAAATACTTGGCCATCCTTTCATCTTTGGCCTCGTAGACCCCCAATACTTGATTGATGACTAACCTTGAGTCGCTGTGGAGTAGGAGTCGCCTTACATGAAGAGTCTTTGCCAATGAGAGACCTGTTATCATGGCCTCATACTCGAACTCGTTGTTAGAAGCCTGAAAGTTAAATTTCAAAGTGTATTCAATGTTGGCACCATCTGGAGCTGAAAGTATCAGCCCTGCATCGCTTCCACTTTCACAGGACGAACCATCAAAAAAGAGACTCCAAATGTCTATATCTGATGAGAAGGCCCCTTTTGACATGACTCCTTGTTTGAAGAGGTACCGATCTTCCTCGTTCTCCGTGACTCTGCTCCTGGCCCTGTTGGATGCGACCTCTTCCTGATCCTGGAAGACGTTTGGTGTCGTCTCTTCCAGATCTTGAGAGATACCACGATTTGTCCTTTACACATCCTTTAGGTCATTCTCTGCCTCAGCCTCTTCTCATGTGAACTCGGCAACAAAGTTTGCGAGAGCTTGCCCTTTGATGGCTGTCCTAGGTTGGTAGGTATGATAATACTCCCCCAACTCAATGGCCCAGGTCATCAATCTCCTGGACTTCTCAGGTTTATGTAGGACCTGTCTTAGTGGGGAGTCGATGAGAATAACCATGGAGTGGGCTTGGAAGTAAGGCTTAATCTTCCTCGAAGCATGTATCAGGGCGTAAGATAACTTTTCCATGAGAGGGTAATTTTGTTCAGCCCCTTGAAGGGCCTTACTGTTAAAATACACAAGCCTTTGGATCCCAACGTCTTCTCCTATTATGGCTGCGCTGATGGCTGATTCGGAGACTGCCAGATACACATACAATTTCTCTCCTTCTACAGGCCGAGATAGCAATAAGGGAGACCCCAAGTAAGACTTGAGCTGGTTGAAATCTTTTTCGCACTCTTCGTCCCACTGGAAGGCCTTTCTCAGCACCTTAAAGAATGGAAGGTACTTATTCGTTTCCCTAGAAACAAATCTGTTAAGTGCAGCCACTCTCCCTGTAAGTCTTTGGACATCTTTGATACTCCTCGGAGTCTTCATGTCAAGCAAAGCCTTGATTTTCTCGGGGTTCGCTTCAATCCCTCTCTGGTTGACGATAAATCCTAGGAACTTCCCAGCTCCTACTCTGAAGACACACTTCGTGGGGTTGAGTTTTATTCTGTATGAGTCCATAATATCGAAGGTCTTCTCAAGATCTGCTACATGAGTGCAAGCTTTCAAGCTCTTCGTTAGCATATCTTCTACATACACTTCCATAGTCTTACCTATTTGATCTTCGAACATCTTATTCACAAGACGCTGGTATGTTTCCCCTGTATTTTTTTGACCGAAGGGCATCGCTTTGTAGCAGTACGTCCTTTTGTCGGTAATGAAGGTTGTCTTCTCTGAATCTTCAACATCCATGAAGATCTGGTTGTAGCCTGAATACGCGTCCATGATGCTCATGAGCTCCTGTCCTGCTGTAGCATCCACCATCTGATCTATCCGACGTAAGGGATAGCTATCTTTTGGATAAGACATGTTCGGGTCAGTGAAATTAACACACATTCTCCACTTCCCATTGGACTTGGGCACGATGACTGCATTCGATAACCACTCCGAATATGTGACTTCTCTTATAAACTCAGCCTCTTCTAATTTTTTGACCTCCTCTCGGATGACGTCGTACTTCTCCCTAGAATATATTCTTCATCTTTTTTTGATAGGCCAGACATCTTTGGTCACATTGAGCTTGTGACTCATGACCTCAGGGTTGATGCCTAACATATCTGCGTGGCTCCAAGCGAAGACACTCTGCCTCCTTCTGAGGAAGTTTATCAGCTCTTCCTTGATTTCTGACTTTAGGGCTTTGCCAACCTGGATGGTTTTTTCTGGCTCGTCCTCATTGAGGACGATGGATTCTACCTCTTCCACGGCCTCCCCCTTCTTCAACTTTGTCTCATCTCTTGGGTCAAGCATATCAATGCTATAAGTGATGGTTGCCCTCTTATGGGCCTCTCTCTCTTCGGTTGAGTTAAAGTAACATTCTCGCGCTATGATCTGGTCACCTTGCACTTCCCCTACCCCATAGGGAGTCAGGAATTTTAACATCTGATGGACCGGCGACGGCACAGCTTCAAACTCTTTAAGGGCTACTCTTCCTATGATGAGGTTATAGGCCGATAATACGTTCTCGTCCATTACGAAAAGATTTATCTTCTTGGTCAACCTCTTAGGCCACTCATCACCGATCCGCACATCCATCTCATACATGCCCAAGGGGTGGACCTTTTCGCCACTGAAGCCTATCAAGGGGTGATGATAGGGTACCAACCTTGCTCTACTAAGACCTAGGCTCTTGAAGCAAGGCCAAAACATCACGTCTACCGAGCTCCCCCCGTCTACGAGGATCCTCAGCACCTTGCACCCATGCACCATTATCGTTATTACCAAAGGGTCATCATGGGGGGCTAAGATACCCTTGAATTCGAGTCTGGAGAACCCAACTACAAGGGTGTCTATGTACACTTTCTTCCTCTTCTGTATTGTATCAGAAGACGTTAGATTTACAACTTCAAGTTTGGCCACTGACTTGGCCTCTGCCACGTGAGCCTTCCTATCAGCTACTTCAGAGCCACCTCCTGCAAATCCTCCGCATATGGTGCCAACACCAAACAAGATCATACCAACTCTCTTCACCGGGGTGTTGCTATCTTTTGGTGGAAGATCCGGATCGTCTTCATCATCACCTTCTGAATCATCGTCTCTTCTGGATGGGGCATTGTCACGGCATCTGTCATTTCTCCTTTTCTTAGGGTCATCTTTCCCCCCTTTAGGAGCCTTACCGTCCACATACTTCCTCAACTTTCCAAATTTTAACATCTTTTCAATCTCATCCTTCAAGGAGAATCATCTGTCTGTAACGTGGCCATGGTCCTGGTGGAACTCGCACCATAAGTTTTTGTTCCTCTTATGCGGTGGGGCCTTCAGTTTCTCTGGACATCTCAGAGTCCTGTCATTCTTGATCTCGTTGAGGATGTGCTCACAGCTTATAGTTAGAGGAGTATAGTGAGCAAAATTATCATCAGCTAACCTCTTATTTCCATCTTTCTTTCTTTGGGACTTCCCAATACTACCGCGATTCTCATCCTCATATTTTGCGTCCATTGCCTCTTCTGCGTTCATGACTTTTTCCGCAGTTTCCAGTAGCTCCGCCATAGACCTAAGAGGGTCTTCCGCGAGTTTCCACAATATATTCCTTTTCTGGAGACCCCCTATGAGGGCGGTCATGGCTATATTCTCTTCATAATCTTTGACCTCCATCTTCTCTTTGTTAAACCTGGCGATATAGTCTCTTAGGCTCTCGTCCTTTCCCTGCTTGACATACAGTAGGTGTGTAGTCTTATTTTGAGGCCTCACCCCAAAGCAGAAGTTGTGGATGAATCGTTCAGCCGAGCCTTTGAAGTTCTCAATTGAGTTCTTTGAAAGATAAGTAAACCAGCTGTGTGCTACTCCTGTTAAGGTCCCAGAGAAGGCCCTACACTTCATCTCATCAGGTATCGAGTAGATGTCTGCTGCCGACTGATACATCTCGATGTGATGTACAGGGTTGGTGCTGCCATCATACTTAGGAGATACCACGGGAGGTTTGAATTTAGCGGGAGTTGGGAAGCTCACTATCCTAGCCACAAATGGAGAGCCCTCTGAGTAACCCCTTTGTAATGGGACCCTACTTTTGATGAGGTCTCCTATCTTTTCCTCAAGATGCTGGATAGAGTCATTCCATGGTCTCCTATCGTCAGCCTGGCCGAGGTTATCCCCAGCCACCTCCAAGGGGTGGATTGAGGGTTCCCCTGCCGGAGCACAGCATCGGCTGTTGACCTCTTCCTGGTCTCTTCCCCTTCTTTCACGGGGTCGGCCCTGATCAGGATGACCTTGTCTGTCCCCTCCTTACGAACCGATAACACTTCTTGACCTAGATAACTTTTGTCTTAGGTCATTCACTGGACCCAACCTCTCAAAGGCCGGCCCTCTGCTCAATCAATCAAAAGATGATCCTCGCTATTGGGCCTCTTCAGCTCTTCGGCCAACACATCCTTGGCTCTGCTGAAGAGGATGAACCGTATTGTTCGAAACCTCATATCGCTCCCAACAATCTTTTGGGGCCTCTTCCGCCTCTAGATCGTCATACCTGTCCTCCGGGTAAGGGTTTCCTTGCCTCCCCAGGCGTAAGCGCCTAGGGTCAGCAACGTCCCTTCTCCGTTGGGGCGTGGCTGGTCCTTCATTGGTGCCTGGGGTGGTCCCCTGGTGTCAGGATGTGGTTGAACAGCCGCCGGAGTGATCATATCCGGCGAGACTCCAGGTGACCTCATCATGGTTTTGCTGAGCTGTGCAAATTGTTCCTTCATAGCTTGTTGTGTTGCAGCCAAAGACCTCAAGATTGCAGCTACCTCCGCCATTTCAGATTGGGGCGGCACCTGGCTGGAACTAGGCCCCCCACCTCCGGGTGACGGAAAAGGCGGCGGTAACTCTGGTACCATGTGTTGCTTAGTGAAGAGCTTAAGTATTAGGTGAGCTTAATACCTTAAAGGACCTCTTTCAATGGTGAAACAGATCCACGCGAGGGGTGGTGCCTGGTTAACCACCATAGTCTCCGGTGAGGTTAAGCTGAAGAAGCGGAAGAGATAGCTTCTCGTTCCCACAGACAGCGCCAAAATGATGATGCTGAAAATAGCACCACCCTTCAAGGTGTTTGTAAGCTCAATCCAATGTCAACAATGGCAGCACAAGGCATATAGAAGGTATACATACACAATAGAAGGATATGAGGAGAATAAGATTCACAACGGAATATAAGTGGTTCAGCCAATTAGGCCTACGTCCATTGTGCAAGTGTATGATGTGTATCAATATGTAAGGGCTCTAATGGCCATAGATACAATCTCTCAAACTCTCTCTCTCTCTACTGTGTATTTAAACAGAGTTTCAGCTAGGGTTGCTCCATTCTGGATCTTCTACAAGGTAGAGGATGACCTCTATATATAGTACCTAGGGAGTGTAATGTACCCCCCATGCATGCAATGAGCATGTGTGTGTTGATCTAGCCAATATGGAGGAGCTATCTGTCACTGTCACATGTAGAGAATGATGATGAAATATTCTCCCCACGTGTGGGGAGTGATTTGTTATAACTAACTTGTGTCCATGTGCCCTTATTCCAAATGTCAGGAGGTGTTCGACCATCTTGCTTAGTCATGACCTCGGCCTGGTATAAGCCGTGGTTGATGAAGTCCAATTGCTCGTTCAGTCCGAGATGGGCCATGAAGGTCTCGGCTTTTGTTAAGCCGAGACAATGGATAGGGGTCGGCCTGGGCCGAGGTTGATCTGTCTTGTGCTTGAAGCATCGACTGTTATCTTGATGAGGTTGGCCTTGGTAGAAGTATGGCTTCCTGCGACCTCGGCCAACCCCTAGCCGAGGTCATAACATCCAGCTGAACTGTAGTGTCGCTGACCCGTATGTAGTGCCCCTTTTGATGAGGTTAATGGCAGTGTCGGCCTGGGCCGACCTTGCTATGGTCGAGGGCTGATGTCATGGACCCAAGGCTTTCCCAACGTCGGCTACACATTCGGTCGAGGTTGACGCCTCTGTGCCGAGGTGACACTTGGGGCATATCAGTAGATATGTCCAATCTACTAGTAAGGAAGGCACAAGCTCAAAAGTAACTCAAAAAGTATTGAAATATTTTTCTGTTGGGCCTAGATTAAAGAGATTTTTTTACAGTACCATGGATAGCGGAGGCAATGACTTGGCATGCTAGGACAGAAGTAGGGGATAATATCATGCGTCATCCTATTGATTCTACTGACTGGAGGAAGAGGATGAATTATGAGTATCCCGATTTTGCTCGAGAACAACGCAACATTCATTTGGCTATATCAATAGATGGTTTCAATCCATTTGGAAATCTAAGCACCAATCAGAGTGTATGGCCAGTGATCCTAACCCCACTGAACCTCCCTCCTTCACAATGTATGAGACCTTCATTTTCGATGATGGATTTGTTGATACCTGGGCCAAAGGCACCAAGTAATGACATCGACGTCTACCTGGATCCTTTGGTAGAATAATTAAATGAGATGTGGGAAGTGGGTGTGCAATCATTTAACTCTTTTAGAAAAGAAGAGTTTATGCTGAAAACTATGTTGATGTGGGAAATTCATGATTTTTTAGCTTATGGGACATTATCCAGTTGAATCTTTAGATTATTTTATACATGATTAATTTTGTAATATGCAGAAAATATAAAGCCCGTGAGAACAATAAAAGACGAAAAACAATGGTACAATCAGATAGCGAATTTAGGCTGTGGTTGACACAAGAGGTAATTATAATGAAAATGGTTGTTATATAATGTTACATTACACTCAAATTTTACAACTAATATAATTAATTTATCTATATTCTCAGTTCTTAAAGACGGGTGATGCGACATCAAGGCATGCTTGTCTAGCCACTGGACCCTTGTTCGTGGCACAAGAGTACAAAGTATCTATTGAACAGTTACATTTCGGCGCTAAAGTGTACGAGGAAACTACAAATGTACAGAACTCGGGCCTTTCATACAAGTCTCTTACTTTCTTTCGAGCGAGCGCAAAAGATAAAAATCTCGTTGAAACTAAAATAACTTACTATGGTGTAGTCCGAAATATATTTGAATTGGATTATATAAGCTTCAAAGAGGTTTTATTTTACTGTGACTGGGTAAGAGTTGAGGATAAAAATGCTTATAAAGTTGATCCTGTCACCAATTTGATCATGGTTGACTTATACAAGTTGAAGAACAACGACCACGTGAGCGATGAGCCGTTTGTTTGTGCATTTCAAAAGGTTAACCAATTGTTTTACTCGGAGTATATCAACAAAGAGCCATGGTCAATTGTCCAACACGCGCCAAAGCGTCTAAATAGTAGTGTGGATGACTTGGCTGCTCATACAGGATATCAATCCATTTTTGATGATAACCCGAATTTTAAACAATTTTTCAATTTGTAATAAATATTCTAATTTGTTGTGACAACCCGCTCCAAATAATAACGGGTGGCCAGCCCTATACTACATAAATCAGGTATCTCAGATGGTACAGTCTCAACATCAACAACTCAACACTATAATATAAGGCTAACTACCCGAAAACATAAAGTGCGAATTGCCAAAAATTTGAAACTTTTATTTTTAACAACAACAACAAAACCAATAATGCACACAACCAACAATATACATCTAACTATGGTGTGAAATGTGCATGCTCCAATAATAAAAGAGTACAATACATTGTACAACAAAAATCTCAATAATGAAATACCCGAATATGCTGTCGGGTAACAGACAGTACAATAATCTGATAAATAAAATATGAAAGTGTTAATCTACAACACTTGAATACTAACTCAATACAACTGAATCTTAATCTAGATGTACAATAGATAGGAATCGACTAAAGCAAAGCGCCGCAACAGTCCGCAACTGCCACAGCTCCACAAATCCTGAATGGAGGAATATCAAAGGCATCCTTGCGGAGGAACACCTGAAGTAATACAATATATACATACATGGAGGAGTAAAATATAAACGGGTCAGAACCCGAGTTTGAAAAACAGTTTATAGCAAGTGTATTAAAATGCATAATAATTATAAATGCATTATTACATGATTTAGTTGGAATTGAACACTCCATCAAAATTCAGCTCACCTCTCATCTAAAGTGCGCACTAAGCGTATACACGTGTCTCCAAAAGGATGTCCGATTCTAATTTAGGTAAGAGGATTCTAACTTAAACCCAAATAAAGTATTTAAGTGAAACCATCTACCCTATCTCCCAACCTACACTTATCACTATTTTCTTTAAGTTATATACATTATCTTTAATGCAATTGTTATAGTTATCTTTATAATGTTCATTTATTGAACATATAAAGTTACATGATCCAATCATATCCACATCATCAACATACACCATCAATCTCAATTACTAGAATTTATATTCTAGTGATGCCCATATAAGGCATGAAACCATATATATATAATTATAATATATGAGTTATTAGCATCAAGAGTTAAGGACTAAACTCCTCCCGATTCTCAACAAGGTACTGCGTTTCATGCGTGGGACGTCTCGCCGAAGCGAAATCCAAACAAGGAACCCCCCCGTTACACTACTCCTGACCGTATCGATCCTCGGGGCTCATTATGCCCTCAATGTAAGAGGAATGTAACCCAAATGATTATGATCCAATTTTAATTAATTAATATTCCCAATTCTCAACAGTACACGGCGTTTCATGTGTGGGACGTCTCGCCGAAGCGAAATCCAAACAAGGAACCCCCCGTTACACTACTCCTGGCACTGTCGATTGTCGTGATAGGTGATATATAAGTATATATAATGATGAGCATTAAGGATTAAACTTATCCCCAAGTTCCAACATTACACTGCGGTTCGTGCATGGGACGTCTCGCCGAAGCGAAATCCAAACAAGGAACCCCCCCGATACACTAATCCTGGTAATGTAGGTCGTTGAGGTCCATTATGCCCTTGACACTCAAATATAAGCACAAGCAATAATAACCATCCAACCGAGCTATAACTCGAAGGATGCAGGCTCACATGCTATCGTCGTCCAGCAGCTCATATACGTAGCAAACTGGGGCCACCTGGTCGGGTTCAACGACACCCACCTCGTGATCAACTCACGCACACAACGTTCGGGAAGCGGTCATAGTTCCTAACCGGTAAGTGAGAGCGTCACATACCCCCGACCTCTCACCCCCAAAATAAATAAATATATATTTCATAAATGTCATTTGCTGACCACAAAGGACGACTATGACATGGGGAATATCCACATTCTGCTTTTCTAGTCAGAATGCTCACCCACTACGCACAAAACTTCCCAATGATAGCAAGGAGGGGGCATGCTTAACATGTATATACACCATCATATAAGGTATACGTACATCCCACACAATAAAGATATACCATTTTATATACGGTATACCTGCAACATCATATTCATTTTCATATTCATTATACGCTCTTAGGCGTAAATCTAATTAACATCATTGTTTAGTATATCCCTCCCTTGATACACTAACCGTCAATACTCACACATTTACCCCACTTAGTATATACTATACTAATTCTCGCTTGAAGCTCTCTTGTCGCTTCTAATATGAATTGTCTTTCAATTCAATTTAAGTTAAGGATATTCTATATCCTATTGCACCTCAATTAGCATTTCTCATTGTATGAGATATCTCTCAAGTCAATCATCAATAAGGATATTTCTATATCCCTTTGCACATCAAATAGTATTATAATTCTCCATCCATTATAAGGTTCAATATAGTTTATGAACCATTAAAGTTATCCCTCTTTTGGGATTGGATCCTAAGATCCAATATCTATAAATTATTCTCATTCTTTCATATGAATGGAATTTATTATCTCCAAGTCTAACCTCCCAATTAAGGTAGGCTTCCCCACTTAGGAGAAACCATAATATCTAATCGATATTCCTCAATTTTAGTCAATATGACTCCAAACTTTCCTATAAGGGAAACTCTCTAATAGTCTCCAAAACATACTCCAAATATCTCCTATAGAGATCCCCAATCGATAACCTCGAACAAAACGGGATGAATTTCTCTTTAGAAAAACAATCCCTCCAAAAGCCCTGTTTCCGAATCGATTCGGGCTTATTCCGAATCGATTCGGCCCAGCGAATCGATTCGGCCAGGAAGGCGAATCGATTCGGGTCATCATACCTGGGACTCTATCTCAGGCCGAATCGATTCGGCTGGAGTCCGAATCGATTCGGTCACTCATACCTGGGCACCTGCATATTTCTAAATCGATTCGACTAGGGGGCCGAATCGATTCGGCCCTGCTGAACCTCAAAAATGGCTACTTTTTAAGTAAGCCAAAATACCCAAAAATCATTTTAATGGTTTTCTCTCCATTTTTCTTCAACCCAATCAGAAATACATCAACAATATTCATCCTAGAATACATATAAACTAATTTCTAACCTTAAATCCATTTATGCACTACAAATCTAAGGTTTTTTCCAAAAATTAGGTTTTGACAAATTTAACCTAAAAC
Source organism: Sambucus nigra (assembly GCA_949130495.1). Lineage (NCBI taxonomy): Eukaryota > Viridiplantae > Streptophyta > Magnoliopsida > Dipsacales > Adoxaceae > Sambucus > Sambucus nigra. The sequence goes on along the minus strand of OX422222.1, from coordinate 443,279,827 downwards.
CCAAAATATCAATCCACAAGTCATGCAATAAATGTACACAACAATTATTTAGCAAGTTTAATCACTTGCCTCGGGTTCGTAGGGTCTGAATCCGTCTTGAGATCGCGTATTGGCCCGGAAATCCTCTTTCTCCTTCTTTTTCTCCTTCCTTTTCTTCTTCTTTCTCTTCTTCTCTCTTTCTTTCTTTCTATTTTCTCTTTCTCTCTTTGGAGAATAAATCTCCCGTAGGGTTTTTAAGCCTAAATCCCAAAATACACATCTTTAAACGATAATACACACTTTAAATGACCCGGTAACTTTAATTCGAGTCAAATGGTCCTAATTTATTTCGGAACCCAAATAGACCCCAAGTACAGTCGTTTCGACTTTCTCGATCCTTCCGGACACTATGGTACCCTCAGAATTGACGTTCGACACTCTTTCTAACGACTCTAAATTTTTACCTCAATTGCCAATTTTAATTATTCTCCAATAAAATATTATTTATTTCTCCCAAAATAAATAAATCGTCGACTCCAAAACCTCGGGTTTTTACATTTGTACTGAAACATCCATTTTTAATGCTTTTAATTGATTTGCACTTTATCATTTTCACTCTTGTGTATTCTGCGTGTGTGTGTACAGTAGGATTGGGGGTCGGGATGTTTTGAATTTTTAGTAATTGTACATATTATTAGCTAGATGTTGTTGTTTTGGAATTCAGAATTGAGGTGTTTGAGAGTAACAATTCATTTTTATTTGTAGTAATTATACATATTTGCATGTCTTCTTTTAATTCATTTTGATATGTACTATTAACATTTTTTTTTACAGCAAATGTCTCCTTCAGGTATTAAGGCAAGGATGATGATGCTTGTTATGATGATGTCGTTTGGGCTCGGTGGTAGCGGAGGCGACGAGGGCTCCTCGGCCCCTAGTCTCCCCAAATATGAAAAATTAGGGATGGCCATCGAGAACAAGATGGGGCTATTAGCGAGATCCCTCGAGCTGGTAAAGACGATCATCGACCCGAGGTACATTAGTTGGAAGGAGGTGCCATATGAGCTCAAGTTAACTGTTTGGGTGGCACTACAGGTAGTGTATTTATATTTATATTTATATTCATATTCATATTTATATTTATATTTATATTTATATTTATATTTATATTTATATTCATATGAATATTTCAATTTCGATTTCAATTTCATTTTATATATATATTTATATTTATTTGCAACTAACATTGTAATTGTTGGACAGGAACAATTCAGCCTAGATCCAAAGCTATGCGATTCTGTCTTGGAGCAGTTGAGGGAGCAACACAAGACGTGGAAGAAAAATATGCGGACCCGGTACTTTGGGAAGACACGGGAGTCCATTATTCAAAGGCGTGAATCCGTCCCGCTGAAGGATCCAATCTCATTGGCACAATGGCAAAAGTTCATTGACAATGAGATCGGGGAGCGACAATTGGCATCTCACCAATTGGGGAGGGAAAATCGGGCAAAAAAGACGGACGTTCACTACTCCGACCGGACGTCTTACGCCGAGGTGGAGCATAGGATGATGGTAAGATTTAATTTTTCTATAACTACAGAACTATATTATTCTGCATTATTTTACTTTGCGGGACCGATACTAATTTTACTTTATTTTATTTCAGGGGACAGGGAGTGGCCCTAGGGGTGGGCCACATAGGCTCGATACTTATGTGGCTCTTTGGACGAAGAAGGGGAAGGACAAGTAGGTGTCCCCAAGCATCGCGACCACGATTGTAAGTAATTCGACATTTTACTTTTTGTTAATTACATTATAATTTTATAATTTACTTATTTTACTAATCATGTGCTTTTTGTCATTTCAGGCAAAGCTTAAGGAAGTGCATGAGTCGCAGTCTGATGTCGATAAGGCATCTTTGTCCATAGATGCACTTTGCCAAGTGCTTGGATCTGATTGCAAGGGGAGGACAAGGGGGTGAGCTCGTGGGTGGCCAAATGTAGGATCATCGAATTAGAGATGAGCGACACCGAGTTGGCTCGAACGGTGGACTCGCATGACGCGAAGTTGTCCCACTTGGAGGCGATGGTCCAAGATATGTTCTAATTCATGAAGCATTCGTTGGGCGGAAAATGCAAGGGGAAATGGAAGGAGAAGGAGAAGGTGGTGGAGGAGGAGATGCGGGAGGACGAGGGGCAGGATGACGAGGATGTGGGCCTCGCTGCTTCATCATCGACTCGTGCAAACTTTGATGATCCACTTCCCTATTTGGTTCCCTTCGACCAATCGATGTCGACACTTGGTTGGCTGAGCGTGTTTATATTTGACATATTTGATACCCAACAGATAGGGAGGGGGTTGAGGGACCTGAATATCGTCCAGGGTGGACTAGTTCATGGACGTGAGCTTCAAGACATCGAGTCCAAGGTACCCATCACACATGTGATACCCGGGAAGGAGAACTCCCCGTGTGGTTGCACGAACAATGTGGCACGATGTATATCAGTGGGTGTGTCAATTCGTATATCGTGTGGCCTACTCACCTCCTCGGATTTAACCTTACCCAAGACATGTAGTGACATTATTTGAATTGAATTATTTTTAAGTTGGTACATTTGAATTATATTTGGATTATATCATGATGCATATTGTTTCTATTTTAAATCTTTATTTTCATTATCTATATTTTATTTGAATATATGATACTTGAATAGGTACAACGTTGCTATAACAGGTAGAAATATACTGCTGGGCAGTGGTAGTGGCCAAACTGCCCAGCAGATTTATTTTTAATTCTGCCCAGAATTTTCACGGTTATTGACCGTGACAAGTCCGTGACAAAGGATTGTTGTCACGGACTTGTCATGGTCAATGACCAAGACAATTCTTTTAACATTGTCACGGTCCTTAACCATGACAAAACTTATAAAGGTCAAGGACCGTGACATGGCCGTGACAAATCCTTGACAATAAAAGTTGTCACCCCAAAATTGCATGGTCATTGACCTTGACAAGTTGAACTTATCAAGGTCAATGACCGTGACAATTCGGCAGATTTGGTGTAGTGATAGGGATGTATGACTTCAAAAACTTGGTGGAAAAGGATGAGGTGTGAATTAGCATGAAAGGAGTGTTAGTCATTTTTTCCTAAGTAAGTCTTTTCCAAGTTTTATTGTGATTGTTGCATCGGCCCGAGGTTTTATCCATCAATAGGTTTTTGTCCTCATACACCCGCCGCTACACTCTTATTTACCTCTTTCACATATTTTATAAATCCATATCCTTAAACAAGATAAAACTTGAGTTGGTTGACTAAAATTTGGGTAATTTTTTTATCATAGACTTTTAGGTGTGCAAAATATTTGTTGTTGGGTCTCCATTTTGGTATGCATTATGCACTCTCAACTGGTATCACATCTTGGAACTCTTTTGTTAAGGTTTAAAAAAACAAGATGTGGATTGTGAATTTTTGTGTTAATATGGAGAATAACATTATGTTTTTGGGTGTGGACCTTTTCGAATATATTGTCTCATTAAGTGATAAAGTGAGGTGTAAATTTTCATCCACTAATGATAATGTTTATTCTTAGACTGATACTTTATCTTCTTATGTTTACTCTAGTGAAGATCTAGGTGGAGAAGATAGTGATCTTCAATAAGCATATGATAAATTTTTTTCTTCTGTATATGCTAGATTTAAGAAGATCTTATTGAAAACTTCCATTAAGCAAAACAATGTGAAAAGGAAAATGCATCTTTAAAAATGTAAGGGTATCTTTTGAGAAAATTTGAAGCTCAGTGTGCATCTCTTAGTACGAGTCTCCTTTTTATGGAGAATGTGAATGAAGTTTTTCAAAAAGGTTTAAAAATGTGGAAGATTGTAAAAGTTCAAACGATTATTTAAACATTAAACTAACCTCTCCCGAAAATTAATCAATCTCAGCTAACAATGTAATGTTGTAAGAGAAAAATTTATAATTTTTTTTTATTTTAATTTTATTTGGCTTATCCCCTCACACCCCACTGCACCTTAATTATTGTTCTCTAGTCTTTGAAGAGATGAATTATTGGTGACATTTTCATGATTTAATATCGTTCGTCACAACTTTCTCCAAGAGGAGTTATGAAGTGATTTGATAAAACTTAAAATATTCATAAGTCATTTTTAAAAGAGTTTATTTTTTTAAAAAAATTCAATATATTTTTAAATATTTTTTAAAATATTATTAAAAATCTGGAGAGGTCGTTAGAATGACAACATATGTTGCTCGAACGAGTTCTTGAAGGTCGTTAGAACGAGGTTCCTATGTTCGAATGAGATCTGAAGCATCAAGTTTTGGGTCAGCTCTAGAATGTCATTCGAAGTCTCATTAGAAGTCGTTCGAACGAGATCAGGTACTTCGTTTGAACGAGATAGTAGTTCATTGTAATACCTCGTATTTTTATGGCTTTTAAATTGGGGATTTATTAAATGTAATTGAGATAAATTAATTTAATATTAATCCGAAAATTTATTTAAATATTTACTAGCGTGACGAGAGTTAGTAATTATTGGAAATTTGTTGAATATTACTTAATGAGTAAAGTAATATTTAGAATTGAATTTATTAAAATTGTCACGAGTAAATAATATGACAATTATGGAAATTAAGTCGGGACGTGCATGTGTCCTCTCGGGACTATATTATTATCATAAAAAGTGAATAAATTATAAGTCGCTCTTATGGTAATTTCGAGTGCAACAACGTGCCCGAAAGTGTCAAGATAGTCAGAATAGTGTACCCTGGGATTTAGTTTGAGTCTCGGGGCATTTTTAGGCCTAATCGGCGCCGCCCCAGGAGGGCGATTTAGTCATTTCCAAATTAGGCCTTAGTTAAATAACAAAAATTGGGAATTAATATCAGATATTAGGAGAGTCCTCTACGGTTAGCATTCTCAAAAGTCTAGAATGGCAGTGAGAGCAAGAAAGGAGAAAAGTCTTCCAAGAATCCAAGGCCAAGAACCAACCCAATTGCACCACCACCACCACCAAAATGTAGATCGGATCGAGGGCATCAAGCCTATACATGTCAACTTCATGGAATCAGACCTTCGATCTTAAGTCAAGTATCTATCTTGCTATTTTTCTAGTTAATATTTCACCCATGTTAGAATAGGATTGACAAATATATGTTTTATGCAAGAATTTGATGATTTAGAGAATTTAAATCACATCCTTTAGAAGTAATAAGTATATTCTGGAAATCTCATCATATGTAGAGGATTACCCATGAAATTATAATGATTTAGAAGAGAGAAATCTGGAAAAATAATTAGAAGATTGGAAATTATAATGAAACTAGGGTTCTTGATAAATATTATGAATTGGGCCTTTAGTCCTATACTTTTGATGAAATCCGTACATGCTTTACATAAGAAATCATGTAGGTAGGTTAATATGACTATTAGTTTAATTGGTTGGGAGTTTGGGACTCAATTATGGAGTTTTGGTTGAGGTTAAATAAGGAAACCCATACTTAACAATGGCAGAATTCGAAATACCTATTTGATCGATCGATCAACTTAAGAATGTCGATCGATTGACTGATCGATCGATCGACCCCTCCTGGAAACTTCAGGTTTTTCCTCTTTTTGTTTAATTCTGATAAAATGTATAGGAACCCTTGAATATTATTTGAAGAATATAATGGGTCATGAAGAGGACCAGTAGGGTCTAAGTAAATTCCTTGAATGAAATTATTATTGGGACGTAACCGTGGGCTAACCGGGGGGGGGGGGGGGGTGACACATATTGAAAATCGTTCCCACGCTAACTACGGAATTGGGATATTCATGAATGACTTAGACCAGTATGTTAGATAGGGTATACCTACTAAATTTACCTTTAGGAAGAGAGAATACTTCGAGGGACGAGGAATGATTATGAAATGATCATAACTGAGAATAAAATGAGATGAGTTCTTTATGGGTAAAGATTGGGTAAAATTGTACTACTTACGGTTAAAATATTATTATGGGTCCTGAGTGAACCTAATTGGAAAATGAGAATATTTATATATATGACTAAATACATGTGTATATATTTATAGTATGTTCACATATAATCATACCCGCGCTACTTGCTATCACGGAGGTCGTCGCACCGGGACAGTCTTATCTCGATGGGACCTTTATGGGGGATATTGACTTGTACCCTAAAACATAGGATTCCTTGGTATAGGCTATCTGAGAATGATAGTCAGATGGTCCTAAGAGAAGTGAGGAGTATGTACTGACCTCTTAGTGACTTGGAACTATGATTCGCCTACATTATGTGTGTATTGTGTTAATACAGTTTGAGAGTGATTCCAAACTAGTATTTCCCTTAGTACGAGAGATACGGGGACTTGATAGGAGAGTTTGCCAGCACCATAGATTTTATGTGGGGTGCCGATAGTATATATATTATATGATTGTTTAATATATATACGTATATATGGAATTCTTCTACTGTGTGTATAAGTAGATAAATACTGAATAAATGCTCCAAAATTTTAGTAAGTGTTCGGGAACTTTATAAAAGTATTGAGAAATACATAAGTAATGTAAGATATCATTAAGAGAATAATCTTTAATCTAAAATCATAGTCTTGTGACTTCTCAAAATAAAACTTATAGGAGATGTGTTAGATAGACTTATGAGACATTTAGTAGTACGGTAGGCATGCACACTGGAGGAGAGGTGAGAATTCTGAAGAGAGTGTAGCGTACTAACATGGTTGTTATATTAGCAGGTAAGCATTTTAAATACTTGTGAAACTATTTTTAAAACTTTTTTACACTCGGGCTCTGACCCGTTTTCTGTCATTTTTCTCTATCTTGTTTATATATGTATGTACTACAGGTGCCCAGCCACAGGGGCGTCAGGCGTATGTTCTTTGGATTGGACATGCTGCAGCTTATGTGGGAGTTGCATGCCCTTTCTATAGATGACCTCTTCCTTGATTCAACTCTTGATTTAGTACTACATAGCTAGGTCATGTGTCACCCGATTTCCTATTTCAGTTTAGACTTATTAGAAATTTTGTATTTATTTATGTATTTAGTATTTAGTACTCATTTGGGAGTTAATTCTTGTCATGATGGTTTCACTCATGGTTATTTGACTTGTTTTGGTTAATCTTGTTGGTTTAATTCTCTTGGGTTGATCGCCATCCTTAGCATTTATGTGATTCTTAAATTGATTACATTTAAAAAGTTTTTTTTTTCACGTTGGAAATTAATAAGTGGAATAAGACTTTAAATTGTTTTGACATTTAGCTTAATTAATTAGGGTGTTTAAATTGGAAATATTTATTTTGCGACAGTGATGCTAAGAATAAACCAACCGTTCACCTTGATTTTAATGTAATAAATGATTAATCACCCGGTATTTAATTATGTGGGGTGTCACATTCATTTGAACGAGTATGCATATTTTTTTTTTCCTAAATCAGATGCATTCTTTTATCATTATCTCCTTGAAACCTCTTTCCATATATATTAATATGTGGGGATGTATTTGTTTCTAGGCCTTTTTAGAGTTCCTTTTTTGACCACTCTCTAAAAAAAATTCATCTAATCCCCTTTGATCTTTTATGGTCAATTTTCCAAATCAAGAAGAACACAATCCAAAATTCTAAACCTTTATAGATAAATTCTCTATTGCTGATTTATGGAGTTGAGGCTCTGCGATTGAAGAAGAATGGAATTGCATATTCCAAAGGCATATTGGTGGATACTAATGGAAGATCTTCTTTATGTAGGTAGTGTTGGACTGCATTACTTTATATTGAAGATTCAAAGATGGGATAAACTTAGTCGAGCTGTAAGTTGTCTATAAGCATGTCATGCCCTATTGAGTCTTAAGCAATGCTGAATTAAAGGATTTTCCTGGAAGGGATTTCTTTTTCTATTTCTTCTTCTTCTTCTTCCTGTTTGGTTTGAAGATTTGGTTTGAATTTGGCTTTACACAACCTTGCATGCTCATTTTAAATTAAATCAAAATAAAATTTTGTAAAGAGTGAATATTTTTGTGTGACCTAATATACAAGTCAATCCATATAACCCCCTTACATGCCTTCTGAAATTGGTATTAGAGCCGATTATGCTAATTCATTTTCAGATTATATGGATAATTTGTATAATATACTAACTTTTTTATGAGTCGAATTACGCATATTAGTGATCTCGAATAAGGTCGGCACTAAAGTTAATTGATGAGAGAGTCTGGCTTATTTGTGAAAGAGGGTTGACACCATCGACTGGGACTAATGATGATGTCATAATTCTTAAACCAATTATGACTTGGACAGAGGATGATTTTAAATGGAGAGATTATAATTCCCGCTACTTAGGTGCTTCTGGTGACGTCACTCCCGACGAGTTTCGTCGCATTATGGCGTGTACCAAGCGAGAAATACCCTCTGTAAATTCCCGTACGTGTGCCTGAAGGTGACAAAACACTTTTTCTTTCAAACAACTTTTTCAAATATAAAACGCACCAAGTTTGTGAACCAATTTCAATTAAGTCCAATTTTATCTTGTTTGATCTTAAACATGCATCTAGATGATTAAAGCAAGTAAAATAAAATAAGTTCACAAAAACAATGTTAGATGTATGAGAAAACCACCAAGGAAAAAAACCTCAGACGACCCAAGCCAGACAATTATTATGATACGATTCTACAAAGGAAGACAGATAAAGTTATATAATAACTCGATCCCCACAATCTTTGACGATCTTCTTCTCTTCAACCGATCCTCTACATTGCCCATGTAAAAATCCTTCCACGATACTTGTACACAGCACACGAGTCCACGTGCACCTCGATATCCACCAATGAATCTTTGACAATGTCTACGATGTAGAACATGAAGTCCACCGCTTCTTCACTGCAATCAACATGTATGGAGTCCATGGCACAAAAACGGGCATTTAAACAAGGAATAATAAACCAATGGTTATAACATAAGATCTGTAAAACATATGTGTATGAAACTCGAATCTTGTAAACACAAAGGATGATTTTAACTTTGAAATACTTCGTAAACAAGTGAAGAAAATGTATATGTTATGTTTTGTATTTTTGGTTCTACACTCCTCGCAGTTATGAGAGAAAATGCCTTAAATAAAAAAAAACTTAAGTCGATAGGTTGTTCGAGCGGTATCTCTAAGTCGTTTAAACGACTTGGCTATGTCATTAGAACGACTACACCATGTCATTTGAGCGACACTAAGATGTCTTTTGAACGACATCAAATGTCGTTTGAACCATCTAAACACAAGGGAATAATTCATATGACTCTAAACAATGTTCATCTCAGAATAAACGAAGTTAATACATTCTAAAATCATATTTGAATAAAATAACATCCTTAAAAAAATTTCGAGTCCCATAAACATAATGCTTTCATAACTAGAGGTATATCGAAATGCAATCTAATATTAAGATGTAAAAAGTGCACCAATAAATACATCATGATAAATCTTTGAATCTTGGCCGCTACATCTTCTTAACAGTACATCATAGACTATGTGGGAATCGTGACAAGTAAAAAATCTATCTATGACTTTAACAAGTTTTGTCCGAAAATAAGTCAATTACATACAAATTGACATACCTTGGAAATTTGTCCTTACAAATCTCTCCCATTGACTATATTGGGACAAAACCAAAACTGTGAATGCTAAGTCGGACGGTCAAGCCATGTGACACCTAAATCCTATCCTATAAAACCCAAAATCAAAAATACAGGACAAGACTTAGTATGTGTAGGACCATCAAGGATGAAATATCTGAATGTGATGTAGTCGAAATATCTCGAATCTCTAAAGAATACCTACACACATGAAATAGACAAATACCTAGTGAAGTACGGAGGAACAAATGGTATAAAACATAATGATACCAATTAAAAATGATAATTATTAGAAATTCAAATCATTTTAAAAACCTGTGAGCAAATTAACATGATACCAATTTGTATAAAAACAACATGATACTAATCTATAAGCATGCATACATGCTCACAAATTAAAACTCCCTTACATCACATACTATCTCTCCCATTTTTTGTCTCAAATAAACAACCATTGAGAAAGATAAATATAGAACATTGTATCTAGAAAAAATAATCGTATGAAGCATATCTACATACAAAAATGTAACCAACTAAGAATAATCAGACGATACAAAATCGTAACTAGTAAACAGTCACATAAAAAGAATCATCAATGTTAGAAATGATGTGACTAAACAAGACCTATGTAGTGTAAAAATCAAGCATGAATAATCAATGAAAACTGCATACAAAAAGTCGAAACAAACCCAATAGTACTAAATATATCAAAATCTGAATGTAAATGAAGCAGGTACTGAAACAAGAATGAAAAGTTAAAAGTCAAATCAGGTCGTTTGAACGACAACACAATGTCGTTTGAATGATATAATGATCTCGTTCGATCCATGTACGATTCGTCCTCAAACAGTAGCATGTCGCACGATCACCCTAAGAAACAACCTAGAAACGACCTAAGAAACGACCATATTTGACACTTATAAAATCTTATTTCTTATGTCGTTGGATCCAGTCTTAAAATGACTTGGGTATGTCATTCGAATGACAACCAAAAGTCATTTGAACGACTTCATAAAATTTCATATTCCAAAAAAAACGGAAAGTTTTTGCCCAGTGAAAAAATTAGCTCAAAACAAGTACTGGAAATACAAAATAATAGAAAAACAGACTCAAAATAGAAAATATGAAAAAAATAAAACAATATGAGTTACATGCTAACATAGTATTGATGTGCTCAAACATGGATATGGAATGAATGGGCGTGAACTACAAAAAATGAATTATAATTCCAACACATCGAAACGATCAAGAAGCTCTAATTGATAGCTAAATTTCATCTAACTTTGTTTAAGCCATATGTGACAATTAATATATTAATCTTAAACAAACTAAATGAACAACATGCACAAAAATCCTGAATTTTGATGATTCCACAAATAATAACGTCATAATATGGCTTTTCAACTTTAAGATTCATGGTGCAAACCCGTTGAACTTTATCCACCCAATCTCCCTCATATATTAAGATTTCTTTTCTAATTAATTGAGGTTCTAAACTATTTTAATTTTTCTATTTTTATTGCCTTGATTTTTCTTGAACTCTTTTAAACGGTGGATTTGATGATGAGATTATTATTCTCTCGCAGCCCTTTCTCATGCACACTCATTATTTTTTTAATATGGAATAGAAATACTCATGGACAACGGTTCATAGATGAGAAAATTGAGCGGAGAACGGCTCACCAAAATCAAATATGCATGAGAAGTCAAACATTCATGTAAGCTCGTGCATGTGTGAAAAGATAACATATATCCAAAGTCGAATCAAAATGAAAATCAACTTCGAAACAACCCCATTAGGTAATGGTTAAGGTCATTCAACACATCAACAATTGTAACCAAATGTCCTAGCCACATGGATAATGAACAGACAGGGGTCCAAGCACACCAAACATGTAAACTCAAGACACAAAAATAAACAAAAAATATTTTTGTGTTTTCAAAAAATATAAACTAAAACTCTTTTTGTATTTTTCAATAAGACTAAAATAAATGAAAAATATAATATAAAGAGATAAACATGTCAGAACACTGGCAAGATATATATCATGAAGGAAGAACTGGCGCATGACAAACATAATCATGCAGGCAACTATCTATAAGAAATAGCATGTGATGAAGTATGTGCAAGCATGTGAGAATTAACCAACCGAGCATTTAGCGTCTCCAAAATAGATTTCCAAACTCGACGGGTTTTGGGAACCAATGGAACACTACACTTTAATTTACTAGGGTCTCTTCTAAGATCATATAAAAAATGCTAGGTGACCTTTCCTACAACAATGCAAACATGTGATAATACAAAGAGGAATGGAACCTATAAGTTGATATTTTCTAACACCCTTGGATATGGTTGACGCTCTAAAATAAACTATGGTTTTGTCTTTACCAACGGAAACACTTGAACAAGATAATCCACTACCATTACTATCAACACTAGTTGAGTTGTTTAAAACATATTTATCTTCAAAACTTTTAACTAAAGCACATAATTAGACTCCTCAAATATTCGGGACACCTTCTTTATATTTTCAACTACCTCTAGAAGGTTATCTCGCTCCCCCTCAATGTGAGCAAACTTATCCCTAAGAATCTTCTCACGTGACTTATAATCATCAATCAAAATATTTTTCTCAATGGAACAAACCCTAGAATTTAAGTCCTCTAACTCTTTTTGTAAAACAAGGACTCTATTCTCACTCTCTTCCTTGGCCAATTTCAAGACCACAAAGTTATCACAACAAACTTCACATGAATGATATCTCTATGAGTTTGAAATGTTTGCAAATATTCAATCATATTTTTGAAATGAGAATTTTCATCATCAAGAACTTTAATTCTCTTTGCAAAATTCAAATTTAAAATATTTAATTAATCAAAACTTTGAGAACCTGTTGAGAGAGAAACCACACAAGCCAAGAGAGAAACACAAATAATCACCCAAATGCACAAACAAGGATCTTTACAATAAGATAGTGAAACCTTCTATGATACCAATTTATAAAAGATAAATAGTATCGGAGGGAAAATATTTTCAAAAAATAGGATCACTCGATAACTTAGAGAAACTGCTATGCTACCAATTTGTAGGGGTGGCAATTCGGGTCAACGGGTCGTGTTTCGACACGACACGACAAGAGTTTTTTTGGACACGACACGACATTAATTCTTATTTTTTTTAGTTGACATGAACACGACCCGAATAAAAAACAACACGGCACGACACGACACGAATACCATAATTTCTTAAATTTCATGCCTAAAAACACGATAACACGACACGACTCATAATTCAGACAAGAAAACGACATTACACGACTTCGTGTAAAAAAATATGACACGAACACGACATGTCGTGTCAATTTTGGGTCAATTTCGTGTCAGTTTTTCGTGTCGTTTCTAAAATTACCACCCTTACCAATTTGTAAATACCCGTGCGTGTGCCTAAAGGTTTCAAGACACTTTTTCTTTCAAAATAACCTTTACAATTTTAAAACACACCAAGTTTGTGTATCAATTTCAATTAAGTCCAATTTTATCACATTTAATCATAAACATGCACCGAAATTATTAAAACAAGTAAAATAAGCAACGCTGGATGTACGAGAAAATAACTAAGGGAAAAATTCTCGGACGGCCCAATCTAGACAATCACTATGATATGGTTTTACAAAGGAAAATAGAAAGACTTACACAATGACTCGATCCCCACAAGCCTTAACGCTCTTTTTCTCTTTAATCGCTCCTCCACAGTGCCCACATAGAAATCCTTCCACGATACTTGTCCACAACCCACGAGTCCACGCGCACCTCGGTATCCACCAATGCAGCTTTGGCAACATCTACAATGTCGAACATAGAGTCCACCACTTCTTCACCCCAATCATCACGTACGAAGTCCACCGCACGAAAACAGTTCTTCAAACAAGGAAGAATAAAAAAATGGTGCAAACACAAAATCTCTAAAACATATGTGTATGAAGATCTAATATTGTAAACACCAAGGATCATTTTAACTTGAAAAACCGTTGTAAACAAGTGAAGAAAAATGTATAGGTTTTGTTCTATATTTTTTGTTATGCACTCCTCGAATTTTCGAGGGAAAATTCCTTAAATAAAAAAATTTAAGTTGACAGGTCATTAGAGCGATATCTCTGTGTCGTTTGAACGACTTGGCTATGTCGTTAGAACGAATACACCACGTAATTTAAACGACACTGAGATTTCATTTGAATGACATCGAATGTTGTTTGAACCATCTAAACACAAGGGAACGATTCATACGACTCTAAACAGTGTTTATCTCACAATACATGAACTTAAAACATTTTAAAATCATTTTTGACATTTTAAAATCGTATTTGAATAAAATAACATCCATAAAACATTTTTCGAGTCCCATAAACATAATGCGTTCACACCTGAGAGTATCTTGGAATGCAATCTGATATGAAGACGTGAAACGTGCACCAATAAATACGACATTATATATCTTTAATGCTTGGTCGCTACATCTTCTAAACAATATGTCATAGATTATGTGGGAATCGTGATAAGTAAAAAATATATCTGTGACTTAAACAAGTTTTGTCTGAAAATAAGTCAATTTCATACAAATTGACACACCTTGAAATTTCTCCTGACACCCTCCATCTTACTCCTGAGGGTACCAATGTTGTGAAAGCTTCCAAGGTAAAAAAATCTCACCACACAGTTTGAGACCATGACCATGCTAGAGATTGGGACTTTTGATGCGTTTTACCATGTTTATTTGATATAGTAAAGCCTAGCTTTAACTTGGGTAAGAAAATTCTTGAAACAATATTTGTAAGAAATATTTTGATATCCCTATCGTCCCGTTTTATCCCTAAATTCACGATCCTTAATTCGTTGGGAATTTTAGATATGATTAAGTTATAAGCACTCGTAGGAGACCTTCAATCTTACGAAATTAATATGTTCCCCAAAATTCAAAAGATAAAGTAAATAGGGATTTCTTTGAAACCCCAATCTAAGAAGAAAGAGGAGGTCTTTTTTGGCTCCGAACTTCATTTTGATCTCGCTGATCTTGCCCTTGTTGTGAAAAAGTTCAAAAAATTTATCACACTAAGAAAACAATTCTTCTAAAGAAAATATAGTTTTTGAGAAAGATAAAAAATTTAAGTCAGGCAAGAAAGGTTTTGAAAAATCATGACGAGATTACCATAAGAAAGATGTTGGGCTCTTAAGTTCATTTCTTGGCTGGTTTTAATACGAAGAATATTCTGAACCATATTCTCTTCCAATTTCAACACAAAGGTTGGTAACTTCATGTTGACTTTTTTTACCTACAAAAATGTGAGATTTAGGATAAAATATTAAGATTGGCCCCCAACTTTATTAATTATGATAAGAGTCATGTTTGGCTAACACATTAACGCCTAACAAAAATGAAACACGATTATTCTCTCTCTTTTGTGTTGACTAATTTTGGAACACGAACTAATAGAAATGCGCATGTTTAATTTGTATCATTTTTTTGTTCCGTTATTCGATCGACTAACATTTTTTATGACATTACTCTACCCTTTGTTTTAAATTGAAATTTTGGAATGATATAAAAATTTATTATTTATCTTATTTTTAAATGTAGTATACAAAAAAATCATGGAATTATAATCTCACTTTTAGACTATAGTGTATTATTTTTGAACTTTTTTAACGACTCATTACTAACTGAGTAATTGTTATGTGAATATAATGGTATTCATAAAGAAGAAAACATTTGCAAATAACTTAGGCTAGCACAATTTTTTTGGTGTAGTAATATCATTGACATTGTAATGTGATATGAATGTATTATATATTTGTACAGATTAATTGACTTGGAGAAATTGCTCTTAGGTGTGTAACACATCTTATTTTCTAATTAGAATATCACTCTAATGTGATAATTTTTATCATCTTGTGTTGAAAAAAAATATTCATGTGTTCAAATCTGGATGACAAAATTTATCTTACAACTGGACCTATATCTTTGCTAGTCTATCCCTATTCCTAGCCAATTTATATATCTCCTTCTCACCTTTCTTAGTGCCTAATTTATTATACAAATTATCTAGTGAATTTTGTTGTGCATTTCTAATAATATTTTTTGCTTCACTTTTTATTTCTTATACCTTTCTAAGTCTTCTTGGTTTTTAATCTTTTTTCATTCTTGAAAACTTATTCGCTTCTTTTGTATTATCGGTTGAACTTCCTTTTTCCAACACAGTCTCATTTTTAATGAATATTTTTCCTTTAGTTTCACCTAAAATTTTCTTACATATTTTCTCAATATCACTCTTTTTTCTTGATCAAAAGTTGTTAATATTATCATCCCAGTTCCACTTCATGATTGACAATAACTCATGTCTAAATTCTGTCACTTTGCATCATATTACTAGTATGTAATGTTGATTTGTTAAGATTTCACCTGCTATAACCTTATCATCTTTTCATATCTTCAAGTCTCTTCCTCTGAGTAAGCAATAATCTATTTGAGTTTTATTTTAGTCTATTTTAAATGTTATTAAATGTTTTTCCTTTTTTTTTAAATACGTGTTTGTAATCGCTAGATCGTGGGCCTTAGAAAATTCTAAAATGGTTTCCCCTCCAACATTTCTCTCATCAAAACCATAATCCCTGTGTATCCTTGGATAATCATCTCGTTTTACTCCTACATATCCATTCAAGTAACGTCCTAAAAATATATTTTCATGCGTAGGAATTTGTTATAATATTTCTAATAATTCCCAAAATAATTTCTTTACATTTTCATCTAAAGCTCTTTGGGGCGCGTAAACACTTAGAGTCAATAATTTTTTGTTTATAATTATCTTAATGTTCATTAATTTATGTCCCCATCTTTTAACATCCACTACTTTATCTTTCATATAGTGATCAACGACGATACCCACCCCATTTCTACGATTATCCCTCCCTCCCAAATAAAATAATTTATAACCATCTCTTATCTCTCTAGCATTTTCTCCTCTCCATTTAGTTTCTTGTAGACATGATATGTTGATTTTTCTCTGTTTCAAGGTACTCATAAGTTATTTACAATTGCCAGTTAGTGTTCCTAAATTCCACGTACCAAATCTAATTTTATGTATGTCGTTATTATTTACGTTTCTTTTTTTCACTAGAGAATTCATCATCAAGATTTGACATAAATTTTATAGTCGACTGTTAACCTGACACTAACCTACCTCATTTCACATCCGAACTTGGGTACAGGCAATAGATTTAAAATGATATATAGAACCAAAGGCCCTAAATGATTGCTTTTACACAAGACTGTTACAAATTATTTTTTTGGCAAGAAATACAAATTTTATTTATAAACAATTTAGGAGAAAAATCCTCTCCTTGTTGCTCTTACAAGTGCTAAAGAAAAATAAATTAAGAAAATTTACGAATTTTTGAATGATAAGCAGAATGCCTTAAATTATATTTAAGAGACAATTTCTCCTCTTTTGTTAGGAAATGAAATGAAGTTTCTCCTTTTTGTTTACTTCCAATCACCACATCTTGACTAAAATTTGTTGAATCTTCTATGTTGCCTAAGATATCAAAAGAGTTTCTAACTTGAGAGTTGAACATTTGATATTGATTTTTTTTTACATTTTTCACCTACCGGGTCTGCACTAAAATCACGAGCTTTAGTGGAATTAGTAGATATTCTAAATCAAATTTTGGTAACTCGTTATATAAATTTACTCGTAGACTGGTACCATCTTCATGATTTTTTGCCACATTTTCAGGGGTATATTGTCCCATATCCCCCCCCCCCCCCCCCCCCCCCCCCCCCCCCCCGGGTTATTTGCACACAATAAAGGCTCACTTCCTTCTAGCGCCAACTAAAGGGGAACAACATATTGGGAATTTTTCTGTTTCGTAATTTTGGGAGTTAAAGACTTTTCAATGCCACTTGAAATTCAGTTCCAAACTCACCCACTTTCCTTCTTTAATGCTTTTATCTAAACCATTTCCAAGCCGCACAAGGAGCTGGAGATGCTCAGATATTGTAGGGTCATATGACTTTTCTAGTTCGTCTTTTTCCACATTAACTATTTCACTTATTTCGACTGGAACATTTGAGTTTTTAACAAACTCATTTTCATTCCTATGTATTCCATTTTTGCCAAAAATTTGGCTCAGTTTGGCAGCTTAAACATGGATTGTCCTTTTTGTTTTGATACATTAACCGATTGACTAACCTGATCAGATGATTTATTTATAATAAAACCTTCTTGAGAACTAGACTGCATTTTTTAAAACCTTAAGACATGAAGAAATTTGGCGCCCAATGCAACCACAAAACTCATTGAACATAGATGTATTTTCAATACTGATTTTGATGGTATTTCAGTGTTCTCATTCTCTATAATAACTACACTAGGCAAATGAAATGAGAAATCAATATCACTAAGAACCCTAGAAAATATATCAAATTTTTGCTGTAACGTAACTTGGTTAATTTTTTTAGGTTTGAGAAACCCCACATTCAAATCTATTGGAAAGATCCACGAAACGAACCCAAGCACGATAGTTAGAAGAGACGAAATTTGAAGGGTTAAACTTTGGATACTAGGTCATTGGTTTGAAAACCCCCACATTCAATTCAATTGGTCCTATTACCCAAGCCTTCTGCATGTCATCTATGGATTCAAAATATATAGTACATAAACCATTACCTTTGGGTGTTAATGTAACACCCCGCGTTCCCGAAAAGAGAACACGACGTGCTACTACGATAAAACTAAACTAAACCCATCAATCAACAAGTATAGATCATCTAAATGTCCATAATATAAACACAACAACTCAACAATTCTTCTATTTCAACAATAACGATTACAAGAAAGTTTCTCTCAACTCCAACTATGATTACACCACTAATTATTACATCAAAGTACATCTTCCAATACATGATCTAAAATAATTCTCCAAAATAGTCCATAGCGTCTCAATCCATGATAACCTGCCACTAAAAGAAAATACGGGGAAGTACACAATATGATAGGAATAGATGCTCAAAAATTAATTATCACGATGAAATAAATCGCAACAATACGAATCACATATACAAATCAAATGCAACACTCAAGCATTATATCAATATTAATTTCTTAATAACACATCAATGAGTCATGAGGCCTCACCTCACCGCGCCTATGGAATCTCAAGCCATGGTTCTCCAAGTACACGATGTAGTCAAGTGTGAGTGTTATTTAAATTGATCAATTGATATAACACTCACACTTGTCAATCTAGTATGTACCCATAGAACATTAGTACACGACTGCAGAACTTCCTCCAAAAGTAACAACTTTAAGCCACTAAGAATATTATTATACAGAAATTATGTAGTCCCAAACTGTCCAAACAGGATAATTTGAGACATCTCATTACAGGGGTAATGACTCTCAAACGGGTCTAAGGGCTATTGAATGCGTACGCATAAGAACTAGAAGCCTAGTATCTATGCTCACTATATGTAATTTCAAGTATGTTTCATTTAATTATCATACTATGTATATAATGTTCATGATACAAACTAATTTTAGAAAAACGTTGAAAAATCCTACCCCCATATGGACAATAATCCAGTGGTCATGCCACTTCTAAAATTAACCTGAAAAAGACTTTACTAATGCCGTTTAATACAATATTAAACTTTATAAGAAACTTCGAGTTGTTTGTTGAAGAAACCCTTTTCTTTTGAAAATAAAAAAGATAAACAACAAGTTGTGTTTAAAAAAACTTATGTTCGAGAATAACCAAGACTTTGTAATCAGTTTTAAAACTAAGAAAGTTTCAAAATATCAGCACACTATATAATGAGATGAGGAGATGAAGATAATCAGAATACACTATTTTTAACGTGGTAAAACCTCTCCCAATAGAGGAAACATCCACGGTGACTTATAAGTCACGAAAGTAAAAAAATCCACTAAAAACAAATAGCAGTTACAAACAATACAAAATACATGCACACAACTCAACCTATTCTAAGTTTAGGAATATACCCCACTTGGTGTCCTTGTAACTTCTTTGTAGATCTGATTGGGGATGATGTTCTTCCAGTTTGATAACTTCCACTTTGCTTTAGCTTTCTTTGCGTCGACTCAATAATCTTTGATCTTATTCTCAACACTTTCAGTGTGGTAGTGTGTCAAGTGTTTGTGATGTAATTTCTATCCACATGCATGAACTCACACACACTTAGTTTGTACAGACAGTCCTAGAAAATTACATATAAAGACTATATGCTGTGATTTTCTTTTCTTTCTTTCTTACAAAACTTGAAACCTTTTGACCTTTTAATCTATCCCAGATTCCACGGATATCTTGCTTCAAAATCAGTCAAGATCTTAATCAATCTCAGTTTTGAAAAGATTTTCGAGATTGAAAACCTCCAAGTGAGAATCCAACTAGGTCAAGGTTTAGTTTCACAAGAACAAGAAACAAAACATTTACAGATCTAAATCAACAAAGATTTTCACAAAACGAGAAACAAATATGCAGATCTAGTGATATATAACATGCAATAGTGTAGATCTAAGATTTCTATGAAAAAAGAAATACAGATATCACCAAAATGTCTAAGTTGGTAACAAGATCACAGATCAAGAGGTTACAGCTACAAACTATCAAACCAGTAACACCACTCTCTCTCAAACACTCAAGGTTGTGTTTGGGGTTTTGAAATTACGAAGGTTTGAATATGGTTTGAAGTTGTTTAGGGTTAGGGTTTCTCTAACTCAGTTTCCCTTTCTCTCTCTTCTTTCTTTTCTATTCTCTATTCTCTCTCACTTCTCTCTTCTCTTTTTTTTTCTCTCAATTTAGACGACTGCCAAAAGTCTTAAAAGGCTGAGAATGAGAGGGTTTAAATAGGAGCCAAGGAAGGTTCTGGATTGAAGATAAAAATCAATGGTTGAGATTCAGTCTTCCTATATTGACTTTGATCCAAGGGTGCTAAGATAGCGGTGGTTAAAATGAAGATGATTGGTCCACAGTGATAACACACGGATAGTCTTTAAACACATGCAGGCCGTTGATAACGTTTGATCTAACGATCCACAATACACCAGGCTGCTCTCTCACAAAACAAACACAAAAGAGATAACAGGAGCTTGACAAGTGTTGGCATGTTATAAGCTGGCAAACGCGCGTGCAAACTAATTACAGGCAACACCCTAATGTCTCTGGCGCATTGATATTCTACCCAATCAAACATTCTAATGAAAAACTAATTTTGCATAATATCATTTTAACCCCAAAAAGTTTATAAACAAACTTTTATTAAAGAAAACATTATTTTAAAAATGTTTAAAAATTCCCAAAAAATTATTAAAACAACATTTTAAGGGGAATTTAACACACAGTCAATATGAGCAATATATACACATGTATGCACTTCTAATGTGTGTAGTGTGATGCAATTTATACCTTTTTGGATCATTGAAGAGGATTAGAGAGTGAATAAGTTTGAGGTTCTTTGGATTCTAGGTTAGACAACTAATTTTGTCACTATTTCCAAACTAGATGAACACTTATACAATATAGACTTAAGTAAGTCAAAGGTATAAGGTGCTTCAATCTCCCCCTTTGGAAATATGAGACAAGATCTCCTTTGAGTTAGCTTAAACTCTTAGGGAACCAAAAAAATAAAACCTAGTCCTATGCAAAAGATACTATCTACCCATTTCCTAGAAAGTCAAAAATTACATAACTCAACTATTTACAAATTTGTACACTAGAGAGAAATGGTAGATAAACAGTAGGATAGGTTCCTGCAAATATGCACTAAGATCAAGCAGTTTAGATGTAATGTGAACAAAACATTGAACCCGTAAGACTCAAATTTCTCCCCCATTTTGTCTCAAATGGACAAAGGGTAAAAAATTACGGTCTTAAGAGATTAATCAGCACATACCATACCTATAGAATTATGCAAATACAGAAATTTTTTATAGTCTAGAGGTTTAGTGAACATGTCTGCAAGTTGCAAATCAGTAGGTAGGTAATGGATTTCTAACTCCTTAGTCTCAACAAGTTCGCGTATAAAGTGATGTCTTGTTTTAATATGCTTAGTTCGCGAGTGTTGAACCGGGTTTTTAGATATGTTAATGGAGCTTTGATTGTCACAATACAATTGTAACTGATCTTCTTTAATCCCATAGTCGCTTAACATTTGTTTTATCCATAACAATTAAGCACAACAACTTCCTGCTGCTATATATTCGGACTCAGCCGTAGATAAAGATGTGCAATTCTGTTTTTTGCCACTCCAACCTATGAAATTATTCTCGATATAATAACAGGCACCTGATGTACTCTTACTGTCATCGGTACAACCGGCCCAATCAACATCTATATACCTTATGATGGTGCTGCAGGTATTATACGTTTTACACAAAATAAATGGCTCTCTTTAGGGTTATTCTGGTAACGTGAACACAGACATACAACATACATTATATCTGGTCGTGAGGCAGTTAGATAGAGTAGACTGCCAATCATACTACGATAAAGTGTGGAATCAACTGACTTTCCATTTTCATCTTTACATAATTTAACAGTGGTACTCATTGGCGTTTTGGCAACTTTAGCATTATCTAAACCAAATTTCTTAACAAGGTCTAAGGCATACATAGTTTGAGAGACAAATAATCCATGAGAATTCTGTTTTACTTGAAGTCCTAAGAAAAGCTGTAGCTCCCCCATAAGGGACATGTGAAACTCCTTATGCATAATAGCAGAAAAGGATTTAACTTCAGATATTGAAGTAGACCCAAAGATGATGTCGTCAACATAGACTTGGGCTATAATAATGTTTTTGTCAAAATGTTTGACAAAGAGGGTCTGGTCATTTCCTCCTCTCTTAAAACCCTTATCCAACAAAAAGTTAGAAAGGCGTTCATACCAAGCTCTAGGAGCTTGTTTTAATCCATACAAAGCCTTTTTTAGACGAAAGACATGGTCTGGGTATTTTGGGTCAATAAACCCTTTGGGTTGTTCTACATACGTCTCTTCGAACAGAATTCCATTGAGGAAGGCAGACTTGACATCCATTTGATAAAGTGTAAATTTTAAGTGACACGCTATGGAGAAAAGAAGTCGAACAGATTCAAGACGAGTGACTGGGGCAAATGTCTCACTAAAATCTATCCCTTCTATTTGAGAGTAACCTTGAGCAACAAGTCTAGCTTTGTTTCTAAGGATTACCCCATTTTCATCAGATTTGTTCTTAAAGATCCAACGTGTGCCAATAACATTTTTGTTTTGAGGCCGCGGTACAAGATACCAGACATCGTGAATGACAAATTGTAAAAGTTCTTCCTGCATAGCAAAAATCTAGTGTACATCATTCAATGCTTCATTAACATTTTTCGGTTCCACAAGGGAGACGAAACATGCGTAATTAGCATAATTTCTTAACTGGGATCTAGTACGAACTGGCTCATTAGGATTACCGACCACCTTGTCAATGGGATGATCTTTAGAGACCCAGCCAGGTACTTCTGGACTCTCAATAGGTCATGAGTCATCTATTTCTGGTGAATCATTTTTGAAATCATTTTCAGATTCAACCACAATAGGTGATTCAGATATCTTATTTTCAACAAGAGTGTCGCTTACAATTACATTTATCGACTCCATAAGGGTCTTAGTACGCAGATTATATATACGATATGCACGATTGTTTGGAGAGTAACCTAAAAAGATGGCTTTATCACCACGCATCTCGAATTTAGACAAATGTTCTTTGTCTTTACAGACATAACACAGACTTTCGAAAGTTCTTAGGTATTTCAGATTAGGCTTCTTTCCGTACCACAACTCATAAGAGGTTTGTTTAGTGTTTTTCCTAAGGTAACCCCGATTAATGATATGACATGCAGTTCTAATAGATTCTAACCAGGAGTACTTAGGTAGATATTTGGCATGCAATATGACACGTGCCATCTCTTGAAGAGTTCGGTTTTTCCTTTCGGCAACACCGTTCTGCTGAGGATTCTTGGGGGCACTGAATTCGTGTTGGTAACCGTTATAGTCACAATATTTATTCCCATGTCTATGAACTCTCCCCCTCCATCGCTACGAATGCGATTGACTTGTGTGTCCTTCTCATTTTCAATTCTTAGTAAAATTTCAAAAATTTCTGAAACGTGTCAGATTTATGTTTCAAGAAGGCAACCCAAGTGAATCGTGTAAAATCATCAACCATGACAAGGATATAACTGTGTCCACAAAGACTAACAGTTCTAGAGGGACCAATAAGGTCCATGTGGATGAGATCTAGAGGTCTAGAGGTGAGAATGTCTTTAACTTTTTTATGCGAAGTCTTAACTATTTTTCCTTCCTGGCAATGACCACAAACAACAATGGAAATAGGTTTAATTTTAGGAACTCCTCTAACTATCTCTTGAGTAGACAATCTACCAAGGATATCATAACTTAGGTGACCCATACGATTATGCCAGATTTCATTGTCATCCATTCTGACAATGTTACAGGTTTCAGAACTAGTCTTGACAGTATAACAGTTGTCAGGTGTTCTAAATCCGGTAATGATGCATTCACCTTTATCATTTAGAATTTTGCAATCGTTCTTTGAAAAGGTAACAGTATGGTCTGAGTCACAAAATTGTGATATACTTAGGAGGTTGGCTTTAAGGCCTTTAACTAAAAGTACATTTTCCAAAACAAGCATTCCCTCTTCTTTTAGGATTCCTTTACCTATAATCTGGGATGAAACTCCGTCGCCAAAAACTACTTTACCTCCAGCAAATCTGGTTTTGTTTAAGAGTTTGGTTTCATCTCCTGTCATATGTTTGGAGCATCCTGAATCTAAATACCAACCAGATGAAGTGTGTTCAGCCTTTAAGGCAGTGTTAACAATGTTACACTTCATTTGGGGTAAAAGATCATCTTTTCTAACCCAAATAGTTCTAGTTTTAATTTTGCGCAAGTTTGCTCTCATTTGATAAAATTTTCGAGAAGCAGCTTTTTGTCGAAAAACATGTGGCGCAACAAACTGATTTTTGTGGAACAGTAGGAGAAATATTGATTTCTTGCGGGATGTACTTCCTTAGGGAAACTTCTAAAGATGGGTTTGACAGGATTCTGTTGAGAAGTCTTATTCCTAGGAGGTATGGTTTTAAAGGTAGATTCAGCCTTTCTGATCAAAGGACAGACGTATTTAGTCTCAAGTGTACCGTTAGCCTTAGAGTTACTAGACTCTCCAATGTCTTTCTGTTGTTGCTTTTGATCATATTCCTTTTTAATAAAATGAAAATCTGGACATGTTTCGATTGGTCTTTTGCCCCCAAACACAAACTTGATAGGTTCAAAATTTTTAGTTTGTGGTTTATTCTTAGGGCAGAAACTAATACTGGTTCTATCATCAGAATTGGTTTTAGAGTCAACAACAAAGTCAGTGAAACAATTTGAATTGTTTTCAAACTTAGAATTTTTTTTGAAAACAGTTGTTGTCTTTGTTTTTGCTTCTTCCAGTTCTAATAATGTTCCCTTGTATTTCATTTCCAGAGTTTCATTAGTTTTAGTCAACTCTATTAATTTTTTATCAAAAGTTTCAATTTCTGATTGATGTGTTAGACACTGGTTAGTGTACTCTTCGGCATTCAGCTTCACAATAAGACTTAGATCATCTAATTTCTTAGTCAGGTCTCTAACAGTCTTCTCCAGTCTAGTGCATTTTTTAAGAGTTTTAGCATACAAAGTATGAATATCTGGGAGGTCATCTGTGTCTGAGTCGCTAAGTGAAGTGTGTGCAGTGACCCCTAACGATTCAGTTTTAGTACTTCCGCACCCATTTACATCATCGTTATCGAGATCTCTTTGACTCACACACACGGAACTAGAGCTAGAAACATTTTTAGATAACAAGGCATCTAGGCCAGTTAAAGCAGTATTCACAAGAGCAGGAGTAGAAGTATCATTATCACACACAGGCATATCATCATTGTAAATGATCTTAGCAAAAAAAGACATGCAAGGGTCAAATACATTAGATGACTCAAGTTCCTCTTCATCAGAGTCACTTGAATCTTCCCAAGTTTTACAGATATTGGCTCTCTTGTGTGTTTTGCTTTTATTCAGATTAACTTTGCATCCTTGAGCAATGTGACCTAGTTTCCCACATCTAAAACATTCAATCTTTTTAAGGTCTCTGTTAGATCTGAAGTTGTTGTCCTTAGGATGTTTGTCAAGACCTCTCTCATGAGGTTTGGGATTAGACACAGTTGGATAATTAGGCTTGCCTTGTCTAGATGCCTCTTTATTTCTAAATTTAACAATTTTCTTAAATTGTTTGGACATTAAGACAATCTGATTATCTAGTTTGTCTATATCACACTCCTCATCGGAGTCACAGTTGATCAAATTAGTCCCAAGTTTAGATATCTTAGAAGAAAAACTCAAGTTAGAGTTGGGCTATTTTCTTTGAGACTGATTTAATTGTTTCTTAAAGTCTAATTCCATTTCCACAATCCTAAGTTTGCTACTGAGTAACTCAGGGGTGAGGTTTTGATCACTAATCTCCTCAATAGCATACCCCTTGTTGTCAAACTTTTATGGTAATGATCTTAGGATTTTAGAAACAATCTCATTCCTATCATATGTTATACCATTAGCATGCAACTTAGTAACTATATCAGTTAGGTTCATATAAAAGTCATCAAAAGTCTCAGAGTCAGACATAATTAAAGAGTTGTACTGCTAGGTAAGCATTTGAGTTTTAGCAGCTTTAACTCTTGAGTCTCCTTCATGGGCAGTGATTAATGTGTCCCAAGCTTCCTTGGAAGTGTCACAAGATGAGATTCTCTTGAACTCATACTCATTAATAGACATAAAGATGGCATTCTTGCCTTTATTGTTATTACGAGAAATTGTTTTCTCTTCTTGGGTAAAATCACTTAAGATTTTCTTTACCCTCTCATCACTTCCTTCAGTGGTTGGTTTAGTAGGATAAGTATATCCATTTTCAATAATGTCCCAGACATCATCTCCTAAAGTCCCTTGGATGAAGGCAACCATTCTTACTTTCCAGTAAGCAAAGTTGTTTCCATCAAAGAGTGTAGGTCTGGACAGATTACCAAACCTTTCATTCTTCTCGTCTATAGTTAAGATTTTCAGAAAACGATTTCAGAAACACAAGATCCTTTTTGAAATAAAAGTTTACAGGGCTCTGATACCAATTGAAAAACGTTACTAATGCCGTTTAATACAATGATTAATCTGTATAAGCAACTTCGAGTTGTTTTTTGAAGAACCCCTTTTCTTTTGAAAATAAAAAATGATAAACAACAAGATGTGTTTACAAAAACTTATGTACGAGAATAACCAAGACTTTGTAATCAGTTTTAAAACTAAGATAGTTTCAAAATATCAGCACACTATAGAATGAGATGTGGATATGAAGATAATCAGAACACACTATTTTTAACGTGGTAAAACCTCTCCCAACAGAGGAAACATCCACGGCGACTTCTAAGTCACGAAAGTAAAAATCCACTAAAAACAAATAGCACTTACAAACAATACAACATACATGCACACAACTCAGCCTATTCTAAGTTTAGGAATATACCCCACTTGGTGTCCTTCTAACTTCTTTGTAGATCTAATTGTTGATGATGTTCTTCCAGATTGATAACTTCCACCTTGCTTTAGCTTTCTTTTCGTCGACTCAATAATTTTTTATCTTATTCTCAACACTTTCAGTGTGGTAGCGTGTCAAGTGTTTGTGATGTGATTTCTATCCACATGCATGAACTCACACACACTTAGTTTGTACAGACAATTCTAGAAAATTACATATAAAGACTATATGCTGTGATTTTCTTTTCTTTCCTTCTTACAAAACTTGGAACCTTTTTAACCTTTTAATCTATCCCAAATTCCACGGATATCTTGCTTCAAAATCAGTCAAGATCTTAATCAATCTCAGTTTTGAAAAGATTTTCGAGATTGAAAACCTGCAAGTGAGAATCTAACTAGGTCAAGGTTTAGTTTCACAACAACAAGAAATATAAAACATTTACAGATCTAAATCAATAAATATTTTCTTAAAACGAGAAACAAATATGCAGATCTAGTGATATATAACATGCAATAGTGTAGATCTAAGATTTCTATGAAAAAGAAATACAGATCTCACCAAAATGTCTAAGTTGGTAACAAGATCACAGATCAAGAGGTTACAGCTACAAACGATCAAACCAGTAACACCAATCTCTCTCAAACACTCAAGGTTGTGTTTGGATTTCTGAAAGTACGAAGGTTTGAATATGGTTTGAAGTTGTTTAGGGTTAGGGTTAGGGTTAGGGTTAGGGTTTCTAACTCAGTTTCCCTTTCTCTCTCTTCTCTCTTTTCTTTTCTCTCTTCTCTCTCACTTCTCTCTTCTCTTTTTTCTCTCAATAGAGACGACTGCCAAAAGTCTTAAAATACTGAGAATAAGAGGGTTTATATAGGAGCCAAGGAAGGTTCTGGATCGCTGATAGCAATCAACGGTTGAGATTCAGTCTTCCTTATATTAACTTGATCCAAGGGTGCTAAGATAGCGGTTGGTTAAAACGAAGGTGATTGGTCCACAGTGATAACACATGGATAGTCTTAAAACACATGCAGGCCATAGATAACGTTTGATCTAACGATCCATAATCCACCAGGCAGTTCTCTCACAAAACAAACACAAATGAGATAACAAGAGCATGACAAGTGTTGGCATTTCATTGGCTGGCAAACGCGCGTCTAAAGTACACATGCAACACCGTAAAGTCTATGGCGCATTGATATTCTACCCAATCAAACATTCTAATGAAAAACTAATTTTTCATAATAGCATTTTAACCACACAAAGTTTATAAACACACTTTTATTAAAGAAAACATTATTTTAAAAATGTTTAAAAATTCCCAAAAAATTATTAAAACAACATTTTAAGGGGAATTTAACACACAATCAATATGAGTAATATATACACATGTATGCACTTCTAATGTGTGTAGTGTGATACAATTTATACCTTGTTTGGATCATTGAAGAGGATTAGAGAGTGAACAAGTCTGAGGTTCTTTGGATTCTAGGTTAGACAACAAATTTTGTCAGTATTTCCAAATTAGATGAACACTTATACAATATAGACTTAAGTAAGTCAAAGGTATAAGGTGCTTCAATCGGGAGATTCCGAACCCTGGTTGACCAAGCTCAACTTTCTGAACCAAGAAAAACTCTTTGGAATGTCGAAGTAAATCTCCTAATATTATCAACTATATTTCCCATGCACGGTTATGACTTACCATGCGGAGGAGCGATCCGTTTTGTCCAATGATCTCCCGTACAAAGGACCGGCGTGCGCTTCTGAACCAAATTTGACACAAAGTCAACTCCCGGACCTAGGAGTGTTCCAAAGGACTCTTGAAGGTACCTAAATTACCTTTCTAACGGTATGCCCCATGAATGGGATCAACGAATTACATTGTAAGCTCATTTTTCTATAAAAATCTGCACGAGAGAGCTAATCGGTAGGTCTAGTTCCCAATCTATCGACAGTGTGTATAGGGTCACCTGCCGATAGGCATGACTAGGGTAATGTCGATCGGCATCCCACCTTAACCTATAAATATAGGGCATTACCTCGCTCCCAAGGTAGACTATAGATCCATCAGTATCAATGATCTCAGCAACATTCTCTCGAAATTATATAAGTTCCTTGATACGAAGTTCCATTCAAGCTTACATTCCCATCCCTTTCATACCCAATTTAGCGAAATCTCATTCTCTCCAATCCAACATTAATCTCACATTCAAGGTAGTTCATCCAAGATCAAAGATCAATATTTAAAGAAGGTCTAATTCCTTCACTCTTAATTTAAATTCCTTATTTTTATATAAATTACATTAGATTCATAATCCAGATCTTACTTTAGTCCATACACATTAATATATACACTTTTATTGGTATATTGCACATAATTTATTTCCTATAAAACCCGAAAACAAACAAAAAGAGGTTTACCCCCATTAATTCCGAACGGGATTATTCATCACGCTTTTCTAAAACTAAAAATACATTTTCTACACATACATATAATAAAATCCCGTTTGAATCTATGAGATAAACCCCACCCCCATGTCGCATTTGAACTACCTGGACTTTGATGCCTTTATAGGCTACGTAGGCATTTTGTATTAAAAACCGAGACTCAAGTCCAATTTTCCAATTTTCCAATTTCCCGAATTTTCTAATTTATCAATTTCTCTAAATCCTCCAATTTTCCCAAGTCCCCCGCCTTCATATTCTTGCATTAGTATACATATTATGTCTTTTAGCATTTTTCCAACACATTTTGTCATTTCATAATCACAATCAATATCGCCATAAATGCATAAATCATATTTTCTATATATATTATTTTGGGAAAATTCCTATGAATGACTGCACTCTACCTTTCCCATGGTATGAGTTCAATAACTCTGATCACCATTATATATACACGCACACACACTTCATGGAGAAATAAAGTAAAATAATAGCAAAATCTCATGAGAGACCAAAAGGTCGGGATGGGTGCCTAACAATTTCCTATTGCGTAACTTAGCCCTCGAACCTCCAAACTATTGGTTTTGTACGCATCAGTTTGTGTTTGATGCCGTTCTCTCGAGGAGGCAACATATTCTTTTGCCTGTTTAGTGAAAAATAGGTTGGTGACTCCATCTCTCTATATTTACCTCACACCAATGATGGACAAAGTGTTCCAAATTAGGGCATGACACCTTTCAACCCTCCCTTCCATCTCCACTTTCTAAACCCCCTCCTTTTTTGGAGAGGTAAAGAAAAGCGAGAGGAGATGAAGCTGACGCGCAATCTCGATGGGGATGGCTAAACCCTTGGTTCACGGTTGGGTATAGTCCTCGGCCCCAATATTAGTGTGAAAGTTTTCAAGTCTCTGAGAAGAGGACAAAGCAATACAAGAATCAGTCTGAGCTTTGTCGCCAAGATGAAGGACAATCTTCAAGCCATGGATGAGATCAAGGCTTCGGTCAATGGTGAGGTAAATGCTCTGAGGACCAAACTCATGGAGACCACTAAAGTAGGCCAAGTGGAAGAAGTGATCCAGATTGAGAATGATGTTTTGAGGAGGGAGGTTGTCAGTCTGAAAGTAGTTGTAACCGGGCTCCAGAAGGATGATATAAGGATGAGGCATTCATTCAAAATAGGGCCTCAAGAATACTGGGCAGAGGGTTATAATGCGGGATAGGCAGATGCCCCTATAAGGTTAAAGGAGGTAGGGTAATTTATCTTTACTCCTGGGTGGCTGAGTATCCTTTGTGAGATTAAGAGACCTCAGGAGTCCAAACTATGGTATAAGTAACAGGTCGAGTGTGCAGCCTACCACCATAACCCTTTCTCGAAGGTTGATAAGTGTATCCCGGCTGATGTTGTCAAACTCTTGGAATAAGACCTTAAAGATGATGTGGAGGATCTCACTCCTAAACCAGATAATGGTCATAGAGTGCTCATTACAGATTATTTTGCTCGCCATCTTGGGCCATCTTAGGTCTTTGTGTATTTTGGTCTTTATATAATGGTAATTCCTCATTTTTGTCAATACAAGTCTTAATTTATTAACCTTTTCCATATTTTGAGCATGTGCTAACTAAACATGAATTAATAACTATTATTTTTATTTGAAGTGTAAAGAGTTGTTGCTCATTAGTTACTTAAAATCTTTGTCGACCAAGTAATACTATTTTATCATCTTAGGACTCTCACTATTTAAATGGGCTAGTACTTAGGTTTGATCATTTTGAGCTTTTTATTCAAGTAAATGATATTAAGAACAAGTGTTAGCCATTTTTTATCCTGTTTTTGAGAATTCCCCCAGTCTAATATCCCTTATAAGTATCATTCCATCTACTTTACATTTTAGGTTGTGTCGTAACACTCCCTTAGACCTTAGTGGGATGATGGAGAGAATGTATCAGGTCGATGGGTCATCCGCTCGAGATGTCTTTTTGCGACCAACCTGAGTTAGCTTTGTTACGTAAGGGTCCCCTGTAGGGTTTTTATTATTGTCGGGGAAACTCATGAGATCTATTATGTTTGCAACAAAGACCTGAGGGTTATAGTAATTGAAAAACTTTTATTAACTTGTTATAATTACTACAAACCCTGCTCAACACATGAGATTCCATTATTAAAATAAGTTGAACAACATGTTGTAATCCCAAGGAGTTTGGCTATACACAAGGGAGTTATCATGTTGAAAGGGTGCATAATACTGAGATGTGATCAAGAAATTCTAAGCAGCTAATATAATAACAAAATGCGAGGACCAACTGGCCCTTATTTATTGAAAAATAAATTTTAAGTGACATAGTTTGAAATGAAAATTTGTAAAAACTAAATGTGATAACAAAAGATAAAAAAAAGTAAAAGTATAACTTCTTAAGGTAGGTAGCATTCCATGCTCTAGGTATCTCCCTACCCTCCAGAATTTCCTAGTGATATTCTCCTTGAAGTTCGTCACTTATCACCCCAAAAGGTCCTTCCCATTTTGGTCCCATCTTGCCATTTGACGGTTTTACACCATGTCGAGGACATTCCTCAGGACATAGTCCCCTACCAGAAACTTCCTCGGATTGACTTTCTTGTTGTACTACTTGGCTAGTTGTAGTTGATAGGAAGCAAACTTGACCATGACCAGCTTTCTTCGCTCGTCTGCTAAGTCAAGTTCATTACATTATGTATCATCACTAAGGCCTTGGTCGACTAAGGTGGTTCTCATTGTAGGTGGAACTACTTCCAGTGCAATGATAGCTTCCATTCCATAAGCGAGCACAAAGTGTGTTTGCTTAATTGGTCTCCTGAAAGTGGTGTGGCAAGCCCATAGCACATGAGGGAGCTCGTCCACCCAGGCACCCTTAGCTTTTTCCAACCTCTTCTTTAGTCCATGAAATATGGTTTTATTGGAATCGTATGCCAGACGTTACTTTGGGGTTACATGACAGAACTAAAGCGGTGCTTAATTCGATGCTCATCATAGAAAATTTGAAAGAAGATTATTTCAAATTGAATGTTGTTTTTGGTGATTACAGTCCTTAGTATCCCAAAGCATGTTATAATTCTCTTCTAGATGAACATGGTCATGTCAGCGTCGCAAATGTTTGGCAGCATTTCTTCCTCTACCCATTTGGTGAAGTAATTTGTGCCAACCAGGAGATACTTGCAATTTTTAGATGCAGTTGGTAGTGGTCCCATGATATCTAGTATCCAATGCCCGAATGGCTAAGGACTTTCCAGAGATTTTTGGTTTCTGGCTGGCTGGTGGACCATAGGAGATTTCTTCTGGCTTTTTTTACACCTATAAACATAAGTTCCTACATCCTTTTGCATGTACGTCCACCAGTAACCCAATTTAATTTCTCAAAAGGCTAATGATCTCCCTCTTATGAGACTCCCACAAATACCACTGTGAAGCTCGTTGCATTAGGGGCGTGTGAATCACTTATTAAGAACTCCCTCCAGGGGCGAGGTAAAAAGGGACAACTTTCACCCTTACATAATGAGCCAATATCTTATCATCAGACAGTATGTCAAACTGTACATAGGCGATGATGGGATGCATTTAACTAGGGGCCTTTTCTATGAGTAGGATTTTTTTGGCTAAGACTATCTGATCAATGCTTGTCTTGGTGATGAACTCTATCTGGATGGTTTCCCTTAGATTAGATTTCACTGCTGAGCTCAGGGTCGTTAAGGTGTCTGCATGGCTATTCTGCCACCGGGGGAACTATTGAATATCCACCGTCTTAAATCATTCCATACGTCCTCTTACCACGATGAGGTAGGCTTCCATTCTATTGTCTTTTACATTAAAGTCCTAAATCACTTTCTTGGAGACCAGTTTGGAGTTGTGAAACATATAGAGGCACTTTGCCCCTGGCAGTTAAGCCTTTTGCAAGACAGCAATCATTGCTTAATATTTATCTTTATGATTGGAGGCCTCAAATACCAATTTCATTCCCTGAGACTGGGATTCCTCATTCATTGACTGCTCTTCTCCCTGTTGGTCGATTGGTTAGCCTCCTGTGATTTCAACGATGAAATATGTCAGGACTTATCCCTTGATTGTTGTTCTTGGTTGAAAGTGGATAACAAATCTACTAATCTCCACCGCCCATTTTGAGAGTCATCGAGAGAGGTTGACTTTATGAAGAAAAAATTTGAGGGGGTAGGAAGTGATCACCATTATTGAGTGACCTTCTAAGTAATTTTTATCTTTCTTGAGGCAACCACCAGTGCATTTGCAAGCTTTTCCATGGGCAAGTAGCGTTGTTCTGTGTTAATAAGTGTCTTTCTATCATAGTAGATAGGATGTTGTCCTCCCTCTTTCTCACACACTAGAGCGGAGCTTACATCGTTGTCTGAACTTATGAGGTAGAGATACAATGGCTCTCCACCTTTTGAAATCACCAGCATAGGCGTATTTTTACGGTAGGATCTGATCTCCTCCAAAGATCTTGAACACTCATCATTCCAAATGAGGTCTTTATCCTTTTTCAGAATCTATAAGAATGGTTGGCAGGATTTCTAAGACTTGGAGATAAAGCGATTGAGTGCTGCGAGCATACCAGTGAGCTTGTGAACATCTCGCAACGTCTATGGAGGTTGGACCCTGATGATCTTGTCGATTTGATCTAGATTGGCCTCAATTCTTCTTTTACTTACCAAATATCCCAAAAACTTTCCTTACTAGACACCAAATGAACACTTTCCTGTATTAATTTTCATCCGATATTTCTTGAGGATCTCAAAGGATCTGGCTAAGTCCACGAGGTGGTCACCCTTCTTCTTACTATTGACTATCATTGATGCCAATCTCCATTGTGTCTCCCATTTGTTTCTTAAACATCTTAGTGACTAACCTCTGATAATTTATCCATTCATTCTATAGGTCAAATGGATTAACCCAATATGGGCTCTTTAAAATGTTTTAGACCTTTAAAAAGAGTCTCGGGTGAATAGTATATAGGTTAGGGAATTTTTGGGCTAGTTGGGTTATGGATTCAGGTCCATTTGGGGGTTTAAAAGTTGGGTTTTAGGCCTAACTAGGGATTAACCAATTTTTAGTGCTTAAGTGGGGGTAGACGACTCCCTCACTGTCATTCCAGAAAACATAAATCAACAGTTAATGGGAGAGATTAGGAGAAGGGACAAAAGAGAAGAAAAGGAGCAAAAAACCAAGGGAAAAATGAAAGGATTTTAAGAGGACTTTTCCTACGAATTTTAAGGCAATAATTATCTTCCTTAATTTATGCTTTTCAATATATTTCTTGATGCATGTAATGATCCCCTTAAATTTCTTGGAATTAGGTTTGAATGTGATTGATTTGATGATGAATAATTCATGTAGAGGACAAACTTTAATGTAGAAATTTTCCCAAAAATTAGGTATCATAAATCTAAAAATTGATGGTAGATTCCTTAGTGTTTTAGCATGTTAATTTGGGACATTTGGATTAATTGATGTAGGAAACATTGTTGTTGATTTATAATTTGAAATCGTGATATAAATTCCATTATAACCGCCTCTTATTAGGAATTAAAGATGGTTGGGTATTGGAAATATGTTTAAATCGTATGAGCCCTTAGGAAAGGGCGTAGGGATGAAGACAAGTGTTTCGCTCAAATGTTGTCCCATGTCATTCGAGCGACATGCTATGTCGCGCGGACGATCCCTCCAGTCATTTGAACCATGTGATGGGACTTTTGTGTTTTTGTTCCTTTTCACGCTTTGGTTTGGGATTAAATTTTCTTATAAATATGGTTTTTTGCTTGGCCGGAATGGGTATTGTCCTGGTTTAGTTTCTTTACTAATACCAGTTTAGTTGTTGAATAAGTGTAAAAGAGAAATTAAAGAGGGAAACTTAAATTAACTGATTGAGAAATGATATGGCCACATTTAATTGATAACAATTACAAATTACTAGATTGTTAAGTAATTAGTTTATGGAATGGAATTAATAATTTCTTAGGTGGTAAATTATTAATAAATGAAAATACTGTGGATTTTAGATGGGATTTTTATGTAATTACCTATACATATGATATGAGAAATAATATGTATTATTACGTATTTTTGTGGACATACCAATACTCGTGGGTTGTCCTATCGGGTCGGGGGTTTGCGCGTTCGGATCGGGTACCACACATCGGCATAGGTGGGCTTGACAATGAGTAGTTATATAGGTACTACGTGGAGGTTACGTCTACGAGAATTAGGTGTTGACGCTGACCCATCCTATGTCATCGCTGGGTATGGGTCGTGCACAGGTATCCTGCATAGGGACCACCCCAAATTTATGTGTGTTTTGTGATGTCCGCTTAGGATAAGAGATTCCTCCAGACTTGTCGATAGAGAGAGAATTATACACCAACTTTAGATGCATTGTGTGTCAAATATATGGAAGGACATATATGGATAATTACCCGGACTTGAATGGAGTAAATTTAATTGTCTAAGAATGTGGACAATAATTGTATTTTGACCCTATAATGCATAATAGATGTTTTTGCCTTATTTATGAAACTTATAAGACTGGGATAAATGGGTGTTGGAAATTAAGTGTAGTAATTACTTTTAAATATTTAATTATTGATATATCCATTTGATAAATTTCAGATGATGTCATAATCATTATTTGGGACATATTGGGATGTGAATAATATCACACTTAGATTAGAGGTGAGGTGTTAAATGCATGCGAGTGATGAAGGGGGGATATTTATTTTTCATCGACTATACTCTTGCATCATAAATTAATTAAGTTAATTCTTTCACACCTCCGGCTCTGACCCAAATTTAAATGTTTCCCCCGAGGTGCTCTTAGATAGGGATAGCCGAATTGTGTCGTAGCAATCCTGGAGTCTCACTTTCTCTCCAGACTTCAAATCATTTGATTCTAGTATATGTGCTTTTCCTACTGTAGCTATTTATTTATTTGGAATATTTCTAAGGTCTTAAGCCTGAGACTTCTTTGCTTTATGCTGGTTGAGATTTCGATTACACTGGTTGGATTTATTACTTTAGTTGTGGTGGTTTGGATCTATTTATCTATTGTGGATGTATTTCTCACATTTCAAATTTGGGCCTTAAATAAAAATTATTTTATATTCCCATTTGTGCTAAGAATGATATTAATTGACAAGAAATCCCTATCTTCGACGTATCGTTCTTGGCCAACCTTTACGTGAAATAATAGGGGTTGTTACAAAAATAACATATTTTATATTATAAATAGTGGATTATCATAACACTATCAACACAGTAATTTTAGAATCAGGTTGTTGCCCAATCTCTCTAAGCCTCTACGTTGTGATTTGATTTAGACGCTGAAGGTGTACGATTTGGATATGTGCGTGATGATTGAAAAAAAAAATATGTAAGAGGTGTGGGTTTGGGGAAGTGGTATACGGGTTAGCAGTGGGTGTGATTATAGAAGTGCTGGAGTGGTTGAGGCAAGGAGTTGGGTTTGGCCATTGGGGGTGTTGTGGGGTGTGGCGTGTTTATGGGTGCGACGGGAGAAGGTGGGGGAGGAATGAGGCTTGGTATGTGGGGTAAATGTGGTTAGTTAGTGTTTAGTTTTAGAGTGATTCTACAAATTGTTTTTTATCCATTTCATACCCAATATGGTTTAAGAGTTTGTACCCTAGCGAGACCCACACCAGAATTGAAATCCCTTAAGGAATATTGGGTATGAAGTGGGTAAATTTTTTTTGGTAACCATACCATTTTCGTTAGTTTTATATTTTTGTTTATGATTTCACCACTTTCGATAGTATTTTTTCTGATGGGTTCAGCTAGGTTTTAAATTGAATTCATTTTTTGACCCTGGGGCTTCAGTTGTGAGTTTGTTACGCCTATAATATGAAAATCCATACTTTATTATTTATTCGATATATGGATATAATCTAAAAAATTCATAATTTATTATCTATTATGTTGATATATAGGCGTGGTAAAATTTTGTTCAACTTTCCATTATATTATCTCTCACAACATTTCTCATAGCACCTTAACTTCCATTTAGTTTTTGACTTTCTGTCATCTCCCATATCTTTTATTTTAAATGGTGGTTTGTTTTTCTATTTAATTAACAAAAAAAATTGATGATTTATATAATTCTTCTTTGGGTATTTGGTAGTATACTCAAGTCCAAACTATTTCGTGCTTTATGTAGTTTGTTTTTTTCTATTTAACCAATTGTGAACGTTGTTGGTTTATGTAGTTTGTCTTTTATTCTTTATTTTCCCTTTTATTTCATTTCATAATGAAAGGAAAAGAAACAAATTAATATGAAAAATGTTTATTGAAAAAAAATTACTTAATGATCAATTAGGCATTAAGTTTGTGCATTTTGTGAATAAATTTAAAAGATAGCCATTCTATTACTTTTTTAACAATTTATTTATATATATATATATATATATATATATATATATATATATTAAAAAAAGATATTATGTATATTTATAAAACTTTTTAATAGTTTTTTTACTTATTTTTTTTTATAAAAGAAGTTAAAAACTGTTTTTATATATATTTGAAACAAACATTTTAAAAATAGCAATTTTTATATATATTTACAAAAATACTTAAAAAAATGCTTTCATATATATTTAAAAAATAATTGTGTTATATATATATATATATATATACGCTAGCGAATGCCCGTGCCCAAGGGCATCGCGATAAATTTTCCCTCGTGATAAAACTGAGCGCATAATAAGCCTCCTTTTTTTAAAAAATAACTTTTAAAAAACTTTAAAAAATAAAATAAAAAAATATCTCAAAAAACAATATTTTTTAAAAAAAATATTGTTTTTTAAATATTTTAATAAAAAATAAAAAAATAAAAATGTATGTATGTATGCATGCATACATGCATGTGTATGTATGCATGCATACATGCATGTGTATGCATGGAAGCATGCAACACATAAAATGCCATGCATGTTTATCATGCATGAGTTACTCTTCATAACACCATTGTCCTATATATATATATATATATAAAATAAGTTACAATGGTGTTTTTACTATTCATAAGTTTTGGAGACAGTTCACGGTTCAGATCGAAGCCAACAAGGCAACGACCATTTTGCCCCTTACATAGTTGAGTTCCCCCTCTTTTTTAACCCTTAATTTCCTTTCCTCCTTTTACCTAAAATTCAAATACATGGATAAAATTGGAAATTAACACTTTGTAACCTTTTTACATTGTCGAGTACATTATTCCCTCTCATCATTCAACTAACTCTCCTTCCAAACCCTACTCCTCTCCTCGCTATCTCCCTCTCTTGAATCAGTCTCCCCCTCCTCCATACAAACCCGTGCCGCTCTCTCTCCCCAGCTCTTGCTCTCGCTGCTCTCTCTGCTCTCCCCACGTATTCTCTTCTCCATTAGGTAAATCATTTTTTTCTCAGGTTTTGTTTTGATGTTATAATAATATGTGTGATTTTTTTTATTTTTTTGCAGATCGAAACCTAATAAACCTAATCAGGTATGCCTTATTCTCTCTTTCTCCAATCGAGTGTTCTGTTTTTTTTTTTGTTCGTTTTAATGTTTTTTTTATCTACATATCTAAAGACTTTAAACCATTTGTTTCAGAGTTTAGATTTTTTGGGTTTTTTGAAATTTTGAAATGGGGATTTTCTGAGATTTTTGAAATTTTGAATTGGGGATTTTTTGGGTTTTTTGAAATTAATGTTGAAGTCTTTATGTGTGTACGTGTTTATCCTATCTTGGTTCATTAATCTGCGTAATATATATTTTTAGAATTGTTGATACCAAATTTAGCCTTCTGACATGGATCAATCAAGTAAAGACACGTGGCAATCTGCATGGTAATTGTTGATGTAAAAAACTAGATCGCTCTAATTATTTAATCACAGATAAATAAATAAGACAAAGATTTTTAAAGTGGTTCGGCTAGGAATAAAGCCTACGTCAACTGTTATGTTATTGCTGAGTGTTTGTGGAATTCTTGATTACAAGTTCTCTCAAGAAATTCCGGTCCCCTTGAATGAGGATGATACAAGGTATTTATAGCCTTTAGGCTGTACATGAAAGGTCCAATACATTAAATGATGTACATATGAAAGGGTAATACATTTAATGCAGCGTGTGCGTCAAGAATATAATGAATAGTTGAACAGTTGTCCGTCTGGTAATTAATGATACGGCCGAGATGCAGTTCGGACCGCCTTAGTTGCTTGTTGATCAAGAGTTCCTCGGAGTGCTTAGAGTATCTCGGGATGATAGAGTTCCTCGGGGTGTCCTCCTCGTTGCTCGGAGAGAACATGACTTGGTCGGGGGAAATAAACTTCCTCATTGTTATTGTGCCATGTAGATTGACACGTGTCTTCTTATTATTGGTTCACATCAGCAGATTAAATTTGGTATCAACAGAAGCCCCCAATGCTTCATGCTTGATGGGTTACTTGAAAGGATGGAGTATTTATTCTGCAATGTTGCTCGGTGCTCGTGAAATTCTTGATCTACCTTCTTGATTTATTTAACATAAAGTGCATTATCTTTTGGACGACATATGATGCCGTTTGTAGCTTGTCATAATCTTTAAGTATGTTGATTGGTTTGCTAGCCGACCTACTGCCTCCTATGAGCTAGTGGTGGACTTCGAAACATTTTCATATAACTTCTTCTTCAATATTGGTTGGGATAGTAGTAGCAAAGATCTCAATACTGTTGATGTTGATTTTGATTTCTACCTCTGCTCGGGGACGAATAAGAGGTTCTCAGGGACGAGCAAGTGCTTCTCGGGAATGGGCTAATGCTTCTCGGATAGATCATCTGTGATGAATATCAGAATGTTGAAAGGTCTTAACTTCATAAACTCCTCTTATATTTTAGATGATCCTCCTGCTGGCGAGGAACCTGTTTCAAAAGTAGAAGGAAAAGAAACCAATAGAATAGGAATCTCAATGTAATAGTTAGTATACATTTTCATTCTCAATGTATTTTGTTTTTTGAATTTAACGAAAGACTTTCATTTTTATTCGCAATCTTAATTGCTATTGTCTTGTAAAATACTTTACATGTGTGCATATGTATAACAATATTGTGTTGTTCATCGACCAACTTAGTAATAAAGAAGTTACAAGTATTAGTAACGTTGCTCGATCACTTAATAATAAAGTAATGAGTATAAAAATGTTAAAATTTTTCCAACCAACCAAGGTTGTTAAATTATGCTTGTCGACCAACTACAGTTGATGGGTTTTTATCCCCGACCAGCCATACTTGGTTCGATTTCAAATATTTTCATAAAAAGTGTCCGACCAACTAAGGTCAATAATTTATCCTCGTCGACCAACTACAGTCAGTGGGTTTTTATCCCCGACCAACTATACTTGGTGTACTTTGGAATATTTTGCTCTTCAAAGAACTTTTTGTAATAATATTACCTCCCGACCAACATAAGTTGTAATATGAGAGTATATTTTTATCTTACCAACCGTAATTGATCATGTTGGTGTACACTTTTTGGCTCCTTAGAGAATTTTTTGGCTCCTTAGAGCATGTCCTCCTAACCAAAGGAGGTTGGCTACTTATAGCACTTTTGCTCCTTAGAGCTGTCCTCCTAACCAAAGGAGGTTGGCTACTTATAGCACTTTTGCTCCTTAGAGCTGTCCTCCTAACCAAAGGAGGTTGGCTACTTATAGCACTTTTGCTCCTTAGAGCTGTCCTCCTAACCAAAGGAGGTTGGCTACTTATAGCACTTTTGCTCCTTAGAGCTTTTGGCTCCTTAGAGCATTTCAAATGTTTGACTGATGATAATAGGCAGCAAACTCCTCGTTATCAAATTGTTTTCCATGGTCTGTGATGAAGGCATGAGGGAGACCATATCGGCAGATGATGTTTTTCCAAACAAACCGGTACACCTTCCTTCTCGTATGTCATGTCAATAAGTGGCTCAGCTTCTATCCACTAAGTAAAATAATCTACTGCGATGACGAGGTATTTGAATCTTCCTCGAGTCGTCGGCAATGGTCCAACCAAATCAATCCCCACATGGAAAATGGCCAAGGATAAATGATGGGTGTCAACAATGTTTGTGAAGTTCTTCGGATGGAGGAAAAGCGTTGGCACTTGTCACATTTCTTGGCATAAGCTATACAATCAGCTCTCATCGTCGGCCAGTAGTATCCCTGCGTCATCACCTTTTGCAAAAGTGTTCGTCCTGCTACATGGGCTCCACAGGACACTTCATGGATCTCTTTAATCAATTCACCTCGGAGGGATGTACACATCTTTGCAAACCTGCCATAATTCCTCGTCGAGCAGCTTTAAACTTCCATTTCTTGGCAGCGAGCTTATCTTCCGAATACCATTATACCGAGCAGCTTTAAACTTCCATTTCTTGGCAGCGAGCTTATCTTCCGAATACCATTATACCGAGCAGCTTTAAACTTCCATTTCTTGGCGGCGAACTTATCCTCCGAATACCATTAATTAGTACATACCGAGCAGCTTTAAACTTCCATTTCTTGGCAGCGAGCTTATCCTCCGGTAATTGTTCCTCCTCAATGTATGCTCCGATGGGATCCATCCAAGATGGT
The DNA here is from genome assembly GCA_949130495.1 of Sambucus nigra. Classification (NCBI taxonomy): domain Eukaryota; kingdom Viridiplantae; phylum Streptophyta; class Magnoliopsida; order Dipsacales; family Adoxaceae; genus Sambucus; species Sambucus nigra. The sequence continues at coordinate 443,237,484 of OX422222.1, read as the reverse complement.
CCTAAATCAAGGGTAATAATATTCATCGTCAGGTCTTCATCTATGCTCCGACTTTCTAATACTTCAATTGGTATCGTTCTTCGTAGCTCGGTACGAGTAGCTGATGCTAATCGGGCCAAGGCGTATGTTCTCACATTCTCCATTCTTGATATTCTTACCAGTTGAACAGCAACAAACTCTGATACTAACTCCATCACCTTTGCTTGATACTTGACCATCAATTCTCCTTTGGATGCAATCATGGCTTCATACTCAACCTCATTATTAGAATCTTTGAATTAGAAACGTATGGCGTATTCCATGTCGACCTCGTCTGGGCTATTCAAAACGATCCCTGCCCCACAGCCTGTAGTGCAAAATGAGCCATCTACATATAACCTCCATATAGGCAACTTGTCTTCTAATTTATGGTCTGACAGAGTTCCTCGGTGGAATACTTATCGCTTTCTTTCATCATGTCCTGATACTTCTGAATACACCTTTTGAATTTCAATATACCTCCTGAACTTCAATATTCCTCCTGAACTTCAATATACCTCCTGAACTTCAATATTCCTCCTGAACTTCAATATACCTTCTGAACTTCAATATTCCTCCTGAACTTCAATATTCTTCCTGAACTTCAATATACCTTCTGAACTTCAATATTCCTCCTGAATGATGATTAGTCGGGGCCCTGACCGTGTGAGTTTGTGGAGTTAAATTTGATGCTCGATTGCATGATGTTATAAGAATGTGCCACCAAATGAACAAATATATCTGTAATAGAAGCCCCCAACTGTGGAATGTGAACTTTGAATGAGATTTATCGACCAATACCAACCGGAGTTGGATTTTATCTACCAACCGGAGTTGGATTTTATCTACCAATCAGAGTTGGTGGTAATTGATAATAAATGATGAAGACTTCCTCGGTGCTGACCAACAGATTTGTTGGGAATAAGATAATATAAATGCTAGAGACCTCCTCGGCACTGACCAACAGATTTGTTGGGAATAAGATAATATAAATGCTAGAGACCTCCTCGGCACTGACCAACAGATTTGTTGGGAACAAGATAATATAAATGATGGATACCTCCTCGGCACTGACCAACAGATTTGTTGGGAATAAGATAATATAAATGCAGCATACCTCCTCGGCGATGACCAACAGATTGTTGGGAATAAGATATAATAAATTCCGGAGATATCCTTGGAACTGAATAAGATATAATAAATATTTGTCGAGCTCCATGCTGAAATGAGAATAGAATATGCATCCAATTAGATATAAAGAATAATTAAAAATAATAAAGTGCCTCGCCGATCAATCGAGGTAGAATCATATAATGCCGAACAAGAATAAGATCTTTCAGAACATAATAATATGGCCGAGAACGTTGTCAGGCCTGAATATAAATAAGAATTATCCAACGAATGTTGTAATTCTCCTTAAAGCTGAATAAGTATCTTGTCGAGGCATAATTACAGAATGCCGAATAAGAATAATATTTTCCAGAACATAAGAATATGGCCGAGAACTTTGCTGGGCCTGCATATAAATAAGAATTACCCCGACCAACTATCCGTTGGGGGTGAAATATAATAAATGTTATAGTTCCCCTCAGAGATGAATATGATAATAAGTATCTCGCCGTGCTCCATGTTGAGATGAATATAGAATATGAATCCTAATGGGTATATAGAATCATTTGTGCTGGAGCAGATATCTGGGCCTGAATATAAATAAGAATTACCCCGACCAACTATCCGTTGGGGGTGAAATATAATAACTGTTGTAGCTTTTCCTCGGAGCTGAATATATATAGAGAGAAGAAATTTTTCGAGCTCCATGCTGAGATAAATATAAAATATGAATCCCAACGGATATAGAATAATTTGTGCTTCAGCATTCGTCGACATTGAATCTTGTGCCTGTAAAAATTAATAATTTGCTCTACCATATGTGTAGGCTGAATTGATTAGTCATGAGAATAATTTACTCATCCAATCAATATATGATATGTATCAGCATAAAAATTTCAAAATATGAAATAATATGTTTTATGCCAAATGTGTGTGAGATGGACAAATTATTATCAAATATGCATCATAAATAAGACGTAAAGGTATTTAATCTCCAACAACTAATCAGGTATTAGTTGCTGTTTAAAAATATTTTTGGGGTGATCATAAGTTAAAAAGACTTAAGCCCCCTGCTTGTCCCCAAGCCGAACTCGTGTTTAAAGAAATATCTAGGGTGTTTCGCATTTTTTAATACCCCAAGTTTCTACTGCTGCCGACAAACAACATGGATGTTGCCGACCAACATTTAAGGATATCTCAAGTTATAGAATATATGGTTGGATGACCAGAATATCTCGAATCTTGAGATCAAAAAATAACATTCAATGTAAAATTTAAGCCTTAAGAATGTTAATTAAATGAATAAATATATAACCCACCAGATCGTGTGATTTCGTCAAAGAAACCTTGTGATGTGATGAACGAGGGGCCAAAATATCAAATTTGTTCCCAGTCTTGATATGGTCATGATTATTTTACTGATCCTCTTTTACAAGAGGTGGGTAATGATTTTTCAGGTGAGAGAATTTTTTTTTTTTATATTGATCCCTTCCTATTCCCAATTTGGAGAGATAAAAATATGGTGAATGATCGAAATTATTACCAAATTTATATCAAAAATCAATCAATTTGACTTTATTGACATAGATGGAAGATGAACCAAATTAAGTATATAATTCATAAAAGTGAATGCAAAGAGACTCAAACTTGAAGAGAGAGAGAATATATATGGGTCATGATTTCCATGAGAAGACTTTTCATTGTCTTTAACCTTTTCCCATTCTTTTATTAAAAATATGATGGGAATATGAATAGACATCAAATATCTTACAAAATTTATTTCAAAATCAACAATGAAAATGATCAAATCTTATCATCGTCGTATATATTGGTATATGTAATCATTTAAAATATTTATTCCATGATATAAAATTAAAACTTGAGAATCAAGCAAAGAGTTATGATTTACGAAATCTACTATTTTTCAGATTTCTAAATAAGGATGAATCTAACAGTTATGATTTAAAAATCATGATATGCAACATTTTGCAGATAAAAATTGGACAATTAATTTATGTATATAAACATAAAAATCACGATTCAATCAAAAGATGTATGTATAATTGATTATACGTAGAGAAAATAAAAACTTAGCTTTTGGTGGAGAACAACGCTTGTAACACGTTCCCACAGACGGCGCCAATCTGTTGATGTAAAAAACTAGATCGCTCTAATTATTTAATCACAGATAAATAAATAAGACAAAGATTTTTAAAGTGGTTCGGCTAGGAATAAAGCCTACGTCCACTGTTATGTTATTGCTGAGTGTTTGTGGAATTCTTGATTACAAGTTCTCTCAAGAAATTCCGGTCCCCTTGAATGAGGATGATACAAGGTATTTATAGCCTTTAGGCTGTACATGAAAGGTCCAAACATTAAATGATATACATATGAAAGGGTAATACATTTAATGCAGCGTGTGCGTCAAGAATATAATGAATAGTTGAACAGTTGTCCGTCTGGTAATTAATGATACGGCCGAGATGCAGTTCGGACCGCCTTAGTTGCTTGTTGATCAAGAGTTCCTCGGAGTGCTTAGATTATCTCGGGATGATAGAGTTCCTCGGGGTGTCACAGATAAATAAATAAGACAAAGATTTTTAAAGTGGTTCGGCTAGGAATAAAGCCTACGTCCACTGTTATGTTATTGCTGAGTGTTTGTGGAATTCTTGATTACAAGTTCTCTCAAGAAATTCCGGTCCCCTTGAATGAGGATGATACAAGGTATTTATAGCCTTTAGGCTGTACATGAAAGGTCCAATACATTAAATGATATACATATGAAAGGGTAATACATTTAATGCAGCGTGTGCATCAAGAATATAATGAATAGTTGAACAGTTGTCCGTCTGGTAATTAATGATACGGCCGAGATGCAGTTCGGACCGCCTTAGTTGCTTGTTGATCAAGAGTTCCTCGGAGTGCTTAGAGTATCTCGGGATGATAGAGTTCCTCGGGGTGTCCTCCTTGTTGCTCGGAGAGAACATGACTTGGTCGGGGGAAATAAACTTCCTCATTGTTATTGTGCCATGTAGATTGACACGTGTCTTCTTATTATTGGTCCACATCAGCAGATTAAATTTGGTATCAACAGTAATAATAAACATTTCCGAACAGCGCCTTGACTCCGAGGACCCATACTGCAACGAGGAGCTCCACTTCCCCGACTAACTCAAATGCTCCGACTTACAAGAGTCCTCCAAGGAACTCTACTACTCCGAGGAACTCCACTGCACCGAGATACTCAGGATGTCCGAGCTGCACCTCGTAAAAAGCATTAATAGCGAGAAAACCAACAGATAGACTACGCATTAAATACATACAGATGTATACGCTGAAGGGGCATTAATGAATTACCCTTTCACATGTACAGCCTAGAGGCTATAAATACATTGTATCATCCTCATGGAGGGGGAGGGGAATTTCTTGATAAACATATGTAATCGATAATTCTCAAACACTTAGCAATAACAAAAACAGTGGACATAGGCCATTCTTATAAGGTTGAACCAGTTTAAAATTTCTTTGTCTCTTTTTACATTTATCTGTGATTAAATAATTAGACACCATATAATTTTTTACATCAACAGATTGGTGCCGTCTGTGGGAAAGGACTGATAATATCATTTTTCATAAAAAGCAATCCATTAAAAAGGGCTGATAATCCAGAACCCAGCAATTGAAACGCTGGAAATCCCCCAAATCCATCTGCTTCGCCAATTGTTCCAGATCTGGCTAGAATAATGACAAATCTGGCCCAAATCCAGACAGCCATGCAAGAAACTATGCGACAGCTCATACAGACCTTCATGGCGGTGCACCAGCCCATTCAGGACAGCGAAGTGTTCAAAGAAACGCCCGTCTGCTTCCTTCGCCTACTGGGCATACAGTTTCATATCATAATGAGGAATTCGATGATTTCTCTTATCAACCTGGACAAACTTCATCAGTGCGGGCCACAGATACTGAATAGCGTATCACTCTCTCTCCAGAGAGGACCAGCGCATTGGAAAGATTAAGTAGAGTTTCTCCTTTCAATCGATTAGGCCCTAGGAGGAACAAAAGTCCTCCTAAAGCTGCAACAAAAAGTTTTAGAAGACCAACAGATTTAAGGGAAGGATCTGCCCAATCACGACCAGCTGCTCGTCAAGATAGATCTCAGGAAGCCACATCAACACTATCAGTTGCTCGAACCAACAGGCCCGAGGAAGGAAATGATGCGTGGAAAGGTTCTATTCAGAGATTGGAGGATAGATTGGGAGAAATGGCTAAGGCCAGGAACCCTTTACAATGAACTTTTGTTCAAGGGACACCCTTTGTCCAGGCCGTTGTGGATTTTCCTACACCATCAAAATTCAAAGCACCTGTTGTGACCCCTAAATATGATGGAAAGACCGATCATGTTCTTCATATAGAGCAATATCAAGCTGCAGCCAACATCTATGCTGTCCCAGACGAGATGAGATACAGAGCATTCTCGGGAACTCTTACTGGATCTTCTCACATATGGTACAATAATCTTCCTCGGGGTAAGATCTCAACTTTCTTTCAACTGGCCGAGTTATTCATTGGGAATTTCTGTTTTCGGGCAAAGCCAGTAAAATGAGTAACGCATTTGTTAAGTGTTAGACAAAAAGCTGGTGAAAGCACCAGAGATTACTTAACTCGTTTTAATAACGAGAAACTCGAAGTCATAGATTATGAGGAAAAGACATCGATCACCGCTTTGATGAGTGGGTTTTTGCCCAACAAGTTGTACTACACTTTTGCTAAAGATCCACCCACAACCATGTCAGAGCTAGTGGCAAAAGCGGCCAAAATCATGAATGCCGAGGAGGCTATGGTTGCGAAGAAGAATATGGATAAAGAAACCAAGGTGGAGGTTGATAAAGCTAAGAAGAAAGAGCATAAGAACAATGGTGGTGACAAACAATCCAAAAATAGGTCGACGTGGGAGGTGTTGAAAAAATTTGATAATTATACTCCTTTGAAGTTAGGTATCAACCACGTCCTGGAAGAAATTAAGAATAACGAGGAGTTAAACTGGCCAAAGAAAATGAAGGCAGACCCTGACAGGAGAAATAAGGAAAAATATTGCGAGTTTCACAAAGATCATGGCCATATGACCAAAAATTGCATAGCTCTTCAGAATGAGATCGAAACACTCATTAGACGAGGAAAATTGACAAAGTATGTTGATCGTAGAAATGACGACCGAGTAAGAGATAGGTCAAGATCTCCTCGTCTAGCAAAGGAGAACAAGAAAAGAGACCATGAAGATGATCCAGAAGATGACCCCGACCTTCCCAAAAAGCCAAGACAACCAGAATGTGAGGTATTTTCAATACGTTTTCGGTCATTTGATTGTAATGTTATTACAAGTGGAGATGCAGGAGGAGGAGACCTTACTACAAAGAGAAAATCTTACCTATGTGAGGCTCAATCTTTCTCATACATTCAACGAATAAATCTGGCCAAGGAGGATCGCCCGGGAAAGATAAACAAAGAGAAACTAGTCATTGGTTTCTCAAAAAATGACCTTGCAGGTGTCCTATATCCTCATGACGATCCGTTGGTGATCAAAATGAGAATGAAAGAAGTGATGATTTCAAGAGTTCTAGTAGATAATGGTAGCTCGGCAGATATCATGTTTTACTCGTGCTTTGATAGTTTAAACCTAAAGTTATCTCAATTGGATCCATATCATAGACCCCTCCTCGGTTTTGCTGGCGAGAAAGTTTTTCCACTTGGGATGATCAAGTTGGATATATTCATTGGAATATGGCCTGCTTGTCGAACAAAAAGAATACGCTTCTTCATGTTGGATAAGAATGTTCAGTCAGCCTACAACATCATCATGGGAAGGGTTGGATTGAAGAAGTTCGAAGCAGTCCCATCTACAGTACATCAGTGTCTAAAATTTCCAATAAACTTTGGAGTAGGAGTTGTAAAGGGTGATCAAAAGGTATCTCGGGAATGATATTATTCATCTACCGAGAAAGAGGAGCTGGAGGAATCAAGGAAAAAGACTACTACCTATCAAGTGGATGAAGGTACAAAAATTAAAACACTGGATCCTAGAGATGAATCACAACTCGTGAAGGGTCAGGTGGTGGAAGCTACAGAAAACATCATTCTGGACGACGAGCATCCTGAACGAACAAATCAAATAGGTTCATTGTTGGATGCCTCACTAAAACAACAACTGATAATTTTCCTAAGAAGAAGAAAGAAAAGTTTTGCGTGGAGTCATGAGGATATGCCTGGAATAGACCCAAATTTCCTCTGTCATGAGCTCAACGTGAATAAGGAGATCAAACCAGTGAAGCAAAGAAGAATAGTATTCAGTCCCGAGAAGAATCAAGCTATATAAGAGGAGGTCGAGAATCTCCAAAAAGCTTGCTTCATCGAAGATGTTAAATATCCAGACTGGTTAGCCAATGTGGTGATGGTAAAGAAGAAAAACAACAAATGGAGGATGTGTGTAGACTTCACCGACCTCAACAAAGCATGCCCAAAGGATCATTTTCCATTGCCCCGAATTGATCAACTGGTAGATGCTACCTCGGGACACGAGCTGCTGAGCTTCATGGATGCTTATTCTGGTTACAACTAGATTAAAATGAAACCTGAAGACAGGGAGAGTACTTTTTTTATTACCCCTAGGGGAACTTATTGCTATAATGTTATGCCTTTTGGTTTGAAAAATGCAGGTGCAACATATCAGCGGCTGATGAACAAGGTCTTTGCTGAACAAATCAGTTGCAATATGGAAGTCTATGTTGATGATATGCTGACAAAGAGCAAGAAATCTTTCGACCATCTGGTTGACTTAGGCCAAACCTTTGATCAACTGGATAAATATCAAATGAAACTGAACCCGATGAAGTGCATATTTGGAGTACGAGAAGGAATGTTCCTCGGGTACATCGTCAATCAACGAGGCATTGAAGCAAATCCTAAAAAGATCAAACCTCTATTAAGTCTGCGATCTCCAACGACAAAGAAAGAAGTACAGAGTCTCACAGGACGAGTAGCAGCACTCAACAGATTTGTATCTCGAGCAACAAATAGATGTCTCCCATTCTTCAAAATGCACCGAAAGACTTTTGAGTGGAATGATGAATGCGAGAAGGCTTTTCAAGACCTGAAGAAGTATCTGGGAACACCTCCATTGTTATCTAGGCCAGTGATGGGAGAAAAATTGTACTTGTATCTGGCAGTATAGGAGAATGCAGTTAGCTCGGCATTGATCATAGTGGAGAATGGAGTGCAAAAACCGATTTATTACACGAGTAAGGCCTTCCGAGGAGCAGAGATCAGATATCCAAAATTGGGAAAATTGGCACTAGCGCTGATTGAGGCGAGTAGGAGAATGAGGCCATACTTCCAGGCCCATACTATAGTGGTATATACTGACATGCCGTTAAGGCAAGCCCTTCATAAACCAAAAAAATCAGGGAGATTGATGTACTGGGCAATAGAGCTTCGCGAATATGATATAATTTATGAACCCAGATCATCGCTTAAAGGGCAAGCAATAACACATTTTATAGCAGAGTTCACCTATCCTGATACCCCCGAGGAGCAAAAGCTGCTCACCGATCAACCTGTGGATGTTACAGGATCAACAAACACTAGCCCAGACCAACTTAGGTTGGTAAAAGGGCAAGTGGATGTTACAGGTCATCAAATTCGAGTCCAGACTAACTTAGGTTGGTAAAAGGGCAAGAAAGGATGGTTGACAAAGAGCAAGAAATATCAGAGGAGGGTGAAAAGAAGAAACAAATATTCCACCGAGAAACACGGTCAGATCAGAAATTAGAAGACGAATTGCCTATATGGAGGCTATATGTAGATGGTTCATCTTGCACTACATGCTGTGGAGTAGGGATCGTTTTAAATAGCCCGGACGAGGTTGATATGGAATACGCCCTACGATTCCAATTCAAAGCTTCCAATAATGAATCTGAGTATGAGGCCATGATTGCAGGTCTTAATTTGGCAAAAACTATGGAGGCACAACAGGTTATTGTCTTCAGTGATTCTCAATTGATAGTAAATGAAATGTTGGGAACATATGCAGCCAAAGGAGAATTAATGATAAAGTATCATGCAAAGGTGATGGAGTTGGTATAAGAATTTATTGCTATTCAACTGGTAAGAATACCAAGAATGGAGAATGTGAGAGTAGACGCACTAGCCCGATTAGCATCAGCTACTTGTACCAAGCTGCGAAGAATAATCCCAATTGAAGTGTTGGCTAGTCGAAGCATAGATGAAGATCTGATGATGAATTTTATTACCCTTGATTTAGGACCATCTTGGATGGATCCCATCAGGGCATATATTGAGAAAGGGGAATTAACAATTGACAAAATCGCAGCCAAGAAATTGAAGTTTAAAGCTGCTCGTTATATACCGACTAATGGAATTCTGTATAGACGAGGAATTATGGTAGGTTTATAAAGATGTGTACATCCCTCCGAGGTGAAAGAATTTATTGAAGAGATCCATGAAGGGTCCTGTGGAGCCCATGTAGCAGGTCGGATGCTTTTGCAAAGGGTGATGACGCAGGGATACTATTGGCCAACGATGAGGGCTGGTTGTATAGCCTATGCCAAGAAATGTGATAAGTGCCAGTGCTTTTCCTCCATCTGAAGAACTCCACAAGAATTGTTAACACCCATCACTTCCCCTTGGCCATTTGCCATGTGGGGAATTGACTTGGTCGGACCATTTCCAATGACTAGAGGAAGGTTCAAATATCTCGTCGTCGCAGTGGATTATTTTACTAAGTGGGTAGAAGCCGAGTCTCTTGTCGACATGACGTACGAGAAGGTATATCAATTTGTCTTGAAAAATATCATTTGTATATATGGTCTTCCCCATGCATTCATCACCGACCATGGAATGCAATTTGATAATAAAGAATTCGCTGCCTACTGCCATCAGTCCAAAATTTTGAAGCTCCACTCAGCACCAGGTCATCCCTAAAGCAATGGACAAACTGCAGTAACGAACAGGACACTGCTAAATGGCTTGAAGAAAAGACTAAGTGACGCAAAAGCAAATTGGATCAACAAGTTACAGTCAGTACTGTGGGCTTATCGCACTACTCCCTGAACAGCAACTGGAGAATCCCCATATATGCTGGCATTTGGTAGTGAGGCTGTTATACCTACCGAGTTAGGTCTCCCAACGCACAGGGTACTAAATTTCAATTCCCCTGTCAGCGACTTAATGAGAAGATTGGATTTGGATATGCTCGAGAAAGTTAGAGAAGAAGCAGCCATCAGGAATGCTGCTTACCAACAACGAACATCTTTGTTTTACAATAAGAGGGTAAAGAAGTGCGATCTGAAGGAAGGAGATTGTGCTAAAGAAAGTGATTCAAAAGCACAACAAACTGGAGGCAAACTGGCATGGACCATACCGAGTTACAGAAGTTATTCGACCAGGAACTTATCGAATAGCAACTTTGGAGGGGGGAGTTTAAGAATGCATGGAATGCAAAACACCTACGCAGGTATTAACAGTGACGTAAACTCTCATGTAACGCAGTTCCATCAGTATGAATAAAATGAAGATATTTTATCAGATTTTCTCTTTTTATTGAAATTTTTTTGGGGAATACTAGTGCTACACACTACTCTGCTCAGACTACTCGTTGGTTAGGAAGAACAATATTCTTAAAAATGCCAACTTCAGTTGGTTAGGAAACAAAATATTCCTAAAAATGCCAACTCCGGTTGGTTAGGAAGAACAATATTCCTAAAAATGCCAACTTCGGTTGGTTAGGAAACAAAATATTCCTAAAAATGCCAACTCCGGTTGGTTAGGAAGAACAATATTCCTAAAAATGCCAACTTCGATTGGTTAGGAAACAAAATATTACTAAAAATGCCAACTCCGGTTGGTTAGGAAGAACAATATTCCTAAAAATGCAAACTCGGTTTGGTTAGGAAACACAATATTCCTAAAAATGCCAACTCGGTTGGTTAGGAACACAATATTCCTAAAAATGCCAACTCGGTTTGGTTAGGAAGCAAAAATATTCCTAAAAATGCCAACTTCGGTTGGTTAGGAAACAAAATACTCCTAAAAACGCCAACTTCGGTTGGTTAGGAAGAAAAAATATTTTCCAAAAGTACCAAAGTTGGTCGGGAAGAGAAAAGTTCACCAATTTAGGTTGGTCAAAAATTAAAAGATGTTGATCATCGTTGGTCGGAGACATTTTATGAGTATATGAGAAAAAGATCAAGTTAAATTTTTTGTTACTTGTGATTTTTTTAAATTTCCTGCCAAATTGGTCGAGAAGCGAAATATCATTAATTCTGGTCAGTTAAATGATTACCACAAATTCAAGCTAGTCGACAATAAGTTTTAATCAACTACAGTTGGTCGACAAGATACATAATATTGTTATCTGTCTAACAGATATACATACACAAATGTAAAGTGTTTTACAACTACAAGACAATGGCAAGCCAAATTGATCGAGAAGCGAAATATCATTAATTCTGGTTTAGTTAAATGATTACCACAAATTCAAGCTAGTCGACAATAAGTTTTAATCAACTACAATTGGTCGACAAGATACATAATATTGTTATCTTTTTAACAGATATACATACACAAATGTAAAGTGTTTTATAACTACAAGACAATGTCAATCAACATTTGCAAACAAAATAAAAGTCTTTCATTAAGTCTAAAAACAAAATACATTAAGGATGAAATGTATACTAACTATTACATCAAAATTCCTACTCTATTGGTTTTTTCCCCTCTGCTTTTGAAATAGGTTCCTCGCCAGCTGGAGGATCATCTAAAGTATAAGGGGAGTTTATGAAGTTGAGATCTTTGAGCATTCTAATATTCATTATAGAGGGTCTATCTAGCAAGTGTTCAGGGCGAGATATCCCGGCATTAGAATGAAGATTGTAATCACCGAGGTATTTAGAAATCAAGCACCGAGGAATGGCCCGAGCAGGGATCCAGCTCATATCAAGCTTGAAGGGTGGCATTGGCAAATCGAGCAACCCGGGATTATGGTAATCCCACAAGTAGTGACCTTGTTCCAGTTTTAATACACCCAAAGCATTCAACCACCCTTGTTTGTAGCCCTCATTATTCGCATTCTGGATTCGATCGTTCAAATGATAAATGGCTTCATTGTATCCTGCCATCCAGAATTCCCGTGGCTGCTTGTGGAATTGATAGGTTAATCTTTCCAGCTGCTCGTGAAGACTCTTTGCAAAAATCTCCTTATTCTCTAAAGCAGATTTCTGTGCAGCGAGTTGCTCGTCCAGACTCTGAATTTTTTTAGACATCTCAGCCATGGCCTGGTTCTTTACCATTAATTGGAACGCCTGATTATCCAATGCTGACTGAGTTCTAGCTTCTTCAATAGTCAGTCGAAGAACTCTTGGTCGACCCCGAGAAGCTCTTACTCATCCCCGAGAAGGAGTAGAAGGACCAGCTCTCCTCAAAGTCTCCAGCTCATCTCGCAGTTTGGCATTTTCAACTTCCAGGAAGGAGAATCCCTCATCGTTCACAGGGACCAACGCATTTGATGAAGAGGCAACAGACTTCAACTCAGCTATCTCCTTTTACAGGTTATTATTTTCTTGCTCCAACTGCTCAGCTATTTGCCTGTGCTCCTCGACCTCAGTTTTCAGAGTTCTTTCTCTCACTTCATAAGCAGCGAACATCTTATCTAGACCTTGTCAGCACCGAGTTGTTAATATTTCTTCTCATATCCCTCATGTAAAAGGGCTGTAGATTCTTTGTATTGCTGTTGAAGTTCATCGAGAGTGCCTTGTAGATCCTCAATTATTTCATAATAGGCGACATTATTGGCCACTGCACGATCAAGAAGGCACTTCAAGTATTGGTATGCTTCAATCTCTTGCTCTAAAGCATCTTGGCCGAGGATGTCGACGATTTGTTCTGCACTCAGATCTGTGTGACCAGCCTTAAAGTACTCATTACATTGCCTCAACATCTTTGTATCATGATCAGATAATAACTCCATTCTGGCCATAAACTAGTAAGAAGAAGAGATAACAAGGATCAATAAGAATGCAAACAAAGTACGAAGGAGATAATCAAAAGTTCAGCTTTTATTACATCATAGAAGAGGGGTACAAAGTTCAAAGTTACATGTGCCAAAGGAAAATAATATAAAGAGAAAAACCCGAACAACTTTACACCTTTTCCTTGTCTCCCAAAATTTTCTCGGGAGGTTGAGACGAGGAGCTAGGTTTCTCGGGGGGAATAGATGGGTGATCGGAGAGTGCAGGAGGTTGCTCGGATGAAGCAAGCAGAAGTTAAAGTTTCTCGCTGGTTGACTGGATAACAGGTAGAGTAGGGACTTGATCCCCCACCACCATGGAAGATTCCTCAGAGGCAGCTTCGTCCTCTTCTTCTTCTTCGGGAGTTGGAGGGGGACCCAGGATATGTCACTGGAATAGGTCAGAGTCTTCATCAACCTTCATTTTCTTGTAGATCAGTAACCTAGCTATCTCTAAAGTATTTGAGACTGCCATACTCCACTTGTAACATCATGGAAGGCACACCCTTATTCCATCCCTTGTCCTAGCCAACGCTGAAAGATTTCTTCACAACCAATTTTCTTTTTGTTTTCTCTGAGGAAAGCTTCTCGGATTGAAGTTCCTCGGTGGCCTTCAACTTGCCTTCCACTTCCTCCTTCTGACGATTTACTTCGCGAAGATGGACTAAATCTTCCTCAGCAATTTTGAGCTTATTTTCAAGCTCACCAGAATTTTTGAGCTTCTCGTCGAGCTCTTTACTTTTCTCTTCCAAGTACTTTATTTTCTTCTCCAACCCTTTGGAAACTTCAACAACCTGAGTTTTCTCCTCCTCGATCGAAGTGAGTTTTTTCTCCTAAGCAGCCTTGTCTTCATCATATTTCTGACGAGAATCTTTCAGAGACTGCGTCAGGCCTACCAGAGCTTCCTCCACACCAGACGAGGAGCTTGAAGCTTTAATAGCTTCGTCTTTCTTCAGAATGGTATTAAAACAGGTCACCAACTGGAAAAAGAAGATAATGTCAAGTCAGTACAGAGACATGTAATAAGGGAAAGATGGTAAATTCAAGACAATAAAACTTACAAAAGCAATATGGAGAGCAGCCAATGAGGTGACCATGTCCCGAGGAAGGTTTTCTTCAATACCTTGGATCTCAGGAATGATCCAAGTCTTCACCGAGCTCATGGTAGAGCTCAGGGGAACAAATATAGGAACACCAGCTCCAGTAGTTGGGGGCTGAGAGATGGTTTCAGCCAAATTGACCGAGGAGCTCTTCTTCAGCCTCCTTGGGGGAACAGGAACAGTTTCGACCAAGGAGGAACTCTTGGTCGGTGATATGACAATCACCTCTGTTGGAGCATCAGTCTTACTCGGAGCCACTGGGGGCTTCTCAACAGCCTTCTTGGTTGCAGCAGAGGGAGGAGCATCAATTTTCTTTGTCCCCTCTGGAACATCAGGTTTACATCTTTTTGCCTCCCCAGCACCAGAGGCAGATTTCTCAAAAATAGACGAAACCCTTCTTTTACCCATCATTTCACTAAGGGGAATGTGTGATTCAGAAGAAGAATCTTCAGGAACTGGCACCGATTCAATATCGCTGATCACCGGACGAGGAGTAAAAGAAGATGTGTAGCTCTTATACTGCAGTAAGTATGAGGCAGACCTAATATGCTCGTCGGCAACAGTCTAATGCAAGCTCCAGATAAGTTTTAAGTGCTTTATGTTAACTTCTGTTTCTTTTGGAGACTTTTTTTTACTATCAACTGCAAATAAATAAACATTGAAATATCAGTGACACATTTTATCAAACACAAAGAAAGCATAATTTCAAAATAAATAAAATAAAATGAAGATAACCTATCCCATTGCCATAGGGAGGGCATCTGAGACCCTGATACGCTTCATCTCCAGATAAATGAGCATGTTGCCAATTTTTGATAACAACCCCATGCTCAAAATAGTCCCTATTGGCATCTGGGAGATTGACCACTAAATCCCTATTCAAAAATCTGGTTTTTAAATAAAAAGTATTATCCCCAATAGCCCATCTATAACAGAACATGATTTCTGGAATTCCTATGCGAGTTCCATGAATTTGATTTAGTCTATGAACCCCATTAACTATTCTCCATGTATTGGGAGCTATTCTTGCAGGAACAACGTCAAAATATTGACAGAATTCCAGACATAAAGGATTTAGCGGAAAGGAAAATCCACACTTAGCAACAAAAAGACTGGGAACCAATGTCCCTCGGCCAAACGGAAATAATCTGAAGGTTCAAAAAGTTCCTCGAGAACAACCCATGAAGGGATAGCAAAGTCAGAACGAAACTTATCAAGAGATTCAACAAGGTAAACCATGATGAAAAAAGGAAATGGAGAAGAAGGAAGAAGATCTTACAGGAAAAGAGTGGATCTGTTGACAACGAACGATTGAAAGGATGAACGCACAAGAAAGAAAGACAATGGAAAATTCAAAGATAAAAATTTGAAAAAGTAGAAGACGATGGGATTGTCTGCGACGCTTTAATACCTTACCTTGGGAAACGGTAAAGTTAATGATTACAAAAATAAATGATTACGCTACCGGCGGCTAAAAGGATAAAAAGTGCGCAGAGATCGAGGCGGTTATAAAAATTCAAAAACTCTGATTCTGCGAATTTGGAAGGAAAAATAAATACAAAGGGAACACTCCTGAAAATCAGGAGGATTATTTAAAACCTCCATATTCCGAGAAAGAATGTTCCACACTCCTCAAATTTCGAACTATGAAACATTGGGGGCTTCTGTTGATACCAAATTTAGCCTACTGACATGGATCAATCAAGTAAAGACACGTGGCAATCTGCATGGAAATAATAAACATTTCTGAACAGCGCCTTGACTTCGAGGACCCATACTGTAACGAGGAGCTCCACTTCCCCGACTAACTCAAATGCTCTGACTTACTAGAGTCCTCCGAGGAACTCTACTAATCCGAGGAACTCCACTGCACCGAGATACTCAGGCGGTCCGAGCTGCACCTCGTACAAAGCATTAATAGCGGGAAAACCAACAGATAGACTGCGCTTTAAATACATACAGATGTATACGCTTAAGGGGCATTAATGAATTACCCTTTCACATGTACAGCCCAGAGGCTATAAATACATTGTATCATCCTCATTGAGGTGGAGGGGAATTTCTCGATAAACATCTGTAATCGAGAATTCTCAAACACTTAGCAATAACAAAAACAGTGGGCGTAGGCCATTCTTATAAGGATAAACCACTTTAAAATTTCTTTGTCTCTTTTTACATTTATCTGTGATTAAATAATTAGACACCATCTAATTTTTTACATCAACAAGAATTTGCATGGTAATTTGTCTTTGGTGAGCCTTAGTTTATCACTCACCATTGTTCAAATAGATTTTATGGGGCCTTATTTGTGTGTTTTTAGTTAGTATCTTTGTATAAACACGATCTAGGTTGAATTTCACATGAATTATGTTATTTTATATGGAATTTACTTCCTTTTTTATGTGTGTTTTGTGCCAAAAAAAACACAGAGCAATCTATGTCCACTTATTTCTTTGATACAGTAGAGTCAATACATTAGAGGGTGTGTTTGTTTTACTATTGTTATTGGTTTGTGAGGCGACCAACTACTGTTTAATGGTGCATGTGTGTTAAGGTGAATGTTATTCATCTGAGAGAACAATGGGTATGTTGTGATTGACTGGCGAATGCTAAAATTTTTCACATGTCAACTTTGAGTCTAATTAATCTAACAACCAATGAATTGATCTAGGACTCCCATCTTTTAAATATGTATAATTGTTTTTTGTTTTTATATATGTGTTCTATGTCTACATATCTCAAGTGGTTTTATGTATTTTTATTCACCTTTATCAGCGTATTTAGTGTTTAATTTGATTCAACGCGAAATAGTTTTTTCTACTCAAAATCGATATGGGTTTCCGTATTTATTTCGTAAGAAAAGAGAACTCAGTGAGTTTTAGAGGAAAAATGAGATGGGTAGTTTAAATTTTATCTTAGGCGAAAATGAGAATAACACTCAGTGTTTTCACATTCAGTTTTGTGTTTTATTGATCATAGAGAGAAGACAAGTTCTCTAATTTTATTATCAAGCATTTGAGGAGGGAAATAATGCCTCCCGGTATGAAAAAATTAAATATAACTATTGGCGAGTTCTAACGCATTCTCAATTATGGAACTAAAAGTGTATTTGAGTTGAATGTTTTCTTTTTATTCATTCTTTATTACTCATAATGACTTATGAAGGAAAATATTTATTAGTTTTTGTGTTGATTGTTACAAAAAAAATTAGCAGTTATATTTCTTCAATCCCAAGTACTGATCAACAGCATGATGAATGGCTATGCAGTTTCAGTGAGAATGATGATAATCGACAATGCCTTTTTATTCAGAATTACTAATTTGCCGTGGCATTTTGATCTAATGATGTTTCCTTTTAATATTAGTAATGTATATGTTAAACTGCTGATGTTTTAGGTTTTCTCCCTTTGGTCTTCCCAATTTACCCATCCTTTTGAATCATTTAAAAAATAGAATGAAATGGTCTAGAACAATAGTCCTTTTTAACCTACTTATTTATTTGAATGACACAAATTCCTAGAAATATAACTGAAGTCCTTTTAGCAAATATACGAGACTACTAATCACTAAATCAAAACACAGTTTGAAAAAAGTACAAGCATGGCTCACGGATCCCCTAAAATGATTTTGTATCCATCATTACCATTCACTACCACTGTAGGCTCAAGTTCATGTTAATTTCACATTTTTTTTCTACATTGTTGAGGCATCTTTGATTTAAGTCATGTTGTAATTAAAATGTTTCCATGCTTCCAGATGTAATGTAACTTATGATTCACTACTTTACATATTTTGTAAAGTTCAATGTTCCTTATTACCATTGATGTAACTGTCCTATTTTGACAGTTACGTCACCTCTAAGTCAAGAAAGGAATTGATAAATTGGTTGTTTTTCACCATAGATGTAACTGTCCTGCTTGACATTACATTTCTTTCTTTTTTATGTGAGGAAATTCGCAACGATAGTGTAAGCTCGACGGTAAGAAGACAACGAACTTGAAGACGATGGTCGTGGCAGCAGCAGGTATGAACTCTCCCTATTCTATGTGTTCTGATAATAATTCAATTATTTTTTATTTGATAGCTGCGAAACTGTTTTTTTATTTTATTCATACGTAAGCACTAGGTGTGAGTACTTGATGTGTGTGAGTACTTGATGTGTGTGACTTCACATATTGGATCAAGACGAGTATTTTAAGTAAGTATTTATGATATTTATTTGGATTGTTTCAATTGTTGACTACATATCTTTGCAATGTCCTACTCTACCTCAAGGAGAAGTGATTTTGTTTTCGCTTTTGGTAATTTTTATTTGTTTGCTTTTGGAAATCATTCTAATGGTTTATTCTTGGAATATCGTGAAATATTATGATTCAGATTGGTTTTTGGTTAATTGTTATTTCCAATTTGAGGTTTGAAGATCACATTTTTGTTCGGTGGTTGTTGTGATTCTTCATAAGTGAATTAGAAGATGACAGTGAAGAGGAAATCTGAGGATAGTCAAGAGGACCGAGAATGTTTTAAGTTAAAAAAGGATGGAAAAATGTCTTAGGTTTCAAATTTAACAGTTATATGTCAGAATTTATGGAAACTATCCTTTATTACTCTATATTTGGCAAGGCAGGAAAAATAAAATTCATTTTTTATGAATTATATACTTGAATCAAAACAATTTGAATACAATATATATGTTATTGTACAGATATAATAGTAATTAATGCCCTGTTTTATTAACTAATGACCCTCTTTCCCTACACTTTGTCTGTTGTTACGGAAAGGATATAATTTATATGTAGGAAAAGTAGTGGATTAGTATGAAAAGCATGTCACAAGAAGCCCTATTCAACTTTTTTCAAGTTTTTGAGCTCATATCATTGAAATCTCTCTTTATTTTTTGCAGGATTATTTTATAAAAAATAAACAGTTAGGGAATTTCAAACATTCTCATCAACTGAGATTTTCTATATGCCGTATCGTAATGATTTTATGTTTTTAATGTTTTGAATTCTTTTTTGCAGGATTATTTTATAAAAAATAGTCAATCAGGTAATTTCAAACATTCTCATCAACTGACACTTTCTATATGTCGTATCTTAATGATTTTATGTTACTACTGTGCTTGGGACATATATTTTATCACAAATTTCTCTCATCTTTTTGGACATATATTTTATCACAAATTTCTCTCAGCTTTTTAACTAAAGAATTCGATTTCAACTGAATTTATAGTGAACTCATAGCTTCTCCTCAATCCTCTATTCCTCATTCAGGAGCCACACATCATCTCACTTCAGTCCTCTCAAATCTTCAGATACGACTCTTATTTTGGTTCGGATCAGGTAATGGTTCTTCCTTACTAATTCAACACACTGGCCACGGTATTCTTTCTACATGTTTGAATATTATAGGCTATTTAGTTGAATATTATAGGCTATTTAGTTTTTTATGGTTGTTATAGATAGTTTCATTTAAAGTTAATTTGGAATGTACAATCTATATATCTTGAAATTGATGCTTCTTTCCAGCAATGTGTTTGTGGAATTTGTGAGTCAAAATACAAAAAACATACTGACTCAAGGATTCACAAAGCTTAAGTAATATGATTTTCCTTAATTCAAGGGTTAGTATTTATTGATACAGGTATGCTCAGGAGATGGGGGATTTTGAAGTTCAAAGTTGGTGGATTTGGAGTGTGCTGTTACGGGTTTGGGTGGTGAGGAGGACAGGGGAGAGAGGTTTGGAGGTGGGATGTGTGTGCGTGTGTTTGGGTTATTAGGTGTAATGTGGGGTGTGAAGCGTGGGGTGTTTTTGATTTGTTATATTAAGTAGATCTAAATGTTCGAGTTGTGATGTTTTTCTGATATGTTTTGTTCGTAACTGATTTGTAAGTGTACATCTTTAAAAGGATTAATTTTAGGTGATATTGATTAATTCACAAATTTTTACTATAACTGGAGTGTTTATTTCGTCTCATTATAGCTGAATCAAACTTACTCTATTTCAAATTATGATTTTATCCATTCAATTCTATTGAAGCTTCTATTATTTTAGTATTTCTGAACTTTACTATGTATACTTTCAAATGAAAGTAGGGACCTTGATAACAGTTCGTTCTCCCATTTGGAAGGTTGTCAAAATAAAGAATTGAGAATTGAATAGCTTCAATGAGGATGAGTGAGATCTGCCGAGATGGTATCGATGGCATTTAATATTTTCTGTTATTCATATTTGATATTTTTATTGAAAATTAACTTCATTTGTCTGTTTACAATCCAAAACCTCTGTGCAATGCAAAATCTTTGTTCATGACTTTATTTATCGTCAACTTCATTTACATTGTTTTTGACTAACTGTTCTCTTAGAATTTCTGTGTGCAATGCAAAATCTTCAAAGAACTACATGAACCATTGAGAAAAAAATAACTCAGGTTGGTTCATTTGAACAACTCAAATGTTGAGAAAGAAACAACTCAAAGGCTACTATTGTGTTAACAAAATTAAGCTTCCATGATCTGCAATATTTTTTCTTTATGGCCACAGAATAGTACTGGAGGTGATTCACTTGCTATGAAGACTGTTGATAATGGCCACAACATAGTAGATTCTGTACTAGTAGGATCATCAAGCTTACCAGGCTCGATGCGTATCTCAATTACACAAGAAATCTTTCGATTTCGGGCTACACAGGAAGGCAAACAAGAAGATTACGAAGCATTATGTTACTGGCACGAATCAACGCAAGTATCCTTTTTATGTCATCTTTAATTATGAGAAAGAAGAAACAACTATTTGATCATGTCTTAGATTGCATCCAATAGTCAGTTCTTCATATGATCTTTCAACCCGAGACAGGTAACAACATGGTCCCTCTTTTTCTATTTTTAAGACATTTGAATTTGATCTAAGCATGATCTGTATATCATCTGAAATATGAAAAATCTTATAAAAGTCGCCAATTTTTTCACAATTACTTGACTAGATACAAAGAATTTTGAATTCTGCACTCAATAATTTTTCTTCACTCAACAATTTTTCTACATTCTCTTTATAACAAGAATTTTTTCTTCACTCAACAATGATGTGGTGTTGAGTACTAAAACTCCGCCTGTGGTGTCAAGAACTAAAACTTCCCCTAAGCCTACTGCCACCGTACATAAGCTTCCAACCTCTATAACAGATACCTTCTTGCTACTGCTGCCACCACACACAAGCTTCCAACCTATATAATAAAGATCTTCTTGCTAAAACTGTGTACTACAAGGGAGTTTGCCCCACTTTTTTCTTGAAATATTTAATGCATAGAACAATTTTCGCTTATATCTTACTGGTATTTTTAGTAGACCAAAACATTTTGCATTTCCATTATACAAGCTTGAGAGTTTATATCAAAATGACCTTCTAATATGGATGGTTCCTGAATTAGTGAACTAGAATGCGTAGATTTAGATAGATGCAATAGTTGAGGGCTTAATTATCAATCATAAACTAACTGCTCTGTTAAATTTTTTGATTAATTAATGCAATTATACTAATTCAAAGGAGCATTTCATTATAATTGTAGGCCTAATAAGATTTGTTTTTTACTATTTATATCAGGTCATCAACTATCACACTATTGTAGAAGATGCAGCAAACAAGAGGCATGAGTATAAAGATGCCTATGATAGTGTAAAAATGCTGAAGTAGGTGGATAATGTCACTCCTCAGTACAAACCCATGTTTTATTCACGGGTGGTGGAACTGAAAGAAGAAGAGGTGAAATCCTTAAAGGAGTCTTAAAGATTAGAGAAAGAAATTACAGAAGTCCCGAAGAAAAAACTTAGTACAATGATTGCAGATGAATAACTTGAAAATTATCTAGAGGTAAAGATGAAATTCGATGAAGAAATATGAAATGGTTACTGGGGATATTGATATTAACTCTGTGTGATGGTTTTGGGGGTCTGAACTTGGAATTTTTTTTTTACTAATCTCTCTTTGTTTTGATTTTTAGGAATAAAAAAGGAAGAACATAGTCAATTTGTGATTTTTTTGGTTGGGTATAATGGAAAATGTGAACTACAATGTTGTAAAAGGATTTCTCTGTGTATATTCAGTCCTCTATTAGATATTTTTAGACTACGTCAATTGACAGCTTTAGTTTTTGCCCAACAATAAAAGGATTTTTGGGTGTATTCTACTTTTTAAAAAAACTGAAGGTAAAAGATTGGAATTAAATTGATCAGTAATCGGTGAATAATGTTTTTCGTCCCAACTAATTATATGCATACATGCCGGGCTTCTTTGTGTCCACGATCATGATGTCGATAGACCAACCATGTCTATTATTGGTTGGTTCTCATAATTTTTTAGCCTAATTAGTTTAGTTTAAATTAGCTTAATTAGTTGAGTTTAAATTATGCGGTGTGGTGTGCATCTTTTTTATTGCGTGCCGTGTATAAAATTACCCTAATTAGTTGAGTTTAAATTTGTAATGATGATGAGCAAATTGTCCCATAATCAAATGCAATTCTGCGTATTTTTTTCAACTGTTAGGTTTTGTACATGATGTTTTTATAAAATATTATTAAATAGGTGATGACTGAGTCATTTTTTTCATTGTTTAAGTGTATTCTATACCTTAAACAGATGGATAGTCCTATAAACAAACGAAACATTATCCATTTTATTTAGTTTATACAGGGTCCATGAGTATATTTATTTGGTTGTTGAAGTATTTTTTATACCTCAAATAGGTGGATAGTCCTATAAATAAAGGAGATTATGTCTAATTTTTTTCAAAATTTTAACTTATTGTATTCAAATTAAATCGGGTTTGTATGTATATATGGATTAAACACGTATAATAGTTATATAAACATATGAAAATTTGCCAAAATTTTTTAAATTGTTTAAAATTATGTGTTGTAAAAATAGTTTTTGACATAATAGGTTCGTACCACGGTGAATGTACATATGTTTATAACCATGGTGTTTGTATGTATTTATGTAAATACGACGTATGGTCCAATCAATGATGTACACTTTCAAAAATTAGCGTCGTGCCTTCAAGCACGGGCATACCCTAGTGTCTATATATATATATATATATATATATATATATATATATATATATATATATATATATATATATATATATAATAGTCTTATATATTTTTATAAAAGTTTTAAATGTTATTTTACGTAATTTAAAAAAATAATTTTATACATACTAGATTAAACCATTTTAAAAAAAAACTGTTTTTTATATATATGACGTAAAAATAGTTAAATATTGCATTGACATATATTTAAACAGTTAAAAAGTTATTTCAAAACCACGTGAACTATTTTTTTAGAAAGACATTTCCATTTTATAAAACTTTTTAATTTTATAATAGCCATTTGATAAAAAAAAGCTTTTTATTAAAAATAATTCAATTTTTTAAAAATACTTTAAAACATTTCTACAAATAAATTTGAAAAAAACATTGGTTTCGTATATACAACTTTTTTTCATAAAATTTTGTGTAAAATGAATTTTTATTGCTGAAAATCAAATTTTTATTTCCTGAAAATTATTTTTATATATTGGAAATACTTTTATATTGATGAAACTACTTTTTATTGCTTGCAATATATTTTATTTGTTCGAAATATTTTTTTATTTATTAAAATCATTTATTATTTCATGGCAATCATATTTTGTCTGATGGGAATAAATTGTTCTTGCCAAAAATAATTTTTTATTTTCTAAAAATAGATTTTATATGCTGAAAATAATCATATATAGGTTAAATTCATTTTTATTTTGCTGGAAATCGTATTTTGTTTGCTGAAAATAATTTATTATTAGTCAATTTTTTTTATTTTGGTGAAAATCATTTTTTATTTGATAAAAATCAAGGGGTGAAGGTTAATTTACGTTCCGCAAAGGTTTGTAGTGAAATAATACTAAGTTAAAATTTTATTTACCTTTAAATATCATTAGATATAAAATTTACTAATAAGGAATGCACTCACTTAAATAAGTTATGATAACAATTTTAAAATGCGTGTGCGGTATCGATTTGATTAAATTTGAAAATTCCCAATATAAACTCATTTAACCAATTGTCAATTCAAACAAAATTAATTAATTCCAATTTTATTTCATCCCTAAACAAACATCTAAGGGTAGTGGATCATGCAACCATAAGTAAAATTACTGATTCACAAATTTCAGGAAAAATCCCTTTCGGGAAAACCCTTTATTTCCCTATAATATGTAACTTACAATTACAATGAAAACTGTGATGGATTAACGCGCAGAGAATACATAAGAACCTCAGTCCTGAATCAGCAATGAACCAACCGCAGAACATCCACAAAGACGCGTAGTCTTGAGTCAGCCCAAGAAAACCCGCAAGCATTCTTTTGACACGCAGTTAATGTCAACCTAGTACCTCAATCAATCGGCATCTAGATCAACAGTAGTTATCCTCTCTACAAGAGAAAACTTCCAACAAGATTGTATATTGGGTTCCAAAACAATTCACATAAAGATTGGGATGTTTTTATAATTGAAAACAAGGATTAAAACCTTAAAGGAGAAGATAAAAACATTTATGCAGTTTGCAGTTGTTCGAACTGTGTAAAACTCAGGTCTCCTCTCCAAAATAGACTTTTCTAATGAGTTATTTATAAAAACGTTAAGGCGGCGCATCGCTTTAACGAAACAAGATGTTGTTCGAACCAGAAGCATATGTCGTTTGAACGACTACGCGCGATAGCTTCGCGCGATAGAAGGTTGTCGCTCGAACGAGCCAGGTGTCGCTCGAACGAAAAAGCGTGAAAATAAATTTATTTTTTATTTAAAAAATTCTTCTTATAATATTGGAAAAATCATTTTGACAAAAATAACGCCTTAACACTTAGAAAATAATTTATAAACTTTTCAAAACCTCTTTTAAAAAATATCCCAACACTTTGAAGTGTATCATAAAGGGACTTGAATACATTCTCACCAAAATTAACCTTATAGAGGCTTGATTGATGAAGAAGCTTGATATTCGGATCCGTCTTATTGCATATGATATCTTGAAGATTCTTCTACAGTTGTAGCGGTATACAACATACTCAATTGTTAACGGACATTTGTAAAATCATGTCCTTCCATTTAAAAATCTACAAAACAGCTTGATTCACTTATAGTCAAGAGAAATGAGGTATATATAGTGTACACATTTTACAACATGTGTTATAAGGTGTGCTGCATTTATATTTACTTTTCATTAAAACCTATTAATGTCTTCTCACCTTTCTTTGGCGTACTAGATTACAGTTTTTATCCCGCAACTCAAGAGATGCGTTAAAATCATTATATGGAAATTTCGGAGACTATATTAAGGAATTATGGATTTACACACTATGATACCCATGAAAATTCATATTTGCAGTGGCTCCAAATAAATGAATATCATTGTCATTTATGCAAAAAGTAGTTTTCACCTGTCTAAAGGACTATTTTCATTTAAAATTCACCTTGCAATGTATTTTGTTTCTAATTTGGATTAGCAAACTATAGTTCGTTCAACAACATTATGGTTCTTCCCATTCATTTCCTCGTACTCATTTTAAGTCGTGTTCTTTATTCACCACATTATTTACATTTACATACTCATGGTTATGGCTACAATCTTTTATTTCAAATACTGATAGTAATCATATATTAATTTATATATTTAAATAAAATATTTCAAAATGCGTTACACCCGTCTGTGAAATAAAATATTCAAAAATGCCTTAAACCCGTCCGTTCATCGTACATTATAATTACAATCCATATTTGAAATAAAAGATCGTAGCCCTAACCATGAGTATGTATATGTAAATAATGTGGTGAATAAAGAACACGACTTAAAATGAGTATGAAGGAATGAATGGGAAGAACCATGTGATACCTCGTACTTTTAGAATAAGATATTACGACATAAATAAATTTAATGAATTTGGATTTATTTTGAGAATAAATTAAATTGGGAGAATTTAAATTGAATGAGTAAAAATTTAAATTTTAAATAAATATATATTCATAGTTATATAAATATAAAACTCAATTTGACATAAAGAGATTGCTAGTGAAAAATAAATAACACAAAGAAATTTACAGGCGTGTGTCGTTTAAATATAATAAAAATGTCAAAGTGTAATGAAAATATTTTGGACGCATTTTTAGAAGCCTTAAAGACTTGTTTAAGTGTTTTAAATATATAAAAATGGCCCCGGGTCATGGGTATACGAGTTGGAAAAATTTTGGGCATGTTTGAATGTGGACACGGGTCCATTTGGAGGCCCCAAAGTTGGGTTTTAAGCCCAACTCGGGATTTAGGTTTAATTAATGTTTAAGAGGGGATAAACCACTCCCCCGCTATTATTCAGAAATACCTAAAGAAAATTTTATCAAGAGATAAAGGAGAGAAACAAAAAAGGGAGGAAAAGAGGCAAGGAATCCAAGGGAATTCAAGGGGTTCTTCTACGAATTTATTAAGGCAAGAGTTCTCTTGATTAATTTAAGTTTTCAATGTATTTTCTTGATGCATTATAATGACCCTTATATTTCAGGGATTTAGGCTTGATGTGAATGAATTAATGATGAATAAATATTATATGCATGTAGAGGACTGATTTTAATGTAGAATTGTCCTAGAAATTTAGGCACTAAATCTTGAAAATTTAGGGAAGATCCCTTAGGGTTTTGATAGATACTTGGGGACATCTTGACCATTTAATGTAGAAGACATTACTGTTAATATATTGGACTGAAATTTTGATATAGATGCCCCATATTTTGAGTTAAATAGGACTGAAATGCGGAGAATTGTTTCAAGTGTTAAAATCCGTAACAGACATTATTTTTGGGTTTTAGTATATTATTAATGGGTTTATTTTTGGGTTTGAACATATCGATGTTGGGTTTAGATTTTTGGGTTGCGCATGTTGTTCTGAGATTTAGTTTTGGGGCTGGAAATAACATAAATGGTGATACAACGTGGTGTAGAAGACGAGGGGGTCATTCGAATGATGTGGGCCCTCATGCGAGCGACCTGTGATGTCCTGCGGATAACCCCACACCTCGTTTGAGAAACGTTAAGGGTGTTTGGAAATTTCTTTCTTTTGTAATTAGGCCTGAGGTTTTAGATAAGGATATAATTAGGAGGCCATACGAATTAATGGGATCGTGTATGAGATAATGAGGAATTTATTAAATATACGAATGTGCCACAGTTAAGTTGGGAAAATTACATTTAATTAAATGGCTAAGAAATTATTCTGTGGAGTGGAATTAATAATTCACTAGATAAATTATTAATAAATGAAAATATTATGGACTTTAGGTGGGATACATATGGTTATTATCGAGTAGTTACCTATGCATATTATATGAGATAATAATCTGTACTTATTTGTATTTGTGTGGACATATCAATATTTACGGACTATCCTATCAGCTTGGGGGTTCATGCATTCAGATCGGGTACCACACGCCGGCACAGGTTGGCTTGGCGACTGTGCAGGTCATATAGGTATTACTTGGAGGCGCCATCTACGAGGAGGTATGAGTTATCGCTTACCCAGTTTGTGTCACAGTTGGGTATGGGCCATGAATAGGTATCCTGTGAAGGGACTGCCCCCCAATTTTTGTGTGTTTTGTGATGTCCTCTTAGGATAAGAGAATCCTCTGGACTTGTCGATAGAGTAAAAATTAGACACCAACGATATATTCCTTTGTGTGTCAAATATATAAAGGACACACACGCAGAGATATATATAATTACCTGGATTTTACATGGGATACATTGAAATGTCTAAGAAGGTGAACATAAACTACAACTTTGATTTTATAGCGCATAATAAATGTTTATGCCATTTATGTTAAACTTATGAGACTAGGATATCACGGGTTTGACATTTAGATGTAGTCGGTACACTTAAGCATTCAATTATCGATAAAATCCATTATTATTAATATGACACGTTGTTATAGTTATTATTTTGGATTTATTGGGATGCAGATAATATCACACTTGGATGAGGGGTGATCTGTTAAACGCATGCAGGTAACGAAGGGGGAATATTTATTTTGCACCAACTGTATCATTGCATCTTTAATTAATAAAATTAATTATTCTACACCTCGTGCTCTGACCCAAATTTAAATGCTTTTCCCCCAAGTTATTTCTAGACAGGGATAGTGGGACTATTTCTGTAACAGCCTTGTGATCTCTCGTACCTATCATCTTTTCAGATTATGGACTCTAGCTTAGGCACTTTTCCAGTAATAGTTATAGTATGGGCATAAGCCCGAGATTTATTTATTTACATTTTATTGGACTATGATTCTCACATTTATGTAAGACATATCATGCACTTTAAGTTGGTTTGGTTTTATTTACTTATTATGGAAATGTTGATTTAAAACAAAATCATGGGCCTTTAATATATAAATTATTTTACGTTGGTGCTGAGAATGGTATTAATTAATCAAAATTCCCTATCTTTGACGTATCGTGCCTCACCAGCCTTTACGTGAGAAAATGGGGGTTGTTACAGTTGGTATTAGAGCACAATTCTAGTGTCCCTAGTTCTTTGTTTGAGCTCATTACACTCTGTGTTGGGTTCTTTGATGTATAGAGCCCTATGTTTAGGAATCATTGTATTCATTACGATTAATTACTAATGCAATCTCATTTGCTTGCAGATGGCAAATGGTAGGAAAGGCTGACGAGGCGTGCCACTGCGCCAGCTACTGAGGGGGGCGCAACAAGAGCCACAACAGTATCCACCTCCATCTGTACCAGTGGTAGGACCGACAGAGATCACCATTATCATGCCTTAGGCAGTGTCCACCGCCAAGACAGCTATGTTAAGGCATTTTCCACCATCGCAACCTCAGCAGTAGCCAATACACCTAGAGCAGGTGGTGCTACCAGTCGGACCCCTGAATTGATTTGGGACAGAACTAGGGAGGCCTTCACTAAAGGACAACCACCGGACTTTATTAGTAGTTCAGATACTCTAGTGATGAGTAGGTGGCATAGAGATAGTCAACAACATTTATGGATGGTAGAGTGCACGCCCGTGTAGAATCACATGTTAGTGTCATTCCGACCAGTGGGGGCCACATTTCAATGGTGGGAAGCGATAACAATGGTTTCTGAGTGGGATAACCTTACCATAGATGAGTTTTGGGAGAGATTTGAAGGGATGTACTTTCCTCGGGCAATGCAAACAGAGATGCAATAGAAGTTCATGGACCTTAAGCAAGGGTGTCGCACCATGGCAGAATACGAGGAAGTGTTTACCGCTCTTTCCTATTTTGTTCAAGAGGATGTGAGTACAATGTAGAGAAAGATAGAGAAGTTCATGTCAGGGACAGTCTGGCACATCAGACAGTCATTATTGGGGCATCCAAATTTCACCACATATAACCAGGTAGTGAATGTTTCCTTATAGCATTGCTAGGATCATAGGACATTCCAAAAAGATAAGGGGAAAAGAGAAACCACCTTGAGATATCCAATCACCATAGTAGGGAGAATAGGAGTAACATCCAGGAGGCCCAGAAAACTTGGGGTCCTCAACCTTTAGATAAGCATAAGAGATCTAGGGGTTTCAATAATGGGAATCGATAGGGACGACAGGGCTAGGGACAGCAAGGCCAATAGTAGAGAGGCCACCAGGGCCAAGGGCAGCAAAATTAGGGCCAACAAGGGGTACAATCAGATAGGCATCAGTTCTAGGGCAATTTTGATGTTTACAGAGAGAAGGGCCACTTTGCCAGAAATTACCCTCAGGGAAATCGTGCAGTGGAGTTGTTGCTGAGTAGGACGATTGATGAGAATGACGGGCAGTAGGTCTGGCCGATGGCCCGTTTGTTTATTTTGCTGGTGTTGGGAAGTTTGTTAGTGGCGATGAGTGGAGACATCGTCCACTTGTGGCTTTTACCATTTTTGAGGGTGTTTTCGAACATCCCTCTTTATGACTGGGGGAGCCTAACCTTAGCGGCCCTTTATACTTATCTTGATGCATCCAGCCGGTGTTGTTGAAATTTTTTTACTGGAGCCACGTATCTTCTTGAGGTATTATTTATTTTGCTCATTTTCTATTATGCATTCGCATTTTCCTTTATGCTTTTTATTCTTGGTTTCTTGATTGCTGACCTTTTGTCCTTTGCAGATGTGATTCTATGCGGTGATTGGGTTTAATGCCCAATTGATAGCTTTGAAGCATGGATCTGTTGGAGACTTTTTTCGAATGTACCGGTGCCGGTGGCAGAGGTCCAATCAGCAGTTGAAGAAATCTCTTTCTTAGGAGACTTTACGTCAGGTCTTGAATGGCTTGACGAGCGAGCGAGTAACTTATTCTTTTCTCTTAAGACTGTCTTTTTTTCTTTTATTGATCTTTTCTAATATTGATTTTCTTCTGTTGTTGGGGAATTTGGAGGTGACCTTCTATCCCTAGTGGACGGCCATCCAGTATACAGGTTTGACTAGGAGGAATGCGCAAATGCGACGTCTGCTGGCGCATAAGTTAGGCGAATCTTGGTACCTCGGGGAGAGAGTAGTCAGACAGATGGTGGAGGGCGAGGGGGTGGTTCCACCTGCGAGGCCCCCGGTGTACATAAGGCGAGTGCGGGAGATTTTTGATGATGCGTAGATAGGAGCGATGATTTGTAAGCTTTACTCATTATACACCGACACGGTGGCGGCACAAGATTATTTGGACTTTGTGTCTAGCTGGTTGATGCCGCCTAGCATATATGACATTGAAAGTGGTAGGAAGCCCCCAAATTTTATAATTCGTTTTTCAATTAAATATGATTTCTCTAAAAATATTAATTTCCTTTAAGTGCAGAATAGGATGGTTCAACACAAAAGCTACACACACTACAAATTTTAATTTCTTTCAAAGTAAAATTAAAGTAAACTAAGAGTGACATTAAATTAATGAACAAATAAATTTTCACTTAAAAAACTTAATTCAACTCAAGTCCTAAAAATTTCCTAACAAGATTAATTCATTTTTCTATTTAGGCCAAACCAAATTTTTTGAAATTAAATTATCTTGACTTGAATTAAATTATCTTAAAATTCACCCAAACATAATTTAGCACGAAATTAAACTAGAGTGTGATTAAACCCAATTTTATCTTACTTAACCTAAGCATGCATTATAAGGTGTTTTGCAAGATAAAAATAAATCACATCACATTACACGTTGATGTACGAGGAAAACCCAAATGGGAAAAACCTCAGATGGCACTGGCCTAACAAATCCACTAAGTATGAAATTACAATTACAAGACAATAGACTTACACTAACAACTTGACTTCGTCTAAGCCTTGACATTTCTTCTTGTAAACACTTCCGCATAGTAGATAACCATGGAATCCTCCACGGTCTCGGAATCCACTGATGGGGATCTTGGTCTCCATCACCCTCACGCGAAGCCTTTCTTCGAGTGGGAATACTGCAACAACAAATCTTCTTCTTTATGGGATATAGAAGCAAACCCAAACAAGCTCTTCAAATGGTATAGTAGATACCGGTGCCAAACACTCCAATAAAAAAATATATATATATGAAGATACTTGGATTTAAACTAAAACCTACTTGGTGTAAAGCATATTTGTTTTTTATGAAATCAAATCATTCAGACATCAAAACACAAAAGGATCTTTTGGTATAGAAAGATGTTCTCTCAAAGTCGGTGAAAAGCTCCCAAAAGTTTTGCTGAAAATTCTTCCCACGAAATGGTTAAAAGTAGGTACATAAAGTGGGTCAGTGGGTGGTTTTGAAAAAAACTACCAAAATAATATTTCCCGTGCTAGGTCGTTTGAACGACATCATCCGAATAATATTTCAAAGGAAAAATAGCCCAAAATCTCGTTGGAAAAACTCGTTCAAATGAGTTTGTTAGAACGAAACTTCGAACAATAGAATAGGGGACACATGGAAATCTCGTTGGCAACTCGTTCGAATTCTCGTTTGAACGATACTTCGAATGAAAA
This sequence comes from Sambucus nigra, assembly GCA_949130495.1. Classification (NCBI taxonomy): domain Eukaryota; kingdom Viridiplantae; phylum Streptophyta; class Magnoliopsida; order Dipsacales; family Adoxaceae; genus Sambucus; species Sambucus nigra. Next base: position 443,205,146 of record OX422222.1, on the reverse strand, counting down.
TTCAGAAAATGTCATTTTTCATTTTTACGACCAAAAACTTTTATTCAAAGTTCTAAAATATTTTCTGAAAATAAAAAGTCATTTTAGGCAAAATTTACAGTCATAAAACATTCCAAGTCTCCTACATATATAAAAGTGCATTCATACCTTTTGGAGACTATGGAATCCTCAACTTGATGATATAGAAATGAGGCACTAGAAACTCGGCAATGATGAAGCTTTAAAATTTGGGCCACTACGACTTCAACACAAACTTGTCGTAGACTTGGATGGATACACTTTACACTCTATCCTATAACTCAAATCGTTTTGTCCGGAATTAAGTCGATACTATAAATTGACTCGATTGGAAATTTGTCCTTACAGATGTGATGAATCTCCCCCGTATGGGTTCATATCATCCAGTGGGGACCTCCCACAACGCAGGTGGTGCGGTGACATCATAAGTGGCGATGACCTCGGGGGTTCCTTTTAGGCGACTGGACCCTCCTTATAATATCCGGTGGGCTGATGGAAGGTCGATGCGTTTATTGCACAGTCCTAATTCGATGGATCCTGAGAAGCTAGGCTTGATAGAGGATGTCCTTGAGCCACCCGTATACTTCTCATTTATGTGACACCCCGCCTAATTAAATACCGAGTGATTAGTCCTTTATTAAATTATAACCATGGTGAACGGTTGGTTCATTCTTAGGATCATTGTCGCAAAATAACTTTTCAAATTAAACAACCTAAATAATTAAGCTAAGTGACAAAACCATTTTTAAACATTATTTCCATATCTAATTTAAACCCAATAATAAAAATCTTTCATAATTCATAGTTTAAGAGTCACACAAGAACTAGACTGGAAAAGATAATCCAAGCAATTTAAGCATTCAAATACTAATTCCAACTTTAAGACTTCAAAGAAAAACATCCTGACAGTAACAAATCCCAAAGTATAAATACTGAAAGTAAATGAATCACAATCTCTGATAAAACCAACTGAATAAGGGGAAAAGGGTGACACGTGCCCAACTGGATAAAATAGAACTACGAGTGGAATCAATAATGAGGTCGTCTAAGCAAAAGGCCTGCAACTCCCACCTAAGCTGCAGCACGTTCCTTCCAAAGAATCCTAAGCTTGACGCCCCTATGGCTGGGAACATGCATTATATACATATATATACAAGAGAGAAGAGATAACAGGAAACGGGTCAGAGCCCGATTGTAAAACAGTAAAAAAATTTAGTTTATCAAGTATTTAAAATGCTTACCGGCTAATGCAACAATAATACTAGTATGCGGCACTCTCTTGAGAAAATCTCACCTCTCTTCTAATGTGCACACCTATCGCACTATTTATCCCAACAGTTTAACCTATCTTAATTTACTCATAAGGTTTCTTGTCTATAATTACTATTGCTAAGATAATTAATTTCTGAAAACAAAGTTTTCACATAAATCTCATTTTATTATAAAGTCTTTCAGTATTGCCTCAAGCTTTTCAAACACTTATAAATTCGAAATATTTATTCATTACTCAACCACTTTTAATCACAGTAGAAAGTTTCCCAATTTCAATTCTCTCTCCATATATAACAATCACTCTCATAATATATATATATATATATATATATATATATATATATATATATATATATATTATCGGCACCCCACATAAATTTATGGTGCTGGCATACTCTGCTATCAAGTCCCCGTATCACTCGTACTAAGGGAAATACTAGTTCGGAATCATTCTCGAACTGTAATAACACAAAACACATACAAATTGAAGCGAAGCATAGTTCCAAGTCACTAAAAGGTCAGCACATACCCTCACATCTCTTAGGACCGTCTGACTATCGATCAGATAGCCTGTACCAAGGATCCCTATGTTCTAGGGTACAAGTCAATATCCCCCATAAAGGTCCCATAGATAAGACTGTCCCGACGCGATAACCTCAGTGGTAGCAAGTAGTGCGGGCATGATTTTTACACGTATATAATAGATGCACAAACACAGTCATATATGTATACTACCATCCCCATTTCTAATTTAGGTACACTCACGACCCGTACTTATGATATTCATTCTTAGTACACATTTCTAGATTATCCCGTATAATGGCTTGTCCATTTTATTCTTATTTATGGAATTTTTCCAAACGTACTTCGTAACACTCGTAGCATTCTATCTCCCTAAGTGTAATTTCAAAAGGTACTATTTTATTTTACGACGTAACATCGTTACGAGTCTCACTTCTTTGGACACACGTTCCCGTTATTCCTTGAGTGTAATCACTTCCGTTCATGCTAATTTCCTCTTACATTAAATGCTCCATTTTTATAAAGTCCTACTGGTCTTCTTTATGTCCCAAAATGTTCTAACAATAATGTACAAAGATTGCTACTCATTTAAATTGAAATAACTATTTGAAAGGGGAATATGAGTTTTCCAGGAGGGGTCGATCGATCGATGGTAGGGACTCGATCGATCGATCCATCAATCGATCGATGATCTTAGGTTGATGGATCGATAAAGCAGTTATGGCGAAACTGTGGAAATACTAGTTACGAGAACCCTATTCCAAAATCATCCAAATCATCATATTTGATTCCCAAACTCCCAAAAAATGATACTACAAGTGTTATATACCCAAATAATTAATATTCTATGTAAGACATGTGAGTTTTCATCAAGTATAACGAATTAAAAGGGGCAAAATCTATATAATTCTCAAGAACGCTAATATTTTCTTTAACTTAGTTCTTCCCATTCTTTTTCAGATTTTCTACTCCTAACTCAAGGCAAATTCGTGGTTCAACCTCTACATGTGAAATAGATTTCCAGAATACGATTTTTACCGCTACAACATGCAAATTCTAGTCTCCAATATATGTTTTCTTTCACAAAAATTAGTCCTAATCAACCCTAGACTAATATCATTGAAGCATTAACTAAAATAAAGAAAGATAGATACTTGCCTGGAAATATTTGTCTCAAATTTGTGGAAAAGATTGGTGTGGTTGTGATCCTTGTTGCGCGATCTACAATTTGGCGGCGACGGCGGTGCAAACGGTGGAGTTCTTGGCCTAGAACTCCTCGGAAAGCTTCTCCTCTTCCTCTCCAATGGTCGTCTTTTTTTGTTTATTCTATCCCTAGAAGACAACTCCTACCATCTGATATAACCTTAGAAAATTCATGGGTTTCCATGCCCAGAAATACAAAATGTCTAAAATGCCCTCCCGGGATGTAAATTAGGCCTAAAAATGTCCCGAGACCCAAACTAAACCCCTGGGAACATTACTTTGACTATCTCAACCTTTCCGGACACATTGACGCACTCAAAATGACCATACAGTTGACCTATAATTTATTCACTTTTAATAATTTGAATTTAATCTCGACACGACACAGGTGAGTCCCGATAAAATTTCCAAAATTATCAAATTAGATTCTCGTGATAATCTTACTAAATTTAATTACACATCTTACTTTACCCATAAAGTGATTTACGAAAAAATTCCAATAATTACTAACTCTCATCACGCTAGTAAATATTTAAATGATTTTTTGATTAATATTAAATTAATATCTCTAATTAAATTTAATAAATCCCCAAGATTAAAAGTCATAAAAATACGGGGTATTAAATACTTCCCCCCTAATAACGGAATTTCATCCTGAAATTCGAAAAAAAGGTAGACCTGGTAATAATAACTCTGGGTATTTCTCTCGCATGTCTGCCTCACGCTCCCAGGTGGATTCCTCCACATCATGATGCTCCCACTGGACCCGTACAAGTGGTACTACTTTCGACCTCAATCTCCTTTCGCCATGATCTAGAATAGCCACTCGCCTCTCCTCGTAAGGGCTATCGGGATGTAAGTCAATCTCCTCAATCGTGATGTGGGTGTGGGCCATGTCATCCGAAGGTATTGTCTTAACGACGAGATGTGGAATACATCGTGAATGCGGTGTAAATGCTCTGGCAGTCCCAGTATATATGCTACCGGCCCAATCTTCTCTATAATGGGAAATGATCCCACATACCTTGGGGCCAGTTTCCCTTTCTTCCCAAACCTCATAACTCCTTTCATAGGAGATACACATAGTAATACTTAGTCCCCCACATTAAATTCTCGAAAAAACCATTTTGAATCAGCGTAGCTTTTCTGCCTGTCCTGGGCTACTCGAATACGACTCCTGATAAGCTCAATCCTAGCGGAGGTTTCCTGAATCACCTCTGGTCTGAGAAACTTGTTGTCCCCCACCTCTAGCCAACAAGTTGGATAACGACAAGGCCTGCCATACAATACCTCAAATGGAGCCATGCCAATCGTGAACTGATAAGAGTTATTATAAGCAAACTCCACCAGTGGAAGATGTGGCTCCCACCCTCCTTCAAAATCAAGGACACACATGCATAGCATATCTTCCGACATCAGATTGGTACGCTCTATTTGTCCATCTGTCTGTGGGTGATAAGCCGAACACAATCTCAACTCTGTACTCATGGCCTCCTGAAAGCTCTCCCAGAAACGCGACACGAAAATCTTATCTCTGTTTGACACAATATCCAGGGTCACCCCATGCAGCCTAACGGTCTCGGTAATGAACAACTGAGCATACTGTCTCGTGGTATAGTCTATCCGTACTGGCAGAAAATGAGTCAAATTGGTCAAACGGTCCACAATCACCCAGATGGAGTCGTGACCCCGCTGTGATGTAGGCAATCCAGTAATAAAATCCATGGAAATACTCTCCCACTTCCACGTGGGTATTTGCAACGGTTGAAGCAACCCCGACGGTTTTTGGTGATCTACTTTTACCATCTGGCAAGTAGAACACTTGGACACGAACTCAACAATGTCCTTCTTTATCCCACTCCACCAGTATTGTTGCCTTATATCCTGATAAATCTTATGTCCCTCGAGATGCACCATAAATATGGACCCGTAAGACTGTGTCATCACTACATGACGTAAGTCTGCTCCTTATGAGACCACTAATCTCCCATTAAACCTCAAACCTCCATTGGAACTAACTGAATAGGACCCAACACCCTCGGTTAAAAGCCGTACAATATGCCCCTGGAAAAATTAGTCTGCTGTCTGTGCCTGTATTACCCTCGTAATGATCTCGGGTGTCATTGTCATAATAGATATGAAGGAATGGGCTACCATGTCCTGGTGACCCAACTCTTTCCACTTTGCTCTCCAGACATCTGCTACATCGTCTACCGGTCTACGGCTCAATGCATCAGCAACCACATTGGCCTTCCCCGGATGGTACTGTATGTCGAACTGATAGTCTTTCATAAACTCTAACCACCTGCGCTGACGCATATTCATCTCTCGCTGAGTGAACAGGTACTGCAGTGACTTATGGTCTCTGAACAAGTGGAACTTCTCCCCCAATAAATAGTGTCTCCATATCCCCAATGCAAAGACGATCGCTGCTAACTCTAGGTTGTGAGTGGGGTAATTTCTCTCGTGTGGCTTAAGCTTGCGGGAGGCAAAAGTTATAACCTTATCCTCAATCTGAAGTAATCCCCCGAGTCCCTGTAAGGAGGCGTCTGTCTAAACCAGATACTCCACGCTCGGTTTGGGTAAAGAAAGAACTGGTGCCGAAGTCAGCTTGTCTTTCAGCTCATTGAAAGCCAATTGACAAGTATCGTCCCAAACATATGGTACCCCCTTACGAGTCAAGTTCATCAGTGGACCCGCTATCTTGGAGAACCCTCGGATGAATCTCCTGTAGTACCCGGCTAACCCCAAGAAACTATGCATTTCCATCGGTGTCGTGGGTCGTCCCCACTCCCTCACTACTGACACTTTACACGGGTCAACCGCTATCCCTGTTCAAAAACAACATGTCCTAAAAACTGCACCTCTCGTAACCAGAATCCTCACTTCTCATACTTAGCATACAACTGATGCTCTCGTAGAGTCTGAAGAACCTGCCTCAAGTGCTCAGCATGCTCTTCTTCAGTGTGTGAATATATCAGGATGTCATCTATGAAGACGATGACAAACTGATCTAAGAACTCTCTGAACACTCGATTCATCAAGTTCATGAATACGGCTGGAGCATTTGTGAGTCCAAATGGAATCACTCAAAACTCATAGGACCCATATCTCGTCAAGAAAGCAGTCTTCGAAACATCCTACTCCCTAATCCATAGCTGATGGTATCCTGAACTCAAATCTATCTTCGAAAAGAAAGTTGTTCCCTCGGCTGGTTGAACAGATCATCGATTCAAGGTAACATATAAATTTGTTCCTTATTGTGACCTTGTTCATCTCCCGGTAGTCCACGCATAGCCTCAGTGAACCATATCTCTTCTTCACAAACAAAACTGGAGTGCCCCAAGGTGATGTACTCCTACGGATGAATCCCTATCCTAACAGCTGCTCTATCTGATCTCGTAACTCCCTCATTTCCGCTAGAGCGATACGATAGGGAGCGAGTGCTATCGATCAAGTATTCGATAACAAATCTATGACAAAATCTATCTCTCGACTGGGGGGTAGACCTGGTATTTCCTAAAATACATTAGAATACTCATAAACAACTGGGATCAAGTCTAAGGGAATCACGACCTCCTTAGAGGTATCCTACTCTAAGTAATACAAATGAGCGGAAGAGCCTCCCTCTGGGCGAGGCATCGCTACTAGAAACATCTCCTGCCCCGGAATGGCAAAGATAATACTCCCATCAAAACAATCTATCATGGCTCTGTATGCTACGAGCCAATCCATGCCAATAATAACATCATGCTCATGCATATCTAAGACTAACATGTCTGCTGGTAAAATTAAGCTAGCAATCTCTACTCCCACACCTCGACATATAAAAAAAATTAACGACCCATTTCCCAGTGGTGAGTCTATGCATTTCACAGTGCTCTCTGATGTGGCTAATAATCCTAAGGCTTTCGCAAAATGAGTAGCTATAAAACAGTATGTTGCCCCGTTGTCAAATAAAACCCTACCCATAGTACCATGGATAGGAAACGTACCCTCAATCGCGGGTGCTGCCTGAGGAGCTACTCCCTGGTGGACGTTATAGACATGTTCATACTATAACTTCCCCTACTGTACTGGAGCTTCTAGGATGGATGGTAGGGCTGGTGCCTGAGCCGGTATTAGGAGGGCGACTGGAAAAAGAGGCCTCTGTTGCTCATTTCGGGCACCCTGCTGCTCTGGGGCCCTGTCTCCCTCTGGACAATCATGGAGCCTATGGCCATTTTTACCACACCTGATGCATCAGCCCCTGAAATTCCTCCCCTCTGCCCCTACTGATTACGACCCTACTGGCCATTACTACCCCATAATTGGCCCTGTCGACCCTGTTGAAAATGCTGTTGGTCCTGATGGCCCTGTTGCTAACCCTGCGGTTGACGGTGTTGGCCCTGCTGGCTCTGCTGATTAGACTGACCTTGTTGGCCCTGCCTAAATCCCCTAAATCCCTACCTGGAGTCACCTGAACGGAACTGCTTGGCAGGGTTCCCCTGATGGGGACTCTGCTCATTATGACGAGTCTGTCCCTGAGATCTCGGTGTTCCACCAGTATTACTGCCCCCTATCCTTCCCTGCTGGCTGGACTCTCCTTCTCATTTTCTTCCCTACAGATGGAAGCGATGATCCTGGCAGTGTAACAAAGCATCATTGAGTACATCCATGTAGGTACTCAGTGACAGATTGCCTATGAGGTGCTGACGGATCCTCCAGGCCAACCCGTCCACTAATAACAGTATCTTCTTCCCCTCAGTGGGTGCCTCATCTGGCACTATAGTGAGAAGTCTAGTGAACTCCTCCTCATACTCAGCAACAGTCGTATTCTCCTATTTCATATTCAGTAACTTCTGCCTCATCTCGGTCTGCACGGTGGATGGAAAATATTTGCGGTCAAACCGCGCCCAAAATGACTGAATAGTGATAATATACCTCTACTCCAAGGTGGTGGTGGATTCTCACCACTGCAAAGTAACCCCCACTAGCTTTAAGGAAGCCAATAGTTGTTTATGTACGTTCGTGCACTCGTACATGCGCAGATGCCTCTGGATATCTTTCTTCCATTGGCTGGCTACAATGATATCCGAACTACCCGCGAACTCTGGGGGATGCGCCTTCTGGAAGGCATCCCTTACTCGCTCCCATGCAGATGGAAGCTATGCCGGTAATGGCTCCACTTCCTGAACCTGGGGTGGATCCTGCTGCACTACTGCTAATGCATCATTAACCTCCTGAGCAACGATAGCGGCTACCTCACTTGCGTTCATCGTTCCCTGAGTCGGAGCTGCTGCTTTCTCGGCCTGGGCACGTCTTTCCTTGGGTGCGCGTCTCGGAGGCATCTGAAACATAAAGGAATTTATTAGTCTACAGTTATTAGTAAATCCCAAATAGCTGAAGACGTAAGCATAAATAAAGAATACAAAAATCCTAAAAATAGGGCTCTATAGCAAGAACGCTAAGCCGAAAGCGAAATAAGCTGTACCGATCCTAAAGGACACTAGAACCTAATGCTCTGATACCACCGGTGATACCCCTCCTAATTAAATACTGGTCGATCAATCGTTTATTAAATTATAACTATGGTGAATGGTTGGTTCATTCTTAGCATCACTGTCGCAAAATAACTTTTCAAATTAAACACCCTGAATAATTAAGCTAAGTTACAAAACCATTTTTAAACATTATTTCCATATTTAGTTTAAACCCAATAATAAAAATCGTTCATAATTCATAGTTTAAGAGTCACACAATAACTAGACTGGAAAAGATAATCTAAGCAATTTAAGCATTCAAATACTAATTCCAACTTTAAGACTTCAAAGGAAAACATCCTGACAGTAACAAATCCAAAAGTATAAATACTGAAAGTAAATAAATCACAATCTCTGATTAAACCAACTGAATAAGGGAAAAAGGGAGACACATGCCCAACTAGATAAAATAGAACTAGGAGTGGAATCAATAAGGAGGTCATCTAAGCAAAAGGCCTACAACTTCCACCTAAGCTGCATCACGTTCCTTCCAAAGAATCCTAAGCACGATGCCCCTGTGGCTGGGCACCTGTAAAATATACATATATATACAAGAGAAAAGAGATAACAGGAAACGGGTCAGAGCCCGAATGTAAAACAGTTAAAAATTTAGTTTAACAAGTATTTGAAATGCTTACCGTCTAATGCAACAATCATATTAGTATGCGGCACTCTCTTGAGAAAATCTCACCTCTCTTCTAATGTGCACGCCTACTGGACTATTTATCCCAACAGTTTAACCTCTCATAATTTCCTCATAAGGTTTCATGCCGACAATTACCATTGCTAAGATAATTAATTTTTGAAAACAAAGTTTTCACATAAATCTCATTTTATTATAAAGTCTTTCAGTATTGCCTCAAACTTTTCAAAGACTTATAAGTTCGAAATATTTATTCATTACTCAACCACTTTTAATCACAGTAGAAAGTTTTCCAATTTCAATTATCTCTCTATATATAACAATCACTCTCATAATATATATATATATATATATATATATATATATATATATATATATATATATTATCGGTGCGCCACATAAATTTATGGTGCTGGCATACTCTGCTATCAAGTCCCCGTATCACTCGTACTAAGGAAAATACTAGTTCGGAATCACCCTCTAACTGTATTAACACAAAACACATACAAATTGAGGCAAAGCATAGTTCCAAGTCACTAAGAGGTCAGCACATACCCTCACGTCTCTTAGGATCGTCTGAATATCGATCAGATAGCCTGTACCAAGGATCCCTATGTTTTAGGGTACAAGTCAATATTCCCCATAAATCTCCCATCGAGATAAGACTGTCCCGGCGCGGTAACCTCAGTGATAGCAAGTAGCGCGGGCATTATTTTTACACGTATATAATAGATGCACAAACACAGTCATATATGTATAGGTACACTCACGACCCGTACTTACGATATTCATTCGTGACAACTCGCCTACTAAAATAATAGGTGGCCAACAAAATACTCTAATAATCACAGGAATCATAGATGGTCCATTCTCAGCATCACTGTCGATTAAAATAATAGTACGAGATAACCACCAATTATTTTAGAAAATGGACTGCCAAATTTAAAATTTTGAAAGTAAAAGAAAGACACTTAGTGAATCCCATTTGCAAAAATGGTGGATATAAAAAATCAAAGAATAAAGAACGATAATGTAATAAATAATCACCGAATAAGCTGTCGGTGAACAAACCAATACCATTAGTTACACCGAGTATTACACGTTCATTATTACATTATAATAAATGAATGCAAAGTGTGGGTAACACACCCGAATAATAACTAAACATAACTAGGGTACAATGGAAAGAAGCGACTAATACAAATAACCTACAACATTCGAAATATGTACAAAAGAGCACCTGTACAGCAAGGAGAATATACAAAAACAGGGAAATATATATGCGAGTCAGGGCCCGGTTTGATATGATTCCCATGTGACTAAAATGCATGACAGTTAAGTGCGTAGTTCTCTCGCAATTAACATAATATTTCTCACCTCTCAATCTAAAATCACAACCTAGCGCAATATCATGAGACGCACAAGTTAACCTCAGTACTAAGGGTTAACTTCTCCCCCATCTCAACACTATGCCCTATTCGTGCGTGGGGTGTCTCGCAAAGCGAAATACAAACAAGGAACCCCCCCCCCCCCGATAAACTCTACTTAGGAAAGGTTGATAGTCGAGATTCATTAGATCCTCAGCACAAAATAATTTATATATGTTGTAGTTAACCCAAGTACTAAGGGCTAACTTCTTCCCAGTATCAACACTATGCCCTATTCGTGCGTGGGTGTCTCGCAAAGCGAAATCGAAACAAGGACCCCCCCCCCCCCCGATATACTACTACTTAGGCAAAGTTGATCATCGAGATACATTAGATCCTTAACACGAAATAAATTTATATATTTATGAATATGCGTGGGAGGTCACAATTATCACTACTCAAGGGAACATGAAATAAATCCATCTACAACCTAGTAGCTCAATTCTTATTTCATTCTTTAGGAATATACATATGTGGTAAATTCATTTTATCAAATGTTTACCAATTAACCTTAATTTAGAACCTTCTTTACCAATTTTATTTCCTTTCTTCCATCCAGCAAAATACACATTTTAAAAGAAAGTTTTATTAACATAAAAATGCTTTACCTTTTTCTCATAAAATCCCATTTCCCTTCTTCCATCCAGGAAGTGTAATCAAAAGTCATTTTTATTATCATAAAAATACTTTTGTATACCATATGCTTCCATCTCTCTTCTTCCAGCCGGGAAATGTATCCGAAGCCAAACCATATTCCATTTCCCTTCTTCCATATGGGAAATGTATTTAAAACCAATTCATTATCATGAATTGCTTTAACATCTCTAAGACCGTCCCTCTGGGTCTCCTCACTGGACGCACCCCTAAATGGCTATCATCTTCCAGGGCCTATCACACAAGGCAACCTGGGAACCTACCAATGTCGGGAAGCGGCCATATGCCTGCGGGATAGTCAAGACGACACCCAGAATCTCCTAACCAGCGCAGTACAATAAACGCCCATATGGCCTAGGGACTATATCCACCCTGCATTCATTAGTCAGGGGGCTTCACCACACGCGCGCAACTTCCCTTATGATAGCGATTTATAGAGGTGTGTATAATAAATTAACATTTGTAAAAATCATTTTCCATTTTGAAAAAATCCACTTTTATATTCTCAAAATCATTTGTACTTATTAATTTAGTACTACATATTAGCATATGTCTTTCTTATTCTTAGTGTCATACTTAATTAATAACCTAAGGCCCGAAGTGCCATTAACCTCAAACTAGTCTCCAAAGGGGTTCATACAATTTCATGAACCATAAAAGTGAATCTTTATCAATAATAGACTCCCAAAAGTCCCAACATTAGCATTTTATCTCCAAGTAACTTTTAGGTTAACTTCCTATATCATTCGGTCATTAACCTATACAACCTAGCCCTCGGGTAAGCCCAATCATCCCATTCTATTCTAGGACATTAGTCTACCCAACACAACCCCCTAGGAACTTTTATTACTTCCCAAAGGAAGGGTCCTAAACCTCGGACCTAAAAGAAAAGGGCTAAAAATCAAACTATGAAAAATCTCACAAAAACAGGGCAACCGAATCAATTTGCCCTTGCGAATCGATTTGCCAAAAAGCCGAATCGATTCAGTGAGTAAAACTGGACTTCTGCAATTGTCCGAATCGATTTGGTCTTAACCCAAATCGATTCGGTCTCCCATACCTATAATCTACCACTTAACCGAATCGTTTAGCCTGGGAGCCGAATCGATTCGGCCCTGCGAATTTGCCCCGTTTGTGCTACGGGTTTAAAAACCCTAAAATCCCAAAATACTCAAATCCTTGATTTTATCCAACATCAACAACAACTAATTCTCCCAAATTGTTTGTACAAAATTTATAACAAATAATTTATCCTCAAATCAAATCGAAACTAAGATTTAAGGGTTAATCATCTAAATCAACAAAGATACCATTTAGGGTTTAAATCTCCAAAACTTAACTACACATGCAAATTATCACATTAAATCAACATCTAGCAAGTAAGAAACTTGCCTCGGGGTTCGGAGTCTCGGATCCTCTTCCGGTGGGAACGATTTCCGGCCCAAATCTTCCATTTCTCTCTCTTTTCTCTCATTTCTCCCAACTCTCTTTTCTCTCTCTCTCTCTCTCTCTCTCTTGGCTTCTAAGACAAGAATGAGGGAAATAAAGGGGTGGGGATACTTAAACGGGTCTTAAAACATAAATGCCCTCTTTTAATTGCTAATACACCTTAAAATTACTCGTGTTTGCATAATTGAGTCATAACACCCAAAAAGTGCCCGAAATTCAAAAAGTCAACTTGGCACTTATTTCGACTATCTCGACTATTCTAAAAACAACCGCACCCCCTATTTTGGCATTCGGGATAACGTGAACAAATTTTATGACCTAAATTCATTTTACTTCATTAATTATACTCCAATTTAGTTATGAGTCATAACTATCATTTCACACATAACGACGCAATATATCACAATATAATGCTATTTACCTTCTCATAACGGTAAATAGACAAAACATAGAAATTATTATCCCTAAATCTCACGGGAAAAAATATTTACTCCAACTTTCCCTATTTTATAAAATTAGCCCATCATGCAAAATAATATAAAATAGTCGCTCAAAAGCCCGGGTTGTTACATACTCCCCCCTTAGAAGGGAATTTTTCCCTCAAAATTCAGGCATACCCCATAATCGTACAAACGGTATACTATTCCAGGCTATCGTTATATCATTATTAACGAACCCCTCGGTAGTGAAGCGTCCCCAATGGGCTCGGATTAAGGTCATTACTATTCGATCTCAGCCCACACTCTTGGTGCTCTAACATTGCACCAAATCATTCCTCGTGAACTATCGATCCTACCGTGCTACTACGGAAGGAGATACCTTCACATCTCGGCACAAATTGCCTCACTTCCCGAAATAAGTTACACCCTTTACAGGGAATAACTACACTAACTTATAATCGCTCTACCCCAACACTACTTACTCTTATACGCATTACCGTGGCCCTTAAAAATACGCGGCTCAATGAGCCCAATCATTTAGGGAAATGTTCCCGGACCACTCCAAGTCTAATAAATATACTATCCGTTGGTTCTATTCCAACGAACAGGAAAGGCACACAGCCGACTTCACTAGGCCACACACGGAACCATACTTATAGGAAATAATCCGAACTATTGTACTGATGTTCGATCCATAAAAAGCTACTACTCCAATCCTTCCTCGTTCCACCACTAGTCTCTTCACACTAGTAGGTGAATTGGTCAATCACTTGATGCGAACGCTCTTACTATAACATCCTCCCGATTAAGCTCATTCCACTAGGCATCCCATGCCTCAACTAATCTCTCCGACGGTTTCTACCTGACGTACCTACTACTCCATCCGCACTTCCTTAGCGAAAAGGGAATAACCAATTTGATAGTCCTTTACGAACTCCAACTATCTGCTCGCGAAAAGACAAACTTTCTTGCCCAGGAAGTAGTGTCTCAGTTTCTTTAAGGCGAATACTACCGCTTTGAACATTAAATCAAGCGGGGGATAATACTTCTCTCTAAGCTCAAACTTGTGAGACGCATAAACAATGGATCCATGCTCCCATATTAATGCTTCCTATTCCTGGCAGAGACTCGTTTGTTAAATCCACTCTTGATCATAACAACACGAGTGCAGGAGTAAAAGTCATCTCATACTTAAAATATTCAAAAGATAGGTTACCAACGTAACACTCTATCTAGGAAAGGCCACACCACCTATGGGCTACCATTCTGAATCACTTGAGATCCGATACCTCTCCATTCTAGGGGCTTAATACCACTTGTAGTTAACCCACAAACCTATTGTGGTCAACTCCCTACCTCCATCCTAAAATAATTATCGCATGCCTTAAGGGCTTTACGTTCTAAAAATCTTAAAGTCGATCTACAAATCCTAATCGAGTAGTATAAGTATAATACTAAATATATCCCTAGTGTCCAAGACCTTTCTGGACTTCTGACATTAGCTTAGTTTCATGCATGGGACGTCTCGTCGAGGCGAAATCCAAATAAAGAACCCTCCCGTTACACTACTACCTTGCATCGTCGGTCGTCGAGAAGTAACGGTCGAAGACACATGATCAGGACCATTAAAATTCTAACTCGTAATACTACTAATGTACTTCTACTTCTACATTTTACCATCACAATTAACTGAGGAATTTACTTTCTGTAAGATGCCACAAACACTTTACCCCAATATACATACACATATCTTTTTAAATGGCCTTCTCATTAAGGCACAACTATAAGTCTCTATCGGACTTTCATAATCTTAGTCTTCCCCACATTTATCAGAGGAAAAACTATCATAGTGCTCACACATCGCACATCAACTTAGCCCTTCAATCACTCATTTACATGATTCTCGGCTACCTTCCAACTCAGCACTTAACTAACAGAAATAAATAAAAGAAAGAAAATAAAAGAAAATGCAACATCTCTCCACTCCCAACATCGTTAAGGTTCATGCGCAGAGTGTCTCGCAAAGCGAAATCCAAACAAGGAACCCCTCCGACGCAATCCCCTTAACTTGTTTGTCGTGGAGATAAGGCAACATCATACACAAGAAAAGCAATTAAACAAAACAAACAAAACAAAAAAAATGAAAACTACCTACATACCGTAAGCCACCTCTATAAAGTCTCAACCTGTATCCAGGAGAGATATTATAGAACAACTAGTCCTTCTTCCTAGAACTAGAAATAGAATAGCCTTACGATTTATTAGCTTGCTATCGCACCCACCAAACTAAGAATATATCTACTCGTATAATACATATAATACAAGTAGCACATACAGCACATATACTTAAAATATCATCACCCGCCTTATAACGAGTGAAGGAAAAATATAGAACTTCCCTACCACGGAAGTCATATAGATACATTTACTATAATAATATTGGTACTACCACAAACTCAATATACACACCCGAATCTAGGGTTAATATCGTACTACTCCATCATATCTTAAGGAGTTGATCTACCCTCAACTAAGGTGGAAATTCCCACCAACATACTTGTCAATCTCTGGCCACTACCACTGTTTCCAAGACACATCATTCTAGTCTTATCCGAACTAAGATACTTCAATTGAAGTGTTAACAACACTTACTTGTGAGCTTATCATTTCCACTGAAGGGCTCTCTTTATGGGAAAGACTTCCCACTCCATCAGCATATGGCGATTACTATTTCCGCCACTTCCACCTTACTCTTATTAGTGAAAGATTTTCCTATAATCTTTACACCTGGGCACTTCTATACCCCTCTCTAGGCCAAACTCTCGGGCCTTATATTCTCACCGAATGAGATTAATCTTCCTCCAACCGACCAAACTTTAGTATGTAGTCCTTTTTTAATAACTTCTCCACTTCATTTATAGCGTCGCTTGGAATCCCAAGCTTAGCACCACTCTCTACTGGAAGTGGTACTTGGAAAACTCTATCTACTATACTTAGTAGTCACGATAGCAATATTAAAATATTTCTACAGAGGAAGAGACCTTTGAAGCGACCCTCATCCCCAACTACCTCTTACAGCTCTTAGTAATCCCATCTCATGACGCCTCCACACAGGCCTTCCTCGACGCCCTTCATCAGACGACTCATAAGTCTCACACGAATTCGCAAATGATTTTCGGGGTTCTCATCTTATAGAAGGAAAACGAGATCTCTCAAGAGAAATCAACGACCTTAATCTTAAGGCTCTATATCAAATAGAAAGAAACGCAGAAGACGCAATACAACCGCACAGATTCCTAAGGACTCTAGAACCTAATGCTCTGATACCATCTGTGACCACCCGCCTACTAAAATAATAGGTGGCCATCCCAATACTCTAATAATCACAGGAATCATAGATGGTCCATTCTCAGCATCACTGTCGTTTAAAATAATAGTACGAGATAACCACCAATCATTTTAGAAAATGGACTGTCAAATTTAAAATAATAGTACGAGATAACCACTAATCATTTTAGAAAACGGACTGTCAAATTTAAAATTTTGAAAGTAAAAGAAAGACACTTAGACAATCTCATTTGCAAAAACGGTGGATATAAAAAATCAACGAATAAAGAACGACAATGTAATAAATAATCACCGAATAAGCTGTCGGTGAACAGACCAATACCATTAGTTAGACCGAGTATTACATGTTCAATATTACATTATAATAAATGAATGTAAAGTGTGTGTAACACACCCGAACAATAACTGAACATAACTAGGGTACAATGGAAAGAAGCGTCTAAATACAAATAACCTACAACATCCGCAATATGCTGTAGCTCCATGACCACTGGAAAGGAAATGTAAATACGGGTGTTCATGCGAAAGAACACATGTACGGCAAGGAGAATATACAAAAACAAAGAAATATATATACGGGTCAGGGCCCGGTTTGATATGATTACCATGTGACTAAAATGCATGATAATTAAGTGCGTAGTTCTCTCGTAATTAACATAATATTTCTCACCTCTCAATCTAAAAGCCCAACCTAGCGCAATATCATGAGATGCACTAGTTAACCTAAGTACTAAGGGCTAACTTCTCCCCAATCTCAATACTATGCCCTATTCGTGCGTGGGGTGTCTTGCAAAGCGAAATCCAAATAAGGAACCCCCCCGATACACTACTACTTAGGCAAGGTTGATATTCGAGATTCATTAGACCCTCAGCACGAAATAATTTATATATGTTCTAGTTAACCCAAGTACTAAGGGCTAACTTCTCCCCAGTCTCAACACTATGCTCTATTCGTGCGTGGGGAGTCTTGCAAAGCGAAATACAAACAAGGAACCCCCCCCCCCCCCCGATACACTACTACTTAGGCAAGGTTGATCATCGAGATACATTAGATCCTTAGCATGAAATAAATTTATATATTTATGAATATGAGAGGGAGGTCACAATTATCACTACTCAAGGGAACATGAAATAAATCCATTCACAACCTAGTGGCTCAATTCCTATTTCTTTCTTTAGGAATATACATATGTGGTAAATTCATTTATCAAATGTTTACCAATTAACCTTAATTCAAAACCTTCTTTACCAATTTTATTTCCTTTCTTCCATCCAGCAAAATACACATTTTAAAAGAAAGTTTTATTAACATAAAAATTCTTTACCTTTTTCTCATAAAATCCCACTTCCCTTCTTCCATCCAGGAAGTGTAATCAAAAGTCAATTTTATTATCATAAAAATACTTTTGTATACCATATGCGTCCATCTCCCTTCTTCCATCCGGGAAATGTATCCAAAGCCAAACCATATCCCACTTCCCTTATTCCATCCGGGAAAAGTATTTAAAGCCAATTCATTATCATGAATTGCTTTAACATATCTAAGACCGTCCCTCAGGGTTTCCCCACTAGACGCGCCCCTAAATGGCTATCATCTTCCAGGGTCTATCAAACAAGGCAACCTGGGAACATACCAACGTCGGGAAGCGGCCATATGCCCGCGGGATAGTCAAGACCACACCCAGAATCTCCTAACCTGCACAGTACAATAAACGCCCATATGGCCTAGGGACTATATCCACCCTGCATGCATTAGTCAGGGGGCTTCACCACACGCGCGCAACTTCCCTTATGATAGTGATTTAGAGAGGTGTGTATCATAAATTGACATGTATGAAAATCATTTTCCATTTTGAAAACATCCACTTTTATATTCTTAAAATCATTTGTACTTATTCATTTAGTACTACATATTAGCATATGTCTTTCTTATTCTTAGTGTCATACTTTATTATGACCTAAGGCCCAAAGTGCCATTAACCTCAAACTAGTCTCCAAAGGGGTTCATACAATTTCATGAACCATAAAAGTGAGTCTTTATCAATAATAGACTCCCAAAAGTCCCAACATTAGCTTTTTATCTCCAACTAACTTTTAGGTTAACTTCCTATATCATTCGGTCATTAACCTATACAACCTAGCCCTTGGGTAAGCCCAATCATTCCATTCTATTCTAGGACATTAGTCTACCAAACACAACCCTCTAGGAACTTTTATTACTTCCCAAAGGAAGGGTCCTAAACCTCGGACCTAAAAGAAAAAGGGCTAAAAATCAACCAAGGAAAAATCTCACAAAAACAGGGCAACCGAATCGATTCCCCCCTTGGGCCGAATCGATTCGGTGAGTAAAACTGGACTTCTGCAATTGTCCGAATCGCTTTGGCCTTAGCACGAATCGATTCGGTCTCCCAGACCTGTAACCTATCCCTTAACCGAATCGATTCGCCTGGGAGCCGAATCGATTCGGCCCTGCGAATTTGCCCAGTTTGGGCTACGAGTTTAAAAACCCTAAAATCCTCAAATCCTTGATTTTATCCAACATCAACAACAACTAATTCTCCCAAATTGTTTCTACACAATTTATAACAAATAATTTATCCTCAAATCTAATCGAAACTAAGATTGAAAGGTTAAATCATCAAAATCAACAAAGAACCCATTTAGGGTTTAAATCTCCAAAACTGAACTACACATGCAAATTATCACATTAAATCAACATCTACCTAGTAAGAAGATTACCTCAGGGTTCGTAGTCTCGGATCCTCTTCCGGTGGGAACGATTTTTGGCCCAAATCTTCCATTTCTCTCTCTTTTCTCTCATTTCTCCCAACTCTCTTCTCTCTCTCTCTCCCTCTCTCTCTCTCTCTCTCTCTCTCTCTTGGCTTCTAACACAAAAATGAGGGAAATAAAGGGGTGGGGAGACTTAAATGGGTCTTAAAATATAAATGCCCTCTTTTAATTTCTAATACACCTTAAAATGACTTGTATCCGCATAATTAGGTCATAACACCCAAAAAGTGCCCGAAATTCAAAAAGTCAACTTGGCACTTATTTCGACTATCTCGACTATTCTAAAAACAACCGCACCCCCTATTTTGGCATTCAGGGTAACGTGAACAAATTTTATGATCTAAATTCATTTTACTTCATTATTATACTCCAATTTAATTATGAATCATCACCGTCGTTTCACATACAATGACGCAATATATCACAATATAATGCTATTTACCTTCTCATAACGGTAAATAGACAAAGCATAGTAAGTATTATCCCTAAATGTCACGGGAAATAATATTTACTCCAACTTCCCCTATTTTATAAAATTATCCCATCAAGCAAAATAATATAAAATAGTCTCTCAAAAGCCCGGGTTATTACATTATTCTTAGCACATTTCTAGATTATCTCGTATAATTGCTCGTCTATTTTATTCTTTTTTATGGAATTTTTCCAAACTTACTTTGTAACACTCGTAGTATTCTATATCCCTAAGTGAAATTTCAGTAGGTAGTCTTTTATTTTACGACGTAACTTCCTTACGAGTCTCACTCCTTTAGACACACGTTCCCAATATTCCTTAAGTGTAATCACTTCCGTTAATGCTAATTTCCTCTTACGTTAAATGCTCCATTTTTATAAAGTCCTATTGGTCTTCTTTATGTTCCAAAATTTTCTAACAATAATGTCCAAAGATTACTACTCATTTAAATCTAAATAACTATTTGAAAGGGAATACGAGTTTTCCAGGAGGGGTCGATTGATCGATGGTAGGGACTCGATCCATCGATCCATCGATCGATCGATGATCTTAGGTTGATCGATCGATCAAGCAGTTATGGAAAAACTGTGGAAATACTAGTTACGAGAACCCTATTCCAAAATCATCCAAATCATCATATTTGATTCCCAAACTCCCAAAAAATGATACTACAAGTGTTATATACCCAAATAATTAATATTCTACCTAAGACATGTGAGTTTTCATCAAGTATAACGAATTAAAAGGGGCAAAATTTATATAATTCTCAAGAACCCTAATATTTTCTTTAACTTAGTTCTTCCCATTCTTTTTCAGATTTTCTACTCCTAACTCAAGGCAAATTCGTGGTTCAACCTCTGTAAGGACACAAATTTCCAATTGAGTCCATATATAGTTTTGGCTCAATTCCGGACAAAAACATTTATTCATAGGATAGTATTCAATTGTAATATTCTCAAGCCTATGAAGTATATGTTGAAGACGTAGCGGCAAAGAGTATAAAGCTTCATCAAATATGCCGGTTTGCGTGCCTCATTTCTACGTCATCAACTATGGTTCCATGCTCCCAAGGTATGAATGAAATTATATTTATATAGGAGCTTGGAGCAATATTTATTGGGTGTTAGGTTTAATAAAAACCATGTTTTACTTTCAGAATAATTTAATTAGAACTTTAATTTAACGTATATAAAGTTTCTGGGGCAAAAATAGAATTTTAGAAAAATTTCTGGAAGTCGTTCGAAATCTCGTTCGAACGAGTTTGCCAACGAACCTAAACTGGTCAGTCGTTCGATATGTCGTTCGAACGAGTTTTTCGTTCTAACGAGGTTTCGTTCGAACGAGTTTGCCAACGAACCTAAAACTGGTCAGTCGTTCGATATGTCGTTCGAACGAGTCTGTTCGTTCTAACGAGGTATCTAACGAGTTTCTAACGAGCCCAGTCTGGTCGCTCATTAGAAGTCTCGTTCGAACGAGAGTCAAGTTCGTTCGAACGAGATGCCAGGCGGGAACAGTTTTGAGCAGTTTTTGGCAGTTTTCACCCCATTTCCCCACTTGTTTCTTAACTGATTTTTTAAGGCTTTATTAAGGACAGGAATCATTTTTGAAGGGGTATCTTTTTCATACCATACAAACTCCTAGAGAGTGTTTTGAGAGAAAATTTGTTTAAGGAAAAAGATCAAGTTTTGAGTGTTATTCTTTAATGAAAAATCATACACACTCTAGTGTTTACACCCAATAGTTGTTTATCCAAGTTCTATATACATATCTTTACTTGGAGTTTGGCACCGGTTTATCTCTATCGAATTCAAGAAGAGAAGTTTTGGTTTGCTTCTACATCCATCAAAGAAGAAGACTTTTTGTTGAAGATTCTACCCACTTGGAGAAAGGCTCCATGTACGGGTGACGGTGACCATAGAAAGTCCCATCGGTGGATTCCGAGACCGCGGTGGTGTTCCGAGGTTGTTCACTAGGAAGAGGTTTCTATGAGAAGAAGCGTCGAGGCTTGAGAAGGATCGATTCAGTCGTTGTAAGTCCATCTGTCTTGTATTTGTAATTCCATATCTAGTGGACTTGTGGCTAGGGCCGTCCGAGGTTGTTTCCCGTCTTGGGTTTTTCCTCGTACATCTCGGCGTAGTGTGATATTGTTTATTTTATCTTGCACAATAATTTAGAATCCATGCTTAGGATAATTTCAAGATAAAATTTGATTTAATTATCACACTCATTTAATTTGGGACTAAATTAAATATTGGGTAAATTTGGTTTATTCAAGTCATTTGCTAACATTGGTTTCGCCTAACTTTGGATAATTGATAATTATGACTTAGGCAAATTATAGGACTTGAGTTGGATTAATTATATGTGAAAATTAAAACTTGTTGTTTTGAAAGTTGAACCATCACCTTTATAACGCTTCCGCATCATCTCTTATGTTTTATACTTAAAAAGGAAATTGGTATTTCTTAATTGAGATTATTATTAAGAAATTCGGGGATTCCACTTCTTCAACCTCTACATGTGAAATAGATTTCCAGAATACGATTTTTACCGCTACAACATGCAAATTCTAGTCTCCAATATATGTTTTCTTTCACCAAAATTAATCCTAATAAACCCTAGACTAATATCATTGAAGCAATAACTAAAATAAAGCAAGATAGATACTTGCCTAGAAATATTTGTCTCAGATTTGTGGAAAATATTGGTGTGGTTGTGATCCTTGTTGCGCGATCTACAATTTGGCGGCGACGGCGGTGCAAATGGTGGAGTTCTTGGCCTAGAACTCCTCAGAAAGCTTCTTTTCTTCCTCTCCAATGGCCGTCTTTTTTTTGTTATTCTAACCCTAGAAGACAACTCCTACCATCTTATATAACCTTAGAAAATTCGTGGGTTTCCATGCCCAGAAATACAAAATGTCTAAAACGCCCTCCTGGGATGTTAGTTAGGCCTAAAAATGTCCCGAGACCCAAACTAAACCCCTGGGTACATTATTTTGACTATCTTGACCCTTTCGAACACATTGACGCACTCAAAATGACAATACAGTTGACTTATAATTTATTCATTTTTAATAATTCGAATTTAATCCCGACACGACACAGGCGCGTCCCGATAAAATTTCTAAAATTATCAAATTAGATTCTCGTGATAATCTTACTAAATTTAATTACACATCTTACTTTACCCACAAAGTAATTTGCGACAAAATTCCAATATAACTCTCATCATGCTAGTAAATATTTAAATGATTTTTGGATTAACATTAAATTAATATCTCTAATTAAATTTAATAAATCCCCAAGATTAAAAGTCATAAAAATATGGGGTATTACAATTTATTTATCTTTTTAATTTCCTGATTTATTTCTTAGCCTCAGACTAACTCATTTTCTCTTTTCTATTTTCCTTGCAGCATATCCGAGTATTGACCACCTGGATGGAGGATATTCGGGATTGGATATCTTCAGCGACCGCCCACATTTCGGATGTGATTTCAATTCCTTCTTGTCTGGTGTCGTTGGCCTCGTTTGAGGAAGGGTCTGGCTTAGGGAGCGTAGGTACATCGTCTCGTCATCGAGGGAAGAGAGCGAGTTCCAAGGAAGGAGGATTTTAGAGAGAGAGAGAGAGAGAAATAAAAGAGAGAAAGAGAGAGGTTGTAGGTGGAGAGAGAGAGAGAGAGAGAGAGAGAGAGACATGTAGGTGAGAAAGAAAAAATGTAGGTGGGTTTGGGCTGAGTCCCATTGTATTTTCTTGTTTCCTACAAAATCGATGTAATACAACAAATATGCAAATAAAATGAAGTTTTTGTTCATTTTTCTTTTTAGTGACTTAATGCACATGCTCTTTTTATTTTGCTGCTGAGACCGTAAAAAGAATAAAAACATGATTTGAGAAACATTTTGTTTTTAAAATGGGATAAGTAAAAACATAAGGATAAGGAAATTCGAAACTCCCTTAGAATAATAATTATTTTTATTGACTTTTTTTATTTTGACAAAAAAGGGAAAAGGGAAATTTCCAAAAATAAGGGGGTTACTGGTCGGCATGACCCTTGTCCTGCCTATCAGCATATCAGTCCAGTCCAGTCCTGTCCATCCAAGGCTTTGATTGCACTTTCTTCAATTGCTTGGTACTTGGTGAGGGCAAGTTTCCCTCTAATTTCTACGGGGTTCCTTGTCTTTTTTTAGGGTTTTCAAGTATCAATAAGGGTGTGGGTGGAGCATTTTCATCACACTTCCATATTCCTTCTTCTTTACGTTCTTCTTTGCTTACTTTACGAAATGGCTCTACCTGGTGGTGTCAAATTTTCCAACTACCTCGAAACTTTGTAAGCAACATCAATTGTGACGCTTTCCATATATGGCGAGTCTCTTTATTGTGCAATCGACCCAAAGAGTGGAATATGCTGATGGCAGCAATAGAGTTTTTATATCCCAAAGACCAGGTCTTTCGCCTTGGGTTGGACAAAATTTGCCCGACCTATGAAGGGTTTTATGCCATGATGGGAATAAATCCTAATGTTCCAGAGGTTATGCTTGAGTTTTTCCGATCCCATAGGGAGATGTTAGCATGAATCCTCCATATCTAACCTTCGACAGCTAGGTCACTAGTCACGAGAGGAATGGTTTCTCTTCCTACGGTGTTGTATTTTGTGTATTTCAAGGATATTGGTGAAGCTGGCTATGCTGGAACCGTCATTTTGGGCTTGGTTTCAAAACTGCTATTGGTGATAGGGGAAATATTGGTGCGCCCATAAGTCATAGCCATTATTTCCTGGATATCGTAGCATCGCAATCTTGTGGTGGTGATACTGGCAGAAATCGAGACTTTCAATGCTTTGGATGCCTAATGGGAAGGACTTTCGAACTTCTTAAGGGGTATCCTTGTCATGTTCTTCATGTGGTTGTTACAGAGGTTTCGTATGGCAGTCCCACCTGAGTACCCTTTGCTGACAGTGCCAAACTTCTTTTCACGCTACTTTATCAACGTAGGCCTGGTCATTAAGAGCTGGGAAAACTAGTTGGTGGAGCATGGGGCTCGAAGCTTGCATTAGTCAGTGACTTGGTGGGGGTAGCTGCTTCCCATTGTGGAACAGGGAGAGTACCAGTATGTTCAGTTGGATGGCCTCAGATAGACCACTTTCTACTTTCCTTGGCAGCTTCTGCACCAATTTAGTTGGGAATAGATTGTGCCACCTCAAACACTAGACTTATTTCTAGTGGAGGACTTTACAGAGCATATGCGCATGCGGATGGTCTCTCTGTAGGAGAATCTCCGATCGTCGACCCATCCATCTCAGTCTGCTGGGAAAATCTATCATGTTTAAGGGGACTACATGAAGTGGTTGTCAAGAAAAGTAGTTGCCAAGATGCTGGCTGTGGAGACCGGGCAAATGTGGTTTGCCATATTTGACACCATGGAGGGAGGTGTTTTGGTTTTCCCCAAGATGATTTGGCACATCGTTCTATGGAGCGTCTGCGACACTCTATTCAGGAAGGGGAAGTTTGGGGACCACAGGATGTGGATGATGATGGAGCCGACTCTTCTGGCAGCTGTGGGTAGAATTTGTGAAGATTTTTTAATTGGTGTTTGGTTATGTGTTTGGCTATTTGGGCTATCTAGGAATGATTTGGAAGGATCATTATAGGTGTAGTGGGGCTTGTTTTCATTTTTAAGAAGATAGGGGTAGACGGGCAAGGGAAGTCGTTTGATTCCCTATGCTGATGTAATTGTATTAAAATTTCATAATAACGGAATAAAAAAGTTTTTGATCATCTAGTTGTGCCTCTTTATGAGTTTTGCATTTGAATTATCTATACTAATCGCTAAGACATACATAATCCTTTTGTTCATGTATATGGTTAAATGAATTATCATTCTCGGGGATAAGGAAAAAATGAAAGAAGGGGGTCGTGCTCATGTAAAGCATATGAGTTGCCTACGTACCTTTGAGGGTTTTAAAAAAAATTGAGTTTCATTTTTAAAAGAAAAAGGTTTTTTAGAGGATCGAGTCCCACGTAGTTCTGAATAGAGGGAAATAAAGAACTTTTTTTAGAGTGGAAGTGAGATCAGAAGAGTCGTAACATGTCTAGATTTCGGTCTAGGGATAAAATTTCTTGAGACGGTCCAGGTTTACTAGATGAGCCATCTTTTCTCCATCGAGGTTGGTGAGCATAGTGGCTCCGCCTGACACGATCTTCTTCACAATGTAGGGGCCGCTCCAATTGGGCTTGAATTTTCCTCTGGTGTCCCAGATGGGCTCTATTACTTCTTTAAGGGCTAAGTCCCCTTCTTGGACACCACGGTCTGTGACTTTCTTATTGAATGATCGTGTTATCCTACAATGGTATGTGACATAGATCTTTCAGCCTCCTTTTGTCCAAGAGTGAAAGCTCGTCAAGATGGTTTTGATGCCAGTCTACCTCACTGACTTTGCTTTTAAGCATGACGCACAGCGAAGGGATTTCCATCTCCACGGGTAGGACTTCTTCCATGCCTTAGACTAGAGAGTAAAGGGTAGCCCCAGTAGAGGTTCGAACGGAAGTGCAGTAGCCCTAAAGGACATATGGGATCTGGTTAGCCTCCTTTCGACTTCTCCGTTGGTTTGAGGTCGGTAGGGAGAATATTTGTGTCTATGAATCCCATACTCGTTGACCACCTCTGTAACCTCTACCTCTAAATGAAACACATTATTAGATACCAGCTCATGCTAGACCCTATATCGGTAGATGATGTTTTTCTTGATGAACTTGGCCACCTTCTTGGAATTTAAAATTGTGTATGACTCGGCTTTGACCCATTTAGTGAAGTAGTCAATGGAAACTAGGATAAACTCAAGCTCATTAGACGCTTTGGGTGTAACCTTCCGTATGATGTCGATGCCCCATGTTGAGAATAGCCAGGGAGAAGTCATGTTGTATAATTCCCACAAAGGCAAGTGTTGTGGGTTAGAAAACTGTTGGCATTTAAGGCATCTTCGAACGTAGGTGGTGCAATCCTTAACCATGGTAGTCTAGTAGTAACCCTATCAAATGATTTTCTTGGTGAGAATATGGCCATTCATGTGAGGTCCGCATTCCCCGTTATGGATTTTCTTAATCATCTATTCAATGTCAGCCCTTATGATGCAATGTAAACGGGTTCCATCAAAGTTTCACTTGAACAATTCTTTATCGTAGACAATGTACTGGGAAACCAATTTATGAAGGGTTAATTGATCTTTCTTATTAGAACCTTGGGGATACCTACCATGCTTGAGAAGGCACCAAATATCATATTACCAGCAGTCGGCTATGTCGGGATCTTCTTCTGTGATGATCTCAATGTGGTATCAATGGGTTGGTTTATCTTGATTTTGGACTAGGAAAGGGGCTATTATTATTCCTTTGGCCATGTCAACCATGGAGGCAAAGGTAGCAAGGGAATCAGCTAAGTTATTTTTTAATCGAGGGAGGTAGTGGAAGGTGATATTTTAAAATTAGGAAGCCAGCTCTTCTAGGTGGTCATGGCAGGGTAAGTGATTCTCGTCCTTAACTTTCCATCTTCTGAGTACTTGACCGATGATGAGGGTCGAATACCGATAGACATATAGGTATCAAATTCATTTCTTGAAGGCAAGTTTGAGACCTACCCTACATGCCTCACATTCACTCATGTTGTTGGTGCATGGAAAATCCAGCTTGATGGGAATGGGAGTGTGAGAGTCATCAGGGTCAATTAGGAGTATCCCAATGCCGTACCCTTTCTTGTTGGAGACGCCGTCAAAGAACATTTGGAAGTGAAGATCTTTTTAGGAGGTATATAGGATATTCTCATTAGAGAATTTGGAAATCGAAACATTGGTTTCTTTCATAGGGTAGTCAGCAAGGTAGTCAGAGATATCTCCTTATTTCATGGCTTTTTTGCATGACATAGACAATATCAAATTTGGTTAGAAGCATCAACCAACTGGCTATTCGACTGGGCAAGGCAGGTTTCTTAAGTAAGTACTTAATGGGATCCATCCGAGACACAAGTTTGATGGAAAAGGTAAGCATGTAGTGCCATAATTTTTGGGTGACCCAAATAAGTGCCACACATGGTTTTTCCAAGGCTATGTAGTTAATTTCGTACCCGGACAACTTACGGCTAGTGTAGTAGATGGCTCTCTCTCTCTACGAGATTCTTCAAGGTATTGGGATAGAAAATCCCCAACTGTAGTGTCAGGTATGGTTAGGTATAGGAGTAGGGGAACACCAGGCTGTGGTGGAATGAGTGCTCGAAATTGGGTTAGGTATTTCTTGATCCGATCAAAGGGTTCTTGGTAAGATTCGTTCCAAACCTTGGTGTAATCCTTTCAGGGGAGTTAGAAGATGGGTTTGCACATAGAGGTCAACTGGATGATGAACCATCCAATATATTTTAACTTTCTGAGAAATCCCCATACTTCCTTTTTCGTTCGGAGTGGTAGCATATCGAGTATGGCTTTTAGCTTGGTAGGATCTGCTTCTATCCCTCTCTCACTAATTATGAATCGCAAGAGATTTCCTTTAGTGATGCTGAAGACACATTTATGTGGGTTAAGTAGCATCTTATATCATTGCACCCGTTCTAAAAACTTCCCGAGATCGATAACATGACATTCTCTAGTCTTAGACTTGATAATCATATCATCCACGTGGACCTATACTTCTTTGTATATTAAATCATGCAAGATGATTGTGGCAGCCCTCTGGTAGGTAGCCCCTGTATTTTTTAGACCAAATGGCATGACGGTGTAGCAAAAGGTTCCCTAAGGGTGATGAAAGCAATTTTCTCTTGATGATCAAGGTTCATCTTGATCTGGTTGTATCCGGCAAACCCATCAGCGAATGAATTAAGAGTGTGAATAGTTGTGTTGTCTATAATCATGTCAATATTGGGTAGCGGGTAATCATCCTTTGAAGAGGCCTTGTTTAAGTCTTGATAGCCGACACACATGCGAACCTTTCCTCCTGATTTGGGCACAGGTACGATATTGGTTAGCCATGTGGCATATTCAATCACATAAATGAAACCCATAGTCAATTATTTGGCCACTTCTTCCTTAACCTTGAGAGAACATTTAGTGTGGAGCTTTCGTAGTTTCTGTTTGACTGGTTTGCACTCTGGGGGAGTTGGGATCTCGTGCTGAGCAATCTTGGGATCAATGAAAGGCATATCATCGTAAGACCATACGAATACATCCAAATATTCATTTAGTAATTCTTTGAGTGGCGCGTGCTCATGCTCATCAAGGGGGCCCCTATCCTAATATCGTGCATTTATCTACTAGAATAGAGATTAATAACAATAGTTTCATCTTCATTAACTTGAACGCGATTATTTTGTTTGTTATTAACTTTATTAGGATCAATTAAGAATTTTTCCTTTTCAAAATCATCATCATCAAGAGTTTGATTAGAATCAAGACATTTAATGTAAGGCATAGCAAGATACTCAAAATCTTCGTTTATTACATTGATAGTAAAAACCGCATTGAGAACCTCATTAAAGGAGGTCTTGATTACATCGGAGTAAGGAAGAACAATAAGAGAAGAAGAAATGGGATAAACATTTGGGTTGGGTTGAATTTCAATGGGTGGAATAGGTGAAGGATGCCAGTTGAGGAGAGGTTCATTAGCAACTTTGATCAAGTGGGATGGATCCGATGATGTAGCCCCTGAGTGGATTATGTAGAGTGTCAACCCAGTGTATGCAAGTTAAAAGAATCCTTAGAGTCACTTCTTTCAAAAACCTCCAATATCGGCAATGGTCTTCTTAATGAGTTATTGCGTATGATGATGGGAACTTTCGACCCATTACTACCTGCCTTGGAAAAAGATCTCCATTCCAGGTTTCATCTTCTTATCCACATTATAATACAACGGTTCAGGAAAGCTACAAAAGGGGAAATCTTCACCCTCTCTGATGAATCTTCCGTTCAAGGAATCTTTTGAGATAGTCTTGTCACTTCTAGCCTTCTCTTCGATCGAGATTGGCGGTGCATTCAGAGTTCTTCTGCTGACAGTTGATAGCCCAGGCTATAAGGAGGAAAAGTTTTCTTTAATACAATGGGTTCAAGTATCCCCTATTGTCTTCTTCCCAGCCCTAGTCCGGGCATGAAGTGCATATTCTTGAATATCTGGATCATATTGACATTTCCATGAGGGTTATACTCTAGACAAACCCTATCTTTGAAATTATCTCCCGCTGGAAGTAGAAGTGGTTCAACTCGAAAGACCAAAAGAATCATATCACTCACCCTGTGATGTATCTCAAGTACTGGATTATTGGTGCTTGCATTATTCGTATTGTCGCCGTTGCCCAAGATGGTGATGACCTACTCATTAGTGAAGAACTTAAGTTTTTGATGTAGGAAAGAAGACACACCCTTGATGGTATGGAGCCATGGTTGTCCAAGAATATATTGAAGAAAGTCGGGATATCGATAACTTAGAATTCAACAATAGGGTTTATAAGTTTAGCCCCTATCAAAAGCTTTATGGATCCCATAACTTCTCAATGAGTATTATCATAGGCCCATACAACGACAGAGGTTGGAGCAAGTTTGATCACTTTTAGTTATAAACAATTGAGGGTCCTTAACGGGAAGACATTAAGAGCTGATCCATTATCGACAAGAGAAAGCGGGGCAGTCTTTCCAATAACTTCGATGGAGATATTGAGAGCATAATTATGGTTCAGACCAATCTTAGGGATTTCTTCTTCTAAGAAAGATAGTATTCTAGTAGAGATCAGGGATCCAACCAAATTCACTTCTTCTTTTAGTGTGGTTGAAGGAGGAATTGTGGGTCCTATGAGTATCTTGATCAAGGCATTCTAGTGCAGATCGGAAGACATAAAGAGTCCCCACAGAGTGATGTTATCTTGCTTTTCTCAATGGTCATTTCGGGCTTAGGAAGGTTCTCAACACCTTTTCCTTTGTCTCTTGCTAATTGTAGCATGTTTGGGACTTGGTAATGCCTCCCTGACCTGGTCATGTGGTTCACAAAAGAGGGGAAAATAGAAACCCCATTTCCTCATCAATATCGAGTTGTTTAACCACCTAGTTGATTTCTCTTAATAGCTCCTCTAATGATATCATCCCGCATATGTTGACTATCGACCTAGTCTTTTCTGGACCTTGTTCTTCATCTGAATCATCGAATTCATCCCCCCATTCGGTGGCAATGACATCATCTTTCTATGAAAAGTTAATACACTCCACAATCTCAATGGCCTCTTCGTATAGATCCTTCCATTTGGCGAGGAGATGAAAAAGTGAAGGGACTAGGCGCCCTTATAGTTTTAACGTATCAAGTAGGTCAAACATGCTGAAAATATCATTTTTCTGTCAGAATAAGTCTGCCATAATCTGGATGATAATATCTAAATTGACTTCATCGATCGGTACCACCCAATTATCTCACTTTCAGACCCATTTTCGAGCTTCTAAGAACAATAGACTGAATCCCTGGTAGTCAATGGTCATCTGGGAGGGAAATTTTAGCCCAAACTCTAGGAGTTGGTTCAGCACTTCTAAAAATTCCATATCTTTACCTCTAAAATGGTTGCAGACAGTGATGCATGCTCTGGTAAGGAGTGATAAGGCCTGATCGGAGAAGCTAGTAGGGTGTAGGAGAAAATATGGGTACACTTAGAGAGGTTTAAGAGAGTATGTGAGTATTATTGGTGATTTACTTGGTATGATCTGGGTGGGTGGGTAAAATTTTGGGCCTTCTTCTATAAAGATAACATTTGTATGATTCGGGAGTGAATTGTCGGTAGTGTTTGGTTTAGAATAGGATGGAGGGGTGATGGTACCCCGATCGATCAGACCTTGGATCATGTTTCGAAGGTGGAAACATTGATTAGTTTTATGGTCAGTACTTTGGTAAAAGTCACAATGGGCATCTGGTTCAAAATTTTTAGGAAGTGGGTTAGGTAATGGACAAGGGTCTAATGGTTTGATGTGGTTTCAGCTCAAGAGGGCATGATAAACTTTGGATAGGGGAGTATGAAGCTCGGTGTAATCCTTTCGAACTGGGTTAAGGAAGCTTTCTGGTGCCCATGATGTAGTAGGCTGAGAGATGTTGTTCATGGTTGAGACTACGGTATTGATTGGCTTCTCATACTTTCTGGGAGTGAACTACCCAGATACTTTCTTCGGTTCCAATTTTTTCTTGGCAATACTTTCTTTGATATTCATTCCTGCTTCTCGTAGGTCCCGAAAATAAGGCTAATACTGTCCTTCCATCGTCTCTTAGACATGGGTAAGATGCCTTAAATGCTGACTTGTTCCTCTTCGAAAGGTCGGTTGGTCATGGTGGCTGCTTTCTCTCTCCACCTTGCTATGAAGTTGCTGACTGATTCCCTAGGATTCTACTTGAATAACTCTAAATCATAGAGGGTAACCTACAACAGTACGGTGACATGAATTCTCGGGAAACATCCTCCCAATTGCGAATTTTGGACTCTTTGAGGGATAAGAACCAGCGAAGAGCGTTGAACTTTAAAGTCCGTTGGAACATTTGGGAAATAATTTTCTCGGAGGCACCTAGGAGAGTCATGGATCGATGGTAATTGTGGAGATGAACAATTGGGGGTCCACTACCTCCGAATTTCTGGATTTTGGGCATCTTAACTTTTTCTGGTAACCTTGCTTTAGGATAGGGAGACATATGGGTGTAGTCCATGTAGTTTCCTAAGATTCTGACTTGGTAAAAATTTTTGGACAACATCTTGAGGTCTTCCTTGACCTTGTTTAATTCTTCCTCTTTCGGATCAACAATCATGGGTAAGTTAGCCCCTCGTTGGGCAAGATTCGGCATAGGGAGTTGGGCTGGAAATGACCCATTAGAAGGAGGAGCACATGGAGCATGCTGATATTCCTCGGGAACCCAAATAGGCTCGGGTGCGGGCGGACCCATAACGCGAGGGGAAAGGACCTCGAGCTCTTCGGGGATAGGGACCCGATTTTGTTTCATCTCATGAACCTCGGTTTGAAGGTTGTCAATCTTGGCAGTGAGTTGGGGTAGAACTATCATCAAATCCGGCTGCACATTCGGTACTGGGTCTTTGTTCTCCATGGAAATCGATAGAAGTAGCGAAGGAACTTACAGATCTTTGAGGTGGTTCGACTGAAAAAACCAATAGGGAGACAGGCCAAGGATATGCGATGACTTGAGAAAGAGAAAAATTCAAATTTATTTTTGAAAGAGAAGGGGGAAAACTGTTATTTTTGAAAGGGAAGGAAAATGTTTTTGACATTTTGGAAATGGAGGACAAGATGTTTTTGGGTAAAAAAAAAGAGGAAAAATATTTTTGGTATAAGGAAGGAAAAATTCTTTTGGTATTTTCGAAAAAGAGGGAAAAATATTTTTTGACACTTTTTGGGGAAAAAAGACGTGATTATTATGTTTATTATGTTCTCACTTGTATTAGGTTTACCTAAATGAAGAAAAAATGTTGGACGGGACCCGAGCTTGTAAAAATTTCATTTGAAAAATATGTAAAAATTAATATTATACTTGTTACTAAGCTCACGGATAGGGTCCCGTTATTTAAAATTGCGCAAAAATTTGGGCGACATGCCGACCCATCATTTCGATAGAGTTTCGGGTAGAAATTAGCAAACTAAATATGATTGCCCTAGGTTTGACACCTATATGAGGGTATGCAGTTTGTTGGGTTAATTGGAAGGTGTTCCCCCCTTTGGCATGACTTCCATGATGTACGTCTTGCTTTTAAGGGCAATCGGTACATGTGGACAAGTCATTTGATATACCTGAGTGTACGTGAATTGCCTCATTATATACCTCATGGGGACAATACGTGTGAGAGTGAATTTGATATACTCGATGTACGTGAACAAATTCCCTGCGATATACTTCCTGTCATGACTTCGGTCAAGAGATAAGATGCGGGGGGAACCGTTCGATATACGTCGAAGGTACTTGGCCAATGGAAGGTGAGAGTCATATCACTTAGGATAACTATAACTTTCTGAACTAGTGCCCATCATGAAGTGACCCCCCAGTTATGGGACAAAATTTGGTCAATAGCAATGCTCTTTAGTGATGTTTTGTGCAAAATGCATGATTCTTGATTAGTATGTTATGGAGAGAGTATCTTTATTGATGAGCATCATGCTATGTAGGGGACAATGTAGAAGTATAAAAAGTAAATCTATACTAAGCATGTATATGTAAGAGTGAGTGATGTGTATCTATCTACAAGTGAGTGTGTGGTAGTGAACTTAAGCATGGATCAACTACAAGTGGTGTGTGGAAAGTATGAGTGAGCATGGATCTATACAAGTGTGATAAGTGAAGGTGTGTGTTAGTGACACCTAAGCATGGATTTCTAAGTGGTGTGTGCAACATGTGGATATAAGTGATCTTATGTGCATGTTGCGTGAAGTGTATATGGAGAATTTCTACAAATGCGTGAGTGAGTAGTGATATAAGAATGAGGTACATATGTACAAGAAATAATAGAGGAGAGAAAAAGGGAACATATAGGTAGGTGCATACGCACACAAGTAAAACAAAACACCCATCCAAATAGAGTCTAGACCTATTATGAAAATAAACTCCTCAGTAGAATCGCCACTGTGTCCATCCCGATCGAGATCGCCTGCCCTTTCCTCTCTCCTATGGCTTCCCAAAGGGTAATAAAGAGAAGGAATGGGGTTCGAAAGGTCTCACACCATACTTAGGAATGGTTCGGTCGTCATCGGTGTGGGGTGAATGAAAAGAGATGGTGTCGCCAGCCTATTTTGAACAAAACAGGCAAAAGACCATGTCGCCATCTCGAGAGAGCGGCTTCCAAGATAAACTGATGCATACGAAACCAATAGTTCGAGGGGTTCAGGGGCTAAGTTACGGAATGGGAAGGTGTTAAGCACCCATTCTTCCCTTTCGATCTCTCATGGTCTTGTGTTATTATTTTCCTTTATTTATCCGTGAAGTGTGTGTGTGTGTATATATAATGAAGATCGAAATCACCCAACTCATACCATGGACGAGATAGAGTGAGGTCATCCATTGGTGTGTTCCCTAGATAATATATAGAAAATATGATTTATGCGTTTATCGTGATATTGATCGTTATGATGAAACGATAATATGTGTTGGATGAAACGCTAATAATAATTGTAAACATAATATGTATAATAATGTAGGAATATGACAAATATGAAAATGGGGAATTTGGTAAATTGGAAAATTGAAAAAAAGGAAAAATTAGAAAATTGGACTCGAGTCATGGGTTTTAATCCAAAATGCCTACAAAGCCTATAAAGGCATAGATCGAATGCGACATGAGGGTGGGGTTTATCCCATATATTCGAACGGGATTTTATTATAGGTGTGTGTGTATAAAATGGGTTTTAGTTTTAAAAAAGTGTGATGGATAATCCCGTTCGAAATTTACGGGTGAAGCCCACTTTTTGTTTGTTTTGGATTTTTTATAGAAAATAATGTATGTGCAATATACTAATAAAAAAGTAAGATGTTAGTGATTATGAACTAAAGTAAGAACAAAATTATGAATCTAATTTAATTTATACAAAAATAAGGAATTTAAAGAAAGAGGGAAGGATTTGGACCTTCTTTGAAGCTTGAGATTTTATCTTGGATGAACTCCCTTGAATGTGAGATGAAGATTGGATAAGAGATAATGTGATTTTGCCAAATTGGGTATGAAAAGGATGGGAATGTAAGCTTGAATGGAAATTCACATGGAGGAACTTCGATGATTTCGAGAGAATGTTGTTGCGATCAATGATGCTGATGGGTCTGAGGTCTCTCTTGAGGGTGAGGTCATGACCTCTATTTATAGGGCGAGGGGTAGTGCTGATCGACATTGACCTAGTCCTTATTATCTGCAGGTGACCCTAGGCACACTGTTGATAGGCAGGGAACTTGACCTTCCAATCGACACTCTCGTGCAGATTTTTCTAGAAAACTGGTCGTAGAAAGTAATTCGTTGATCATAATCGCTTACGGGCATACTATTAAAAATATAATTTAGAGACCTTAAAGAGTCATTTGTACCTCTCTCGGGTCCGGGAGTTGACTTTGGGTCATATGTGGCTCGAAAATGCACATCGGTCTTTTGGATGGAAGATCGCCAAATGGAAAAAAATTGTTCGTCTGAATGGTAAGTCAGAATCATGCACGGGAAAGACCGTTAGAAAGGTTAGGAGATATTTTTAGAGATTCCAAAGAGTTTTGCTCGGTTCGAAAATTTGACCTTGGTCAACTGGGGCCCGAAAGCGTCCGGAGATCTCTCAAAGTAAAATGGATCATTCGTTCATACCGTAAGTCAGAATCGTGCATGGGGTGCACTGTTGGAAATGGTATTCAATGCCCTTTAGAGATTCATTCAGTCTCATTCAAGATGAAGAGTTGACCTAGTTCAAACGGTGCCCGAGAGTGCCCAGTGGCTTCCGGATTGATTTTCGAGGGAAAATGGATCGTTCGTATGAACAGTTTTGTCATTTTGCGCAAGTGGGGAACTGTTGGATTTGTATACCATCACAAAAGGTATATATATCACACTATTTACATACTTTTATTACGCTCTTAGGCGTGAATGAAATAATATCATTTATTAGTATATTTTACTCTCGATATTCTATTCGTTAACAGCTCACATAAGTTCCCCAGTTTGTATACACTATACGATTTCTCACTAGAACTTTACACCTCAATTATATTTGTATGAAACATCTCTCAATTCAATTTATGTTGAGGATATTTTCTATATCCGTATGCGCATCGATCAACATTTATCATTCATCAAATATTAACCTCTACACTTAGAGGATTTTTCACCAAATTAATACAATCAATTAAATTCTCACTCTTTCGAAATCAATCACTAAAACCCCCAACATTTTCATTCAATCCTTTATTAATTTTTCTCTCATTTCCTTAATGAGAGAGAAATATCCCACCATCAATTTCATTTATTAATTAGCCCTAAATATCATCTCACACTTCTAAGGTCAATTGTCCCCTTATAATCACTTAATCCTCTTTTATACAATAATTCGGGAGGTCCATAAATATAAACCCAAAGGAAAGGGGATGAACTTAAAGACTCACACTTCAACCCAAAACAGAGGACCGGTCGACCGGTGCCCCAACCACGGTCGACCGTGATTTGTAATTATTCCTATAAACGAAGACAGTGTGCTCTTCCCCTAAGGGGCGGTCGACTGTGACACCCCGCCTAATTAAATACCGGGCGATCACTCCTTTATTAAATTAAATCAAGGTAAACAGTTGGTTCATTCTTAGCATCACTGTCGATAGAAAAACATTTTTTCCAATTTAACACCCTAAATAATTAAGCTAAGTGTCAAAACCATTTTCATACATGCTTTCCAAATTTTAATTTAAGAAAAAGATTTATTTACTTAAAAAAAACAACATTTCTACAACTTTGAATCACATCACAATAAACCAAATAATATAATACATTCGTCAATCGAATGTCAACATAAGAAAACTAAAGTCCCCAATACAAACTGAATAAAACCCATAGTAACAATACTGAAAACAACTGATATACAAATGTCCCAATAACAACGGGATAATGGAGAGAGCTACACATGCTCAACTGATGAAAGTACTAAGAGTAGATCCGAATGAGTGAAGTCGTCTAATCCAGAGACCTGGAACTCCCACCTAAGCTGCAGCGCGTTCCTTCCAAGAGATCCTAATCAAGACGCCCCTGTGGCTGGGCGCCTGTAATACATACATATATATACAAGAGAGAGAGAGAGAGAGAGAGAGAGAGAGAGAGAGAGAGGAAACGGGTCAGAGCCCGAAAGTGTGTTTGATTATAAAATATGTTTAGCAAGTATTTAAATTGATACAGGCCAATGCAACAACATATTAGTGCGTCACTCTCTTGAGAAATACTCACCTCTCTTCTAATGTGCACACCTATCGCACTAACCTTCCCAACGGTTTATCTTAGCATTATTATACTAACCTTCCCAATAATTTAGCGTATCTACTTACTCGTAAGATTTCAAAACCAAACTATATTTTTGTTTACAAAGAATACTTCCAATTAGAAGCGCAACTCTCGTTTTAGCTTTTTATTAATATATAAAGTTCCTCGGTGACATATTGTTTCTCACAAACAAGTATTTACTATAAGAGTCATCAACCATGTCCTACTTATCAAATCACAGTAGGCAGTTTCAAATTTCAAAATCTCATATATATATTAACTACTCGTATAATATATATAAATTAACAGCACCCCTCATAAAACTATGGTGCGTGCATACTCTACTATCCAGAACCCCATATCACTCATATTAAGGGGAATACAATCGGAATCACTCTCGAATTGTATTAACATGAATACACAAACAATATTGAGGCGAAGCATAGATTCCAAGTCTCTAAGACGATGGCACATACCTGCGTCTCTTAGGACCGTCTGAACTATCACATCGATAGCCTGTACCAAGGATATCTATCTCCTAGGGTACAAGTCAATATCCCCCATAAAGGTCCCATCGAGATAAGACTTGCCCCAGCGCGGTAACCTCAGGGATAGCAAGTAGCGTGGGCATGAATTTTCACAAGTATATAATATATGTACACACAATCATATAAATATACCACTTTATCATATTAATATAGGTTCTTCTCGTCACCCATTATTATACTATTTATCCTTAATTTCACATTTATAGAATTACGTATAAGGTTTCATTCCTAACCTTAACTCGAAGGGTTTTCTCACTTATTCCCTAACACTCGTGGGCTATATCCTCACAAATCTGAATTTCAGTAAGTGTCTTTATTAGGTTCCAACGTAACTCTCTTACGCACCTCACCCTTTAAATTCATAAATCTACCAACTTAAAGTAATTATCCCATAAATACCATTCTCGTTGAAGATTAAAGGTTCCAACATTTATTCATATACCCTACTGGTCCTCAATGTCTCCTAAATCAAT
This sequence comes from Sambucus nigra, assembly GCA_949130495.1. Taxonomy (NCBI): domain Eukaryota; kingdom Viridiplantae; phylum Streptophyta; class Magnoliopsida; order Dipsacales; family Adoxaceae; genus Sambucus; species Sambucus nigra. Next base: position 443,166,389 of record OX422222.1, on the reverse strand, counting down.
TTATCAAGAATGCCCAAGAATTATAACACAACAATTAGAATTTAACGCATTTAAAGAGGGAATTAGGAGTTTGCCAGGAGGGGTCGATCGATCGAAGCTTGGGGCTCGATCGATCGAACCTTCGATCGATCGAAGCTCTAGGCTCGATCGATCGATCAAGCAGGTCTGGGCAAAATTCAGCAGAATGCAGTTACGGGTTTCATCACCAAAATTTCACCAAATCGATATTTCCAAGTTCCAATCGTCCCAGAATTCTACTACTAACATCATAACAATATACTAGATGATTCTAACGTAAGGCATGTTCATATACATCATTTAAACATGGATTTTTCCACCTAAAATTGTCTACAATTATCAAGAACCCTAGAATTTTCTTAAACAGTTTTCTAATCAATCTTTCTCCAGAATTTCTTTCTTATGATCATCAAAATTTCGTGATTTAATTTCCTCTACATGGCAAGGGTTTCAGAATTTCATATAAATCATTTCTACATGCATTTACCTAACACAAATTGGGTGTTCTTCCATATTTATCATCTCTAATCAATCCTAAACTAATATGAAGATTGCATTAACGAAAATACGCAAGTTAAACACTTGCCTGGGATTTTTTGTATTCTGATTCACGGCTGATTTTGTTATGGCTGCGTTCCTCGTCTCGCGATCTACGCGGTGGTGGTGGCGGTGGTGCAAACCGGTGGCTTCTTGGCCTTAAATTGCCTTGGAGCTCTCTCCTCTCTTCTCCAATGGCCGTCACTTGATTTCTGGATATTCTAACCCTAAAAGCTAACCTAAATGGCTGATATAGGTTGCTGAATTTCGTGGGTTTAATTACCCAATTATGTAAAATTACTAAAATGCCCTCCTGGGGTACTAATTAAGCCTAAAATTGCCCCGAGACCCAAACTACACCCCCGGGTACACTTTTCTGACTATCTCGACCCTACCGGACGCGTTGGCGCACTCAAAACGACCATACGGACAACTTATAAAATATTCACTTTTTATTTAACCAAATTAGTCCCGACGTGACACGAGCACGTTCCGACTTAAATTTCCAAAATCGTCATGTAATTCACTCATGACAACATTATAAAAATAAATATCATATATTACTATACTCATCCAGTAATATGCAACAAATAATAAATTTCCAATAATTACTAACTTTCGTCACGCTAGTAAATATTCAAAGCAACATTTCGGATTAAAATTAAATTAATTTATCTCAATTAAATTTAATAAATCCTATAATTTAAAAGTTATAAAAATACGGGGTATTACATACTTCCCCCCTAATAACTAAATTTCGTCCCAAAATTCGAAAAATAAGGTTTATCCGATAACACAATTCTGGATATCCTTTTTCCCGTACACAAACTAACTACTCATTACGGCGCTCAATTTCTATAGCCCTTTCTACACAGCAACATTGTTTTACATTTCCATTAGAGATACTTCACCTTGTGGTCCCAACCGACAACATTCGCATAAGTCACGCTTATACGTTATACATTTCATTATCTCACTAACATTAAGAGGTCGCACCCTACTATAGACAAATACTCGGATCATTCATATACAAAACTCCCATTCTGTGAAAATATTACGAACATTTGATCACTCTAGCTCACCTAATACAGTCGTGGAATTCTACCACATTTATCGGAAGTTCTCTTGACCGATCCAAAAATTCTGATTATCTACTCTCCTCTAAACATACAGAAGGAGGATAGTCGAGGTTCTTCCATAACAAAACCTTAATAAGTACCTTGTACACGACAAACAGGTACGAGTGCTTCTACAGAGCATTCTTGAAATCATCGTATCAAGATTCCAAAATCTCCTTCACGTGGCTCCACAAATCTTTAATCACCGTGCGCCTATTCCCTGGCTACGGGTGGTACATCCTACTCAAAACGAAACCTTATCTCCGCTGGTTCCTGAAATCCCATATCAAAGGTGGGATTTAACAATCTCATCCTGATTCAGGAATTTATACTGCGTCGGACTATGCACTGGCGCGATCCTTCCTTTCAAAGGAAGTCTGGGGCATACTAGTTAATATAATAAACGATCCCAAAGGAATATCAATCACTTCCTTCTCATCGGCTTAATTCACATGTTCGGGATGAACCCTTAATCTTGTTTTGACGATGGCAACCCATCCAAGAACTGTACCAACTTTACCGACCTCTTCCAATTTCAGAAATTGTCGATAAACACAAAATTCTTTAGTTGATTCTCCTCTTTCAACCAAACCTTACTTACGGGCGGTGCATGTAGAGACTACTCACTATGTATCGCTAAACATTGATTCTTCCCTTGAAGTGTCTCACATTAAGTGACACGTAATACTCCCCTTCCACCATGGAGTAGGCCGAAAGTTCCGACCCGTGCTCTTCTCTCCACGAAGCGCACTTCAGGATCTCTTATACCATACTAACATCCTTACTCTTTGTATGCGCAAGTCGCTCTCACACTTGACTAATAACAACTCAGCTCCGGGTGTTCTTCATAATCATTAAATTCTACTCTATTCAAGGAATACCAATTCTTGAACGGCTTCCACAGCCTTCCAATCAAGTTAGGGCGTGATATTCAATTGCACACTTATGTATGGATTATCGCCCCTCATGTGACGTTTAATCCACTCTATCACTTCCACTTCGTCATACTATTCCCACCAATATATATTTCACACGTCTATTTCCACTTCCTCTGATTCGGACCATTTTAACTGTAGTTAACCAAGATGCCCACATTTTTGCAACACTTCAACCGCCCTGGGAGAGCGAACGGCGTGCTACTCATCTGTAGAACTAACTAAATTCAACGGAATAGAAGAAATAGGGCATCCAAATTCCATGACGATAAAAGAGGAATAATTATCTCCACCTTCCTCAGATAAGTACAACAATTTTCCCAAATTGGTACAACAACCAAAATAAATCACTAACGCTCTATTCATCAGAATAATTACAGGTCATCTCTTTTGTATGGTATAAAGTTCTTTCCAGGTAATCCATGCTAAAAATCATTCCAACTCTTTATTCACCTTGTGTTCTGTACGCGGTTATGATATTCGGGTACTTCAATCACCCTAGAATTCAGAATTCTTAAATTCTCCTTATCATAGTTCCACCCCTCAACCTGTGGGGATAACTTTCAATGTTTTCCTACCACAAGATCCGGCTCCAAAAACCTTAAAACAAAATTCAACTTCCAACTTACATACATAATTACTTGATCCCATTTCGACCAGGGTACCAAACTCGTGGAATAGTGACCAAACGTCTCCCTATTTCCAACCTTACGCTAAGTTTCATGCGTGGGATATCTCGCAAAGAGAAATCCAAACAAGGAGCCCCCCCAATACACTACTACCTAGCTTTGTCGGTCATCGAAATCCGTTAGGTCCTCCGTCCGTGGTATGTACCCCTTTATTCCGTCTCTTGACAGAAAAGTTACAATTCTCCCGTAATTATGCTTAATAAAGAACGTTTCACAAATTTCACTACCGTATTGGTTGATGGTAATAGCATTCCATAAGCCTCGAATACATACAATCGGAATTCTCGAAATTTCTTTCCCTAATAATAGGGGTATAAAGATTAACTCCCACATCTCTAAAGGTTAAATATAACAATGCACTCTTCCTATCACTAAGCCCGGAGTGCTAAACATAATACTGAGTCAAATCTTTTCGCTCAACGGTAAATCCCGATACATACGGAATTATACTAACAAAGTCTATACATACATTGGCATCGAATATCTCGAGCCCAATATCTCCTCCGAAGTCTCTAGGATAGATAATATAAGTGCGAGTCCAACTTCCTTACAGGTAAGCCTCGCCAAAGCAAACATGAAACATGTTGCACCAATGCAACTACTCCAATAGCCTCGCAATAAATGCCCACTATCATACTACCCATTTCTATAACGTTTTAACAAGGATAATATCATACTCGTGTATCGTATCACTACAACGAGTAACCTCAATAAAGTTTAAAACACTGTAATATGCTCATTCATTCCCCGCGGAAAGCACCAAAGAAAAATCCCGTTATACTAAGAGAAATATTCACATAGTGGTAACATTTATAATAATATGCATTAAACTCATCTCACATGCCAATCTAGCAATAAACAAAATATGGTGACTCGCTCATGTCACATAAACACGCCGTATCCTAAGGGTACAACTTATACTTCCATCCTGGCAATCGTTTTGACTGCACAAATGATTTTCGGACGTAACACGTCTGCCCAAACCAAAACAAAATTACTTTACACGTTGACTTTTTACTAGGCACCGTATTCTTGCCCTTATACTTACTTCGGAACATATTATCGTGAGCGATCTCACTCCGCACAAAATACCTCAACACATAATTCACCTATCACCTGTCCTACTAACCCGGTTAGGATTGTCCTTTCCTCGGACATTAGTAGACTCGATTTCTGTTAACATCCCGGTTGTTCCATATCCTTCTTAGGCCATAAAGATCATGCTATTATCTATATTAGTACTTACTGAATTTACCATCGATTGGTAAGAATTTAACTGCCTGAAGCATTTTAATGGTTTTCCTGATGTGTATCCACATCCTTCTGTGGTGCTATACCACCACCGTTGCATTCGGTCTCATTCTCGACTAAATTCTTCGATTCTTTTAACTTCCTCCACAAAGAGGCGTTATCATTTATTCTAACACAATATAACAATGTCAACCTCTGGATCGTTCGTCCACCAGAATTTCCTCCTCGAGTTTTATCAACTATTTTTACGAGTTGGTCTTCAACTTGGAGTCGTTTCCCCCACTTGTACCTACATCTTCCGATACAAAATTGGCTAACGGTTAAGATTCAAATTCACGAATGGACCCCTGATATGCCCTCCCTCGAAGAGTTCAGGACCACATTTGCTTCTCATCCTGAACGGTTAAGGAAGGAACATACGGTCAACACTGTACCTCAGGTCCTCCTATAGGCATAGCATTCCACTTCTAAAATTGGTAGTTGTATCCAACCATTATAATTTCGTCCCGAAAGCCAAGAAAATTTTTCTCTAAATTTTCACTTTCGGTTTGCCACACTCCGTTCTACATTTAAGCCTTTGGATACTTTACCACCTTTGGTAAAGACACATGTAATTTCTGTGTTTCTAAAACTTCCCGTTGATAGTCTCTACACGTTTTTTTGTAAAACGTTGGGTAAGTTTACCCCCACACCTCATTTGACTATAACAGCATTTGAAAATTATTGTTGCATCTTAGTTTCCTTTCAAGTCTTGGCTTCTCGTGCCATAATGGAGGTGACCTCGACTACGGTCGTCATCCTCGAATATATTTCCTAATCTCAACTGAGCCCTGCCTCCTGATGTACGCTTAACGGTCTTCTTCTGACATCCATCATCGTTCGGCACACGCACACATCCGAACGAAATTAGAATTCACTAATGCATACACATTATAGAAGGAGAACGAAATCTCGCCAATGGAATCGACAATCCTAAACATAGGGCTCTATAACAAACAAAGCAACGCTGAAAGCATAATAAGCCGTACAGATCCTAAGGACACTAGAACCTGATGCTCTGATACCACCTGTGACACCCCGCCTAATTAAACACCGGGCGATCACTCCTTTATTAAATTAAATTAAGGTAAACAGTTGGTTCATTCTTAGCATCACTGTCGATAGAAAAACATTTTTTCCAATTTAACACCCTAAATAATTAAGCTAAGTGTCAAAACCATTTTCATACATGCTTTCCAAATTTTAATTTAAGAAAAAGATTTATTTACTTAAAAAAAACAACATTTCTACAACTTTGAATCACATCACAATAAACCAAATAATATAATACATTCGTCAATCGAATGTCAACATAAGAAAACTAAAGTCACCAATACAAACTGAATAAAACCCATAGTAACACTACTGAAAACAACTGATATACAAATGTCCCAATAACAACGGGATAATGGAGAGAGCTACACATGCTCAACTGATGAAAGTACTAAAAGTAGATCCGAATGAGTGAAGTCGTCTAATCCAGAGACCTGCAACTCCCACCTAAGCTGCAGCGCGTTCCTTCCAAGAGATCCTAATCAAGACGCCCCTGTGGCTGGGCACCTGTAATACATACATATATATCCAAGAGAGAGAGAGAGAGAGAGAGGAAACGGGTCAGAGCCCGAAAGTGTGTTTGATTATAAAATACGTTTAGCAAGTATTTAAATTGATACAGGCCAATGCAACAACATATTAGTGCGTCACTCTCTTGAGAAATACTCACCTCTCTTCTAATGTGCACACCTATCGCACTAACCTTCCCAACGGTTTATCTTAGCATTATTATACTAACCTTCCCAATAATTTAGCGTATCTACTTACTCGTAAGATTTCAAAACCAAACTATATTTTTGTTTACAAAGAATACTTCCAATTAGAAGCACAACTCTCGTTTTAGCTTTTTATTAATATATAAAGTTCCTCGGTGACATATTTTTTTCACAAACAAGTATTTACTATAAGAGTCATCAACCATGTCCTACTTATCAAATCACAGTAGGCAGTTTCAAATTTCAAAATCTCATATATATATTAACTACTCGTATAATATATATAAATTAACAGCACCCCTCATAAAACTATGGTGCGTGCATACTCTACTATCCAGAACCCCAAATCACTCATATTAAGGGGAATACAATCGGAATCACTCTCGAATTGTATTAACATGAATACACAAACAATATTGAGGCGAAGCATAGATTCCAAGTCTCTAAGAGGATGGCACATACCTGCGTCTCTTAGGACCGTCTGAACTATCACATCGATAGCCTGTACCAAGGATATCTATCTCCTAGGGTACAAGTCAATATCCCCCATAAAGGTCCCATCGAGATAAGACTTGCCCCATCGCGGTAACCTCAGGGATAGCAAGTAGCATGGGCATGAATTTTCACAAGTATATAATATATGTACACACAATCATATAAATATACCACTTTATCATATTAATATAGGTTCTTCTCGTCACCCATTATTATACTATTTATCCTTAATTTCACATTTATAGAATTACGTATAAGGTTTCATTCCTAACCTTAATTCGAAGGGTTTTCTCACTTATTCCCTAACACTCGTGGGCTATATCCTCACAAATCTGAATTTCAGTAAGTGTCTTTATTAGGTTCCAACGTAACTCTCTTACGCACCTCACCCTTTAAATTCATAAATCTACCAACCTAAAGTAATTATCCCATAAATACCATTCTCGTTGAAGATTAAAGTTTCCAACATTTATTCATATACCCCACTGGTCCTCAATGTCTCCCAAATCAATTTATCAAGAATGCCCAAGAATTATAACACAACAATTAAAATTTAACGCATTTAAAGAGGGAATTAGGAGTCTGCCAGGAGGGGTCGATCGATCGAAGCTTGGGGCTCGATCGATCGAACCTTCGATCGATCGAAACTCTAGGCTCGATCGATCGATCAAGCAGGTCTGGGCAAAATTTTGCAGAATGCAGTTACGGGTTTCATCACCAAAATTTCACCAAATCGATATTTCCAAGTTCCAATCATCCCAGAATTCTACTACTAACATCATAACAATATACTAGATGATTCTAACGTAAGGCATGTTCATATACATCATTTAAACATGGATTTTTCCACCTAAAATTGTCTCCAATTATCAAGAACCCTAGAATTTTCTTAAACAGTTTTCTAATCAATCTTTCTCCAGAATTTCTTTCTTATGATCATCAAAATTTCGTGATTTAATTTCCTCTACATGGCAAGGGTTTCAGAATTTCATATAAATCATTTCTACATGCATTTACCTAACACAAATTGGGTGTTCTTCCATATTTATCATCTCTAATCAATCCTAAACCAATATGAAGATTGCATTAACAAAAATACGCAAGTTAAACACTTGCCTGGGATTTTTTGTATTCTTATTCACGACTGATTTTGTTATGGCTGCGTTCCTCGTCTCGTAATCTACGGGGTGGTGGTGGCGGTGGTGAAAACCGGTGGTTTCTTGGCCTTGAATTGCCTTGGAGCTCTCTCCTCTCTTCTCCATTGGCCGTCACTTGATTTCTGGATATTCTAACCCTAAAAGCTAACCTAAATGGCTGATATAGGTTGCTGAATTTCGTGGGTTTAATTACCCAATTATGTAAAATGACTAAAATGCCCTCCTGGGGTACTAATTAAGCCTAAAATTGCCCCGAGACCCAAACTACACCCCCGGGTACACTTTTCTGACTATCTCGACCCTACCGGACGCGTTGGCGCACTCAAAACGACCATACGGATAACTTATAAAATATTCAGTTTTTATTTAACCAAATTAGTCCCGACGTGACACGAGCACGTTCCGACTTAAATTTCCGAAATCGTCATTTAATTCACTCATGACAACATTATAAAAATAAATCTCATATATTACTATACTCATCCAGTAATATGCAACAAATAACAAATTTCCAATAATTACTAACTTTCGTCACGCTAGTAAATATTCAAAGCAACATTCCGGATTAAAATTAAATTAATTTATCTCAATTAAATTTAATAAATCCCATAATTTAAAAGTTATAAAAATACGGGGTATTACAGACCGGCCCCTAGTTCGCATTCGATCGACCTTACTAGTAACTTCGGCCAACTCTATTTTTAAGGAACTTTAACTTCCCAAAAACTCCAAAATAATTACATCCAACCACCAATCTTCAACCCAACTATATTCAAAACATTAATACACATCAAATAACTCAACCCAACTAATTTTATACTCTCAAACCAATATGTACACCTCAAATGCAAGATTTACCCAAAAATCTAGGTTTTGACCTGTTATCCCAAAATTCACAATTTTATTCACAAATCATGAAATAAATGATACAAAACAATTATTTAGCAAGTTTAATCACTTGCCTTAAATTTTTAGAGTCTGAATCTTCCTTGAGATCGCATAATGGCCGAAAATCCCAAGTTTTTCCCTCTTTCTCTTCTTCTTCCTTTCTTCTTCTCTCTTTCTCTCTTTCTTTCTAGGGCTTTCTCTTTCTCTTAAGTGAGAATGACTTCTCACGTAGGCTTTTAAGCCTTAAATTCAAGATACCCAACTTTAAATGATAATACACACTTTAAATGATTCGGTTACTTTAATTCGAGCCAAACGAACATAAAATATTTCGGAACCCAAATAAGCCCCAAGTACAGTCATTTCGACTATCTCGACCCTTCCGAAAACAACCACACCCTTAGAATTATCATCCGAATCACTTTCTAACATCTTCAAATTTTGACCTCAAATGCCAATTTAATTAATCTTCAATTAAAATAATATTTATTTCTCCCAAAATAAACAAATTATTGTCCCAAAAATCTCGAGGTATTACAGACTTCCCCACTTACGCTAAGCCTAATACTCCAAAGCTCAACTAGTTTCTACTACATTTAACCTTGCTAACACTATACCCAAACCTCCCATTTCCCACGACGAATTATTTTAATTTTATAGGACCAATTATAACAACTTGGGCGCCCATACACCCTTAATTCGAGCTCTACTCGTAGAAACATAACTAGGCCTCACTTGCCTCAAAAGTACCATAACTCGAAATATATTAAATTATACTAACATATTAATAATATAACAATTTTAAAATGTTAGGGCTATAAATGGATATTTGAAAATCCGCATTCGTACGATATCTGAATCCGAATTTGCGAATATTTATTCGAAAAAACGGAAACAGATGCGAATATGGATACTCTATAAAAATATCCGAGAAAACGGATACGGATACGGATAGTAGTAGTATCCGACACGGATAATCCGTATCCGTCACGGATAATCCGTATCCGACATGGAGTATCCATTTTATCGGATATCCATATCCGTCTAACATACATGTAAAATATTAGTCATATAATATTTTAGATATAAACTAAAACTTAAAATAAAAATTGAACAAAAATGTAATTATGAAAACTTTAAAAATTTAGCCTATCCTAACCTAATAAGCAAAACAAAACACGGGACTCCTAAAAATCTAACCTATCCTTCCCCTTAGGCTCTGCACCACTGCCTTCCCCTTAGGCTCCGCTGCTGTCATCGTCGGTTGTTGTCATCGTCCGTTGTCATCGTCGGTGTCCCAATCAGTTGGTCCGATGTCCGGTCACTCCCCCCCTGCCTGACGCATCTTCGAGCTCACTTGGTTTGGTCCAATAATAGGTGTGTAAACAATTTCATACACGATTTTTTGAGGGATATCTTATGTTGTTCCATTCGTCTTGTTATCACTTTATAATCCATTTATTTACGCTGATATTCCAACCACTAAAATTTTCACTTCCTGGCCTTTAACCCCCCAAAATGGTCTTTTGGAATACTTGATCAATCTTTTATTTTTTATTTTTTTGGGTCCCAAAAAGCCATTCCAAGGTCAAAGCCTAAGTTAGTAGAAATGAATGGCGGCCGACGTTAAGATAACCCTAAATATCTGAGCAGTTGCAAAGAAAATATAAGCAGAGCAATTCATATTGGTACAAACAATAACTAAAGTGAAAAAAAATGAACAAAATAATCTTTGTAAGAAACTCCCCTAAACTATTTTTAATGCAAAATACCCCATGAACTAGGCATTCTATTGTGTAGAGAAAATTCCACCAGATGATGTAGCTAATGTTGTCAACATCACAAGTAGGAAGTAATAAAATTTGGTGGGGGAAAAAATCCCTTTTGGGCCTTAGCAATTTCGCCTTGAAACATTAGTAATATTTCTCCTTATCTCCTTTCTCCTAACAATATTTAGGGTCATATTTAAAACCCTTTTATTGTCTCATCATGGAAAAATTTAAAACCGTTTTATATCTCAGTATAATTTTATATTATTCAGTGTTTTTTTACTAATTACTTTTTTTAATCAACATGATGCAGTTTAATATGTCTACATAAGATAATCAAATCAATCCTACCACGCATGAATCTTCCCCTGTTCCAGTGGAGAGTATTTCGTCAGATCGCGCAAGTGTTAAAATCGGATCGTGCAAATCAATCCTTCGACAAGGATACAAAGGAAAGTAGATGAGAATGACACACTTCAGGACATTAAGGGGTAAAAAATAACATCCCTTCTTTATTGTAATATATTCTATGTTTTCTCCTTTAATATTTTAATTGAGTTATACTTTTTAGGTAAGATGACGCTTCACTTCAGTTTTGTTCAAACATTAGAGAAAGTGAAGAGGATACAAATTTCAATGGCTCACAATTGAATAAGAAAATGCACATTAAAGGTTAGTACTTTTGCTCGAACCTTCTTATATACTTTAATTTTATGCTTTATACATTCTCTATATCTTACATGGAATGAAAAATTATATATTTAATTGATTGATTAAATTAGTGTTTAATATGTTACGTGTATCTTAATGTATCTTAAACAATAAAAATGGATAAGGATATTATCCGAATTCGGGAAATCCGAGAGGATACGGATATGGATAGCTGAAATTATTATCCGGGCGAATATGGATATGGATACGGATAGTGTGGATACTTAGCGAATACGGATGTGGATATTACGGTATCCGTTTTGTATCCGTCCGTTTTACACCCCTATAAAATGTCCACAGATTTAACTCCTCTCAATTCCTGACATTCGATACTTACATGCGGGGGAGGTCTCGCAAGCGAAATCCAATCAAGGAACCCTACCAATACACTAGTATGTAGCGACGTCGGGGATTGGGAGTTTTTTAGATCGGGACTAAAGTTAAAAAAAATATTTTTGTGTAAATCATTTCTAATATTGCCCAAAGGTCTATGAAAAGTTTTATTTTGAAAATAGTTTATTATAAAACAGTTTATGTCTTTCGACATTTAAATAAAATACCTTATGCCCAAGACACAAGGTTTTAATATTTATCATACTCATAATAATATATAGTTCTCACAGTTAACATAATTATGAGCTAAAATCTCTTGCTCCACAAAAATCCACTAAATTCTGAATTCTTTTCAGTAATAATATCTCACATCATATTAATATATTTCCATACACTAGGCTCTTCCATATCTGGAAAATAACAATTATATAAGTCTAGCAAGACTATATAGCAAATAACTTTACCATTACTACTTAACACATTACAATAATTCTTACACTCACAACAAATTTATAGCTCTCTATGAGCACATTACAAAATAATCTATTTTCTCAAAAGATAATAATATAAGAGCCTCACTTGCTCAACATTCCCTTTTTGGTTCATATTATACATAATAGGGTTATAGCACTAACCACTCTTTTCAATCTTACACACAATACTTCCAAGACTTCATATAGCATAATCCTATTCACAAAGGAAAATAACTTACATCATATATCTCTAGTCCGATTTCATCTCCTCATCATTGAGTTCCCACACAAAGTCCCCTAGCCTAAAATGACCTCGAATCTGCTGTAAGGGTTGCACCTCCAAAACTTCCTCAAAACGTGGCCCTTTACCTCTTTTAGGACAATCCTTCTTTCTATGACCAAATTCTTTACAAAAGAAACATCTACCCATAAATCCTCTAAAGTTTCACTTATACTCCATGGCATTACTAGCATTCTCACTACCAAACCTACTTGATGAACCCAAATCTCTAAAGTTCTAACCTTCTTGCGAACGAAGACGATATTCATGACACTGTAACAGTGTCGCATTCACTACCTCAGTGAAAGTCACTAACGTAGGGTTCCCTAACAAATGCTACCGAATTTTCCAATCTAAACCTCGTGTAAACTTAGATATACTCTTTTCCATGGTATTTACCTCACCGGGCACTAAATTTCCAATTGAGTAAATTCTTCTTCATACTCGTCCATCGTTATATTTCCTTGAAACACATCCATCAGTTTCCTTCTCACTTCCATCTGAATCGCGGAAGGAAAATACCTTCGGTTAAAGAGTTCCCAAAAATCTGTTATGGGCAATGTATCTCTCTATTCTAATGTGGTGAAAGACTCCCACCAATGGAGAGCTGCACCCTTCAACTTAAAGGTTGCTAGAAATTGCTTCTGCACATCACTACACTCAACCATACAAAGGTGCCTTTGCATACTACTCTTCCATTGACTTACAGCCATCGCATCAACTCCCCCTAAAAAATCTGGAGGGTGCCCCTTCCTAAAATCTTCCCGAACTCTTTCCCACAAAGACGTTCCTGGATGGGTTTGGGCTGCTTGAATTGCAGGTTATACGCCATCGCAGAAATAGCAGCATTTACTGCTTGTGCCACAATATTGACAACTTAATCTGTAGTCATAGTCCTTTGAGGCATTTGGGGTTCCACACTCTCAGCCCCTTTATTCGCACTTCTTGGACGACCTCTCTTCGGTGGAATCTGAAATAAGAACAAGTATATCAAAATTCCTTTCAATGGTTTTCTTATCACAGAAGAAAATATGGACGTATGAACACAACAGTCCTAATAATAGGGCTCTACACCAAGAATGCTTACAGAAGATCGCAATAAACCCACACAGATCCTAAAGACACTAGAACTTGATGCTCTGATACCACCTGTGACACCCCTCTCAGAATAATAACGGATGGCCATCCCTATACTAAAATAATCAGGAATCTCAAGTGGATCATTCTCAGCATCTACTGACGATTCTTAAATAAACACGGCTAACTACCCATTACCACAAAAGAGGATATCAAAAATTTTAAAACATTTATTAAAACAAACTTTGCAACAACTAATCAATAACATAGTATATAAATATGATAAGAGACAAATGCATGCTCGAACAATGTAAAAGAGTACAACACAATGTACAAAATAAAAATACCCGAATAAGCTATTGGGTCACAGACAATACAATAATTCGTAGGAGGGAAAAAAGTGTTACACTACAAAACTTGGGTATAAACTTGATACACAACTGAATCCCAATCTAGATACACAGAAGATAGGAAACGGCTATAACAAAATACCGCAACAGTCCGCTACTGTCGCAGCTCCACAAATACGCTGAATGGATAACATCAAGGGCATCCTTGCGAAGGAACACCTAAAATAATACAATATATACAAGGCAAGAGAAAATAGAAACGGGTCAGAGCCCGAGGTGTGAAAAATATTTATAGCAAGTGCATTAAAATGCATAATAATTATAAATGCATTATAACATGATTAACGTGGAGTCACACTCTCCAGAAAATCCAACTCACCTCTCATCTAAAGCGCGCACTAAACGTATGCACATGATCTCCAAATAAGTGCCCCGAATCTATCTAGGCAAAGTAATCTAACTTACACCCAATTTGTACTCATTTAAAATTCATCTAAATTATCTCCTTCAACTTCTAATATTATCGATCTCAATTATTTGTTCTCTTACTTAACATATAAAATCTACATAAACGTTCTCGTGCTAGAATTTTTCATATTCTAGTTATGCCATAAATATATATACATATATTTGAGTTATTAGCATCTAAGTGCTAAGGACTAAACTTATCCCAATTTTCAATATTGCACTGTATTTTGTGTGTGGGACGTCTCGCAAGCGAAATCCAAACAAGGAACCCCCATAATACACTACTCCTTGACAGTATTGATTATCAAGATTCATTATGCCCTCAATGCATGATGCGTATAACCCAAGTTCTTATATAATGTAATTAATTAATTATTCTCAATTCTCAACAGTGGACGACGTTTCGTGCGTGGAACATCTCGCAAGAAAAATCCAAACAAGGAACCTCCCCGATACACTACTCCTTGGCAATGGCGATTGTTGAGCTGTACTAATATATAAATATGACGACTAAGTACTAACTTCTCCTCACTCCCAACATTGCACTGTGTTTCGTGCGTGGGACATCTCGCAAGCAAAATCCAAACAAGGAACCCCCTGATACACTACTCCTAGGCAATGTTGGTCGTTGAGGTCCATTATGCCCTCGATACCCAAAGTACTATATATAAACTCATATAAATATCTAAGCTTCATTTTCACCTTAATATATTCATCACAATTTAAGTCCAGTTAAAATCTCCCGGAAAGGGGATGAGCTTAAAAACTCACACTTCAACCCAAAACAGAGGCCCGATCGACCGGTGCCCCAATCGCGATCGACCTCGGTTTGTAATTATGCCTATAAACGAAGACAATGTGCCCTTCCCCTGAGGCGCGGTCAACCGGCCCTACCAGTAACTTTGGACAACTCTATTTTTAAGGAACTTTAACTTCCCAAAAACTCTAAAATAATTACATCCAACCACCAATCTTCAACCCAACTATATTCATAACATTAATACACATCAAATAACTAAACCCAACTAATTTTATACTCTCAAACCAATATGTACACCTCAAATGCAAGATTTACCCAAAAATCTAGGTTTTGACCTTTTATCCCAAAATTCACAATTTTATCCACAAATCATGAAATAAACGATACACAATAATTATTTAGAAAGTTTAATCACTTGCCTGAAATTTGTAGAGCCTGAATCTTCCTCGAGATCGCGTAATGGCCAGAAATGCCAAGCTTTTCCCTCTTTCTCTTCTTCTTCCTTTCTTCTTTTCTCTTTCTCTCTTTATTTTTTGGGCTTTCTCTTTCTATAAAGTGAGAATGACTTCTCATGCAGGCTTTGAAGCCTTAAATCAAAGATACCCAACTTTAAATGATAATACACACTTTAAATGACTCGGTTACATTAATTCGAGCCAAACGAACTTAAAATATTTCGGAACCCAAATAAGCCTCAAGTATAGTCATTTCGACTATCTCGACCCTTCCAGAAACAACCACACCCTCAGAATTGTCATCCCAATCACTTTCTAACATCTTCAAATTTTGACCTCAAATGCCAATTTAATTAATCTCCAATTAAAGTAATATTTATTTCTCCCAAAATAAAATAAATTATAGTCCCAAAAATCTCGGGGTATTACATACATAAACTCCTAACAAAACTGAAACATGATTGTTGTCTCTCATTTGTATTGGCAAATCTTAGAGCACGAACTAATACAAATGTGACACGGTGAATTTGTGTCATTTTTGTGTTCCATTTTTCGATCGGATAACATTTTTTATGACACTACTCTAGCCTTTGTATCAAATTGAAAATTTGGAATGATATAAAACATTACAATTTATCAAAATTTTAAAAGTAGTATAAAAACAAAGCATGGATATTATAATTTCACTCTTAAACTATGGTGCATGATTTTTGAACTTTACGAATGACTTATTACTAATCGAGTAATTATTATGCGAATATAATGGTATTCATAACGAAGAAAACTTTTACGAATAATTCAAGCTCACCCAAATTTTTCGGTGGTGTAACATCATTGACATTATAATGTGATGTGATTGTATTATATATCTTTACAGATCAATTGGATTGGAGAAAATTTCTCTTAGACGTGTCACGCCTTCTTTTCTAATTATAATATCACTCTAATGTGATAGTTTTTATCATCTTGTGTTGAAAAAAAAATATTCATGTGTTCGAATCGATCTAAAAAAAATTTATTTTATAATCGGACCCATATCCTTTGTCAATCTATCTCTATTCATTTCTAATGTATATATCTCCTTCTCACCTTCCTTGGTACCCAATTTATTATACAAATATCTAGTGCATTTTGCTGCGCATTTCGAACAATATAGTTTGCTTCACTTTTTAATTTCTTATACCTTTCCAAGTCTTCTTAGTATTTACTCTTTTGTTGCTTTTTAAAACTTATTTGTTTCTTTTGTATTACCTGTTGAAACTCCTCGTTCCACCACCAAGTCGCTTTTTCAATGAATCTTTTTCCTTTAATCTCACCTAAAATTTGCTTACCTATTTGCTCAATATCAGTCTTTGTTCTTTATCAAATGTTGTGAACATTATCATCCCATTTCCATTTCATGCTTAACAATAACTTCTGCCTCAATTCTATCTTTTTACATCCTATTAAATCCTTCCATTTTATATTTTTATCACCTATTTTCTCTTTTCGGTACTTAAATCATTTACTGGTCAAATCTATTACTACTAAGTGATGTTAATTTGTTAAGCTTTCATCTAGTATAACCTTACTGTCTTTGCATTTCTACAATTCTCTTCTTCTAAGTAAGCAATAACCTATTTGAGTTTTATTTTCTCCGCTTTTAAATTTTATTAAATGTTCTTCCTTTAAAAAAAAATATGTATTTACTAATACTAGATCGTAGACCTTAACATATTCTAAAATAGTTTCATATCTTACATTTCTCTCACAAAAAACATAACCCCTATGTATCCTTAGAGAATGGTCTCATTATACTCCTACATGTCCATTCAAGTTACCTCCTAAAAATATATTTTCATACGTAGGAATTTATTTTAATATTTCATCTAATAATTCCCAAAATAATTTATTTACATTTCATCTATGGTTCCTTGGTCTGGGTAAGCACTTATAACATTCAATATTATTTTATCTAAGATAATCTTACTATTCGTCAATCAATCTCCCCATCTTTTAACATCCACCATTTTATCTTGTATATAGTGATCAACGATGATACCTACTGATTAGGCATAAATTCTTCACAAATATCCCCTTAATTTCGGTATTTTTATGATCCCGTGTAGTGTAAATATCTTGGATTTGTCTCATATTTATGCTAATAACCCTTTTTGGCAAGTATTTCGTATTTTGTGTATCTCTTAGGTGTTTTACAGGCATTTTCATGCAAGTTAGTGCCAAACAGAACTCAAAATAGTGAAAGAAAACCAAGAAAAGGGGAGTTAAAGGGCTTTTTCGTAATTTTATAGCCTTATTACGGAGTGGGGCCAACTGAAAAGTTGAAGAGATTTCAATTACAAGAACACTGGAAAAAACGACACCTCAATCCGAGCTACGGTGAAGAAGTTATGCCCATTTGAAGTTGAGAAAGAAATCTAAGAAGAAACTGTTAAGGCCGAACCGAACCAAAGCCAAGAAAAAGAACCAATTCGCCCATTTGTCACGCACCATATCCGTTACAAAATTAGTCACGCTTTCTAAGTGTGACAAATTGCCAGATACGGGATTTTATTTTGTCCGTATCTTTTAGCCAAAAGAGTTTTGTGTTTTGGGGACTCTTCTAAATGAACTCTAGCTTATATATTTAGTCATTAGGAGTCTTTTTATTAAGATTTCATTGATGTAAAAACTCCATAACAAGTGGAAACATCTAGGAGAAGAATTTACATACTTTGCACCATTAATTCAAGAGCTTTTCCGGTTTTTCTTCAATCTTTGATTTCTTCTTGCATGTTCTTGTTCTTCAATCTTGGTAACTTTTATTTCCAGCACTTTTATTATTATTTCTCATGTTAGGCTAGATTTTTAAAGGTTTGGATGCATGAACCCAACCCGATGTGGTAGTTGCATGTGTATAAAATTAGTCCTCTAAATTTAATGATTTATTATGACCGTATTGCATAGAAACGCGATTTTTGTAGATCTTTGGATCTCGTTTGCTTCAGGGTAACCGGGATGCTTCTGAATGCAATTGGAGTGTCACTATCGCAATACCGATTTACTCGTCCTCTGATTAAGTATGGTGCGGGCTTGAACCTCATATACGTAATGCTTGGGAGTACTAAATTTTGGGTCTAATTAATCACTTAAATTTACGATTAGTTTTATACCATCAATACTCTAGGGTTGGGGGATTGTGTCCCTACCTTAGTTTTCCAATTAGTTTTAGTTAACTTCTTTATTTTTCCCTTTTTCCTTTCTCACTCAATCATCATCTTTTACACTTTAGTTTTTGAAGTAAAAAATCAATTAAAATCTATCAAACATTCCCTGTGGATTCAATACCCAAACTCGTCACTATACTTTACAAGAGTGTAGTTAAAGTTTAGTTTTTTTTTGTATTGTGGTCGGAAGCCGATAACAACGACTAGCGTATTTGCACGGACGTCCGATTTTCAACACGATCAAAATGGCTCCGTTGTCGGACAGTGTTTTGTTATAGATTATAATTGATTTAATATTTCGCAAGATATTTTTTCCTTTTCTTTTAATTTTCTTTTTTGCAGGCTTGCACAATTGAGCGCCAAGAAACGTTGAATCCTTAACCGCACACCTCTTTACGTGGAGTGTCCGTTTACAAACTATTCGGTAATCATGTCTTTTTATAGTGAATTTGGTAATTATAATGGTTCATATTAGAATAGTTTTCAATCTTTTTATTTTCAAGAATCTCCGCCTCGTCCTATTAAAGTGGGTGAGGGGCTTTTACTTCATGAATATGAAAGGCTTGAAAACAAATATCGGGAAAAAATCATTTTTGGGAGCAAGAGTTGGATGAATTATTCGAATCCAATGACGACTTGTCTTCTGAGGTTATAGAGCCAAGGAATCCTACTTTGGAAGAAAGAATGTTTTTTCTAATCAAACAAGTTCTGGATTTTCTTTCCACCCAAAGTGTGATGGATACTGGTCTAGTTACAAAAATGATCTCACTTTGCGATGAGGTACATTCTATTTTGAAAAATAAAGAGGAGGTTGAGACTTGTGTGTCACCTCGAATTTTTGAAGAACATCTCATTGAAAGTGAGTCCTGCTCCCTTGAAATTCAATCTCCAAGTGATGATGAATCACTTGAGATTGAGTTTATCTCGTCACCATTTTCGTTCACCGTTATTGAACCATTAGAAGTAGCGGTAGATTCCTATGAGTCGGTTGAAACCTTTGAAACGTTTAAACCTTTTGCCGACGATGAATATTTAATTGAATTGTTTTCAGATATGGACTCTCCCTTTTTGTGATCCCCGCTTCCCATACTACTTGAAAAATATTTGGGAGGTGATTATATTTTTCTTGGATATCAATTGTACTTGTCCCACCTAGCATCCAAACCACCCCATCATCCTGTTAAAAATTTTAATTGGTGATGGTTCATTTTTTCCATCTCACATATGTCTTCCGTTGTTCAAAAGGAATCCTTATTTTTTGGGAGGCATGCATCGTAGTGAGGGTACACCATTAATCCCTCAAAGTCATATTGTATTTTGGGTGGACCCTCAAATTTTTCGACTTCTAGTGTATAACTTATTAGAATTTCAAATCGTAGGTTGTACAATAGTTAGCTTTTTTTTTTAGAGTTTTTGCTATTCTTTTTGCTATGCTTGGTTCTAACATGTTTTGTAGATTCAACGGACTCGTACTTTTCGGGGATCGCTCCATTTTGGGTAATATATTTATTTTCCTCTCTTTATGTTGTGTTCTTGATTCGCATTGAGGACAATGCAACATTTATGATAGGGGATGTGGGATATTCTTCCCAATTATTGTTTAGTTTCATTGATTCGATCACATGTTCTTTCCAAGTGTGTTTTTTTTTAGAAAATTTCCAAAAAAAATTTGAAAAATGTTGAAAAGACAAAAAAATTGAAATTTTTTGAAAAAAGCCAAAAATATTTTTCTTCAAAATAAATAAATATTGGAATTTAAAATCTTCAAAAATGTTACATTTTTTCTGTCTCAAATTGTAAAATTCAAAATGCACAAAGCCGAAATTGACCAAAGATGGAAATTGAGCGAAAATTGACGACTTAACGAATAAGTGTGGCGATTAATCAACCCGGTGAGATTTCAAGCCTATCATTTTTTTTTCAAGTTTTTAAATCAATCCGAGTTTATGATTAACTCAATGTTCTTTTCGTTTTAATAAGTCGTTGATGATCTATATTTTATTATTTTGATCGGTTATGGGAAATGTGTGAGATATTGTCTTGAATAACGTGCACTAAAATTTCTCTAAACTTAATTCATCTCGAGATGCATATGATAATGTAACTAGCAATTTGGACAATGAAGTAGGCCATCGTTTGTTACCCAAAAAGATTAGCCATAAAAAGTCATGAAAAAATCATCCCTTTGCAACCCAATTTGAGCCTAATAATTTTTTTCCTTTTCGTTTGATAACCCGAAAAACCCAATTAGCCCGGAATTGTGAAGATTGAATATTCATCAAATAAAGTCCGAAAAGTGCATAAGAAGGGGAAAGAAAATAATCGAAATGCTCAACAAAATTAGCAAGAAAAGAAAAGAGTGAAAAATAGAAAAAAATAGAAAAAGAAGAAAAAAATGAGCAAAAGTCCGAAAAAGCACTCATGGACATCTTAAGAAAAAAAATCCAATTCCGAATTTCCCAACCATTTCCATGTTACCCAATACATCTATAGCCCGAAAAATTCCTAACCGAGTCCAGATTGATAAATTAATTATCGCGTGAAGAGCTAAGACACTAAAAGATAATAAAAGAGATTACATGGCGTGAAAAAGAGATGATGTTTCCCATTTCCCTATGACCGTATTCCTATGAAGAGATCTTTTCACCCAAAAATTTCCGTCTTTCAATTTGTGTGCGTGACTTTGCGTCCATTATATTTACTCTTGTTATCACTCATACTGAGAAAATAGCCACAATCCGAGTGATTTGTTTGTGAGTGAATTCGTGAGAAATTGAATCAAAACAAATTTTCAAAAAAGTAACTTAGTGATCAATCGGTGGAAGTTAGCGGTTTGTTTTTTGGCTTCGCACACTCACACTATGACTTGAGACTTGTAAATAGGACTTTAAGGTGAATATTTTTGGGGAGTTTAAATTTTATAATTTTTAAGTATTTTGATTTTTCTTTGAGTCAATAAAGAATTTTGTGGGCATATTCACTACAAACCCTCACGATACACCACCCGTCCTAATAGGGTAACCTAGGGGTTTAAAGGCTTATTGCATACGCTAAATACAATAGCTTGCCTACGAAAAAGGTATTATATCCCAATAAAGTTTTTGAAGGTTCCTTATCTCATACTCTCATTCTTTTACGTTGCTCAGGACGCACAAAGTTCTAAGTTAGGGGGGTTACCCATTTCTACGACTATCCCTCCCCCTCGAATAAAATAATTTATAACCTTCTCCTATCTCTCTAGCATTTTCTCCATTCCATTTAGTGTCTTGTAGACATGCTATGTTGATTTTTCTCCGTTTCAAGGTATCCATAAGTTCTTTACACTTTCCAGTTAGTGTTCCTAAATTTCACGTATCAAATCTAATTTTATGTATGTTATTATTATTTATGTTTTTTTCACTAGAGAATCCATGTTCAGGATTTGACATAAATTTTACTATCGATTGTCAACCTGACACTAACCTACCTTATTTCACATCCGGACTTGGGTACCGGTAGTCAAAAAGATATATAGAACCAAAGTCCCTAAACTGTTGCTTTTACACAGGTTTGTTACAAATTAATCCCTAAAATCACTACTACAAAAGTGATCATTTATGTCAGTTTAAAAATTGACGTTATGTGAGACAAATGTAAGTAAAATTGGCTTTAAAGGTACATTTATTTATGTCGATTTGGCTTTAAAGGTACATTTTTATTTCAATTTAAGTAAAATTGAGATAAAAAATAAATCATTTATCTCATTTTTTTATATATAATTGACATAAATATAATGCTAATTATTTTAGCCTGTGAGGAAAAACTGTTATGAATGGAAAAAACAAGTGGGGGATTTTTTCTCCTCCCTCTCCAAAATTTGCTTCTATAAATTCTTTCCCGGCTACAGATCGTACAACTCTCTCTCTCTCTCTCTCTTTCTCTCTTTCTCTCTCTCTCCCACGTACAACTCTCTCACTCTATTTCCTCTATAGAGTTCCACCTCCGACCAGGAAAATCTCCATCATACAGGTACAAGATTTGTCTTAAATTTCTAGGGTTTTCTAAATTAAGTTCTAATTTCTGTTTGATTTGTTCCTTATTTTATTATTATTTTTGGATTTGAATTTATGTAGATATATGGATTAGCCAAATTTGTGTATATATATATGGATTTGGAGGAATTTTTTGGTCTAGATTGCGATTTGTTGATTCAATTTGTGTATATGTGTTTGTGTTTGCCTTGATGCCTTGCGATTTGTTGATTCGATTTGTGTATATGTGTTGATTAAATTTTGTTTTCAGATCTATCAAATAATTTTGGTTTCATTTTCCAGATCTGTTAATTACGTTTAGGTTCAATGCTTTTTTAGATATGATAATTTTGTTTTGGGGTTGCATTTTTATGCTCCTTTAGTTGATTTTTCCGGATTTTTAAAATTTTAATTTGGGTTCTTTTTTGTGGGGTTACATTTTTATGCTCCTTTATGTTCTTTTGAGTTATAAAGATAGTTGATTTTTAGGGTTTTTTGAAATTTCGACTTGGTTATATTCAAGAATAAACATAATTATTTTTTATGAACCTGCAGCATGTATACTTGAACTTGAAACATCTATACACCTTGGGAACTTGCAACTTGCAACAGGCGTGTTGGTCTTGCTATATGTGACAACACGAATATAATTATGATAAATTATGTTTAAATCATGATTAGCTTATGTGTTATAGATAATATGTTATTAGTATATATAATGTTAAGTCATTATATTTAGTCTAATTCTACCTTCATAAAGCATGAAATATTGAATTAGTTACAAACACCAAATTTTGATGTTTTCGGTAAGAATGTTCATGTTGGAGGCTAGTTTTGACTATTATAATAGAATAATTGACTTAAGGTATAAACTAGATATTTGTAGATATATGAGTTAGGTTTGTAACACAACAAACAGTGCATCGAACGGACATCCGAGTGAGAAGATATTGTCTTTTTACAAACAAGGGGTAAAGTAGTCATTCAGCCTTAAATGATATTTTGTTTTATATGATGCCACATGTTATATTTTGATTGGACCAAGAGGGGGTGCCCTTATGCCGACTTATAACGCTTTTTTTTAACAAACCAAAACTTTATATTACATCAGTATAGGAGTACAAACTAGCAGTTTATCCACAAACCTCCAAACCAAACTACCTACTTGATCGTCCTAAAGTGGTTTGTGGATAAACCAAGGAGGAGTACAAAAAATTACATTCATATATCTATTAATATTACGATCTTTGGCCAATATGTCTGCCACTTCATTGGCCTCCTTATATCAAAAAGATATCCAGACTTCTTGAAACTGATGAGCTTCCCTAAGGCAATCCTGGAGCAGCGCCTGTATATGTTGGTTGGAACATTGCTCCCTACAAAACAAATGAAAAGTCGTCATAGAATTTGTTTCAATGTGAATACTACAAATACCTTTACTACTAGAAATTTTTAAGCCCTCTTTAATAGCCCAAATTTTAGCTATATCATTATTATTAACCCCAATATTGTTCGCATAGCCCCACTAAAAAGTACCCTTACTGTCCCGAAGGACACCCCCAATTCTAGCAGATTTAGTGGCAGTGTTTGAAGACTCGTTCGGGTTTTGTTTAAAATTGGTTTTATTCGATCGAGTCCACCTAATATCCATCCCATGTTTAGACCCAGTGGTACAACTCTGCGTGTTATGGAAAGTATTATAATTATAATAGTCCTCCCTAACTTGGTGAATTAAAAGTGATAAACTAGCTGGACTATTGGTAAATATAGTAGCGTTACGCATATTCCAAATCCTCCAGCAGGCAAAAAGATTTTTTATCAAATTCAAACCAGTATTAAGGGTGTGATCATGCGTAGGAACACTAGTAAGAAGGAAGTGTGTATGTTGATCAGGAGGCATGAGGCCAAATCCATTAATAATACCCGTAAAAATGGGACATTCCGCTAAAAAATGGAAATTCGAGTCTATTTGGTTACATAAAGTACATTTATTAGTAGTCGTAATATGCTTAGCGAATAAGACAGCAGTACTGGGAAGGGATTGGTGAGCCAAAAACCAGTAAAATAATTTGACTTTATTAGTACACTTTAAATGCCAAAGCCGAAACCATGGTAATAAAGGTATACTAATCTTGCAAGTTTTCTTAAGAAGCCAATTATACGTTGATTTGATAGTGAATAGCCCAATTTTATTCGGACTCCATAACGCAATATCCTTATAATCCGAATTATGCCAAGGTATACCAATAATAATGGGAATAACGTGCGCGGGGATAGTTTGTAGGAGTTTAGGAATGTTCCAGTCATCGGTGTTTGACAATCTTAATTGGGAACCCGAAGGTTACTGTCACAGTTATGAAGATTCAGAGTAAATTTCAATGATTTATTCATACACCAATTATCATTATAGAAAGTCACATTACCCCCATGTAAGGACCATTGCACTCCCTCTATAATATGAGGCAAGCCTTTATAAATATTTCTCCAAGCCCAAGAGTTTATAGTTTTAATTTTAAAATTGAGGAACGTGTCATTGTAGTAGTATTTGTTAGCCAGAACCCTAGCCCAAAGCGTGTGAGGATGAGTTAAAAGGTTCCAACCTAATTTGAGTATAAAAGCAATATTCAAAGTGTGCATATTTTTAATGCCTAAACCTCCCATATATTTCGGGATTGCCATACTGTGCCAAGGAATAGTAGTTTTTTTCCTGGAAAAAGGATTCACCCGCCAGAAAAAAAAATTAATTTTATTAGAGAATTCCTCAATTAAGGTTTTAAGAAGTTGAAATGATGACATAGCATAAACTGACATAGAGGAAGACACAAAATTAATAAGAAGTACCTGACTAGAGTACGATAAGAATTTATTATATCAAATTTTAATCTTTTTATCTAAGTTGAGGATCAAATCTTAGAACAAATTTTTTGTGACTCTCCATTAATAAGGGGCACCCCCAAGTAGTTTTCCTTGGCAGAAAACCTAGGGATATGAAGAAGATATTAAATCTTATGCTTATTATTAATAAGCTCTTCCTTCAGCATATTTCAGCCATGGAAGAGTTTTAACCTAAGGAAAGAGAGTTTTGATGTTTAGGAAGAAGGTGTCAGGAGAAATTGAAGAAAAAAATCATAGAAAATTACGTAAAATCCCCTAAGGTAATTCCACCCACGAATCTTGTTATTTTTCTTTTATTTATTATTTATATGACAAAAATCCTTGATTTTTTACTGACCATTCATGCTTAGGTGCATATGTATGGATACATGCAAGTTTAAACAAAGTTGAATGTGTAAACCCTTAAATTGCTTCACTTAGTAACCTTGTTTATTCAAACTTCCATATCTTTTTATATGATTATTGAAATTGATTAATTCTAGTTGGAGATTAACACAGACTTATATATGTATATTATATATGAAGGTTTGAAGTTCGAGTATGAAATCTGCCCCAAAAGAGTAAATATGCATACCATATGTTTGATGTTTTGCTTGACATAGCAAATGAGCTCTGAAAATTATGAAATTTTAATCTTGTATTATTATATATGTTTTATAAAATTGGGCGAAATATCATATAATGTTATGATGTATAAAAATTATGAAAATTCTTGGAAGATGACTGAATGATAGAGGAGCCTATAGGGCATATTTGCTATGTAGTAAAGAAATGGGCATATCTTGCCCTAGGAAACTTAGAATGATGTGTCATCCTTGTGTTGGAAACCTAATATGATAAGTATTGGATTACAAAGAATAATTAAAGTAGGTTTTGGTTATAATTTGAATATGTTAGATATCATAACCTGAGTCTAGATGAGACTTTATTTATGATGAATGATTTGAATAAATCATATGATGCTTATGAATTGAGTTATGTCTAAGTTATTCCCTATATTTTTAATATTCTTATGATGATACTAATATTGTAACAACGATAGGAAGGGAAGAAGAACTAATTGAACAAGTACCGGATAAAGGCAAGGGAAAAGCCAGTTAAACTGTCAAGGTGAGTGTACTTATGATTGTTTCATATACATGGATATATGAATGATATTAGGATATGAATATATCTCTAAGAGAAGGATTGGTTTGAATACTTCGGTATTCAGGATTTGTTTGGATATTCAAATATCCAGGATTTGTTTGGGTCTTATGATCCAGGATTAGAATTGGACAAAGATCCAATGATTTGATTTGTGTTATGACAGATTTGTTGGAACTCATGTTCCAGGATTTGTCGTTGACAATGGGCAAAATGGTTTGGAATTTTATATCCAAAGATTTGTTATAAAACTGTTATTTCATTTCACGTAAAGGAGTACCTCAATAAGCTTAATGATTACAATTTATATTTCACAATTTCAAGGTTGTATGCTGCCAGCTAGGATACCATATGATCGATGATTTTGAGAGTTGCACTGTTGATAAGAGATGGGGTATATATACGGGGAGTTTTTTTTATTGTCACACTAGGGAATTTATCATACTCACACATTGTATATATTAAGTTAGAGTGGTTTAACTTGATAACTATAATAGATAATCACAGTATTGTATGTCCGCTTAGTTATGACTCTGATGTTGATTAAGTTATGACACAAATAATAGTATTATGTTCATTATGCAGGAAAATATCGATAAATGAAATATATTTCAAATGGGATTATGATGGCGATATAATTATTCTAAAAATAAATGATTAAAATAGTATTGGGTTTGGGGTGTGACACTATAATTGTTCAATGGTTTGTTGTAGTTTGTTATGTTTCTTTGAATTTATATCTATGTTGAATATCTGCAACAATCTTTGTTAAAATAGTTTAGTTCATTGTGTTCTTCTCCTTTGTTTCTTTTCCTTACACAAGGTTCCTTTGTTGAGTATTTATAATAATATTTTGTTTCTTTTTCCTTTATGATGTGATTTTATTTATACTTTACAGCAGAAACAAACCATCTTTAGTAAATTCATTTGCTACTATTTTGAGTGTTTTGGATCTTTTTATATTTTTGTTTAATGATTTGTGTGGGTTTTGAGGTTCAGATTTGCTATTAGATTGTAATGTTATATTTGGCATGGAGACTTTGAGGTCGACATTGCGTATGATTGAGACTTTGAGGTTCGATATTGTGAGACTTTGTGGTTTGACATATGTACTTTGAATCAAACATACGTTGTTGGTGGTGGCTTATCTAAAGCTAGGCCAAAATTTAGATTGATAATTATTAATTTAACTCACATTTAATTCCTGACAACATGCACTATTTTTCTAATCTCACATCTATTGTCTTCTTTATAGTTGTAAGAATGAGATTATTATTATGTTCATTCGATATTTACACCTTTACGTAGTTAGGCTTTGATTGTAAATCATTCTTTATAAAGTCTCTTTTTGGTTAACTCTGATGAACTGGTGATCCATTGACTTGCTTTAAATCATTCTTTTTGTTATATGGTTGTGGTTGTAGTTTCTTTTATTGGATTACATCTTCTTAATGATCCTTACAAATGAGTGCTATTCATTATTTATGACATATCAATTATTGTTGAATGCTATTTTAGTATGTTAAATTCCTAAATGGGATTCCTTAGAACCTTACTTTTGGAATTTCCTTATATTGGTTTTTATGTTTACTAAAGTTGGTTTCATAGTGTCCTTGTTTACTTTTATGTTAGAAAGCCTTTTTTCGCTCTTTCCTTATTTTGAATCATTTACTTTCTCTTTAGTAGGCATGCGAACGCTATTCCAATGGTATAAGTACAATACACTACCTCAATATTAGAAAAGAAAGATGAAACATTTTTTCTTAGATGTCGATTCAAATGTTTGAAACCATAGGGGTTAGATGTCGATTCTTCTATATATATATATCAATTTTTGAGCAAGCTAAGGTATTTTCTCTATTTTATTTCTCTATCTATGTGTCAATTTTGAAAACATGTTACCTAAAAACTAGATTTTTTATTTTTAGTAGTTGTCTGATCCAATTTGGT
The DNA here is from genome assembly GCA_949130495.1 of Sambucus nigra. Taxonomy (NCBI): domain Eukaryota; kingdom Viridiplantae; phylum Streptophyta; class Magnoliopsida; order Dipsacales; family Adoxaceae; genus Sambucus; species Sambucus nigra. The sequence goes on along the minus strand of OX422222.1, from coordinate 443,137,610 downwards.
GGCGGTTTCAAATTGGTTGTTTTGATATGAAGTTAGCTGGAAATCAACCAACTTTTGATTCTATTGCTGCATACACTGCTTGAAATTTTCCATTTGTCATTAACCGCAGATCATTCGTCTTATTACATGGTTTGATGATTAAAAACTATTTTTGTTCGTCTTATTACATGTTTTGTGGTGGTCTTTGGATGGATGAATGAGAGGTTGACCATGCTGGGATGAAATTAAGATGTAAATTGCTTATCTTGTTATCATTGAGATGGAAATTTCCTATTTTGTTAAGCTTTTATATTTTATTTTCTTATTTACTTAGCTTTATGATTTCTTATGATTTCTCATGTTTGATGTGTTATTTATTGAATTATGTTAGTTTGACTCAATTAGTTTTAATTTCATTAGTTTGAATCACATTCACATTCACATTAGGAGCATGTGAATGTGTTCGATCGTGACTGGATAAGAGCATTACTTTCCAAGGCGTGTACCTTCCAAGTCATGTACCCATAGCGGCTATGCAAGTGAGCATAGTGTGGGACGCATATAAAGCTGCAAAAGAAGCTCATGGCTTGTGCTTTCTCACCGGGTGGGACGAGTTTCATCTAATCATTGATTTGTACACCTATATTTATACGCACTTCTAATGATATTTTCATTTTGATTTCTTTACATTTTACAATAGGTGGACTACACATCTTTCAATGAGAAACAAAGAGGGAGGGAGATAATAATATGGTATAGATTTGTGAAGTCAAAAAAAGGAGACATCGACTTGCAGCATTTAAAAATGATGAGGTGGGAAGTAATCATTATGTCATTTCAGTATCAAACGGTAACAATGTTTTTATTCATATAACTTTTACTGTTTTGGAATATGTCTTACTTTAATATTATGTCCAAGACCAAGCATTTTTACTAGACTACACGGATAAATTGGAGCTGCTATAGAAGACTTTTAATTTCTGGCACTAACAAAATTTTATGGATGCTCAGTTGGAATCTAAGCTTGAAAATTTAGACCTAATTATATTGTTCAGTGCGCTTTGGTATATTTGTTTTTGAGTTTTAGTTGTGAATTTCGAAGGTCTAACTCCATAGGTAATATGGGAATTGGCACACATTGCGTGGTTTATAAAAAGACAGGGTGTTTAAGTCGATTTGTTAAAACGAAAAGTTTTGATTAACTTTCAAACCATAAATAGAAGTACTTTATTTGACAATCCAGTATTGCCATTTATGGAAAAAATGCAGTCAAATTGATGCCACCTCCTTATAAGATTACGGTGTTTATCCCTCTTGATTTGGATGCAGGGGAAAAGTTATATCAACCAACGCTTAGCTAAGGGAGTTTTTGGCCTCTTTCTCTAACTCAAGCTTTTTTACAACTCAAGCTTTTTATGTATAATTTCCCATGTGTGTATAATATGTACACATAATCTTCATAACATAGGTAACTAAATCTTGTTGTTTAAAATTAAACGAACTGCTTAAAATTAAAATAATTAATATATATATATATATATATATATATATATATTTTTATTTCAACTATACATGTACATATACATATACATATACATAGCTGTTATGCTTTTCTATGCAGAAAGTTCATCGCTTCTAGCTCGTGATTTGCTTTGTATTTTTTTTTGGATGAAGCTCAGAGATTAACAGAAAAGAAAATAAGGGGCTTGTCGCTGCTCTAGCATTTTTGGATGAGACAAATAAGGAGATATATTCATACTCAAAGGGCGGGCTTGTCTTGTACGTAAATCTCATCCAATTTTCAGGTTAGGCATGCCATGAAGTAAATATTCAAGGAAGCATACTACAAATAACACAGTGAACACCTATTTATACGGGAAATACAAAGTTTCATGCAATTTATTGTATTCAGTTCCATGATATTGTTGTGTATGTACATATGCATTCTTTTTTGTATAAAGTAACTATTAGCGGCGGGCAGCAACTTACTTCTTACTCGATTAATTTTACCTCCTTCTCCCTTTCCCTATAAAGTACATATGTCTTAGTGGTTTTCTAGTTATTATACTTCTTATAATTATAGGGCTCTAAATCAAATAACCATCAAGGATAAGTATCCCATTCCAGTTGTCAATGAGCTGCTCGATGAACTTAGGGGTGCCCCATATTTCTCAAAGCTGGTGTGTGTATATATATATATGTACATATAGCAACCCTGTTATCTATATAATAAAGGAGGAGGGATTTTTTTCCACATCATATACAGCTTTGTATACAAAACCTATATAAACAAGTTTTGTATTTATTATCTATATAAGCTAACTCATGGCTGAGATCGAATGTTGAGAGTTTGTATCTAACGGTTAAATGTTAACCCACGTCTAGAAAAATCAATCTGAACGAACAAGGCTCGAGACAAACCCTCTCCCTTTCCCTTTCTCTCACTTATCTGCTTCCACCATCGTATCTCTCTCTCTCTCTCTCTCACGCACTCCTACAGGTATCTCCAAATTTTTGGATCGATTTTTGTTCAGTTATTCCAATCGGGTTTGTAGAGGTTCAATTTCTTTTCACTTATTTTCCAATCGGGTTTGTTCATTTGTTACAAACATCATTGAACTACAAATCTTAGTTTGGGGCTAATTTGTTCATTTGTTACAAAGTTCATGCACTCATTCTTTTTTTTTTTGTTCAAAACTACTAAGATACAAATTTATTTATCTTATTAACAAAATATGCTCTCTCTTTTTATTGAGGTAGGTTTGTGTCCCTCTTAGAGGTCTGGGTAACCACAATGTCGTTATTAACTAATAAAAACCATTTCTTTAATGTCTTCTTTTACTCATTTCCGATTTGGTTTAGTTTCTTTTCATTTTTAGCTTTTTATGTATTACTCTTTGAATTTTCTTTTTTTTTTGGTTTACGAAACTGCTGCAGAGATCATTACCCATTCAATGGATTTGGAGACCAAGTCTATTTTTGCATACCTCTTTAGAAACTTTCATTTTTCAAATTTTTTAGGTGGTATTCATGTTTACCTTGAAATTGCTCTTTTGACTTCATGTAATAGCTTGGGTCTTACAATAACTTTGGTTTATATTCATTAATAAACATTTATGTGATCACTCTTTTTTACCCATTGAAAACACCGCATCGTGATCACAAATTGGTTCATTGTTCAGAATGGGTATAAAGTCTTAGTTTTACAAAATCTTTGCCTTACTTTATGGATTTTAAAAACAATTTGTTTATACAATTTTAACATTGTCATTCTCTCCTAATCCAGGGTAATCTTTCATTTGCCGCCCAAATTTTCTGAAGGTATATTGTCCCAAAGATGAGAATATGTTAACAGAATGGTAATACGAGATATAAGGCGCTCGAGTGATGTGAGCGCGGAACAATATTATTACAAGTTCTGTTTGTTATGTTTTCTTTTTTCTTATGTTTGATTGAGAGACTCCATCATATGGGAATTTTTTTTGTTGGGTAGTGTATTCGTAATTTTAAGTTCTTTTTTACCAATTATGATGTCTCTATTTTTTAAGTTTTCTTTCATATAAGATTTTGGTTTTATTCAATGAAAACCAAGTAGCCAGGGTACAAATTTTTGGGGGCTTCTCATTTGATATTATCGTGTATACATACAACTACATCGATTAGAATTTTGTGCAATTTCTCTTCTTTAATTATTTGTGTTGTAAAAACATGATAGTTTTGTGTATCCCCATTCGAGTTTATCATTGATTTATCTCTCTATGTGTGTATCCCCTTTTATTTTGTGCCTTTTGTTTTTCTTTTTGGGTCTGTAATCAGGGGTATATTGAAAGTGAAAATGCACCCAATAAATAATTTTAGATTTCTAACTTTTTCGGCATGCATGACACGATAAAACACTATCGCAAGAATAAAAAAGAGATTTAAAAAGACAACACATTAGTGGTACAAGACATGAAACATTTGAAGCATGAAACGAAAAAACTAGCAAAGCAAATAGAGCTTCTTGAAGTTTCAAAACGTAAGCTTTTAGGAGAAGGCCTGGGGTCATGCTCCACTGAAGAACTATAACAGATAGAACAACAGCTGGAGAGGAGTGTGTGTGCCATTAGATTAAAAAAGAAACATGTTTTTAATAAATTGATTGAACAATTAAAAAAAGGAGAAAACACTAGAAGCACAAAATGCAATGCTATTTGAGAAGTGATTATGATTACTTGAAGGACCGAATGAAGATAGGTGAAAATGCAATGCTATCTTAGAAGTGTCTTGGAGATGTAAGTGATCATTAGTTGTATGATTGTGAATATTGAAACATTTATTCCTTTTGTTTTGTCTTGATTATTTACTATTTTAGATCTCATATGATTTTATTCTAATTCGTTCCATTATACCTATTTGGCAGATCCAACTATATATGGACTAGAACATATAGGTATGCATTATTTTAATTTTACCCAATCCCAAAACTCCTTGATATTTAATTGTGTATCATTATTCATCACAGTACAGATGTGAGATCTACTACAATAATGTGGGTTATTTGTATGCTAAGCACGTCTATTTTTATATTATTTTTCATATATATAAAAATCTGAAAAAAACATTTTCTTATAAAAAAAATTCTTTTTTTTAATAAAAACAATTTTTAAACAGTTTTTTTCTTATATATAAAAATAGTTTTTAATAGAAAACATGTTAATTGAATTGGAGATTGAGATTTTGCTATGTTATCTCAAGTTTCAGCACTACCTAACATATAAAACTCTGCTAGACCCTTTCATTTTTTGTTTCATTATATTTTTTTCGAGATATTTTAATGGAACCTGTTCATATGTATTTTTAAATAAAGAAATTTATTTAAGTTGTAATTACAAAAATGAGAACTATTTACCTTGGATTTAAATTTTTGTGCATTGTAACTATGGCCAAGTGTTTGATATTCTAATCATAAGAACTTTTTTTCACATTTACCTTGGTTATAATGTTTATTATAGTTTTTGGTACTGGTTTGGTTTAGTTCATTTCTTTTGGATTGAATTATATTTAGATAAAGCAATACCTTTAATACTCTCTGTACAATATGTTTTGGCCATTCTCAAGTGAGGTATGAAATTTCAGATTTTCCTGCCATTGCTTTATTATTTTCAGACGTTTATTTGCATAAGTTGTCGCTTTAATGTTATGATTAAAAGCATTTTGAATCTATAATTGAATAATGGAAAGTAATGTTTACAAAGTGTTTATCCGTATTAGTCTATTTGATTACCAAGTTAAGTAGGTTAATATATCATAGGTTAATTTATGCTAATATCTATTGGGCCATTGATTTAATTACAATGTTGATCAGTTTTTTGAATGTTTTAATGCATTAAGAAATTCCCAATCCACTTTAAGAAATAGTGGTATGTGGAACAGGACATGTTCTGTTTTTAGTGCAATAACTGTTGCGTCCAACCTTGCAGGGTTGCTGGTTGAGTAGTCCAGCTCGAGGAGTAAACGAAGCAGTAGAGGACAAGCCTACGTAATCGTACAAATGTTAAAGAAAATAAATAGACTTACCAAGGCTAGCCTCTGACTCGCTTGCAAGGCTAACTGGTCAGTTCCCATTGCCCTTTGGCGATCAGCTGGAAGGACTGCTCTCTCGAGCAGCACAGGAAACAATTAGGGAGAAATGGCAATCGAGGCCCCCTCTGGCAATGCAGACACGAGCACTAGAGCTTACCCATCATTCCTCCTCGCTTCCACTCTTCTCCTCTCCTACTCTCTCTCCTTCTCCTTCTCTGCCCTCATCCTCTCCTCGACCTCCTTTTTTTCTTCAGTCTTCTTCCTCTCCTCTTCCCTCTTTCCCTCTCTCTCTCTCAACTTCTCTTATTCTTTTCTCTTCTTCTCCTACTCATGAGCAGCAGACTGAGAACTAGTGGCAACAACCCCACTGCTGGATTTTTGATTCTTCGATCGCTAAGCAACAATCACATCATCCTCATCATCATCATCATGGATCAGATTCCTCCTAGGGGAGCCATTTCTTAGCTAGAACTGTTGGATGTACTTGAAGACTTTTCAGCCTCAGAAACCTCTTCTGAGCTGGAAGAACTTTCACTACTTGAGCTCGCCTCACCAGAACCACCTTCAGCACCTCCTATAATATCACTCTATGAACTTCTCTCTTCCTCGTCCAACTGGATGGGGTCGACAACAACTTCTTTAGTAATATTTTGGATAGGGATGCTGTCTACAGGCCGCGCAATGAAACTAGATCTGATGTTCTTGTACTTGAGGAGAAAAGAGGTCGACCGGGGATGTTCACCTTCAACCAAAGGCTCTCTGATATTCCAAGTCTTGATCATCTCAGCAGCTCGAACCCCACTAAGAGCAGGTTCCAAATTCCTTATCCTCGCTGAAAAGAAGAAAGAAGAATATCAGAAGAATCATGCATTAACAAGAAGATCAAAAGAGCAAAATAGAAGTTAATCCTACCTATGACTCCTCCCCATAAAAGGGGAACATGAACCTGTCAGACCTCACTCCCTCATTCTGGGGGGAGAACTGCCAATTCCTAACAAGAAAGCCCTCTTGCTAGTAGTCCTTGTGGGAATCAGGTAAATTAACTACCAATACCCTGTCAGGACTCCTGGTCTTGAGGTAAAGAAGACCAGAGCTCGTTCGAGAGAAGGAATAACAAAAACAAACTTTATCAAGCCCTAATTTAGTACCATAAAGTTGATTTATTCTATGGACACCATTGACTATCTTCCAGACGTTGGGCGAGCACTGTGCAGGGACAATGTTGAAATAACCAAAGAAATGTAGGAACAAATTGTCTGGAGGAAAAGTAAGACGCCCTTGGAAAAGTAACAGGACGTGAATCCAATGAGCACCCTCTCTCTAATATTCTTAGGGACAGAGACGCACTCAATCTCTACCAATTCTGGGATATTATAAAACTTCCTAAACTCAGACACTGATCTATTACCTATTTTCGTCATTTGTAAACCCTAAAATTACAAATTTAAAGAAAAATCAACAGAGAAAGCACAAAGAGAGAGCAAAGGGGACTTACGAGATGAATGTTTGACTTGGACAATGCAAGATAACAAGCCCAAATGATGAGGGAGATTGAAAGAAAAGAAAATGAAGATCTGGAGAAGAGGGCACAACGGCTAAAACTCACAGAAGTTGAGGGAACACTAAGAAGCTTGAAACGACAATATAAAATGCCACTCTAAATGACTCTTTAAACGTTCTCAATCATGATGCACATAACACGAAGCAGGCTGCCGCCAAAATCAAGTAAGGAACTCCAACATTGGAAAGAGTCCCATAATTTAAAAAAGAGCCATTATGCCAAACCATTTAAATTTATTGAGCCCAAATTGTGGCCCAACAACTTTAAGGGCAATTATGGGTACTCAAATTTGGCATCATGGGCCCAGACAAGTAGCCTAATAAAAACGTCCCAAAGTCTGGCCCCTCGTATCTCAACAGAATTCAGTTAGAGACTTAGTCCACTCCTAAAATCTCGTAGGGAGATATTCTAGGAGCAGAAGATGGACGTGGGGGAGTCCAACACCTCCACTCCCCAAGAACAAATATGTATATAACAACCCTAAGCTCGAGATGAAGAGGGCACACACTATATTCTCTGTAAAACGCTCCCCGGAGTATATAGAAATAATACTGACTGCACCACCGTGGACGTAGACATTCTTGCTGAACCACGTACATACTCTGTTGTGTGATTGGCATTTTATGTTCTTTATTTCCTTTGGTGATTGCGCTTTTCTTATTTATTTGTGTTGAATATAATTGTCACCACAGTTATGAACTGCCCAAAATACCCATGTCCATCTTTCTGCATGGATTTTGTCTTATTATTGTAATTGAAGACAACGTAGACATTATATATACATTTTGGACTGCTAAAAGACTAAAATGGAGTGCATTTAATCCTACCCTAATTTCAATCCTTCATACATATGTCAGTTGTACTTGATTCTGATTAGTTTTTAAACTCTTCATAACTTCAATTTTTTTGTAAGATTTGTGACGAACTTGTGTGAATAATAACTATAATTGTTATCTCTTATAAAATTCTATAGAACTGAAATGATATATTATCAATATTCATCACTATAAAAATTGTCATTTATGTTAGTCAAAAACTGACATAAATGACCATTTATGTTAGTTTTAGAATTTTTCAAAACTGACATATAAAGCCCTGATATAAATGTTCATAAAATTAACAGAAATAAGATCATATGTATCCCAATTTTTAAAAACACACATAAAAACTACAGTATTCACCATGTTTTTAATCTCATTTTAATAAAAAATGTACATAAATAACGTCACATTTATCTCAGTTTTAATAATTTTATGAGAGTTTTTTCCAAAACTGGCATAAATGTTGATATAAAATTTAAAAAAAATCATTTCACCAATAGAAAAATGTTAAAAAAGGTTAAATCAACCCTTGTAAATAGATAGTAATCGAGGTCATAAATATGACAAACTTGATATACATGAAGATACTTATAATAAAAAAATATTGATGTGAGTTGCATCATACACCAAAACTAACTTGTGTGTGAGCTACCAGATGATATAAAAAAACTCACTAACGTCTATTTATCGACGTGATAATATCCTAAAAATAGTGATGATACATCACAATATCCAAAAACTAGCATTGCGAACTACATCATAAGATCTACAATCCAAAGCAATACTCAAGCTAGTACGCGTCAAATGTAATACTCGATCAAGTTTGTTCTCAATGAAATCCAACCCAAAATGAGTAACTATGCAATCCAATATAATCAACATAGTTTTCATCATAACACGTTCATTTCAATAAATTGTCATTACGACATAAAAAAATACATTTATTCGGAATTACCTAATATATATAATCCATAATGAACTCAATGAACTCCATTTGAACTTTATTTAGCTCATTAAACGTGAACGTCGCTTTATCGGGCAATCTTCTCATCTAAAAAAATGAAGATATAATTGAATTTATTATTACGGTACATAATAATTAATAACTAAACAACATTTTATATAATAGGAGAAAAATATAAAACATTGGTAACATACTTTTGTTTCATAAGGTATGGAAGGATCCTCCATTAAGTACTTTATGAACTTAAACACAAAATATCCGCAATGAAGATTATCATTTCCTTGCATTGGGCACTAGCTAACACAAAATATTATTAGCAGACAAATAATAAAAGAGTACAAGTCGAGAAGATTTTTTATAAAACACAAACTATTATAAAAACTTTAAAAAAATTGGGCAGAGTTTCCTCTATTTATAAGACTATCCACCCTATTTAAAAAAATATAAAATACACCAACAAAATTAATAGTTAATAACATATACTCAATTCAACAAAGCCTTTTCCTAATATTCGGGGTCGGCTACATGAATTCTATTTTTTCATTCCATTCTGTCTAGCGCAATATCTTCAGTTTATAAAACACACACACACACACACACGCACACACGCACACACACACACACACACACACACTCTCTCTCTCTCTTTCTCTCTCTCTCTCTCTCTCTCTCTCTATATATATATATATATATATATATATATATATATATATAGAGAGAGAGAGAGAGAGAGAGTAGCCCTACTATATCGAATCGAGGCAGATCCAATTCATTGACAAATGAAAAATGTTCACACAGATGACTTACTGAGCAACAACCTCCTCTTCAATGGAAATGTTATGTTTTAATGAAAATGTTATGTTTTAACGACTATATGCCACTTTTTCTTTAGTGACAAACTAACTGACATTGTTTGTTTGTTCAACCGAGGGGAATAACGTTTATAGTTGTAAATTCCTATTGGTTGAAGAGGGTGTAGAGTCCATTGGTATTCAAAGTAAAACTTTGTTTCGCTGCTCTCTTCTAAGTCTTTCTTTTTGTTTGCAGTTTATAACTGACTTCATCGTGCTCTATCGCTCTCGCGATGAGCTGGTGAATAAGAATATTGAGTTGGAGAAGCAGAATACTGCTCTGAAGGGGAAGAGTATTGAACTCAAGGCTATCTTGAATGTTGTCGATACTTCTCCTATGTCCTCTGATATTGCCCTTATTGAAGACAATCGGGCGAGGAAGGCAGCGTTCAAGGGTCTGAACGAGTTACATCAGGCCTATGATTTAGTCTGCTCGAGCAAGCTAGCGGTGGAAGAGGAGAATAAGGTACTGGTGGAGAAGCTGAAGGAGAAAGAGTCTGAGGCAGCTGCTCTGAAGGAGAGTTCTTACAATGATGGTTGGGCCACGGCGTATGAAGATGCCGATGTTCAGATTGGCTACATCAGCCGACTAAACTTTAAGAAGGGCTGGAACAAGGCTCTTCTGGCTGCTAGGGTGGATACTGACTCACCCTTGTTCGATGAGCATAATCCAGGCCTAAAGCCCATTGTGGATGATGTGCCTGCCCTGGTCGTTGAAGGCATAGCTGCCACTTCTCAGACTGCCCCTGTTGATGCTTCTCCTGCTCAGGGAACATCAGCTGCCCCATCTGATGGGGGTGCTGTCAGTGCAGTCGATAAAGGAAAGCAATCGTCTACCTCCGAACAGATTGAGGTCGCCCATTAGCCTATTCTGAGGACTATATTTGTATTTTTGACTTGTTTGTAATGTTCCTTTCTGATTCTCAATGTACTTTGATTCTTTATGTTTGAATGAAATGAAAAGACTTTTTCCCTCAGCGTACTGATTCATTTTATCCTTTATTACTCTTTTATGGCCTATAATCGATTGATGTAGATAATATATACCAGCCACTTCTCAACTGGGAAGAATTCTTGGTCCTAACGTGAGTATTCAAGTTCGCCAGACCTTCGTAAGAATTTTCAAATTAGTGTGATCGAGGAATAAGAGTTTCATAGATCAGTCGGAGCTCGTTGCTAAACTAAAAGATACGCTTCAGGAAATGGAAGAAGTTGGAGCTTCTGTTCAAAAGGAAGTGAACACTCTGAGAGCAAGACTCCTCGATGCCACTGAGATTAACCAAGTCGGAGAAGTTTTGCAATAGGAAAATGTGTCCTTAAAGAGGGAAGTGTCTCGCCTAAGGGATCATGCACTGAGCATCGCACCTTGTGTTTTAAGGGGTTCCTCTTCATTTCGAGCTGGCACAGGACCAAGCGATGCCCCTCCAGTTTTGTGAGGTTCTACCTCATCGACTGTTCCGCGAGCTGGTCCAAGCGTAAGAAGTTAAGCAAGGGAAATGGACGAGCTCCGTAAAGATGTTCGTCGAGCATACGTGATCGCTGCTGGTCTCCAAAGGGATGTCACATGGATGAGGCATCTGTTTAAGAAAGGACCTCGATGAGTGTGGGATGATGGTTACGACTAAGGTTAGGCGGATGCTCCAACGAGGCTGGCAGAGTTTGAAGAGCTCGCCTTTATTAGGGGATGGTAGAGTGCCCTCAGGGAGCTGCAGGTTTCGAGGAATTCAGTACTCTAGTACCGTCACGAGATCTCCCCTTCCATTTTAAAGCCTAACCCTTTCAGGAGGGACGATCAATGGATCCCTATAGATGTTATCCCCAGGCAACTGTTAGAGACAAACGCGAATGAGGGCGAGGAGGAATTAGCTCCTCATTTGGATGACGGTCGAAGAGCACAAGTGGCTGATTATCTTGTTCAGAGGCCTCAACCTCATTAGGTTTTTACCAGCTGTAACTCTCTGTATATATGTAATGAAGTAATGTAATATTGATGTTTTGGGTGATCTCGCCGACTAAACATGGGTTGTACATTCTTGTTGTAAATGTGATGAAGTAATATAATATCTATGTTTTGGGCGATCTTATCGACTAAACATGTGTTCATCTTTTATTTCTCACTTAATTATCTTGGGCCCCTGATGGCCGACTAAATTGGTTGCAATGTTGAGTTAGTGTCCTCCCAGTCCAGTATGCTTATAAGATACCGTTCTTCCATACTTTAGCTTTTAGGTCATGTTGTCACACTCCCTTAGGCCTAAGTGTGGCAATAGCGAGGACACGCCTGGCGCTGGATGTTCTTCCGAGCAGGTTTTTTGATCCAAACATAGTCTGGTGACCAATTCATTTTTTATCTAATTGCCTAAGGATCCCCTATAGGGCTTCATATATTGTCGGGGCAATGTTATGAGGTTGTTCGTGTTTCATAACGAACACCTGATGAGGGTGATACCCTGCTTTTATGCTTTGATTAAGGTGACCGTTATTTGGAAAAGCTGTGCAAGTTATAAAGTTCTCAATACAGGATTAACACTTAATAGAATGCAACTGCTAAACATCTTTCATTAATTCTCTAGTAAATAAAAAATGAGTTGCCGATTCCAAAGATTTGATAAGAGAACCGAGAAAAATAAAAAGCTAGAAATAGAATTTCTTTAGGTTGGTTGCGTTCCATGCTCGGGGTATCTCTCTGCCCTCCATCATTTCTAAATGATAGGCTCCTTGTAGATCGTCTCTTATTATCTTGAATGGTCCTTCCCAGTTCGGCCCTAGCTTGCCATCTGATGATTTTACTGTGCTGCCAAGGACTTTCCTTAAGACGTAGTCCCTATCCTAGAATGCCCTCGAATTGACCCTCTTGTTATATTATTTCGCGAGCTGTTGTTGATAGCTCGCTAGCCTTACTAGGGCTAGGTCTCTGCATTTGTTAGCGAGGTCAAGTTCAGCGAGTAATGCTTCATCATTCTGGCCTTGGTCGACAATGGTGGTTCTCATCATTGGTAGACCAGCTTCCAAGGCGATGATTGCTTCTATTCCATACGTTAGTGAGAACGGGGTTTCCCCAGTTGCTCGCCGTGGGGTAGTGCGGTAAGCCCACAAAATATGCGGCAGCTCACTCACCCAAGCACCTTTGGCTCACTCTAGTCATTTCTTCATCCCATCGATCACTATTTTATTGGAAGCCTCGGCTTGACCATTGCTCTGGGGGTATGCTACTGAGCTGAAATAGTGCCTGATTTCGTGCTCATTACAGAAGTTCTAAAAAGGTCTATTCTCGAACTGTGTTCTGTTGTCAGTGATGATGGTTCTGGGAATTCCATAATGGGTAATTGTATTTTTCCATATGAATCTCATCATATCTGCATCTCGAATGTTTGCCATTGTCTCAGCCTCGATCCATTTGATGAAGTAATCCTTTGCGACCAATAGATACTTACGTTTGTCGGCGGCGGTAGGAAGTGGGCCTACGATGTCCATTCCCTATTGGGCGAAAGGCCAGGGGCTGGTGAGTGATCTTAGGTCGCTGGAAGGTTGGTGAACCATAGGGGCATGTAGTTGACATTTTTTGTATTTGCGAGCGTATACTACCGAATCTTTTTGCATATATGGCCACCAGTAGCCTTCCTTCATAGCTCGAAAAGCTAGTGATCTTCCTCTAATATGGCTTCCACAGATTCCTTTATGGAGCTCATGTAGAATTTTCTCGACATCCTTCGGGTGAACACATTGAAGGTAAGGGCCGGAGAATGATCTCTTATACAGCTTGCCCTCAGGAGAAAAGTGAAAGCGAGCAGCTTTGACCCTTATCTGGTGAGAGGTCTTCCTATCATTTGGAAGTGAGCCATATTTCAAATAGTCCCTTGAAGGGTCCATCCAACTGGGTGCTGACTCAATCTGGAGCACATGCTCCACGCTTGGCAGTTCATCGCTCTGGTTGATGCTCGGATGGGTGAGGAAGTTGATGGGGATCATTTTTTTAAGTCAGAATTGATTGCCGAACTCAGGGCTGCCAAGGCGTCGGCATGGCTATTCTGACCTCTAGGAAACTGATGGACACTAACTTCCTCGAAGTTGGACATTAGCCTCTTTGTCAAGGCGAGGTAGGCTGTCATTCTTTCATCTTTTGCATTATAGTCCCCACTTATCTGATTGGAGACCAATTGTGAGTCGCCGGACACTTGTAACTGCTTCGCCCCCAACGTCTGTGCCTTCTGGAGGCCGGGTATTAAAGCCTCATACTCTGCCTCATTATTGGAGGCTTCAAATCCAAGCCTGATTCCCTGTTCGAGGATTATATCTTCTAGAGTAACAAGCACAATTCCTACTCCTTCCCCCTTTGAGTTGGAGGCTCCATCAACAAATAATCGCCAAACTCCCTCTGTTGTGCGATTCTTTCTTTGCCTCCTGGGTTGAAGTTCGTCGAGAGGCTGCTCGCCTGTGAACTCGGCTATGAAATTAGCAAGGACTTGTCCTTTGATTGCATTCCTTGGTTGAAATTGGATGTCAAATCATTCAAGCTCGATCAACCATTTAGTCAGTCTGCCTAAAAGATCTTCTTTTCGTAGGACTTCTTTAAGGGGGTGTGAGGTAAGGACGACGATAGTATGAGCTTCAAAGTAGTGCTTCAACTTCCTCGAAGATACTACAAGTGCAAAGGCGAGCTTCTCTAGTGGTAATACCGCTACTCGTCGTCTAATAAGATCTTGCTCGCGTAATAAACGGGGTGCTGGATTCCTACTTTCTCGCACACCAGTTCAGAACTGACAGCGTGGCTACAAATGACGAGGTATAAGTACAAGGAATCTCTTTCTTGAGGTATGACGAGCAGGGGTGGTGAGCTAAGGTAAGCTTTGAGCTCGTCCAATGCTTGTGAGCAATCTTGATTCCATTCTACTGTCTTATTTCCCTTCAAGAGCTGGAAGAATGGTTTGCACTTCTCAGAGGACTTCGAGATGAAATGGTTCAAGGCAGCGAGCATGCCGGTGAGCTTCTGTACGTCTCGTATTATGCGAGGGGTTTGCACCCTGTTGATTGCATCAATCTGGTTCGAATTAGCCTCAATGCCTCTCTTATTGACCAAGTACCCAAGAAACTTTCTTGACTGGACACCAAAAGAACACTTGCTTGCGTTGAGCTTAATTTGGTATTTCCTGAGGATTTCGAAGGTTCTTGATAGGTCTGAGAGGTGGTCTTCTTTGTTCCTACTCTTGATGACCATATCATCGATGTAGACTTCCATGGTGCCTCCCATTTGGTCTGTGAACATCTTGGTGACCAGCCGTTGGTAGGTTGCCCCTGCGTTTTTGAGCCCGAAGGGCATAACTTTGTAACAGTATATTTCGACGGTGATGATGAACGCTATCTTGTCCTAGTCTGGTGCATACAGAGGGATCTGATGATACCCCGAATATACGTCCAGAAAACTCATTCTTTCGTGAGCTGCTGTTGCATCCACCAATTGGTCGATTTTTGGGAGAGGAAAACTGTTCTTAGGGCATGCCCTGTTAAGGTCAGTGAAGTCAATGCAGACTCTCCACTTCCCATTACTCTTTGAAACTACTACTGGGTTGGATAAACATTTAGGGCATTGAACTTCCCGTATGGATCCTGCATCCAGTAGTTTTTCAACTTCTTTTTCTACAACTTTGGCCTTCTCGGGCACAGTTCGTCGTGCCTTCTACGTGATAGGTTTGAAAGTGGGGTCGACGTGCAACCGATGACAAACCACACTGGGATCAATTCCAGGCATCTCGTATGGTTCCCACGCGAAAACGTCTACGTTGCTTCTCAATAGAATCGTTAATTCCTTCTTTTCTTAATCTGTGAGAGAATCTCTAATCAAGAATATCATGTCTTTATTGCTACCACGAGCTGTAACTTCCTCCAGGTTTTTGACGACCTTCTCAGAGGGGAGGAGCCTGGTCTCTTCCACTCCGGGTCTTTTGTACTGTAACTGCTATTTCGAAGGTATCAGGCCTTCTTGTTCCTCAACCTTCTCTTTGGGATTTTTGGCCTTCTTCTCTGGTCTTGGGCAAATGGCTGCTATGAAACACCTTCTTACCATCGCTTGATTGCCATGGATCTTCATTACTCCTCGCTCGGTCACATATTTGATTTTTTTATGGTAGGTCAAGGGGACTGCCTTCATCGTATGTAGACATCCTCTACCGAGGATAGCTTAGTATGGCGAGTCAATGTCGACTACCAGAAACTCAATCATTTTGGAGACACTTCCTGCCCTTACTGGTAGCACGATATTTCCCAGTGGAATAGTCACTTTTCCAGCAAAGCCAACTAGAGGGACAGTGACTTCCTTCAAGTCGGCGATGCTCAACTTTAATTTTCTGAACAGGTCAACATATATTACCTCGAATGAACTTCCTTGGTCGATGAGCAAGTTGTCGACGTCGTAGTTGGCTATCCTGAGCGTAATGATCAAGGTGTCATGATGTGGGGTTCTCACTCCCACCAGATCTTCATCTGTGAACACGATATGTTTACTATAATTGATGTCGTCTGCTCGCTGATGATTTCCTGATTATGTCTTTGCTGGATCGATCTGAAAATCTTGCATCACTGTTGTAATCTTTTTTACTTCCATCCGAGCCGAATTTCCTTAAATCTGCTTCATATCAGATGCCCCATGAATTACTGTGAATTCATGTCCAGCATCATCTTCGAGTACGTTGTCAGGTCTTGCTTCTCCATTAGCAGCGGCTTTCTCCGCCTTCTTCTCTACAAACTCATTCAGATGCCCAGACTAGGGCAGTTCTTCGAGGTGACACTTAAGAGCTTTTCAGTGCTCAGTCTTATGTCCTCCCTCTTTATGAAAAGAGTATCTCAGCGCATTGTTTCTCTTCGAGGGATCTCCTCCCATTTTTCTAAGCCACTTAACAAATGGCTCCTCTCTGATCTTCGCTACGATCTTGTAGATTGGTTCTTTGAAGACAGTGTTAACTGCCTGGAATGCTTTCGAAGCATCGTTCTTTCCTCTGTTCTTGGAGCCATTTTTCCCCTATTCTTGCCTCCTTTCTTCTGGTTTTCAACCTTATTGTTGCCATTGGCAGTGAGCTTAGTTTGGCCGTTCTCCCTTGTACTCAGGTGGGTCACATCCTCCACTTTGGCGTACTTCTCGATGCGAGCCATCAGGTCATCGATGGTCGTGGCCTCCTTTTTAGTCAGGGATTGGTGCAGAAGGCAACAGTTGGGTAAACCAATCTTGAAAGAGGATACTGTTACTTGCTCCGAGCAGTCCTCGACTTCGTTGAATAACTCCCAGTACATCTTCGCGTAGTCCTGGAGGCTCTCTTGAGGCGTCTTTTTCATTGTTAGTAAATCATCCATCCTTTTGGGATGGGAGCTACTAGTAATGAAGCGTGCCGTAAATAGGTCGTCTAGAGACTCAAAACTCCTGATAGACCTGTGAGGGAGCCTCTTGAACCATTTCTGCACCACATCATGCAGACTCGAGGGGATAATTCGGCACATCAGTGCATTCCGGTGGTTCCAGAGAGTCATGGCTTGCCTGTACTACCTAACGTGATCAATATGGTTAATTTTTTCGTCATAGATCTTGAACCTCGGAATAGCAAATTTCTTGGGGGCTTCCTCTCCTTCTATCTCCCTTGAGAAAGGGGATTTCATCTGAGTCCTGAGAGCTCGTCTGGCAAGTTCTCTAGTCGATCTTGCACCGCGATGTGCTGGGTGTTGGTCCATCTCCTTTCAAACTAAATTTCGTATGTTCTCATTGCTGCTAGCTGGGCTCCTGTAACGGTGATCTAGTCGCTGGTGCTCGAGTGAGTCGTTGCTTGATTCGTGCTTCTCGCTTTTCTAGGATCCACGTATAGGCTCCTTCCTCGGATGCGAGATTTGCTTGCTTGAGGGCTAGAAGTGTGATATGGACATCGTCTAGTGCTGCGATGGAGCTCTTTCTTCATATTTTCTAATTTCCTTTTGAGGCGAGAATTCTCAACCTCTTGCCTGCGAGCGGACTCCCTCTGCTCTTGGAGCCTTGCCTCATAGGCATCGATCAATCTGGAGATTTGTGTGGACCTTGCTGGTCCTTGGCTCTCCTCTGAGGCTAGCCTTTCTAGGAAAGCCCACTGATATGAACACTGAACTTCAAATCTGATCTTGCGAGGGGCAGGCTATTCTTGGATATCCCCTGCCTGAGGGGCGTTGCTACTATGACCAGACATTTTAACTTCTTTATTAGTGAGGAATTTCTTAAAGAAGACAAACTCTTCCCACAGACGGCGCCAATTGTGGTGACAATTATATTCAACACAAATAAATAAGAAAAGCACAATCACCAAAGGAAATAAAGAACATAAAATGCCAATCACACAACAGAGTATGTACGTGGTTCAGCAAGAATGCCTACGTCCACGGTGGTGCAGTCAGTAATATTTCTATATACTCCAGGGAGCATTTTATAGAGAATACAGTGCATTCCATCTTCATCTCGAGCTTAGGGTTGTTATATACCTATTTGTTCTTGGGGAGTGGGGGTGTTGGACTCCCCCACGTCCATCTTCTGCTCCTAGAATATCTCCCTACGAGATTTTAGGAGTGGACTAAGTCTCTAACTGAATTCTGTTGAGATACGAGGGGCTAGACTTTGGGCCATTTTTATTAGGCTACTTGTTTGGGCCCATGATGCCAAATTCGAGTACCCACAATAACATTTTGGAGTGCTACAAGTTATATGGAGTGCATTTAGTCATACCCTTGAAATTATTATGTTCTTCTCTATTTAATTTATACAAATTATTTTATGGATCTCACAAAAAATTGAGATTACAAAGTGTTAAAAAAATGCTAGATCTAACAACAACTATTGAAATCACTATGCTCTTTGCTAATTAATTTTTTATTATGACAGATCTGGTAAATAATGTTCAAAAGAAGAAAAAAAAATGAATTTTCAAATAGATCTGATAGAGAACAAGTTATTCACTGAACATAGAAGAAATTGATTATTCGCCCCCAAACTGATTAATTTAGATTATAAAACCTAAATCGATCAAATAGGTTGATGAATATATCAGATCCAAAGAAACATGTAAGAATCTGTAATCAAAAGATTAATTAGAAACAAGCATACCTTGAGAGAGAAAGAAAGAAACGATTGTGTTCAATAATGACATTGGAATGACCGGAGATAAAGAAAATCTAGCCAAAGCCTTAATTTAACAATTGTAGCGGTGAGATTAACAGATCCAGTGGTTTTGAGTAGTAGACTGGGAGTGGTTTTTATTTTATTATTTAGAATTTTCTACGCGGACCTTAAGACTATGATGATCATAGTATTGCGCTTTGTTATAAGTATTATAAGACGCCCGCGTCTAGCAGGATTAAAAGTTATTTATTTATTTGTGTCTACCTTTGTTTTTGTCTTAGAAAATAATCGACAAAAAAGTGAAATGGTCATGGAATTAGAAAGTAGGTTTTAACATCCAAACTTATGTTTTGCAACTTAAATGGTTGTTTGGGTTTTCGAAAAAACAAAGTACTGCAACTTGCAATTGTACAATGGCCTTTAAACTCAATGTCTAAATATATATCAATGATTAATTTTGTGATAGAATTTAAGCGACATATTACAGTTTCAATTCGTGAGGGTTTAATTAATTAATATGTTAATAATGTCGCGGTGAGGAATTTAATTTAGCCTTTTTATCCTACTAGTTAGTTTTGTATTATGTTTTTTGTATTTATAACCTATTAGAATTATCATTCATTATAGATTTTAGAATTGTAATACCACACTAGGTGTAAGCCCGCCCGATGCGCGAGCGAAGCGCAAAGTGCGTAAAATAAGAACAAAGAATATATATTGAATTTCCGAACAAAACTGCCACTAAGTAAAAAAGAAAAAGAAGGTGAACAATGAAAGAAAATCTGAAGTTAAAAAAGCCTATAAAAATTTTCAACAAAACTGTCAATAAGTAATAAATAAAAAAAGCCAAAAAGTGAACAATATGAAAAATCTAACACTTCCATCCATAGCAAGCAGAATAATGGATCCTACATGATTAAACCCCATAAATCTAAACAAATCCTCCCTTTCCCAAATCCATATAATTCTGTAAAACAAAATTTAAATAAATATTAAAAATTAAACTCAACTTAAACTATCCGAAATTTCATATCAAAAGCAAATAACATATTCTTCTATTATATCAAAACCAAAAGAATAAAAAAATACTAACCTGGCCGGAATTGAATCGACATCTATTATTCTATGCCTCGGGATTGTTTCAGCTCCAGAAGAGAGAGGTTGCTACAGCAAACAACATATTTTATATGTTATTTACTCTGTAGACATCTATTATTTTATGCAAGAAAGGAAACAAAATAATATATTCTTCAAATGAAGGAAAGAAAAGGAAAAAATGAAGGAAATGGATAATATGTTATTTACTGTAGAGACATAATATTATATGCCTTTTTTTTAAAGCGACGATTGTTTCAATTACAAAAAAATAAAAAAATAAAAAAATCTTACTAAGTTAAAAATACTGATTTATATAGACTATAACACTCTAAAGATCATTTGAAGTGTCTTGTAATAAAATGAAATAAAAATGTTGAAATTTCAAACAAAATTAATGAAAATATAAAAAATGCCACTTAAAATCAATTAAGATCATACCACTTCATAAGCATTCATTTTTATATCAAATTTTCTTCTAGGTACAACAATAGTTATACCATTTGATTTATAAACATTGAACTATCCATGTAACAAACATGTAATTGTACTCTAGAATAAACAAATTTTGATTAATAAGAAATATAAAATAAATAAAAATATAAACTCAATAAAAATTAGAATATGAACAAAGATTCCCCTAGAATTCATTAGTGATATTAAAATACAGAACAACAAACATAGCAATTTAAACACCTTCATTATGGCCTTTTGTCAAATACATGGCATTCACATTACGAAAACAATAGACACGGAATTTCAAAAATTGTGGTGAGTTTTGAGCCCTGTTTTACAACCAAAAAGCCTATGTGTGCCTGCAAAATGAAAAGGTAGAACAGATTAAAATAGAAATAATACATTTAATCTGAAAAAAGAGACACGGGGAGAAATTATATTTAAATATAAAAAGAAACCTTTTGTGAGACCTAACTTGATGACTAAACTTTAGTTAGATTTGCGATAACAATCCAAAATATCAGCATGTCTAAAATATCTTACTACTATAAAATGCAAAACAAGGCATTTATGATTCCTTATAATGAGCATATCCACGTGCACCTTAGTATCACTGATGTAGTCATTTTATTTAGCCTCTTTCCCTTCTTCTTTAAGATTCATGAACGGGCTTAAGTAATTTCCTTTCTCTTTCCTCTCATTTCTTATTAGGCGTAAATCAATTCTTTGGAAAGGATATTAATCCTTTCACAATGTTACAGCTAACTTCTCTATGCCCTTATCTCTTCCGCCTCTTTTTCTTCCAACTTTTCCCCTTCTCTCTCAACCTTAATAATCCATTATTCATCAAAGATGTTGCCATCCCTCGATTTGAACAGGCCACAAACTGAGGGTTGAATGGATCTGAACCACACCGACATCATGGCTGTGAAAGCTGACATTGGGATAGTGAACCGATAATTTGTCGGGTGAAACGATCGAGAATCCTCCGGAACTGCTGAGCGTGTTAAGCTCCGTGGGAGCCTCTTCTTCTTGGTCCTCCATTTTTACGTCTGTTTTCTTCAAGATTTGCCTCCAGAGGTCCCGAAAGTAGGCGTATGTCAGATCTTCTTGGATATTATTCACCATCTTATTATTTTCTTTGTTGCTATAGATTTCAAAACCCTAGGAATGGAGATGGGGGGATTGCTCGACCCTCTTTGTCTATACATGTTTTGATGCATTTTTTGGGCAGCTTAGATTTATTGTTGGTTGGGTATAAATTGTGTTCTAAAATTACTAATTTTGTGTTCTTTTTTTTTTGTATTTCAGGTATTCTCCCCTATTTCTTAAACACTCAGGTATACCCAAGTCCTATATGTTTTTTAAATTTTTTTTCATGACTGAAATTTGTGATTCCTTTTATAATTTTTTGGTTTTGTAGAGTATGCCACTCCTTTTTTGTGTGCACTGAATAAGGGCATTGACAGGTGTTTGTCCAATTTCTGACGTGTTTTGTGATAGAACGTTGTATATTTCTCTCTCTCTCTCTCTCTCTTTCTCTATGCGTATTCTGTTAGGGCTTTAAAAATATTCCTATTAATCAAAATTTCAAAAGAATACGAATTCTGAAAATTTGAATTTCCCTGTCCAAAATGGCAAATTATAACACAATTAAAATTAATATAACCCATAAAACCAATTACAATACTCACCTGCCTGTTAATGCCAAAGGGAAACATATCCCGAAACAAAGCACGATTCTAAATTAATGTTTGTTTTCCTTTTCCTTTTCCTTTTCCACCATTGAAATGTGTATTGATATTTTTTTTGCAGTACAAATGGTAGATTTGGTCTTCGTAGATGCTGGAAAGTGATATTTCTTCATATTTATGTTTATCATTCATATAATCTCTTTTACTATTGATTCCCCCAAATTGAATTAGTTTTCTTTCCAGCACTCATTTTTTTAAGTTGATTCTGCAGTATTTTTGGTTGGCTTTTTTCAGATGATAATAAAGCTCCGTTTGCAGCTGTTGCGAACCATCGATTTTTGGTTCTCTCTCTCTAAAATGGCACATATCTAAATATTTTGTTAGTCTATATTATATTCATTTGTAGTTTTATAAAAATCTATGTGGGTTTTTATGCTTAAGGACGTCTAATTCTCCATGAACTCAAGAAGCAACGATTTGAAATTAATATATCATTTTTTTTCGTTTTTATGATCTAACACTTGACATTTAATATAAAAAAATATATGTTCCTAAAGTTTTAAATCTTTAATACCATATGACTTTATTTATTGATGTCTTCTAATCATTTCACATGTTGTTGATTTCTTATCTTAGGACATCAAGGAATGGGTTGTACAAACAACTTTGTCTCAAGTTGGGGATTTGAAAGTTAAGGAGTTTGCGCACTAACAGGTGAAATACTCATTTTACTTTGAAAGTTGAAAGACATCTAATAGTTTTATTTCATATTATTGGGTGTATATATATTTTTTTATTTAATGATTAATAATCAAGACCATTATATAAGACATGGTGTTGTACAACTCTTATTGTTTGGTAAATTCAGTTTTTTTTATAAGCATATATTTGTAAATAGTCATATAAACGTTTCTAGAAGTGGTAATGGTAACATTATAAATTTAACACGTTTGAGGGGAGAAAAGAAATGTAGGTGGAAATACTGGACATAAGAATAGATAGGGCAATCTGTTTTGCCGTCTTTTCTTTGGCAGTGTATTCTATGGTCTTATATCAAATGAGAGTTACATAATTTCTCCATGTATTTGAATGTCCAACTGTTTAATTTAATTACCAGAATATTTGTTGTGTTGAACTCTGTTTTAGATTTTTTTTTTTCCAATGCATTTTCGCTACTTATTCAGAGCACTAATTTATAATTGTTTGACTGTAGTTTGCAACATCACTCAATTGTGCCCTTGGGTTAGTGAAAGCATTTATAGGGTATGGACTTTGAAAAAAAGATAAACCCACAAATTCAGTATTTTGATGGCCACTCTCTTGATATGTATTGTATTTAGACAAAAAATAACCATTTTTTTCATAAATCTGTTTTTCATTTTTATTTTAAATGTTATCTTTTACTTCACTCTTCTTAGAATTGAGAATAATAATCAATGAACATATAAATGTTTAATATGAATATTACATTTGAAGCATATATCGTTGTCTATATAACATATGTATATATTTAAGTAGTGAATAATTTTTGCAGGCTTCGTCTAGCTGGTTTTAAGCGGAGAGGAAAATCAGTTTGGAAACTATATTGGAGAATTTGAAATTTCGTTTGCCAGAAGATTCTTTTTTAAATTTCCATTTCTTTAGTTTAACTCTCGAGACAATTTTTTTGGTAGTTATGAATTTGAGTTCTATCATTTATAAGAAGATAGATTTGATATTGACATAGTTTTTAATTGTGAGATTTTATCCCGTATTTTTTTTATGATAATTCATTTTTTTTATGAAATCTATAAAATTTTGATGTCCTAATTTCAAGTCAATTATTATTGAATACTTTTTTAACTCATACGTCAGATCTGCTGCCATGGATAGTCTCGCCCGCGCATCGCGCGAGTTTACACCTAGTTAGAACCACAATAGAACAAAGGGAATATTAGAGTCAAGGGTAATAAAATTTGTAATAAATATTACCTAGACTCATTACAACATGCCGGAGATCTCCAACGATTTAAATGGTGAATAATCAAATAAGCTTTAATTTTTTTCCCAATCACATATGCTTTGTAGAGAGACACGGAGAGTATGCTATGAACCCCAATAAAATATATTAACACCCAAGGATCGACAAAAAAAAATGAAAAAATATAAACACCACGTCGGTCCTCGGCAACAGGGGGACTATAAAACGACTTTCGTACGACTTTTGTCATCAAAAGAATCAACACATGAACAAAATTTTCTGATTAAATTTTACTAAATTGGTCTAATCAGCAGGGGCGGAGCCATTCAGGGATGAATGGGGGCTCAAGCCCCCACGAGTTTAAAAAAAAAATTAGAAAATTAGGTATATGAAAATATTTGGTGAAAAGTTTAAGTTCTATAATTCTCTAGGGCCTTTTTATAAATAAACTAAACTTTAAACTCATTAATACCTCAAACAAAACAGACAACAGCAAACCAAACCAAACCAGTCGTTCCAAAAACCAAACAACATAGACAAAGCAAACCCTTTTTCCCCTTTTCCCCTTATACCCGAAGTTGCAGCAAAATTGCAGAAAGTAGTAGCAAGCAGTGCTGCTTGACTAGGTGGTGGCCCGACTCCCCGTTCCTGACTTAATCCTCTCTCGTTCATCCCCTTCTTCTAGTCTAGTCTAGTCTAGATGAGGTAAATTTCCTTTTTCTCTTAGTATTTTTTTATTTTGTTTGTTTGTATATGTAAATTTTATTGTATTGGTTGTGTATCTTGGGTTTCTATTTTTATATTTATTTAGGGTTTCTAATTTTAGGAGTATTAGAGTTAATGTTTAGAGTTAAAATTGGGGCTATAATTTTCTCATGTTATGCTTTTAATTTTAGGGGATATTGATGTTATGAAATGTAATGCTATTACTTTTTTGGGGGATATTAATGACCCTAATTTTTTTTTTTCAAATCAGTCAACTTATGAAAATGTTTTTAGTGAGTGTCAATTTGGGGTTTAAAATAAATTTGGCATTTGTATTAGTCAATTTGTGTATATAAATTTGGGGTTTGAATTGATAGTTTAAATTTGAATTTTAGGGGAATATTAGGGATATTGTTGGTTTAAATTTAGGGCGAAATGTTTGCTTAAATATTTATTTCTTGTTCCATTAAAATAAATAAATTACATTATTCTTGTCAAATACCCAAAAATAACCTTAAAAAATTCGGTTTAGGGGCGAACCCCCGGACATCACCATTAAATTAGCCCCCATTAGCGACAAATCCTGGCTACGTCCCTGCTAATCAGCGTATACAACTTTCAAAACCTCTTCATATAGTTTAAACACAAAGTTGGAAAATTGAAAACTCAATGGATGAACAAAATTTTCAAATCCCACCGAAATAACAAAACTATAGCAAATGAAACCTATATCAAAAGCAATTGTATAAATATGAAAAAAGTTGAAAGAAAGTAAAAACAATTTTAAAAAATGAAAATTTTCTTATGGATGTTGACATCTGGAGAGAGATGAAATAGATCTGCGGGTCTTCACGACGAATGTCAAAGCATCAATTTATTGGTTGCAGATCCTAGCCGTTTGTACTGCGCGAGTACATAAAAAGTGATAAGAAATTAATCAAAATAATATTTATTTTAAAAAAAATATATATTTATATTTTTTTGTCTCAAATCTGAAACTGAGCAGAGGCCACATCTAATTGTGATAGTGAGTGATTGTAGTATATTGGGTCCATTTCTTTCTCCCTTCCTGCACTTCAAATGTGCTGTTAAATTCTAGATCTAAGAAATTGTTTCAATTAAAACCGAAATTTGAGATGTAAGGTTCAAAAGCTTATACAAGCCTTAAAGCATGGTAAATTAGGGGAGGACACAATTGTCGATAGTCCCTACAAAAATTAGGTTAAAATTTTAGAGAGACGGTCCAGATGAAGACCTTTTTGCATCTCAAATTTCCATATGGAATAAGTGTTTGGATCTGAATTTTTGTTTAAATGCATAAATTAAAGACAACAGCCCTTTATTTGTATGAATTTTATTTTTGTTTTGTTTAAAAAAAGTAAATATACTTTGATCCATCTAATTTTAATTTTATTTTCATTTCACCGCATGTACTTTATTTTTAAATATCTGGTTATATCGCCCACCAATTTATATGATGCCAATCTTAAAACCTTTACTTTCACATGTCCCGCTCTACGAGCCAAACTATCCTGATCTCTTTTCAACAACTAAATAAAATATATGAATTTTTTTGGCGAGCACTTAAACTGAAGCTATTAAAATACTATTCCATACAATAGCCTTTCTAACATGAGTTCAAATTTATTGAAACTCTTGCACTAATAACTGGACATCCAAATAATAAATACACTGTGTAATTGGTCTCAACATTCCTAATATTATAGTCGGAAATAGTTCTACGTGGACTCTCATTTAAGATTCAATAGGTGCGTTGACATATCACACTCACATTGACTTGTGATTAGGCCCAAAATCAATGGATTCCAAACATGAATTGATACACGTATTGGATTTTAAAAAAGAGTCGATTTATAATTATTGTATAGTTACTAATCTCTCTTTTCGGCAGGTCCTATACATATCGCTATTGGGTATCAAATAATGTCAAAAGCATCGACAATGTTTTATTGGTGCCCCACATGTGGATAATATTTAAAAGACAATTCGTGATCACATGGGAGAGAAATAATTTTAGATATAATAAAAAAAAAAAGTTGAGGTTGAAATTCAACCAACCTTCAAGGCCGTCGAGTTATGTTGGCCGTGAGATTTTCCATTAGGAACCACTCCCAATAGTCAAAAGTTCTTTTCATCTAGTTTGTTATGCCAAGTTTAATAAAAGTATTCTCTTTTTTTATTTAGTTTTAATTACACCCCACAAAAACCTCATAAAACATTAAAATAGCAAACCGCCTACTCTAAATTTATTTCATCTCTTCCATTCTAAAATTGAAAATTTTAAAACATAAGAGGGGTCATTCTAGTGTGACCCTCATAGTTTGAGCAAAAACGCTAGGGTGGTGATATATATAACAAACCAATATAGATCATCATTCATTGTAATTGTCATTAAACATTGATAGGAATCGAAGAAATAGTTTGAACAAAAACAAATCTAAAACGAGTTGAATAATAGTAAATGTTTTACATACATTATCGAACTTGAGATATTGACAAAACTCCTTACAAATTTCTCTCAGTATACCACAAAAAGCCTATGAAAATTGTCCCCAAAACTAACAAACTAAACAAATTACTCAGTATTACATATATTGATGACCTTTGTGGCCTAGAGCAAAAGTTCTTTTTACTAATTCGCAAACATATACGAGAGACTATAAATTGCCCCAAAACCCAACAAAACGTACAAAGTGAACTAAATTTCAAATAACATATGACATAGTGTAAGAAGGTTCTTTATCCAAAGACTTTAAGCTCTTGTTGTAGATGAAGAAGAGTGAGTTTTGAAAATTATTTTGTTGTTGGTATCACGGTGAACCAAGTTTAAAGACTGTTTGGCATCATGGGTTTTCTCTATCTTTGCGTGTTTGATGGGAATAACTTTAAAGGGGGTGATTTCTGAATTGATGGAATTTGAAGGGGGGAATAGAAAATCAGTGGGGAAGAAATTGTATTGAAGGCCAGCCATAGAATGAAATTTGGAGTTATTTTTTTTCTTTCGGTCTTTTAGTTATATATCTAACTGTAATAGATCTTACACATATTTATAGATGAAGAGAGAGACTGAAACAAGAGGAAAGACTTTGGGCTCTTTAGCTAATTGCTTCGCTGCCTTTGATTTCAAGAATATTTCAAACCGTTTTTTCTTCCAACTTCAACACAAAATTTAGTAATAACTCAAGCTCACTTTTTAATAAATTTTTGCCAAATAAAATAACGAGAAATATTAGGTAAACAATGAAAAGATATATGATAACGATGTTAAGGTCGGTTCCTAACTTTATGATATACAATAAAATACTCCCTACCCTAACCCCAGTACCAAATTTTTTTTAAAAAATTATGATTTCTAACTAATGTCTAACAATTATAAACTTTATAGTAATACAGAAACTAGCTAATTATTGTTTTCATTTCGTCTCAACCAAATAATATCCTATAATTGTATTACCATAAATTAATCAGTACTTTGTTATAAACTATAGACATTTTCGCATATTGGACTGACTTGTTCGTAAAGCTAAGCGTACACACCATTTTTTTATATATAGAATAATTGTAATTCGTTATCATTTGACCTTCATAAGGTCAGCAGACTTAGGGTGCTAATTGGGTTTTTGTCTACAAATATATATTAATAGCAAGGCTGACGTGAAATTACTAAGGAAAAGTTCAACGTCTAAATTTAGGTATTGCCCCCTAAAAATTGGTGTTTGGCCCCATGAAAGACAAAGTGGTGATTCCTAAAGGAGCATTATTTTATCACAATATAACTGAATAATATTCGTTAGCACATCACTCATAATATTTCATATTACAATATAACTGAATAATATTCGTTAGCACATCACATCATTAAGCAATATAACCGAATTTATTGACTTATTTACGTGAAATATTAGAGCAAGAGTATCTGAGCCTCATGATCTCGTGATCTTATATGACGTTAATTTTTTCATTTGAGACATTATATAGAACAAGTAGTCGAAATTCAATGAAACTCTTGTGGTGTGGTTCAACTGTTATGAGGGTTGAAAAAAAAAGCTCAAATCCACCAAAATTTACTTTCGGTGGTTTTTAGCAAGTGGATTTTGTTTTCTTTTGGCTAGTGGGTTTTATTTTATATCCCACTACATACAAGTTGCTCCTTAAGTTAAGGAGCTTTGTCTCCTTCAACATCCTATAAAAGGGAAGTAATTCTCCCAATGTTGAAACACACCAAAACATAGAAATAAAGAGGAGTTAGAAAGTGAAAAATAGTTCATTTGGAGTTTTGAATATACATATTTGTGTAGAAAAATACACATTATATTTTTCATTTGGAGTGTATTTGTTAGAGTCTCTTTTGTAACTCATTTGCAATAGTGAATTGATCCGAGTATCAGTGGGCGTAGCCAAATTGGTGAACCACTTAAATATTTTGTCTTCTCCTGTGTGTGTCTTTCTACTCATTATACTTTTTGTGAGTGTGCCATATTATTATTTGGAGTTACAGTCAATATCATTTGTTGACACGCTTGCGCACAATAAATTGGTATCATAGCCAAGGTCCTCCGATCTAGGCATTTTGGATATTTTTTTGTGAAGAAATAACCATACGTATAGTACTATTCATACGGTTACTATTCACAGTCGGAAAATTTTTCTAAACTTGGAATTTTTTTCGTTTGCATTTTTTTTTGTGACTGTGATCGTTTGAAAAATGGCAATCGCAAAATTTGACGTAGAAAAATTTGATGGGCAAAGAAATTTCAGCATGTGGCAATGTGAAATTATGGATGTCTTAGTCCAATAAGAGCTGAAAATTGCTCTTGGAGATATGCCAGAAGACACGAAGGAAGATGACTGTAAGAAAATCAGCCGCAAGGCTTGTGGTCATATTTGTCTTTATCTCGGCAAAGATAAAAAATATGCTTATATCCGCGAAACCTCGGCACAAAAATTATGGAGGCAACTGGAGGACAAGTACATGACGAAGAGCATTGAAAATCGGCTCTATTTGAAGAGAAAACTCTTTCGGTTCCAATATGCAGAAGGTATTTCTATGTCTGAGCATCTGGACAATTTTAACAAAATTATTACTGATTAGCAAAATTTGGATGTTGAAATTGATGATGAGGATAAAGCATTGTTAGTGCTAAATTCTCTACCTGACTCATATGAACATCTTATTACAACGCTATTGTACGGAAAGGAGGAAATAAAATATGTTGAGGTCTCTAATACCTTAATGAATAATGAGGTTCGGAAGAAGGATACGGAGGTATATAGAGACTCAGCATCTGAAGCGTTGACGATTCGTGGCAGAATAAATGAAAGGAAGAATGGCAACCGTGGAAGATCTCGATCTAAATCGAGAGGTGGAGCATCAACTTCGGGTAGGAGAATTCCTACAGAAGATGAATGCGCCTTTTGTCACCAGAAAGGGCATTGCAAGAAAGATTGTCCTAAGTTAAAGAAGGACACGAAGAACCTCACTACAAACATTGTGGCGAGTGACAATGAAGATTCTGAATTTGCTTTGTTTAATTCACCATTTGGATCAAGTTCCCAGGAATGGATTTTGGATTCGGGTTGTTCCTATCACATGTGTCTCAATTGGGAGTTGCTTTCTAGCTTTAAAGAGCTAGATGGTGGAGTTGTTTTGATGGGCAATGATCATGCTTATCAAACAAAAGGGATAGGAAAAATTCGACTGAAGTTGCATAGTGGAATAGTCAGAGTGATGGAAGAGGTTCGGTATGTGCCGGACCTGAAGAAAAATCTTATATCACTTGGCGCTTTGGCAGCTAAAGGTTATGATATCACACTGAAAGGCGATGGTCTAAAGGTGTCGCATGGATGTAACAACCTGTCCTTTTGGAGACAATTAAATTCCATAATTGGGTATAAATTAGAATTTGGAGATTTTCCCGAAATAGTAAATTTTGGGATTTCTAAGGATTTAATGATTTTCGATGGATGTTGTAATTACTTTTGGGATTAACTAGGTCGAAGTATTTTAATTATATGTCGCCGTGGAGTAAAGCAACAAAAGAGGTAAGATTTTAATTGGAAAACCCGCATTAAGTTATATGGGTTAGAATAGTGATTTTCGATCAAGTACCTCGGATGGAAATTTTGACTGCGCCGTAAGTCTCGGAATGTCCGAGATAGTCGAAAAAGTGTGTCCGATTGTCGAAATTGAGTTTCGGCGAATTTTAGAGTTAAACGGGCTCGTAATTGAGTAAACGAGTCGTTTTTGGGTTCTTTTTCTTTCTTTATAAGGAGGGAGAGAGGGAGAAAAGAGAAAGAAAAGAAAGAGAAGAGAGAGAGAGAGGAGGAGAGAAAGGAGGAGAAAGGAGAGATTCCGGCCAAACTCCGCGGAATTCGGCTTGAGGTCGTCGGATTGTATCCACGAGGCAAGTGTTTACTTGCTTTATTTACTTTTGAGCATAAATCTCATATCGTAGATTGGTATTAATAAACCCTAAAGATTTTGGGTTGGGTATTCGTGAATAAAACGGGTTTTCGGGAGATAAAACGAATAAACCCCTAAAATTTAATAATTGGAGAAACTTAGGTTTTAACCTAAATTAATTGTTGATTTCGGGTTCTAGGATGTTTAGAACCCGTATTATAAGTGTATTTGTTGTTGGTTGGAGTTGTAGGCCGTTGGGTGAGGAGATGGAAGCTTGGGGGAAGCTTCCATGGATGAAACAGCTTCTCGAAGAAGAAGCTGCCCGCCATGATCGATCGATCGATCGTGGGGGTTCGATCGATCGAAGCCATCGATCGATCAACAGCCAAGGGTCGATCGATCGACCCCTGCTGAAAGATGACAATTTTTATAGGATGATTTGGATGGGATAAATTCCAATTCTTATTACTTCGAGGTTAATTATGTGATAACATAAGGGACCTTTTAGGACTATATGGTCCTCTAATTAAGAGAATCTAGGAGGCTTAAGTGAGGGTTTTAAATGCATAACCCTTAAGTTATATTTTTAAGGAAAATAAAATAATTGTACAATTTGAATGTTTGGGGTTCCTAAATTATATTGGGGACCTTTAAGTGATTTTATGGACAAGATGTAGTCCTTGGGTTTATCGAAATGAAATCCATAACCCACTATATTTAAGGTTGTTCGGGAGAGATAAATCCCTAGGATATTTTTAGTGGACAATTGGGCCTATATAATTATGCGTATAGGAAGCATAATTATAATTGATTGTGGAGTGAGTATATCCTATAAGATAATTAGGATAAAATTTGGGAATATAGATATATATTCACTTAAATGTGAAATGGTATAATTGGAGATATCCAAGAAATCCGAAGATGGGATTGAGGTATGTATTGATTATTAAAGTAAAGAATATACCTGGGGTTTAGTATCATGCGTATACGAATGCGTGGTTATGATTCTTTGAGAGAATCTTTAGAATTATTGATCATCACTAGATGAGATTAGCAATTATGGCCATATATATATATATATATATATATATATATATATATATATATATATATATATATATATACACACACACTATGTGATTAAAGTATATATATGATATGATGTTAATGATTTTGAAAATATAAAAATGAATATTTTCAAAAGGGAAAAAGAAATGATTTTCATAAATGGTAATTTATGGATACACACCTCTCTAAATGATATCATAAGGGAAGTTCGTGCGTGAGGTGAAGCCCCCTGGCTAATGAATGCAGGGTGGATATAGTTCTTTAGGCCATATGGGGCGATTATTATATGTTTACTACGCTCGTTAGGTGATTCTGGGTGTGGTCATGACTATCCCGCAGGCATATGGCCGCTTCCCGACGTTTCGGTAGGTTCCCAGGTGGTCTTGTTTGATAGGTCCTGGAAGATGATAGCCATTTAGGGGCGCGTCCTGTGGGGAAACCCGGAGGGACGGTTTTAGATATGTTAAAGCAATTCATGATAATGAATTGGCTTTATATACATTTCCGTGATGGAAGAAGGGAAATGGGATAAATGATTTGGCTTCGATTGCGTTTCCCGGATGGAATAAGGGAAATGGAAGCATGTGTTATGGTAAAAGCATTTTTATGATAATAAAAATGGCTTTTATATACATTTCCTGGATATAAGAAGGGAAATGGGATGTTATAAAACGAAAAAGCATTTTTATGTTAATAAAACTGGCTTTTAAAAAGGTTATATGTTATGTTAAAGCAATTCATGATAATGAATTGGTTTTAAATACATTTCCTGGATATAAGAAAGGAAATGGAAAGTTTTGAGATAAATGGAAATAAAGTAAATGAATTCTCATTCTGGGAGATAGATCCGGATGTAAATGGTAACATGTATATATATGGATAAATCGAGTACCGAGGGTCTAATGGATCCCGACGATCGGCCTTGCCGCGTAGTAGTGTATCGGGGGGGTTCCTTGTTTAGATTTCGCTTTGCGAGACACCCCACCCGCGAATATGGCATTGTGTTGAGACTGGGGAGAAGTTTAATCCTTAGTGCTCTAATATTAGTATTTCTTATGGTATGTATATATTTATATATATTCTGTACTGAGGGACTGGCGGATCTCGATGATCGACCTCGCCGCGTAGTAGTGTATCGGGAGGGTTCCTTGTTTGGATTTCGCTTTGCGAGACACCCTACGCACGAACATGGCATTGTGTTGAGACCGGGGAGAAGTTTAATCCTTAGTGCTCTAATATTAGTATTTCTTATGGTATATATGTATTTATATATATTCTGTACTGAGGGACTGGCGGATCTCGACGATCGACCTTGCCGCATAGTAGTGTATCGGGTGGTTCCTTGTTTGGATTTCGCTTTACGAGACACCCCACGCACGAACTTGGCACAGTGTTGAGACTGGGGAGAAGTTTAGCCCTTAGTACATTACTTGGACTATCTAGGGTTGATAGTAGTTGGGTGATAGACTAGTTTAGCAGGGTAGCTTGACTAGGATGTTTAGAGGGATGCGCTAGGAGTGCACTGTTAGTAGAGAGGTGAGGGGTATCTCATGGGAGTGCGATACCAAATTTAAATATGAGATAAAACCTTTTTCTAAAAATAAGGCATTTATGCACTTGCTAAATATTTTCAAAACTCGGGCTCTGCCCCGTTTATCTACTTTTCCTTTCTTGCTATATTATATATATATATATATATATATAGGTGTCCAGACACAGGGATGCCTGGATGACACATCTTTCGAGTCAGACGTCAGCTGCAGCAGCTGTGGATGCGTGCAGGATTCTCGGTAGACGCTTCCATTCTTGTAATCTAGATAGGAGGTATTGTATAAGTATTCGGGCCAATGGTCTAATTGCATTTATTTATTCTTTTAGTACAGCATTCGATATGGTTGTATATTTTGACCGAGTGTTCGGTTATTTTATTTCATTTCAGTTTTATTTACGCAAACTGTGTGGATGTTTTAAATTGTAGTGGTTTAAAAAGAGTAGTTAAGTAAAATTTTGACACCGGCCTAATTGGTTATTAGTAATTAAATGGATTTTCGACAGTGATGCTAAGAATGATCCATATGAGACTCCTGCTATAATTTGATATAGGAGTGATCGCCCGATATTTTTTTACGCGGGGTGTCACAGATGGTATTAGAGCATCAGGTTCTAGTGTCCTTAGGAATCTGTGCGGGCGTACTACGCTTTCAGCGTTGCTCTCGATTGTTATAGAGCCTCAGGATTAGGATTGTTGATTTCTCTTGTGAGATCTCATTCTCCTGCCATATCTTAAGATTATAGTAATCTTTTGTGCGCTCATTCGAGATTCGTGTGACGATCGAGGAAAGCGGCATGAGGTGGGGATTAGTTGGAGCTATAAGGTTGAAGCCTGTAGTGGAATTTCCTTCTAACGGAGAAGTTATGAGGACTAGTAAGATGATTGTAAGGAGCAGGGTAAAGTGGTTATTATGAGTTTTACCTCAATGGAGGAGGTTTATTTGGTGTGACTAGATAAAGTCGCGGTGTTCGTTAGCCCTAGACTCGTGTGTGTAATTTGAGTTTTGTGGCGGTCTCGATAACATCATATAATGTAGGCTTATGTGTTTTCCGCGATAGCGGAGTTTTATTTTCCTTCATTCGCCATAAATGCGGGTGTTGAAATTTTGTATATATATCTGGCTTGTAATGCTCGTTTATTATGTGTTATACGAGTATGGTAATATTGTGAGTATAATACATTATGATATTATCAGAGCGATAACAAGCTAAGGATGGCAAGACTATCGTGTTCGCAGTTCCAGGGTGGAACGGGTTGTTGTTGTGGTGTGTCACCTAGATATAGGTTGAGTTCGCCTTTATTGTGTGCTTAGATGGAACTTCGATGAGCAGAGGTTTCATTATCGTGATTTGAGTATATGGCGACCTTATAGATATGATTTAAGGCCACATGATTATTGTTGAGATGTAAGTTTAAGCTCATTATTGATTGCGCAAGGACTTAAAATTAGTGCGAGCGCTAGGTGGTGTGACTCTTAGTTAGAGATAGGAGTTCAGATCACCTTTTTGTTGGAATAGGGGATAGGGTTATCCCGGTTGCATGTTTCAAATAACGGACCTCGATGACCGACAAAGTTAAGTAGGAGTGTGTGGAGGGGTTCTTTGTTTGGATTTCGCTTTGCGAGACGCTCCACACATGAATCTTAACAGCGTCGGGAGTGGAGAGATGTTATAGGATGCAAGGATGTTAGTTTTGTGGGAAAGTCTTATAGTGTGGATGAACCACTATAGACTATGAGCCATCTGATGGCGGTATACTTATGGAAATATTGTGCTATGAAAAAGCACTAAAGTTGTCCTCTCGCCACAAGTGGGTGGGTGATGTAGGACTTAGAGAAATTGATTTGAGGATAATAGTCAGGCCTTAATGAAAAGGAAATTTTGAGAAGGTATGTGTGATGTACGTAGTGCTCTTATAGAGATTGGGCACTTCGATTAGTTAGGTTTCCTTTCGTATGGGCGGAAGGATAGGATGGTAGGAATGCGTTCGTAGGTTAGCAAGATAGGATTTAGGACGTCCCGCTTGTGTGCCTTAGGTCGCTATATCTCGATGACCGACTACGCGAGGGAGTAGTGTAACGGGAGGGTTCCTTATTTGGATTTCGCCTTGGCGAGACGTCCCACGCATGAAACCAAGCAAATGTCGAAAGTTGAGAGAAGCCTTGGGCACTAGGGATATATTTATGAGTATACTCGTTTCGCGTAGGTAGGGTAACGCATAGATCGTAGCATTTTTTTAGGATGTAAGTTTAGTAGAATTAGTGGCACCGAGGTTAGGAGAATTGAATTTCGCGGGTTGGGAGGACCCATATGTGAGTATTACACTAAGGAAAGGAGATCCTTAGTTGGAGAAAGTCTTATGCGGCAGACGTTCGAAATGGATGTGCAGATGTGCACAGGTTAGAAAGGTGTATGGACACCTTAGCGAGTTGGTTCATATACCGCCTGAAATAGAAGGGGTGTAGTATATAAATTTGAAGTTTATTCCGTGAGGCACTAGAAATGATGAGTGCTATGTGATGCTATTGGAGTCACTTTATAACCGTGGTAGCAGTACAGTATATGGTTAGGAACCATTGGGTTAGTATCGTTCCCTTCTGAGATATTAGGATTTGGAGCGATTCTAGGATTGGCAGTGTAGGTTGAATCCGAATTTTTAGGACGAAATTCCGTTGTCAGGGGGGTGTATGTAAAAACCCGTCCTTTTGGAGACAATTAAATTCCATAATTAGGTATAAATTAGAATTTGGAGATTTTCCCGAAATAGTAAATTTTGGGATTTCTAAGGATTTAATGATTTTCGATGGATGTTGTAATTACTTTTGGGATTAACTAGGTCGAAGTATTTTAATTATATGTCGTCGTGGAGTAAAGCGACAAAAGAGGTTAAGATTTTAATTGGAAAACCCGCATTAAGTTATATGGGTTAGAATAGTGATTTGCGGTCAAGTACATTGGATGGAAATTTTGACTGCGCCGTGAGTCTCGGAATGTCCGAGATAATCGGAAAAGAGTGTCCGATTGTCGAAATTGAGTTTTGGCGAATTTTAGAGTTAAACGAGCTCATAATTGAGTAAACGAGTCATTTTTGGGTTTTAAGGGGTTAAACCCTTTTTCTTTCTTTATAAGGAGGGAGAGAGGGAGAAAAGAGAAATAAAAGAAAGAAAAAAGAGAAAAGAGAGAGAGGAGGAGAGAAATGAGGAGAAATGGGAGATTCTGGCCAAACTCCGCGGGATTCGATTTGAGGTTGTCGGATTGTATCCACGGGGCAAGTGTTTACTTGCTTTATTTACTTTTGAGCATAAATCTCATATCGTAGTTTGGTATTAATAAACCCTAAAGATTTTGGGTTGGGTATTCGTGAATAAAACGGGTTTTCGGGAGATAAAACTAATAAACCCCTAAAATTTAATAATTGGAGAAACTTGGGTTTTAACCTAAATTAATTGGTGATTTCGGGTTCTAGGATATTTAGAACCCGTATTATAAGTGTATTTGTTGTTGGTTGGAGTTGTAGGCCGTTGGGTGAGGAGATGGAAGCATGGGGGAAGCTTCCATGGATGAAACAGCTTCTCGGAGAAGAAGCTACCCGCTATGATCGATCGATCGATCGTGGGGGTTCGATCGATCGACCCCTACTGAAAGATGGCAATTTTTCTAGGATGATTTGGATGGGATAGATTCCAATTCTTATTGCTTCGATGTTAATTATGTGATAACATAAGGGACCTTTTAGGACTATATGGTCCTCTAATTAAGGGAATCTAGGAGGCTTAAGTGAGGGTTTTAAATGTATAACCATTAAGTTATATTTTCGAGGAAAATAGAATAATTGTACAATTTGATGGTTTGGGGTTCCTAAATTATGTTGGGGACCTTTAAGTGATTTTATGGACAAGATGTAGTCCTTGGGTTTAGGGAAATGAAATCCATAACCCACTATATTTAAGGTTGTTCGGGAGAGATAAATCCCTAGGATATTTTTAGTGGGTAATTGGGCCTATATAATTATGCGTGTAAGAAGCATAATTATAATTGATTGTGGAGTGAGTATATCTTATAAGATAATTAGGATAAAATTTGGGAATATAGATATATATTCATTTAAATGTGAAATGGTATAATTGGAGATATCTAAGAAATCCGTAGATGGGATTGAGGTATGTATTGATTATTAAAGTAAAGAATATACCTTGGGTTTAGAATCATGCGTATATGAATGCATGGTTATGATTCTTTGAGAGAATCTTTGGGATTATTGATCATCGCTAGATGAGATTGGCAATTATGGCATTTATATATTCTATGGCCATTTATATATATATATATATATATATATATATATATATATATATATATATACACACACTATGTGATTAAAGTATATATATGATATGATGTTAACGATTTTGAAAATATAAAAATGAATACTTCCAAAAGGGAAAAAGAAATGATTTTCATAAATGCTAATTTATGGATACACACCTCTCTAAATGCTATCATAAGGGAAGTTCGTGCATGAGGTGAAGCCCCATGGCTAATGAATGCAGGGTGGATATAGTCCTCTAGGCCATATGGGGCGATTATTATATGTTTACTGCCCTGGTTAGGTGATTCTGGGTGTGGTCATGACTATCCCGTTGTCATATGGCCGCTTCCCGACGTTTCGGTAGGTTTCCAGGTGTTCTTATTTGATAGGCCCTGGAAGATGATAACCATTTAGGGACGCGTCCAGTTGGGAAACTCGGAGGGACAGTCTTAGATATGTTAAAGCAATTCATGATAATGAATTTGCTTTATATACATTTCCCGGATGGAAGATGGCAAATGGGATAAATGATTTGGCTTCGATTGCGTTTCCCGGATGGAAGAAGGGAAATGGAAGCATGTGTTACGGTAAAAGCATTTTTATGATAATAAAAATGGCTTTTATATACATTTCCTGGATATAAGAAGGGAAATGGGATGTTATAAAACGGAAATGCATTTTTATGTTAATAAAACTGTCTTTTAAAAAGGTTATATGTTATGCTAAAGCAATTTATGATAATGAATTGGCTTTTTAATACATTTCCTGGATATAAGAAAGGAAATGGAAAGTTTTGAGATAAATGGAAATAAAGTAAATGAATTCTCATTCTGGGAGATAGATCCGGATGTAAATGGTAACATGTATATATATGGATAAATCGAGTACCGAGGGTCTAATGGATCCCGACGATCGGACTTGCCGCGTAATAGTGTATCGAGGGGGGGGGGAGGGTTCCTTGTTTGGATTTCGCTTTGCGAGACACCCCACGCACGGATATGGCATTGTGTTGAGACTGGGGAGAAGTTTAATCCTTAGTGCTCTAATATTAGTACTTCTTATGGTATGTATATATTTATATAT
This sequence comes from Sambucus nigra, assembly GCA_949130495.1. Lineage (NCBI taxonomy): Eukaryota > Viridiplantae > Streptophyta > Magnoliopsida > Dipsacales > Adoxaceae > Sambucus > Sambucus nigra. Next base: position 443,098,406 of record OX422222.1, on the reverse strand, counting down.
ATTCTGTACTGAGGGACGGGCGGATCTCGACGATCGACCTTGTCGCGTAGTAGTGTATCGGGGGGTTCCTTGTTTGGATTTCGATTTGCGAGACACCCCACGCACGAACATGGCATTGCGTTGAGACTGGGGAGAAGTTTAATCCTTAGTGCTCTAATATTAGTATTTCTTATGGTATATATGTATTTATATATATTCTGTACTGAGGGACTGGCGGATCTCGACGATCGACCTTGTCGCATAGTAGTGTATCGGGTGGTTCCTTGTTTGGATTTCTCTTTGCGAGACACCCCACGCATGAACTTGGCACAGTGTTGAGACTGGGGAGAAGTTTAGCCCTTAGTACATTACTTGGACTATCTAGGGTTGATAGTAGTTAGGTGATAGACTAGTTTAGCAGGGTAGCTTGACTAGGATGTTTAGAGGGATGCGCTAGGAGTGCACTGTTAGTAGAGAGGTGAGGGCTATCTCATGGGAGTGCTATACCAAATTTAAATATGAGATAAAACCTTTTTCTAAAAATAAGGAGTTTTTGTACTTGCTTAATATTTTCAAAACTCGGACTCTGACCCGTTTATCTACTTTTCCTTTCTTGCTATATTATATATATATATATATATATATATGTGTGTGTGTGTCCAGACACAGGGATGCCTGGATGACACATCTTTCGAGTCAGACGTCAGCTGTAGCAGCTGTGGATGCGTGCAGGATTCTCGGTAGACGCTTCCATTCTTGTAATCTAGATAGGAGGTATTGTATAAGTATTCGGGCCAATGGTCCAATTGCATTTATTTATTCTTTTAGTACCGCATTCGATATGGTTGTATATTTTGACCGAGTGTTCGGTTATTTTATTTCATTTCAGTTTTATTTACGCAAACTGTGTGGATGTTTTAAATTGTAGTGGTTTAAAAAGAGTAGTTAAGTAAAATTTTGACACCGGCCTAATAGGTTATTAGTAATTAAATGGATTTTCGACAGTGATGCTAAGAATGATCCATATGAGACTCCTGTTATAATTTGATATAGGAGTGATCACCCGGTATTTTATTAGGCGGGGTGTCACAATGGATCCCTGGTTGTGATGAAGGGAACGAAAAAGAGTAACTTGTATTTTCTCCTTGGAAATACAGTTACAGGTGCAGCGGCAGTCTCAGAAAGTTTAGAAGAGGTTGCATCTGATACTACGAGATTATGGCATCTATGCTTGGGACATGCGGGAGAGAAGGCTTTGCAGGGATTAGTGAAGCAAGGTCTATTAAAAGGTTCCAAGACATGTAAGCTTGTATTTTGTGAACATTGTGTTCTCGGCAAGAAGACAAGAGTAAAGTTTGGCATAGCTGTACATCGTACAAAGGGGACTCTTGATTATGTTCACACAGATGTTTGGGGACCTACCAAAGTTTCATCTTTGGGAGGTAAGCATTAATTTGTATCTTTTGTGGATGACTTCTCTAGACGAGTTTGGGTGTACACCATGCGACATAAGGATGAAGTCTTGAAGATTTTCTTAAAGTGGAAAAAGATGATAGAGACCCAAACTGGCAAAAAAATTAGAAGACTCAGGTCAGACAATGACGGTGAATATAAGTCAGACCCATTTTTGCAAGTATACCAGGAAGAGGGGATCGTGCGACACTTCACAGTAAGAGACACACCATAACAAAATGGGGTGGATGAACGTATGAATCGCACTTTGTTGGAGAAGGTGCGATGCATGTTGTCCAATGCTGATTTGGGGAAGGCATTTTAGGCTGAAGCTGTTACATATGCATGTCACCTCATTAATAGGCTACCTGCAGCTACAAATGAGGGAAAAACACCCATGGAGGTATGGTCAGGAAAACCTGCTACAAATTATAATTCTTGACGTATTTTCAGCTCCCCTGCATATTTCCATGTTAGGGAAAGCAAGTTGGATCCTAGAGCTAAGAAATCCATATTCTTGGGCTTTAGTGATGGAGTGAAGGGGTATAGACTTTGGTGACCCGAAACGAAAAAGATCATAAATAGTAGGGATGTTACATTCGATGAATCTTCAATGTTGAAGAGTTCTCCTAGGGAAAGAAAAACCAAAGAAGCTCCACAACAGGTAGAGCTTGAGACTCCAATTGTTCAAGTCAGACTTGTCACAAATTCAAAAATTGATGAGACAAGTACAGATGAGGTGGAGGATCTTGCCCATGAGTCTCCTTAGCAACCATATTCTGTTGCAACTAATAGACCAGAAAGATAAAAAAAAGGAAACCTGGATGGCTTATTACTGACATGGTGGCATATGCACTACCCATGGTTGAAGATGATATTCCATCTACTTACCAAGAAGCAGAAAAAAGCTCGAAAAGTGTAGATTAGAAGAAGGCGATGGACGAGGAGATACAGTCTCTTCATACGAACCAGACTTGGGAGTTAGTCTAACTTCCAAAAGAGAAGAAAGCCATTGGGCGCAAGTGGATATATGCTAAGAAGGAAGGCTCCTCCGAGAAAGACAATGTAAGATTCAAGGCTAGGTTGGTGGCGAAAAGCTATGCACAAAAGGAAGGGATCGATTATAACGAGGTATTTTCCCCGGTTGTGAAGCATTCTTCTATTCGTATTTTGCTAGCATTAGTTGCGAAGTTTGATCTCGAGTTGGCATAACTTGACGTGAAAACTGCATTCTTACATGGAGATTTAGAGGAGGAAATTTATATGACTCAGCCAGAAGGGTACAAGGTTGCTGATAAAGAAAATTGGGCCTGCAAACTTAGAAAGTCGTTATATGGGTTGAAACAAAGTCCAAGACAGTGGTACAAGCGATTTGACCGGTTTATGTTTGGAAAACAGTACATAAGGAGCCACTATGATCATTGTGTGTATTTTCGTAAACTTCATGATGGATCCTTTATTTATTTGCTCTTATATGTTGATGATATGCGGATTGCTTCTAAGAGCAAGGTGGAGATTGAAAAACTAAAAATTCAGTTAAGTCATGAATTTGAGATAAAGGATTTAGGCGAGGCGAGGAAAATACTTGGCATGGAGATTAGCAGAAATTATTCCAGGGGCATTATTTGTTTGTCACAAAAACAGTATTTGAAGAGGGTATTACAGCGTTTTCGTATAGATTCTAAAACCAAACCTGTAAGTACTCTATTGGCCCCACACATTAAGCTAAGTGCCATGGAATCCCCACAGACAGATGAGGAACATTCAGAAATGACTCATGTTCCCTATGTTAATGCAGTGGGAAGTTTGATGTATGAAATGGTGTGTACGAGGCCCGATATTTCACAAGCTGTTACTATGGTGAGTAGATACATGCATGATCCAGGAAAAATGCATTGACAGGCTGTGAAATGGATCTTACGGTACATCCATGGTACTGTTGATTTTTGTTTGAAATTTGAGAAGGATTCACATGCTCGTCAGCATGTGTTTAGATATGTGGATTCAGATTACGTCGGTGATTTGGATAAACGATGGTCCACTACTGGTTATGTGTTTACACTAGCTGGAGGCCCAGTCTGTTGGAGATCTACGCTGCAGTCGACGGTGGCTTTGTCAACTACAGAAGCATAGTATATGGCAGCGACAGAGACCATTATGGAGGCCATTTGGCTTCATGGTTTGATTTCAGACATTGGAATTGTTCATGATCACGTAGATGTCTTCTGTGATAGTCAGAGTGCCATCCACTTAGCCAAGAACCAGATTCATCATTCACGGACAAAGCACATCGACGTTCGTTTCCACTTTGTTCAATAAATTTTGGATGAGGGGACTATGCTCCTCAAGAAGATTGGAATCGCGGATAATCCTACGGATATGCTGATGAAGATTGTTACTACGATCAAGTTTGAACACTGTTTAAGCTTGATTAATATTCTTCGTATTTGAACACCTTCGGGTGTATGGCACTTACGAGAACATTTGGAGGATATTTGGATCATTTTGGATAATATATGGTTATGTGTTTGGGTGGAGCTTTGTAAGGTGAAATTGTTTGATTTGCAAAAGTTTGACATGGTGACTTGTAAAATTTTGCCAAGGTGGAGATTGTTGAAAAAGAAGCTCAAATCCACAAAAATCTACTTTCAGTGGCTTTTGGTAAGTGGGTTTTGTTTTCTTTTGGCTAGTGGGTTTTATTTTATATCCCACTACATACAAGTTGCTCCTTAAGTTAAGGATCTTTGTCTCCTTCAAGACCCTATAAAAGGGAGGTAATTCTGCCAATGTTGAAACACACCAAAACATAGAAACAAAGAAGAGTTAGAGAGTGAGAAAGAGTTCATTTGGAGTTTTGAGTATACACATTTTTGTAGAAAAATACACATTGTATTTTTCATTTGGAGTGTATTTGTTAGAGTCTCTTTTGTAACTCATTTGCAATAGTGAATTGATCCGAGTGTCAGTGGACATAGCCAAATTGGTTAACCACTTAAATATTTTGTCTTCCCTTGTGTGTGTCTTGCTACTCATTATAATTTTTGTGAGTGTGTCATATTATTATTTGGAGTTACAGTCAATATCATTTGTTGATACGCTTCCGCACAACAATGAGGATGGTGGGGAGAAAAATATTTTTGTAATGTTATATATTTTTTTCCACTTCGACACTATGTTAATGGAATGAATTTGTGATGTAAATACATTGGTGATGTTCTATTAGTTGTAGCAATTAACACACTCGTTTAGTACTCTAGGATAGAAAACTCGAAAAATGAAAATGACTCTAGGGTATTTGATTCTAGGGTAAACAATTTCAAGACAAATGAATATTTTCCAACATATGTCCGTTTAATAGAAGTTGGAAAATCATCAATTTTTCACATTTTCTATCAAACACAAAAGCTGGAAAATAGATATAAATGTGAAAATTTTATGTACTGAACATATATATATATGAAATAAATATATATAAACGCAATATACAAAATATACATATATACTAAAATACATATATATGAAATAAATATATATAAACGCAATATACAAAATATACATATATACTAAAATACATAAAATATATGAAATATACATATATATATATATATATATATATATATATATATATATATATATATATATATATATTAAAATATACGAAATATATATATATTTACAAATTTATAAATAATAAATATTTATGAAATATATAGAGTTCTAAATAAAATTGGTTTTTAGTGGTTTGCCACCCAAATGTGACAAATAAAAACCTGACTCTCCCAAAGAATTGGATTCCACCCAAAGATAGCAAATTGTGGAGCGTTATACCTGAAAAACAAATTTCAAGGCAAACTCAAGATATCAAACGGTCTAAAAGCTGAATTTTTTAAAATTTTTTAACTTTTCTGAATTTGCCTTGAAATTTGAAGGGTATCAAATGGACCTTTAGACTTTCCATTATTTTTATCCCACATTCATAACTTTTTTATGACATTTAGAACCAGCCCAATGTCATGTGTTGACTAGATTGCGAAAAGGTGAAGTGCAAATAACCAGATATATACCATTAGACTTCATTTAAAATTTTCTTCATTCCAATTTATGAATTAATAGAAAATTTATGTTTACTACGGACAAATATAATTTGAGTTTACTTCCCCAGAAAATTGTATCTAGTTAATTATAAAGTAAAAGTTTTAGTGAATATCTCCTTAACAAAATGGTGAATAAGGTTGTCAGCCCCCCATTATTATTTAGTAAATCACGAGATCCATTTCAGGTACCTTTCAGTATCACTAAACGAATTCTAGTAAACAATAAATTTGGAAGTTCGCCTCTAATTTAGTAGTTAGCATTACAATAAGTAGGAGTCCGTGTTAGATACAAAAGATACATATTTTAGTCACATTTTTGTCAATTTTAAGATAAAAATTATTTTTACGATGGCATGCCTTTGGTTATGACTCATGCGAAATATTTTTTGGGGGGTGGCATGGCCAAAGATGGAGTTCCATTTGCGACTTGAAATTTTGTCATCTAGTGACACAAACCTCTTACAACTTTGGTGCATGTTTAGGCTTACACCTTTGGTGCATGTTTAGGAGTAATGTTACGCTGACCCAAAAAGGTAATATAAAATTGTGATATAATTAACGTGTCCCACTTGCCTTGATTTGTATTAGGACTCTACAAAATTACACTTTTAGCGAAGTCTGAACACGATCGAATGGAGGTGTAACACGTTAATTGTGTCACACTTTTATATTCGATTTTTGTATCCGCCTAAGATTTTACGCATATTTAGTGGTTGTGCTTAGAATTCTCAAAATGATACAAAAACATAACCTGAAAAGCAAATATCAATATATACGTTTTGTACTATAAGAGATCGAATTATTAGACACGTTAATACATATGGGTGTTACAAATACAGTCATATACAGGAAACAATATTTATTTAGTAAATGCAAGGTTAAAACATGAAGCAAATTATATACAACTCGATAACTTTAGATCCCGACTCTCCTCTTGTACCACTTTTATATTGAATGACTATATTACTCTTAAAATCCACACACAAAAAAGAGAAAAATCCATATTCATGTATAAAAAATAGTTTTTTTAATTTATTAAAAAACACTTTATAAAATTAAAAATTGTTTTGATTATAAAAAATCTATTTATTATAGAGAACTTTTTTTTAAATACTTTTTGTATGGGAAGTTGTTTTAACCTTTTATAAATGTTCTAAAAAATAAAATAAAAAATATTTCAACTATTTTTTTAAAATTGAAGTGTTGTTTTTATAAATGGTTTACAAAAACTATTTTATGTAAAATTGTCTTATTAAAAAATTGACACTGTTTTCTATAAATATAAATAAAATGCTAGAAAATTAGCTTTTAGAATTCTAACAGCTAAAACAGTTTCTTTTTGTAAAAACATATTTTTTTATATTATATAGTACATTGTGTTAGTTTCTATAAACACTAGTTAATTTTTTTTAACAGTTGAAATCTTTTTAGATGAGTTATAAAAAATTATAACAATTTTTATACAAAAAAAGTTTTTTTTATATTTTGAAATAAGTTTTCTAGAATAAACAATTTTTTTGTAATAAGAATTTATTTTATTTTTTATAAAACTTTTTTAATAAATAAAGAAACTATTTTTATACATATACATATATGGATGGGCTTTAGATGAGTGAAAAAAGCTTGTGGGTTTTAAGATAACTAGTTTTTCAACCCTGTGCGATGCGCGGGCAAGTTGTAAATCGTGTTTACAATGCATTCCAAACGAATATATGAATATATAAATGTACACATACATACATACATACATACATACATACATACATACATATAGGGGTTGTAAATACTTTATTTAATTGTATTTAATTAGTACACACAATCGTGTTTGATATCGAATTAATATTTTCACAAAACTCTATCAAGATGATCCACATAATGAATTGAACTATAATTCTAAATATCCATTATCTCCTATCCCAAATCTATGTAAAATTATTATAAAATTGGAGGAAATTCTCTCTATCACTACCCATCTCTCTATTTATGACCAATATAGAAATCAAACCCATAAAATGTATAAAGATATATGCAAGGAAAAAATCCATCCATCTTAACGTAAACATCCATAATGGCTCTCAATAAACATAACTAATGCGAAAGCGCGAACTCAATAAGGCACAAAGTTTCAAAATTTCTAAATCCAATTTCTAACTCGGATGTCGTACCCATAAAACTCACATTTTTCGACACCTTTTTGACGAATTTAACATTTGCAAGAGTTTTCACCTCCAATTTTTTCTCCTACAACTTTTTCTTAGATTTGCCATCAGTTTTTCAACCACTTCTTCCAGCCTTTTCTCTTCAATTACCATTAATCCCCTGCATCACTATTCCCCCGTCAGTATATATATCAGGATCGAATGGAACCCTCAATAGAGTTGTGACACCCTGCCCAATTAAATATCGGGTGATCAGTCATTTATTAAATTAAAACAGGATTTTCATTTGGTTCATTCTTAGCATCACTGCCGAAAACTAATAATTACTAATCACCTATTGGTTAATTAAGTGAGTGTAAAATTTTATTTTTTCATTTAACAGATAACAATATGTGAAAAAACTAGATTAAACCATTAACACAGTAATATAGGTAAACCATCACAAGATATAAATAAATAAATGTCTTGCCGATTAAATCATCGGCTACAAATCCCACATCCAAATAAATAATTCAACATACAATAAATAAATCCGAATGCAAATATGAACTGAAAAAACTGAATAAGTACTGAAGGGCAACACGCCTAAAATGAAATAGTGAGATAAGGAAATTCTAATCTAGGAATGAACAACTGAAGCGTCTAGTCCAAATCCTACATGCATCCACATATGTTGCAGCTACGCATCCCTGGAATAGATAATCAAGTCTAGCTTCCCTATGGATGGACACCTAAAAGGTTTTGAAAATATTTTTAGCGTGGGATATAACCCAAAATATTTGAAAAACAGTTGCAAGTGATTAAGTTTGCAGTAATAAAATGCATTAATACTTTTCATATTTAAGTTAGTGTCTCACAACCTTGGAAAAATACTCACCCCTCAACTATTATGCACACCTACCGCTTTTTTCATAACTCACCTAGTTGTACTACCCCGTCTAACTAGCCTTGTTATGAACGCTTCCTGACACGCTACTCTAGTCCGAGTAATCTTGTTGTTGATTTATAAGTTATTCCCTGCATTAACTTAATTAGTTAAGCTTAATAAAATTATATAGTAGTCTCACTAGTTAAATAAATAATACAATTGCACTTCATGTATTTTACCCGTATATAAATATTCACATTATTATATACTTATACATATATTACAACATTCACACACATGTCGTATATAATATCCATCCTTCCGAGTCATAACTCACCGAATGCTTTCTCTAAAATGCTATCACTCCAAGTATACTCAATCCAACCCAGATACCACGAGACGGTTAACTCACACCGAATCAGGAAAAAATAATAAACGTAGTGGAGGCGATCATAGTTTCCCGAGTGTGAGAACTAATCACATCCAAGACATCTCACCCCGAAAAGAATCACAACATAATATACCAGACTCTATGACCTGGGGATTATACTCTCCCTGATTTCATGAGCTAGGGGGTTTATCACATCGTGAAATCTCCTATGATAGCACTAGAGGGGTATGTATTTACAAAAATATCTAACTCCGATATTTAATAAGCACACAGGCATATATATATATATATATATATATATATATTACTAAACAAAACTCTTCAACCCGTGCCTAACACCCGTAGCACTAGCTCGAATATTCCCGAGTCTATTCATCCGACTCTAATTTATCTTTATCATACTAGTTCACAATTTGGATTTACTCACTCTACCCGTAATACCATCCTGGTATCCGAAATTCTCTCAATTTCATAATATGTCCAACAAGTCCTAGCATTAGATTTCTCTCAAATTGGCTAAACAACTTATTTACCATAGTGTACTAGAATTAAATAGGCCCCCCTGTATTTTGAAAACAACACAAAATTCCTCCCATCAATTAATCGTGAATCTAGGGCTCAACCAAAAACTTTCCCCATTTTGGGATAGCCGAATCAATTCGGCCTTATTCCAAATCGATTCGCCTTACCGAATCAATTTATCTTTGGAATCGAATCGATTCGCTGGAAGCAGTTCTCCTTCTCCGTAGCCCCTGTTCTGCTATTATTACCCTGTTAAGCATTTGGTTTGTTCTCTGAACTTCCCCCAATCATTATTAACATTTATTACAACTTTAAAACATGTTTTTACTTTCATTTCATCTATAAACATCATCGATTTATAATCCCACAATAAAAATCTCAAATTGGATTTTCATGGCTTATAAAGATCGTTTTCACCATTTCAATTCTATAATCCGAATTATTCAACAATAGCTACTGGGTATCTAATATAATTCAATTTCTAACATCACCTAATCATATAACATCATCAATTGCACTTTTAGTCTACGCAAAGTAACCAATTCGTAAAAACCCATTTTTATGCGATAACCCTCCCTAAAAACAAATTTTCAATCACACTCACTATGACATGAATCGAAATACTGCAATTCAGATTGAAAACAAGTTAACCACTTGCCTGATTAGATTCATAGAGTCTGATTCCTTTGAGGTACAAGATAAATTGATGAAGAACACACCCAATTCCTCTTAATGTTGCTCCCAAAAGTTCCCCACTTTCTTCCTCTTTTCTTATCTCAAATTCTTAGGGTTAGAATGTGATTAAGTGTCATTCAACCCCCTTGGATTTCGGTTAAATAATTGTTAATCCCGAAATTAGGCTAGTGGGCCTAGCCCAAATGACCCGAACACCCCCGTATGGGCCTGGTTATGCCTAAAAATGTCCCGAGACCCAATTACTATCTCCGGGTACTCTATTCTGACTATCTCAACCTATCTGGAATCAATCGTTCACTCAAAATCATCAGTCTAGTCACTTTACTAAAAATACCTATCTCGACCTCAATATTGTCTATGCCTGACTCCCGGTTGAGATACAATAAAATCTCGTCGTTTAACTTACTACGACATATAATAATAGTCATGTATTATTTACTACACACTTAGTGAATTTACTCCATTTATATTAATCATTATCTCTTCCGATTAATATTTAAATAAATGCATTATAATTAATTAAATTAAATTACGACACACTTGTAATTTAAATTAGCCGAATTAATTAAATATTTAATGCTCAGAAATATGGGGTTTACACGAGTGACCACCTTATGCTGCAAATGAAGCATATTATTTTCTCAAACTTGCTCATATTTTTATTTCAATACGGATTAAGACAAATCTTATCCCTAATAGACACTAATTGTGACATTAATTTGAGGTCCCAGTCTGATTTTAGTATATTGGTATTGAAATTGAGAAAAAATACAAAATGATCGAACATAATTAAGTGTGTTAGTATAATATGAGCGTGCGCATAATAAAATAGTTAATTGTGGTGAAATTCCTGACATACCGTCTTCGCCAAGTTATGGCCAGGCTATAAAAAAAACTAAACAAAGGAAGGGAATAAATGTAAAAAATTATGTTAGAATATGAATTACCTAGCCAAGAAAATATGGGTGCTTCTTGCTTACACACAGCCAAACCTACAAATTATAAAATTTAACTAACTAAAAATCTAAATAAATGGAAATTAGGAAAAAACTGAATAACGATGTTTATTACATTTAGTTGTCGTGTTAAATTTTAATAAACAGGAGGTTTGAAAATTAGAGAAAAAAACAGATGGTGTAAAAAAACAACGCAATTTAACAAAGAAATGCAACACATGAAAATGTATAGAAAATAGAAATAAAAAATTACAAAAATCGGATTGGAAAGCAAGTTAACCCCCTAAATTGGTAAGTGAAACAATCTAAATGCAAAGAAAAGTAAAACTCCTAAATTAGTATGTGGCAATGTTCATATAATACTTATAAGTAAACGTTAATCACACAAATTACTGTAAACGGTTACCTATACCAACCCCTAAAATTAGTACCATATATTAAAAAGTAAAAAACTTTAGAAATAACTGACATAAACCACTAATCACAAAAAAAGCTAAAATCCATAAATCAGAATGAAAAATAATCCAGTAACTAAGGAAAAGAAAATGTAAACATGGTTGAGAAAAAATTGACAAAATCATTATAAATCAAGTACGGGTTTTGTTTTAATTTTAAAGAATCATAAATCAACTTACTGCTATGATTAACCATAAATAAAATAAAATAAAATAAAAAAGAAAAGAAAACAAACCTGACCCAACTAAGATTCGAGCTTCAATTTGAGAGTAGTGAATTTGAGAAGGAGACTGAGATGAATACAATTCATAAGAGAGGTGTACAAGTTAAAAGGAGAAAGACGAAAGTCAATAGAGGAGATTTACCGATGGAGAGAAGAAATCATAGAATTACAAAATTAATTAATGAAATAGAGGAGGGTCTTTTTTTAATTGCAGATACACTTTTAAGTAGGGATGTTCAAAAAACCGACTGGACCGAACCGATCCTTTTTTTCCAGTCTTTTTTCTTAATCGGTCTGGTCTCGATTTATTTTTTTGGTGGACCGACCTAATCGGTCCGGTCCACGGTTTAAAGTTCCAAAAACCCCCATTAGGACTGACCTAGACCGACTCTGTATAAAATAATATATTTTTACATATACATGTATAGATATAACATAAATAAATAGTAAAAGTATACATTTTAATATTTGACTAGTTTAAATTATAGTTTAATCCAATAGTAGGTTGGTTTTAATTGCAAATTTTGATATTTTTTAGTTTTTAATGTTTGGAAAAAATAGACTCGGGAATATTATTATTATTATAAATAATATTATTCATTAATGTGAGGACCGATTCGTTAGAGAGGACCGACACTATAAAAAATCGAACCGACATTATTGGTCCAGGCTCGGTCCATTTTTTTAGAGGACCGATCAAGTCGGTCCAATCCAAAAAAAAACTAAGAACCGGACTGGACCGGACCGACTTTTAAGCCACGTGGTAGATTTACGATTAGAGACACTGTTTATATATATAGGGAACGGTTCAAGTGTGGTCTCAGTTTAAGGTCTTTGAATGATGTCCATTTTTTTCAAATAGTAAAAAAATATTTTTGGGATGATTTTTTTTATGATTTTTAAACATTTCAAAAAGGACCATAAAAAAATAATCAACTCAAAATGACTTTTTTACTATTTTAAAAAAATCGATCAAACTATGTCAGTTTTTAAGCTGTTAAAAACTGACAAAGTTTGACCGTTTTTTTTAAATAGTAAATAAATTCATTTTGAGCTGATTGTTTTTACATGGCCTTACTTAAATGTTTAAAAACCATAAAAAAATCAACCCAAAAATATTTTTTAAACTATTTTAAAAAAATAAACCTCTTTCAGGGACCTTAAACTAGGGGATGCCTAAAATATTTAAAAATAGATTTGATACGGGTCAGAGCCTAAAACCTTTTAAAAACGTTGCAAGTAATTAAGATGCAGTAAATAAATATGTAGTTAAACGTTTCATATTTAATCCGGTGTCGCACTCTCATGAGATTTCCCCTAACCTCTCAACTATAGTGCACACCTAGTGCATACATCTTAACGCACCTAGTTACACTATCCCATATAACTATTCATATGTAATCCTTACAAATATACCTTTCTAACCTCGAGTATTATTTAACATTCATCTCTTAGCTATGTCTCTCCTTAGCTTAATTAATGAGTAAATCATTATATAGCTTTACTCCAGTTATTTATTCACGTTCATCACTAACGTATTATGCCCGTATATAATTTTCTACACTATTATATAAGTTTAAAGTAAATGTCACACAAATACATAATGCACATATGTATCGCTCGTAATATATAAAACGGCATCCACTAAACCGTGATGCGTGCATACTCTACTATCGAGTCCATGTACCTCACGGACCAAATCCTGGACTATCGAATCAGAATCACACTCGAACCATAAATCAAATAAACACACAATGGAGGTGAACATAGTTCTAAGCCCTTGGAATACATGCATACCTAACGCACCCAAATGACCGGCAATACTATCGTGCACTCAAGTAGTGATCGTCCCGAAGTTCTATGTTATAGGGCACACATCCAAACCTCGTTGGAATCGCCAAGGTGGGATTGTCCACTGCACGTGACCTCCAGTGATAGCAAGAAGCATAGGTATGCTTACACATAAATATCACACACACACACACACACACACACACACACATACATATATATATATATATATATATATATATAGCCAAGCTCTAATGCGGACGCATCTTGCGGATTTAACTTGCGAACGGATTTTTGTGTATTTTTTTAAAACAAAAGAAATCAAATTACATCTTGATTTTTTTTAGTGGAATTTAAATATTTCAAGGGACCCCTATAAAAAAAATCATCTTAAAATGAAATTTTTTACAATTTAAAAAAAATCGGTAAAACATATGTCAATTTTAAAGAGTTTTAAAAACTGACATATGTTAGCCCATTTTTTTAAAAATAGCAAAACAATTCATTTTGAACTGAATTTTTTTATAAGGGTCCCCTAAATGTTTAAATACCACAGAAAAAAATGAAGTCGAAAAAGTTTTTTTACTATTTTTAAAAAATACGAAAAAATTCGTCCGCAAGTTAAATCCGCAAGTTGCGTCTACATTAGAGCTAGTATGTATATATATATATATATATATATATAATTACGTCAAGTGACTAATCTATGACTATCACATGAAGAACTAGTCGAATAACCGTTGTCTAAACCCAACTCTTATTTAATTAACTGCTCACTAATTAAAATAACAACATAAAATCACCCTTCTAAAACACTCGGACTTACCCAACCAGCCCCATAAAAAATAATAATATAAATAACATAGCATCACCTTGCTAAAATACCCGAACTTATCCGACCTGCCCGTTTCCATTCGAAATTCCCATTCGAATCCAAAGGGTCCTTATCCCATTGGAACTCTTAAAAATCACAAAGTCGCACAACTTACTATTCTCACAGATTAAACACCTTTCATTAAAACAGTTTTAACTCTCTCCACAGAAGTCCAAATAAACTTATTTAAATATCATTAGAAATCTAAGATCTATACCTTTATTTTCATCTATGTCCCATCTTCTAATTCAAATTACACAGAAAATGGAATACATTTGAAGTGACGCCAAATTTTGCGTAACTTGGGTATTCTGATAGATTAAACATCATTTACTAAACCAGCTATAACTCTCTTCACAGAATTCCAAATGACCTCAATAAAATCTCATTAGAAATATAAGGTTCATATATTTCTTTTCATCAATGGACCATTGCCTAATTCAAATTACACAAAAAATAGCATGCATTTAAAGTGATGCCAAAATTTTTGTAACATAGGTATTCTAACAAATAAAACACCCTTGACAAAGGCAGCTATACTCTCTCCAAAGAAGTCCAATTTACCACATTTAAATCTCATTAGAAAGCTAATATCCATATCTTTATTTTCATCCATGGCCCATTGTCTAATTCAAATTACACAGAAAATGGCATGCATTTGAAGTGAGGCTAAAATTTCTATCACATTCATCAATTTTATTAATTCAATTTCAAGGTTTCATTAATCCTCACAAGAACCGTTAAGATCACATATTTTCTATGAATCAATCTTCGATTTATTTATCAATATTCTATACATCATATAGGATTCAATTATCAGACTTCATATGGTATAATGATAACATCTAGTTTCTATGAATTCATTCCCTAAAATCCCATTTCATGCAAACCCTCACCCAAAAACTTGTTTTATTATAGACCTATCATGATATGAACATGAATCACCTCAATTTAAATTACAGAAAGTTAATTACTTTCCTTTGATTGTTCATAGGGTCTGATCTCTCATGTGTTCTATGAATCGATGTTAGAATTTCTCGAATCCTTCTTAAATTTAGCTTCCTTTAGCCTTCTCCCTTGATTTCTCTTCTTTATCTCCTCTTATTTCTCTCTTAGAGTTTAGGAATATTGATATGGTTGCCTCCCACATCTAACTGTTATGGTTTAACCCTCTAATTCTGAAATTAGGTTATTAGCCTTCATTAAAATGACTTAAAGGCCCCTAAGTGAGCCCAGGCTAGTCTAAAAAGCCCTTGAAACCCAATTACTACCCCTAGGTATGTTATTCTAACTATTTCGATCATTTCGGATCAATCGTGCACTTGAAATCACCATCCCAATCACTATAAAAATCATCCTATCTCAACCTAACTATAGCCCGCGTAATTGACCATGTTGCGGCACTATCAATTACCGTCGTTTCTAATCACATACGACACATTATAATTGACTTAGTTAAGTTTACTTAATTACACTACTAAATTCACACATAAGTACTAATCACGTTCTCACTAATTAATATTTATTAATTTAACAATATTTTTCCATTTCAATTAAATTACATCACACGTGCAATTTAAATGGTAAAAATAAATTACCCCAAATTACGGGATATTACATACTTCCCCCCTTACAAAGAAATTTCGTCCTCAAAATTCGGATAAGTCTGTTACTAATAGATTCGGATACTTACTTGCACCACATCAATATCTTCGCAAAGTTAAAAACATTAAGTTATTCCCATTACACCTCCACTAACAATATTCTTCAGCTCAACGGTCTATACACTACCGTTCAAACTAGTGACCAATCATCTCTAGTCACCTTACATAGAAATATTCCAGGATTACTTAATGTTTCACCTTGGCTATTGCACAACCCATTGCACTTTTTCCAAAACTATTACAATCCGATAAAGTAGCTCAACACACACATCTCCACGTCTTCTTATCGCAAACGATACTCAAAATCCAAGTAGCTAGGGCACCCATACACCGTTTATTTTGTGCATCTCTGCACGATTATACCCAATGTAACATTTATGTCAAACTAGACCTTACATACTTAATGTGACTATCTAGTAAGGGTAGACTTAATTACCTTACTAATCTTAGCTTAAATATTATTAAAATTTTCCCACCGATCACTAATGGTGCAAACGTTCCCCAATGTTTCATACCCAAAATGACCCGGCCCCACTGGGATTAACCACATATATGTGCAACAACTAAAGTACTAAATTCATGCCCTAATGACCACATATCTCCCAACTTTCGACGCTCACTAAGGTTCATGCGTGGGACGTCTCGCATGCAAAATCCAAGCAAGGACCCCCCCACCGATATACTACTACCTAGCATTGTCAGTTATCAAAATTCGTTGGCCCTAAGCACATAACCAGGATACTAAAACTCCTTTCCCCTAACATAAAAGTCTATCCGTACACTCCCATGTCACTAAAGGAGACATACAACACGACGCTCTCACTATCAAATAGTCCTCAACGCTAAATCAATAACGAGATAAAACTCTCCGCTTAACAGCAAATGCAATATACCCTGAATCACATCAGTAACCATCCCTAAGCACCGGGATCAAACATAACAAGACAAACATACTCTCTGAACTCTCTTTTATAATATAATATATGTATAAGCCCGACCCTCTTTCAGGTGATACCTTGCAAAACAATACATCCTACCCTAGAACAATGAATATGATAGTCTTACTATAATAGTCCACTATCGCTCAAACCTTCACTAACCAGTCAATACTCAGTATAATAATATGCTTTAATCTCATAACTCTCGAAAGGAGCAAACTATTAGACAATATAAACATCCTCTTAGTGTCCACACCCGCTCCTCAGCAGGTGACACCAAAGAGCCCCGCTACCCAACGATATATATATATATATATATATATATATATATATATATATATATATATATATTAATAAGGCTGATACTGCCAACACACACACTAAAACCGACTCACCCACGAAATTTAGTTTTAATAATCATATATTGTGATGCACCCATGTCACTCGAAATTTACCCTATCTACTCATGGATAAAATATCATACATTCACTAACCAATAACGTTAGTTGTTCCAATGGTTCCTAGAAGTAATACTCACATCTAAACTGTCCTAAAAACTATTGTAACTGTTACCCCTGATCGGTACCTTGCCATCGTCCCTTATCTCTCTTTGAACAACATCGATGCATGTGGTCCTGATCCTTACATATAAAACACGTTCTTGTATTATCCCCCCATTTCTAGCCCCACTAGCCATGTCCAGGTTGCCTTACTCTCTGGTCTGGTAACCCTAACCTTGATGGCTACCCCAGTTGTTCCCTTGGCTCCGCTGGCCTCGTGGAACACTTTTATAGCCTTGATGGCCCTATTGAAATTCACATTCACTTGGATAGAATTCGCTAGATTTGAATCTCTTAAATGGGTCCCTTTATTAGTGATTAGGTACAAATTCTTTCAATTTATCCCCTTAATTTATCGGCTTTTATCACCTGATACAATGTAAAATGCGTTGCTTTATCTCATATCCTTGATACTGATATTTTCTATATAGTGCATTGAGTTTTGTGTATTCTTTATGTTTTTTACAGGTGTCTTATACAAGTGAAGAGAAGAGGAAACTCAAAATCGAGAAACCAAGGAAGAATAAAAGTAAGAAAAGTCATAGGGGAAACGAGTAGCTTTACATATGTAGTTCACACGAGGAACCAATGAAAGTTGAAAACCTCGAGTCTACAAGAACGTAGGTAGAAATGTCATCCAAATCCGAGTCCTAGATTAGAAGTTATGAAGTGTCAAAGATGAGAGAAAATCAAAACAAGAGAAAAAAGAAAAAGATCTCCGGACCGATCCGGTGTGAGCCAAAAATGAACCAGTCCGGTGAAGACAAAGTTCTTGTAAAGGGCGGATTGATCCAATATCATCATAAAATGAACCAGTCTGGAATATTAAAAGTTCCTGAATAAAACAGACTCCCGGACCGATTCGATTTCAAATAAAAATGAATCGATCCGAAATATACCAGACCGAACAGATAGTCCAGGTCGAACCGGTCCGGGTGATGAATTCCTGATTTTTTTTCTTTTCAAATTTAGAGTTTTATCTAGCTTAAAATCTTGTAATTTCGTGGGGTATTTATTCCAACTAATTACCAGACTTTAGGAGGTTCTCTTTTTTGATAGCTTTAGAGGGATTTTCAACCTAAGAACCCTATGTTTAATTTCTGCAACATTTATTCAAGTTTTCAAGCATTAATTAAAAACATTTCTTCATTCCATGTATTGTTTCTTTTCTGATTTCAGTTCCTTTTATATTTGTGTCTGAGAATTCATTGAAATTAAGTTGCAAATTTTTATTTACAAGTTTCTTCCTAATTTTTCACATAGTTATGAATTCATGCAGAATAGATTTTGTGATCATGCTTAGTTTAATTATATTAAGATAAATTTCCAAGGGTCGGGATGCATGAACCCGACCCGATGCAGTTCAAATGAATAGAAAATAGGTTTTAAATTAAATTTTGATCGAATCATGTTGTGGGGTGATCACAAACATCGTAGATATTTTAACCTCGTTTGCCCTAGGTAATCGGGGTGTTTAAGGATGCGATGTGTGTGTTGGCTATGTAGCACTGCTTTATTCTTGATTTTGATTGTATATGATGCGGGTTAGTACTCTCATATATGCAATGCTTAGGATTAATAAAGACTAGGTTTGATCAACTCTCTAATTCAAAAGCTAGTATTCTATCCGGTAAATCAATTAGGGTTTGGGGGATTGTATCCTAACCTGCTTTTCCTTCATTCATATTTACTTAATTGCAGTAGTTTTAATTCCATGCACGTAGCGTCGTCAGTAATTTAAATTTCATTTGCATTTAGACAGTTGAATTCAGTTCCACAATTAATCATCTTTTAGTTTCTTTTCTCGAATCAAGTTAGGGTTAGTCTTCTATTCCTTCGTCGTTACGAGAATTCTTCCTAGTTCCCTATGGATACGATCCTGACTTACCGGGTTATTACTTATGCGACAGGATTGCACTTGAGCCTATATAAGCATGCACTTTAAACACATTTATGGTTGCGTCAAGTGGTATCGGTGGATGGTCACAAAGAAGGAATTTATCTATCGTTTCTTGTCATTCGCTCTCTTCTAAGTGACTAAATGAGTCCAATAAAGGTGGGACTTCAACATTAAGGTTCTCATCCACTGGCTTGAATTATTTCTCAAAGTCCACTAGACACATATCACCTAACTCTCTCTCATGATTAATTTCTAAACAGTTTCTCTCACTATCCTCTAATATTTTTGTCCCGCTCACGTCTACGTGATCGCTCTTAATCGCGGTACTAAACACACCTCCCCTACTTCTTTCTCAATGTCACAAACATCATTCTCACTTGGTTTAAGAAGGCCTACCCCTAACGGCTCTTGCTTATGAGTTCCTTCACGCTCATGTACATCCTCTATAAGATCTGTCTCTCGCGGTTCGCTTTCATCACCCTCGAGCTTGGTGTTATTAAAGATGTTTGTCTCAAGGGTCATGTTCCCAAACGTTAGTTACATTCGCCCATTTTGATTATTAATAAGTGCATTAGCAGAAGCTAAGAATGGGAGGCCAAGGATAACGGGAACATAACTGCTCGGGAAAATGGATGGCTCCTCATCTCAAATGGCACCGAGAAGTAGAAAATGTCAATTTAGATGATCACATCTTCGACAATTCCCTGAGGCATCTTCACCGAGAGATCTGTGAGTTGGAGAGTCATATTCGTGGTCTTAAGGTCCCCCAAGTCTAGTTTCTTATAGATGGAATAGGGAAGAATGTTAACATTCGCCCCTAAATCTATTAGCGCTCCCTCGATTCGGTTCTTCCCCATGGTGCACGAAATGGTGGATGAACCCAGATCTTTATATTTTAGCGAAAGGTCGTTCAACAGTACTGAACTGATGTTCTGTGATAAAAACAAATTTTTCTTTACCTTTAGCCTACGTTTCATAGTGAGAAAGTCCTTAAGGAATTTAGCGTACACGAAAATTTACTTGATAGTTTCGAGAAAAGGTAAATTGATCTTTAGTTGCTTAAGAACGTCTAGGAAATCATCTCGAGATGTCTCTCTGGAGTGGGGGACTAACCGTTGAGGGTGTGGGCTGCGCTAGGAGGTTTCACAACCACTTCCGGCCCGCCCGTGTCATCATTACTACTCTTTTTCAAGGGGACATCTTCGGCCTGTTTCATGCCAGGCAAAATCTACTTTTCATTTTTCTCATCGTGTGGAGGAGGTTGAAAGTCAACAACCCTTCCACTATGTAGAGTGTTAATTTCACTACATTGCTCTTGATATGCATTGGATTTAGAGCTAACACTAGGTCGACCTTGAGGAGGACTTTGGCCTTAAGACGAAAACATGCCATTCTCTTGGACACTTTCTAGATATGCTCGTAATCACTTCAGAAAACACGCGATCAAACTTAGCATTGGTTGCGTTTTAAGATTGGATGAACTGGTTTAAATTTTCCTCAAGAGTCTTTCGCGGTGGTGTAATGGATGGTCCTTGAGGTAGTGCTTGCATGTGTCATTGCATAGGTGGCGCTTGTTGAAATTGAGGAGGGGGTGGAGATAGGAAAACATGTGGATTTGGATTCAATGCATCTTATTATTGCCCGTAGCTAAAACCAGGATGGTTCCTCCACGAAGGGTTGTATGCATTACCGTGAGGGGTGTTGAGGTGTCCCTTAAACTCCCCTATAGCCTCCACTTGCTTGTTAAGCATGGCTTTGGAGGCGGTTATCTTCGAACATGCCTTTATTGAATGTCCCACCTCAAAAATAGCGCACACCTCTTCTTTCACGGATCGGGTGGATCCGGTAGTTTGTCTTCGTCGTACCTCGAGTATGTCTCTCATAATTTTCTCAAATTGATCAAATCGATGGTGTAACAAGGTATCTTTATCCAATTTGTATAGACTGGATGCAGTAGGAGTGGTGGACACTTATGAGGTCGATTTTGGGCATTAGGATCGGACATGTCCCATGCTTGACTAGTCTCGGCGACATACTTAAGATGATGCTCAGCATCACTCGCATCTAATTCCCAAAACGATCTTTTACACATAGTTTGAAAAAGTTATTTGGACGCTATATTAAGACCTTGATGGAAGAATGAGATAAGGTGGTGCTTCTCAAATCCAAGATGTGGTCAAGCATTAACAAGCTCTTAGAAGCTTTCCCAACACCAGCCAAATGGCTCATTATCTCGTTGTAGAAATGCTTGAATTTGATCCTTGATGGAGTTGGCTTTATATGGGGGAAATACCTTCGAGAGAAACTTGGATTGCATATCATTCGATAATACAATAGAGTTCGGTGGTAAAGAGTAAAGTCAGGTCTTAGCTTTATCCTTTAAGGAAAAAGGGAAATGCTTTAGGCGAACGACATCTTGCGTGCAAGCTTGATCACTAAAGGATTCGCACGCCTTTTCGAACTAGCAGATATGGGATTAGATCTTCTAACCTAAAATTCTACCTAAGATCCCCAACAACAGCGCCAAAAACATGACTCGACTACAAATGTGTCTAAAGTGCGTGCTTATATAAGCTCAAGTGCAAGCCTGTCACATAAGTAATAACCCGGTAAGTCGGGATCGTATCCAAAGGGAAGTAGGACGAATTCTCGTAACGACAAATGAATAGAAGACTAACCCTAACTTGATTCGAGAAAAGAAAATAAAAGATGATTAATTATGGAATTGAATTATACTGTCTAAATGAAATTTAAATAATTTATTAATAGATGGAGAAAAAGCCTCTCCAAGGGAACTTACAAGCGCTAAAGCAGGACTCATGCAAAAAGAAAATAACAATCTAAACATAATTCAAAACATTTAGGTCCTACGTTTTCTAGACCGCGTTCGCTTGTGGACGACGTTCCAACTGGCATTTTTTGCAGTATAATTTACATCATTCGAAATACGATTGAAATCCAACACGGATGTTGAATCAAGTCTGGGGAGATCCACGAATAAATCAATGCCGCTATCATCGTGAATTTGAGCACCAATAGGATTAACTTGGGATAACTCGTCACTTGTATTTGAAGAGTAGCCCGATATGTGTGTGTTTCAACAAAACTAATTTTTCTTCGAAAAAGATCCAACTTTTAATTATGCACCAAACCAAGTTGTGAAATCCCAATTCTTACTTTAAACCAATTTTATCTTGATTAATCCTAAACATGCATCTAGTGATTAAAGCAAGTAAAGCAAAGTAACGAATACTCACAACGCCGGATGTACGAGGAAAAAACCCAAAGCGAGAAAACAACCTCGGACGGCCCAAGCCAGACAATCACTATGAACAATGGTTTTACAAAGACAGATTAGCCTTACACTAAGACTCGATACCCACGGGTCTTGGTGATCCTTATGATCTTCAATCGTTCTTCATTAGTACCCACGAAGAATTTCCATCTTCCACGATCTCTGTCCACAACACACGCCTCCACGTATGTCTCGATGTCCACCGATATGGCTTTGATACGTCTACGATGTCGAACATGATATCCGTCGCTTCTTCACCGCAAAACCCTTTATGTTCAATGTGTAGAACAAACAACTTTGGTGCAGAAAGATCACGTAAACATATAAGAATGATAACTAGGATCTTTGCAAACTCTAAGGATGTGTTTAAGACTTTTAAACCTTAGAAAACATGTGCAAACAAGGTTCTGGTTTGTAAAACAGTTTTCCAGAAAGCACACTTACGAAATTATGATGCAAACACTGTTTAAATAGGATTTAAATGCTGCCTCGAAAAATGTGTCGTTCGAATGACTTAAGCATGTCGTTCGCGCGACATTGTATTTCGAACGAGATCCAATGTCGCTCGAGCGACCTCGCGAAAGTTTGACTTTCTTTTACTTTCGGATAAAAACGTCTCTTAACAAAGAGATTCAAATTAGTCAAACTCTATTTCGAGCTTATCATCATAAAACGAAGTTACACCATAAAAACAGTTTTAAAACATTTAAAATCATTTTTCTATATAAAAATTACATCCTTATCATTTATAAAATAATTCCGAGCACCATTAATTATATGCATTCATACCTGAGTGATCTCGAAATGAAATTAACTTTGAAGACGAGTAAACTTGCACCAAATAAACATCGGCATGATTAAATCTTTGAAGCTTTGCCGTAACGTCTTCAATTTCTTCAATACGTCATAGACCAAGTGGGATCGTAACAAAAATAAATATCTCCCTATGACATATTACAAACACAGTTTTGTTCACGGAATTAAGTCAAAACAATACAGGGACTCAATTGGAAATTTATGTCCTTACAAATCTCCCCCTTTGACTATTCCGGGACAAAACTAAACTAGTGAAATGCCTAACCGGGACGTCAAGCCGTATGACGCCTAAATCCCATCCCATAAACCCAAAATCAAAATACAGGACACGGACTAATATATGTAGCACCGACAAGAATGAACTGTCTGAATGTGATGTAGAGTTGAAATATCGAATCGCTGAAGCATACCTACACACATGAAATAGACAAACAAATACCAAGTGAAGTATGGAGGAGCAAATTAAACCAATTTATATAGTCAATAAGAACATATCATTTGAAACATGTAAGCAATTATTTGATACCAATTTGAAACAAATATCATAAAGAAGCACTCAACAAATCTCCCCCTACATCACATACCAAATCTCTCCCCCTTTTTGTCTCAAATAGACAATCCGGTGAAAAGATAAACCAATATGAAATATCTAGCATGAGAATAGGATACCAAATAGAATCAAGTTGGTACCAATTGTGAAAAATGAAAACCGCTAGATAAAGATGAATCGACCAGCTAAAAAAGATCAAGAGATGACTAATCAATAGCTAGTAAACCATGGAATCACACAAAGAGTATACCAATCAAAGCAAGTGTGATAAATGGTTATATATGCCAAAATACCAAAATGGAACATAGAAGGACTAGCATATAAACCAATTAATCCAAAAAATGTTTCCTGCAGAACCAAAAATATAACAAATTAAGCCAGAGGACTGCAAACCAATCAGAAGCCATTTTTCACCTTGTCGTTCGAACGAGCCAGGGACTTCGCTCAAACGAGATGAGGAAGTCTCTCAAATGAAGGACAGAAGTCGTTCGCGCTAGATGAGATCTCATTAGAACGACTTCGCGCGACGTGCCAAAATTTCCCAGTTTCCCCAAAATATGATAACGTATTGTCCAGTGAAAAAATTTCCACAAAAAGGTTCCAGGAAGGGCTTGACAGATGCAAAACAGTGCTAAAACAGTAAGCTTTTCGCACAAAACACAAAAACTTAAAATGCGAGTTACATGCAAACATAGTACCGATGTGCTCAAACATGGACATGGAATGAATGGGCGTGAAACTACAACAAATTAGTCACAATTTCAACACATCGAAATGATCAAGAAGCTCTAATTGATAGAGATAAATCATCAAACTTTATCATAGCCATATGACAATAAAAGTGTGAGCTTAATGAACTAAACATACTTCAAGCACACAAACCCATAATTTTGACGATTCTACAAACAATAGCATCAAATTGCAATGTTTCAACATTAGGATTAGTTGTGCAAACCCATTTAAATTTTCTCCAACCAAACACCCTCATATAATTATACTTTTTCAAGTTCTTTTGAGGTTTCTAGCATTCTCAACTTAGAGAAAATCTTATTGGCCTTTTTCTTTGCATTTTGCCTTTTCTTTTGGGCTCTTTTAAACGGTGGCTTTCACGACGAGTTAATTTTGAACTCTCGCAGCCCTTTCCCGTGAATCACTCATCATTTTTTCAATATAAATCCTCACGGTAAACGGTTATTACATGCACACTTCTCCTTAAGTTTACATACGCATAGATGACAAGATTGAGATAAGAACGCCGCCCCAAATTCAAATATGCAAGAGAAGTCAAACATCCATATAAACTCGTGCATGTGTGAGATGTTGGCATATATACAAAGTCGAATCAAGATGCATATCAACTTCGAAACAACCCCATATAAACAATGGTTAAGATCATTCTAAGCATCGATAATAATGACCAACTGTCCTATCCACATGGATAATGAGACGATGGGGGGGGGGGGGTCCAAGCACACCAATATACTACATCAAACATGTAAACTCAAAAACAAAAAACGAAAATCTTTTTGGCTTTTCAAACATATTTTGACTCAAAGAAAAGCAAAATCTTTTTGGATTTTCAAAAAGTTTTCTCAAAAACAAAATCTTTTTGTATTTTTCAAAGAAGACTCAAACAAAAGATAACTATTATACAAAATGATACACATGTCATAATACTAGCAATGAATATATCATGAAGCAAACTAGCATATGACAAACATGGCAACACTATCATCCTTTAGATTTAGCATGGGAAGAATCAAGTGCACCCAAACGAGAATCATGAAGTTTAATTCCTAAAGCCACTAAATTCGATTTCCTAACCCAAGTAGGTGTAAAACGGCGCATGGGAGTTTGGGTAACCGGGGAAACTTTATTCTTAAACTTCCTAGGTGCTTGTCTAAGGTCATAACAATAACGCCTAAGGTGACCTTTCCTACCACAAAATGTGCAAGTGTAGCGGTGGTGGGAATGATTACCTTTATGTGGACCTTTTTTAACCATCCTAGTGTTTCTCACACGTGTGGGGGGAATGGGAACAACTCTCTCACCAAAACCTATACCACCCCTATCTCCCTTAATTTGGATGGTGCCTAGGATTTTATCTAACTTTTTCGACCTAACCTCCAAATCAAACTTGACTCTAGATGAGTCTTTCAATCTCTCCTCCAACTCGTGAATCTTAGACTCGAGTAAACGCCTAGTCTCCTCAAAATCTAAACTCTCCTTTTTCAAGGACTCCATCAAACCACGGAAATTATCTCTCTCTTTCTCCACAAACTCTAATTTCTCCCTAAACTTCTTCTCTCGTGCCCTAAGATCCTCAATCAAACTATCATTATTTTCTATGGCACGATCATTCAACTTAGATTGCAATTTTGAGTTAGCCTTTTTCACCTTCACCGTTTCGGCATATAACTCATTAAACGCAATTTGCAATTCTTTCACATCTATCTCCTCCTCTTCACCCTTACTAACATGGGATACACTCAAAACCTCCTCGGAAGTGTCATTCACATGAGTATTGTCGTCGTCGCTCACATGACATGCCATAAACGTAACAAAGTTATGCTCAATGGGGGAACTCTCTCCGTCTTCCGGTTCACTATCACTTAAGGTGGCACTATAGATAATGGGTTGCTTGCCCTCTTTCTTAAGTCTAGTGGGACACTCCTTAACCTTGTGACCGTACCCCTCACACCCAAAACACTTATCCGACTCATCTCTCTTAGACTTTTCAAACTTATCCTTAGAGGTGGGATCTACTTTGTTGTTCTTGAATTTTTCAAATTTCTTGGCATCTTTCAATTGCTTTTGAAACTTAATAAATTTATTAAATTTCTTTGCCAACAAAGCAACATCCTCAAAATCGTAATCAGAATCGGAATCCGAAACTTTAATTTCCTCTTTTTGGGTTTTCAAAGCAATACCCTTTTCTTTCTTAGGCACTTGCTTGGAGGTAATCATGTCGATTTCATAGGTTTGTAAGTCACCTACAATCTCTTCTAGTTTCGTTGACTCTAACCTACCCAAGGAGCTTAAAATGGTCACTTTCGCATCAAACCTACTAGGCAACGACCTAAGGATTTTCTTAATGACACGGTTGTCGGGAATTTTCTCACCTAGGTTAAACGACGAGTTGACAATATTGGACAACCTATCATAAAACTCATCAAAGGTATCACTCTATAACATCCTAATGATCTCAAACTGTGTAGTGAGATTTTAAAGTTTTGACGCCCTAACCGTGCTAGTGCCCTCGTGAGTGAGTGCCAAAATATCCCAAGCCTCTTTTGATGTTTCGCAATTCATAATTCTATTATATTCTTCCTGTGTGACATGTGAAGATATAACGTGCAAACCCTTAGAATTATATTGTGCAAGTCTTTGCTCCGTTTCGGTCCATGACTCAACAGGATTTAAACTAGTGAGCTCACCTACAATAGTGACAGGGGGTGTCCAACATTTCTCAATTGCAAGCCAAACACGCTCATCAATAGATTTTAAAGCACATTTCATTCTCATCTTCCAATAAGTGTAATTAGTGCCATAAAAAATAGGAGTTCGAGAAAATTCATTATATCCAGAATTCATCTTTTAAAACACACGGGATCACAAAACAAAAAAAAAGTTTTATAGCTCTGATACCAATTTGAAGAGTGGCCCGGTATGTGTATGTTTCAACAAAACCAATTTTTCTTTTAAAAAGATCCAACTTTTAATTATGCACCAAACCAAGTTGTGAAATCCCAATTCTTACTTTAAACTAATTTTATCTTGATTAATCCTAAACATGCATCTAGTGATTAAAGCAAGTAAAGAAAAGTAAAGAATACTCACAACGCCGGATGTACGAAGAAAAAACCCAAAGAGGGAAAACAACCTCGGACGGCCCAAGCCAGACAATCACTATGAACAATGGTTTTATTAAGACAGATTAGCCTTACACTAAGAATCGATCCCCACGGGTCTTGACGCTCCTTATGATCTTCAACCGTTCTTCATTAGTGCCCACGCAGAATTTTCGTCTTCCACGATCTTTGTCCACAACACACGCCTCCATGTATGTCTCGGTGTCCACCGATATGGCTTTGATACGTCTACGATGTCGAACACGATATCCGTCGCTTCTTCACCGCAAAACCCTTTGTGTTCAATGTGTAGAGCAAATAACTTTGGTGCAGCAAGATCACGTAAACATATAAGAATGATAACTCGGATCTTTGCAAACTCTAAGGATGTGTTTAAGACTTTTAAACCTTAGAAAACATGTGCAAACGAGGTTCTGGTTAGTAAAATAGTTTTCCAAAAAGCACACTTACGAAATTATGATGCAAACACGGTTTAAATAGGATTTAAATGCTGCCTCGAAAAACGTGTCGTTCGCGTGACATTGTATCTCGTTTGAACGAGATCCAATGTCGCTCGAGAGACCTCGCGAAAGTTTGACTTTAAGATAAAAACGTCTCTTAACAAAGAGATTCAAATTAGTCAAACTCTATTTCGAGCTTATCATCATAAAACGAAGTTTAAACCATAAAAACAGTTTTAAAACATTTAAAATCATTTTTCTATATAAAAATTACATCCTTATCTTTTATAAAATAATTTCGAGCACCATTAATTATACGTATTCATACCTGAGTGATCTCGGAATGAAATTAACTTTGAAGACGAGTAAACTTGCACCAAATAAACGTCGGCATGATAAAATCTTTGAAGCTTTACCGCAACGTCTTCAATTTTTTCAATACGTCATAGACCAAGTGGGATCGTGACAAAAATAAACATCTCCCTATGACATATTATAAACACAGTTTTATTCACGGAATTAAGTCAAAACAATACAGGGACTCAATTGGAAATTTATGTCCTTACAGTATTAATATACTCTAACTGGGTTATATTTTCATCACTTATAGAGGTTAAAAAATATATGATGGTTGTGATCACTACAGAACACGATTCGATCAAAATTTTATTCAAAACCTATTTTATATTCACGTAAACTACATTGGGTCGGGTTAATGCATCCTAACCCTTGGAAATTTAGCTGGACATAATTAAACTAAGCATGATCACAAAATTTATTCTGCGTGAATTCATAACTACGTGAAAAATTGGGAAGAAACTTGTAAATAAAAATTTGCAACTTAATTTTAACTCATACACAAATATAAAAGCAACTGAAATCAGAAAAGAAACAATACTTGGAATGAAGAAAATTTTGGAATTAATTCTTGAAAACTTGAATAAATGTTGTAGAAATTAAACCTAGGGTTCTTAGGTGGAAAGGCCCTCTAAAATTATCAAAAATAGAACCTCCTAAAGTCTGGTAATTAGTTGAAATAAATACCCTATGAAATTACAAGAGTTCGATCCAGATACAACTCTAAATTTGAAAAAGAAAAAATCATCGTCACTCGGACCTGTCCGACTTGGACTATCGGTTCGGTCTGGTTTATACCGGATTGGTTCATTTTTGTTTGAAATCGGATCGGTATGGGAGTCTATTTTATTCAAGAACTTTTAAGATTCCCGACCTTTTTGTTTTATGATGATATCGGATCGATATTCCCTTTACAGGAACTTTGTCTTCACCAGACCGGTTCTATTTGGCTCACACCGGATTGGTCCGGAGATCTTTTTCTTTCTGCTCTTGTTGTTATTTTCTCTCATCTTTGAGGCTTCATAACTTCTTATCTGGGACTCGGATTTGGATGTCGTTTCTTCCTACGTGCTTGTAGACTCGAGGTCTTCAACTTTCATTTTGGTTCCTCGTGTGAACTCCAGATGTAAAGTTACTCTTTTTCCCTCTAACTTTTCTTCCTTTCATTCTTCCTTGGTTTCTCGGTTTTGAGTTTCCTCTTCTCTTCACTTGAATAAAACACCTGTAAAAAATACAAAGAATACATGAAAATCGATGCACTATATTGGAAATGTTTGTAGCAAGGATATGAGATAAATCAACGCATTTTGCATTGTATCAGGTGATAAAAGCCACTAAATTAAGGGGATAAATCGGAAGAATTTATTCCTAATCAACCCCCCCCCCCCCCCCCCACTTAGAACTTTGATCTTCCCGAGCTTTGTAAAAGAATCAAAACAAGGCTCAACTCTTGAAAATTATTTTATTAGGATAGAATACCTCTTTCGCGGGCAAGAGATTGCATTTAACGTATGGAACAAGCCTTTAAACCCCTAGGTTACCCTTTTAGGACGAGTTTTGTCTCGTGAGGGTTTACAGTGAATTCACCCAAAAAAATTAATTTCGACTCAAACAAATTCAAAATACTTAAAAATTGTATAATTTAAACCTTTTTAAAAATAATCCCCATAAATTTATATTCTCTAGTCTCAATTTATCGTGTGTGTGGGCAAAGACAAAGATTAAACCGCAAATTTCCAACGATTGATCATTACGTTACTTTTCGAAAATTCGTTTTGATTCAAATGCTCACGAAATACTCTCACGAATGAATAAATCGGATTATGGCTATTCCTTTCAGTGTGCGTGATTTTTAAGAGTAAATGCATTGGAGCACGAATTCACGCACACAAAATTGAAAGATGGAAATTTATCGGTGAAAAGATCTGTTCATTGGGCTACGGTCATTTGGAAATCGAAAACATCGCTGCTTATACACACCATTTAATCTCTCTTATTATCTTTTTGTGTATTAGGCTCTCCACATGGTAATTAATTTTAAAATCCGAACTCGGTAGGACTTTTCTTTGGTTATAAGGTGCATTGGGTAGTCTGAAAATGATTGGGAAATTCGGAATTGGAAAATTTACTTATGGTGTCCTTTGGCACTTTTTCGAGAATTCGCTCATTTTCTTTTCTTTTTATATTTTTTTTTCTATTTTTGTTTAGCATTATTATATTATTTCCTCACCCCTTTTTATTGTACAAGTTGGGCTTAATTTCTGAATTTTCTATTTTCACAATTCCGAACTATTTGGATTTTTCGGGTTATCAAAAGAAAAGGGAAAACACGCACACTGAAAGGAATAGCCCAATGACCGATGGGTAAGAGGCGATGTTTTCGATTTCTCTTTGCTACCGAGTATGTCTCTCCTAATTGGTGTAACAAGTTATCTTTATCCAATTGGATATCTTTATTGAGATATCTTTATTGAGCCCAATATATGTGCTCGCTCTTGCTCTCTCATAATTGGTGTAACAAGGTATCTTTAGCAAAGGGAAATTATGAGAGACATACTCAATTTGATATCCAATTGGTGTAACAAGGTATCTTTATCCAATTGGGCTCAAATTCGGTAGCAAAGAGAGAACTTTTCATAACTTTTTATGGCTAATCATTTTGGGTAACAAACGAGGGCCTAACTTCATTTATTCGAATTATTAATCACATTACCATATGCATCTCGAGATTAATTTAGTTTAGACATATGTTACCGCATTTTTCAAGACAACATTTCACACATTTACCGTAACCTATCAAGACAAGGGTATTGAGATCTTAAACGACTTATTTAAAACACTGAAAAGAACTTTGAGTTAACCATTAACTCAGATTGATTTGAAAACTCAAGAAAACTCGATAGGCTCAAAATCTCACCGGGATGATTCATCTCCACACCTATTGGTAAAGTCGTCAATTTTCTTTCAATTTCCATCTTTGGTCAATTTTGGCTTTGTGCAATTAAAATTTACAAATTTGAGACTTTAAACAAAACTTCGGTGATATTTTTGAAAAATTTAAATCCCAATTTTTATTTATTTTGAAGAAAAATATTTTTTGCCTTTTTCATATTTTTTTCATTTTTTTTGGAAAATTTTGAAGTTTTCTAATGTTTTTTATTTTTGGGCATTTTGAACTTTGTGAAATTTTTGAAGCGCATGCGTACCCCCCTAACTTAGACTTTTGTAAAAGGACTAAAAGCTAAACTAAGGAGAGAAGGAATAGAAAATGAACAAAGTACAAAATGCAATAAGAAAAGAAGCAGGTATAAGAAATGCAAAGATAGGAAATCAAACCTTCCATTATATATTCAGATTACAAGCAGTTATAAATAGCAAACAGAAATATTACACAAACAACCAAGTCAAATCACGCTAATAAGGTGGTGGATGAGAGGTGTCGGGAGCAGTCGGGTCATATGGGGGCAGGTATAAAATGTATGGGGAAGGGGTGAAAGTCGGATATGAAGGGAAAATGAGGGATTGGGTGAATGGGGGAGGCATCTTTGGAAGGGGAAAAAATGAAGACACCAAACCGATCCGGGTACCCAGGATCGGACCAGTCCAGTTCCCTGTAACTTTCTGCTCCCCTTAACTTAGAATGAACTTTTCTCTCTCAATTTCACGAGTTTTACCACAATTATTCTTACGCAATAATGACCTAGGACCTCCCAACACTTACTTCGAAACCCTGTACTCTCTCTCGACGTTTGTGCTCCCACTCCTATCCTATCGTGACTTATACCTACCGACTCCTAACAATCGTAACCTACTCACAACTACTATACACAAGAATCACCCCATGCACAACGAGGGTGTGACGACCTTTCTCTCTCGCTTAAAACTCACCCGACCCCAAGAACGGGGTTTGTTTCTCTCCAAGTCTCCCCCATTTTCCTGTCATAAGTAAATAGTCGAAAAAATTTAGGTCCAGTCCCATAGATAAGTGAGATACCCTTGGTCTTGGACTGACTCACTTGGAAGGGATCCCCGTGGTGCCTAACTTATTATTTGCCTACGTGCAACAACTTGGAGGGGACATCTCTATTTCTTTTAGTTTCCGGAGTGCATGGGTCAGGCTCTAAATCGGATGATACGTGAGTCTTTTCCTCAATCGCGTTAGAGGACTCAAGTGGAATGGGTGGATGGTCACAAATAAGGAATTTATCTATCGTTTCTTTCCATTCGCTCTCTTTTAAGTGACTAAATGAGTCCAATAAAGGTTGTACTTCGACATTAAGGTTCTCATCCACTGGCCTGAATTCTTTCTCAAAGTCCTCTAGAATCATATCGCCTAACTCTCTCTCATGATTAATTTAGAACAATTTATCTCACTCTCCTCCAGCATTTTTTTCCCGCTCACGTCTACGTGCTCGCTCTTGCTCTCAATTGTTATCACTATGCACACCTCCCATACTTCTTGCTCAATGTCACAATCACCATTATCACTTGATACAATAAAGCCTACCCCTAACGACTCTCGCTTGTGAGTCCCCTCATGTTCATGTACTTCCTCTATAAGATCCGTCTCTCGCGGTTCGCTTTCATCACCCTCGAGCTTGGTGTTGTTAAAGATGTTTATCTCAAGGTTCATGTTCTCATACGTTAGTTTCATTCGCCCATTTTGAGTATTAATAAGTGCATTAGCAGTAAATAAGAATGGGTGGCCAAGGATGATGGGAACATAATTTCTCAAGAAAATTGATGACTCTTCATCCCAAATGACAAAATCCATCGAGAAGTAGAAAGTGTCAATTTGGACGATCACATCTTTGATACCCCGAGGTATCTTCATCGGGCAATCCACTATTTAGAGAGTCATATTCGTGGGCTTAAGGCCCCCCAAGTCTAGTTGATTATATATGGAATAGGGAAGAATGTTAACACTCGCCCCTAAATCTATTAGCGCTCTCTCGATTCGGTTTTACCCCATAATGCACGAAATGGTGGGTGCACACGGATCTTTATATTTTAGCAGAAGGTCGCTCAACAGTACCGAACTGACGTTATATGCTAAAAACACATTTTTCTTTACCTTTAGCCTACGTTTCACAGTGAGTAAGTCCGTGAGGAACTTAGCGTACGCGGTAATTCGCTAAATAGTTTCGAGAAAAAGTAAATTGATGTTTACTTTCTTAAGAATGTCTAGGACATCGTCCTAAGAGGTCTCGCTGGAGTGAGGGAACAAACGTTGAGGGTATGGGGCTATGCTGGGAGGTTTCATAACCACTTTTGTCCCGCCCATCTCGTCATTACCACTCTTTTTAAAGGGGACATCTTCGACCTCTTTCGTCCCAAGCAAAATCTACTTTTCATTTTTCTCATCGTGTGGCGGAGGTGACAAGTCAACAACCCTTCCATTACGTAGAGTGGTAATTTCACTACAGTGCTTTTAATTTGCGTTGGATGTAGATCAAACACTAGGTTGACCTTGAGGAGGTCATTGGCCTTGAGCCGAAAACTTGCCCTTCTCTTGGACACTTAACGAGGATTGTAACCTAGATATGCTCGTGTTCATCTTAGTGAACATCCGCTCAAACTTAGCATTGGTTTCGCTTTGATAATGGATGAACTGGTTTAAATTGTGCTCAAGTATCCTCTGCGGTGGGGTAATATGTGGGCCTGGAGGTGGTGCTTGCATGTGTGGCTGCATTGGTGGCACTTATTGAAATTGAGGAGAGGGTGGAGGTATGGCAAGATGTGGATTTGGATTCAACGCAACTTGTTGTTGCTCGTAGCTAAAACTAAGATGGTTCCTCCACGAAGGGTTGTATGCATTCTCGTGAGGGACGTTGTGGTATCCCTTAAACTCCCCTATAGCCTTCACTTGCTCGTTAAGCATGGCTTTGTAGGCGGGTATGGTCGGACATGCCTTTGTTGAATGGCTCGCCTCACAAATAGTGCATACCTCCTCTTTCACAGCTCGGGTGGATCCGATAGTTTCTCTTAGTCGTACCTCGAGTATTTCTCTCATACTTTTCTCAAATTGATCAAATCGATGGTCTAACAAGGTATATTTATCCAATTGGTATAGACTGGATGTAGAAGGAGTGGTGGAAACTTGTCGAAGTCAGTTTTGGGCATTAGGATTGGACATGTCCCATTCTTGAGTATTATCAGTGACATAAATAAGATGAGCCTCATCATCACTCGCATTTAATTCCTAAAATGGTCTTTCACATATCGTTTGAACAAGTTGTTTGGAAGCTATATTAAGACCTTGATGGAAGAAAGACATAAGGTAATGCTTCTAAAATCCATGAAGTGGGCAAGCGTTAACAAGCTCTTGGAAGCATTCATAACACCAGTCAAATGGCTCATTATCTCGTTGTAGAAAGGCTTGAATTGAGCCTTGATGGAGCTGGGTTTTTTTTTTTGGGAAAGAACTTCGAGAGAAACTTGGATTGCATATTCTTCCATGATATAATAGAGTTTAGTGGTAAAGACCAAATCCAGGTCTTAGCTTTATCCTTTAAGGGAAAGGGAAAAATCTTTGGGCCAACGACATCTTGCGTGCAACCTTGATCACTTAAGGTTTCGCACGCCTCTTAGAATTTGCGGATATGGAGGTATGGTTTTTCTGAATCCATGCCATGAAATCTTTGAAGAATCTGTATCATCCCATTACGTAAGTGGAACTATCTTGCATTGTATGGAAGTAGAATGCATCCAGGGGTGATAGTTCGCTCGAGAAATAAGAGTTCTTTCGTAGGACGATATGATAAACTCCCCTAACCCGAACCAAACCTGGTGATATCCGACATTTATCTCTCTCTAATTAACTCAGAATCCTCACTCAGAGTTCTAGAAGTGTGACTCATCATGTGACTTGTGATGGAGTTTGGAGGTGTAGGAGTTGGAAACCAGAATTATGGGACACGAGGAGTGGGAGGGCTATCAGAGTCGTATCAACTATTAGGTTTTCGTGGATTCTTGTTGGAGTATTTTGAGGAGTTTGTCCTGTATTTTGCATGAAAGGGATTTTGAGAGATGATTTCTTTTTGCCTTTTTATTTTTCTGAATTTTTATTGGATTTGTGATTTTTTTTTTTAATTTTTTAAATTTTGGAATCAAATTTGGGATTAGATCTACTAACCTAAAAGTATACCTAAGAACCCTGGCAACGACGCCAAAAACTTGACTCGTCCATAAATGTGTCTAAAATGCGTGCTTATATACGCTCAAGTGCAAGCCTGTCACGTAAGTAATAACCCGGTAAGTCGGAATCGTATCCACATGGAACTAGGACGAATGCTCATAACAACGAAGGAATGGAAGACTAACCCTAACTTGATTCGAGAAAAGAAACTAAAAGATGATTAATTGTGGAGATGAATTCTACTATCTAAATCCAAATGAAATTTAAATTGTTAACTATGCTACGTGCATGGAAATAAAACTACTTTAATTAAGTAAATATTAATGAAGGAAAAGCAGGTGAGGATACAATCCCCCAAACCCTAGTACATTTACCGGATAGAATACTAGCTTTTGAATTAGAGAGTTGATCAAACCCAGTCTTTATTAATCCTAAGCATTGCATATATGAGGGTACTAGCCCGCATCATACATAATCAAAGGCAAGAATAAAGCGGTGCTGCATAGCCAATACGCACACCGCATCCTTAAACACCTCGGTTCCCTAGGGAAAATGAGGTTAAAAGATCTATGATGGTTATGATCACTACACAACATGATTCAATTAAAATTTAATTCAAAACCTATTTTCTATTCATGTAATTTACATCGGGTCGGGTTCATGCATCCCAACCCTTGGAAATTAAGCTTGATATAATTTTCTTCATGAATTCATAA
This sequence comes from Sambucus nigra, assembly GCA_949130495.1. Taxonomy (NCBI): domain Eukaryota; kingdom Viridiplantae; phylum Streptophyta; class Magnoliopsida; order Dipsacales; family Adoxaceae; genus Sambucus; species Sambucus nigra. The sequence continues at coordinate 443,061,699 of OX422222.1, read as the reverse complement.
CTACATGAAAAATTGGGAAGAAACTTGCAAATAAAAATTTGCAACTTAATTTCAATGAATTCTCAGACATAAATATAAAAGCAATTGAAATCATAAAAGAAACAATACTTGGAATGAAGAAAATTCTAGAATTAATGCTTGAAAACTTGAATAAATGTTGGAGAAATTAAACCTAGGGTTCTTAGGTGCAAAATCCCTCTAAAACTATCAAAAAGAGAACCTGCTAAAGTTTCGTAATTAGTTGGAATAAACACCCTACGAAATTACAAGAGTTTGATCTAGATATAACTCTAAAATTGCAAAAAGGAAAAATCAGAAATTCGTCGGCCGGCCCGGCCCGGCCTGGACTATTGGTTCAGTCTGGTATATACCGGATTGGTTCATTTTTGTTTCAAATCGGATCGGCCCGGGAGTGTATTTTATACAGTAACTTTTAAGATTTTGGATCGGTTCATTTTATGATGATATCGGATCGGTCCTCCCTTTACAGGAACTTTGTCTACCGGATCGGTTTGCTTTTGGCTCACATCGTATCGGTCCGGAGATCTTTTTCTTTCTACTCTTGTTGTGATTTTCTCTCATCTTTAAGGCTTCATAACTTCTGATCAGGGACTCGGATTTGGATGTCATTTCTTCCTACATGCTAGTAGACTTGAGATCTTCAACTTTAATTTGGTTCCTCGTGTGAACTATAGTTGCAAAGTTAATATCTTGCCCTTTAAATTTTATTCCTTTCATTCTTCCTTGGTTTCTCGATTTTGAGTTTCCTCTTTTCTTCACTTGTATAAAACACGTATAAAAAACACAAATAATACACGAAAGTCGATGCATTCTATAGGAAATGGCAGTAGCAAGGATATGAGATAAATCAATGAATTTTACAATGTGTCAGGTGATAAAAGCTGCTAAATTAAAGGGATAAATCAAAATAATTAATACATTATCAGTTAGTTACCCCGTATGTGGTGTCCCACTAACACCAATACGTCTAGTCTGGCTCTGCTGGCTAGTCTCTCCAATTTTTTTGGCCCCATTCACATTAAAGCATAGATATTGACCTTATAATAGTATGCCATTGACAACATCTATGTACATTGTTCATGAAGAATTTCCCCTTCAATGTTGGCGTATTCCGCCATGACTCCATCATCTACTTAAGGACCCTTTTTTCCTTCGTATCCACCTTGTTGAGTATAAAGTTTGCTAAGCAATCACATTCTCCCTCCTACTCGGCCACTTCCCAACTCTCTTATAGTAAGTACAAAGATTTCCTTCGCATCTTATGTAAAATAGCAGATGAAATGATTCTCGATCACCCACACTCCAAGTTCTTCGATATTGATAGTATCTCTCTCCTCAGATATGGTGGTTAACACCCACCATTGCAACACTGCTCCCATGAGATAATCAAAATTTTTGCCAAAATTTATTTCTAAGTGTAACTGTACTCCTCCATACTCAAAAGCCTTTGGAAGTTCCCCTTCCATTGGCAATCTAATACCACGTCCACATTTTTCTAAAACTCATACGAATGGCCCTCCTAAAAGGCCTCTCTAACTCTCTCCCATGCTGAGTACACTGGTTGAGTCTGAATTGACATCACCGTCTGCCATGGTGGTTCTTGGAGAAACTGTTGTTCCCTAGCGATCAATACAACATTATTATCTGAGTAAGAGTATTAGTGACCTCTGCTACTGTCACCATCCCCCAGAATACTCCGTGACTCTCATGCGGTCCTCCGGACGGCCCTCACTGGTCGTCCTTCTCCTGTTCATCTTTCGAAACCCATATGAACTCAAATAAGATTCTTCTAAATTTTACAAAACATCAAGAGAATGTAAATCGCAGTCTAAGTCAACAATCCTAAATATAGGGCTCTACATCAAAGAGAAAGCAACACTGAAAATTCAAAAAATTGCATAGATCCTAAGGACATTAAAACATGATGCTCTGATACCATATGTGACACCCTGCTTATTAAACTTACGGGTGGTCAACCCTCTACCAAAATAAACTGTTGGTCTCATATGGCTCATTCTTAGCACCATTATCGAAACATGATTAATTATTAACCACCTAATTACTTTAACAAGCAGTGACAATTTTTATCTTCCGTTAACATGCAACAAGATTCAACCAAACCAAAGTAATCCCATACAAATTGAACCATATAAATGAAATCACTAATAAAAGTTTGAATCTCAGATAAATAACTAAGGTCCCCGAATAAACCATCGGGTCAAAATCCAAAACATTAAATCCAACTGACTAAAGATAAACTGAAACAAACGGGGTAACATGACTAATAGTATTAGAATAGAGATCTTAATCTAGAACATCAATGATAGAATCGTCTACTCAGAATCATGCAAGCTTCCACATCATCTACACCTACGTGTACCTAGAAAGAACAATTATCCTTAGCGTCCCTGTGGCTAGACACCTAAAAGTTATGAAAAAATATTTGATATGGATCAGAGCCCAAAACCTTTTAAAAATGTTTGCAAGTATGTAAGATGCAGTAAATAAATATGTAGTGAAAGTTTCTATATTTAAGACGGTGTCGTACTCTCATGAGATTACCCCTAACCTCTCAACTATGGTGCACCCCTAGTGCATACATCATAACCCGCCTAGTTACACTATCCGGCTTAACTAGTACTATGTAATCCCAACAAATATACCATTTTAACCCCGAGTATTATTTATTATTCATCTATTAGATATGTCTCTCATTAGCTTAATTAATTAGTCAATCATTATATAACTTTAATGCAATTATTTATTCACGTTCATCACCAGCGTATTATGCCCCGTATATAATTTACTACAATATTATATAAGTTTAAAGTAAAAGTCACACAAATACATAAAGCGCGCGCGCACACACACACACACACACACACACACACACACACACACACACACACACACACACATATATATATATATATATATATATATATATATATCACTCGTAATATATGTAACCGCATCAACTAAATCGCGATGCATGCATAGTCTGCTATCGACTCCATGTATCCCACGTACCAAATCCCGGACTATTGGTTCGGAATCACCCTCGAACCATAAATCAAATAAACACACAATGAAGGTGAATATAGTTCTAAGCCCTTAGCCTACGTACATACATAATGCACCACAATGACAGTCAATACTATCGTACACTCAAATAGTGATCGTCCCGAAGTTATATGTTCTGGGACACATATTTGGAACTCACTAGAATCTCCAAGGTGGGATCTCCCACTCTGGGTGACCTCCCACAATAGTAGGCAATGTAGGTATGCTTCCACCTAAATATCATGCACACAAATATTATATATATATATATATATATATATATATATATATATATATATATATATATATATATATATATATATATATATATATACTATCCATATCCGTATATATATTATTACATCAATCAACTAATTTGTGCATATCACCCGAAGCACTAGTCTAATAATTTGGGTCTAAATCCAACTATTATTTAATTAATTTCGCACTAATTAAATTAACAACATAACACCACCTTGCTAAAACACCCAAATTTACCCAACCAGCCCGTAAAAAAAATAATATATATAACATAGCATCATGTTGCTACAATACCCGGACTTACCCAACTTGCCTGTTTCCATCAAAATCCCAGTGGTCCGTATCCCATTAGAACTTTTAAAAATCACAAATTCGCACAACTTTAATATTTTCATAGATTAAACACCTTTCACTAAAACAATTATAACTCTTTCCACATAAGTTCAAATAACCTCATTAAAATATCATTAGAAAGCTAAGATTCGTACCTTTCTTTTCATTTATGTTCCATCTTCTAATTCAAATTACCTAGAACATGGCATGCATTTGAAGTGATGAAAAATTTACATAACTTAGGTATTCTAACAGATTAAACATCCTTTACTAAAGCAGCTATAACTCTCTTCACAAAATTCCAAATGACCTCATACAAATCTCATGAGAAAGCTAAGATCCATATCTTTCTCTTAATATATGGCCCATTTTAACTCAAATCACATAGAAAATGGCATGGATTTGAAGTGAGGCAAAATTTCTGTAACTCACGCATCCTAACAGATTAAACACCCTTTGTTAAAACAACTATAACTCTCTGCACAAAAGTCTAAATGAAATCATTCAAATATCATTATAAATCTAAGATCCATATATTTTTTCATCCATGGCCCATCATCTAATTCAAATTACATAGAACATGGCATGCATTTGAAGTGACGCTAAAATTTCTATCACATTCATCAATTTTCACTACACCAAATCTGTCGAATTGTCATGGCCATTGACCTTGACAAGTCCAACTTCTCAAGGTCAATGACCATGATAATTCTGGGGGTGGCAACTTTTGTTCTCACGGACTTGTCACGATCATTGACCGTGACAAGTTCATTAGACTTGTCACGGTCATGTCACGGTCCTTGACCTTGACAAGTTTTGTCACGATTAAAGATCGTGACAAACCCGTGATAATGTTAAAAGAATTGTCACGGTTATTGATCGTGACAAGTTCGTGACAATAATCCTTTGTCACGGACTTGTCACAGTCAATCACCGTGACAATTCTGGGCAGAATTGAAAAAAAAAACAGCTGGGAAGTTTGGCCACTGCCACTGCCCAGCAGTATATTTGTACCTGTTATAGCAACATTGTACCTGTTCAAGCATCATATATCCAAATAAAATAAAGATAATTCAAATATACATTCAAAATAGAGACACTATGCATCACGATATAATTCAAATATAATTCAAATGTACCAACTTAAAAATAATTCAATTCAAATAATGTCACTACATGTCTTGTGTAAGGTTAAATCTGAAGAGGTGAGTAGGCCACACGATATACGAATTGACACACCCACTGATATACATCGTGCCGCATTATTCGCGCAACCACAATGGGGAGTTCTCTTTCCCTGGTATCACATGTGTGACGAGCACCTTGGACTCGATGTCTTGAAGCTCACGTTCATGAACTAGTCCACCCTGGTCGATATTCGGGTCCCTCAACCCCCGCCTTATCTGCTGGACATCAAATACGTCCAGTATAAGCACGCTCGACCAACAACCTATCAACATCGATCGGTCTAAGGGAGCCAAATAGGGAAGTGGATCATCAAAGTTTGCACGTGTCGGTGATGAAGCAGCGAGGTCCACATCCTCGTCCTCCCGTACATCCTCCTCCACCACCTTCTCATTCCCTTTCCACTTATATTTTCTGCCCCACGAACGCTTAATGAATGAGAACATATCTTGGACCTTCGCCTCCAAACGAGACTGCTTCGCGTCATGCGAGTCCACCATTCGAGCCAATCCGTTGTCGCTCATTTCCAATCCGATAATCCTAGATTTGGCCACCCGTGAGCTCACCCCCTTATCCTCCCCTTACGATCAGATCCAAGCACTTGGCTAAGTGCGTCTGTGGACAAAGATGCCTTGTCAGCATCAGACTGCGACTCATGCACTTCCTTAAGCTTTGCCTGAAACGACAAAAAGCAAATGATTAGTAAAATAAGTAAATTAAAAAATTATAACATAATTAATAAAAAGTAAACTGTTGGATTACTTACAATCACGATCGCGACACTCGGGGACACCTCCTTGTCCTTCCCCTTCTTCGTTCGAAGAGCCACGTAAGTATCGAGCCTGTGTGGCCTACCCCCAGGGCCACTCCCTATCCCCTGAAATAAAATAAAGTAAAATTGGTATCGGCCCCGCAAAGTAAAATAATGCAGAATAATATATTTCTGTAGTTATAGAAAAATTAAATCTTACCATCATCCTACGCTCTACCTTGGCGTAAGACGTCCAGCCGGAATAGTTCACGTCCGTCTTTTTTGCCTGATTTTCCCTCCTCGATTGGCGAGATGCCAATTGTCGCTCCCCGATCTCATTGTCAATGAACTGTTGCCGTTTTGCCAATGAGATTGGCTCCTTCAGCAGGACAGATTCACGCATTCGGATAACGGACTCTCATGTCTTTCAAAGTACCGGGTCCATATATTTTTCTTCCACGTCTTGTGTTGCTCCCTCAACTGCTCCAAGACGGAATCGCGTAGCTTTGAATCCAGGTTGAATTGTTCATGTCCAACAAATACAATGTTAGTTGCGAATAAATATAAACATAAATATAAAATTAAATTAAAATATTCATATAAATATAAATATAAATATAAATATAAATATAAATATAAATATATATACATTATCTGTAGTTCCACCCAAACAGCTAACTTGAGCTCATATAGCACCTCCTTCCAACTAATGTACCCCGGGTCGATGATCATCTTTACCAGCTCGAGGGATCTCGCTAATAGCCCCGACTTGTTCTCGATGGCCATCCCCAATTTTTCATATTTGGGGAGCCTAGGGGCCGAGGAGCCCTTGTCCCCTCCGCTACCACCGAGCCCAGACGACATCGCCATAACCACCATCATCATCCTCGCCTTAATACCTGAAGGAGACATTTGCTGTAAAAAAATGTTATTAGTACAAATCAAAATGAATTAGAAGAAGACATGCAAATATGTACAATTACTAAACATAGAAATGAATTGTTACTATTAAACACCTCAATTATGAATTCTAAAACAACAGCATCTAGCTCATAATATGTACAATTACTAAAAATTCGAAACATCACCACCCCCACCCCTAATGCCCACACACGCACACTACACAAGAGTGAAAATGATAAAGTGCAAATCAATTAAAAGCATTAAAAATGGATATTTTGGTACAAATTGGAATATTTATTACAAATTGAAAAATTGTTGAAAATTCGGGTTGTCATAAAAAATGGATTGATATTCGGTAGGAGTAGCCAATTCATCCACACTACTATTTAAACGCTCTGGCGCGTGTTAGACAATTGACCTCGGCTCGTTGTTGATATACTCCAAGTAAAACACTTGGTTAACCTTTTGAAATGCACAAACAAACGGCTCATCGCTCACGTGGTCGTTGCTCTTCAACTTGGACAAGTCAACCATGATCAAATTGGTGACAGGATCAACTTTACAAGCATTTTTATCCTCAACTCTTACCCAGTCATAGTAAAATACAACAATCAAAATTTTAAACTTTGGTAGTCATCGTCAAGTTTTATTGTGATATCTTCACGAGCACTTGAACCTTCTACATCATCATTAACCTCATTCTCCTCTGCTTCATAAACTCCGTACGCATCATCAACTAAATCCTCTAACATATTATGATCTACGTCGTCCCCTTCTACATCTATCCTACTTGTTGAAGGTTGTTGTGAAGGTTGGTCGGGAACAAAAGGAACTTTCATTCTATTTGTCTCACCCATCCACTCTTTGTATTTCGAATATCCCATCACAGCTACCACAACTAGTCACCTATTAAAGGTAAACAAAACTTAGATTTATAATATGTTTCATTTAATTATGTCTTATTTATATTCGATTTTTAAATTTCAAATTCAAATTCAATTTATAATAGAAATTTCTCTTTCCTCCATCTCCTCCAAAGGGTGAGTGGTCCTATCCTATTCAAGACATTTTTCTGTAATGTACTTAACAGCTCATGCACATTATTACGATTTGAGAAAAATTCGACAGCATATCCCCATAGGTCTCCAAGTACACGACGTAGATTGGCAAGTGTGAGTGTTATTTCATTTTCTCAATTGAAATAACAGTCACACTTGTCAATCTAGTATGTACCCAGAGAACATTAGGATACGACTGCAGAACTTCCTCCAAAAGTAACAACTTTAAGCCACTAAGAATATTATACATAAATTATGCAGTCCCATACTGTCCAAACGGGACAATTCGAGAGATCTCATTACAGGGGTAATGACTCTCGAACGGGTCTAAGGGCTATGGAATGTGTACGCATAAGAATTAGAAGGCTAGTATTTATGCGCACTATATGTAATTTCAAGTATTCTCATTTAATTATCATACTATATATATATATTGTTCGATATACAAAATAATTTTCAAAAAAATTTGAAAAATCCCACCCCCATATGGACAATAATCAACGGTCATGCCACTTTTAAAATTAACCAACCCAACATCGATCCACTATAATCCAACAGCAACGTCAACAACAAATGTGTATCCCGTACTCCTTTTAATTCATCTACTCAATTAATTATTTTCATCAATTAAACTAACAATTAAAGTATACAATTATTAATTTACTAATTTACAATGAGGAGAAATCCTACTTTCATAATTAATCATCTATTAATTTACTAATTTACAATGAGGGGCAATCATATATTAATTTACTAAAAAAATTAATAATCAATCAATTCGTTTACAAGGGACACTACGCACAAACACGCACATACACGCACACTACACACGCATATACACACACGCGCACACACACACACACGCAAACAGCCCCACCCCCTCCCCACCCCCCACCACACACACGTACACACACACAGCCCCACCTCCTTCCCCCACCACACACACACACAGCCCCACCTCCTCCCCCCCACCCACCACCCACACGCACACACATACACACACACACACATATATATATACACACACACATATATAAATGGAAGAGAGAGAGAGAGAGAGAGAGAGTAACCTGAAAGTAGAGAGAGAGAGGGAGAGCAGCGTAGAGTGAGAGAAAAAAGGAGGAAAGAAATCGATGGGGGAAAAAAGGAGGGGAAAGGGTTTTTTGCTAAGAAATTTGTCCCGAACGTGTCACGATCCTTGACTGTGACAATATTATGCGAATTGTCACGGTCATTGGCCGTGACAAGTCTTTGTCACGGACTTGTCATGGTCATTGACCGTGATAAAAAATGTGTGTTTTTTTGTCACGGTCAATGATCGTGACAAGGCTAGCCGCTGAAAGGGTGCCAATTTACCCAATTTGGTGTAGTGTTTCTTAATTCAATTTCAAGGTTTCTTTAATCCTCACAAGAACCGCTAAGATCAAATATTTTCTATGAATCAATCTTATATTTCTTTATCAATATTCTATACATCATATATGATTCATTTATAAAATTTCATATGGTATAATTATAACATCTAGTTTCTATTAATTCATTCCCTAAAATCCCATTTCAGGCAAACCCACACCCAAAAGCTTGTTTTGTTCTACACCTACCATGATATGAACATGAATCACATCAATTTAATTTAAAGCAAGTTAATTACTTGCCTTTGATTGTTCGTAGGGTCTGATCTATTTTGTGTACGATTAATCGATGTTAGAATTTCTCAAATCCTTATTAAATTTAGACTCCTTTAGCTTTCTCCCTTGATTTATATTCATTATCTCCTCTTATTTCTCTCTTAGAGTTTAGTAATAATGATATGGCCTCCTCCCACATCTAACCCTCATGATTTAACCCTTTAATCCCGAAATTAGGTTATTACCCTCATTAAATGACTAAAATTCCCCTACGTGAGCCCGAGCTAGTCTAAAAAGCCCCCGTAACCCAATTACTACCCCCGGGTAAGTTTTTCTGGCTATTTTGATCTATTCTAGATCAATCGTCCCCTCGAAATCACCTTCTGAGTCATTATAAAAATCATCCTATCTCAACCCGACTATAGCCCACATAATTTCCCCCGTTGCGATATCGTCAATCATCGCCATTTCTAATTACATACGACACACCATAATTTACTTAATTACGCTAGTAAATTCACATATAAGTATTAATCATGTTCTCACTAATTAATATTTACTAATTTCACAATATTTTCCCATTTCAATTAAATTAAATCACACATGCAATTTAAATGGTATAAATAAATTACCCAAAATTACGAGGTATTACAAAAGGGGTGCTTATTAAAAGTTTAGAGGCACTCTTAGTGTTAATCTTTTAATTTGGTATGTTTGTGGATTTATAATCATTGTTATTTTAACATATTATTGTTATTATTGTTACTTGAACATGTTTTTAGTATGAGTATTCATGTGTACGTATATGTTTATACTAATATTATTTATTATAATTTATCCTCGTATCATGCCCATTGCATGCTAGTAACAAGATATGATCATATCCTCTTTTTTATTGATCTACAAATATTGGGCTTATTCAAGTTACTGGAGTTGAGTTAGACCAAAATTGGAGTTCATGAATACTTATCCCTGACTATATGCTTAGATTCTTAGAATTTTATATTATCCATGGTTAGATTAGCTATCGATCTATCTGAGGACAATCTCAAAACTTTACCGACAAGCACTGGTCTCATCATTCGTCATTCGTAATGTCATAGTCAATACTCTTTCTTCTTAGCCAAAATATTTTTTGGGTATCAAATCATGTCAAAACCATGAACAATGTGCATACCACTTGAACAAAATATTTAAAACATTGGATTATAATATTAATATCTATCATAACATAAGAGAGAAATAATAAAATATAATAAAAATGATGTGGTTGAATTCAACCAATTTAACCCCAAGGTTTGGTTGAGTTGGAATTAGTGAGGAGTAAGGGCCTTGTCCCCAAATTCTCAATTTTGATTCTCCTTGCCAACAAAAAAATGGATTCATGAACCACTGGGAGTAATTCCAGTATCGAGAAACCTTATTCGGGGTGGGGATTAGTATGTGATGCGCACAAACAATCCTGAGAGATCTTTCGTATAAAAAAACATAAAAATAAAATATTAGACCAATGTGATAGGGGGTCAAGTGATGTCAGCCTTGTGATTTTCAATTTAAACAACTAACAAAAGTCAAAAGTTTATTTTTTCTAATTAAATTAAAATTTAAAAGTGGTAGTCTTCTTTTTGGTCTTACTCCATCTTTATCTTAATTACAACACAATACCCTCATAAATCATTCACATACCAAACCACCACTCTAAATTCATTCCATATTTCCATTCGGACAATATAATATTAAAATGCGTGTGAATTCTAATGTATAAAAACACAAGGTAGATATCTGAAACAAACTAAAATAGAATGGAGCTCATTGTAACTTTCACTATACATGAGAGAAAACCAAGAAATTAAAATCCATAATCGGTTTTGGAACATCAATCTATCTTTTACATATATTGATGACCTTTTTGGCTTTGAGAAAAACTCCTTTTTACAAAGTCCTCAAACATATACCACTAAAGAGACTATTAATGTCGCCGAAAACTAACAAAACATATAAAGTACACTAAACTACTATAAGGATATATTTTAAAAGTCCTGGTTTACATTATTGTATGTCGTATATCGCTACAACCATCGAAGAAACATTCAAGTTGATTCATGCATCAAGACGGATCCGAATATCAACATTCTTCAACATTCAAGACCCTACGAGATTAATTTTGGTAATGTTGTGTTTAAGTCCCCTAACGGTTCATTATAAGTATTGGGATATTTTTTATAAACTGTTTTTAAACGCGCTAGGCGTTATTTTTCGTCAAAATAATTTTTTTCTAAGTGTTGAGGAGGAGTTTTATATAAAATAATTTTTGGCATTCTCGTCGTTCGAGCGACATATGCCTATCGTTCAAGCGACATAGTTATGGATATCTCGTTTGATAGAAGTCACGGACTCAATTTTTTTATAAATAACATGTTAAATGAGTCATTTTTCTCAAGAAGACCCGAGTTTTACAGATTCTCAAAAACTGCAAACTGCAGAAATATTTTATCTTCTTCTGATTGAATTGTTTCGGAACCCAATATAGATCTTTGCTGGAGTTTCTCTTGTAGGGAAGATTTCCTATTGCAGATCCAGGTGCCACTCGAGGGAGGTGCTGGGTTGACTACGACTACGATTTTTGGGAGTACTTGCGGGTGATCCTGCTGTTTGGTGGAGTTGTTGCGAAATTCCATTATTGATTCAGAACTACGTGTTCATGTGGGTATCTGAAGATATTCATTGCAGGATTCATTGTGTATGTACGTTGCGACTTACCTCTTCATAATGAAATAAAAGGTTTTTCCCTTTTAGGTTTTTTCCTGAAATCTGTGAATTAGAAATTCATATTTATTTATGATGGCATGATCCACTGCACATAGATGTTTGTTTAGGGTTAATTAAAATTGGAGTTTAATTAATTTGGTTTAAAATTGATAATTGATTAAATAAGGGCTTAATTGGAATTTGCAAATCCACCGCATAATTGATATCGCACATTGCATTTACAAATTGGTATAAGAGCTTTTCAAGGGGAGTGTAAGGACATTTTTGTCCATTATCAATTGTTATGTCATACGCCGTTACACCGTTGAAGAAATTCAAGATTCATGTCGTCATCAACGGATCCGAATATCAAAGAAGAGGAGGAATCAAAAATCTGACAGGCCGGACCGGTCCGCCCAGAGAAAACGAACCGATCCGACCCCGGACCGGTCCGCCCATCTGCCGGACCGATCCGCTTACTGAAAAGCCAGTACACCTCGGACCGCAAGCAAACCGATAATGCCAAAATTTAAAAGAACCGGTCCGCCACCTCGGACCGATCCGCCTCAGACTCGGACCGGTCCGCCTGGGATAAAGTTCAACATATCGTGCAGAGATTTTTTAGGCCAAGTTACTCCTTTATAAACCCACTACGGGAAGTGGTTTTACAAGACTTCCATACACGATTTTCGAAGTCCATAAACTAAAAGTCTTCATCTTTTTGAGTTACCAAACTCATGTTTTGATTCACACAAATTTGCAAATCATTTGTGAATCGTTTTGAAACCCTAGAACATAAATTCTTTTGCTGTTCATACCCTTGTGTAGAAGACCGACCTTCTTCTTCATTGCATTCCTCCTGGAAAGGGAAACTTCCAGCCGCTGACTACAGATCCGACGCCTGAGGGTAATTCTGTGTCACCCTTGTATTTCATTGTAATCCGTGTAAATTGTACTTTACAAAATTATAGTGAAATAAATGGTTTTGCCCCTTTGGGGGATTTTTCCTCATTTATGTGTGTTTGAATGTTCCCGCATGCTGTACATCCTATTTAATCATACCTAGATGCATGTTTAGGGTTTAATTGGGTTATACTGTGTTTAATTATATAATTTCTTAATTTAAACGCACGCGCAACTCTTTTAGGGAGTGTATACCTTGCTTTCACAAAATGGTATCAAAGAACGTTACTCTAATTTATTAAGTGATCCTTTTTCGCAAAAGTTTGTGTGTTATTGGTTTTTTTGAAAAATATGATTTTTAAAATTCACAATGTTTCCGAATGATCAATTATAAACATTATTAAAAAGGGGGATATACATTTTCTCAATTTTCATTTTTTTTTAAATCTAATAATGCAAGGAAATATTCATTTTCTCCCCCTTTTTTGTTCAGGAATAAAAAAATGAAATAGCATAAACAATTACACCCCAAAACCAAATCTCCCCCTATATAAGTGATCATAAGATACCAATTTATGTGTGGAGGGAAGAGGAAATAAAATCATGAAAACGGTGTAAAGTGCAACTTGGCAACTTAAGAATAAATAATCCAAAAGATGAAGAATGATTAATAAGGACTAAGTATAAACCTCAAAGACTTAAAACACAATATCATATATAATATATGCAAAGCATATCAATGAAAATTCGGCACACATATATAGGTATAAATGACCACAAATCACATAAGCTTTACACACTAGCATAGTATCAATGTGTCTAAACATAGGGGATGGAATGAATGTGAGTGAACTAGAAAAAATGAATTATAACCCAAACACTTAAAAAAGTTCAAGAAGTTCTAACTTACGAAAAAACTTCATCAAACTAAGATTTAGCCTCAAGTGTCAAATGAAGTGAACTTTATGAACAAACAAGCACGATGCACAGAAGCCTAGAATTTTAATGATTCTACTAATCAATAGAATCATTGATAAGCATAACTAGGATTCATTGGGCAACCCCGTTGATCTTTAACTAAACACCTTCAAAAGATACCAATATATCATATTTTCTTTTCTATTTCTTCTGAAGTGATACCAATTGTTTTAAAGATCAAACAAACAAAATAGGTTAGCCCCCTTTATGGTAATTTTTCTATTTTTATTACCTGTAATATTTTATTGGGATCTTGCCAACGGTGGCATTCCCGCAAAAAAAACATGTCATTCGTAGCCCTTTCACGTGCATCATAATATTTTTCAATAATATTCTAACACCCTCATGGGCAAATGGTTCTTACATACACAAATACCTTATAGTCAATAAAAATATATATATGACAAGATTGATGGGAGAACATCTAAATAATCTCAAATATGCATGTGAAGTAAAATCCAATAAGCTTGTGCATGTGTGTGAGTAGGCATATGCAAAGTTGAATCCAAAATTCAAATTAATGTCGAAACAATTCCATGATAAATATGACTAAGAACAATCTAAGCAGCTAAAGTCATAACCAAATGGTCTAGTCACATGGAAGAGTATGGAAAGAATTCGATTTAAACATACCAATATTCCACACAAAACGTGTAAAACTAAACTACACAAAAACCGAAAATATTTTTGAATTTTCTAAAAAATTTATAAAAATAAAATATTTTTGTATTTTTCAAAAGTTTATCAAAACAAAATCTTTTTGAATTTTTTTATAAAAAATTCAAAACAAAATCCTGGTCACGCTAACGAAATGACAATGTCGTTCTAACGAGATATAGATCTCGTTTGAACGACATAGAGATGTCGTTTGAACGAACCAAACGAAAAATAAAACTCCGCCTACAGAAATCTCAGAAAACATGTTTTCGAAAAAAAAACAACTTCACCTTCAGAAAATAGAAAATAGTATGTTCAAAAATAGAAAACCAAAATATTTTTGAATTTTTTCAATCATGGAACAATAAAAGAAAAACATAATACAAAATGATACAAACATCATAACACTAGAAAATATAAGTCAATAAGCACGGCTAGAGTGTGACAAAAAACTAACACGATCAACTATAAGATCTATCATGGGAAGTATCATGTGAAAGTAAACGAGAATCATGAAGTTTAATTCCTAAGGCTACTAAATTAGATTGTGAAATGACGTGTGGGGGTTTTGGGAACCGTGGTGATTCTATTTTCAAACTCCATAGGAGCATTCTTAAGGTCTTAGCAAAAACGCCTAAGGTTACCCTTCATACTGCAATGAGTGCATGTGAAAACACGACGAGGAATGTTACCTAAATGTGGACCTCTCCTAACATTCCTAGTCGACTCTCTCAAAAAAGTGGCATTGACTTTAGTAGCGGAAGAAATATGATCATCGAAGTCAATTCCACTCCTACCCTCTTTGATTTGGATGGTGCCTAAGATTTTATTTAATTTTTCTGACCTAGCCTCCAAATCAAACTTAACTCTACTCAAATCTCTCAAACTCGACTCAAGATCACCTATCCTAGACTCCTGAAACTCAAGAAACTCCTTTTTATAGCTTCCATCAAACCACGAAGGTTATCTCTCTCACCCGCGATGTAAACTAACTTCTGTCAAAAAGTCTTATCAAGTAACCTATGATCCTCAATCAACTTATCATTATTCTCTATGGCACGTTCTTTTAACCTAGCCTCCAACTTCAAGTTAGCCTTGTTTACCTTTACGGTTTTCACATACAACTCAATGAAGGGAACTTGCATCTCACTCTCCTCCTAATTATTCTAACTCGAATCACCCTCACTCACTTGGGTACCAAAAATAACTGTCTAGGAAGATTTTTTGTCACAACTCACATAACCTGCCATGAATGCGATGTAGTTGCGCTCAATGGGGACTCATTTCCCTCTTCCAGTTCACTATCACTTGTGACACCCCACCTAATTAAATACCGGGTGATCAGTCCTTTATTAAATTAAAATCAAGGTGAACGGTTGATTCATTCTTAGCATCACTGTCGCAAAATAAAATTTCCGACTTAAACACCCTAAATAATTAAGCTAAGTGTCAAAACCATTTAAAACATTATTTCCATTTTATTAAATCCAAATATGAAAACATTTAATAATTAACAGTTTAAGAATCACTCAAATATTAAGGCTGGTAATAAACACCTAAGAATTTAACCATTCAGATAAACCAATACCAAGTTTAAGAACTACAAATGAAATCGTCCTGACAGTAATCAAAACCCAATGAGTACTAAATACTGAAAAATAAATGAACATAAAACTCTGACAAATCCAACTGAATAAGGAAACCGGCGACACATGTCCTAACTAATCGAAACTAAGATAAGAGTATAATCAACAACGATGTCGTCTAAGCAATGTCCTGCAACTCCCACATAAGCTGTAGCGCGTCCGGTCCAAAGAACCTAAGCATGACGCCCCTGTGGTTGGGCACCTGTAATATATACATACATACATATATATATATATATATATATATATATATATATATATATATATATATATATATATATATATATATATATATAAAAGAGAAGAAATAACAGGAAACGAGTCAGAGCCCAAGTGTAAAACAATTTAAAATTAGTTTAGAAGGTATTTAAAATGCTTACAGGCTAATGCAACAACCATGTTAGTATGCGACACTCTCTCTTGAGAAATTCTCACCTCTCATCTAGTGTGCACGCCCATCACACTATTAATCCCATATGTTTATTTTAACTCAACATCCCCCATAAGGTTTCATTCCATCATGTACTATGGCTAATATAATTCATTTCTAAAAATTAAACTCTCTCATATATCTCATGTCATTTGAAATAACTCAGTGATGTCACAAAATTTCCAAACACTTATAATAACGTTGGAGTAATTATTCATTACTTAACTACTTTTATGCATAGTAGAAAGTCCCTATACTTAAGTATATATATATTAATCACTCATATGATATATATACTATCAACACCCCACATAAAATTTTATGGTGCTGACATACTCTGCTATCAAGTCCATGTATCACTCGTACTAAGGGGAAATACTAGTTCGGAATCACTATCGAACTGTATTAACACAAAGCATAAACAAATGGAGGTGAAGCATAGTTCTAAGTTACTAAGAGGTCAGCACATACCCTCACGTCTCTTAGGATCGTCTGACTATCAATCAGATAGCCTGTACCAAGGAATCATATGTTCTAGTTTACAAGTCGTTATCCCCCATAAAGGCCCAATCGAGAAAAGACTATCCCGGTGCAAAAAAAAACCGTGATAGCAAGTAGCTCGGGTACGATTTTTACACACACATATATATAATATATGCACAATCACACAGTCATATATATATATATATATATATATATATATATATATATATATATATATATATATATATATATATATATATTAGGTGCGCCCACGACCCATAATTATAATTATCCGTTCTTAGCACATTTTTACTCGATTATCTTGCATAACGGATTTGTCACATTTATTCTCATATATATAAGTTACTCCATACCTACTTCTCGACTCTCGAAGTATTCTATCTCCCTAAGTATAATTTCAGTAGGCACTCTCACTTGCCTTCTAGTCTAACTTCCTTACAAGTCTCGATCTTTTATTAAACGTACGCATGATTTCATATGTGTGAATAACTCCTTGTTAACCCTTAATTTCATCTTACATTAAATTCTCCCTCAACGGAGTTTACCTAGACCCTACTGGTCCTATTTATATCCCATTATGCTCTGACAATAATAATCAAGGGTTAGTACGCATTTTAATCGGATTAAACCAACATAAGGGAAATATGCAGTTTTCCAGGAGGGGTCGATCGATCGATGTTCTTGGGTCGATTGATTGATCAAGCAGTTATAACGAAAACTGCATTAACCCAGTTACGGTTTTGCCTCTCCAACCTCAAACAAATCTCCATATATCATTCCCAAACTCCCAATGAATGTTACTACAAGTACTATATACCTAAACACATGATTTTCTACGTAAAATATGTCCCAATTCATCAATTATAACAATTTAATGGGTAGAATTTACCTAAACTTCAAGAACCCTAATTTTTCTTTTTCTTTCAATTCTTTTCCATATTTTCTACTTCTAAATCCATAAAAATTCATGGTTTATCCTCTACATGCGATTTAGATGTCCAGAATATGACTACTTCTTCTACAACATGTGATTTTAAGTCTCAAAACTATACTTTCTTTCATGAAACAAGTTCTAAACAACCCTAGACTAACCTGATTGAGACATTAACTAAAAATAAAGAAAGATAGATACTTGCCTGGAATTTGAGTTTCTGATTTGTGGAAGAGAGTGGTATAGCTGCGTTCTCCATCGCATGATCTACGATTTGGTGGTGGCGGTGGTGAAAACGGGTGAGTCTTTAGCCTTGAGTTGCTTGGGAATCTCTTTTACTACTTCTATAATGGCCGTTATTTGATTTTGATCTTGCTAAACCTAGAGGAAAACTCCTAAAGGCTAATATAACCTTGGCAAATTTGCGGGTTTAATTGCCCAAAAATACAAAATATCCATAATGCCCTCCTAGGATTCCAATTAGGCTTAAAAACACCCCGAGACCAAAACTAAACCCTCGAGTACATTATTTTGACTATCTCGACCCTTCCGGTCATATTGGATCACTCGAAATGACCATACAGGCGACTTATAAATTATTCACTTTTAATAATAATAATTTAATCCCGACACGATACAAGCGCGTCCCGATTTAATTTCCACAATTATCAAATTATACACTCGTGATAATTTTAATAAATTTGATCATACATATTACTTTATCCATTAAGTAATATTCAACAAAATCTCAATAGTTACTAACTCTCATCACGCTAGTAAATATTTAAAGTAATTTCCAGATAATATTAAATTAATAACTCAATTTAAATTTAATAAATCCCCAAATTTAAAAGTCATAAAAATACAGGGTATTACATCACTAAGGGTGGCATTATAAACTACCGGTTTCTTTCCCTCATTCCTTAGTTTAGCGGGTCACTTAGCTTCCCTATTACCATAACCCACACATCCGAAACATCTTTTTCGATTCATCCCTCTTTAAATTTTCATTACCATTCTTAGGGAAGTGATCGTCCTTATTGTTCTTATTTTTCTCAAACCGTTTGGCATCTTTTTATTGCTTTTGGAATTTAAGAAACTTTTTAAACTTCTTTGCCAGCAAGGCTTCATCTTAGGATTTGGAGTCCGAGTCACCACATGAAACTAAAGTTTCCACCTTTGGGGATTTTAAAGCAATGCCTTTTTCTTTCTTCGTCACATCTTTGGTGGTAAACATGTTGACCTCATAAGTTTGTAGGTCGCCTGCAAGCTCTTCAACTTTGATTGTGTCAAGAGTACCCAAAGAGTTTAAAATAATCACCTTTGGAATAAATCTTTTAGGCAACGACCTTAAGATTTTCTTGACGACTCATTTGTCGGGTATCTTCTCTCCCAAGTTATACAACGAGTTAACTATATCGGATAATCTAGCGTAGAACTCATCAAATGACTCAGTCTCCAACATACCTATGGTTTCAAACGAAGTGGTGAGGTTTTGGATTTTGGAAGCCTTAATAGTGCTTGTACCCTCGTGGGTGAGTTAGAGCATACCCCACACCTCTTTAGACGTCTAACAAATCATAATACGTCGATATTCCTCCTGAGTGACATAACTACTTAGGGCATGTAAACCTTTAGAATTGTACAAAGACAATCTATGATCAACATCAGTCCATGACTCAACAGGTTTTAAACTAATAACCTCTCCCTCTATCATGACTGGTGGTGTACACTCTTTTTCTATGGCTAACCAAACGCACTCATCTATGGCCTTAAGTGTAGATTTCATATGCATCTTCCAATAAGCATAATTATACCCATCAAACACGGGTGTTTTAAAACTCTTGAAACCCCCAAAATTCATACCTAACGACACAAGATCAATTACATGGTAAAGTAGTGTAAGTGGCTCGAATACCAATTTGAGAATGCCTTACACTATGTGTCCAATTAGGTAGAAATAGTATTTTTAAAATTTTAAAATTTTATTTTTTCCAAAACAAACTTAGCACCAAAAACTTATCTTGTGAAAAACCAATTTTGATTTACCCAATTTTAACTTTCTTAATCCTAAACATGCATTTAGGTGATTAAGTAATTAAAATAAATAAATCAACAAACCATAAGATGGAATATGTAAGAGGAAACCACTACGGGTAACAACCTCCCAACTACCCAGCACGACAATCACTATGATACAAAAATTACAAAGAAAGAATTTAGTCTTAAGCAATGACTGGACTCCACAAGCCTTGACGCATCTTTATTTCTTCTTCAACCACTCCTCCACAGTGCAACATAGGACTCCACCTATACAAAGTCAACAACAAACGACTCCACGGGTGCCTCGGTGTCCATTAATACAACTAAGCAGCCGTTTACGATTCGAAACACAAAATCCTTCTTTCTTTACTGCAACAAACAACACGACCGATATCCTCTAAAGGAAAACTAGTTCTCTCTATCATGAAAGAATAAAACATGTGACAAACACGATCTCAAATCATATGTATTATGAATCTTGGATTGTATAAACAAACGGCTAAACTTTTGGGTATTGGAACTCGTGTAAAATATTGTAGAAACATTTTTGCAAAAGAGTTCTGAAAATGCACACTGCCTCTCCGATCTGAAAAATGTTAAATAAAAAATTTAAGTTGTTTGAATCGTTCGAACGAGAAACTGATCTCGTTTGAACCAAACAAACATCGCTTCTAATGAGGTACAAAACTGCGAAACAGTGTGGGGTCGTTCGTAGCACATTTGAAAGTGCTTCTAACGAGGTATTCTAATGACATTAGTTGGTCATTCGAAGCTCGTTTGAATGACTTTTAGACTTCGTTTGAGCGAAGAAGAAATCTCATTCAAAGCATGGAAATTTTAATTTGAAGAGCACATGGAAAATGAAAAAATATTTTCTAATTTTTTTTTAAAATTGTTCTAACGATTTTTATAAAACAAATACCCTTATAAAAAATATCCAAGGATTCATAACATATACGCATGCATACCTACGAGATCCTCGGCATTTGTTAAGACAAACGTGGATTGGTAAACACGGCATTAACAATATCCATCATTTTGAAGCTTGACTTCTACGTCTTCATCAAACAAAGTTATAGGGTTATGGAATCAACTTAATAAAGAGTATCTTATGACTTAAACATTTTGTGAGGAATTATGCCAATTTACAAACAAATTGACTTGATTGGAAATTTTTCCTTACAAAGATCATGAATGTCGGGGAAGCTATTGCTTCTAAACAAGCTCCTGGAATGAAATTTGATGTCCATAAGAGCCTAGAAAAGAAGGAGCATGAAGATAAAAAAATAGAGAAACCTAGTAAATATGAGGAGTATACCCCACTTACAATTGGTGTGCATCACATCTTAGAGGAGATTAGGGGCAATAGGGACTTAAAATGGCTTGTGAAGTTGAAATCACCACCCAACCGGAGGGATAAGTCCAAATATTGTAATTTTAACAAAGATCATGGGCATACCAGTGATAGTTGTATGGCCCTGAAAAATGAAATTAAATCTCTTATCTGCCGAGGAAAGCTGACAAAGTTTGTTCATCGAACATAAGATCGAGACTCTAAAAGGAGATCAAAATCACCTTATAAAGGCAAAGATGATAAGAAAATAGGTCGAGATAATGACTCCAAAGATGATACAGACTTACCAAGGAGACCCCGAAAGCCCAAACTTGATATACAGATAATATCACGTGGTTGTCATTTTATTACAGGAGGAGACACTGGAGGTGGAGATGAAGTTGCCGATAGGAAGGCCTATTTAAATGAGGCCAAAGCTAGTTCTTACATTCAGCGGATCAAGCTATCAGACGAGGTAGATGGTTAACCCAAAAAGGTGAATAAAGATAAGCTAGTCACTAGCTTCTCCAAAAATGACTTATCAGGGGTGATTTAGCGTTACGATAACCCATTGGTTGTAACCTTCAGGGAACATGAAGCAAAAGATTGCAAGAATTCTAGTGGATAATGGTAGTTCATTCGATGTTATGCTCTACAATTATTTTCACAGCTCGGGGTTGTGAGACAACAAAATAGAACCATATCATAGGCCTATAATAGGTTTCTTCGGATAAAAGGTCTATCCTTTGGGAATAATCAAATTGAAAGTCTTAATAGGCACCTAGTCAGCAAGTGGGACTCGGAAGATACACTTCTTCATCCAAGATAAGAATATTTGGTCAACCAATAATATAATCCTCGATAGAGTCAAATTGAAAATGTTTGAAGCAGTATCATCCATAGTTCATCAGTGCCTAAAGTTCCCCACTCATTATAGTGTTGGCGTAGTGAATGATAACCAGGTGGAGGCCCGAGAACGCTACTATACCTCATCTGACCAGGATGATATGGGGAAAAAGACCACCACTTACTAGATTGACACTTTAAATCCTCGAGAAGAAGTTAATTTTGTCAAAAGATAACTTGTGGAGGCCAAAGAAACAATAATATTGGATGGTGAGAAACCAGAGAGGACTACTCAGATTGGTCAACCCTAGCACCATCCCTCAAACAGTAATTAATCACATTCCTTAAAGAACAAAAAAGTCTATTTTCCTGGGCCCATGAAGACATGATTTAAATCAACCCAAAATTTATATGTCATGAGTTTAATATCACCAAAAAAGCCAAGTCGATCAAGTAAAAGCGAAGGGTGTTTAGCCCGGAGAAGAATTTGGCTATCCAAGAGGAGGTGCATAAATTACAGAAGCCAAATTTCATAAAAATTTTCAAATACCCAAACTAGTTGGCTAATGTAGTCATGGAAAAAAAAGAACAATATATGGCATATATGCGTAGACTTCACCATCCTCAACAAAGCATGTCCAAAAGATCATTTTCCTTTTGCTAAGGATTGATCAATTAATAGATGCTACAACATGTCACGAACTACTAATCTTCATGGATGCTTACTCTGGTTATAATCAGATCAAAATGATTCCTAAAATACGGAAAGTAAATCATTTATCACTAGCTAAGGTACTTACTGTTACAACATTATGCCTTTTGGGCTAAAAAATGATGGAGAAACATATTAAAGGCTAGTAAATAATGTTTTTGAGGAACAAATGGAAAGAACATGGAAGTTTAGGTAAATGAAATGCTCAAAAAGAGTAAGAAAGTTGTCGAACATATCAAAGATCTGAGCCAAACATTTGATCAACTAGAGAAACATCAGATCAAGCTCATTCCGACTAAGTGTGTTTTTAGTGTACATGAAGGAATGTTCCTCAGATTCATCGTAAATCATAGGGGAATTGAGGAGAACCCAGATAAGATCAAAGAATTGATTAATATGTAATCTCCCACATGCAAGAAAAATGTACACAAACCGACTGGAAGGGTAGTTTCTCTCGACCAATTTGTCTCCCAAGTGACGAATAAGTTTTTACTATTGATCAATGTACTTAAAAAAACCTTGGAATGGAATTAGGAATGCAAAAAAGATTTTCAAGACCTAAATAAATACTGATCAACACCATTACTTTTTCAACCACTTATGGAAAGAAATTGTATATATATTTGGATGTCTCAGAATCTGCCATCATCTCGGCATTAGTTAGGCTAGATAACAAGATGCAAACATTAGTATATTGCACCAGCAAGGCCTTCAGGGGAGCAAAAATCAGGTATCCATAATTGGAAAAATTATCCCTTGATCTTATTGAAGCTTCAAGGAGAATGAAGCCCTAATTCTAGGCACATACCATAGTGGTTTATACAGACTTACCTATGCGCCAAATAATTCATAAACTAGAAAAATCAGGGAGGTTGATGGCTTGGGCAGTAGAGCTAGGAGAGTATAAAATCTTTTATGAGCCGAGAATCGCATCGAAGGGGGAAGGTGGAATATTTCATTATTGAGTTCAAATATCAAAAGACAGTTCTTAACTTAATTTTTCTTGTCGAGTAAACTTCTGTGGAAGAAAGATCATCTCCAAAGCAAACTGAGCTGAAAGAAGGGCCTACAACAGACGAACTTGAGACATCAGTTGCGCAAGAGATAACCCAATGGTATGATAAGAAAAGCTACAAGCTATTTAAACAAGGAGTATTATGTGAATGGAACTTTGATGACGGCATCCCAATTTGGAAATTATATGTGGATAGGTTTCCATGCACCACCGGTAATGGAACGGGGATTGTTATTAATACCTAGATGATATAGAAGTGGATTATGCACTTCGTTTCTAATTCCAGGCCTCAATAATAAGGCATAGTACGAAGCACTAATCACGGGCTTGGAGTTAGCCTTATCTTTAGGATCTGAGCAGGTCATGACACATAACGATTCCCAGTTAATTATCAACCATGTGCTCAAAATATATGGGGTCAAAAGAGAACTCATGATCAAGTATTTTTCCCAAGGCGTTAAAGTTATATTTAAATTATCGACAGTCAAGGTGATTTGAATACCAAGAGTGGAAAATGCTCGAGTAGATGAACTTTCTCGGCTAGTCTCAGCGTCTAGGACAAAGCTCAGAAGGAACCATTTCGGTAGAAATCCTTACACATAAAAGCATAGATGTGGAAACTGTCAATTTAATCTCCTTGGAATTAGGAGATGATTAGATGGATCCTATTTAAAATTAGATTAACAAGGGTTACTGCCTTCTAACCCAAGAGAAGCGAGATAGTTGAGATACAAGGCAACCAGTTATGTGCTAGAGCGAGGAGTCCTATACAAAAGAGGCTACACTTTTCTCTACTTCGATGTCTAAACTCTACATAGGTGCTACAGTTATTCAAGGAAGTGCATGAATGTTCATATGGATCTCATTCAACAGGTCGATCACTAGTATTAAGGATAGCTATGCAAGGATACTACTAGCTGACCATAAAGGCAAAATGTATCTCCTTTGCTAAGAAATGTGATAAGTGTCAAATGTTCGTCGCAATCCATAGAAAACTGGGGGCTGCCTTAACTCTAATTACTTCTCCATGGCCTTTTACTATATGGGGAATTGATTTGGTCAGTCCATGGCTGAGGACAAAAGGAATGTTCAAATACTTGGTGGTTGTAGTGGACTACTTCGCAAAATGGTTAGAAGTTAAGACTTTGGTAGAAATTCCCTATGAACAGTCTTCCAATTCATCTGGAAGCACATTATATGAAGATATGCAATTCCATAAGCTTTCATCATCGATCATGGTGCTCAATTTGATAATTATTAGTTTGAGGATTACTTCATTCAATCCAAAATTCAGAAGCTCCACTCTTCCCCAGAACATCCCTAGTGTGATGGCCAAATAGATCTAACCAATAAAAATTACTTGATGGGCTAAAAAACAGACTTGATGCTCTGAAAGGGAACTAGAACAATGAGTAACACAGTGTTCTCTAGGCATATAGAACCATACCAAGAATAGCTACTAGAGAAACCCCTTACATGTTAGCTTTTGGGACTGGAGGAATAATGCCAACAGAAGTATGTTTGCTAACTCATAAAGTGCTAAACCTTGATTCCCTAAAAAGTGATATCATGAGTAAATTTGATATGAATTTGATTGAAGAAGTAAGGGAGTATACTGCACTTCGAGTGTCTACTTATCAATAATGAATTGTCCGATTTTATAACAGGAGAATGAAGCCGACCAACTTGAAATAATGGGATTATGTTCTTAAGAAAGTAATCCAAAATGGAAATAAGATGGAAGCAAACTATCATGGCCCTTACTGTATCTCAGCAGTCATCCGACCAGGAACTTATCGTTTAGAAACTCTAGAAGCGGAAGAATTTAAAAACCCTTGGAATGCCAATCACCTTGGAAAATATTATCAATAATCATGTTAGGTATTTAATGTAACTGTTTTAATCATTTTAATAAAGTTATGATTTCCTATCAATTACACTTCTTTTTATGTTTTTTCGAGAATAGGAGATGACAATCGTCTCATCTCAAACAAACTTCAAAACGTCAAAAGAAGGCTTCATGTATGACTTTTTCTTTGACAAGTCACGAACAAGAAGTTCCTAAAACTTTCTATATGACCAAAAGTCCAGATAAGAAGTTTTAACTGAACGAATTAAATTGTAATACCCCATAATTTTGTGATTTTTATTCACTGGATTAATTAAATTAAATGAGAATTAATTGGAAATTAACCCGAATTTAAATACTAGCGAGACCTGAGTTGGTATTTAATTATGATGATAATGTTAAATATTACTGAGTATATATTGTAATATATGAGTATTGAAAGTATTAAAATTATCAAGAGTTATAAATACGACAATTTGGGAAATTAAGTTGGGACGCGCATGTCAGTCGCGTCAGAAATAAATTTAATTAGATTTATATTTTTATCAACCGTATGGTCATTTTGAGTACGCCAACGTGTCCGAAAGGGCCGAGATAGTCAGAAAACACTAGTCGGTGGTTTAGTTTGGGTCTTGGGGCATTTTTAGGCCAAACCGGCAACCCGAAAGGGTATTTTGGTAATTTTAAAAATTTAGGAGTTAAGACCCACCAATTTTGATGGTTATTTATTAATAATTACTAAGGCCACTAAGGCCATTATCATCCAAAAAGTAATAGAAGTGGGCTACGGGAGTTAGAGAGAAGTTACCATAGGATACCAAACCAAAACCACCACCATTTTGACCGGAATAGTGACCGAAAAGAAGGGAGAATCAACCTTGAACATCATCAACAAATAAGAAGACCAAACTTAAGGCAAGTGATTTGGTTTCATTACTTGCATTGAATATTTCCTCAATGTTTAGTGTAGAAATTAATATATGTCTTGAAAGATTGATGAAAATCCAATGGAATTGTTAGGGATTGCATGTAGAATTGTTCTGGACGAATCTAGTATCCAAAGCATAGCATTTGATGATGTAAAAACGAATTTAAAAAGGATTTATCATGTTCAATTAAATTCTGGGTTCATGTTGTTAGGGTTTGTGGAAAAATTTGGGGATTTATGGATTTTACATGTTGATTTGAAAGAATTGACCCAAAAACTATCTTAGGAAGTGATCTAAGGTGGTTTAGAATAATTTAGCAACCTTAAAATCTGATTATAATGAATTTATGATGATTTTGGAGAAGAGGAAAGTTGAGAAAAAGGAAATGGGTGAAATCTGGGCACTTTCGGAAATTTCGTTAGAAGACCAGCCCAGGTTGTTCGAACAAGACTTCTAACGAGATTCCAGTAGCCCTTCTAACGAGATTTCTAACGAGTTGACAGAATGACTTTTTATGGCCGATTTTTGGTTTCGAACTTCACGTAGGCTTATTTATGAGTGTTATTCTTTCTTTGTGTTGAACTTTAATAATTTTGACTCTAGAGAATTAATGTTGGGAACTTTGTGACTACTCTTAGACTTGAGAAAGATCAGTAAGCATGTCTGTGAGACCGGAATATGGTTAGGATTAAATTTTGAGGAATTGGACAAAAGACTTGGTAACCTTTACAGGATTAGGTTTTAAGAACTTGAAATTTCAACGTGAGAGATGTCGGCGGTCTATATTGTATATTATCTGGAGACTTAAAAATGTACAAATCAAATAACGGTATAAAGATGTAAAATATATCTCTGTTAATATTATAAGATATCTAATATGTGTGAATGCTTAGTATACGGACTTATATGTTTATAGCATACCTACCATACTTGCTATCACGGGAGGTTGGCTTTCGAACATGTCCATCTAATCTTTGTGTGCCTACGAGGGGATTTATATTGGTACCTTAAGGGCATAGGGTTGTGAATGACTTATTATTGAGTTAATAAGTCAGCTGACCATGGGAACGTAGGTTTGTGCGTGACCCATGGGTATGTGAACTATGTTCGCCTCCATTATGTGTGATTATTGCTTATTGAAACGGTTCCTGAGAGATTCAGAATAGTGGTCCTTATGTACGTGATGTACCGGGATTCGATAGCAGAGTATGTGTGCACCGCAGCTTAGCCTAGGGGTGCCCTTATTGTATATTTATGATGAGATTAATATACTGGTAATTGAAATGGATCTTTATTAAAGTATGAATGTGAATACTTGTGACATTTTTAGTAGAGTTAAAAATGGGAAATTTATAGTAATTATTATAAGTAAATCTGAAAAAAAAAGTAAGACTCTGAGTTTATATTAAGATGTCTATATTGAACCTTAAATTGTATAGTAAAGTGAGGTTGGGAATTGGACTAGTTAGGTAGAGATATAACTAGGACGTGTTACGGTTACGTTAGAAGTGCACAAATAGTTGAGAGGTGAGGAACTCATGTGAGTGCACGTAACTAACATGTATTTTATATTCACTGTTTAATGTTATTAAACACTTGCTATATTTTAAACTATTTTCACATCGGGCTCTGTCCCATTTTCTTTCAAATCTATTTTCTTGTAAACACCTTTTAGGTGCCCAGCCACAGGGACGCCAAGCCTATGAGTTCTATTCCAGTGACGTGCTGTAGCTGCTGTGGAAGTTACAGGATCTCGATAGTAGACGCCTCCACTTTCTACATTGACTCCATTTCCGATTTATTCATCTGTAGGGCATGTCGCCCCTTTCTTTTAGAGACGGCTTAATTACTGAGTTTTAATTCAGTTTTGGATTTAATTAATTAGTGATTCAGACTTTGTATTTGGTTTTATTCACCATTCGGATTATTCAAAGGTGTGTTCCTCCAAATTCATTTTTACTTTCATTATTACTCTATTGTGCTTGTGATGTGACTGTAGTATCATTTCTTCATAATTTAAATTGGTTACATATTAATCTAATTTACTTAAAATAGTCATCTCACTTTTTAAACATTAGGTGGCTAGTAATGGTTTAAAAATGTTTTCGACAGTCATGCTATGAACTGAACCAACTTGACATTTTGTATTAATTTGAATAAAGGAGTAGCTACCCGGTATTTAATTAGACGGGGTGTCCCAGGTGGTATCAGAGCATCAGGTTCTAGTGTCCTTAGGATCTGCACGGCTTGTTATGTTTCCGCGTAGCGTACTTTGATATAAAGCCCTATATTTTAGGATTGTTGTACTCTTTTGTGTATCTTTCTCTTTTCAGCTATTTTGAAATAATAACTGTGAACTTATAAGACTTATCTCTCATTTCATATGCCTTCACGACGTGCACAGAGAGTTCCCGGGGATGCTCAGCCCGAGTCACAGCATGCACCAATTCAGGGTTCTATGAATGCCGCAGAGGTTGCCGCCATTATAGCCCATGCGGTAAATTCCGCCTTAGTAGTTGTGCAGCGGGCACCACCTGAGGCGTCGGTGGTAGGCACGGTCCAGGACCATGCATTCCCGTTTGCTTGGGAACGTGTTCGTGATGCTTTTTAGAAGGCACACCCTACGAAGTTTGCAGGTAGCTACGACATCGTTATGTCCAGTCAGTGGAAGAAGGACATCCAAAGACACTTGAGGATGTATGAGTGTACAAATGTACAGAGATATATACTGGCTACTTTTAAGCTAGTAGGATCATCGTTGCAGTAGTGGGAGTCCATTACCACCGCGGAGGAGAGAGATGTTCTTACCATTCTGGAGTTCTGAGTGCGGTTTGATCGTAAGCACTTTCCCTCAGCAATTCATATCGAGATGAGGAGGAAGTTGATGAACCTCAAGCAGGAGAGGAAGATAGTGGCAGAGTATGAGGCTAAGTTCACCAATCTTCTGAACATCGTTCCAGATGAAATTCCTGCCGAAGAGAAGAAGATACAAACATTCATGGATGGGTTGACTTAGAGGATCCGTCAGCACTTTCTAGGAAATCTCTCATTGGCCACTTATTCTGATGTGGTTAACGCAGCACTGCTTCACTGCCAGGACCATCGCTTTCACTTGTCAGAGGGTAAGCGATCAGGAGAGTCTAGCCATCAAGGCAGGATAAGGGGAAATGGTGCCAGCGGGGCACAGTCAGCTCAGGGTCAGCACAGGCAGAGTGATCAGAGTTCCCAGCAGGGTGATTATAAGAGATTTCGATCTGGAGGTTTCAGAAATGGTCAAGGAGGTTTTCGGCATGGCCAGCAGGGTCAGCACGGCCATCAGGGTCAGCATGGCCAACAGCAGCAGTTTCAGCATGGACAGTATGGCAAGGGGAAGAATGGCAACGACCACCAGGTCCGTGGGCAGCAGGGTCAGAGAGGGGGAAACTTTGAGGGGAAATGTTTTATTTGTGGCAAGATTGGACACAAACGACAGGAGTGTCCTGAAAGGGGGAGGGCCCCACAGCAGCAGCAGTAGGGTGCTCGACATGAGCCCTAGAGACCTATGTTTCCCAGCGCCCTTCCAGCACCACCACAGATGCCAGCTTTACCACCCATCCCGGCAGTCCTAGTCTAGCAGGGACAGCTTCAGTACGAGCGAGTTTGTCAGCTCCAGCAGGCCGAAGTCCCACAGGATCCACCTGCTATTGAGGGTATATTCTCTATTCAGGGGACTATGGGTCGTATTTTATTTGATACGGGGGCCACACATTGCCATGAGATTTGCACGCACTATGGGGTTGTTAGACACTGCAGAGAGAACGGTTACTTGTGTAGATTCACCATTAAGTAGGGGTTCTGTGATTTCCCTTATATGTAGAGGTGTGGGTATCGAGATCGGGAGGTTTACTTTACCTACTGACATGTTAGTGTTAGATATCACTGAGTACGATGCTATCTTTGGCATGGATTGGGTAGTTGCGTATCGAGCCATGATTGATTGTTTCAGCAGGAGTATTATTTTTTCCATACCCGGGAAAGAGATGTTCCTAGTCGTGATGCCTCATCCTGAGGGAAGATCGTCCACTAACTTGTACTATATAGAGGAAGCGACCTCTAAGGAAGCGGTGATACCACTCAATTCGATTCCAATTGTTAGGGAGTTTTCTAATGTATTCCAGGATTACCTCATAGTAGAGAGATATACTTTGTTATCGATTTGACGTTGGGCACTCGGCCTATAGCCCACGCACCTTATCGTATGGCTCCAGCGGAGATGAGAGAGCTACGGGATCAGATAGAGCAGCTGTTGGGTCAGGGTTTTATCCGTAGGAGTACTTTGCCATGGGGTGCTCCTGTGCTATTCGTAAAGAACAGGGATGGATCTTTGAGGTTATGTGTAGATTACCGGGAGTTGAATAAAGTCACGATACGGAATAAGTATCCTGTAACAACCCGTCCTTTTGGAGACAATTAAATTCCATAATTGAGTATAAATTGGCAATTTGGAGAATTTCTCGAAATAGTGATTTTTGCGATTTTCGAGGATTTAATGATTTTCGATGGGTGTCGTAATTATTTTTGGGACTAAATAGGTCGAAGTATTTTAATTATATATCGCCGTGGAGTATAGAGACAAAAGAGGTAAGATTTTGATTAGAAAACCCGCATTAACTTATATGGGTTAGAATAGTGATTTGCGATCAAGTACCCCTGATGGAAATTTCAACTGCGTCGCGAGTCTCGGAATGTCTGAGATAGTCAGAAAAGAGTGTCCGATTGTCAAAATTGAGTCTCGGGGAATTTTAGAGTTAAATGGGCTCGTAATTGAGTAAACGAGTCATTTTTGGGTTTTAAGGGGTTAAACCCTTTTCTCACTATATAAAGAGGGGGAGAGGGAGAAAAGAGAAAGAAAGAAAGAAAAGAGAGAGAAGAGAGAGAGGAGAAGAGAAAAGAGGAGATAAATGGAGATTCCGGCCAAACTCCGCGGGATTCGGCTCGAGGTCGTCGGATTATATCCACGAGGCAAGTGTTTACTTACTTTATTTACTTTTGAGCATAAATCTCATATCGTAGTTTGGTATAAACAAACCCTACGGGTTTTCGTGGATAAAACGGGTTTTCGGGAGTTAAAACAAATAAACCCCAATAATGTTTCAATTTGAGAAACTTAGGTTTTAACCAAAATTAATTGGTGATTTCGGGTTCTAGGGCGTTTAGAACCTGTATTATATGTGTATTTGTTTTCGGTTGAGGTTGTAGGACATTGGGTGAGGCGACAAAAGCTTGGGAGAAGCTTTAATGGCCGGAACCGTCTCGGAGAAGACGATGAATAGTGACCTGCGACTTTCCGAATCGATTCGGCCTTGATTCGAATCGATTCGGCTCCTGGTCAAAAAATAAAAATTGTAGATCTTTTCGATGCGGTCGCGTGGGCACTGACCGCGTATTTTTCTGATTTTTTTTGGATTTATAGTGATTTTTCTACGAAAAGCTATCCGAGATCAAAATCGTTTGTCAGAAATTATTGGAGACAAATATTAGGGGTTCTCAAAAGGATTGTTAGGACCTCTAAAGAATTTGAGGAGATATTAGAACCTTGGGTTTGTAGGAATAAATACGAGTTATAATTTAAATGGAGGTTGGATTGATATTTGGGATATTTTTGGAGATTGAAAAATCGCCCAAACAGTGCCCCTCAACAGGCCGAATCGATTCGGGTCTTGGACGAATTGATTCGCCTAAGGGGATCTGTAATTCTACAGTAGGCCAAATCGATTCGGATATAGACCGAATCGATTCGCTATTAAGGACCTATTTGTAGAACACTTTCCGAATCGATTCGGATTGGGGGCCGAATCGATTCGCCCACCCGAATCGATTCGCAATTTGGGCGAATCGATTCGCTTTGGTCAGAATGGCCAGTTTTCTTCCCTTAAGAGTTTGGGGAGTTAAAGTTTGATTTGGGAATATAGGTATATATTCTTTTAGTGAGAAATGGTATAATTGGAGATATCCAATAAATCCGTAGATGGGATTTAGGTATGTATTGATTATCAAAGTAAGAAAATACTTTGGGTTTAGTATCATGCGAATATGAATGCATGATTATGATTCTTTGAGAGAATCTTTGGGATTATTGGTCATCGTTAGATGGTTTGGCAAATATGGCCATTTATATATATATTCGAGGAGGAATATATGGTATATATATATACTATGTGATTAAAGTATCTATGATATGAGGTAAATGATTTTGAAAATAAAGTATGAATGTTTTCAAAATGAAAAATAAATGATTTTCATAATTAATAATTTATGGTTAACACCTTCTCTAAATGACATCATAAGGGAAGTTCGCGCGTGAGGTGAAGCCCCCTGGCTAGTGAATGCAGGGTGAATATAGTCCTAGACTATATGAGCGTTTATGTTATATTTTCTGCGATGGTTAGGTAACTCCGGGTGTGGTTATGACTAGCCCGCAGGCATATGGCCGCTTTCCGACATCTTGCGTATAGGTGCCCAGGTGTCGTAATTGATAGGCACTGGAAGATGATGGTCGTTTAGGGGGGCGCCCGGGCGGGCGGTCTTAGAACGCGTTATATATATATATATATATAACTATTTTCAATAATGTGGGACATTATTGTTATTAAAGAAATTTATGATAATAAATTGGCTTTAATTACATTTCCTGGATGGAAGAAGGGAAATGGAAGCATGTGGTCTGAAAACCATTTTTATGATAATAAAAATGGCTTTTATATTCCTGGATATGAGAAGGGAAATGGGATGTTATGAAATGGAAAAGCATTTTTATGATAATAAATCTGGCTTTTGAAAAGTTATATGATTTGTTAAAGCAATTCATGATAATGAATTGGCTTTTAAATACATTTCCTGGATATAAGAAAGGAAATGGAAAGTTTTGAGATAAACGAAAATAAAGTAATTCTCATTCCGGGAGTTAGATCCGGATGTATATTGTAATATGAATATATATATGGATAAATCGAGTACCGAGGGTCTAATGGATCCCGACGATCGACCTTGGCTCATAGTAGTGTATCAGGGGGGTTCCTTATTTGGATTTCTCTCTGCGAGACACTCCACGCACGAATATGGCAATGTGTTGAGACTGGGGAGAAGTTTAATCCTTAGTGCTCTTATATTGAGACTTATTATGTGGTGTATATATATACGTATATATATTATGTACTGAGGGTCAGGCGGATCTCGACGATCGACCTTGCCGCGTAGTAATGTATCGGGGGGGGGGGGGTTCCTTGTTTGGATTTCGCTTTGCGAGACACCCCACGCACTAACATGGCATAGTATCGAGACTGGGGAGAAGTTTATCCCTTAGTACATTTCCTGGACTATCTAGGGATGATAGTAGTTGGGTGATAGACTAGTTTAGCAGAGTAGCTTGACTAGGATGTTTAGAGGGATGCACTAGGAGTGCACTGTTAGTGGAGAGGTGAGGGGTATCTCATGGGAGTGCGATACCAAATTTAAATATGAGATAAAAACCTTTTTCTAAAAATAAGGCATTTATGCACTTGCTAAATATTTTCAAAACTCAAGCTCTGACCCGTTTATCTACTTTTCCTTTCTTGCTATATTATATATATATATAGGTGTCCAGACACAGGGACGCCTGGATGACACATCTTTCGAGTCAGACGTCGGTTGCAGCAGTTGTGGATGCGTGCAGGATTCTAAGTAGACGCTTTTATCCTTGTAATCTAGATAGGAGGTACAGTATACACATTCGGGCCAATGGTACAACTGCATTTATTTATTCTTTTAGTACAGCATTCGATATGGTTGTATATTTTGACCGAGTGTTCGGTTATTTTATTTAATTTCAGTTTCATTTACGCAAACTGTGTGGATGTTTTAATTTAGTAGTTATTAAAAAGAGTAATAAAGTAAAACTTTGACATCGGCCTAATATGTTATTAGTAATTAAATGGATTTTCGACAGTGATGCTAAGAATGATCCATATGAGACTCCTGTTATAATTTGATATAGGAGTGATCGCCCGGTATTTGATTAGGCGGAGTGTCACATATCCGTTGCCCCGAATCGATGACTTGTCCGACCAGTTGAGAGGAGCTTCCTTCTTCTCAAAGATTGACTTGCGATTGGGATACCATCAGTTGCGTATCAGGGAACAAGACGTCTCGAAGACTGCTTTCTTGAGGAGATATGGTTCCTATGAGTTTCGGGTTATGCCTTTCGGCCTAACCAATGCCCCAGCCGTGTTTATGGATTTGATGAATAGGGTATTCAGAGACTTACTACACCAGTTCGTCATCGTCTTCATTGATGACATTCTGGTTTACTCCCAAACAGAGGAGGAAGACACCGAGCACTTGAGGCAGATTTTGCAGACGCTGCGTCAGAATGAGCTATATCCAAAGTACGAGAAGTGTGGGTTTTGGCTGAAGGAGGTTCAGTTTTTGGGGCACATCATTTCGGACAGGGGGATATCTGTTGATCCGGGGAAGGTATCCGGGGTGAGGGAGTGGGGAGCCCATGACACCAACTGAAATACGTAGTTTCTTGGGCCTAGCAGGATACTACATGAGGTATATTCGGGGTTTCTCTAAAATGGCGGGTCCTTTGACACATCTGACTCCCAAAGGCGTGCCATTCATCTGGAGCGATGCATGTCAGTTGGCATTCGATGAGTTGAAGGACAAGTTGACCTCAACGCCAGTGTTAGCATTGCCCAGATCGGGAGTTGAGTATCTAGTCTACACCGATGCGTCCTTACAAGGACTTGGAGGTGTACTGCAACAGGAGAGTCAGGCTATAGCTTATGCTTCCCGTAAGCTTAAGCCTCACGAGAAGAATTACCCCACCCACGACTTGGAGTTAGTGGTAGTCGTATTTGCTCTTTGAATTTGGAGACACTATCTCCTGGGGGAAAATTCCGTTTGTTCACGGACCACAAGTCTCTATAGTACCTTTTCACGAAGAAGGAACTTAATATGCGTCAACGTAGGTGGCTCGAGTTCGTGAAGGATTATCAGTTCGATATCCAATATCATCCAGGGAAGGCTAACATGGTAGCAGATGCGTTGAGCCATAGGCCAGTAGGTGAGGTGGCCGAAGTGTGGAGAGCAAAGTGGAAGGAGTTGGGACACCAGGACGCAGTGGCCCGATCATTCATGTCGATAATAACCGTTACGCCCTAGATTATTATGAGAGTGATACAGG
This sequence comes from Sambucus nigra, assembly GCA_949130495.1. NCBI lineage: Eukaryota > Viridiplantae > Streptophyta > Magnoliopsida > Dipsacales > Adoxaceae > Sambucus > Sambucus nigra. Next base: position 443,025,764 of record OX422222.1, on the reverse strand, counting down.
ACCAGGCAAAAACTCATTTTGTCAAGAGCAGATAGTTCGTTTACTAGTAGAGGGTGCTGAGTCCTATACCGTTGGTTCAGACAGGGGCTTACGCTTCATTGGGAGACTAGTTTTTCCTGAAGAGGAAGACTTGCGACATGAGGTTATGACAGAGTCGCACGGCTCACGATTCGCGGTACATCCTGGTGGGGATAAGATGTACCAGGATATGAGGCGACAGTACTGGTGGAGCGGGATGAAGAGAGATATTTTCGAGTTCATTTCTAAATGTGCCACTTGTCATCTGGTAAAGGTGGACCATCAGAGACCGGCAGGACTTCTATAGCTGTTAGAGGTTCCTATGTGGAAATGGGAGAGCATTTCCATGGACTTTATCATGGGGTTACCTACTTCGCAGAGGGGTTACGACTCCATATGGGTAATCGTGGATAGGTTGACCAAAGTTGCTCATTTTCTTCCAGCCCGGATAAACTACACTACGGGACAGTATGCCCAAATTTTCATAGCGGAGATAGTGAGACTTCACGGGTTGCCTCTCAATATCATGTCTGATCGAGACAAGATATTTGTTTCACAATTTTGGGAAATTTTCCAGGAAGCCATGGGTATGGAGTTACGACTGAGTACGGCATATCACCCGTAGATAGATGGACAAACCGAGCAAACGAATCAGATGTTGGAGGATATGTTGCATATGTGCATACTAGACTTTGGAGGTGGTTGGGAGCAGTACCTTCCACTGGTGGAGTTTGCTTATGATAACTCCTACCAGTTCACTATTGGCATGGCTCCATTCGAGACGTTATACGGTAGACCTTGTCGTTCCCCAGCATGTTGGCTAGAGGTGGGGGATAACAAGCTTCTTGGACCGAAGGTGATTCAGGATACCTCAGCGAGGATAGAAATGATACGGAGCCGTATTCGAGTAGCTCAGGACCGGCAGAAGCGTTATGTCAATGCCAAAAGATCTTTTAGAGAGTTCGAGGTAGGGGACCAAGTATTACTCAGACTATCTCCGATGAAGGGGATTATGCGTTTCGAGAAGAAGGGAAAATTGGCACCTAGATACATGGGCCCATTTCTTATCATCGAGCGGATTGGGCTAGTAGCGTATAGACTTGGGTTACCGGAACACTTGCATAGGATTCATGACGTATTCCATATTTCCTCGCTAAGGAGATATCTTAGGGACGATTTGGCCCATACTCATATTTCTTTAGAGGACATCGATCTTCAGCCTGATAGTTCCTACGAGGAGGGGCCGATTGATATTCTGGACCACAGCAAGAGGAAACTGAGGTCGAAGATTATACCATTAATACGTGTTCAGTGGCGGCATCATAATGCTGAGGAGTCGACATGGGAGCGCGAGGATGAGATGCGCGAGAGTTATCCAGAGCTATTTTTTCCAGGTATACTTTAGTTCCGAATTTTGGGACGAAATTATGTTATTAGGGGGGAAGTACGTAATACCCCATAATTTTGTGATTTTTATTCACTGGATTAATTAAATTAAATGAGAATTAATTGGAAATTAACCCGAATTTAAATACTAGCGAGACGTGAGTTGGTATTTAATTATGATGATAATGTTAAATATTACTAAGTATATATTGTAATATATGAGTATTGAAAGTATTAAAATTGTCAAGAGTTATAAATACGACAATTTGGGAAATTAAGTTGGACGCGCATGTCAATCGCGTCAGAAATAAATTTAATTAGATTTATATTTTTACCAACCGTATGGTCATTTTTAGTGCGCCAACGTGTCCGAAAGGGTCGAGATAGTCAGAAAACACTAGTCGGGAGTTTAGTTTGGGTCTTAGGGCATTTTTAGGCCCAACCGACAACCCGGAAGGGTATTTTGGTAATTTTAAAAATTTAGGAGTTAAGACCCACGAATTTTGGTGGTTATTTGTTAATAATTAGTAAGGCCACTAAGGCCATTATCAGCAAAAAAGCAATAGAAGTGGGCTACGAGAGTTAGAGAGAAGTTACCATAGGATTCCAAACCAAAACCACCACCATTTTGGCCGGAATAGTGACAGGAAAGAAGGGAGAATCAACCTTGAACATCATCAACAAATAAGAAGACCAAACTTAAGGCAAGTGATTTGGTTTCATTACTTGCATTGAATATTTCCTCTATGTTTAGTGTAGAAATTAACATATGTCTTGAAAGATTGATGAAAATCCAATGGAATTGTTAGGGATTGCATGTAGAATTGTTCTGGACGAATCTAATATCCAAACCATAGCATTTGATGATGTAAAAACGAATTTAAAAAGGAGTTATCATGTTCAATTAAATTCTGGGTTCATGTTGTTAGGGTTTGTGGCAAAATTTGGGGATTTATGGATTTTACATGTTGATTTGAAAGAATTGACCCAAAAACTATGTTAGGAAGTGATCTAGGGTGGTTTAGAATAATTTAGGAACCTTAAAATCTGATTAGTATGAATTTAGGATGATTTTGGAGAAGAGGAAAGTTGAGAAAAACGAAATGGGTGAAATCTGGGCACTTTCGGAAATTTCGTTAGAAGACCAACCCAGGTCGTTCGAACAAGACTTCTAACGAGATTCCAGTAGCCATTCTAACGAGTTCGTTCGAAGCCTTCATTCGAACGACACTCGTTCGAACTACCTCGTTCGAACGAGATTTCTAACCAGTTGACAGAATGACCTTTTATGGCCGATTTTTGGTTTCGAACTTCACGTAGGCTTATTTATGAGTGTTATTCTTTCTTTGTGTTGAACTTTAATAATTTTGACTCTAAAGAATTAATGTTGGGAACTTTGTGACTACTCTTAGACTTGAGAAAGATCAGTAGGTATGTTTTTGAGACCGAAATATGGTTAGGATTAAATTTTGAGGAATTGGACGAAAGACTTGGTAACTTTTACGGGATTAGGTTTTAAGAACTTGAAATTTCAACGTGAGAGATGTCGGCAGTCTATATTGTATATTATCCGTAGACTTAAAAATGTACAAATCAAATAATGGTATAGAGATGTAAAATATACCTCTGTTAATATTATAAGATATCTAAGATGTGTGAATGCTTAGTAGACGGACTTATATGTATATAGCATACCTACCATACTTGTTATCACGGGAGGTTGGCTTTCGAACAGGGCCATATAATCTTTGTGTGCCTACGGGGGGATTTAGATTGGTAACTTAAGGGCATAGGGCTGTGAATGACTTATTGTTGAGTTAATATGTCAGCTGACCATGGGAACGTAGGTATGTTCGTGACCCATGGGTATTTGAACTATGTTCGCCTCCATTATGTGTGATTGTTGCTTATTGAAACGGTTCCAGAGAGATTCAGAATACGTGGTCCTTATGTACGTGACGTACCGGGATTCGATAGCAGAGTATGTGTGCACTGCAGCTTAGCCTAGGGGTGACCTTATTGTATATTTATGATGAGATTAATATACTGATAATTGAAATGGATCTTTATTAAAGTATGAATGTGAATACTTGTGACATTTTTAGTAGAGTTAAAAATGGGAAATTTATAGTAATTATTATAAGTAAATCTGAAAAAAAAAATAAGACTCTGAGTTTATATTAAGATATCTATATTGAACCTTAAATTGTATAGTAAAGTCAGGTTGGGAATTGGACTAGTTAGGTAGAGATATAACTAGGACGTCTTACGGTTACGTTAGAAGTGCACAAATAGTTGAGAGGTGAGGAACTCATGTGAGTGCACTTAACTAACATGTATTTTATATTCACAGTTTAATGTTATTAAACACTTGCTATATTTTAAACTGTTTTCACATCGGGCTCTGTCCCGTTTGCTTTCAAATCTATTTTCTTGTAAAAACCTTTTAGGTGCCCAGCCACAGGGACGCCAAGCCTATGAGTTCTATTCCAGTGACGTGCTGTAGCTGCTGTGGAAGTTACAGGATCTCGATAGTAGACGCCTCCACTTTCTACATTGACTCCATTTCCGATTTATTCATCTGTAGGGAATGTCGCCCCTTTCTTTTAGAGACGGCTTAATTACTGAGTTTTAATTCAGTTTTGGATTTAATTAATTAGTGATTCAGACTTTGTATTTGGTTTTATTCAGCATTCGGATTATTCAAAGGTGTGTTCCTCCAAATTCATTTTTACTTTCATTATTACTCTATTGTGCTTGTGATGTGACTGTAGTATCATTTCTTCATAATTTAAATTGGTTACATATTAATCTAATTTACTTAAAATAGTCATCTCACTTTTTAAATATTAGGTGGCTAGTAATGGTTTAAAAATGTTTTCGATAGTCATGCTATGAACTGAACCAACTTGAAATTTTTTAATAATTTGAATAAAGAAGTAGTTACCCGGTATTTAATTAGACGAGGTATCACATAAATTCAAGAAAATCCTAAATTCCTAAAACCTTCGATCGCCAATGGTAACTAATGTAAACACTTAGCTCCAAGAACGACAAAGATCCGCTTTGCTAAACCTAAGTGCATTAGTAGAATCTAAGGGTAAACAATTCAATTTCATAATTGATAACACATAAAATAGTCAAGAAGGTTAGTCATTCACACAATCGATCAACTAATCAGAAAGCTTAATTGTTAACAAAGTTAAATACATAGACAAAACCTGTATGCAAAAGTAAATCTTTCTTATTCCAATTCCAATAGTTTCAGCAAGACAATACAAGGACAATATTAAAACAAAAACAGTAATTACAATGAAAAATAAAGCTTAGAAGTCATTCTATAGGGCGCTTTCCCTCTACCTTGTCCATCCCAGCAGGATGAACATCAAGGGCAGAAGGAAGATTAATGGTTTTGAAATCCCTCAACCTATTACTACCACTTGTGCTCTGCCTATCTAACAAATAAAAAGGATGGATATAAGTGTCTTCACCATACAGACCATAGTCACCTAAGTATTTTATTACTAAGCTCTAGGGAATAGCATCGGTAGGAATCCATTCAGTATTGATACTGAAAGGAGGGTCGGGATAATCCATCATTCCTGGATCATGCCAATACCTTAAGGAATCCTTCTGAGGCACCTGTAACATTGTCAATACATTCAATTATCCCCATTTATAACCTTCTTGATGGACACATTCAAGTTTATCATCCATGTGTGATATAGCTTCATCATAGCCATCCATCCAGACAACTTTGGATTATTTATGAAAATGGAAGGTCAGTTGATTATCCTAGTCTATAAACTTCTTAATGGATTATCCTTTTCTTTGATCAAGGTTGCCTGGTTGGCTAGTGTCTTATTGGTTCTCTCTTCATCTTCAATGAGCTGAGCAACCATTATTTATTTGGATGACTGACCATATTTTCTCTTCTTCAAACTCTCTAATTCCTCAATAAGCCGAGCATTTTTTATTTCTAAAAATGATGCTCCTTCATTTGGGATGACTTTTAAAGACCTTTTCAATCTCTCCAATTCATTCATAAGAGCGTTATTTTCTTGCTCCGGTAAGTTAGCCACTTCTCGAGCACTCCTTACCTCTCGTTTTAGCAGAAACTCCTTTCTGAAAACCGAAGAAATATCTTGTAGTTATCAAATCCATGACTGCACTCAGTGAATTATATGTAGCTTCGTAATCAGAATGAAGTAAATCCAGAGAAAGGTTATGATCATCATGCAAGTGCTCAATAATTTCATAGTAAGTTGCATTATTAGTCACTACCTAATAGAAAAGACCATGTAGATGAAGGTAGACCTCCCTGACTTGGTTTGAAGCATCAATGTTGAGAAACTCCTCTAACTCAGCCTCAAATAAACTTACATGCCTGACTCCAAAAGTCCTAACACTTCGTTTGAATATTCACTTTAAGCAAACACTATTGTAGTCTTCCTGAAGTTAAACTAAAAAATAAGAATATAATAACAATGGTCTAAAAGAATGGAGTGCAAGTATTATTAAAGATAAAGCCAGCAATTCAACCAATGAAAACTTCATTTATCATTATAAAAAAGTCTTATAAAGGGCTATATCATTGCAAAAAAATTAAAAAGAGAATCAAGCAACAACTAAAAAGAAGAACAATTCACCAGCCTAAAAGAGCTATACCTTCTCTTTATCCTTAGTTATTTGTTTCAGAGGTGGGACCTCAGCTTTAACAACAGGTACCATTCACGATTCCCTTGTCCCCTCTTCATCATCCACGTCTTCATCTATGTGGGGTGGAGTTCCAAGGTTATGTCACCGGAATAAGTCAAAATTTGATGTTGTGTCGACCTCCTTCAAGGCACTTTCCTAACCATCTTTATGTATTCTATCTGGATGGCAACAACAACAAATGCTTTGTTCCATCCTCTATTAATGGTAGCCTCCTTATTCTTCTTTCTTTTATCCTTTATCTCCAAAAACATCTTCTTGTTAGCACCAGATTACATAGTTGACTTAGTTGTAGCATGTTTGGCTGCCCTCGCATTCTCTTAGGCCCGATTTAAAAGGTTTTGCCACTTCTTCTGATCCCTCTCATGGGCCTCCCTGTTGGCATCAAGAGACTCCATTAAGCCTTGAAATTCTTCCTCCATATCGAGCGAGGATGACCTCAACTTGTCATCCCTTATCAATAACTGGTCATAGTCGACCAAAAACTGCCAATAGTATAGCAACAGAGCAACTATCAAACATTGTTAAGGAAAGAAAAAATTAAAGGAAGTAAGTGTATGTTAATAATTACCAGAGCAAGGTTTTAGTTAGCCCTTTCTAACAGCCAGGTCCTAGATATGGGAGCAGCCACCAGCCTGTCTGCAGGCAAAACTCCCGAATGAATTAAAACCCTAGCCATACCAAGATTCTCTGCCACAGAGGTAGATTCAGGTGTAGCTTGCTCAGCCTGTGTCATCTAGACCAACTCGTGTGAGGCACAAAACCTCTTTTCATTATTTTAAACTGAGATTCAATGTTCTTGATTTCCTCAGTAGTAACAACTAGTGGCCTTTTGAAACCTTCTGTAGTGATGGACTTCTTCGGGGGGAGATAAGGGTCTAGACATCAGGTTAGGGATTTTTCCCCCTATTTCTGCTGGTTATATGAAGTTTGGATGGTAGTGAGATCAAGTGAGTCGAAGGAAGATGATGTTCATCTAAAAGCAAACTCCCTTTATGTCACAAGGGATTCTAAAACAACAATTGAGGAAGTTGAAATAGGTTATTCTTCAAGGTTGATGGGGGCTTGTGGCATGTCTTCTGTAGGTTAGGTAACAAAATAGGTAATTGAGCTTTTGTTGTTCAGCAAAACTGATGCCGACCTAGGATGTTCTTCACCAAGTCTTTGATGAATTGACCAGATGAACTTAATCTTATTAAAGTTTACCTCTGAATCGGAAGGATACTTCTTATTCTTCCCTCTGCAATAAAAAGACAAGTATAAAATGTTAGTTCGCATATAATCAAACAGGTTACAAAAACGAAAAGAAAAATAGTTCAAAATAAACCGAGGTAAGGAGAAATGGGGGGTAGGGGAACTTCACCCTTTTATGGGTACACTCATTAAACCTTTAAGCTTAATAATATAAATGATTAACTGGACCAATGATTGAACTCTCGACGACTGCACAAATCCTAAAATGACAATAGACCAGCGAAGCCTCGGTCGATTTGCTACTTTTCAAACTATATAAAAAAATGCCACTATCCTATTACACTGGTGATAAAAAGTACAAGTTTTGGAAATAGGCGGCCGACCTCAACCATTTTTTGGCGCAGAGAAACTTTTTAGAGTAAATAATCCATCCTTTCACTAAATCATCACGTATGAAGCAGTGGCGCCTTTGTTGTGGGTCAAATTATTCAATCATGTGGACCAATGCGATATGGATACTTGTCTATATGAACATTCACCTAAAGGATTCATATATACTTCATCAGTCCCAGAGATACTTGGTCGGCTAACCAACCAACCATATCTAGGGAAATGAACCATCAAGTAAGGGGAATGGTATTCACATGGGGGCTACCAACAGTCGTTCCCCACGTGCATTTTAAGATCAACGGTCTCATTTATTGTCTATTGGTGTAAATGGTTGAATATATAAAGATATTCCATCCCTTGGTTTTCCAACCATTATAAATACACCATCTCCCTTAACTCAAGGGACACATAAGTTAGCATGAGCAAGATTTCACTACGTTTCATATAACTACCCCTCAACAACAATACTATAACCGTGGATGTAGGATATTTCCTTAGCTGAACCACGTTAAAAAAATTGTCTTGCTTGTCTTATTTAATTCTTATATATTTTTTATCTGTGATTATAGATTTGGTATTATAGGGCAAAGATTATATCTATACCAAATTTAGACATCAACAATCACCATATGAGTGTATTCTTAAAAGTGGTTAACATAGAATTATTTATGATTAACCCCGTTGCAACTTGTGGTGGGATATAAATCTGATGAGGAAGATGGAATAAAAAAAATTACTTTTGTAATCACATTTATATCATAAAATATCTTTTATTGATTATAATATAAAAGTTAAAGTTACGGCAGAGTACCACAATTGTATTACTCTCCCCTTTGCAAGGGAGTGACTATTAGCAATCCAACCAATTCTTAAAACACTCCATTTTGATAGCAAATGTTAATTATGTCCTTAGACCTTCCAATCGAAACAAATGTATTTGAAAAACAACTCAAAATCTGTATTTTCAACAAAAAATTTTATTTTTTTATAAAGAACTGTTTTTAATAGGAATCCCTTTTACAAATATTTTTTTTCCTTTTAATAACAGTTCTTTTGTCCCCTTTTTAATAAAAAAAATAACTCAGAATTTTTTTAAAAGATAACTAAGGGTTTTAATGTAAAATCTCGTTTTTATTTTATTATATTTAATGTAAGCTCTCTTTTTTATTTTTGTCGTTAAAAATTATGTTTACCATGTGCTCTATTTTTTACATATGATTTTTAAAAAAAATTGATATCGTAGAGACACGATTGGTTAGTGCCGCCGGCGTGAGCCCCATCCATTAAATTATGTGGGTCCGCGTCAGCGGCACTAATCAATTGCGCCTATAAAACATCAAAAAAAATTCAAAAAAAAAATAATCGCGCCTCTAAGACATCAAATTTTCAAAATAAATCAATTGTTTTAACTGTTAAAAGTCTTTATTTTATATTCAAAATTGCACATTTTATTTAAAATTATTTTATAATACTGCCAATACGTACTGGCGCGCACCAATATATTAGAAAAAATGATTTGCACCAGCGGTATGTATAGGTGGTTGAACCGCCTATACATATTGCTGGCGCGGACCATTTTTTCTAAATAGTAAAAAGATAAATTTTGTAATAGTAAAATATGTTCCGCGCCAGCAGTATGAAAAAGAATACGACTTCATGTCACGTCGCGTTTTATTTGAGTCGTGATCATCTTGCTTAAAAATAAAAGATTCATAATTGCATTGTGTAATCTTTTAATGGTTAAAACGGTTTATTTTGTAAAAACATTTTTTATTTTATATAAAACAAATTTCTCTTTTTTATAAACAGTTTTTTAATTAAAAAAAAACAGATAATAATTTTTTTTAAACAATTATAAGAAGTAAAAAAAATTAGAAGAGATTCTTCTTAAAAACATTTTTTTTTTGTTGAAAATATAAATTTCTAATTGTTTTTCAAATAAATCTATTTTAATTAAAGATAAAAAATATAATTTAAAAATATAATTGACATTTGATAACAAAATAAAACGTCTTAAGAATTGATTGGATGGCCAATAGCCAATCCCCCTTCGCAAACCACTTACTTTTCCTTTGTATAAAGTTGTCAATCCCCCTTATTATATAATAAATCATTGGATGCATTTTAGGTACCTTTCAGTATCACTAAAATGCACTCCCGTAAACAGTAAACCTGCAAGCTCACCTTTAATATTGCTTTAGAATTTGTAGGAGTCCATGTCAGAGAAAAAATATACATTTTTAAGTAATGAGTTTTGTCAACTTTGGAATTAAACGCACTCCCTTAAATGACTGACTGTTTTTATTTTATTTTTATTTTAATGTAGCATGGCCTAAGACGTCATTTCTTATGTAGGTGTGAATTTTGCCAGCCAGTGACAAGAGCCACATACACCTTTATTATATGGTTCGTGGGTGTGCGGTTATTTAGACTTGAGTAAAAGAGACACTACTTAAATTTACAAGAAATTATTATTTACAAGAAATTGAGTCGTAAACACAATAACTAAAATGAGTGATATGAATTCAGTCATATATGATACGGTTTTGATATATTTAGTAAATACAAGATTAAAATGTGACATAAATTATACACAATTATTAATTAATTAAGCATGAGCGAAGCAATTTCTTGACAAAACCCCAATGCAACACGAAACGATCACCTTCAGAATGTACCAATCGAAAAGGTTTTAGCTCAAACACATTTTTAATTTAGCATATATTTACTGTTATTCTAAATTTTTAACAGAGACTTTATCATAAAAATGTGACTGTAAGATGTAAAGTTGTCGTGGTATAAGCAACAGTCCCACGTAGCAATGTTTCTTAATTGGTTTGGTCAGTACTAATACCCGTCCATTGTATTTAAAATACCTACCATTACGAAATTTTTGTATGTTTCGCTATTTGCAGATAATTTTATTTCGTTAATTTTGGTTTTTTATGTTATTTTTATTTTTAATGTTCTTACTTATTTATCATTTTTTTTATGTAATGTTCGTTAATTGACTAAAATAATTCATAGACCATAGAAAACTACTTGTTCTTTTTATACTTCATATACATTGTCATTGAGTATCAAATGCCTAATCGCAATTCAAGAATATGAAATTCACACACACACACACACACACACACACATATATATATATATATATATATAGGACCGGCTCTATAATTTTCGTGGCCTAGGCGAAAAATCAAAATGAGGCCTTTTTGTATAAAAAAAATCAAATTAAAGAAAATGTGTTCTTCTCGCATTTTTTGATACAAAACCAATTTTTATATAGCAAATTAATTTTAATATACTAATGTCTATTCTCATCAAAATATTTTTATATAAATATTACGTTTTGTCACGAAATACGAGTTCAATTTTCATTTCTTTAGTAAAATCTATATACATATTCACACAACACAACAGAACACAACACAACAAGTATAATTTGCTAGTAAACATATTCACACAACACAACAAGTGTAATTTGCAAAAACATAAATTAATCACACAACCACAAGATTCTCAATAATATTGACAAAGCATATTAAAGAAAAATGCTAAAGAGGAACAATATAACTGATTTGAGTGCCAATTTGAGAGCAATCTCAAATTTTAATTTGTAAATGCCCAAATAACAAATTGAAATTTACGGGGAAAAAAACACAACACAAATATTAGTAATAACACAAACAAATTTATATAGTGGGATATAACAAAGCAAATGAATAATATATACTTACACAAATAAGCTCCAACCAATCTCCAATCAAGCCCTAACTTGAATAAATTGAAACCCTTGATTTTTAACCCCTATTTTGATGAGGTTAGTTCAAGAAAAAAAGGGGGGGGGGGGATGGCGCTCGTTTTTTTTTTGGGTGGTGGTGGTTGTAAGGGGGGGTTTATTCTTGCTTTGGTTAGTAGAGAAAGAGAGTAGTGTGAGTGAGAGAGAAGAAGAGATGACGAGAAGAAGAGTGAAAGAAGAAAGTGGATGAGAGAAATGAGAGAGTTAGGGATAGAATAGAATAAATAAGTAAATGAGTTGTGTTGGGTTGGGTTATGATAGTGGGTTTACTGTGAGGGTTTATTTTTTTGTGTGTGGATGGGCTATTATGTTATTGTTGGATTTAGTGTATGGGTTTATTTTAAATAGAACAATTTTTTTTTTTTTTTTGGGGGGGGGGGGGGGGCTTTTTTTTTTACAATTAATTTTTTTTTAAACCTAATTTTTTTTTCCTGGAAGGGACCCCAATTAATCGGGTGCCCTAAGCGGTGGCCTGACCCGCTTATGCCTACAGCCGGCCATATATATATATATATATATATATATATATATATATATATATATATATATATATTTACGTTGTCCAACAAGTATTTCTTGCCAATATCTGCGTGGAAAGAGGAGAGACTGGATATTATAGTAAACCAAAGTAGCTACTTGAATGCTAGCTAGGAGCCAAGCTTGAGATTGTGTTTTCCTTCCTCCTAATTGAGGGCATTACTTATACAATCGTATAATTAGATTCTCTATATTGATCAACAACTATTAATCTTATGCAACTGCTGGAGTTGAGTTAAATAAAAACTAGGGTTTATAAACTTATCCATGAGCAGGGGCGGATCTAGGGGTGGGCAGACCAGGCTGGTAGCCCACCCCTCCCAACATAAAATGTCTTAGCTGTTGTAACATTTCAACTTACAACCAGGTAAAAAATGACTTGGTAGCTCATTATCTCAATCCACTCACTTAAGCCTAAAACCCATCAAAAAGTCCTAAGCCACAGTTTCATTCTTGTTTCGACACCACACATCCTCACCCTCACCCTCACACTTCTCTTAATTCTCGTACTTTTACATATCTATTCTAGCCATCTATCTCTTTTAACTCTTCCCATTTTTTGAAGACTTAAATGTCCGGTTGCATAGTTTTTACCATTTATAAATGTTTTTTGTAGTTCTTAAAATCTAATCATGGTTTTTACCATTTATAAATGTTTTTTGTAGTTCTTAAAATCTAATCTTAGACATTAAAAACTAATTTTACATTTTTTATCTAAGCGATTTGTTGTATGTCCTTCATTAGTTTTCATGAATGATTTTTTATTCTAATTTTATGAATGATTGAGAATTTGTGATACGAATTTTATATTATGAATACAATGTGATACTAATTTCATAAATATGGTGTCGAAAAAGATTATAACTAACTAATTTTGATTTTGTATTATTAGGGTACAAATTTTGTAATTATTTTAAGAGCATGTAGCCATGCAATTTTCTATTTCAATAATATATTAGATTGATGAATATTTGTGTGTGTGTGTGTGTGTCTATATATATATATATATATATATATATATATATATATATATATATATATATATGTTATTGTCAATATTGGTGACTCATACTATTGAATGACACTAGTTGTTAAATACTAGAGTAATTATTTGGTAAAAAATTCAAAAATAACCTTAAAAAATTGGTCGGGGGATCCCACATGCAGATCCCGGACTTTGTCATTAACTCTTTCACAAATCACTAATTTTTTTAGCGCAACCTATCGAACAATCCTGGCTCCGCCATTGTCCATGAGCATACGCTTAGATTCTCAGAAATTTATAATATCTAGATTTGGTTGATAATGTTATCTTGTCGGTCATATCATGATAAATTGTTATGTTGGATATCGATCTATCCTAAAGTCTCCAAACTTTTGTGGGATGCACTAATTCTCGTTTGTAACTATAATTCTATTTTATGTGTTTAAATGCAATTTTGATAAAAAAATTGCATTTGACATGCTTGTATTTAAACACTGAATTATAATATTTCTTTGTTATAATCAAGTTTTTCAGAAAGCAGCAAATTGATGTTTTATAACTTCTGTTTTTTTATTTTTCAATTCGGAATTATTCATTCTTAATATTTTAATGCATTTATAACTTAATATATAATATACATACCTAATACATTAATATGTTTATAATTCTTATAAAAAAATATATATGTACATGTACACAAAATTACGTATATTTATATTTTAGTAAATTATATAATATACTTAGATCCATATATTAAATAATATTATCAATAGATACATGATACTTACATATGGTTTTCTACATGTATTATTTAAAAGTGTATTTAAAAAGACTTTTTAAATTGAGTTTTCTGAATACCGAATCAAACGGGCCCTATCCCTTTCTATCTATTTTCTTCTATAATTGGTGTCTTCATTCCTAATGTCTTAGTCAATAATTCTCTAATTCCATTAGGTATCAATTAATTTCAAAATCATCAACAACGTGTTATTGATTCTTTAATACATATGTAACACTTGTTCATAATCTTTCAAACAATGTATTAAAGTAATTATTACAACATCGGAGATTAACTAATTTTAAAATATTTTGAATAAGTTGTGGTTCAACCAACTGTCATGGTGATTAAGTGATAGATAGCCGTGAGACTTTCCATTCGAAAAACTAACAAAAGTCAAACGTTCCCTTCTTCTAGTTTATTCCATATTTAATAAAAGTATTCTCCTTTTTTTCATCTAAATTACACACCATAAGAACCTCAAAACATAGTAAAATACCAAACCGCCTACCATAAATTTATTCCATATCTTCCATTCTAATTTTAAAATTTTCAAATATACGAGGGTCATTCTAATGTTCCAAATTACACACCATTAGTGATATCTATATATACCTCTAATATGATAGTATTAGAGGTATTAATTTAATACATCTAATCTTCGATTCTCCTATCACTCTCTTTGCACAGGTGTGCGCATACATTAATAATTCAGTGTCTTCTTTCACCCCCATTTCTGTTCAATTTTTCATCATTTATCTTTTTATATAAGCCAACGAAAAATGTTCACATACCCAACTTCTCCACACTCCTCTATGGCGTAGAGTTTACACAAACCCCGAAAATCACCCCCTTCTCCTTATACTTAAACGCCCGCCCAGATCTCTCTCTCCCACATTAACATCGTTCTACTTTCTCTCTAATGGCATAAACCAGCAAATTGCCACACTTTTGTTCTGATCTCATTTACATCACCGTGGCAATCTTGTGGTGACGGGTTCCTCGGAACCAACTGACAATTACAGAGGCATTGAGTTTTGGTTCATCCCCGAACGAACCAACCGAATTTACAAACATGGGCGTCGATTACTATAACGTTTTTGTTGTAGCATCAATTTAAATTAAATGCAGAATTAAAGAATGAAATTACCCAATTTTGGAGCAAATAAATTTGGGATAGAAAGTATAAGAAATCCAGAAAGCAGGTACAGTCTAGAACACGGCTGAGTCGCAGACAATTTCGCTCTCTTTAAGGTGTTTCGCGGCTCGCCCAATGTGTGCTGACAGTCAGAAATGCTTTGCCACCCTCAGGATAAAACAACCTCCAATAAATAAAATACGGATTGATAAAGCACAAGAATCAATCCGGTCCATGTACATCCATTCGTAATAATTGCTCGAGTCTTATAATAAATTTGGGGCGGATTTATTATACCAGTGTAGGAAGAAAAAATTTAGAAGCAGTTTTTGGGTGTTGAGAAGTTGCAGAACAGGTATATTAAAAACGGAGGTGGAATACCTCTTTTATGGGGAAACAAAAGAGACGTTGGACAAAAACGTGGAGAGAAAAATCTGGAAAGTAGTGGGCAACTGGGTTGAAAATTTCAACTCAGATATAATAACGTTTTTTATTTTTGGAATTAAAAAACGGTTAAAAAATAATTTTTAAAGCCCAAAAAACAGTTCTGTATTTGTCCAAAAAATTATTTCTTAATGAGCCCAAGCCCAAGACCCGAAGCCGGACACGAGCACGGGCCGGGACGACCGGACGGCGGCGGCGGCGCGCGCACGTGTGTGACTTGGCCCAATAAGTCCCCCACCCATACACACAAAACATCTAATGCCCAAAGGGCTTGCCCATTTGTTCCAAATACATTGTAAATATACCACACCAAATTTTACCTCATGACCGATGTGTGACTAACCAAAATAAGTTGTTGCCAAAATAAGAGATTTCAGGCATCTACAAACTTTTCAAAGCCAAAGACCAAAGTCTTCCTTTTTTAAGATTTTGCAACACAACTTTAAAGTTGTTCCAACAATCCCCCACTTGTAAAATTTGAAAATATTTTATCGAGCAATAATCTATAGAATTGTGTATAAGCAAAGGTGTCTCACGACTTGAACCTTTACGTAGTAAAGATGATTCAGAATGTACTAGAGTAACCGTAGTTTTGAACTCTATCTCTGACAACATCCCACACACAACCCTACTTGGATGTAATTCTAATAGCTAGCACATTACGTCCATGTGCTTCTATCCCAGTATAGTGAATGCTTTAGGAATTTTCCCAAAATATCCATAGGAAGCGGCCACACTTCCACATTTACATAGGTGAGTCTATCAAGAGTACTCCTGTAGCTAGGTACCCCACTCATAATAGAGCTATAGATCTCATTAAGAGTTATATCAACTTATCCTTTACTCGCTTCAAGATATCATGCTCCACAGGGATGGACTCGGAGTAAACCCCGTTCTATATTAATTAATAATAGCATGATTCAACTCATATCACTTGTGACTTGTTATTACCCTTTGAACATTTTTCTTGGGATCTCTAGTCTATATGTTGGGTCACCATCACAGGTGACTCATGTATCCAAGGGCTTTAGTCCCATCCCTTTTGAGGGGTTCCACACCTTCTCCCTAGCTAGTCCTTTTGTCAAAGGATCAGCTAAGTTTTGTTCAGACCGTATATGATCCACCCTCACAGCACCCGTAGAGATAAATTCTCTAACAGTACTATGCTTACGACGTATTTGTCATTTCTTACCATTATAATAACGGTTCTCAACTTTTGCAATAGCCGCGATACTATCAAAATGAATCAAAACGGCTGGTATCGGTCTTTCCTATAATGGGATATCTGACAGGAGGTTTCTTAATCAACCCGCCTCTTCACTAGCGGTAGCTAGCGCTATCATCTCAGACTCCATAGTGCCTTGAGCCAAAATAGTTTGTTCCTTAGATTTCCAAGAAACTTCACCACCAGCGATGCTAAATATATATCCACTAGTAGACTTAGAATCATCAGATAGGGTGTTCCAATCAGCATCACTAAATCCTTCAAGAACAGCGGGATGCTTATTATAGTGTAATCCGAGGTTCATCGTCCTTTTAAGATATCGCATGACCCTTTCAATAGCATGCCAATGCTCCATATTAGGCCTACTGGTAAATCTACATAGTACTCCCACAGCATAAGCTATGTCAGGTCTAGTGCAATGTGTAGCATAACGTAAGCTACCAATAATGCTTTCATAAGCATTTTGGTTTACACTGTCGCCAGTGTTCTTAAATCACTTTACACTAGGGTCAAATGGAGTACTAGCAGGTTTACAGTCAAAATAATTGTATTTCTTTAGAACTTTCTCAATGTAATGAGATTGATCCAAAGAAAGTCCCTTTTCTGACCTAGTAATATTAATTCCCAATATTACACTAGCTTCACCCAAATCCTTCATATCAAAATTGGCACATAATAATGATTTAACATTTTCTACGGCATGAATATTAGAACAAAATATAAGCAAGTCATCAACATAAAGACATATGATAGTGCAAATGTTCTCTACATATTTATAATAAATGCATTTGACACTTTCATTAATTTTAAACCCATTAGAGATGACTAAGCTATCAAATTTATCATGCCATTGTTTAGGTGCCTGTTTGAGTCCACAAAGAAATTTGTCTAATTTACATACTTTATTTTCTTGATCGTGTACTATAAACCCTTCAGGTTGATCCATACAAATCTCTTCTTCTAATTCTCCATTTAAAAAGGCAGTTTTAACATCCATTTGGTGTACAATTAAATCATTTAAGGTAGCTATAGCAAATAGTACACGTATAGACGTTATTCTAGTCACGGGTGAATATGTATAAAAAAAGTCTACATTTTCTCTTTGTCTAAAACCTTTGGCAACAAGATGTGCCTTATATTTTTCAATAGTGCCATCAGGTTTTAATTTCCTTTTAAGAATCCATTTACACCCAATTGTTTTACATCCAGGAGGAAGGTCCACTAAATGCCAAGTTTTATTTGTTTCCAAAGAATCCATTTCATCATTAATAGCCTCTTGCCATAAATCGGCATCTAAAGAAGATAGAGCTTCTTGAATAGTGTTAGGATCCTCCTCTAAAGTGTAAGCATAAAAGTCGGGACCAAAATCTTTTTCTACACGAGCCCTTTTACTTTTTCGAAGTTCTAAAATTGATTCATTATTTTCTTTATTTTTATTTAAAGAAACATTAGTGGATGACTCGCCCTCACCATTTCTCAATTTAAAAGGAAATTTATCTTCATAAAAATCGGTGTCATTTGATTCAATAATTACTTGATTTTTCAAGTCATAAAACCGGTATGCTTTGCTATTAATAGCATAGCCTGTAAAAATGCACTCATATGCTCTACTAGCCAATTTAGACCTTTTAGGGTCGGGTATACGTACATAGGCTAAGCACCCCCACGTTCCAAAGTATGACACGTTGGGCTTAATATTTTTCCAAATTTCATAAGGAGATATTTTCATTTTAGTCTTAGGAATTCTATTAAGCACGTGACACACAGTCAAAATAATTTCACCCCACTAATGTGAGGCTCCCCTGAATTTAATAAAATAGCCACAACTAATTCAGTTAGTGTCCTATTTTTTCTTTTGGCTTTACCGTTCATTTCGGGCGAATAAGGGTCAGTTTTTTCGTGAATAATACCGTGCGTTTTATAAAATTCAATAAATGGTCCAGAATCATATTCAGTGCCTCTATCACTACGTAACCTTTTAATTTTCTGATTAAATTGATTTTCAATTTCATTTAGGAAAATTTTGAACATGTCAAACGCTTCACTTTTATTTTTCATTAAATACACAAATGAATAATCAGAACAATCATCAATAAAAGTTATAAAATAACTTTTTTTCATTTCTAGTTGTGACACCATCAAATTCACAAATATCCGAATGAATTAAATCAAGTGTTTCAGATTTTCTAAAAACAGATTTCTGTGGTGTCTTAATGATTTTTGCTTGACTACACCATTCACATTTTTCAAAATCATTTAATGATAATTTTGGAATTAAGCCTAAAGTGCTCATATTTTTAACAAGTCGTTTATTAACATGACAAAAGCCTAGCATGCCAAATATTAAATGAACAAGCAATATAAGCAGAAGGAGAAATTTTATTCATTGCATCAACATTCAACTTAAACATCCCAACAGTGGCATAACCCTTGCCTAAAAAAATTCCATTTTTGGTCAAACTAAATAAATCAACACCAATAGTTTGAGTAAAGCCAGCTTTGTTGAGAAGATAGCTCGAAACCAAATTTTTCCTTATTTCGGGAACGTGAAGAACATCTTTGAGGATGACAGTCTTTCTCGAAGTGAACTTCAATTCCACATTTCCAGTACCAGCAACCTCAGTGGAGTGAGAATCACGCAATAACACCTTCTTATCTGCAGTCTCAGAATAAGTCTTAAATAGAGTACGGTCATAACATATATGGCGGGAAGCACCAGTATCCAACCACCACCCTTCGGCACCGCTAACCATGTTGATTTCTGAAATCATAGCACATAGGTCCTCTTCGATCAAATTTGATTGTGCTTGTGGCACATTGCGATATTTGCGAGCCATATGGTCAGACTTGCCACACTTGAAACAGATAAACTATCCCGAGTTGCTAGACTGTCCATTTCTAGGGTTCTTATACTTATTCTGAGTCTGAGTCTGATTTTTAAAATTCTGGTTGTGGCTCTTTTTCTGATTTTTCATATTTTTTCCGTTTGCCTTTAAAACAACTGGAGTGTGGTTCTTTTTCTGATTTTTGTTGTTAGACACAACAAGAATTTCATCTTTATAGTCCTGTTTTCGGGATTCCTCCTCAATTCTCAATTTAGTAATAAGTGACTCTAGTGAAAATTCTTTAGATTTATGCCTCAAAACATTTTTAAACTTTTTGAATAGTGGAGGCAATTTATCAATAATTACAGCCACCTGAAATTGCTCATCTAAAGTCATGCCCTCGAAAATAATTTCATGGGCAATCATTTGCAAATCATGGGTTTGAGCAACAACAGATTTGTCATCCGTCATTTGAAATTTCAAATAACGGCTGACGGCATATTTTTTAGCACCCGCCTCTTGCGTGTCATATTTTTTAAAGAATGTGTCCCATACATATTTCGCAGTTTTATAATTGGCATAATAGTCATAAAGTTTGTCACTTAGAGCATTCAGAATATAGTTCTTCCAGAGAAAATCATTTTCCTCCCATGTTCTAATTGTTTTGCTTTCCTCAACAGTAGGTGCATTAGTTACTACGGGTTTGTCAAATTGAACACACGATGTAACTTTTTTCGTAGTTAAATAAAATAGCAATTTTTTACTCCAACGTTTAAAATGGGTGCCTTCATATTTGAAAGGCTTATTAAGGTTGCTTGAGGTAATTTAATCCATGGCAGAATTTCGGATCACCTTAAAATTGTTGTAGTAGTAATTTAAATTAAATGCAGAATTAAAGAACCAAATTACCCAATTTTGGAGCAAATAAATCTGGGACAGAAAGTATAAGAAATCTCGGAAGCAGGTACAGTCTAGAACACGGCTGAGTCATGGACAATGTCGCTCTCTTTAAGGTGTTTCGTGGCTCTGCCTAATGTGTGCTGATAGTCAGAAATGCCTCACCACCCCCAGGATAAAACAGCCTCCAATAAATAAAATACGGATTGATAAAGCACAAGAATCAATTCGGTCCATGTACATCCATTCGTAATAATTGCTCGAGTCTTATAATAAATCTGGGGCGGATTTATTATACTAGTGTAGGAAGAAAAAATTTAGAAGCAGTTTTTTGTGTGTTGAGAAGTTGCAGAACAGGTATATTAAAAACGAAGGTGGAATACCTCTTTTATGGGGAAACAAAAGAGACGTTGGACAAAAACGTGGAGAGAAAATCTGGAAAGTAGTGGGCAACTGGGTTGAAAATTTCAACTCAGATATAATAACGTTTTTAATTTTCGGACTTAAAAAGCGGTTAAAAAATAATTTTTAAAGCCCAAAAACAGCCCAAGACCCGGACCCGGGCATGGGCCGGGCCGGCCGGACGGCGGCGGCGGCGCGCTCGCGTATGTGACTTGGCACAATAAGTCCCCCACCCATATACACAAAACATCTAATGCCCAAAGGGCTTGCTCATTTGTTCCAAATAAATTGTAAATATACCACACCAAATTTTACCTCATGACCGATGTGGGACTACCCAAAATAAGTTGTTGCCAAAACAAGAGATGTTAGGCATCTACAAACTTTTCAAAGCCAAAGGCCAAAGTCTTCCTTTTTCAAGGTTTTGCAACACAACTCTAAAGTTGTTTTAGCAGTTTTGAAAGTGGGACAAAACGCCAGAGGACTTGAAGAAATCATACAAAAGATTGGCAATGAAATTGAACCCAGACAAATAGGTTCCAACATGGAACAAGCTCAATCCAAATTCAAATCTGAGGATGTTCTGAGTGACGCTGAAAAAAGCGTCAGATCTATGATGTTTATGGTGAGGAGGGTTTTAAGTCGGGTCAATTCAATCCGCCCACGAATGGTCGTTACGCGGAGGATATATTCCCACGTGCTTGATGACTCTGGGTAAGTAATTTATAATCTAATTTGTGCTTGTATGTTCCTCTTACTTATATGCTATATGGTGCAGCAAGTGTATATTAGTATTTTGAAATGTCTCCACCTATTGTTCTGGAATCTTTTTTTTAAATTGTCTCATATTTCGTCTTTCTATTTCATAAATGTGTACATGCATTGGGGATCGTTTCGAATTCATTATTTTTATGAATACGTTTTGTTTTTTTTGTTAAAAGAAATAAAAAAATATAATAAAATAAATGGCGTAAACCATGACAATAACTTCCCAATACCACAAAATCCAAGTCAATTTAAGCTATTTTTAAAATTTAATTTTCATGATTATAAAGCTTATGATGATATATTTAATTTGGGGTTTGTCAGATGAAGCTCGCCAATCATCTGGAATGACATTATGATGAGACGAATACGAAGCCACCCGTTGCTGATGATTGGTAGTTACCAGCAAGAGTCATTTCTCCATATTTTTTTTATTGTGTAATGTTCATATTATATTTATATAATTGCTCTTTGTTGGACATTTTTGAATATATCTATATCTCCCCCACTATATGTGCACATTCTTGCTAACATGGTGTTTCAAATGTAATGTAAAGATAATTTAATCTCTGTTGTGTAATTTACATAATACTGTATTTGTCAATTGAGGTGGGCGACAGTGGGTATGTATAACAAAATGTAAACACAATTGTGGTAAACACAAAGTGTATGAAAAAAATAACTACTTAAATGTTGTAAACACAAAGCATGAAAACAATAAGAACGAATTTTATTTTTTAGATTAATCTAACAATTTCTTAAGTAAAATATGTGTAATAAATTGTAAATAATTTATACCATGCCCGCGCATTGCGCGGGTTACATGCTAGTAGTAACAAACCAATATAGATGATCATTAATTGTACTTGTCATTAAACATTAATAGGAATCCAAGAAATATTTTGATAAAAAAAATTATAGAACGAGAGTTGAACAATAATCCATGTCTTACACATATTGTCAAACTTGAGATATTGACAAAAGTCTTTACACGTATCTCTAATTATACTGCAAAAAAGGCTATGAAAATTGCCCAGAAAACTAACAAAACAAACAAATTAGACTATATTACATGTGGAATAGTATAAGAATGGTTATTTATCCAAAGACTTTAAACTATAGTTGTATATGAATAAGAAAGAGCTTTGAAAATAATCTTGTTATTGTGTCACAGTGGACCAAGCTTAAGGCGTATTTGGGATCATGGGTTTTCTCTATTTTGGGGTGATTAATGGGAAGAAATTGAAAGGGGTGATTTCTTTATTGATGGCCTCAGAAATGGGAAATACCAAATCAGTGGGGAAGAAATTGTATTGATGGACAACCATAAAAGGAATGAGATTGAAAATTTCTCTTTTTTTACTTTATTTCTTTTGGTTATATCTAACTGCAGCAGATCTAACCCATATTTATAAATGAAGAGGGAGACCAGGCTCTTAAGTTGAAACTTTAGATTCCAGGAATATTTTAAACCATTTTTCCGTCCAACTTCAAAACAAAAAATTGTAAAACCTCACGCTTGTTAAAAAATATGACCTTTAGTGCGGATGTCCATGCATATTCTCTTTATATATCTTTTGGGATATTTCATAGTGTCCTATTAATAGGATGATAACCATTTAATTTCAACATACTTTAGAAATAAAATATCATCGCTCCCTCTAAATTCTCTCTGTGTCGATTATTTTTACAACACGTTATCAACACGATGGTAGATCCTTTTAACCTCTCCGAACTTTTAAATCATCGACATTTTTTTGGGATCCTTTGCTGATGATTCAAAGAGGATCTTTCAAAGAATTCACTTTGCAATTCTACATTTAAGATGTAAATTTCTAAACTTGAATTTCAAGGACTCGACATTTTTAAGGGAAATTTTCTAAATGGGTTTCATGATGAATATCCCTATCTCCAAGCCTTTGGTGATGCCATAACACTTAATAATACTATGTCCCTATAAGAAAAATCAAACGCTCTCATTTTTCTACGATATCACATTCACAATGATTTAAAGACTCGACACTTAACTGTAAAAGATACTTTTGAATTATGGAACTCCCCAAAGGAGCGTTATGACCCCCCCCCCCCCCCCCCCCCCCCCCCCAAAAAAAAGGCCATACTTCCATATACACATCACGAATGGATAAACCTAAGATTTTAGGGTTTTAAAAGAATATCTGAATACAATTCTGCAATGTTCAAAATTACACGCAAGCTCAAAGTGTATGGAGAAAATGTGTAGGATGCAAATATATTGGAGAAAACTTTATCCACTTTTCATGTCTCAAATATGCTCCCGCGGAAGCAATATCGAGAGCAAGGATTGAAAAGGTAATCTGAGTTAATCACTTGTCTCCTAGTCATTGATCTAAATAATGATTTATTAATAAAAAATCATACATATCGACCGGCTGAATCTGCAGTACTCCCATAAATGAATGATAATTATATGAAATATTAAAAGAGGCCAAAGCTACATGCAAAATGGTCGTGGAAATCCCAGAAAAGGTTGTCACTATAATTACGGACCACTAAATAATACATCGGTAAAGCCTAACCAAAAATGGAATGGACACAACAATATAAAGAATAAAAAATCCATTCCACCAAATCCAAAAAATATTTGTCATAGATTTGGTCTTAGTAGACATTAGACACGAAAGTGTCGTTCGTCCAAAAAGTGGTGGAAAATATCGTGCATCAAAAAAGGGAGTGGAGATAAATGTTTTGGAAGGTACTGAAGGCCATTGGATGATAGAAAAAAACATCATGGAATAACCTGAAAACCACTAGAAAATTAATGATACCCAGTTCAATGTTAATGAGTTTTATAAAGATGAGGATGGAAATCACATAGATAATGGGACATTTGTTGCCATGATTGGTAACCCCCCCACATAATATCACAAAGAACTAAATAACTTACGTTTATTAATAGTTCTACATTACTGATGTTCCCATTATTCCTAAAACTTCTTTACGTTTTTGTTTAAATATTTATTATAATAAAGGTGTGGTTTTTACATTTATCTTTGCAATGCTTATATAGATGGTAACATTAAATTTTAATTGTGTTACTCATATAAAAGAAATGGATCCAACAATGCAAGCAAGCGACGACACTTATCTAGTTGACAGTGGAACAACTCATACTATTTAGAAAAACTATAAGTTTTTCTGAGACTTAATGTATGATACGAAAAAACTTTCCACTATATCTGCACCTGCTCAAATCATTAATGGTTCGAGAAGAGTCCAAATGGTGGTACCTAATGGTACCCACTTATTTATACAAAAGGGTTTGTTCCACTACTGTTAAGGGTGGTTCCGATCGCGTGGGCGACAGCTCAGAAGTGCAGGCATCGCCTTTCTTGGGCAGAGACGTGATCAAAATACGAGGATCAAAAGCTACGAGAGTTAGAGTGGCTGAAGAGATGTTGGTAGGTGAGGGTTCTTTCCAAGATGATGATTCGATCATTGAGGAGTCATTCATGCTGCTTCTCCTGACTTGATGGGAGGTTTTTTACTTGGTACGGAGGTTAACGTTAGAGAGCATGTTGTTGGGTCAACTAGCTTGTCCATCTTTCTACCATATGAGGTGATGCATATCATGTCTGGTGCCACTAATGGGAATAATCTAGTGCAAGATGGGTGTTCCAGTAAGGTTTCTTCAACGCCGTTGTCTGGCTTGGTAAATAGTCGTGTGGCTGTTCAAGATGGGACCTTAGTCTCTGTTAATTTGGTGATGCCTCATCCTGGGTTAGTGGAAGATAATTTTGGTGGGCATGAGAAGTTAGTGGGCATTAAAAGTAGTCAGTTATTTGATAATAATATAAAAAAAAAAGGACTTTTTCTAAGCCAAATGTCATCTTAGCATGTGTGGTGGTGGGCAAAGGCACGTCTTTGAGTAGTGAGGGGGTATTTTCAGTAGAGGGTCCTATTGAGGTTAGTCATGGACGAGGTTCTAAATTTCGGGCGGGACATGAGTTGTCAGCTACTATTGTCAATAGTAGTAAAGAATTTTATCTCGGTAATGCTATGTTAGGTCTTAAAAATATTAAGACTTTCAAAAATTCTGGAAAAAATGGCAGAAAAGGCAAGGTGGTGGGGAAGAGGGGTGGTGGTAAAAGAGTGATTAGTGGAGCAATCGGCTTGGGTTGTAGGGTTTTGACTGTGGTGACGAATAATAATAGCAAGATGGTCGTGGTATCTAGTGAAGCTTTTGGCTCTAGTGGTGAGGGGTGCATATCGCTACGAGACAATTCTATGTCTTATCTGAAGGGTTGGGGGGGGGGGGGGGTAGCCGTTCGAATTTTGAGGTGTTAGATAACTCAAAATTATGGATGGACATTATTATTCTGACCCAAGAGGGGAGTTCTTGGGATAGCGTGTTAGGAGGTTGTTAAGAGGACCATGTGGGATGTAGGGGGGTATGTTTGAAGCGGTTAAAAATGCCTCGGGTGTCGACTTTAGATGGTGTTAGAGGGAGGCTTGGGAACTATTTGAGAAAATTGAGAGAGGGGTAGGATTGGGGATGGGGTGATAAATGGAGAGGGTGAGGTGAATTTAGTGTCATAGTCCTATGAATCTACAGATTATTTCATGGAACGTTAGGGGGTTGAACGATAATGCTAAGAGGGGGTGGGGTGGGGGGGCATTGCCAGGTGGATGCCCAAAATTTTGTGTTTACAGGATACTAAAATGTGTAATATGGACGTTCGTTGAATTAGATCCATCTAGGAGGGTCGGGAGGTTAATTGGGTGAGCCTGGATGCGGAGGGAGCTTCGGGCGGGGTGGTGGTTTTATGGAACGCAGGGCTGGTCGACTTGATTGGGAGTATGAAGGGGGGATGGCCCCTTTCCTGTTTGTTCAAAAATTTGGAGAATGGGTTTACTTGGTGCTTTTCGGGGATTTATGGGCCAGTGGAGGATTCTAGTAGGTGAGAGTTGTGGGAGGAGTGGGTAGGAGTTGTGGGATGCCCCCCTTTGCTTTGGGGGGGATTTTAATGTGGTGCAGTTCGCAATGGAGAAAAGTAGTGGAGATAGAGTTGATAGATATATGAGAGACTTATCGGAGTTTATTGATTAGATGGAGTTATTGGATCTTCCATTGGAGGGGGGGCTATTTTCGTGGTCCAGTTTCCGTGACTGTCCGTCCATGTCTCGTCTGGACCATTTTTTTATTTCAAAGGGGTGGGAGGACCACTTCCCGATGGTGGTCCAATCTTTCTTGCCTAGAGTTACCTCAGACCATTGTCCGATTATTTTAGAGTGTGAGGGATGGAAGGACGGTTGTACCCTTTTTCAGTTTGAGAATATGTGGCACGAGGAGACCGATTTTTTGGATAGAGTGAGAGACTGGTGGTCAGGATATGAAGTGGAGGGGAATGTCAGCTTTAGGTTGGCCACAAAATTGGGCTTACTTAAGGAGGACATCAAGCGGTGGAATAGAGAGGTGTTTGGGAACGTGCGACTGACTACTTCCAGATTCATGGAGGAGGTCACGATTATCGACGAGAAGGAAGGGAGATTCGAGCTCTCGGAGGAAGAGGAGGAAAAGAGGGTTAGGGAGGTAGAGAAGGGTGAAATCGGTATTAGGCTTAATCAGGAAGAGATTAGCTGGAGGCAGAAGTCTAGGGCATTGTGTTTGAAAGAGGGGGATTCGAATACCAAATTTTTGCATTATGTTTCTAGTTCTCACAGGCGCGGTAATCACATCGGGAAAAATTGAAGTGTGGGGAGTGGTATTTGAAGAGGATAGAGAGGTGAGGGGGACCATTTTTCAGTTTTATGAGGATATTTTTAGGGAAGAGGAGGTGTGGCGGCCGTCTATTGATGGAGACAAATTGGGGAGTATTTCCCCTTCTGAGGCTATTGAGATTGAGGGCATCTTCACTGAAGAGGAGGTTGTGCAGGTCCTTAAATTGATGTGTGGGGATAAGGCACCCGGGCCTGACGGTTTCTCGATGGCTTTCTTTCAGCATTGTTGGACCATTTTTAGGAATGATGTGATGTCTATCTTCGATGAGTTCCATGACAGGGGATAATTTGTGCCTAGATTGAATGATAACTTTATCTATTTGATCTCCAAGAAGGGGGGATCTTATGATATCAGATATTTCATACACATAAGCTTGATTGGTAGTATTTACAAGCTTCTCACCAAAGTGTTGTCGGTTAGACTTAGAAAGGTCATTGAGCCTCTAATTATGGAGTCCCAACACGCTTTCATTGGAGGGAGGCAGATTCTTGATGCAATCTTGGTGGTCAATGAGTGTGTGGATTATAGATTAAGGAGAGGTGATCCTAGGATTGCATGTAAGATCGACATTGAGAAGGCGTATGATCTTGTCAATTGGAATTTTCTTCTGTATTTATTGAGGAGGATGGGATTCGGCTATAGGTGGTGTCAGTGGATCAAGAGGTGTGTTTCAACGGCTAGGTTCTCGGTGCTGATTAATGGGGTGCCTGAGGGTTTCTTTTCGAGTACTCATGGTCTTTGTCAGGGGGACCCTTTATCCCCTTTCCTGTTCATCTTGGTCATGGAGGCGTTTAGTAGGATGATGGGGAGGGTGGTCGAGGCGGGGTGGATCAGGGGGTTCGCTTTTGGGACTATAGGTCCTAATTTGGTTACGGTCTCTCACCTTATGTTTGCGAATGATGCGATTATTTTCGGTGATGTAGATCGAAGGCATGTGCGTGATCTTAAGATCCTCCTTATTTGTTTTGAGTCAGTGTCGGGTCTTAGAATCAATGAGAGTAAGTGAAAGTTGATCCCGATCGAGGGAGAGGGAGACGTGGAGGAGTTAGTCGGGATCTTGGGTAGCAGGGTGGGTTCTTTCCCTAGTACTTATTTGGCCTTCCTCTTGGAAATAAGTATAAGTCTACGGTGAGCTGGGACCTAGTCTTGGAGAGAATGAGTAGGAAGCTCGCCGGTTGGAAGAATGGATTTCTTTCTAAAGGGGGAGACTTACGTTCATTAAGAGTACGCTGTCTAGCTTGACTACATATTTCATGTCCATTCTACCCTTACATGGGTCTGTTCGTTTAAAGATGGAGAAAATTATGCGGGAGTTTTTATGGAGAGGTACTGAGGCTAGCTTTAAGCATTGTTTAGTAGGATGGGAGGAAGTGTGCAAGCCCATCAAGGTGGGGGTGGGGGTGCAGAACATGGAAATTTTTAATAAAGCTTTGTTTGGGAAGTGGTTGTAGAGGTTCCCTCGGGGGGAACATAGGTTGTGGAGAAGAGTTGTTGTAGCGAGGGGGGGGGGGCAGATCTCAATGGGGATGGGGGATGGTGGTGGGGAGTATTTCTCATTGTATGGGTCTGTGGAAGTATATAGCTAGGCAATGGACAGAGTTTTTCAGTCACATGGTTTTTTTTGGGGAGAGGGGACATGATCATATTTTAGAAGGATAGATGGGGTGATCATGGGTCCATTCAGGATTTCTTTTCTAGGATCTTCAACCTTCGAGGAAACCATGATGGGTTGGTGGCAGACCATAGAGGTTTTAGAATGGAGAGAGGGAGGTGGAATCTGCAGTTTAGAAGAAGGCTCTGGGACTGGTAACTTCAGGATGGAGATCTGTTCCTTGAGTGGTTGAGTTCGGCTCCCCATCCGATGGATAGGGAGGACTACTTGTATTGGAAGGGTGGGGTGATGGAGTGTTCTTGGTCAGTAGCTATTATTCGATTCTATGTGGTAGCGATGAATTCATGGAACGCTTCCCTTGGAAGAATATTTGGAAGGTGAAAGCTCTGCCGAAGGTCATATTCTTTATGTGGACGACGGCTAGACATGCTATTCTAACTCACGAGGGGCTCCAGAAGAGGACTTATCGGCTCGCTAGTCGGTGTTGGTTATGTAAGGAGGATGAGTAGAGGAACGGTCACCTTCTCTTGCACTACAAGGTGTTGAGAGGTTTGTGGGACATGTTCCTTACCATTACCAGGACTCCTTGGGTTATGCCCGGGTCAGTGAGGGCACTCTTAGAGGGATGGAGACCCCCGTGGGGGTGCCCAGGTGTCATTCAAGTGTGGTGGTTAGTTCCTCATTGTATTTTTTGTACGACGTGGAAGGCGAGGAATTCGAGGTGTTTTGAGGGTTTTGATACTGCGCCTTTGAGACTTCGATATCTGTTTCCGAGCACGCGTCTTAGTTGGTACAAGGAGAGCTCGGCAGCCACGAGTCTAGAGGTTCTTGTGTTTGTCGAGGAGCTACAATCTGTTATGTAGTTGTGTTATCTGAGTCGGGGGTCTATTTTTTTGCTTTATGTTCTTTTTTCAGTAGTAGGTTAAATGGTTTGTATACTCCCTGTATACGGGTTCGATCCCTTAGCGAAGGTTTTTTTAATGACATTTACTTATAAAAAAAGAAATATTCCGAAGCAAGTCCGGAAGAAATTTGCTGAGGTTTAAAGACATACGAATGAGCGAGTATCATATGAAAACAAGAAATGAAGGTTCCAAAAAGTTCCTTTTCATTAATTCTACTGTTGGAAGCCAAAAGCTCACACTAAAAAAACTAGTTGTATTATCTATGAGGTTATACCACACAACACTTAGTGTTCACACTCTGTCATGAGTCAAAAGCTCAATTATCTGAATGAATTAATAATGTGGCATGCCCGTTTGGGTCATCCAGGATCCAACATGTTACACAAGATCGTAATTAAATCGAATGGATAATTTTTAGCAAACCAACATTTCATCCTACCTAGTGACCATTTTTGTACCCATTTTACCGAAGGAAAATTAATCACTAAACTATTTTTTTTTCAAAATAACCCCCAAGTCACTAATTTTTTACAATGAATTCAAGGGGATATTTGTGCCCATGTTCTCCCTTTTAGTGGACCTTTTAAATTCTTTATGATTTTAATTGATGTTTCCACGTGAAATTTAGCTTTTGCAAAATTACTTTCTCAGATCATTAAACTCATAGCATATTTTCCTGATCAACACATCAAATACTTTCTCTTAGATAATGCACGAGAATTTACTTCTCAAGTTTTTTATGATTAGTTTTTATCCATAGGAATTGATGTTGAGAGCCAAGTTGCCCACGTTCATACCCAAAATGTATTAACTGAGTTATTAATTAATATTTTTCAATTGATAGCATGACCTTTGCTTATGCAGTCATAACTTTAAGTCTCACCTTGGGGTCATTATAAAAGTGGTGATCGCTTAAATAACCACTGATACCAATTTGAAAAAGAGGTGTGATACTGATTTGAACTAAATTCCCAAATTCCAATTAAACACTTATTTAATGACTTGTCAATTTTTAAACCAAATTAAATTTAGCCTAACACATGTTACTACGTGGGTAAAATCGAACCATCATAAATGAATTGCCGACACACAGATTTTAGGAACAAAACCCAAAAGGAAAAATATTTTTATTTCACTATGTAAAATAAATCGCAACTTACATAGACAATGAAATCTGCAATGAATATCACGTAGATACTCACATAGACATGCAGCCTAGTGTCAGCAATAGAACAACCATAGCAAACCACACGAACACTCAGTTCCAATTCAGCGAGGAATAGCCATGAGCTTTCTCAAATGACATGCAATCATCATTCGTAGAGATGGCACTCCACAAAGAGAAACTTCAATAAAGTTGAATCTCGGGTTCCAAAACAATTCACTAAACTATTGTGATTTTTGTGAATTGAAAAATAAAAGGTTTGAACCCTAAAAGAAGAAGGAAAAATATTATACAAATAACAAATTTTGTGTATTGAAAAAAGTCAGGTTCTCTTCACGAAAAGATAATCATTTAATACTCTTTATATAAAAAACTTTAGTCAACAGATCGCTCAAACGAAGTTGCAATATCTCTCAAACTTGGATAGATGTCATTTGAATGACATCGTGCGAGATCCATATGTCGTTTGAACAACATTAACAAGTCGCTCGAACGACAAAGCGAAAAAATGATTTTTTATTCAAAGTCCTCCTCAGCATTTAGAAAAATATTTTGAACAAAAATAAAGCCTCAAGTGTTTAAAAAAATTATCCAACACTTAGAAAAAAATATCCCAGCACTTTAAATGAACTCTTAAGGGACTAAAATACAACCTTACCAAAATTGATCTCGTAAAGGCTTAACTGTTGAAGAATGTTGATATTCGTATCCGTCTCGATGTATGATTGAACTTGAATAATTCTTCAAGGTTGTAGCGGTATAGAACATACACTACTGTAAACCAGGACTTGTAAAATATTTCCTTACAAATTGCCCCGTATGTCTATGCCAGTACAAAATAAAAACATCAAAATTATCAAATCAAAATGCTTATATAAACTTAATACCCTTCCATGATCCCAAAACTGAAAAAGGTACTAGACATGTAAGTCTAAATTTTTTCTTCAAAATCTTCAACTTCAAATTCTTCAAATCTCTAAGCTTTTCTCATCAGGGTGTGCAAAATATTAATCATAAATCTTTGTACTAACCCACATGAGACAAAGAAAATACCTTCGTGATGTATTGAGTTTGAAATGAGATAAACATAAAATCAAAATAAGTATCAAATCTTAATTCCTCCCCCCCCCCCCCCCCCCCCCGATAATGTAAAACTCATTCTCCCCCTTTTTATTTGTCTGAAATAAAAAAGGTAAAGAATAAACAAAATAAACATGTAGTGTCACGACAAACAAAGCAAAAAACTATGATCATCAAGGATAATCATGAAATCATTCACAAACAATTTTTTATTTTTCAATTTTTCAAATAAAAATGCAAAAATCGTTTTACAATAATCACACACCATGAATTTACACTAAGATACCCCAATCATGGAAATGGAATGAATGGGTATGAACAAAATCGAGAAAAATCAATGCAATCAAACATAACATAAGTGCATGACGAATACGGATACTCCTAACGAATGATATCAAAATCGTCGTTAGGTGTCAAATAATGTGAATTCATATGATATCGACTCTATCTAATCGAAACATGAAAGTCTAAAATGATTTTCACACCAATAACGTCTAAAGCTATGTAATGTTTTTTAAGACTTTGTCAGGACCCATTTATTACTTTCCATCCAAACTCCCTCATAAATAATAATGAGTTTATTTTTCTTTTGATGTAGCCCATTTTTGGCATATTTATCTTTTTATTGCCTTTAATTTTTTTTCAGGCACTTTTCAGACGGTGGCTTTCACGATGAGTTCATTTTGTACTCTCGTAGCCCTTTGCATGCACTCATCATTTTTTCATATTAAACAGATTTCTCACGACAACGGTTCTTACATGCACTACTATTATTTTCAAGTACTATCGTACTTGCTTCGTTTTAAAGACATGATTGAAATGGAAACACTTCGACCAACATGTGATATACAAGTACAATAATCAAACAAATTCGTGAAAGTGTGAATTAAAGTAGATAAAGAGTTAAACATGTAGGGAGTAATCTCAAATTACATCTTAATGACTCCAACCATGATAAGCATAAAAATTAAAGGATGACGCATATAAAAACACTATCAAATAATCACATGGATATGGAATGAAGTTGTGACTCGATCATCCTAAATGTCCATCCATAAACGGCGTAAAACAAAAGAAAAACTCTTTTTACCTTTTTAAAAATATTTTATAAAAATAAAATCATTTTGACTTTTTCAAATTTTTCTCAAAAAAATGAAAATCTTTTTGTATTTTTCCAAAAATTTTCAAAAACAAAAGTCTTTTTGATTTTTCAAAAAATATACCCAAAATGGAAAACATAAATACAAAAATGGTACACACTAGCAATATGCATAAAATATCATCATGAAAATCATCATATGCTAGCAAACAAGTCTAAACCTCAACCGTTGGGTGCGGTGGAGTTTTCCAAAGGTGGCGACATCCTATGGAAAACATCCATAAAATATTGTGAAGTCTTGACCAAAAACTTTACTTGCTCCCTAATATGTGAAAAATCTCTCATGTTGTCATCCGGGGGAGCATCATGTGTGGGTGCATGTGTGTGAACACGTGTAGTTGCAAAACGAGATACATTGCCCAACTTAAATCAAAAATCCCTAAGGTGTCCTCTCTTCTTTCAATGGGTGCAAACATACAAGGTTCTAGGAATGCCTCTCTCAAAATGACTACGGTGCACTCTCCTATCAGGTGCACGACGCCTAGGGTGGGTTGGGTTAAGAGCCATACGGATCAATCACAAACTCGGAAACTGAATCAGGTGCAACATGTGAAGTGGATGCACCGTCATAACCTATTCCTAGGATCTTTTGACACCCCTCTTAAAATAATAATGGGTGGCCAGCCCTATACTAAAATAATCAGTAATCTCAAGTGGATCATTCTCAGCATCTACTGACGATACTAAACTAAACACAGCTAACTACCCATCTATAAAAAGAGGGTGCCAATTTTTTTTTAAAACATACCATGCAATAACTAACCAACAACATAATAACTACTGAATATGATAAAGAATACACACATGCTAAGGTAAAAGAGAATGGTTCTACAATACAACAAAATATACAAAAAAGGAATATCCGAATAAGTTGTCGGGTCACAGACAATACAACATTCTTGTGAAAAAAAATATAAAAAAAATGCTACAACTATAACTCTTGGGTGTAAATACGATATACAAACTGAATCTTAATTTACGTATAAAAAAGATAGGAAACGACTATATCCAAATCCTACAATAGTCTGCTACTGCCACAGCTCCACGAATACACTGGATGGATAACATCAATGGCGTCCTTGCGGAGGAACACCTAAAATTATATATATATATATATATATATATATATATATATATATATATATATATATATAGAGAGAGAGAGAGAGAGAGAGAGAGAGAGAGAGAGAAAGAGAAAATATAAACGGGTCAGAGCTCAAGGAGTGAAAACATTTTAGCATATGAATTAAAATTCATAATAATTATAAATGCATAATAACATGATTAAGGTGGAAGTCGCACTCTCCAGAAAATCCAACTCACCTATCACCTCTCACCTAGAGCGCGCACCTAAACGTATGCACATGATCCTCAAATAACTACCCAACACTATCTAGGGGAAATTATAATCTAACCTACACCCAAATTTAAACTCATGTAAACCTCTACCTACAACCACCATCAACTTCCAATCTACTATAATCCCCAAAAGTGCGTCAACTTACTTAACATAGAAATATACATATACATATTCTCTTGTTAGAATTTCTCGGATTCTAGTTATTGACATATCTGAGTTATTAGCATCTAAATGCTAAGGACTAAACTTCTCCCAATTCTTAATAATGCATTGCGTTTTGTGCGTGGGACGTCTCGCAAAGCGAAATCCAAACAAGGAACCCCCCCGATGCACTACTCCTTGACACTGTCGATTGTCGAGATGTACTAATATATAAATATGAGTACTAAGGACTAAACTTCTCCCACTCCCAAAATTTCACCGTGTTTCGTGCGTGGGACGTCTCGCAAGTGAAATCCAAATAAGGACCCCCCCCCCGATACATTATTCCAGGACAATGTTGGTCGTTGAGGTCCATTATGACCTCGGTACCCAACTTAATTCATATATATACTCATCTCAATATATACATAGCATATTCACTTTAATATACCAATCACAATTTAAGTCCGGATAAAATCTCCTAGAGCGAGATTCAATCTCTATCCTTATATCTCTTTGCACTAGATAAAGATATATGATATCACATAATCATATACAGGTAATATACTATACACACAAGTATAATAATAATCCTAGCCATCTATAACTCGAGGATGCAGTTTCTCAATGCTATAATCTATCACGGAATCTCTCACATATCATCCTGGGTACCAATGGTCAGAATCTCACACCGCCTTGATAAAAATCAAATCACAACGTATGGGAAGCGATCATAGTTCCTCCCAGGAAATGAGACGAAACATACCCACCACGTCTCACCCTAAATAAAAATCACATAATAATAATGAACGCTATGACCTGGGGACTATACACTCCCTACTCCTCAAGACAGGGGCCTCACCTACATCGCCCAACTTCCCATGATAGCATTAGAGGGGGTATGCTTCACATAAATATATATGTATCATACACACTAGATATACATATACAATCACATCATATACATGCATACCATCACACAAGGTATTTATAGCACACCATATAGATATACATACTCTTTTCACGCTCGTAAGTATAAAAGAAGTACTTTCATTTATAAGTTTATATTACTCTCCATATACTAACCGATACGATCCGTCACTTGAAATTTACTCATCCATATTATGGTTAAATCGATCATATGAACCCTAACGTTATCACATTTTTGATTCAATCCAAAAGTCCAACATTGCTAAATCTATCATGCCTCTCTCTTATAGACCCATAATTATCTCCAAATAGAAATCTCAATGATAGTGGGCTTCCCCACTAGTCGATACGATACTCTCCATCCATATTCTCTCGGAATAAGTCCATATGACCCCAATAATTTCTCTTAGGTAAAACTCCCTAAAAATCTCCAAAATATACTCCACATAACTTTTATAAGGGTTCCCAATCGATAAACCCAAACGAAGCAGAAGAAAACTCGCTCAAGAAAAACCTCACCCAATCTGAATCGATTCGGCCCAGCGAATTGATTCGCCCCCCAAAGCGAATCGATTCGGTCCAAAAGACCTGGGATTCTGTCTTAGGCCGAATCGATTCGGCTTTGGGTCCGAATCGATTCGGTCATTCAGACCTGGTCACCTGCAACATTCTGAATCGATTCGTAAAGGGACCGAATCGATTTGGCCTGTTTAGAATATATGAATTGGCCAAAAATCTAGGTTTTAACAATTTATCCCCAAAATCCACAAATCATGAAATAAATGATGCACAAGAATTATTTAGCAAGTTTAATCACTTGCCTCAAAGTCGTAAAGGTTGAATCTCCCTCGAAATCACGAATTGGCCGGAATTTCCAAGCTTTTCTTCTCTTTTCTCTTTTCTTTCTTCCTCTCTAAGGATTTCTCTTAATCTCAAATGAGATTGGATTCTCACGTAGGCTTTTAAGCCTTATCTCCCAAAATACACAACTTTAAATGATAATACACACTTTAAATGACTCGGTTACTCTAATTCGGGCCAAATAAACTTAGAATATTTTGGAACCCAAATAATCCCCAAGTACAGTCATTTCGACTATCTCGACCCTTTCGGAATCAATCGCGCACTCAGAATCGTCATTCGAAATACTTTCTAACATTTTCAAATTTTGACCTTAATTGTCAATTTAAAATTCTCCAATTAAAATAATATTTATTTCTCCCAAAAATAATTAATTTATTGGTCTAAAAATCTCGAGGGTATTACAGACTTCCCCACTTACAAGAATTTCACCCTCAAAATTAAGCTAAGCCTAGTACTCCAAATCTCATCTAGTTCCTACGACACCTACCCTTACGATCGCTATATTTATTCCTCCCACTTCTCACCGCGAATCTTTCTAATTTAAGAACCAAATCTGCCAACTAGGGCGCCCATACACCCTGTACCCAAGCTCTACTCGTATAAGCATAATTAGGCTTCCCTTAGTCTCAAATTATAATATAACTCAAAATAAATTAAATCATACTAACATACTAATTATATAAAAATTTTGAAAGGTCCAAATATGTAACTCCTCTCAATTCCTGACATTTGCTACTTTCATGGGGGGGAGGTCTCGCAAGCGAAATCCGAATAAGGAACCCTCCCAATACACTACTATATAGCTCTGTCGGGGATTGAGAGTTAGTTAGATCAGGACTAAAGTTTAAAAAAATGATATTTTTGTGTAAATCATATTTGATATTGCCCGTAGGCGTATAAAAATTTATTTTTTAAAAACATTTTATGTCTTTCGACATTCAAATTAAAATACCTTATGCCCAAGACACAAGGTGATAACAATTACCGTACTCTTACTAACATATAGTTCTCAAAACTAGAATAACTATGAGCAAAAATCTCTTGCTAAACAATAATTCACTAAACTCTGAATCTTTTCAGTAACAATAATCTCTTACATCATAATAAAATATTTCCACACACTAGGCTCTTCCATAGCTGGAATATAATAAATATGTAAGTCTAGCACAACTATAAAACAATAGCTTGATCATTACTACTCAACACGTTTTAAGAATTCTTACATTCAAAACAAAATCATAACTCTATATTAGCACATCACGAAACAATTTATTCTCCTAAAAGATAATCATATAAGAGCCTCACTTTCTCAATACTCTCTTTTGGGTCATTCCATACATAATAGGGTTATAGCACTAACCATTTATCTCAATCTTACATGAGATACTCCCAATACCTATCAAAGCAAAATCCTAGTCACAAAGGATAATAATTTACATTATACCTCTCTAGTCCGACTGTATCTCTTCATCAATGGGTTCTCACTCAAAATCCCCCGACCTAAAATGGTCTCGAACCTGTTGTAAGGGTTTCACATCCAAAACTTCCTCCAAACGTGTCCCTCTACCCCTTTTCAGGACAATCCTTCTTCCTATGGCCTAATTCTTTACAAAAGAAACATCTACTAGCAAATTCTCTCAGCCCATCTTGAGGAACAAAACGCCGTAGTGACCCTCAATAAGACTTACTTGATGAACCTGAGTCTCTAAAGTTCTTACCCCCTTGCAAACAAAGATGATATTCATGACACTGTAACAGTGCCTCATTCACTACCTTGGCGAAATTCACTAACGCTGGGTTCCCTAACAAATGCTGCCGAATTCGCCAATTTAAACCTCCCATGAACTTTGTTATTCGCTTTTCGTTCTATTTACCTCATCAGGCACTAAATTTTCCAATCGAGTAAATTCTTCTTCATACTTGGTTACCGTTCGATCACCTTGGAATACATCCAACAACTTCCTCCTCATTTCCTTTGGGATCGCGGAAGGAAAATAATTTCGATCAAAGAGCCCCCAAAAATCTTGTATGGGCAATGCATCTCTCTGTTTCGATGTGGTGACTCACTCCCACCAATGGAGAGATTCTCTAGTTAACTTAAAGGTGGCGAGAAATTTCTTCTGCACCTCACTACATTCAACCATACGAAGGTGACTCTGCATAGTCTTCTTCCAATGACTTGTAGCCATCGCATCGGCTCCCCCTGAAAACTCTAAAGGATGTCCCTTCCTAAAATCTTCCCGTACTCTTTCCCACGTAGAAAACCCTGGGTGGGCTTGGGCTACTTGAACTACATGTTGATTTTCCATCATAGAAATGACAGAAGTTACTGCTTGTACCATAATATTGGCAACCTCGACTGTGGTCATAGTCCCTTGAGGCATTTGGGGTTTCATACTCTCAGCCACTCTATTTGCTCTGATTGGACGACCTCTCTTTGGTGGCATCTGAAACAAGTACAAGTGTATCAGAACGCATTTCAAGTGTTTTCTCATCACAAAAGAAAATATAGACGAGTGAACACAACAGTCCTAATAATAGGGATCTACATCAAGAACGCTTACGGAAGAACATAGAAAACCCACATAGATCCTAAAGACACTAGAACCTGATGCTCTGATACCACTTGTGACTCCACGCTTAAAATAATAATGGGTGGCCAGCCCTATACTAAAATAATCAGTAATCTCAAGTGGATCATTCTCAGCATCTACTGACGATACTAAACTAAACACAGCTAACTACCCATCTATAAAAAGAGGGTGCCAATTTTTTTTTAAAACATACCATGCAATAACTAACCAACAACATAATAACTACTGAATATGATAAAGAATACACACATGCTAAGATAAAAGAGAATGGTTCTACAATACAAAAAAATATACAAAAAAGGAAATACCCGAATAAGCTATCGGGTCACAGACAATACAACATTCCTGTGAAAAATAAATATAAACAAAATGCTACAACTATAACTCTTGGGTATAAACTCGATATACAAACTGAATCCTAATTTAGATACATAAAAGATAGGAAACGACTATATCCAAATCCCGCAACAGTCCGCTAATGCCACAACTCCACGAATACAATGGATTGATAACATCAATGGCGTCCTTGCGGAGGAACACCTAAAATAATTATATATATATATATATATATATATATACAACAAGAGAAATATAAAAGGTTCAGATCCCGAGGTGTGAAAACATTTTAGCAAGTGAATTAAAATGCATAATAATTATAAATGCATAATAACATGATTAAGGTGGAGTCGCACTCTCCAGAATATCCAACTCACCTCTCAACTAGAGCGCGCACCTAAACGTATGCACATGATCCTCAAATAACTACCCAACACTATCTAGAGGAAATTATAATCTAACCTACACCCAAATTTAAACTCATGTAAACCTCTACCTACAACCATTATCAACTTCCAATCTACCATAATCCCCAAAAGTGCATCAACTTACTTAACATATACATATACATATTCTCTTGCTAGAATTTCTCGGATTCTTATTATTGACATATCTGATTTATTAGCATCTAAGTGCTAAGGACTAAACTTCTCCCAATTATCAATACTGCACTGCGTTTCGTGCGTGGGACGTCTCGCAAAGAGAAATCCAAACAAGGACCCCCCTGATACACTACTCCTTGCACTGTCAATTGTCAAGATGTACTAATATATAAATATGAGTAATAAGGACTAAACTTATCCCACTCCAAACATTGCACTACTTTTCGTGCGTGGGACATCTCGCAAGTGAAATCCAAACAAGGAACCCCCCGATAAACTACTCCTTGACAATGTTGGTCGTTGACGTCCATTATGCCCTCGGTACCCAATGTAATTCATATATATACTCATCTAAATATATACATAGCATATTCACTTTAATATACCAATACAATTTAAGTCCGGATAAAATCTCCCGAAATGAGATTCAATCTTTATCCTTATATCTCTTTACACTAGATAAAGATATATGATATCGCATAGTCATATACAGGTAATATACTATACACACAAGTATAATAACCATCCCAGCGAGCTATAACTCGAGGATGCAATTTCTCAATGCTATCATCTACCAGGGAATCTCTCACATATCATCCTGGGTACCAATGGTCGGAATCTCACACCGCCTTGGTAAAAACCAAATCACAACGTATGGGAAATGATCATAGTTCCTCCCCAGAAATGAGACAAAAAATACCCACCACATCTCACCCATAATAAAAATCATAGAATAATAATGAACGCTATGACTTGGGGGCTATACGCTCCCTGCTCCTCAAGCCAGGGGCCTCACCCACGTCGCACAACTTACCATGATAGCATTAGAGGGGGTATGCTTCACATAAATATACATGTATCATAAACACTATATATACATATACAATCACATCATATAAATGCATACCATCACATAAGGTATTTATATCACACCGTATAAATATACATACTATTTTCATGCTCATAAGTATAAAAGAAGTACTTTCATTTATAAGTATATATTACTCTCGATATACTAACCGTTGCTAACTCGCACACTACCCATTTTATATACACGATACGATACCTCACTTGAAATTTACTCATCCATATTATGGTTCAATCGATCATATGAACCCTAACGTGATCACGTTTGTGATTCAATGCAAAAGTCCAACATCGCTAAACATATCATGTCTCTCTCTTATAGACCCATAATTATCTCCAAATAGAAATCTCAATGATAGTGGGCTTCCCCACTAGTCGATATGATACTTTCCACTCGATATTCTCTCGGAATAAGTCCATATGACCCCAACAATTTCTCTTAGGAAAAACTCCCTAAAAATCTCCAAAACGTACTCCACATAACTTATATAAGGGTTCCCAATCGATAAACCCAAACGAAGCGAAAGAAAACTCGCTCTAGAAAAACCTCACCCAAAACTGCCCTCTGTTTGAATCGATTCGAGCCCAATCCGAATCGATTCGGCCCAATGAATTGATTCACCCCCAACGCGAATCAATTCGGTCCAAAGGCCCTGGGATTCTGTCTCAGGCCGAATCGATTCGGCTTTTGGTCCGAATCGATTCGGCCATTCAGACCTGGGCACCTTCAACATTCCGAATCGATTCGTAAAGGGGCCGAATCGATTCGGCCTGTTCAGAAGCTACGAAAATGGCTATGTTTCTCAAAAGCCAAAAATTTCCAAAATCATATATCTCAACTTCTCTCCATATCTCTTTAACCCAAACCTATTTCTAACATCTAAACTCATCAAATAACTTAACCCAACTAATTGACAGCCTTAAATCAATTATATACACATCAAATGTAAGATTTATCCCAAAATCTAGGTTTTAACAATTTATCCCATAAATCCACAATTTTATCCACAAATCATGAAATAAAGGATGCATAAGAATTATTTAGCAAGTTTAATCACTTTTTTCAAAGTCGTAGAGGTTGAATCTCCCTCGAAATCATGGATTGGCCAAAATTCCCAAGCTTATGTTCTTTTTTCTCTCTTCTTTCTGCCTCTCTAGGGCTTTCTTTTAATCTCAAATGAGATTGGCTTCTCCCGTAGGCTTTTAAGCCTTATCTCCCAAAATACACAACTTTAAATGATAATACACACTTGAAATGACTCGGTTACTCTAATTGGGGCCAAATGAACTAAAACATTTCAAAACCCAAATAAGCCCAAAGTACAGTCATTTCAACTATCTCGACCCTTTCGAAATCAACCGCACACTCAGAATTGTCATTCGAAATACTTTCTAACATCTTAAAATTTTGACCTTAATTGCCAATTTAAAATCCTCCAATTAAAATATTATTTATTTCTCCCAAAAATAATTAATTTGTTGGTCCAAAAATCTCGGGGGTATTACATATCTCAACATTACCCAAAGTGGGACCACGGAGCATCTTTCCAATCTTCTTAGATGTATCCTCTATAATGAACTTTCACGTTCAAGATCTCTCTCTAATTGTGACACACGGTCTATAAGTTCCTTCTTCTTACGATTCACGATGATCAACAGCTCACTCAAAGTAACTTTCACCTTTTCTATTTGACTCACAAGCGCCTTAAAACCCCTCAAACACTCAATCTTTCTCTCCAAATCTTTTACCCTAAGAGTTAGGTCTTTGTTCAACTTTTTGGTCTTTAGGGTCTCGGCGTACAAATCTCTAAACGCAATTTGGATCTCGCTCTCACCATCACTAGAGCATTCACTCTCACACTCACTAAAATCACTCAAATCATACTCAGGGGTCTCACATGAACAAGCATCCTCATTGTCGTGGGATAAACTAGGTGTGCTCACATGACTAAATAAAAATGCAACAAACTTCCCATGTGAAAACTCATCCCTGGAATCCTTCACCTCTTCCTCTCTATCACTAAGAGTGGTTGGCATGGCAATCTTTTTTCCCTTTCTCTTTAGTCTAGTGGGACACTCAAATCCACTATGTCCTCTAACCTCACACTCAAAACATCTCTCTTCTTCCACTTTATCTTTCTCACCCTCATTCTCACCGCTCTCTTTGGTCTCATCTTTCTTTTTATTTTTCTTTAAAAAAAATTCTTCGAAGAATTTTATTTTGAAAACTTGAGAAACTTTTAAAAAAAACTAGTAAGCATGGCCATATCAAAATCAGACTTGCTGATAATACGCAAATATTGCGTATTTCATCCGTCGAACCTACGCATTCTAGCCTCCTCGGGTGCCTTAATCACTATATTTAAGCCCGTTAACCAGACAACCTTGGTTTATATTGTTAACATGCTATATGAGGTATAATTGGGCTTTTGTAGGTATTTAGGTACCAAGTATGGGATTTGGACGCATTTCGCGCAATTTTCGTACGTAACTGCACGTTCAAGGGCATTTTAGTCATTTTAAATATTGGGCACCTGGCCCAACATCTTCATGGAAGTTGTATCCCTCTGCGCTAGCTTCGCGTGGCCACGAACGGTGAGTGATTCCGAGTCCGTATGACAAAGTTACGGTGAATTGAGCGGCGATGGAAAACATGCCAAAATAGGGGATTCTGCAGGCTGCCCTGCTTGATTGATCAATCGAGCATGAGGGTCGATCGATCGAGCCTTCTTATTTTTTCCACGATTTTAACTGTCGATCGATCGATCCCCTATTTTTTCCTGCAGATATTTTCTTTCATTTTCTTTCTTCTTTTCTTTTATTCTAACTTGGTATATAAACCAATTTTGTTGTAATAAGACCAGATTCAGTAGACAAAACGATTTTAGGTTATAATAGCTTAGGTTTTGAGGGTTTTGAAGAGTTCTTCTTCAATTGTTCTTGGATTGACACCCTTTTGGATTGATTGTTGCACTATTCATCATCCCCTCCATTTATATAGTTTGTATTTCCTTCTTTCTTGCTTTTATAGTTTGATTTACATGCTTTCTTAATTAGATTCACATGCTTTGATTTACTTGCTTTATAGTATAGTTTTATCGCGTTTATTCCCGTTTTTCGTTTACCGTGTTTTTAACATACTTTCTAGGTAATCTGAATTAGGTTGTGCTTGAATTGAACTCACTCGAGTTGACGGGTTGCTTTGCTTTGGTGATGGTGTTTACGGGTCTATTTCAGGTGCGTTGACCTAGTTATTACGCCTAGGGGATTTGACGGGGCATATCATGTATGTCCCGTGCTTACGACCTTTCGCGCGTAATTTCTGGGATATTTGTTGACGCCAAAATATTATTAGGCTTTTATGATGATTTAGGGCGTAACAACCCTTGATTTAATTAACTGCCGAAACGAGACGCACATGTAATAACTCGTCGACCCATGTAACCATTTTATACTAATTAACTCGGGTGAGAGATATTCAACGCAACCTATAGTTTTACTCGCTTTGTTAATTTACATTTATTTACACTCGCCTAGATTAATCTTTCCCTTTTATGCATCTTTTCCTTTTTAGTTTCTAATCATCTTTTACACTTTTATTTCGGAGTATTAAA
The DNA here is from genome assembly GCA_949130495.1 of Sambucus nigra. NCBI lineage: Eukaryota > Viridiplantae > Streptophyta > Magnoliopsida > Dipsacales > Adoxaceae > Sambucus > Sambucus nigra. The sequence continues at coordinate 442,981,269 of OX422222.1, read as the reverse complement.
TCATATAAATTCTAGCAACTCGTCTCTGTGGATTTTCGATACCCGACTTACCGCTGTGCTTGCCTCGCAAGTGTAGTAGTAATTTAGGTTTTTGTATTGAGTTGGCGAAACGAGAACAACGATTAGCGTCTTTACACGCGCTACTTTTCGCACTTAATCACTTGCCCCCAGACTTGGACTCACAAACTCTCACTTTATTTTTCTTCTCACTCTTGTACACTACTTTTACCTTTCTAGATTGGGATCTAAGTGCGATTCCTCTATCCTTAGGCTTGACAGTGCCAGGAAATATGCCAATTTCATATGTTTAGAGGTCTCCTACCACCTCTTCCAATTTTAAATTCCTTAAATTACCTAAGGAATTTAAAATAGTCGCTTTAGGGATAAAACATTTAGACAGCGATTTCAAAATATTTTTAACCATTCGTGCATCAGGTATGTGCTCACCAAGATTGAAACTAGTGTTTATAATATCAGACAAGCATGCATAAAACTCATCAAAACACTAAGTTTCAAGTACGGTAATTATTTCAAATTGAGTAGTTAAAATTTGAAGTTTAGACTCTTTAACCGCACTAGTGCCTTCATGGGTAAGTTGTAAAACATCCCACGCTTATTTAGACGTGTTCACATCATAATACGCCAGAACTCTTCAAGAGTGACGGCACCAAATATTGCACTTAGCCCACGGGAATTAAAAGTACTCCACCTAAACTCATCCCCAGTCCACTCACTCACGACTTTAAGATTAGTGATGTTTTTTACGGTAACGGTGGGAGGAGTCCACCTTCTTTCACAAATAGCCCAAACTCTCTCGTTGATTGCTTTTAAATGTGATTTTATGCGAGCTTTCCAATAGTTATAATTAAACCCGTCAAAAATTGGCAACTGATTATATAAGTTTTCATTCAGAAACATTGCGACATTTTTTCAAAAAAATCAATATCACAAAATTTTGCGAAAAAAGGAATTCACAATAAATTAGTGAAACCTTCTCAGATACCAATTTGTAAAAGTGGTGATTGCTTAAATAAGCTTTGATACCAATTTGTAAAAGTGGTGTTATACTGATTTGAACTAAATTTTCAAATTCCAATTACACATTTATTTAATCACTTATCATTTTTTAAACCGAATTAAATTAAGCCTAACACATGCAACTACGTGGATAAAATCAAACCATCATAAATGAATTGCCGACACACAGATTTCTGGAACAAAACCCAAAAAGGAAAGCCTTTTTTATTTCAGTATGTAAAATAAATCACAACTTACATACACAATGAAATCTGTAATAAATATCATGCAGATACTCACATAGACATGGAGCCTAGAGTGAGCAATGGAACAATCACATCTTCCCACACGAACATGTAGTTCAAATTCAATAAGGAATACCCATGAGTACTCCTAAATGACACACAGTCGTCAGTCGTAGAGACAACACTCCACAAAGACAAACTTCAATGAAGTTGAATCTCAGGTTCCAAAACAATTCACTAAACTATTGGAATTTTTATGAATTGAAAAACAAAAGGTTTGAACCCTAAAAAAAGATGACAAAAGTATTCTGCAATTTTTAACTTTTGTGTACTGGAAAGCGCCAGGTCTTCTTCAAGAAATAAGACTCATTTAACACACTTTATATTAAAAACTTGAGTCGAAAGATCACTCAAACGAAGTTGCAATGTCGCTCAAATGAGCACATATGTCGTTTAAATGACATCGCACGAGATACATATGTCGTTTGAACGACATTAATAGGTCGCTCGAACGATAGAGCAAACAAATAAATTTTTATTCAAAGTGTGCCTCAACACTTAGAAAAATATTTGACGAAAAATAACACCTCAAGAATTGAAAAACAATTTAGAAAAATTATCCAACACTTAGAAAAAAATATCCTAAATCTCTAAATGAACCGTTAAGGGAATAAAATACCACCTTACCAAAATTCATCTCGTAGAGGCTTAACTGTTGAAGAATGTTGATATTCGGATCTGTCTTGATGCATGATTGAACTTGAATAAATCTTCGAGGTTGTAGTGGTATATGACATACACTAATGTAAACCAAGACTTTAAAAATATGTCCTTACAATCATGTCATCCTACTTGTTGCTATGTTAATTCTACTTCAAAAAACTACTTACCACTTTTTTCCCCTTTACAAATCATGATAGGATGTCATCCAAACATCTCACACTTCTGAAAAATTAGGTGTTTCATATACGAACATATCTCACCACCACAACATACCAAAATGAATCCCTAACACCGTTTGGGCATATCTATTGGTTATGATTCACTATCAATCATTTGTTATAATGAGCCATTACCATGTGATGTGTTTACTGCTATATTTATGAATTTCCACTTTGATAAGACAATCTTCCAATCGTTATATTGAGGGAAGAACATATCTGAAGTATGACCCATTCTATAAGAACAAAGAGAATGGAATATTTTCACCTTGTATCATCTAGACCACCGTACTGGTTACTATGAACATGAAGTGTGTAGGATAATACATATCTTGAGAATTGCAAATCAATTACCCGATGCATTCAATGGTGTAATAAAAGTGACCAAGTCTAATGTGCCTGTGGAAAATAAGCCAGCTCAAATTGATGTTCCAGCTAGGCAAACTTTTATTTCAATAGCAAATGTATATATTACACACCAGAAGGGTGGCAGACCTATAGGTTCCAACGATTCAAATCCACGAAAGTGGAGATCAATGAAAAACCATTCCTTATAATGATCCAAAAGAGGTTTTGAAAAAAAGATCCACTTGATGTTAGTGGCTCTTAAAACATACAAGTCCTTAATCCTCTAAAGAGAAAAAGGTAGATAAGAACAATAATGAGATCTCTAAGTTTTATACACATTAAAAATAAATGTGAGATCACAATAAGATAGCCATCAATGTCAGCATGAAAATTTTAAAAGTCATTGGTGATGATGATGAATCACGTTCAGTAAGTGAATGTGGATAAAGAGAATATTGAGAAAAATGGGAAGTTTCCATCAAGGTTGAACTCGAGTCTCTAAATAGACATGGTGTATTTGGACCTATAGTACAAACCCTAAAAGTTGTTAACCCAGTAGGTTATAAATGAGTGTTTGTAAGAAAGCGCAATGAGAAAAATGAAATCACTCGATATAAGGCAGGAATTGTGGTATAAGGTTTCCTACAAAAACATGGTATTGATTATAATGAAACATACTCCCCCGTTATGGATAAAATAACATTAAGATGTCTGAATAGTGTAGCAGTGTTTGAAAATCTTGATATGATACTCGTGGATGTTGTGTCTACTTATTTCAGGAACTTAGACACATAAATTTATATGAAAATACATGAAGGATTTTCATTGTCAAAAGAAAAACCAAAGAGCACGTACTCAATTCGACTAAGACGTTCATTATATGTCTTAAATAAATACAAAAGGATGTGCTACAACTATATTAGTGGATACTTATCTAAGGAATGGTATGAAAATAATCCACTTTTGCCATGTATCCTTATAAACAAATCCCTAATGGGATTTATGATAGTAGCAGTTTATGTTGATGATATAAATTTAATTAGGACTTTCAGAAGATCTTGAAAAATCTCTTAACTATTTGAAGAAGGAATTTGAGATGAAATACCTCAGGAAAAAAATTGTCTCGCCCTGAAAATCGAGAGAAATTCTAGTGGAGTTGTTCTCTATTAGTCTAATTATACTGAAGATGTCTTGAAAAGATTTGTTATGTACTCAACACATCCACTAAGTACACCTATGGCCATCTGATTTTTATATGTAAAGAAAGATCGATGCCATACAAAATAGAATGACTAGAAAATATTGGGTCCAGAAGTAACCTATTTAAGTGCAATTGGAGCATTATTATACTTGGAATAATGCACTAGACCGTAGTTCTTATCTATTGTCTCCTATTACAAATGTTTCTTGTATCATATATAAAGGCAATGCATCCTACATAGCCCAGATTTAGGAAGGCTTCATCAAATGAGACAAAACTAAGCACATTTCACTAAAGTTTTTCTTCCTCAAGAGCTTCCAAACAAAAAATGAGATTGAACTCAAGAAAGTGCATTAAAATGTAGCTGATTTGTTTGCCAATTGAGTTTCGAAAGTAACATTCTAGAAGCTTGTAAACGGGATTGGAATGCGTCAATCTCACCAACAATTAATTTATGATATGAAAATCAGGGGAACACCTTCGGAGGGGATGATCAGAAATAATGCTCTTTTTGGGACATATGTTCGTTGTACTTTTTTTCTTTAACTAGATTTTTCCTGTTGGATTTTTAGAAAAAGATTTAATAAGGCAACATCAAGCGCGTCTAGCATCATTTCAACGATGGAAAAAGTTGTACTCTGTTTCTTTCAATTTATTCCCATAGGTTTTTTCCTTAGCACGGTTAACGAGGCAATGATTATTTAATAGTGGATATGGTGTAAATCCAAGAGGGAGTGTTAAGTAATATATCTTTTGGTGTGTATGTCCACACTTATTCTCCTTATATATCTATTTGGATATCTCATATTGTGCTGTAAATGGGATAATAACCATTCATATTGTACACACTTGAAAAATAAAAATATTATCTCTCCCTATAAATTCTCTTTGTGTCCATTATTTTTACAAAAACTTTTTAATAAATTTTTGTAAATGAAATCATGATAGATATTAGGTACGCAATGAAAATATATATGATACCCATGTTTAGGTCGGCTCCTAACTTTATTATATATCATAAAATACTCCCGACCCTAACCCATTTACAAAATTAAAAGGTTTTATGATTTCTAATTAATGTCTAACGGTTAGATTTTTTGTATCACCTTTAAATTAGTGACTATGCATGACTTTTTGTAGAACCTATTCTTTTTTTTCCAGGTTGAGACTCCCTACAGCAAAGTAGGAACTAACAATTCAAACTTATATTTGTATATATCCTAAACTGATCCTATGGTATATTAGGAAGAGTCCAGCTCGTTTGGAACTCTTATGTTATATAAACACTGTACATCATCATATCCATAATAGCTTAGAATATCAACTGTTAGAAAATATGCCATCAATGTTTATATGGTATCAGAGCCATATAATGGCCAATGTCTCCAACTCTTCTCCCTCGAATTCATCCACTGATATTTTATTCTTGTAGGACTGTGATGGATTCGAGGTGTGTGTAGCTAGTTCAAGGAAGGCCGATGAGTTATTGTTTGCGAGCATTGGCAAACGGGAGTTTTTCGTGACAAAGACTTGGTATATCTTTCGAGAGTGAGATTTGGAGGGTATGAGAGGTGAGGAATTTTCCCTCTCATCCGTGGTTATTTCTCAAGGTGGAAGATGGTGTTGATGTGTTTGAATGTTTCGTGTAAAGAAGGTGTATGCTATATGTATTGTGTGGGGGTGTACTCACCGGGTTACATGAGGAGAGAGCTTCACCGTATGGTTACATGGGAAGCATTCAGAGGAGTTCTTAGTTTAGAACTTGGTTCCTCGGCGGGTGGAGTCGTTTGGAGTCTTGGAGTGAAGACTTGCGGTATCTCACTTCATGGTTGAAGTTTGAGGTGGCTTAGCGTCGGGTGGAGCGTATTGGCTTGTTAGATGTCGGGATGATCTTAGAGCGGATTTGATGTTTGCATTCCGAGTTCGGTTGGATCCTGAGGATCGCCTGGGGGAATCGCATTAGCTTGGTAGATGGTGGGACAGTCTTCAAGCGGGTTCAATTTCAGCATTCTAGAGATTGGTTGGATCGTCAGGATCGCCAAGGTGGAGTTTGTTGATTTTGGCTCTCCTATTTTTCAGTTTTGGTTTATTTACAAATTTGCCATTTTGGCTCAAATCTATAAATACAAGTGTTATTTCTAGGTTTTGAGAGAGGACAAGTTTGAGAGCTATTTTGTGAGTTATCAAAGCTAAAGAGAGATAGAGCTCCCATTTGAGGGGTGAGTTCTTGTGAGGTTGTGAGTGACTTTCTAAGAGAGATAAATTGTGTGTGTGTGTATAACCTTTGGGTTCCTCCATTTATCTATAGAAAGAAGAAATCCTCCTTGGTGGATGTAGCCCAAATTTGGGTGAACCACGGTATATCGTTGTTGTTTTTCTTTGATGATTGCTTGTATGTTCTTATTATCTCTTCATTGATGCTAGGTTGATTCGATTGGGAGTTTGCACACTAGTTCATTTTGGGAACAAGGTCTTGGGTGTTTTTCGCACACCAAGTGTTTGATAAAATTCCCGAGTGAGTTTTATCGTCTTGGTCGCTAGAGATAGTCTTGCTTTAGCGCAACAAGTTGTTGATTTTGGCTCTCCTATTTTTCAGTTTTGGTTTATTTACAAATTTGCCATTTTGGCTCAAATCTATAAATACAAGTGTTATTTCTAGGTTTTGAGAGAGGACAAGTTTGAGAGCTATTTTGTGAGTTATCAAAGCTAAAGAGAGATAGAGCTCCCATTTGAGGGGTGAATTCTTGTGAGGTTGTGAGTGACTTTCTAAGAGAGATAAATTGTGTGTGTGTGTATAACCTTTGGGTTCCTCCATTTATCTATAGAAAGAAGAAATCCTCCTTGGTGGATGTAGCCCAAATTTGGGTGAACCACGGTATATCGTTGTTGTTTTGCTTTGATGATTGCTTGTATGTTCTTATTGTCTCTTCATTGATGCTTGGTTGAATTGATTGGGAGTTTGCACACTAGTTCATTTTGGGAACAAGGTGTTGGGTGTTTTCCGCACACCAAGTGTTTGATAAAATTCCCGAGTGAGTTTTGTCGTCTTGGTCGCTAGAGATAGTCTTGCTTTAGTGCAACAAGTGGTATCAGAGCTTTGGTTGCATTGTTTGCTCGGTATTTTTGGTTCGAGGTTGAATCAATTTTGGCAATTTTGGCATAGCTTTTGTTTTTGTTCCAAATGACGGAAAATGTGGAGAGTACTCGAGAATCAACCTCTACGAGCAGAGTCTCTAAGAGATGGGATCCGAGTTATGGATCAAGTGGCTCAATGAAGACGGACATGAAGGCTTTTGATGAGAAGATCAATTTCGGGTTATGGCAAAGACGAATGCGAGGCGTTCTTGTCCAACAGAGGTTGCAATTAGCATTGTTGGGGGTAGAGGGACGACCGGTAGGCATGACCGATGCCGAGTGGATTGACATTGATCAAAGAGCGGCTTCGTGTATTGAGATGCTTATCACGGATGATGTGTTGAATAACGTGATAGCGGAGACCACGGCTAAAGGCATGTGGGATAAGCTTGAAGAGATTTATTTGGGAAAGTCGTTGTCAAATAAATTATTCCTCAAGAAGAAACTCTTCAAGCTTGAGATGAAGGAGGGTGAGGATATGATGAAGCATATCAACGTTTTTAATGCCTTGATAAATGACTTGAACCGGATAGACGTTCAATTCATTGAGGAGGATCGAGCATTGTTGTTGCTTGCATCATTACCCGATTCATACGAGCATTTTGTGACCACGCTCATGTTTGGGAAGTCTACGCTCCGGTGTAACGAGGTTGTGCAAGATATTCAATCTCATGTCACGATGAGAAAGAAGGAAGGTGGAGGTGACGGGTATTCCCATAATGAAGGCCTTATGGCGAGAGACGGAGGTGGGCAAAATGGCGGGAGGAACTTCAACCGGGGATTTAATGACGGTAGTAGGTCTAGATCGAGAGGTGTTGGTGGTAAAGGGCCGAAATGCTACAAGTGCCGGGAATGGGGTCATATGATCCGAGAATGTCCTTTATGGAACGACAAGGTTAAGGGAAAGGTTGATTCAGAGAGGGCAACGGTAGCGAGTGCGAATTATGAAGATGAACTTGGAGAACTTCTCACAATCTCCAAGGTTAACTCTCTTTCCCAAGATGATTGTATATTAGATTCGGGATCGTCGGATCACGTTTGCTCCAAGAGGGAATATTTTGAGACTTTCACAGAAAATGGAAAAGGTTCCATGTCTTTGGCTAACGGAGAGAAGGTTTTCGTTGAGGGTGTCGGGACGGTGAAACTCAAGATGTTCGATGGGGTGGAACGCACTTTGGGTGGTGTGGCCTATGTCCCAAAGTTGCGAAAGAATTTGATATCCATTAGCCGTTTGGATTCCAAGGGTTTCCGGGTGTCGGTGGCGGGTAGAGTCTTGAAAGTCACACGCGGTTGTATGGTCCTAGCGAGGGGAGAGGAGAGAGAGGGGTTGTATCGTCTAAATCAAACTTCGAGGAAGATTGGGAAGCAGTGTGCACAAGTGATCGAACGTTCGAGGCATGTCTCGTTTGTGAACAAAGTGGAGACATTGGGTGCTAGCTTTCCAAGAGTAGACGGTAGTGATGGGAGAATACCTACTAGTGGAGGGGATGGATCGAAGTCCCCCTCCAGGGCCAACGGGTGATGTTGACCCGGTTTAGTTGCACACATGCATTGGCCGATTCGAATCGAGGAGGTGTAGTACTGTGATGGATTCGAGGTGTGTGTAGCTAGTTCAAGGAAGGCCGATGAGTTATTGTTTGCGAGCATTGGCAAACGGGAGTTTTTCGTGACAAAGACTTGGTATATCTTTCGAGAGTGAGATTTGGAGGGTATGAGAGGTGAGGAATTTTCCCTCTCATCCGTGGTTATTTCTCAAGGTGGAAGATGGTGTTGATGTGTTTGAATGTTTCGTGTAAAGAAGGTGTATGCTATATGTATTGTGTGGGGGTGTACTCACCGGGTTACATGAGGAGCGAGCTTCACCGTATGGTTACATGGGAAGCATTCAGGGGAGTTCTTAGTTTAGAACTTGGTTCCTCGGCGGGTGGAGTCGTTTGGAGTCTTGGAGTGAAGACTTGCGGTATCTCACTTCATGGTTGAAGTTTGAGGTGGCTTAGCGTCGGGTGGAGCGTATTGGCTTGTTAGATGTCGGGATGATCTTAGAGCGGATTTGATGTTTGCATTCCGAGTTCGGTTGGATCCTGAGGATCGCCTGGGGGAATCGCATTAGCTTGGTAGATGGTGGGACAGTCTTCAAGCGGGTTCAATTTCAGCATTCTAGAGATTGGTTGGATCGTCAGGATCGCCAAGGTGGTGTTTGTTGATTTTGGCTCTCCTATTTTTCAGTTTTGGTTTATTTACAAATTTGCCATTTTGGCTCAAATCTATAAATACAAGTGTTATTTCTAGGTTTTGAGAGAGGACAAGTTTGAGAGCTATTTTGTGAGTTATCAAAGCTAAAGAGAGATAGAGCTCCCATTTGAGGGGTGAGTTCTTGTGAGGTTTTGAGTGACTTTCTAAGAGAGATAAATTGTGTGTGTGTGTATAACCTTTGGGTTCCTCCATTTATCTATAGAAAGAAGAAATCCTCCTTGGTGGATGTAGCCCAAATTTGGGTGAACCACGGTATATCGTTGTTATTTTGCTTTGATGATTGCTTGTATGTTCTTATTGTCTCTTCATTGATGCTTGGTTGAATGGATTGGGAGTTTGCACACTAGTTCATTTTGGGAACAAGGTCTTGGGTGTTTTCCGCACACCAAGTGTTTGATAAAATTCCCGAGTGAGTTTTGTCGTCTTGGTCGCTAGAGATAGTCTTGCTTTAGCGCAACAATTCTCTCCACCAATTGTAAATCTCATCCATGACAAGAAATTTATCAATCTAAAAGTCACCAAAAAAAATTATTTATATTGGAAAGTGCAAATGGAACCCTTACTCAGTGGTAAAAAATTTCTCATATATATATATGGAAGTTACTCATGCTCCATTGGTGAACGGTATATTTTTATTTTGACTCAATAAGACAAACTCATTGTCAGTATGCAAGTGTGCTCTCTCACTGAAGAAACCCTACATCTTCTAGTTAGTTTACAAACTTCCCACCGAATTTGGTAAACCCCTGGAAATGCCCTAGTTTTTCCCCATGAAACACGCATTCTCAATATTCATCTCCATTTATGTCGGCTCAGTCAGGGGATGATTCTACATCCACATATTTTCACAAAGAGAAAGCCATATCTGACGAACTTAGTGGTGCTGGAAACCCTCCCTCACAAGATGATTTCAATATACATGTATTCAAAGTTTTACGCACTGATTTCAAAGATCTAGTTACCTCTCTCAAAAATCACTCTACCCCATCACTTTTTTCGAACTCCATTCCCTCCTACTTAATCATTAATTTATTCATAATAATCACCTCCCTTCCCTCTCAATTAATTCATCCACTACAAACTCTCCTCCCATATCTACCCCTACTACTCACACCACTAACCCAAATCCATCTCATTCTCATTCCTCTAATCACCCTAACAACTACAAATATTATAGCCCCGCTTATGGGAATCACAGTCGTGGCCGAGGGAGGGGATGTGGTAGCTTTTACAGATATAGTTACTTGTCGTATTCCCATGATTTTTTACCACACTATCAAATATGTTATGCCCTGACTTATATTACCCCGACATTCCGTCATAGCTTTATCCCACCCCACTTGTCCTTCTTCCCATATCACTTACCATCCATATTCACAACCCGATCTCCTCTTCTCCCCTCTTTCCTCCTCCCACAACCTCCTGGCTCCGCTCCCTAATACTTGTTCATCTCATCATGTAATTCATAATCTCTCAAGCCTACATCATACCACTGCATATCATAAGATGGACTCTCTCCATATTGGAAATGGTAAAGGCTTTTCCATATCTCATATTGGTAAGTCAGCAATTCCCACCCCACTCTTCTCTCAATCTCCGTAATGTATTAAATGTACCCTTCATTTCCATGTCTCTTCTTTTTGTGCAAAAATTTACACGTGATAACAATGTTAATTTTGAGTTTCATCCTACTTTTTTGTTTTGTGAAGGATCGACGTACCAAGATGCCAATTCTTTACGAAAAGAGTAGCAATGACCTTTATACTCTATTATCTCCTCTATCACCCTCATCTTCTCATGCTTTTATGTCATGAAAGCCTCCACTCAATGTTTGCACCGTCGTCTTGGCCATCATCATCATCAAGTGCATCATCATATTATACATTACCATCACCTTCCTTGCACTTCTCTTCGTCAAAATAATGTTTGTGTTGCATGTCAAATGTGTAAGTCCTCCAAAGATCCCCTATCGTGTCATGTTAAGACGTCTACTTCTGTAATGCACTTAATATTTAGTGATGTCTGGGGCCATACCTAACAATGTCATGTAATGGCCAGACATATTTTGTAATATTTATTGATGATTATTAAAAAAAATTGGTTATTTTCTATGTCTCACAAATCTGATATTTATTCTATCTTAAGTTTCAAAAAGTTATGGAACAAAAGTTTGATACCAAAATAAAAAAATGTGCAAACAAATTGAAGCGGTGAATTTAAAAAATAGGACTCATTTTTTAAAAATTGTGGTGTTCACCGTCGTTCCTCATGTCCCCATACACATGAACAAGTCGGTTGTATTGAATGTTGGCATCATCATATTATTGAAACTGGCCCCATTCTAATGGATCATGCTTCAATTCAAAAAAAACATTAGCACTATGCATTTAAATCTGCTATCTTTCTTATTAATCGTATACCCACACGAACACTCTCTAATATCCCTTCTCTATAATGCCTTTTCTCCACTGTTTTGGACTGCACATCTCTTAAAACATTTGGTTGTCGATGCTTCCCTTATCGTCTCCCCTATAATTCACATAAAATGGACTTTCGCTCTGAACCGTTTATCTTTCTCGGCTATAGTCCTAATCACTACGGATAACATTTCCTGCATATTCCGTTTGGCCACATTTATACCGCTCAGCATGTCTCCTTTGATTGAATAATCTTCTCGTTTTATCCATCATTATCTCTAATGTCTTCAATATTATCAATTGGACGTTAATCTCTACAAGGCCTGCTTAGTTTCCAAAGGGTTTGGTTAAGAGTACTATTTTGGGTTCACTAAAACTTTAAGTCCCATTGTAAAAAAACCACCATTCGTACCATTTTATCCATCACTATCTCTAATGTCTTGAATATTTATCAATTAGACGTTAATAGAGCTTTCTTACACAACATTCTCAATGAGGCAGTCTTCATGGAACTACCACTCGATTTCAAAGATCCTACTAAACCCAATTTTTATGCCAATTACATTGCTCTCTCTATGGTCTGAAGAAAGCACCTCATGCAGGGTTTTCATCTACACACTCACTTTCTTTCCACTCAATAGTTTACTAGATCCAAAATAGATTTGTGTCTCTTGATTTACAACTTTGATCCCTCCATCACCTATCTCCTCATATATGTGGATGTTATTCTTCTTAACGTAAACATTCCCACCCTCACTCAATCTCTCATTACAACCTTAGGTCGAGAATTATCTCTTTAAAATCTTGGTAATCTCCACAAATTCCTTGGCAATGAAGTTATTCCCACCTCTACGGGCCTTTTAAACCTCCACGGTATGTCCTAATTCAAACCACTTGCCACCATTTTTCTCGTAAACATAAAACTTTCCCTCATTGATGGCACACCCTTACCTGATCCTACTATAGAAACCCCATTCTAGTACCCTTCAACATCTTCTTAGGTCCCTAAACCATCCCTTTCACCCTTTGACCCCACGTTATACGCCAAACCCTGAACTAGAGGCCACCAGGTTCTTTTGAGATCCGTTTGACTTTTTTCAACTCTCAAAATCGAGAGCATCTTAATGCACTTTCATAGGGATCTGGATATCCTTTCCAACAATTCATACCATGCTCGAATCGGCCTTACGGTTCATGTGTACTTGCCTTTTTACTCCAAATCATGACCTAAAGGGCATCGAGTTCTTTCGATCTCTATTTGACTTTGGTCAACTCTCGATCAAATGCAGCTTAGTGCTCTTTCATAGAGCTCTGAATATCCTTTCCAACGGTCCATACAGTGCACGAATATGCCATATAGTTCGCCTGTACTTGCCTTTTTATTCGAACCCCTGACATAGAGGCCAATGGGACCTTTTGATCTCCTTTTGACTTTTCTCAACTCTTGGCATCGATAGTAGCCAAAATTCACTGAATACCCTTTCCAACGGTCCCTGCCGTGCATGATTCGGACATACGGTCTATATTTTATGCACTTTTTTCAAAAAGGTTCCCATTGGACTGCCTATAGGCACCCCTAGACCCCTGCCTATTGAAATAGGGATACCTTTCTTATCCCTCAAAAAAGGTGGTATGCCGATCAACAAACCCCATAAACCCTAAAACTCCCCTATTTAAGGAGGCCATGTCCTCATTCTCAAGGATCCCGTTCTCGAAATCTGAAGAACTCCTACATCGAAATCAGTGCGCTATTTTCCAAAAAGATAATTTTGCAAATAATCTCTCCACATTTTCTTAAATCACTTCTATACCACCTTTGCCATCCACTTCACCACCATAAATTTCCAACCCATGTCACCTAAAAATCAGTAGCAAAGCTTTATAGCAGGTTCGATTCTCCTTTTTAGCTCATTTAGTTAATGTAATTTATCACAGTTTATAATTCTTAGCATATCTTTTGCCTGAGTTTTACTTTCACATCCTCAATCCTTTTTATTACTTATACACACATTGATATAGCTTCATAAATCCAAAAAAGCCAAATAGAGGGTTCAATCTTTAAACCATAAATTAGAATTTTCCTCCCCTTTCCCCACTTGGTCTCATTTCCCAAAAAACTAAAGGAAATTCGAGTTTTGGGTTCATGGGTTAAATCCCACCCTTTTGTGTTATTCAACTACATGAACTTTAATGCCATTTTCAGCTACTTAACTCTTGTCCGAGAATCGAGTCCTCCTTTCTTACTACTTTATTATATTCATTCTCACTTTTATTAGTATCATATGTGCATATATATATATATATATATATATATATATATATATATATATGCGTGTGTGTGTGTGTTCATAGCAACCCTATCAAACATGCATATTTACTTCCGCATAGTGAATCATGATCCGGTGTGTTGCTCACTTTAAATTATGTTTTCATAATTTTATTTTATTTCGTTTTCGTAATCCTGCCAGACACACATATCCATTTCCTTATAGTGGATTATGATCTGGAGTACATGCGTACATGCGTTATACATTCCTTGTGGTGGATTGTCATTCAGTGTGCTGGTTATATTTCGGCTATCTGTTTAGATTAATTTTCTTTCTTTTAATTCATAGTCCCCAGAATGACTCTTCTCTATCTGTTCCATGACGCGAGTATGACGATTTCATTTCTCACCTATCTCACTTTGCACACATTATACACATAAATTACATTTCGGAGAAAAAAAAAAGAATGTCATCATAGCCCAGGAGAGACCAAAAGGGAGAAATGGGTGCCTAACACTTTCCCATTCTGTAACCTAGTTCTCGGACCAGTGATCTATTTTGTTTCATATGGATCAGTTTTTCTTTGATGACTCTTCTTCGGGGAAGACATGTCTTTTTCTCATTTTGAGAAATAGGTTGGCCACTCCATTTTCTATATCTTCACCCATTTGATGACAACCAATTTATGTCTGTGGAAGCGGAGCTCGTGAATATCACGAGTGGAAAAAAGAGAATTTTCTTCCTTGATCCCCGCATGCATATCTTTTTTTCGAGGTGAACCCCTATCGAGAAATCCCATATGTCCATAATGGCAACCCGTCTGGGGACAACTTATGTCATTTATGAGGACTAAACTTTATTAACATGGGGTTTGTTTTCTTCTCTCTCTTTTTTTCTTTTTTTCTATGTACGTGTATATATTTTCACTTCTACGTTCTTCCTACTCTCATACTCACATGTTGTATATTCTTCTCCCTATCATACTTGTTGATACCAAAATTAGTATGCTGATATGGACGAATAAAATGAAGACATGTGTCAATCTACGTGGCACAATAGCAACGAGGAAGTTTATTCCCCCGACCTAGTCATACTCACTCCGAGCAACAAGTGTACTCCGAGGAACTCCAACGCTCCGAGGAACTCCATCTCTCCGAGGAACTCTTGAACGACGAGCAACTAAGGCGGTTCGAGCTGCATCTCGACCACAGCATTGATTGCCAGATAATCAACAGTTCAACTATGCATTGAATGCTTATCATCTTGACGCACACGCTTGAAGAGCATTAAATGAATTACCCTTTCATATGTATATCATTTAATGTATCACCCTTTCAGATTATAGCCTCAAGGCTATAAATACATTGTATTACCCTCATTCAAAGGGACCGGAATTTCTTGATAGAGCTTGTAATCGAGAATTCCCCAAAACACTCAGCAATAACATAACAGTGGACGTAGGTCATTCTTACAAGGCTGAACCACTTTAAAATTCTTTGTCTCATTTATTTATCTGTGATTGAATAATTAGAGTGATCTAATTTTTTACATCAACAGATTGGCGCCGTCTGTGGGAAACGACTGTTGTTATCGTTTTTCACCAAAAATCATTCATCATCAATGGCAGATAATCCGGAATCCAGCAATCGAAACGCTGGAAATGCTGGAAATCTTCCAAATCCTTCTGCACCTCCAGATCTGGCTGGAATTATGACGAATCTGGCTCAAGGACAAACCGCCATGCAAGAAATAATGCGGCAACTCATACAAACCCTTCATGGCGTGGCACCTGCACATTCGGGACAGCGAAGTGGTCAGAGGCAAACCAATTTACTTTCTTCACGATCCAGGCGTACAGAGACGTATCGTAATGAGGAATCTGATGATTTCTCTTATCAACCTGGGAAAACTTCATCGATACGGGCCACAGATACTGAGCAATGTATTACTCTCTCTCCAGAGAGGACCAGTGCCTTAGAAAGACTGAGCAGGGTGTCTTCTTTCAGTCGATTAGGCCCTAGGAGAAATAGGAGTCCACCTAAAGATATGTCGAAAAGTTTTCGACAACCATCAGATCTAAGAGAAGGATCAGCACAATCGCGACCAGTTGCTCGTCAAGATAGATCTCAGGAGGCGACTTCAGAACAATCAATTGCTCGAACTAATAGGCCCGAGGAGGGAAATGATGCGTGGAAAGGTTCTATTCAGCGGTTGGAGGATAGATGGGGAGAAATGGCTAAGGTGAAGAACCCCCTACAATGAACTTTTGTTCGAGGGACACCTTTTTTACAGGCCATTGTGGATTTTCCTACACCGTCGAAATTTAAAGCACCCGTGGTGACCCCCAAATATGATGGAAAGACAGATCCTGTTCTTCACATAGAGCAATATCAAGCTGCTGCTGACATCTATGTTGTCCCCAACGAGATGAGATGCAGAGCATTCTCAGGAACTCTTACTGGATCTGCCCAGATATGGTACAAAAATCTTCCTCGGGGTAAGATTTCAACTTTCTTTCAGTTGGCCGAGTTGTTCATCGGCAATTTCTGTTTTGGAGCAAAGCCAGTAAAACGAGTAGCACATTTGTTAAGTGTTAGACAAAAATTTGGTGAGAGTACTAGAGATTACATAACTCGTTTCAATAACGAGAAGCTGGAAGTCATAGATTATGAAGAAAAGACAGCAATCACCTCCTTGATGATTGGGTTGTTGCCTAACAAGTTGTATTACACTTTGGCCAAAGATCCACCTACAACTATGTCAGAGTTGATGGAAAAAGCAGCCAAAATCATGAATGCCGAGGAGGCTATGGCTGCGAAGAAGAATATGGATAAAGAGATCAAGGTGGAAGTCGACAAATCTAAGAAGAAAGAGCATAAGGGCAATGGTAGTGATAAGCATTCCAAAAATAATAAGACGTCATGGGAAGTCCTGAAGAAATTCGATAATTATACTCCTTTGAAAATGGGTATTAATCATGTCTTGGAAGAAATCAAGAATAACGAGGAAATAAAGTGGCCAAAGAAAATGAGGGGGAGAAATATTGCGAGTTCCATAAAGATCATGGCCATATGACCAAAAATTGCATAGCTCTTCAGAACGAGATTGAAACACTCATCCGAAGAGGAAAGCTAGCAAAGTATGTTGATCGGGGAGGTGAAAGAAGAAATAATGACCGAACTAGAGAGAGGTCTAGATCTCCTCGTCGAGGAGAGGAGAAAAAGAAGAGAAACCATGAAGATAATCCAGATGATGACCCCGATCTTCCTAAGAAACCAAGGCAGCCCGAATGAGAGGTATTTTCCATACGTTTTGGGTCATTTGATTGTAATGTTATTACAGGAGGAGATGCAGGAGGAGGAGACCTTACTGCAGAAAGAAAGGCTTACCTTGGAGAGGCTCAAGCTTACTCGTACATTCAGCGAATAAATTTGGCTGAGGAGGATCGCCCGAGGAAGGTAAACAAAGAGAAGCTGGTCATTGGCTTTTCAAAAAGCGACCTTGCAGGAGTTCTTTACCCTCACGACGACCCTTTGGTGATCAAAATGAGGATGAAAGAAGTAGTGATTTCAAGGGTTCTGGTAGATAATGGTAGTTCGGTAGACATCATGTACTACTCATGCTTTGACAGTTTAAATTTGAAATTATCTCAATTGGAACCTTATCACAGACCCCTCCTGGGTTTTGCTGGCGAGAAAGTTTTTCCACTTGGGACGATCAAGTTGGATATATTCATTGGAACTTAGCCTGCTTGTCGGACAGAAAGAATACGCTTCTTTGTGATGGATAAGAATGTGCAATCAGCTTACAACATTATCATGGGAAGAGTTAGTTTGAAGAAGTTTTAAGCAGTTCCATCTACAATACATCAGTGCTTAAAATTTCCAACAAATTTCGGAGTAGGAGTTGTGAAAGGTGATCAAAAAGTAGCTAGGGAATGCTATTATTCATCTGCCGAGCAAGAGGAGCTTGAAGAGTCAAGGAAAAAGACTACTACCTACCAGGTGGATGAAGGTACAGAAATTGAAACACTTGATCCCAGAGATGAATCCCAACTTGTAAAAGGACAGGTGGTGGAATCTACAGAAAATGTTATTCTGGATGACGAGCACCCTGAACGAATAACCCAGATAGGTTCGACGTTGGATGCTTCAATAAAACAGGAGTTGATAACTTTCTTGAGAAACAGGAAGAAAACTTTTGCATGGAGTCATGAAGACATGCCAGGAATAGATCCAAACTTCTTATGTCATGAGCTCAATGTGAATAAGGAGATCAAGCCTGTAAAGCAGAGAAGAAGAGTATTTAGTCTCGAGAAGAATCAAGCTATACAAGAGGAGGTCGAGAAGCTCCAGAAAGCCCAATTTATTGAAGATGTGAAGTATCCAGACTGGTTAGCAAATGTGGTGATGGTAAAGAAGAAAAATAATAAATGGAGAATGTGTGTTGATTTCACCGATCTCAACAAGGCATGCCCAAAGGATCACTTTCCATTGCCCAGAATTGATCAACTAGTGGATGCTACCTCGGGACACGAGCTGCTCAGCTTCATGGATGCTTACTCTGGCTACAACCATATCAAAATGAAACCTGAAGACAGGGAAAATACTTCTTTTATTACCCCTAGGGGAACTTATTGCTATAATGTTATGCCTTTTGGTTTGAAAAATGCAGGAGCGACATACCAACGGCTGATGAACAAGGTTTTTGCCGAACAAATCAGTTGCAATATGGAAGTCTATGTCGATGATATGCTGACAAAGAGCAAGAAAGCTGCTGATCATCTACTTGACTTAGGTCAGACCTTTGATCAATTGGATAAATACCAAATGAAGCTCAATCCGACGAAGTGCACATTTGGAGTACGAGAAGGAATGTTCCTCGGGTACATCGTCAACCAGCGAGGCATTGAAGCGAATCCAGAAAACATCAAAGCTCTTTTAGGGTTGCGATCTCCAACGACGAAGAAAGAAGTACAGAGTCTTATAGGACGAGTTGCAGCGCTCAACAGATTGGTATCCCGAGCAACCGATAGATGCCTTCCATTCTTCAAAACACTTCGAAAAACTTTCGAGTGGAATAATGAATGTGAGAAAGCCTCTCAAGACTTGAAGAAATATTTGGGAGCACCTCCACTATTGTCCAGACCAGTAATGGGAGAAAAGTTGTACTTGTACGTGGCAGTATCAGAGAATGCAGTCAGCTCGGCATTGATCAGATTGGAGAATGGAGTCCAGAAGTCAATTTATTAC
Organism: Sambucus nigra; assembly: GCA_949130495.1. Taxonomy (NCBI): domain Eukaryota; kingdom Viridiplantae; phylum Streptophyta; class Magnoliopsida; order Dipsacales; family Adoxaceae; genus Sambucus; species Sambucus nigra. Next base: position 442,962,193 of record OX422222.1, on the reverse strand, counting down.
ACAAGTAAGGCTTTCCGAGGTGCAGAGATCAGGTACCCAAAGCTGGAAAAATTGGCATTGGCATTAATTGAAGCAAGTAGAAGAATGAGGCCATACTTCCAGGCCCATACCATCGTCGTGTATACCGACATGCCATTAAGACAAGCCCTTCATAAGCCAGAAAAATCAGGGAGACTGATGTACTGGGCAATAGAGCTCGGTGAATATGATATTGTGTATGAACCCAGATCATCATTAAAAGGGCAGGCTGTAGTAGACTTTATAGCAGAGTTTACATATCCTGATACCCCCGAGGAACAAAAGATGCTCGCTGACCAACCTGTGGATGTTACAGGATCAACAGACATAAGTCCAGACCAACTCCGGTTGGTAAAAGGACTTGTGGATGTAGAAAGATCATCAAATTCAAACCCAGACCAACTCCGGTTGGTAAAAGGGCGAGAAGAGATGGTCGACGAAGAGCGAAAAATACCAGGGGAGGATGAAAGGAAACAGCAAATATTTCACCGAGGAACTCTGTCAGATAAGAAATTTGAAGACGAGTTACCTACATGGAGATTATATGTAGATGGGTCATCTTGCACAACAGGTTGTGGAGCAGGGATTGTTTTGAACACCCCAGACGAGATTGACATGGAATATGCCCTGCGATTCCAATTCAAAGCCTTCAATAATGAGGCTGAGTATGAGGCCATGATAGCAGGTCTTAATTTAGCAAAGATTATGGAAGCACAACAAGTGATGGTATTCAGTGATTCTCAATTAATTGTGAATCAGATGATGGGATCATATACAGTTAAAGGAGAATTAATGATCAAGTATCATGCAAAGGTGATGGAGTTATTGGCAGAATTTGATGTCATTCAGTTGATCAGAATACCAAGAATGGAAAATGCAAAAGCAGACGCACTGGCCCGATTAGCATCAGCTACTCGTACCGAGCTGCGAAGAACGATACCAATTGAAGCATTAGAAAGTCGGAGCATAGATGAAGACCTGACGATGAATGTTATTACCCTTGATTTAGGACCATCTTGGATGGATCCCATCAGGGCATATATTGAGGAGGGAGAATTGCCGGAGGAAAAGCTCGCTGGTAAGAAATTGAAGTTTAAAGCTGCTCGGTATGTACTAACTAATGGTGTTTTGTATAGACGAGGAATTATGGTAGGTTTGCAGAGATGTGTACATCCCTCCGAGGTGAAAAATTTGATTGAAGAGATCCATGAAGGGTCTTGTAGAGCACATGTAGCAGGTCGGACACTTTTGCAAAGGGTGATGACGTAGGGGTACTATTGGCCAACGATGAGGGCTGATTGTATAGCCTATGCAAAGAGATGTGATAAATGCCAACGTTTTTCTTCCATCCGACGTACTCCACAAGCATTGTTTACACCCATAACTTCCCCTTAGCCATTTGCCATGTGGGGAATTGATTTGGTTGGACCACTGCCAACGACCCGAGGAAGATTCAAGTACCTCGTCGTTGCAGTGGACTATTTTACTAAGTGGGTAGAAGCTGAGCCACTTATTGATATGACATATGAGAAGGTGTACCAGTTCGTTTGGAAGAATATCATCTGCCGATATGGTCTCCCTCATGCCTTCATCACAGACCATGGAACACAATTTGATAACGAGGAGTTTGCCGCCTATTGTCATCAGTCAAACATTTTGAAGACTCATTCAACACCAGGCCATCCTCAAAGCAATGGACAGACTGAAGTGACGAACAGAACATTACTAAATGGTTTGAAGAAGAGGCTAAGTGAAGCTAAAGCTAACTGGATTAATGAGCTACAGCCAATATTGTAGGCTTACCGAACAACTCCCCGAGCAGCAACTGGAGAATCACCATATATGCTGGCGTTTGGAAGTGAGGTTGTAATACCTGCCGAGTTGGGTCTTCCAACACATAGAGTGATGAATTTCAATTTCCCAGTCAGCGATTTAATGAGAAGATTAGATTTAGATATGCTCGAGGAGGTTAGAGAAGAGGCAGCCATCAGGAATGCTGCTTACCAACAACGAACAACTCTTTTCTACAACAAGAGGGTGAAGAAATGCGACTTAAAAGAAGGAGATTACGTGCTAAGGAAGGTCATTCAGAAGCACAATAAGTTGGAAGCAAACTGGCATGGACCTTACCGAGTTACAGAAGTTGTTCGACCAGGAACTTACCGAATAGCGACTCTAGAAGGAGAGGAATTTAAGAATGCATGGAATGCTGAACACCTACGCAAGTATTATCAGGGATGTAAAATGTAAAGCAGTTCCATCAATATGAATAAAACGATGATATTTCGCCATCTTCTTTCTTTTATTGAAAGTTTTTCGGGGAATACTAGTGTGCAACACTACGCTGCTCAACAGTAAAAACAACACGATAGTTCAAGCTCAGACCAACTCCGGTTGGTAAAAGAGTAAGAACAAACCGATAGTTCAAGCTCAGACCAACTCCGATTGGTAAAAGGGCGAGAACAAACCATACTCCTTTGGTTAGGAGGCGTACACTAGCTCAGACCAACTCCGGTTGGTAAAAGAGTTTGTGGACATGATAGTTCGAACTCAGACTAACTCCGATTGGTAAAAGAGCGAGAACAAACCATACTTCTTTGGTTAGGAGCGTACACTAGCTCAGACCAACTCCGGTTGGTAAAAGAGTTTGTGGACATGATAGTTCGAACTCAGACCAACTCCGGTTGGTAAAAGAGCGAGAACACAATACTCCTAAAAAGGCCAATCTCGGTTGGTTAGGAAACAAGATATGCTCTCAAATGCCAACTAATGTTGGTCGGGAGGTAAGATTATTACAGAAAATACAAAAGTTCCTCGAAGAACAAAATATTCCAAACTGAACCAAGTATGGTTGGTCGGGAATAAAAACCCACTAACTGTAGTTGGTCGACGAGGAGAATTTATCGACCTTGATTGGTCGGACACATTAAAAAGACAAAAATTTACCAAGTATGGTTAGTCGGGGATAAACTCTCACTAACTATAATTGGTCGACGAGCACAATTTAATAACCTTGGTTGGTTGGAAAAATTTTAAACATTTTTATACTCATTACTTTATTATTAAGTGATCGAGCAACATTTTTGATACTTGTAACTTTTTTACTGAGTTGGTCGATGAACCACACAATATTGTTATGCAAGCACAAATATAAAGTGTTTGACAAGTACAAGACAATAGCAATACAGATTTGCAAAGAAAAATGAAAGTCTTTCATTAAAATTCTAAATAAATTACAAGTTACATTGATAATTATATGGATATGTATACTAACTGTTACATAAGAAATTCCTATTCTATTGGTCTTTTCCCCTCAGCCTTCGATACAGGTTCCTCGCCAGAAGGCGGGTCATTTAAAGACTGAGGAGAATGAATGAAGTTCAAGTCCTTCAGCATCCTAACGTTCGTCACAGAAGGTCGATCTAGAAGATGCTCAGGACGAGATACCTCAAACTGAGAATGCAAACTGTAGTCACCAAGATACTTCGCAATTAAGCTCTGAGGAATGGCACGAGCTGGGATCCATTCCATGTCCAAATTAAATGGTGGCACAGGCAAGTCGAGCAATCCGGGCTCGTAGTAGTCCCACAAATAATGTCCCTGCTCGAGTTTCAACACACATAAGGCATTCAACCAGCCTTGTTTGTATCCCTCATTATTGGCATTCTGGGTACGAGTATCTAAATGGAATAGTGCCTCGTTGTATCCAGCCATCCAAAACTCCCTGGGCTGTTTATGGAATTGAAATGTTAACCTCTCAAGCTTCTCGTGAAGACTCTGGATGAAAAGTTCATTAGTCTCCAACACTGATTCCTTTGCAGAGATTTGTAGTTCCAATTCTCTAACTTTCTTGGACAGTTCAGACAAGGCTTGATCTTTTGCCATCAATTGGAATGCTTGGTTTTCCAACGCTGATTGAGTATGAGCTTCATCAACCATACGACGAAGAACTCTTGATCGACCCCGAGCAGGTGGAGTACTTTGTTCCTCGACAACATTCTGTGCAACTCTTCCTCGTCCACGAGAACCTCTTCCTCGTCCCCGAGTAGCAGTAGAAGTACCAGACCTTCTCAAGGTGTCCAACTCTTGCCTTAATTTGGCATTCTCAACCTCTAAGAATGAAAATCCCTCGTCAGTCACTGGGATTACAGATGTTGAAGAAGAAGCTGCAGACTTCAACTGTGCTAGCTCTTTCTGCAAATTGTTATTTTCTTGCTCTAGCAGCTCGGCAATCTGTCTACAAGCTTCAACTTCACCCTTTAGGGTCCTCTCCCTGACATCATATCCAGTAAGGAGCTTCTCGTAGCCCTTCTCGGCAGAAATCTGCTGGTACTTCTTCTCATACCCCTCGTGCAACAGGGCAGTTGATTCCTTGTACTGATTCTGGAGATCTTCTATGGTACATTGAAGCTCCTCGATCATTTCGTAGTACGCCACATTATTAGCCACGGCTCGGTCAAGTAAACATTTCAAGTACTGATAAGCTTACATTGCCTGCTCTGAAGCATCATGACCAAGGATGTCGGGAACTTCTGATGCACTTAGTTCTGTGTGACTAGCCTTATAATATTCATTGCATTGCTGCATCAGCTTTGTATCATTGGCAGATAGCAATTCCATCCTGGCCAGAAACTAATAGAGAAAGAAAAGACAATCATCAAAGAGAAAATCAAGACAGGGTACAAATAGAAAAGATACAATCGCATAGAGGGGAAAACTCAAATTTTATTAGATCATAGTGCATAGTTACAAAGATCTTGGTTACACTTGATAAAGAAGAAAAACAGAAAAAGAATACCGAACAACTTCACACCTTTTCCTTGTCTCCCAAGACTTTCTCGGGAGGCTGGGACGAGGAGCTTGGTTGCTCAGTGGGAACAATGAGTTGGTTGGCAGAAGTTGGGACTTGTTCAGGAGGAGCAGGCAGAGACAAAATCTCCTCGGTGGATGTCTGATTGGGTTGTGAAGCAAGGACTTGATCACCCACTGACATTGAAGACTCCTCGGATGCAGCTTCGTCTTCTTCCTCATCTTCAATTCTAGGAGGGGGACCAGGAAGATGCTGTTGAAACAGCTCAGAATCCTCGTTAACCTTCAATTCTTGCAGGGCAGCAACCCAACCGTCTCGGAAGTATTTCAAACTCCCATACTGCACCTGAGTCATCATTGCTGCTACCCCCTGTCCCATCCTTTGTCCCAGCCAGTACGGAAAGATTTTTTCACCGCCACTTTTCTTTTCATCTTCTCCGAGGAGAGCTTCTCGGATAGAAGATCCTCGGTGGCCTTCAACTTAGCTTCCACCTCCTCCTTCTGGCGATTTACTTCTCGCAGAAGGGTTAGCTCTCCCTCAGCCAATTTAAACTTATTTTCAAGCTCCTCAAAGTTCGTGAGCTTCTCGGCATACTTCTTATTTTCTCTCTCCAAGTCTTTCACTTTATTTCCCAACTGCACCTTCTCTGCCTCAGATGCAGCCAACTTCTTCTCCCATTCACCCTTATCCTCGTCATATTTTTTATGGGAATCCTTCAAAGATTGGGCCAAGCCCTGTAAAGCGTCCTCTACTCCGAACGAGGAGCTAGAAGCCTTGATCGCTTCATCTTTCTTCACAATGGTGTTAAAACAACTCACCAGCTGAAAAAGAAGATAATGATAAGTCATTGCAGAGATACATGTATTAATGGAAAGAAAGAAAGTTCAGAATAAGAAAAACTTACTGAAGCAATGTGACGAGTAGCCAGGGATGTAAGCATATCCCTGGACAAATTCTCCTCAATTCCTTGGACTTCAGGAATGGTCCAAGTCTTTACCGAGCTCATTGCAGAACTCGGGGGAATAATAGTTGGAACACCAGCTCCACTAGCTTGGAGTTGGGGAATGGTTTCAGAAAAACTGACCGAGGAGGATTTCTTCAGTCTCCTCGGTGGCACTTCAACAGTTTCAACCAAAGAAGAGCTTTTGGTTGGGGAAATGGTGATCACTTCCACAAGTGCATCCTTCTTACTAGGAGCCACTGGGGCTTCTCGGCAGCCTTCTGAGGAGCAACAGAAGGGGCAACATCTACTTTCTTTGTCCCCTTTGGGACGTCATTCTTGTTTATTTTTCCATCTCCAGTAGAGGAAGTCTCCTCAAAGATAGCAGGAACTCTTCTTTTGCCCATTTTCTGACTCAAAGGAATTGAGAGTCTGGTGAAGAATCCTCAGAAGCTGGCAATGGTTCACTAATGCTGACCACAGGACGAGCAGTAAAGGATGATGTATAGCTCCTGTACTGCAACAAGTATGAAGCAGACCTGACATGCTCATCTGCAACTTTCTGATGCAAACTCCAGGTATGTTTCAAATGCTTAATATTAACTTCTGATTCTTTTGGAGTCTTTCTTTTGCTGTCAACTGCAAACAAATATATATTGAAATGTCAATCACGCATTTATTCAAACATAACGAAATCATAGTTTCAGAAATAAAATAAAATGAAAATAACCTATCCCATTGCCATATGGAGGGCATTTGGGACCTTCATATACTTCGTCTCCAACCAAAGGGGCATGTTGCCAATTTTTGATAACTACCCCATGTTCAAAATAATCCCTATTAGCATCAGGGAGATTGACTACTAAAGCCCTATTCAAAAATCTAGTTTTTAAATAATAAACATTGTCTAGAACAGCCCATCTATAACAGTACATAATCTCAGGAATTCCTATACGAGTTCCATGAGTTTGATTTAACCTATGCACCCCATTAACTATTCTCCATGTGTTGGGGGCTATTTTTGCAGGAACAACATCGAAATAATGACAGAACTCTAAGCCTAAGGGGTTTGGTGGAAAAGAAAATCCACATTCAGCAATAAAAAGGCGGGGGAACCAATGTCCCTCAGCCAAACGAAAATAATTTGAAGGCTCAGAAAGATCCTCCAAAGTTACCCAAGATGGAATGGAAAAATCAGAACGGAATTTCTCAAGAGATTCAATAACATAAACCATGGTGAATAAAAGAAGAAGGAAGAAGATCTTACAGGAAAAAGGGAGATCTGTTGACAACAAACGAAGACAAGGATGAACGCACAAGAGAAAGGAAGACTATGGAAAACTCGAAAGCAGAAAATTGGAAAAGGTAGAAGACGGTGGGATTGCCTATGAAGCTTAAATACTTTGCCTTGGGTAACGGCGAAAGAAATGATTACAAAAAAGAAACTATTACGCCACTGGCGGCTAAAAAGATAAAAAGTGCACGAAGATCGAAGCGCTTATAAAAATTCAAAAAAGGCGGATTCTGCGAATTTGGAAGGAAATTCAAATACGAAGAAAACGCTCCTAAAACCCAGGAAGGTCATTTAATATTGCCATATACCGAGAAAGAATGTTCCATACTCCTCAAAGTTTGAAATATGAAACATTGGGGGCTTCTGTTGATACCAAAATTAGTATGCTGATATGGACGAATAAAATGAAGACACGTGTCAATCTACGTGGCACAATAGCAACGAGGAAGTTTATTCCCCCGACCTAGTCATACTCACTCCGAGCAACAAGTGTACTCCGAGGAACTCCATCTCTCCGAGTAACTCTTGAACGACGAGCAACTAAGGCGGTTCGAGCTGCATCTCGACCACAGCATTGATTGGCAGATAATCAACAGTTCAACTATTCATTGAATGCTTATCATCTTGACGTACACGCTTGAAGAGCATTAAATGAATTACCCTTTCATATGTATATCATTTAATGTATCACCCTTTCAGATTATAGCCTCAAGGCTATAAATACATTGTATTACCCTCATTCAAAGGGACCGAAATTTCTTGATAGAGCTTGTAATCGAGAATTCCTCAAAACACTCAGCAATAACATAACAGTGGACGTAGGCCATTCTTACAAGGCTGAACCACTTTAAAATTCTTTGTCTCATTTATTTATCTGTGATTGAATAATTAGAGTGATCTAATTTTTTACATCAACAATACTCATTCTCTTATCACATGTATACATCATTCTTGTAATCCCATGCTTTACGATTTTCTCACTTGTATATACTTACCATGTTGCACTTTACTTATTCACATTTTGACATGTTGCAGTTCACTTGTAGATACCCATGTTGATTATCATTTATATATAGCCACATGCTTACTCACATGATTCACACACCACTGGTAGATATCCATGCTTAGTCTAACTAGCACAAACTTCCACACTACTATCACTTATACATATTCCCATGTTAGTTTCACTTTGCACATACCTTTCTCCCACTTATGTATATTCACATGTCTCACACTTTGTATATATCATCATGCTACTCATGCATATTCCCATACTCGTCCTCATGTTTAATAGTAGTACTACTCCTTCTTAGCATATATAAGACTTCCCATAAGCTACTTATTAAGACTAATGCATTTTGCAGACTATGTCATGTGAGCAGTGCATTTTGACCACAAATTATTCCGTACGCGGCGGGGGGGGGGGGGGGGGGGGACTTCGTGATGGATTTGGTCCTGCGGGATGTGGTTAACCTAAGAGGTATGATTCCTACCTTATATTGGACTAGTACCTTCGACGTATATCAAACGGATCCCCCCGCAGCGTATCGCTTGAACGAACTCACAACGGAAGGTATATAGTTGGGAAATTATTCACGTACGTCTAGTATATCGAATTCTCTCTCATACGTACCATCTCCACTAGGTATATCATGAGGTATTCACATACACTCTGGTATATCAAATGGATTATCCACACGTACCGATGAATGATTGCCCTTATAGGAAAGAGGTATATCGTGGAAGTCATGCCCAAGGGGGAACATTTCCACTAACCCCTTAGTGCATCAATCCCATATAGGCATCTAAACTAGGACACCCACATCTTGCTTTTCGGTTTCAACGTGAAAATATGCTAAAATTTTGGGTTATCATACCACTCGAATATTACATTATTTCACTTGTTTTTAAAATAGGACCTTGTTTGTAAGTCTAGAAACAAGCCAAACCGTGTCTTGCATCGCATACCATATATTTCCCCAAACTCAGGTTATGTCCGACATTTCACTTGCACCCAAGGAAAAACATGATATGTGAAAACTAATAATAACAACAACTATACTCAGTAATTTCCCTTTCTCCGTTTAATGAAAAAATCTCCATTTTTTTTTTAAAAATACAAAATATATTCCCGTCAATAAAAAAATTCTTCCCCTCCCAGGTGCAATAGCATACCCTAGTTTTGGACCGGCTCCCTATTGGCTCATATATGGTATCAAGACTTCTCGGAGCTCTTCCACCTCCTCTTTTACCTCCATGTAAGTTTAATAGTCCCTCTGAAGACTCTTTATTAAGAACCTTGATAAGAATGTCAATGTTCATCCATACTTGATGATAGTCATCGCTCAACTTATTGCAATGATTGATAATCTCCAGGCATATGTCTAAGAGATGCAGTGCAGACATCGGTGGTTCTCGAGCCTGACATCATCTTCCGACATCTCATGGGTCCATAAGTACCATAATATATATGGGTTCAAGATGAGTATCAATAAGTCCATCATGTCCCATGTGTTACACCTGTTAATGGTCCACCACCATCTCAGTTGCTAAATGCCTATTCCTATTAATCCTAAAGAGGAAAAATTGAAAAAGGTCAAGGAAGACTTCAGATTGTTGTCCAATAAGTTTGACCAAGTAATATCTCAGGGAAATATGTGAAATAACTCACATGTCTTCCTACACGGAAAGCCCAATTGCGAAAAAAGTTCAAGATGAATGATAACAAAAAATTTAGAGGTAGGGGACCTCACATTTTACACCTCCATAACTATCATACTGTTATGACTCTACTTGGAGCGTTCAAAGAAATAATGGCGCAGCTGTTCAAGCAGACCCTTAAAAAGAGCGTTCTCTAATGATTTCTTGTCAATAGAAGAATACTGAATTCATAGTTTGGAGCATATAGCCTAAGAATTCATGACCTAATAAAAATAAAATAAGGAGTTGGAAGTCACTCATCGAGATCTTATACTACTCAAGAAGAATCATGGAGATTCAGTCAGTAACTTTATCGGTGGGTGGAGAGAAAAGGACGTTAGCATGAGAAATTGACTTGTGAGGAAGAATAAGTGAGCATTCTGAAGAAGAATTTTCCCTCGTATATCCGAACCTTAATGGGAAACCAATACTACCCTCGTTTCAGAGCCCACTGGGAGGCAGGGGTCGAGATCAAAAGAAGTGTTGTCAATTAGAAATTCGAGTCTGATCCGAAGTACACAATAAGGTAGTTCATTCCTCACAAGTATGACAAGACATCGAACACTATTGTCTCAACCATTAATAACATTACTCAGCCTTCTACAACATGGGTGTCTGAAGATCATCCTGTAATAGTCAAAATGGAATACATTGAACTCCATGCACCTCTATCAAAGGTTTACCAGTATCTATTATATTGAAACCTCATTAATCCTTTGTACCCTCTCCCATTTCCAAATCCACTCCAAAGGAACTTGAAGTATGATGCTCATTATGATTTCCACCAAATAATCAGGAACACCAGTGGCCAATGATTCCACCTAAAGAACATCATTCAAGGCCTCATAGATAAGGGGTGATTGGTCCTCCAACCAATACTAAACCCAAAAAAATTCAAAACCCTCTGTGAGCACACCGAACTGGTGTGAAAGCCATTATTCTATATAAGAATCCAAAATTTAATCCTCACATAATATTCAACCATCCAATATACCTGCTCCATCTTGCAGTTCCCTTAAAACCCTAAAAAATCCATATTTCCTTCTACACCCAAAAATACACCAGACCATGTCTTATCTTTCATGACAAAGTCCTATATCACCGTCCCAACTCACTCAAAAATAAGTAGCACAGAGCTATCAGTTGTTTTTAATCAACTCAAAAATAAGGAGCACGGAGCTATCGGTATTAACATTGTGCCTAAGTATTCACACTTGTACGTAGTCTATTTCTCTCATATACTCGCCGTCCTAAATTTCTTTACCAATTATCCCACTTATCATATTCATGAGTATTCACACAACTCTAAGGCTCCTAGTTACCCCTTGATAAATTTCAGTAGTTAAGTCAAACTTACCCTACTGGTCTATACATTAGCCTATTTGATTTCCATAATTTTTTATCCGTCTCTCTGATTAATTACAATTAAATTCAACACATTTTCGTTCTCATCTTAATCCTCTCAATAAGACAAAACCATACCCCCATCATAGGACTACTGTAATATTTTAATCTCTGAATATTACTATACTAAAGTCCTTAAAAATCTCACAACAACGATTTTGGGATTTGAGGAAAAAAGGGGAAATTTTCAATTTTGTATGTAACTGAATCGATTCACCCTAGGCCGAATCGATTCGATTCTGTATAGATATTGCACTTCGTCTTCTTCATGCATTTTTACACATTAACACACCTATAATCCTCATGAAACTTCACTAAACTTTAAACTAATCATTCCTACCCATATCTACATGTATTAGGATCAATTCCAACGTGATTTTTATAACAAATCATCACAATAACAATTCAAGAACGTATTAAATCATAAAATCTCGAAAACCCTAGATTTTTATGTTCTTGCTCAACTTTGGACATAAAACCCAGGTTTAATTAATATTGATAATTACTCATTTACTGATTATCAATCCTCTACATATGTGAATCATACTACATGAAATCCCTACCCATAACATGCATAAAAATATATTTTCTTCTAAGAATATGTATTATATCATCAATTCATGAATCCCTCTTAACATGGGCATTATAACTTCAAACTAATTGCAATAAACACTTGCCTCTGGGTTTATAAGGTCTGAATTATTGGTGTTGCTTATGGATTAATGGTTCTCTCTTCAAATCCGTATTCCTTAGATGATTAGGATGCAATATTTAGGTCCAATTCTTTAAGAAAACCTCCTAAGCCTTGAAAATTATCTTCTCTCTTCTCTCTAATGGCCTCCTTTAGGTTTATGTGTTTCTAACCCTAACCCCAATCTCTAATTATCACATATAACACTTATAATTTCGTAGGTCTCTTAACCTCTATTTTCCAAATGACCAAAATGCCCTCAATAGGTGCCGGTTTGGTTTAAAATTGACCCAAGACACAAACACTACCCCCGGGTACACTTTTTCAACTATTTCGACCCATTCAGAATCATCCACGACTTCTAAATTATCACCTGAGTCACTAAAAATATATTTTCAATATCGACCTCAAATTAGTCTGCACGCGACTCCCGATTGAAATAAAATAAAATACGCACATATTACTCGTTATGATGTATAACACTAATTATCAATTATTTACTATTCACACATAGTAAATATTATATCATAATATTAATAATTATCTCACTCTAGATTAATTTTTTATAATCATATTATTAGTCAATTAAATTAAATTACTTCTCTCGTGTAATTTAAAATAAAAAAAATTAATTACTCAGTTAATTAAATCTCAAATATGAAGAAAGTACGTGGTATTACATACTTCCCCCCTAACAAAGGTATTTCGACCCCTAAATTAGGTAATACATGCGGTAAACAACTCTAGATATTGCACGCGCATGTCATCCACCCTCTCCCAAGTAGACTCATCAACGGTGTGGTGCCCCTACTGAACTCTGACTACAGGTAACACCTTAGACCGTAGCTTTCGCTCACAACGATCTAAAATTTCCATAGGTCTCTCCTCGTACGAGACGTCTAGCGTTAAGTGATAAGCACCAAAAATTGTACATTTTATACCCCGAATAGATGTATTTTAGTTGCTAATTCTTGGCAATTTGGGTCTTATGCGCTTTATTGTCTATTTTGTAGGTCGAATGCACGTTGCGATGCTCAAACGCATATTTTAAGGAAATTGTGCGCATTGTGGAGCTAATTACCTTGTCTCGTACCCTAGCATACCCTAAACCTGTCCCGAACCGTGTGTGTTTAGTTTTTCCCAATTTTATTTGTGTCATTTTATTTTTAGGGTTTATTTTATTATTTTATTTTATTGAGTCATGTATATATTTTTAGGATTTTTATATTTTTAGCGCGTTGCGTATTAGTCTTTCTATTTTTCTTTTATTTTCGTAGCTTTTAGTTAGTTTATTATTATTTTCTTTTATTTTATTTCTATTTTTTGTATTTTTTTATTTTATTAGTTTTTATTCTTATAGTTTTTATTTTAGTTGTGTTTAGTTTTTTTAGAGTTTGTTTAGTGTGTCATGTTGTGTCATTTTTAGTTTAGTTAATTTTTACTTTTTTAATTTTTTTTAGTTTAGTTAAATTTTTATTTTATTTTTAGGGTCACAAATTAAACATACACACACACCCTACAACCAAACTCATTCACACCTTTAATCCTACACCACACACACACACCCAACCAACCCCCTCACCCTCACCCACATTCCCATAGATACACCTACACACTAACCCCACACTTCTTCTTCACCCAACACTCTCTCTCATCAACTCCATATCCAACTACACCTACACTCCACACCCCCATCCCCACCTTATCTCTCTCACCTCACCAAAAACTCAGCAGCCCGACCCCTTTTTTTGGCCGGACTCATCCATTACCAGTCGACAACCTCTCACCGGCCCGACGCTGACCTAACTACGACCTCCTCTCAACCTTTACCCAACCTGCTCCAGCACCGGCACCCCATGACGACGACGCCTTCAACCGCCCTGACCCGGAGCCCCTATCCAACCCGCTGCCAAAACCCCTCAACCCGACGCACCCTTCAACCGGAACCCCTGCCCCGGTCACGACTTTACCAGCCTGAACTTTTTAGCCCCGTCACCCCAAACCGAACCCATGTCCACATACCTTACAACCCAACCCCACTAGCCTGAAACCAATGTCCCAAAACCGTTTGCCCATTCCTTTTCCAAACCCATCTCCCTCTTCCCAAACCAAAGACCAAAATCGTTCATCACCTGCCAACAAACAAAGATCCAAACCAAAATAAACAAATTAACCCACATGCCATTTAAACCAATTTAAACCCATTTTCCCGAACTACCTCCAACTAAACCTTTTTTCCATTTTACCCCAAAACCCCTTTTACCAAATCAGATTTTATTCCCTCACCTCACTTCCCACATGACCTCACACAACTCATGCACATTTGTGCATTTTTCTAAATTAACCCTCACTCATACCTTATACAACCTCTTGCACCTTTATCCTCCCATTTTTATCCCCATGCTCCATGCCTACTATTTAAACATTAGAAGACTCGATTTAAAGAAAGCTTTAGAATAGGGGATTTGTAGAGAGAATTCTAGAGAGAGATAGGTTAGATTAGAAAATAAATTAGGAAATTATTTTTGTAAATAGTTTTTATTTTTATTTTTAGAGATTATTGAGTGATAAATTGTGAGTAATTCAATTGAGTATTATATTAAATTGATTATTGTTGGATGCTCATAGTGGATGGATTGTGCTTGATTTCAAGGAAATAAGAGTTAAATTTCACTTCAAGAGATTGGGTTTGATTGTTCTTTTCTCTTCTCATTTATTTTATGCCTTTGATTATGAATTTGTCAAATTCCATACCATGTTAGGCTAAATCCCCTTTCAATGGGTGGGGGGAACCCTTATTTGATGTTACTTTAATTTAATTAGTTTGATTACTTGAAAATTCCTTTTGAATGTTAATTTTGATCCCTCACCCTTAAATTTACGCCTCGAGAGAGGGTAAATGATTTTCGATAGAAAATCGAAATTCTAAGTTATAATACCCATTTTAGATTCGAACTTGAGATAAGGGTTTCTTAAGTGGGATATTATTACTTGAATTTCAACTCTAAATTTATTTTCTAAGATTTACATAAATTTTAATCGATCGATCCTAGTGGGTGATTAATTAAAATGAGTGTAGATCTATTTTTCTAGAGTTGTGGGGGGTTAAATTTAATTTTCTAAAAGATTACTATTATAATTACACTTGCAACGAGAGTTGATTTGTAATTTTGTTATTAATTTTGGAAAATTCAGATAATTAAATTAATTAGTTACAATAGCTAAAATTTGTGGTGTACTCCCATTCCTTGATTGTTCCCACATTTATTTACCTCATATTTTTGTGTTAGACTTTATTTTTCCTTTTAGTCACTTTTTAGTAAATTTTTTAGATCTTTGTTTTAGTTTAGTGTTATTTCACATTCTCACCCTAATTGTTTTAATATTTGAAAAAGCTAAAAAAAATAGAAAAACAAAAGCCCAAAAGAAAATAAAATTGAATTACAATTGAGTTTGTCTCTAGCTTACCCCCTTGATGTGGATTGATATCCTTACTTACCTCTACACTTTAGTTTGATATTATATTTTGTAGGTATTTTAAGGTTTTGACAAACTTGACTTTCAACAACGACACATAAAAAGAAAGTTATCAGTAAGTCAATCACCTCGAGTGGAACGTGCCAGAAATCTCTATCGCTCCTCCTGTACTTCTTTAGCGATGCCACGTGGAACACGTCGTGTATCCGCTGAAGATGCTGTGATAAACCCAATCTATATGATACCAGTCCCACACTCTCAATAATAAGGAACAAACTCACATATCTCGGCTCTAGCTTCCCCTTCTTTTCGAACCTCATGACCTCTTTCATGGGAGACACTTGAACCATCACTTGGTCACAAATTTCTAACTCGATGGTCTTTGACCATATAGTATCCCCTAAGATAACTTATACCCTGTCGGCTCTACTATCTCTATGTTAGGAAAACCCCTACCTTTAGGGGTTCCAATTTCCATGCCGCCAGACACGTGACTCTCCTCAGGGTAAATACCCATAATAATTTCCTGACCACCCATGTCAGACCTCCAACCATTAACCCACGGTCTAATTACGTTTCTGGCCTTGCACTAAAAGGCACAGATTACTCAATTCCTGCTGATGGACCATAAATCACTTTGGGTCCTAGAAACTTGCTATTCCCCACCCCTTTATCTACCAAAGGGTGCTCCGTAGATAATAAACTGCTATGAGGTATCATACGTAACTCTACTAAACGAATTAATAGTCTTAATTACTTAGAAATCTAGAATACACATTTCTCAATTTCTCCTACGACTTAATATTTTTTCATCTACCCATCGAGTTTTGGTTGACACGTCTAACATGATATGCAAGTTTGTTCCCATCGCCTTCTTACACTTCCTATCAGAGGTGTATCATAGATGGAACTGAAAGGTTTCATCCTAATTCACAATAATCTTGGACTTCGTTTCAATTATTCTCTTCAAATGAAGAGTTGGATATCCCAAATGTGAATTTCATTACTCATGTTTATTAATCCCGTCACTGGGACCATCAAATTCAAAACCCTAGTTGATAACTTCGGATCAACCTTTTCCCTTTATCTAGAGCTAACTCCACTATGTTCCACTCAACACCTTAATTATGCATAGACCACTCTAGGCATTTGACTAAGTGATACTCTACTCACTATCTTTTAACTACCCCAGTTTTGATAGTCCTCCTTGATATACACATAGTCAGACAGTCCCCTTTCCCAAACGGATTTCAGTCCATCCTTCATGTCCACTTATTATTCTAACTGCCCCACAGGCATACATTCAACAAACTTATCTCCAAATTCGTTTGTACAGGATGATTTAATAATTGCTTAACCATGGTGCCTATACACCCTATACCCCATGCATATTCGCAAAAACATCATATACGCAACATATTTACCTCAAAATCGGCCCCAGCACTCTTGGGGTGGCTATATAATATTGGTATTCCCGATTACTTCATAAATCACCATTTATTTCTTCTCGATATTTCCCCACCCATCAATAGGTGGTGCAAAAGTTTTCTCAGTGCTTCTTTTGCCACACTTCCCCGCTCCACTGGCCCTATTTCGTAATAACTCTCAGCCCAAAGTGCTTTCCCCACTCATTGAATAATTATCACTTAAATCCTCAGCATTCAATGACGTCTTTCCACTCCCGATGTTTATTAAGGCTTATGCGTAAAACATCTCACAATCAAGCCCAAAAGAACTTTTCCAATGCGATATTCTCTGGCCTTGTCGATCATTGTAATCTGTGGTACCAAAGAACATAACTAGGATATCACAAATCCTGTCTCCCAATACATAAATCAGGTCATCTCCTCTCACGGCTCTCAAGGCGTCACACGATGCAACGCTCTCATAATCACTAAGTTCAAAGTGTGCAAATAATAATGAGCTAAATCTCTTCGCTTAATGATAAACCAATATACCCTGAATGACATCAATAAAAGTCCCCACGCACCGGGATTAAATGTAACGAGACAACTATACTCACCGAAGTCTACAATACAATACAATATATATTTAGGCTCAACCCTCTTTCAGATGATGCCTCGTAAAATAAAATATGTCTCTCTGGCTTAGCGAGCACAATAGTCCTACATACAGTCTATCAACGTTCAAACCCTCAGTATCCAATCACTACACAAG
This sequence comes from Sambucus nigra, assembly GCA_949130495.1. NCBI lineage: Eukaryota > Viridiplantae > Streptophyta > Magnoliopsida > Dipsacales > Adoxaceae > Sambucus > Sambucus nigra. Next base: position 442,944,681 of record OX422222.1, on the reverse strand, counting down.
ATAATAGTATACTCTCCTCCCATAACCCTCATAAGGATCAAACTACCACATAATCTAAACATTCTCTTTGCCCCCACATTTGCTCTCCTGCAGATGGAACTAAAGAGATCCTCGTTACCCAACGGTAATTATGTACAACTATAGTACTATTATTGATACTTCCACTAAACTCGTTTCTCATGCGAATTTAGTGCTAAAAAACCACTGTGACCCGCTCATATCACAAAATATATAATCCATCCACCCTGGGATAAATATCATATCCTCAATTGTCAACTATTCTGGTAGTTCAAGTGGTTCCTGGACATAACAATCTTTTCCTAATGGAAAGCCAAAAATCTTCTTATAATTTTTGCCCCTACTGGGCAAATTTTTCATGTCCCCCTAACTCACTGTGGACAAAATTTACACATGTGTTCTCACTCCTTACACATGAGACACCTCCTTGTGCCATTTCACTCTCACTGGTCCCACTCGACATGCCAGGGTTGTCCTTCTCGCGGACTTGGTAGTCTTGACCCTGATTTTTACCTCCTTTGTCCTTTTGGCTACGTTGGCCCTATGTGACTCGTTGTTGGCCTTGATGGCCCTGACTAAATTCACCATCTCCTAGTAGGAATTATATTACTCTTAATCATTTGAATGGGCCCCCTAATGGGTATACCCTTCTATGTTTCTCCACAATCACCGTTCACTACACCAAAATGGCCAAATTATCACCTTTCAGCCGGCCACCCTTATCACGGTCATTGACCGTGACAACAAATACGCGTTTTGTGTCACGGTCATTGACCGTGACAAGACCGTGACATTACTTTATCACGGTCATTGACCGTGACAATACTTATAATATTGTCTCGGTCAATGACTGTGACGAGTTTTGCAGCAAAAAAAGCCTTACGCTTTCTTTTTTCCCACTCATTTTTATTTTTCCCTCTCTTTCTCTCTCTAAGAGATTTCGAGGTCTCTCTCTCTCTCTAAGGTATGTTTTTTCCTCTCTTTCTCTTTCATTTCTATGTGTGTGTGTGTATGTGTGTGTATATATGTGTGTATATGTGTGTATATATGTGTGTGGTGGTGTGTGGTGGGGGGCAGGGGGTGGTGGGGGTGGGGTGGGGTGTGTGTGTGCAGGTGTGGTGGGGGTGGGGGCAGGGGGGAAGGGGGTGTGGTGGGAGGAGGGGGGAAGGGGTGGGGTGGGGTGTGTGTGTGTGTGCAGGTGTGTGGGTATGTGTGTGGCGGGGGGAGGGTGTGGGGGTGGTGGGGGTGTGGGTGTGGGGGTGTGTGTGTGTGTGTGGTGGGGCAATCTTAACAATTGTATAGCTTTAATTAATAATTGTATAGCTTTAATTAATAAATTGTATAGCTTTAATTGTAATTTTAATTGTATAGTTTTAGATGAAAGTAAATTAATAATTAGTGCCCATTTCATATGAAAGTATTGCCCCTCATTGTAAATTAGTAAATTAATAATTGTATACTTTAATTGTTAGTTTAATTGATGAAATGAATTAATTGAGTAGATGAATTAGAAGGAGTACGGGATACACATTTGTTGTTGACATTGCTGTTGGATTATTTTGTTTAGTAAATGTTGGGTTGGTTAGTTTTAAAAGTGGCATGACCACTGGATTATTGCCCATATGGGGGTGGGATTTTTCAACTTTTTTTGAAAACTACTTTGTATATCGAACAATATATATATAGTATGATAATTAAATGAAACATACTTGAAATTAAATATAGTGCACATAGATACTAGCCTTCTAGTTCTTATGTGTACGCATTCAATAGCCCTTAGACCCATTCGAAAGTCATTACCCCTGTAATGAGATCTCTCGAATTGTCCCGTTTGGACAGTTTGAGACTGTATAATTTCTATATAATATTCTTAGTGGCTTAAAGTTGTTACTTTTGGAGGAAGTTCTGCAGTCGTATCTTAATGTTCGCTGGGTACATACTAGATTGACAAGTGTGACTGTTATTCCAATTGATCAATTGAAATAACACTCACACTTGCAAATCTACGTCGTGTACTTGGAGAACTACGGGGATATGTTGTCGAATTTTTTTCAAATCGTAACAATGTACATGAGCTGTTACGTATATTACAGAAAAATGCGGTCTTGAATGGGATAGGACCACTCACCCTTTAGAGGAGATGGAGGAAAAAGAAATTTCTATTATAAATTGAATTTGAATATAAATAAGACATAATTAAATGAAACATACTATAAATCTAAGTTTTGTTTACCTTTAATAGGTGATTAGTTGTGGTAGCTATGATGGGATATCCGAAATACAAAGAGTGGATGGGTGAGACAAATAGAATGGGGGATGTGTTTCGCAGAGGTGCTAATGAATTTGTGAAATATGCAAAGAGATGTCATAATTATGAAGAGTTTCCGTTTCCGTATGCTAGGTGTAAGAATGGTAAGGTGTTTGAGTGGAAAACAGTTGAACTACATTTGTTAAGATCGGGTATGCAAGATAGTTATCGGTTTTGGAGTTTTCACGGTGAATTGAAAGTTTCTTTTGTCCCCGACCAACCTTCAATAAGTAGAATAGATGTAGAAGGGGACGATGTAGATCATAATATGTTAGAGAATTTAGTTGATGATGCGTACGGAGTTTATGAAGCAGAGGAGAATGAGGTTACTGATGATGTAGAAGATTCAAGTGATCGTGAAGATAACACGATAAGACTTGACTATGACTACCAAAGTTTAAAATTTAAGGCAACCCAACCGTTATACTCTGGATGTGAGAAAGATCAAACAACTTTACATGCCATGGTTGGTTTGCACAGTTTGAAGACGTAGTACAGTTTGTCTGGCAATAGCGTGACGGGAATTCTAAAATGGGTGAAGGGCGTATTACCCAAGGTGAATACACTTCCAAATAGCTATCCTGCTATGAAGAACAGTTTGAAAGGTGTGGGAATGAAGTATAAATCAATTCATGCTTGTGTGTATGACTGCATACTATACCGAAAGGAGTATGAAATTTTCGATCGTTGTCCGGTATGCGATGAACCTAAATATGTCCAATCTACTAGTAAGGAAGGCACAAGCTCAAAAGTGCCTCAAAAAGTATAAAAAATATTTTCCCGTTGGGCTTAGATTAAAGTGATTTTTCACATTACCATGGATTGCAGAGGCAATGACTTGGCATGCTAGGGCAGAAGTAGGGGTAATATCATGCATCATCCTATTGATTCTACTGCCTGGAGGAGGATGAATTTTGAGTATCCCGATTTTTCTCGAGAACAACGCAACATTTGTTTGGCTATATCAACAGATGGTTTCAATCCATTTGGAAATCTAATCACCAATCAGAGTGTATGGCCAGTGATCCTAGCCCCACTCAACCTACCTCCTTCACAGTGTATGAGACCTGAATTTTCAATGATGGCTTTGTTGATACCTGGGCCAAAGGCACCAAGTGATGACATCGACTTCTACCTGGATCCTTTGGTAGAAGAATTAAATGAGTTATGGGAAGAGGGTGTGCAATCATTTGACTCTTTTAGAAAAGAAGAGTTTACGCTGAAAGCTATGTTGATGTGGGCAATTCATGATTTTTCAGCTTATGGGACATTATCCGGTTGTGTAGTACATGGTTATTTGGGGTGTCCTATTTGTGGAGAGGAAACTAAATCTCTTCATCTATCCTCTAGCTTAAAAATGTATACCATCGCCACAGGAGGTTTTTACCCCCAACTCATAGTTTCAGATCTGAGAAAGGTTCCAATTTTTTATTGGGCAGGGTTGAACATAGGCTACCGCCGAGACAACTTTCGGATTCAGAAATTGAAAGTAAATCTTCTGAATGTGGCCCTAATATGCCAAGTAAGAATCCCAAATTTAAGAACGTCAAGAATAAGAAGACCCCAACTGGGAATGAAACTGAGACAAGAAAGGCATGGTCTCGGAGGTCAATTTTATTTGACTTGCCTTATTGGAAGAATAACCCGGTGCGCCATGTATTGGATGTGATGCATGCGGAGAAGAACTTCGCTGAACATATTGTGGGCACTTGCCTTGGGGGGAGTCATTCGAAGGATGGAGAAAATGGAAATGGAAATTTTTAAGAAACGGAAATTTAACCCTTAGGTTTATAAAACGGAAATTTTACCCTCTATGTCTTCCCCCACACCCTTTGGGTAGTAAATGGAAATTCCCTTAGGTTTATAAAATCTAAATGTCCATTTTTTTCACATCCAACTAAAACAAATACATTTGATTAAAAAAAAATTATATTTTCAATGAAAAAACAGTTTTTATTAAAAAAAAAAATTGTTTATAAACCGTACAAAAAAATTCTTAAGAAACGGTTTTCTTAAAAAGTGTTTTTTTTTGGTTAAAAATTTTTTTTTGGTACTATTTTAAAAATAATCTTTTTACTATTTAAAAAAATAAACCGCGCCAGCGGTATATATAGGTGGTCGAACCGCCTATATATACTGTTGTCGCGAACCTTATTTTTTTTAAATAGTAAAAAGATTATTTTTAAATAGTACAAAAAAAACAGTTTTTAACCAAAAATAAAATTTGTAAACAAAAAAAAAACACTTTCCTAAGAAAACAAATTTTTCGTTTTATAAGAAAATTTTTAATAAAAAATATATTAGATTTTACGTTTTATAAACAGTTTTTTTTAATTTATAAAAAACTGTTTTTTTAATTGAAAGTATAATTTTCTTTTTATCAAATGTATTTGTTTTAATTGGAGTTAAAGAAGTTGGACGTTTAGATTTTATAAACCTAAGGGTTTAATTATCATTTACTACCCAAAGGGTGTGGGGGAAAACAGAGAGGGAGTGGGAATAGCTATTCCAAAAATAATACATATATTGAATAATTTGGGTGCAAACAATGAAGAAAATGAATTTATGATGAAGAACTTTTCTCCAATATCTCTTGCCTCCTTTTCTCTCTATAAGTAGGTTAAAACTAATGTAAAGTTTGTCTCTTTTCAAGTTACAAATCATTGGATTCGTTTTGGAAGAGTTATAAACTCATAAAACCCCTTAGCTAAAAACTAGGACAAAATTAAAATTCCCGCATATGACTAACTGAACCGGTTCGGGCACGGGCGAATCGATTCAACCCTTTAATTTTTCAGAATTTACTCTTTTGTCCTTAGATTCTCTTCTCGATTTTGGATGTATGTAACTTCTTCACCATAACTCGAATTTGGATGTCGTTTCTTCCGGTGTTCTTTTAGATTCAAGCTCTTCAACTTTTCTTTAGACCCCGTCTCCGGACTATGGCTGGAAAATTACTTTATTGCCCTTTAACTTTCCTTTCTTCTTTTCTTTCTTTATTCTGGTTTCTCTCCCGCATTCACTTCCACAAAATTTATGTAAAACACACGAGAAATACACAAAAATAGAAATACTCGTAAAAAAGGGTTAGTGGCAGAGATACGAGATAAATCCAGGCTAATTACACCGCACGAGACCATAAAAATACATAAATTATGGGGATAAATGTGAAATATTTATGCCGAATCATGGGTATCCTAGTCCAAGGTTTGCTAGTCCCACCAAGTAGGTGTGGAACATCACCTAATCCACTGGTATACTAGCTGAACTAGACGATTCCAGTATACTTCCAATCGATTCAGGAAGTTCGACCCAATTTCTTTATTTACTCATAGCTACCCTATGGCACCACAACAATATCAAATTGCATTACACAATGTGGCACAATCTCGAGTTTCAATTTCATAGTGCCACGTTGTTTAATCCTATGTTGCCACATTTATTTTTTTCGGCACGGTTTTGGTTGTTTTGGCATGGTTTTTAGCCGTGATGCAAAAAGTACAAAACTTAATTTTGTTTTTGTTTGCTCCAAGTATGATTAGTACCACACAACTCCACAATCCAACAAATTCTACAATCCTTCACACATTAAGTACCCAACAACATAAACATAAAATTTGTACAACTTCTTACCGCAATCAAAATTTACTCAACCAAGGTTACCAAGTAAACAATTCTAATTAATTATATCACATATTCTTCATGTGTTTAAAATACTAGAACGAAACAACTACAATACCCAAAAAAAGTATAATGAACACATCCCAACCAATAAATAAACTCAAAAGCATTAAGATTGCAAAATAAAAGTTTTAGATCACATATTTGAGTAATATGTTCCTCGTAAACATAACAAAGCACGGGGAGTGAAAACTTTAGGTAATTTAGATCATATATTTGAATAGGTGACCTTTATTTAATGGATTTCACAACAGTAACCATGTCAAAAATTTCAAACAAAACACAAGTTAGTATAAATAAGAAAAATTGTATTTAACAAAGAAGCTTTACCCATTACAGTGAAGAATACATCTTCAAAATTTAAAAATAAACTCATATTTAGTCCATTAATTCTTGTAAAAAATGAAATGTTAAAAGTCATAATAAATACATCCCTGGCTGAAAAGACAGAATTTACGATTTTATTGGTATTTGTTATCAGTAATTCTTATTTCTTTTTGCACAATGTATTGCCTTTAGATGATTTAGGAAATGTTATGTGATGAATTTTTAGTGCAAGGATACACGAATACAACTCCCTTTCTAGAATTAAGATTCTACTTCCTAAACATATAGTTTAAAATTGAGTATTTCTAAGGGCACCACAAAAAATGCTTCAAAGTACCACAAAATTGCTAAGAGCCACCACATAACATATATATATATATATATAACACCTCATAATTTTTGGGTTATTATTTTTATTTAATTAATTTAGTAATTAGTAATTCACTTGTGTCGTGAATTAATGAGAATTAATTAATGGGAATATCTAAAAGTGAATATATTTAAATACATTAACGGGTGAGAGTTAATTTTAGAAATTTATTCCGGATCGTGATTTTGAGCGCGCGGTTGAGTCCGTTAGCGACGAAATAGTCCGAAATGAGTGGTCATATGCATACATTGGATGCTGAGGCCTAATTAGATATGTTTGAGCTCCATATAGAAAGTATGGACCCTTTTTATAAGGCACATAGGCCCAAAAACGTGAATATGGTTTTTAACCCCAAATGGGTAAGGGGTAGGCAACATTAAATCACATTAGAAGATTAAAAAAGGAAAAGCCTAAAGGGAGAGAGCCAAAGAGAAGAGGAACTTCGGGATCTTGGGGAGATCGCTTCAATTTCAATTCAACACCTTCATTCAAAGCTTTGGATCTTCATTTGAGGTAAGTGGTTTAAATTGTGATTATTAAATTACATCTATATTTTCATATTAAAAGAGGTGAAATTCAATTTAATTCTAGGGTTTGTTCTTGATCAAATTGGGGATTTCTTTTAATGGGAGTTATAAATGTGTAGGGGATTTGATAGTTGATGAGATTGATGATTGAATTGACGAAATTGTTAGGGCCAGATTTGTTATAACAAAATAATGGACTTAGGATGAATCTTGAAAAGTTTTGATAAAGAAATCTGTACAAAATTGAGGTATTTACTATTCTAAAATGGAGATTCTATCCACGTAGCCCTGTATAAAATCGCGTTTTCTAACTTTTGTTCTTTGATACATTTTCTCCAAAAAAAAAGGCTCCAAAATGGCCCAAAACAACATTTTAAAAATCTAGGAAGATTCGTGGGGGAAATTTTAAGAAATATTTTATTTATTTATTATTCCGTTGGAGATTACCTAGATTGATAGGTGTGACTATTTACCCTTAAATTAATTATAGGATTAATTAAATTGAAGAGGTAAGTTTATGATTTAGCATATTATAATCTCGTTATTTGAGTGATTAGACTTGAATGCGTGAAATTGAAGATGTATATTCATGATTTAGCATATTATAATCTTGTTGTTTAAGTGATTAAACTCGATTGCATGAAGTTGAAGGGGGATTGAAACTATTGAATTTTGGGCCGAGAGATAAAGAGCCCGGGTATACTTGATGGGGATACACCAAAATAATGAGAATTAATTAGTGTGTAATTAATTAAAATGAAGTCGGACCATAGACTTAAATATTTTAGGCTTGGGTATGGGCATAATACTTTGATAGCCTGAATTTCTATGTATATGTTGATGTGCAATACATATATATATATATATATATATATTTGGGCGAATAATATATATAGTAAAGCCATATAAATATTAATGCTATCATAGGAGGTTGCGCGATGTGGGTGAGTCCCCTAACTAGCGAATGCAAGGTGAGTATATTCCCCAGGCCATAGCGTCCGTATTAGAGGTGGGGCTGTTATGGTATGGAGTGGACACTTAGGAGTGAACAATGGTCGCCTCCTAAGCATCGGTGATAGCATTTATATCCGACATGTGTGTGAATGTTGAGATATGATACGTATATATAGTGCAGAACTATATACGGGAATTTATATATATACATGGTGTGAAATATATCAATAATATAACTTGTGAAATGGTTATATGGTATCAAGTTGGATATGGATATAAATAAGTTAGTGTGAAATATAACTTATAACTCGTATACATGATGTGAATTGTATAAAGGATATAACTCGTGAGAATGTTATATGGCATTAAATAAGAAATGATTTGAGTAAGTTAGTTTGATTAATAACCCAAAAAATGTATACGATACTCACTCGAGTTGGGATAGTGGGAAATAGTGAGGTATATAAGACAAGACTAGTTACGGAGGGTTAGCTAGATGGGTTATTTATAGTTTCGGTAGGTGTGCACATTAGTTGAGGGGCGAGGTAAACTCAAGGGAGTGAGCGACACTAATTTAAATATGAACAACATTTGCATTTTAATTTCGTGCATTTAAATACACTTGCTAAATATTTTCAAATGCTTTTGGGTGATATAAAATATTGTCAAAAACCTTTTAGGTGTCCTACCATAGGGGCGCCAGTCTTGATCTTTCCTACAGGGTGCATAGCTGCAACTTATGTGGATTGTTGCGGGATCTTTGTTTAGACGCTTCTTTCATTCTATTAGATAGGGACTTTTTCAGTTGTACTATTGAGTTTGTACTTTCATATTCAGTCTTGGCATGTATCGGTATTCTTTTATACTTTCACTTGTGGATTGCTTATAGTCGATGTTGCTCGACAAACACTTGTACTTATTTTGTGGCACATTTAGTTTCTTTCTTGTAATAGTAAATTTGGTTTCCTAGTATATTGGTTGAGTTTGATATAATTCATAAGATATAATTTGGCATCAGCTTAATTTAAGACTAGGTGATTAGTAATTAAAAAGTTTTTCGACAGTGATGCTAAGAATGAACCAGATGAGATTCCTGTTTAATTTGGTATATGACTGATCACCCGGTATTTTATTAGGCGGGGTGTCACAATTAATTATTGAAACAACATAATAAATAGGATTTTAGTCATTGAAGTTACCATATTGAAGTTACAACAACTAATTGAGGTGTTAACAATGGGTTTGACAACTCTAAAACTAATGACAATTGTCAAAATATTATGTTTGAGGTAATTTTTGCTGCATGGATATGTTTTTTATGTTTTTTTTTACCCTAGAAAAAATTAAAATCGAAAATGAAACTTTACAGTGGTTCGGTATAGGGCCCCCGAAGAAGATGATGATTTTCGAGGTGATCGTCCCGAATCAAAGTTAAAAAAAACTGAAGTAAAATTTACATTCATGATGATTATGCTGAATGAAAAGCATATATTTGGGATGATTATGCCGAATGGAATGCATATATTCGAGGTGATTATGCCGAATTAAATGCATATATTCAGGATGATTATACCGGATAATTATACCGAATGAAATGCATATACTCGGGGTAGTTATGCCGAATAAAATGCATATACTCTGGGTAATTATACCGAATGATGTTTGAATCCAATTTTCATACCATATTATTTTAGGGCAAACATGATGAATGTTGGGTCTTTACTCGGGGTCGGGATACCTAACCACTAGGTTATCAGCTAGGGTTTTATACGCTAGAGTTTATTGATTATGTGGTATTTTCTCAACATATGAGGCGTATTAAACGTTCTTTACACAAAAAATTAACACATTATTGTTGTTCAACATGTTTTTAATGGGTTTATATGTTTTTCATAATGAATAATATATCAAACAATGTATATTATATATGTTTTGAAAAGTTTTGAAGTTGAGAGGTTTGAATGTGTAGAGAGAATGAGGGAAAGTAGGTAAAATAATTCTATACACTTTAAATATGTAATGACCCTTTGCGGTATTTGGAAGTAACTATTAAAATTAAGTGGTATTTTGTAGTAAAAAAAGTTGTGATATTTTGAAGTATTATTTGTGGTTCCCTTAGAAGCACCCTTAAATTTTTTTCATGCAATGAAATTTTGGATGCAACTTGATTGTCAAGTGGTTACAAGTATTGAGTGAATCCATAATTTCATTGCATGAAATTCAAACAAGTATTGAGTGAATCCATAATTTCATTGCATTAATTTAAGGAAAATTCAAACAAGTATTGAGTGAATCCATAATTTGTAGGTTGTCATAAAAAGTTTTTATGACAGCACAAACAACCACTTAACAGCACAAACAAACCAGAATAAATCATAAAAAGCATCCAACTACATTCCGAGGCATAAGCAATATATCCAGTTCCATCAAATAAATTTATAACTAGTGACTGAATGTATACTTCGACTAACCAAGTACCAACCAACAACCAATTCTGAGCCAAAAAATATCAATCCAACACCTAGGACAAGAAAATCTACTTAACCAAGTACCAACCAGCAGCCAATTCTGATCTCCAAACAGGTGACCAATTGTATTTGAAAAGAAACATTTGGTAAAATATTTACCAAACATTTGCTAAATACTTAACTAATTTACATGTACTTAGAAGTTATTGGTAAAATCCCATAATTCTTGGTAATTTTGAGTTCAATTGTGATGTAAAATTGTGTTTTGTCCACATTGTGTGAATATTATTGTCTCAGTTTACACAAATGGTCGATCAATTCAAGACATCACGATCATTGATTGGCTAGTAAGCTCGATAGTATCTCACTAGGAAAGATTCAAAGCCACAAGCTATCTTTTTCGATGCAATGTTTTTTCCTAGAACAACTCTCTGTTTGCATCTATATTCGCTTGATTCTTCCAAATTTCATTCATGTGGGGGATTGTTGTATATTTTATAAAATGCCAGCTTATTTGGTCAAACTTTAGAGTCAATTTTAATTAAGACACATATGTTAAAAGTGACGTGTCTTAGTACCAATGTGTTCCTTGTAGCAAGGAGATTAATTTGGTATACTCACTTGTTCAAAATAGTGAAGTAATGAATGAAAAATTTGGACTTAAAGTGACCCATTTGAGTTTAAGCTAGATGGTGTAACATAGTTAAGTGGGTTTGTCCCACATTGAAAAAGTGGTAGAAAAACTTGGAATTAATATACACAAGTTATGGGACTAAGGCTTGGATGCCTTGGGCTATCCCAACTCTTTGAAGGGGAGATGGCCTACACTATGCATGTGTTGGGCTTGGCCCAAAAGCCCACGCGCGCGCACAGCCGCCGTCCACCCGCCCGGCCCGTGTCCGGGTCGTGGGTCGTTCTTGAGCAACTATTAAATTTTTTGAACAGATTTTAATTGACCTTTGGGCTTTAAAATTTATTTTCTGAACCAAAAAATATGAATTAATTACGGATTAATTATTTTCCGCATTAATTAATTACTTAAAAATACTGTCATTTTTAATTATTTAAAAAACGCTGTCATTTTTAATTAATTAATTAAAACGTTAAGTTGCTTTATTAGAGAGATGCAACTGTACAAACAGGCATGTCTGTTCTGGGAAAAGCCATGAGTTGCAGCCCTTCACCACTTATAAAAGGGACCTTATGCAGTCCGTTTAAAAGATTAGAAAATCTACCCGAATTCCCTACTACTGTCCTTGTTCCCTTCCTACTGTTTGAGAGAAATTCGCCATTGTTGGTTCATGGGACTATTGCACTGAAGTGCTTCTTGCAACAGTCGTTGACCATTTCATCCTGGGAGGCAGACGCCCATTGAACCTGTCGTCAGCACCGTAGCGGGGGCGTATTCTATCTTAAGGAGAGATAGTTCAACTTTCGAATCGATCAAAATTATACAAGTGATTGTTTCAGTCACAAACTGTATGTTCTTCTTATCTCCCTTTACTGTTATGTTTTTTTTTTGGTAATTAATTTTAATTACTGTTTATATTTATTTAGTGATATATATATATTCATTTTTCGTAATCCGGTAAACAACAATCTTAAGACAGAATAATATATATAATTTTTGTGTTTTCACTAAATAAATAAAATTTTCTTAATTGAAATTAGATTGGAAACGTTTCACCTGTTTTATTTACATACTAAAACGTGTTTACATTGAATATCCTTTTTCTTACAATTTTAATTTTTGAAACAATTTCTATACATTTCATAAATAGCTTTTGTGTTATTCAATATCAGAATAATGGCTACTGAATCGTCTGAAAATGTGATGTTTATTCCTCAAAATGATGTGACGGTTAGTATTCGTAATACCATTCCTACTCATTTAACTCATGGAGAAAAATTCGAAAAGTTTTATGGTACTGATTTCAAACGTTGGCAACAAAAGATGTTGTTCTATTTAACTACCATTAATCTTGCGAGGTTTAATAACGAAGATGCTCTTGTGGTTAATGAAAATGAAACGGATAAGCCAACTTTGCTAGCTGTAGAAGCATGGAAACATTCAGATTTTATTTGCAAAAACTATATCCTTAATGGATTGGACAATACACTTTATAATGTATATAGTCCAATCAAAACCGCTAAATTGTTATGGGAGTCTTTGGATAAAAAATATAAAACCGAGGATGCCGGCATGAAAAAATTCGTGGTCGGTAGATTTCTCGAGTATAAAATGGTTGATTCAAAGACTGTCATAAGCCAAGTCCAAGAGCTTCAATTAATTTTTCATGAAATACTTGCTGAAAATATGGTCATAAGTGAAACATTTCAAGTTGCTACGGTAATTGAGAAATTACCTCCTTCTTGGAAGGATTTCAAAAATTATTTGAAGCATAAACGAAAAGAAATGGGACTTGAAGATTTAATTGTTCGGTTAAGGATAAAAGAAGATAATCGTAAATCTGAAAAGAAAAATGGTAACCATGCTATGTCTGCAAAAGCAAATATTTTTTAGGATGGACAAAAATTCAATAAAAAGAGGAAGCACAAAAATGAAGGCACAAGTCAACAAGACGGTGCTAAGAAGTTCAAAGGAAAATGTTTTAATTGCAACAAAGAAGGTCATAGGGCCAAGGATTGTCGCAAGCCGAAAAAACAAGAGAACTTCAAGAAGAAAGCACCACAAGCCAACATGACAGAAGTTGATGCATTATCTGATGATGTTTCTAATATTTCTCTCTCCGCAGTTGTATCTGAAGTAAATTTGGTGGGTAATACCAAAGAGTGGTGGGTTGATACCGGCGCTACACGCCATGTATGTTCCGATAAAAGTATGTTCACAACCTACCAGCCAATTGCAAATGGAGAACAATTATTCATGGGAAACTCCTCCACCTCGAAGGTTGAAGGTAAAGGCAAAATAGTGGTGAAAATGACTTCGGGGAAGCATCTCGCACTCAACGATGTATTGCATGTGCATGACATTAGAAAGAACCTTGTTTTCGGTTCCGTGCTAAGCAAGAAAGTATTTAAGATAGTCTTTGTTGGAGACAAATTTGTACTAAGTAAAGATGGAATGTATGTAGGGAAAGGATATATGTGTGATGGGATGTTCAAATTGAACGTCATGACTGTTGTACCTAAAAGTAACAATGATAATAATAAAATGATATCTTCTGCTTATATGCTTGAGTCTATGGATATGTGGCATGGTAGACTTGGACATGTTAATTATAATACTTTAAGTAAATTCATTCACTTATAATTAATTCCTAAATTTAGCATTGATACAAGTCACAAATGTGAAACATGTGTAGAAGCTAAATTAAAAAAACACCTTTTCAATCAATTGAAAGGAATAGTGAACCTTTAGATTTAATTCACACCGATATATGTGATTTAAAATTTGTTCAAACTAGAGGTGGGAAAAAGTACTTTATTACCTTTGTGGATGATTGCACTAGATATTGCTATGTCTATCTTTTAAGAAGCAAAGATGAAGCAATTGAAGCTTTTAAGCAATACAAGATAGAAGTTGAGAATCAACTTGGTAAAAAGATTAAAGAATTAAGAAGCGATAGAGGTGGTGAATATGAATATCCTTTTAAGGAAATATGTTTAGAAAATGGTATTATTCACTAAACTACCGCACCTTACTCTCCTCAATTAAATGGGATTGCGGAACGTAAAAACCGAACTTTAAAAGTGTAACAACCCGCGTAATTTTGGGCTATTTTAATTAATTTCTGGAAAATGGAGGAAAATAATGTTTTTGATAAAATTATTTTTATTATTCAAATATGTTGGTTATTATTTTTAAAGGCGAGAATTTCAAACGGTTTCGAAAACGGAGTTAAAACGGATTTTAAAATGTTTTTAACTCTTGGAGTTGTTTTAACTTCCAACTCTTCATTTCTTTGCCTTATTTAAAGGAGTCTTTTGGATTACAACTCTTCATTTCTTTGCATTATAAAAGGAAGTCGTGGGCAACCCTTTTAACCTACTTTTGGCACAAATTTTGACAGCAAATATATTTTATATTCCTCTTCTTTTTATATACACATTGGCCCTTGATATTTGTGAGTTCCAACCTTAGATTAGAGGTGTTATTGGGGCTATTTTATTAGAGGTTCTTGGAGGAGCTTTTGTAGATATTTTGAGTTGATCTTGAGGATGTGATCGTTGGTTTCTCATCATGGTTTGAGGTATGGGGTTTTACACAATATGCTCCTTTAAATCTCACGAGTGTCATTCTCTTTGAAATCTTGTTTAATTGAACTCATGTTTGAATTGATAAATTCATTGAAATCTAGAAAATAATTGTTGAAATTATTTTGATTCATGTGGTATCATTATATTGTTGATGAGCACGTTGTCATGAGATTTTAATATGGCACGGATGTTGGGCACCCGCCAAAATTCCTGTTTCCCGGGCTATGGCTTGATAAAGAATATTCGGATGTGGTGAGGCCTGGTGATCTGGTTAAAGTGTTGTTGAGAAATTATATTGATAAAATGCTATTGAGATTTGCATTTGATTTGAATATTCGTACTCGTGTTGTTACGTTTTATTCGTTGCTAATCCATATTTGTTGAGCATCTTTCCTGTCGTATTGTGTACTTCCCCATATTTTCTCTTAGTGGCAGGTTAGCGCGGATTTTGGGGCGCTATGGAGATTGATTTTAGCGAGGATTGTTTGGGAAAGATTTTTGTTATTTTGATGTATAGAGCTTTGGAGATTTGTATTTTATTTTCGAGTTAGTTGTTGTATGTAATTCGAGAGATTTGTATTTAATTTGAAGAGATTGAGATTTGTAGTTTCTCTTTTGTTGTTGTGGGACTTAGATGCTCTATACCTTATCACTTGTGGATTTGGATTTATTTTATCGCATTAGCGCTCCGTTCGCTCTCCCCGGGCAGGCGTTGTGTTACAAAAAGAAATGATGAATGCATTATTAATAAGTTCGGGATTACCCCAAAACATGTGGGGGGAAGCACTGCTTTCAGCTAATTACATTCTCAACAAATTGATTCATAAGAAAACAAATAAGATACCCTATGAGTTGTGGAAAGGACGCAAGCCTTCATACAAATACTTAAAAGTGTGGGGGTGTCTTGCAAAAGTACTAATTCCTGAACCTAAAAAGGTGAAAATTGGTCCAAAGACTATTGACTGCATATTCATTGGTTATGCACATAATAGTAGTGCATATCGGTTTCTTGTGCATAAGTCTGATATTCCTGAAATTCATGAAAATACAATCATAGAATCTAGGGATGTATCATTCTTTGAAAATATCTTTCCTTGTAAAAATACACAAGAAACAACTTCTAACAAAAGAATGCTTGAAGTTACAAATGGTGAACCTCAAAATATTATTGAGGAAGAACCTAGACGTAGCAAAAGAGCTAAGATTTCAAAATCTTTCGGTCCAGATTTTCTAACATATATGTTAGAAAGTGAACCTCAAACGGTAAAAGAAGCTCTATCCACTCCGGAAGCCTCATATTGGAAAGAAGCTATCAATAGTGAAATTGAATCCATTTTGCAAAATCATACTTGGGAATTGGTGGACCTACCACTAGGGACAAGACCGTTAGGGTG
The DNA here is from genome assembly GCA_949130495.1 of Sambucus nigra. Taxonomy (NCBI): domain Eukaryota; kingdom Viridiplantae; phylum Streptophyta; class Magnoliopsida; order Dipsacales; family Adoxaceae; genus Sambucus; species Sambucus nigra. The sequence goes on along the minus strand of OX422222.1, from coordinate 442,928,413 downwards.
TAAATGGATATTCAAACGAAAAATGAAAGCTGATGGTACCATTGATAAATATAAGGCTAGACTTGTAACTAAAGGATACAAGCAAAAAGAGGGAATAGATTATTTCGACACCTATTCACCTGTTACAAGAATTACATCCATTAGAATGTTAATTGCAATTGCAGCAATACATAAATTGAAAATACACCAAATGGATGTTAAAACGGCATTTTTGAATGGTGAATTAGATGAAGAAATATATATGGAACAACCGGAAGGTTTTAGATATCTTGTAAATGAAAGGAAAGTATGTAAACTTGTGAAGTCATTATATGGGTTAAAACAAGCACCTAAACAATGGCATGAAAAATTTGACAATGTCATGAAGTCAAATGGTTTCAAAATAAATGAGTGTGACAAATGTGTTTACATCAAAAGAACTCAAGCGGGACATGTGATTGTATGTATATATGTAGATGATATGCTGTCTATATGTAGATGATATGCTAATAATTGGTAATAATAATAATGTTATCAATTCTACTAAACAAATGTTGACTCGTAGATTTGAAATGAAGGACATGGGATTGGATGATGTAATCCTAGGAATTAAAATTATTAGAACCCCTCAAGGAATTAGCTTATCTCAATCACATTACGTTGAAAAAAAACTTCAAAAGTATAATAAATATGATCAAAGTCCAGTGAGAACACCTGTAGATCCAAGTCATCACCTCTTTAAAAATAAAGGTGAATAGGTATATCTCAATTAGAGTATTCTCGTATTATTGGAAGTTTGATGTATTTATCAAACTGTACTCGACCGGATATAGCATACTCAATTAGTAAGCTCAGTCGATATACGAGTAATCATGGGAAAGATCATTGGAAAGCCTTGATAAGAGTTCTTAGATATCTTCGATACTCTTTGGGGGATGGGTTGCACTACGAACGATATCCAGCTGTACTTGAAGGCTATAGCGATGCAAATTGGATATCTGACTCAAATGATTCGAAATCCACAAGTGGATATGTATTTACCCTTGGAGGTGCAGCCGTATCTTGGAAATCCTCGAAGCAAACGTGTATTGCAAGATCCATGATGGAATGTGAATTTATTGCTTTAGATAAAGCTGGGGAAGAGGCCGAATGGCTTAGAAACTTCTTAGAGGATATTCCAATATGGTCAAAGCCCGTGCCACCTATCATAATACATTGTGATAGTCAATCGGCAATTGCTAGGGCTGAAAATAATAACTATAACGGTAAATCACAACATATACGTCGTCGACACCAAACCGTTAGACAATTGCTCTCAAATGGAATTATTTATGTTGACTATGTAAAGTCAAAGGAAAATATTGCGGATCCACTAACTAAAGGTATACCTTGAGAGCAAGTTGTAAGTTCATCACGTGGAATGGGCCTAAAGCCTATAAAATTCTAAAGAGTCGTCTTAATGGAAACCCAACCTAAATGACTGGAGATCCCAAGAAATAGGTTCAAAGGGACAACCTAATTATTATGACTCAGTTTGCACTGAGAAGTAATACTTTAATTACTTCCTCCCATTCCGAAGATGAGTCAGTGCACAAACTGCCGCGTGTATAAGGATAAACTATGTTTTTAATGATTTCTTTATCTTGAATGTATAGGTCAAGTGGGGTATTAGCAGGATACTCTTTATAGAAATCACCTATGTGAGTGAGAAGGGGTCGCTTCTATGAGAATAACGAAGGCTATTTCTCTAGCACACTCATGAAAGCAGGAGGTGTCCAAGGCCAAAATGGACACAACAATGAGAACCAATAAGGTTGGAAAAATATTATGTAAATATTATTGCCTCAGTTTACACAAATGGTCGATCAATTCAAGACATCACGTTCATTGATTGGCTAGTAAGCTCGATAGTATCTCACTAGGAAAGATTCAAAGCCACAAGCTATCTTTTTCGATGCAACGTTTTTTCCTAGAACAACTCTCTGTTTGCTTCTATATTCGTTTGATTCTTCCAAATTTCATTCATGTGGGGGATTGTTGTATATTTTATAAAATGCCAGCTTATTTGGTCAAACTTTAGAGTCAATTTTAATTAAGACACATATGTTAAAAGTGACGTGTCTTAGTACCAATGTGTTCCTTGTAGCAAGAGATTAATTTGGTATACTCACTTGTTCAAAATAGTGAAGTAATGAATGAAAAATTTGGACTTAAAGTGACCCATTTGAGTTTAAGCTAGATGGTGTAACATAGTTAAGTGGGTTTGTCCCACATTGAAAAAGTGGTAGAAAAACTTGGAGTTAATATACACAAGTTATGGGACTAAGGTTTGGATGCCTTGCGCTATCCCAACTCTTTGAAGGGGAGATGGCCTACACTATGCATGTGTTGGGCTTGGCCCAAAAGCCCACGCGCGCGCGCCGCCGCCGTCCACCCGCCCGACCCGTGTCCGGGTCGTGGGTCGTTCTTGAGCAACTATTAAATTTGAACAGATTTTAATTGACCTTTGGGCTTTAAAATTTATTTTCTGAACCAAAAAATATGAATTAATTACGGATTAATTATTTTCCGCATTAATTAATTACTTAAAAATACTGTCATTTTTAATTATTTAAAAAACGCTGTCGTTTTTAATTAATTAATTAAAACGTTAGGTTACTTTATTAAAGAGATGCAACTGTACAAACAGTCATGTCTGTTCTAGGAAAAGTCATGAGTTGCAGCCCTTCACCACTTATAAAAGGGACCTTATGCAGTCCGTTTAAAAGATTAGAAAATCTACCCGAATTCCCTACTAATGTCCTTGTTCCCTTCCTACTGTTTGAGAGAAATTCGCCATTGTTGATTCGTGGGACTGTTGCACTGAAGTGCTTCTTGCAACAGTCGTTGACCGTTTCATCTTGAGAGGCAGACGCCCATTGAACCTGCCGTCAGCACCGTAGCGGGGGCGTATTCTGTCTTAAGGAGAGATAGTTCAACTTTCGACTCGGTCAAAATTATACAAGTGATTGTTTCAGTCACAAACTGTATGTTCTTCTTATCTCCCTTTACTGTTCTGTTTTTTTTTTGGTAATTAATTTTAATTATTGTTTATATTTATTTAGTGATATATATATATATATATATACATTTTTCGTAATCCGGTAAACAACATAAAAAACAAAAAATATTAGAGACAATTGGAAAATGAAAGAACAGAGGGCACTTTTAAAAATTCATATCATATTTCCTACCATCCAGTCCATGTGACAGAAATCATGAAATAGGTCCAAAGTGAGGACATCTCACCTTTTCTTCTTCCATCCAAATTGATTCCATATTAAGGAGAACAATAATAAGGAAATAAGACATTCTCTTATGAATTATGATGAAAGAAAAATGCAAAGACTTATAATAGCATAGGAATGAAAAAACAATTTATAATACATTCACAAAAACAGAAACAAAAGTGCTTGATATATGCATAAAATAAGTCCAAAGTACAATGCTTGATATGTAGATCACCATTGTGCTATCAATGGATATAAACTTCACAAACACTAACATGGTATAGTTGGCACCCCATGTTAAACTTGACACACAACAACCAAAATACAAATTAGCATTTACCAAAAGAGTTCATAGTTGAGAAATAGGAACACACTCTAATGTCATTACCAAATTGCATACAAACTAATATAAAGTAAACATAACCAACTGGATTTAATTCAAACTAGTATCATAGTTTGTCAAAATTCATATATTGGTTCAACCTGCAGTGGAAAATGAAAGGTGTAAATAACTTCCAAAGCATGCATTTTTCCAAAGCAAATAAGCTTGTTTCCAAATTATGTGAGAAAGAGTAGCTAAGAAGTACACAAATTATCAAACACCCCAAGAAACATAAAAGAACCATATTTGGAACACACAAAAGCTCTAGAGGAAACCCATGCCTAAAGGCACGGATGATATTTGGGCGAGGTAACATACGTGGCAACAACATAGATTGTGAACCAAAGTTGATTGAGTTATTAAATAAATTAGCAACAAACCTAAGCATGTAATTGCAATAAAATTTCATTCATCCATGATAACCCAAGCATGTTCATGTCACATAATTGATTGTTTTACTAAAAGAAAATAATAATAATTGTGAACTCTGTACCAATAAAATCATATATTAGAAATGATATAGCATAAATCAAACATAATGAATTATGAAACAAAAAACTGATTGAAGATAAAGTAAACTGTTTTAAAAAGGGACAAAAAGAACCTGTGTTGGACACATTACTATATGATGCAAAAAAAAAATCAAATGTCCATTAGATCAAATCTCATATCATTTTTCGTCCTCATCAATTTATAGTGTTAATCCATGAATTGAAATCCATTGTCTAATCGACAAGGAATTAAACTAATCAACAAATTTGTAATAAGTTTGGACGATTTGATCTCTGACCAGTCCGTGCCAGATTCACCTTGTTCAAGCATGCCAGATTGGCATTTTTGGAGTAGTGGAGGACGTTATGAGTCATCGAAGATATTGTGAGACATATAAATATTCAAAACATGTTTTATTCGAAAGGGGTATTTGTGATGAGAATGCAATGAAAATGCTAAAATAGTGATGATGCACAAGAAAACAACTGCATATTAAAAGAAATCATGCAATAGGACCTGTTTAGAAAATGGACCCAAGTAGGAGTTAATTTAATTAGAAAAAAAATCAATAAATAAAAAAATCAGGACCTTTCTTTAGTTTACATTTACATTTTGTAAGATTAGAAACTTCACATCAAAGGATATAGTTATAAGTAATAGTCTTTGTCATCAGTTTGCCTAATCTATTAAGTATCAAAGCCTACAGATACTGTATCAGTTATGTGCCTTGTAATATGAGTTACAAAACAATCACTGGAATGCACCAGGATAACATGAAGTTGCAAACGGAGCAAAGCATAGTACAATTTAACTAATTACTCAAACATTTAACCAAAATCATTGGAACCATAGTTATAGCATCCTCTGAATTACATTAGTCATATCCATATCCTTCAATTCACAAGGGAAACTTACCACAAAGAAAAATATGTCAAGTGTCAATACTTGAGTATCAAAACTAAAGATTCTTGTTACATAGCACTGAACTGAAGAAATGTAATATCCAAAAGATAATATCAACAAGTTCATGGAAATTACAAAAAGCTCTGAGAACGCTAAATCTTAGAGGCAAAACAGCAACGGATACAAATTCATAAACCATACAGCACAAAACCCCTAATAGGCTAATGTACAAAAAATTGTCAAACCCAAAACATGAACATAAATATAAAGATACACTCAAAGTCAAAACATGGGTAATGAACAAAATTAATTTAGGCCAGCATAGTGGTAAAGCATAGAGATATTTGTTGAGGCAAAACAACCCAATTTTATCTCTAATTTAAAAAATAGCAAATAAACAATCATACATATGAATAAACATGGAAAGCTTTTGGGTTATGGATACTTAAGATCCCAAGTAACATAATCCCTAAGATAGACCTCACAACAACCAAAAGGTGGCCAGAGAGAAGACATATATGTGACAAAAGAAGAAACGAAAATGAATACAATCAGTGCCAATAATATCAATGACAATCGGTGACAACATGCAAGATCAAACGGCGAGTTCACAACTATGCTCCGAGAGAAAAAGAGATAGACACCATGTACATAATCTAAAGAACTTGTCATTGATTTGAACACATGGCATAGCCTCGTTTAGAAATCCTTCTACAACCTGCAAAACAAAAGGAATATAAACAGTAAACGAAATCAAGATTAATGGATGAAACTGAAAATTACAATGGGAATTCAATTCGTTAACACGTAAGGGGGGTGGATATTGACTTGTTTATCATATATACAATAGCTGACTGTTTATCACATATAATAAAAAACATGAAAAACAAATCTGTTAAGAAACGAATTAATTGAATATGGAACACTAATTTGTAACATTGATATTAAAGACCCTAAATAGGAATGTTAGCTCGTTGAGAAAATTATTTAAATAGTATATGTCCAACAAAATTCGAAGGTGAGTAGGAAAGGGCAGAGAGTAGTTAGCCGCGGTTAAATCAAGTTACTTATTTTATAAACCAAATGTAAAAGCCTGAGCAATATGTGGTGGCATCATTTGCATCATTTATGTGTTTGGGTCCACCAATCTAAAATGGACAGTGAGGTCAGAAATAAAAAAATGATGTGGAATAGCAATTCCCCTGATTGTGTGTATGTATAAAATTATGCAACTTATCTGGCAAGAGTCTTATAGAGAAGCAATGTAACCATTCAAATAAGAACAAAATTTTAGTAATTTTTTATTAAAAAAAATTGAAATGATTTGTACAAATTCCTCTCTGTGGTGGTTTTCAAAAATAAAATATAAGAATCATATAATGGAAATGCAAAGAAACCTAGTGGAATTTTCTCCATATCCAATTATGACCCTTTTACATAATTATCTAGTACATTACATATAATGTATCGTCATTGAAGTACTACAAAAAAGAAGTCCAAACTAATATATCATTTAAATCTAAAATGGATATGTATTTTATAAAACAAAGAATGAAGATATATTAAATAAAAACTCATTGGGCCAAATAAAATTGTAAATATATACACCCAAATGGATTTCAAGCTGAGTATAATGCTGTAGAAGGTAGCAAGGGATAGAGTTTTACATTAGTTTTGCCATCATCTAGACCAAAATGAACCTATCCTGGACTCTACCTAATGGGAATGTAGCCGGAACCCTGAGCTTTAAAAAAGAGAGTGCTTTCGATTATAGCCTCAACACCTTTATGGCCAACGAACGCCAAAGGAACAACATGCCTTTTGTAACAATAATTATAGGTGAAAATCAAGGATTACATGAAGAAAATAAGTGAAAAGAAATGATTCAGCCTGACTGAATATGGGATAGAAAATACATATTTCTAGTACACTAACTACGAGGATAAGGAAAAGCACAGGTTACCATTATAGCAAGTAAGGAAAGGCTTTTGGACTATTGAGTTGCTTCATCTTCAATAACATGTTCATGTAAAGAAACTATGTATGTTAATTCTTATCATCATTAAATCAATAAGGATAAGTAGACAAAAGAGAATTTAGTACACAGATTCAATGTCCCAATATATAGCTTACGAGCTTCTTTTTGTATTTAGTTTGAAAATTAAGGTTTAGCACGGCTAAAAAACTCACAACCTGATATCAACGATTTACTAATTTCAGGCATGAAATAATCGTATAAACAGCAAACGTTTGAGTTGAACTAATAATAGAATTTTTTTCATTCATACCTTTTTATCTGTTCTCAATTCTCAATATCTTCTAGTCTTAGACTCCCATGTTGTGCCATTATAAATTTTAATTAAAATTGCAAAAACTAATCAACAAAAGTATTGACAAATATTACACAAGTGTAATTGTATAGATTACGTCTAAAGTCAGAGTTGAAAGTATGATGTTGAATTCAAGAAGATACTAAACACCTGTAAGTTCCTACATTCTTAGTGGCATTTTTACGAATGTTTAGTATTGACAAATATTACACAAGTGCAGAATGAGAGCAACTATATGAATTATTACATGTAACAAATAGGAAATATGAAATCCGATTTCCAAGATGAAAATTACCTCCAAATAATTTCACTATGAAACGTGTAGCAATTAGAAACAAGAAGTTTATAGAAATCCCTTAACCCTTTGAACTCCTAACAGAGATATTAATAAGTACTCCTTTGCATATCAGAATAAAAGCATACAGGCCCTAGGAAATACGAATACATTTTTTGTATTTATACCACACAAGAAACCTATGAAAAAAATACCGGGAAAAAAAATGAGTATGTACCATCATACCTTAGCTCTCCGGAACTGTCGACATCACAGGAGGGTTTTGCAGTTTTAGGCAATCCCTGATATTGCAATCTTGTAGAGATGGAAATTCAGCACCAATGCTCTTCAGCTCTGGTAGCTCCCATAAACACAATGTACGCAACTTGTCCAATGTACAGATTGTTGATGTGGAGTTTTCAATGACAGTCTCCAACTTAACACAAAATTTTATTTGGAGAGTCTCGAGATTTTCTGGCAACTGAGATGAAGAGATCGCACTTACAAGCAACGGACATTCCCCAATGTTTAATGATCGTAGAGATGGCATCACACACCCAACCCTCTTAAAACTAGGAAGTGCCCACATGTGCAATGTGTGTAACTTTGGCAATGCAGCTGACTCTTGTTCAAAAAGAGCCTCCAATCCATTACAAAATTTTACTTGTAAAACTTCAAGATTTTCCAGTCCCTGGGGTGAAGAAAAAACATTTGCAAATTTTGGACAATATTCTAGGTAGAAACACTTAAGGTTTTTAAAGACATTGCCTTGCGGGTTTCCACTGTACAAATTCTTCAAACTCGTAACATCCGAAACCCTTAAAATCTCTACATTTTCTCCTAGTTCAGACATGTCTTCCACTATTTCTCCTGGTTTGGCAATATTTTCAACTTTCTCAACGTGAAGCAGGCTCTCGAGTTTTGCGCATCTCTCAATCCAACAGACTTTCATCTCCTTGATGTTGTTCGCGCCCAAATCAGATAACTGTTTAATAAAAGGATTGTCAATCAAAAATATAAATTCAGCATGGCGTAGGACATCTTCAACACCCTTGGGGAAATTATGGAATCCACGAATCTCCAGAGACCTTTCTCGCTCCATACAATGAGGAAATTGAAGAATCCGTAAGTAAATATCTCTGAAGATGAGGTCATTTCTGTAAAAAAATCGATATTCATTCATATTTTGTGCATCGGAGGGACAAACAAGAAAATGGAATCGCTTGAAGCTTGTCTCCCACCACAATGGATTTTTTTCCAAGAGTTCAAGAAATTGGGTACTAGTCACAGATATGCCATGTTTGTTACCATCAGTGAGCGCTTCAGCTGGCCAACTGGAGATGAGCCAAGGCTGCTGATTCTCTTCTCCTCGTCGGCCCACTGTCTCGTTGGTGTCAGTTCCATGAATATTTTTCATGTCGGGGGGATCAATAAACTCAAAACAAGTCAATTTCGAGATTGAAAAGGAAAGTTCATCAACAGTGGGCCACAAAAGGTCAGGCATTTCAAGATGCTGAAACTCTTCAATGCTTGAACAATCTCTAAGCAGGAGCTGACGAAGATTGCTGAAACTCTCAAGGCAAGATAAATTATTGACTGCTGTTCCAGAAAGATCCAAAACCTCAAGCTTTGTAAGCACTTCCAAATTTGGAATTGTTTTGAGGCGTGTACAGCCCCTAAGAGAGAGATAATTAAGGTTCTCGAGGTTCGCCATGGATGGTAAGTGTTCAAGCATGGTTTCAGATAGATTGAGAATTTTAAGATTACTCATATGCTCCAAAAAATCAGCTGCAGTTTCTCCCAAAACGCTGATACCAGAAAGATTTAGCTCTTCGAGTTTCAATAGAGAGTTTGGCAATGAAAGTTCTTTCAATTTGGTACATTTTTCCAGTAGGAGACAGCGGAGGTTGCTAGGGTTCAAAAGGGTTGGCAAGCATTCGATCTTTGTTTCAGAGAGGTCGAGCCTCCGAAGGTGGGACATGTGCTCAAAGGATCTATCTTGTATTTCTGTTAAAGCAATACAGTGCGAGAGATCGAGCACCTCAAGTTTGTTAAGGGCATTTAACTCCGGCAACTTCAACAAGGAGACACAACGAGATAGTAATAGCTCACGAAGATTACGAAGACTGAAAAGGGGAAGTAGTTCATTTATATTGGTTTCAGAAAGGTTGAGTACTCGAAGGCATGTTAGAAATTTGAAAGGTCGAGTTCTCGAAGATGGTGGATATAGATCGCTAATGTTGGAAGGGAGATGATCGAGTGAAGTTCCCGACAGATGTAGGATTTCAAGCTGACCAAGATTCTCAAATGATGGATTCTGAAATTCTTTGAACCTTGGAGCACCAGAAATATCGAGAACTTTGAGGCGGGTTAGTGAGTTAATGCTGTGCAATCTATCTAATTGTGTACAACCTCTTAGCATAAGATGAGTAAGTGCACTAAGATCTCTGAGCAACGGCAGGGTTCTAATTTTAGTTTCAGAAAGATTAATCGTTTGAAGTTTCTGATTTTTCGAAAGGGTCTTGTCAGCGATTGACTTCAAAGAGGTAGCACCAGAAAGATCAAGAGCCACGAGATTCGTAAGTCCTCTGAGACCTTCTAGCTTTTCCAACTGAGAACACCCTCGAAGGACTAGGCAGCGTAGTTCACTAAGATTGTAGAGAGATGAAGGTAGAGCACTGATTTGGAGTTGAGAGAGATTGAGGCTTCGAAGCTGGGCCATGCTCTTAAAGAAGTCATCTGGGATTGTTTTCAGGGAATCAGAACCAGAAATCTCGAGAGCGGTTAATAGTTTAAGATCTAGAGTGAGGTTAATGTCCTGCAAAAAGTCACAGCCTCTAATCAGAAGCATGTGAAGATTGCGCATGTTAGACAATGACGGTGGCAGTGATGTTAAAGTAGGGTTGAAAATGGCAAGAACTTGGAGTTTCTGTTTGGACTCAAGGAAATTAATTAGGACATCCCCTAGGATATGATTTCCGTCCAGCAATAAAGTCAATAGATTATTTTCACTTTCCCCCTTGCAGAGGGTTTTAATCATACCATCTTTCCGTGTGATTTTCCCCAAGCCTTTCCACTCTCCATCAAACACAGTAGCCAATCTAAGACTGGCTGTTCCATCAAATCCACGCAGATGGCAATTATCCAACACTGGTATATTGACATAACCAGCCTCTAGTTTCTTCAGTACCCCACAATCTATAAGGTCCATCAGAAAACGATGTCCTTTCTCATAAGCCTTTTCTATATCAACGTGACCAAGATACCCTTCCAATATCCAGTAAGTTATCAATTCATTGTAATGCACACTTTCGCATTCACGAAAGAAGTCTCTACAACGCCAACACCAGTCAATTAAAATCCCGACAGGCAGCAGATCACACTCGCTGGACTCACTACATAGTGATCGTAAAACGCTGTGACTGTTAGTATCGGATTCTTCCGTCAAAGCACTTTCGAGTTTTTGCACACCTGACACATGTTTCCCAAAGTAATTCAAGGCTTTTGCTGTCGCAATAATTTCAGCAGGCACGCCTCTCCTCTTCTTAATAAAAGCATCAGCTAAAACTTCAATGCCTGGAAATTTGTAAACTTCAGTCTCAACTCTTTCTCGCAACAAGGACAACGATTCTTCCATAGGCAAAGGCTTCACCTCAATGACTTTCACCTCAGGAATATGGCCGTTAGTGTTGTTTCCCCTAGTGATCAAAATCTTTTTTATAAGATTAAGGCCAAACATCTTCACAGATTCCAATTCTGAATTGATCTGTTCTTCAGTCATTTTATTTCCCTCGTCATCCAAAATTAGAAGTAGTCTCTTTTTCTCGAGTGTTTTTTCTATCTTACGCTTCATGTTCTCTATTTCCTCTTCTTTTGCCTCCTTATTCTCATCCTCAACTTTGGAATCTTCACCAGTTGAAATTATGCACAACTGACCAGCAATACTCTCACAAAGAGCCCTGTCATCATATTTTCTGCTCAGAAATACCCAAAGGGTGATGTCAAATACACCATCCCTCATTGCACGATCACTTGACTTCTTCGCCATCCATGTCTTCCCAACTCCTGGTTCCCCACTAAGAACAATCTTTTTCAAGTTGACATCGCTTAATGCATTGCATATCTCTTCCAATTGTACCATTGAACTCAAGGCCATTGTGATGCAAGGAATCTACAGTATAATACAAGAAATTTACTACTAAATGGAATGAAGTACAAAGTGAAGATAAAGTAAGGTAGTTAAGATAATGGCTTTAAAATTAGAAAAGCTAGGAAAGGAAATAATATCATGGCTATATTTAATGTGACACTATCCCACTACATATTTTCATGGAAAATTCAGCATCGACCAATATTTTGGATCGAACTTATAAAAATAATAAATAATAAAATTAATATTAATATTAACACATAGCTGAGAAGCGTTTAGAATGTCTACCAACTTACAAGAATAAAAGAATGATATGCATGATTAATGATTTAAATTTCATGAGTTAGGTAGCCAAATATTCAACAAGACTCCAAGCCAAAAAAACATTTCTGCAAGAACATGAATCTACGCTGTATATAAAAGTATAAAAAGGGCTGAAAGTGTTCTATACATGATGTGAATAAGGTCGTTATCATCATTTTTTCAGTCTTTTATTCTTTTCTTTTATTTTTAATAAAGCATTGTATTTTTCTTTTGTTTAGTATTTAGAGGTGAGAAGGACAAGTGGCATCTAGGCGCATAATTGTAATTAGCTCAATAGCTTAGAGCCCAAGTTACCTTCTACCTATAAATATCCATTTGTAGCCTCATTCAAGGCATTCTACATTTTTTAGATATATTGATTTGAGAGAGTGAAGATGTGAGATATTTTCTTCATGCTTCCATTTGATATCATTTACGTCAATACACGTTGTACTTCTGTGTATGTACAAATATACCATTTTCGAACTCATGAATTCTCCTCAATATGAAATTACATTTTATGAGGATTTTTCTAACCCGTATAAAACGTAGTAGAAAAATTCATACGTAAAACGCTATTCATGCCTACAAAATGGCACATGTCTACGGCACGATCCAAGGTCATTTGGTAATTTTTAGAAAATTCAGGGTCCAAAATATAATTTTTCAAAGTTGCATACGACTCTAAATAAGAGGAAGTAAAAAATGGGTGAGGGGATGTTGCAATTTTCATGCTTTTTGCTATTTTAACCCTTCATTTTTGGTACAGTGACAATTGTCCCGTATATTTTGGCTGGGTAATGGATTCAAGCCCCAAATAATTGAGAAAAGGCTTTGTTGAATTGAGAGTAATGAATTCAAGGCTTCATCTCATCCCCTGATTTATTTTGTGGAGAGAGCAAGAGCGTATTGTGCTATAAAACATATTAAAGCCAAAACCAATAATATAAATATCATACAGATTTTATGTCGGACATAACATAATCAATGAAAACAAAACTTATTTTGTAATATTATTATGTACCTAAGTTGACTTACAGTCATAGTTCAAACACTCAAATGAAATTGAATTGACTCGTTCTCCTCGGCCAGATTTTAACCATTAATAATTTTATGCTATTTTTATTAGGGTCAGTGACTCAACAACACATGAAACAATATGAGAACATATCTGTAGAATTTGTCTCAACAATTTCTAGCACAACCGGTCAACAGTAGCCACGTGGACAAAGTAGTGGAGTTCAATTTCTTCTTGAATCTGTTATGAGTCGATCACAGAGTTTGTTATATACTCTATGTGGATTTGTTATTCTGTCAGAGTATATATACTTAAGCCCGAACTCGACTCATTAATATTTCGGGCTTCGGACCCGATTTCGGGCAGGCCCGAATTCATTTTTTTTTGTTAAAAAAAGTTTGAATTAATATTTTTTTTTCTTGTGCTTCCATCATGGAAAAAATGTATACACCAAAATCTAATTGATAGTTCATAAAATAAAGTATATAATGATGAAATGTATTAAACTAAAATAAGGGAGGTAAGAATGAAAACCTACAATGACTAATTATACTTCATACATATAAAATTAGTTAACATAAATATGTTATATTTTATAAAATTATTTATTTATTTATTTATATATTCAAAGTTCGGGCTTCGGGCCCAATTCAGGCTTGGCAAAGTTCGGTTCAAGCTCGGCCCGAAATTCAGTCGGGCTTGAAATTTTGGCTCAGGCTCGGCTTGGCTCAAACTCAAATAAAGCTCGGCCCGAAAATAGCGGGCCGAACGGGCGGGCTTCGGGCTTGCGCTGCTCAATTTATAGGCCAATATGCAGGTGCTAGTGCTGTAGATTGAGACAGAGAGAGATCTGAGTAATTCTGAAAGAGTGAACTGATTGTAACAAGGTTGTTTGTGTAGTTAGAAAATCTGTAAAGAAAAGTAGCAACAACTATGTAAAGATTTTGTTGGAAAATTGGAGCTGTCCAGAATTTTCTGGACATAATTTTGAACAACTTTGAGCTCAAATTTAGGTGGAACCCAGACTACGAAAATTGTGGGACCATATACGAACTCGTTCACCTCCGCAAAAAGATTAACGTAGTATATTCACATGTCCAATTTCATTAAGTTATGAATGATAAATATGTCCCCAAAGTGACTCACAAAAGTGCAAGAACTCCAAGTGATCCTCCACGACATTCATGCTGAAGGAATGTCAATTAGTGAAACTTTCCAAGTTGCTGCAATTGTTGAAAAATCGCCACCATCTTGGACTTTATTAAAAAACTATCTCAAGCACAAGCGAAAGGAGATAAATGTGGAGGAGTTGGTGGTCAGGCTGAGAATCGAAGAAGAAAACCGTGAGCCTCAAAAGAAAAGTGGGAAGAATCCAATGGAAACGAAGGTCCATGTTGTTGAAGGTCCTAAGAAGAACAAACGAAAGTATGATGGGGAAGGCACTTCCAAACAGAACAAGAAGAAGTTAAAAGGAAAATGCTACAATTGTGGTAAACCTGGACACCGCTCAAGCGAGTGTCGTAAGCCTAAGAAGAAAAATAAAAATAACCCTCAAGAAAATGTAACTAAGGGTGAGAATATCGCCAATGATTTGGCGGATATGAATCTTTCTGCTGTGGTCTCTGAATGTAACTTGGTTGGAAATACCAAGGAATGGTGGGTGGACACTGGAGCCACACGACACATTTGGGCAAACAAATGGTGTTCACCACCTATAAGCCTTTGGAAAATGAGGAGAACCTATTTATGGGAAATTCTTCCACTTCTAAGGTGGTGGGACAAGGAAAGATTGTTTTAAGAATGACTTCTTGAAAGGAACTTACTCTCAACAATGTTCTTAATGTGCCTGATATCCGAAAGAATCTGATTTCTGGATCTCTCCTGACTAAAAATGGTTTCAAGCTTGTGTTTGTGTGTGATCGTTTTGTGTTGTCTAAGAATGACATGTATGTAGGAAAGGGCTACCTCAATGAGGGGCTCTTTCAACTCAATGTTCATCTGTAACCCTAAAAACATCTGTTTCAATGAATGAAATTGCTAGTTCTTCTTACTTGATTGAGTCATCTAATATTTGTCATGCTAGATTAGGACATGTTAATTTTGATACATTGCGTAGATTAATTAACTTGGAATTTTTGCCAAAATTTAATATTGATAAAAATCATAAATGTGAAATTTGTGTGGAATCTAAATTAGCTAGATTACCTTTCCATTCTATTGAAAGGATAACTGAACCTTTAGATTTAATTCACACCGATATTTGTGATTTAAAATTTGTTCAAACTAGAGGTGGGAAAAAGTATTTTATTACTTTTATTGACGATTGCACAAAATATTGCTATGTATATTTGTTACATAGTAAAGATGAGGGTATTAATGCATTTAAACAATATAAAAATGAAGTTGAGAATCAATTAAGCAAAACGATAAAGGCTATTAGGAGCGATAGAGGAGGTGAATATGAATATCCATTTGAGGAATTTTGTTCTTAAAATGGGATTATTCATCAAACAACCGCTCCTTATTCTCCTCAATCGAATGGTGTTGTTAAACGCAAAAACCGTACTTTGAAAGAGATGATGAACTCAATGTTATTAAGTTCAGGAGCTCCACAAAATTTGTGGAGGGAATCCTTTCTTTCTGCTAATTACATTCTCAATAAAGTACCTCACAAGAAGACTCACAAAACACCTTATGAATTATGGAAAGGTCGAAGACCTTCCTATAAATATTTACGAGTGTGGGGGTGCTTAGTCAAAGTGATGGTTCCTAAACCTAAAAAGGTAAGAATAGGGCCAAAAATCGTGGATTGTGTATTCATCGGTTATGCTACTAATAGCAGTGCATATCGATTTCTAGTTTGAAAATTCGAGATTTCGGATATTCATGTAAATACGCTTATTGAATCAAGGGACGCTTCACTTTTTGAAAATGAATTCCCGTATAACATGACCCGAGAATCTGGTCCTTCTAAAAGGACAAATCAATCTACTACAAGTGGTACTCATCAACCTATTGAATCAATATAGGATGAACCAAGATGTAGTAAAAGAGCAAAAACCTCGACTTCTTTCGGTCCGAATTTTCTAACATATTTGATAGAAAATGAACCTCAATCGTATAAAGAAGCTATATCCTTACCCGATGCTTCCAATTGGAAAGAAGCAATTAATAGTGAAATTGAATCCATATTACAAAATCATACATGGGAACTAGTGGATCTTCCACCAGGTTCAAAACCGTTAGGTTATAAATGGATCTTCAAAAAGAAATTGAAGGCCGATGGATCAATTGATATATATAAAGCTAGACTTGTAGCTAAAGGCTATAGGCAAAAGGAAGGGTTGGATTACTTCGACACATATTCACCGGTAATAAGAATAACGCCCATTCGGATGTTAATAGCAATAGCTGCTATTAATGGACTTGAAATACATCAAATGGATGTAAAAACTGCATTCTTAAACGGTGAACTAGACGAGGAAATTTATATGGAGCAACCTGAAGGGTTTAAGGCTCCCGGACATGAAGGAAAAGTATGTAAGCTTGTTAAATCACTATATGGATTAAAACAAACACCTAAGTAATGGCATGAAAAATTTGATAATGCAATGTTATCAAATGGTTTCAAAATTAATGAATGCGATAAATGTGTTTACTTTAAATACATTCATAATGGATATGTATTGTATGCCTCTATGTTGATGATATGCTTATCATGGATAGTAACTTGGAAATTGTCAAAACTACAAAACAAATGTTGAGTAGTACATTTGACATGAAAGATTTGGGAATTGCCGATGTTATATTAGGAATTAAAATTTCTAGAACATCGGATGGACTTATATTATCTCAATCTCATTACATAGAGAAAGTACTTGAAAAATTCAAGAAGTATGATATTAGTCCTACCAAGACACTTGTAGATGTAAATTTACATCTAGCAAGAAATAATGGTGAAAGCATATCTCAAATAGAATATTCTCGTATTATCGGCAGTTTAATGTATATCATGAACTGTACGCGACCGGACATAGCATACTCAATAAGTAAGCTAAGTCGATTTACGAGTAATCCAGGAAGAGATCACTGGAAAGCAATATTGAGAGTTTTGGGTTATTTAAAATATACTCAAAACTATGGACTGCACTACTCAAAATATCCAGCTGTTCTTGAAGGACATTGCGATGCAACACTACACCAAATCCTGCGAATGGTCACGCCCCGTGGGTCACGGCCCAAGTCCGCGACCAGCTGGTCGCGGACTTGGGCCGTGACTGACTCAATATTTGGCGTGACCATATTTATTATCACACTAAATTATCGATGTTTTGAAAGTGGTCACGGACTTGGACCGTGACGACAGTGGTCGCGGACTTGGGCCGTGACCAGGTCGTGACCATCTTGGCGCCAAACTCGCGCCAAATTTCCCTCCAAGCTTGGTCGCGGATGGGTCACGGCCCAAGTCCGTGACTCATGGCATGACAAATCAGAGAACACACACATTTAGGGTCACGGCTTAGGGCCGTGACCATTTCTGGGTGTGGGTCACGGCTATGGGCCGTGACCATCCCTCATTCAAGCACTAGGGTTGATAAAAAAGAGTCGCGCATCACAGATTGAGGGTCACGGCTATGGGCCGTGACCATTTCTTGGTAGGGGTCACGGCTATTGACCGTGACCATAGGCAGTATACATCCCACTTAACTTTATTAATGGGTCGCGGTGGATGGGTCACGGCTCTAGGCCGCGACCACCGTTAATCCTAAAACAAAAACAAGCGCCTCAAATATTTCATTTCCCCGCTCGTCTTGTTCATTCTTCTGCCCCAAACTGTGGAAAAGGTCAATACCGTATGGAGTTATTTCTTCCCCAAATGATGGTAGCAGGTGCGACGTTTCTTCCCCAAATGATGGTAGCAGGTGCCACGTTTCTTCCCCAAACGCTGGTAGCAGGTGCGGGTTTTAAAGGGTTCGTATGGTGGTTGGGCGGGTTTTAGAGGGTTATTGAGGCAGGGGAGGGTTCGGTGAGGGTTATTGAGGCAGGGGAGATTTTCAACTGAGTTGCGATTTTCAACTGGGGCGATTTTCAACTGGGTTCGGTGAGGGTTGTTGGGTTTGGGTCTCTATTTTCAACTGGGTTTAAGTCCAAGCAAAAAGACGCAAGTAGAAAATGGTGAGTACTGATATTGAGATCTCCAGAAATTGAATCCTGAATTTTAGTTGAACCAAAGGCATATTTTAGAAGTAAATTCGGTGAGTACTAGTTATTTTTTACTAATCCTGTATTTTTCTATATTTGAGATTGAGTTCATGACTTAATTCCTATCATGTTACAGAATTTGACCAATTATCTAATCGAATTTGAAAGGAATTTTAACACCCTTGAATCCAATAGATTTTCTGAAAGCGGTGGAGTCCAAATGAATTGTCGAGCTTTTTGAAGTAAACATGGAGCTCCAAGGTATGGCAAATGCTTATTGCTATCTTATGTAGCACCTTGTATGAAAATTATTTTTTACCATGCTACTTCAACTATGAAATGTTTGGTTCTACTTCTATTTTTAATTTTGTTAGGTGCACTAGCAGCCCCCTAGGTAACTTGAATATGTTTAGTCGAAATTATGTCCGGTTTAAGTCCGATGGGTTGATTTTTGTTGGACCAAACTAGGTTTGGATGATGGAGCTATAACACAGTGGGTACAGGTATTGTCAATTTTAAAATTTTGTTTTCATAATTTGTATCTTCTTTTTTCTTAGGAAGATCTCAATTAGTAATTTTCTTTTCATTTTCATATCATCGACAAAAAATTTGGTGTGTTATAATTTTGTTTATCACTTCGTCAAACATTTGGTGTGCTATATTTTGAAATTTTAAACTAACATCATACGTTACTTGACTGTATTTGTTGTTTGTACGATAATTTAATTCCCTAACATGCCCAATTGACACGTGGAGAAGTTATTAATATATATACAGTTATTGCATATATGTATGCATATATGCTACTGTTTGCATATATTTTGTTGTGTTCATATATGCATACAGTTATAGAAGGAGTACGGGATAATTATTGGTTTTGTTTGGTTTGGTTGTTGGATAATTATTGGTTGTTGGCTTGTTGTCGGATAGTATATTAGAAGGAGTATCGGATAATTAGAACGAATACGGGATAATTATGAGGACTTAAGCTTAAAAACAAGGCGTTAGAGGGTGAAAACTCGAAACAGCCACCGTACGGTCCCGTGAGAGGAACCAACGCCTCTCACGGGACCAATGTAACACATAGGAACTGACCGCGCGATAACGGGACTTCCGGTTTGAGAATACAATGATAATTTGAAAATATGAGGACTTAAGCTAGAAAACATTGTGTTAGTGGGTGAAAAGCCGAAACAACCCTCAAACGGCCCCGTGAATGGAACCAACACCTCGCACGGGACCAATGTAACTCATAGAAACTGACCGCGCGATCCCGGGACCCCCGATTTGAGAATAAGACGATAATTTCATTTTGGACTCGGACTTAAAAACATAGCGTTAGAGGGGGAACAGCCCCCGTGAGTAGCACCAACAGCTCGCACGGGACCAATGTAACTCATAGGAACTGACCGCGCGATCACGCGACCCCCGGTTTGAGAATACGATGAATATTTGTATATTTTTAGACATAGGCTTAAAAACAAGGAGTTAGTGGGTGAAAACCCGAAACAGCCCCCGAACGGCCCCGTGAGTGTACCAACACCTCGCACGAGACCAATGTAACTCGTAGGAACTGACCGCGCGATCACGGGACTCTCGATTTAAGAATACGACGATAATTTGAAAATATTAGGATTAAAGCTTAAAAATAAGGCGTTAGAGGGGGAAAATAAGAAATAGCCCCCGTACGATCCCGTGAGAGGCACCAACACCTCTCACGGGACCAATATAACACGTACGAACTGATCGCACGATCACGGGACTCCCGGTTTGAGAATACGACGATAATTTAAAAATACGAGGACTTAAGCTTGACAATAAGGCGTTAGAGGGTGAAAAACGGTTAATCCCTTCTTTACTTCCCATTTTCGCTAAAAAGTCCGCCACCTGGTTGCCTTCTCTATATATATGGAAGTTCCTGACTCCCAGACCACCTCCATTTGTAGGCCTTGTAATGTCCTCCCATTTACACCATCGATGCCTATTCTCCCCATAATTTGAACTCTAAAAAAACTTTGCCATTAGATTATGCATCCTTTCAATGACAACTTTAGGAGGGGACATAGCAGATATTAGATTATGCATAAGTTTTATATACACGCACATAACTGAGTAAAGTATATATCTTAACCAATAACCCAATTACACAATGCATTCCCCGATAATAAGTCATGACCAACTATAAAACTTTATTTGAATGGCAATCCGTAATGTTATTTTCAATAAACACACACAAACAGGATAGATACCAGATAAACATACCGCACACACCAAGCTAAAATTTTTAATGAAAAAGCATCTTCAAAGATTAAAAATATTCTAAATCATCGAAGTTCCATCCAACTCTACATAAGTTAGAGTAAACTAAACATAAAACAGAAGGATAACAATGATACTAGACAAAAGAAGTGACGGATGAAAGTATAACTTAAACTAAGTGTAGTAAAAACATCTTTACATAAATGTGCATACGTTTCAAAATAAGGTAGTACTTAAAATCAAACTGAAAACCAACAGCAATTTGAAATAATCTCCAAAAATGAAGAATCTTGAATCCACTTATGCTGGAATTTGAAGGCCTTATGGATAAGATCAACTGTATTAGTAATCTGCATTATCAGTGGACTGTGATCAAATCAACTTTTGTTGATGATGAACAACTTCTGTGATCAGAACTAATATTAAGTGAAAATATTTTCACTTAATAAGGACCATAGATCAACAACTAAATCCAGTCAATAAAGGAGAAAATTTATTAGTTATATACCAGTAATTTGTGTATGCAACTATATACCAAAACCACCAAATTGCAGAACATTTAATCAATTAGGAAGCTATGCGGACCACTAATGGATCGATTCAGTTAGGCAGCTAGGTAGAACATAACACACTAGCACATAACTGATGCCAATATAGCAGCTATATATGGCCATATATAGCAGCTCTATATGCCCATATATAGCAGCTATATATGAGCTTATATAACTGCTATATATGGCCATATATAGCTGCAATATAAGGCCATATATAGCTGCTATATATGGCCATATATAGCTGCTATATATGGCCATATATAGCAGTTATATAGGCTTATATATAGCTGCTATATATGCCCATATATAGCTGCTATATATGCCCATATATAGCAGCTATATATGAGCATATATAGCTGCAATATAAGGCCATATATAGCAGCTATATATGGACATATATAGCAGTTATATAGGCTCATATATAGCTGCTATATATGGCCATATATAGCTGCCATATAGATTGAAAACAAGACGAAGAGGGCGAAACCACGAAACAGCCCCCGTAGGGTCCCGTGAGAGGCACCGACACCTTTCACGAGACCAATGTAACACGTAGTAACTGACTGCCCGATAATGGGACTCCCGATTTGAGATTACGACAATAATTTGAAAATATGAGGGCTTAAGCTTGAAAACAAGGCGTTAGTGGGTGACAACTCGAAATAGCCCCCAAACGGCTCCGTGGGTGGCACCAACACCTCCCATGGGACCAATGTGACTCGTAGGAACTGACCGCGCAGCCACCAGACTCCCGGTTTGAGAATACGACGATAATTTGCATAGTTCTAGACCAAGGTATAAAAACATGGCGTTAGACGGTGAAAACCCAAAACAGCCCCTGAACAACCCCGTGGGAGGGACCAACACCTCCCACGGGACCAATGTAACTCGTGAGAACTGACCGTTTAGCCACGGGACTCCCGGTTTGAGAATACGACGATAATTTGCATATTTCTATACTTAGGCTTAAAAACATGGCGTTAGTGGGGAAAACCCCGAAACAGCCCCCTAACGGCCCCGTGGGAGGCACCAACACCTCCCACAGGTCCAATGTAACTCGTAGGAACTCACCACGTAGCCGCGGGACTCCCGGTTTGAGAATACGACGAAAATTTGCATATTTCTTAACTTAGACTTAAAAACATGGCGTTAGAGGGTGAGAACTCGAACCAACCCCCGAACGGCCCCGTGGGTGGCACCAACACCTCCCACGGGACCAACGTAACTCCTAGGAACTGACCCCGCAGCCGCGGGTCTCCCGGTTTGAGAGTACGGCAGTAATTTGCTTATTTCCACACTTAGGCTTAAAAACATGGCGTTATAGGGTGAGAACTCGAAACAGCCCCCGAACGGCCCCGTGGGTGACACCAACACCTCCCACGGGACCAACGTAACTTGTAGGAACTGACCCCGCAGCCGCGGGTCTCCCGTTTTGAGAGTACGTCAGTAATTTGCTTATTTCCACACTTAGGCTTAAAAACATGGCGTTATAGGGTGAGAACTCGAAACAGCCCCCGAACGGCCCCGTGGGTGGCACCAACACCTCCCACGGGACCAACGTAACTCGTAGGAACTGACCCCGCAGCCGCGGGTCTCCCGGTTTGAGAGTACGGCGGTAATTTGCTTATTTCCACACTTAGGCATGAAAACATGGCGTTAGAGGGTGAGAACTCGAAACAGCCCCCGAACGGCCCCGTGGGTGGCACCAACACCTCCCACGGGACCAACGTAACTCGTAGGAACAGACCCCGCAGCCGCGGGTCTCCCGGTTTGAGAGTACGACGGTAATTTGCTTATTTCCACACTTAGGCTTAAAAACATGGCGTTAGAGGGTGAGAACTCGAAACAGCCCCCGAACGGCCCCGTGGGTGGCACCAACACCTCCCACGGGATCAACGTAACTCGTAGGAACTGACCCCGCAGCCGCGGGTGTCCCGGTTTGAGAGTACGGCGGTAATTTGCTTATTTCCACACTTAGGCTTAAAAACATGGCGTTAGAGGGTGAAAACTCGAAACAGCCCCCGAACGGCCCCGTGGGTGGCACCAACACCTCCCACGGGATCAACGTAACTCGTAGGAACTGACCTCGCAGCCGCGGGTGTCCCGGTTTGAGAGTACGGCGGTAATTTGCTTATTTCCACACTTAGGCTTAAAAACATGGCGTTAGAGGGTGAGAACTCGAACCAGCCCCCGAACGGCCCCGTGGGTGGCACCAACACCTCCCACGGGACCAACGTAAGTTGTAGGAACTGACCTCGCAGCCGCGGGTCTCCCGGTTTGAGAGTACGGCAGTAATTTGCTTATTTCCACACTTAGGCTTAAAAACATGGCGTTAGAGGGTGAGAACTCGAAACAGCCCCCGAACGGCCCCGTGGGTGGCACCAACACCACCCACAGGACCAACGTAACTCGTAGGAACTGACCCCGCAGCCGCGGGTGTCCCGGTTTGAGAGTACGACGGTAATTTGCTTATTTCCACACTTAGGCTTAAAAACATGACGTTAGAGGGTGAGAACTCGAAACAGCCCCCGAACGGCCCGTGGGTGGCACCAACACCTCCCACGGGACCAACGTTACTCGTAGGAACTGACCCCGCATCCGCGGGTCTCCCGGTTTGAGAGTACGACGGTAATTTGCTTATTTCCACACTTAGGCTTAAAAACATGACGTTAGAGGGTGAGAACTCGAAACAGCCCCCGAACGGCCCCGTGGGTGCCACCAACACCTCCCACGGGACCAACGTAACTCGTAGAAACTGACCCCGCAGCCGCGGGTGTCCCGGTTTGAGAGTACGGCGGTAATTTGCTTATTTCTACACTTAGGCTTGAAAACATGGCGTTAGAGGGTGAGAACTCGAAACAGCCCCCGAACGGCCCCGTGGGTGGCACCAACACCTCCCACGGGACCAACGTAACTCGTAGGAACTGACCCCGCAGCCGCGGGTCTTCCGGTTTGAGAGTACGACGGTAATTCGCTTATTTCCACACTTAGGCTTAAAAACATGACGTTAGAGGGTGAGAACTCGAAACAGCCCCCGAACGGCCCCGTGGGTGCCACCAACACCTCCCACGGGACCAACGTAACTCCTAGGAACTGACCCCGCAGCCGCGGGTGTCCCGGTTTGAGAGTACGACGGTAATTTGCTTATTTCCACACTTAGGCTTAAAAACATGGCGTTAGAGGGTGAGAACTCGAAACGGCCCCTGAACGGCCCCGTGGGTGGCACCAACACCTCCCACGGGACCAACGTAACTCGTAGGAACTGACCCCGCAGCCGCGGGTCTCCCGGTTTGAGAGTACGGCGGTAATTTGCTTATTTTCACACTTAGGCTTAAAAACATGGCGTTAGAGGGTGAGAACTCGAAACAGCCCCCGAACGGCCCCGTGGGTGGCACCAACACCTCCCACGGGACCAACGTAACTCGTAGGAACTGACCTCGCAGCCGCGGGTGTCCCGGTTTGAGAGTACGACGGTAATTTGCTTATTTCCACACTTAGGCTTAAAAACATGGCGTTAGAGGGTGAAAACTCGAAACAGCCCCCGAACGGCCCCGTGGGTGGCACCAACACCTCCCACGGGATCAACGTAACTCGTAGGAACTGACCCCGCAGCCGCGGGTGTCCCGGTTTGAGAGTACGATGGTAATTTGCTTATTTCCACACTTAGGCTTAACAACATGGCGTTAGAGGGTGAGAACTCGAACCAGCCCCTGAACGGCCCCGTGGGTGGCACCAACACCTCCCACGGGACCAACGTAACTCGTAGGAACTGACCCCGCAGCCGCGGGTCTCCCGGTTTGAGAGTACGGCAGTAATTTGATTATTTCCACACTTAGGCTTAAAAACATGGCGTTAGAGGGTGAGAACTCGAAACAGCCCCCGAACGGCCCCGTGGGTGGCACCAACACCTCCCACGGGACAAACGTAACTTGTAGGAACTGACCCCGCAGCCGCGGGTCTCCCGTTTTGAGAGTACGTCAGTAATTTGCTTATTTCCACACTTAGGCTTAAAAACATGGCATTAGAGGGTGAGAACTCGAAACAGCCCCCGAACGGCCCCGTGGGTGGCACCAACACCACCCACGGGACCAACGTAACTCGTAGGAACTGACCCCGCTGCCGCGGGTGTCCCGGTTTGAGAGTACGGCGGTAATTTGCTTATTTCTTAACTTAGGCTTAAAAACATGGCGTTAGAGGGTGAGAACTCGAAACAGCCCCCGAACGGCCCCGTGGGTGGCACCAACACCTTCCACGGGACCAACGTAACTCGTAGGAACTGACCCCGCAGCCGCGGGTGTCCCGCTTTGAGAGTACGACGGTAATTTGCTTATTTCCACACTTAGGCTTAAAAACATGACGTTAGAGGGTGAGAACTCGAAACAGCCCCCGAACGGCCCCGTGGGTGGCACCAACACCTCCCACGGGACCAACGTAACTCGTAGGAACTGACCCCGCAGCCGCGGGTCTCCCGGTTTGAGAGTACGACGATAATTTGCTTATTTCCACACTTAGGCTTAAAAACATGGCGTTAGAGGGTGAGAACCTGAAACAGCCCCCGAACGGCCCCGTGGGTGACACCAACACCTCCCACGGGACCAACGTAAATCGTAGGAACTGACCCCGCAGCCGCGGGTCTCCCGATTTGAGAGTACGACGGTAATTTGCTTATTTCCACACTTGGGCTTGAAAACATGGCGTTAGAGGGTGAGAACTCGAAACAGCCCCCGAACGGCCCCGTGGGTGGCACCAACACCTCCCACGGGACCAACGTAACTCGTAGGAACTGACCCCGCAGTCGCGGGTGTCCCGGTTTGAGAGTACGACGGTAATTTGCTTATTTCCACACTTAGGCGTGAAAACATGGCGTTAGAGGGTGAAAACTCGAAACAGCCCCCGAACGGCCCCGTGGGTGGCACCAACACCTCCCACGGGACCAACGTAACTCGTAGGAACTGACCCCGCAGCCGCGGGTCTCCCGGTTTGAGAGTACGACTATAATTTGCTTATTTCCACACTTAGGCTTGAAAACATGGCGTTAGAGGGTGAGAACTCGAAACAGCCCCCGAACGGCCCCGTGGGTGCCACCAACACCTCCCACGGGACCAACGTAACTCGTAGGAACTAACCCCGCAGCCGCGGGTCTCCCGGTTTGAGAGTACGGCAGTAATTTGCTTATTTCCACACTTAATTTTTATATTTCTACTTGGTTACTGATAATTTTAACTCATATATGCAATTTTTCAGCTTGATTAATTTTTTTGTAAAATTACTTGGTTACTGATACTTTTGTTTTTTGTATCCTATCATTTGTAGGATTTTTGCACGTGGATCAAATGAAGGAGGCAATGGTTTACAGCTTGATGATTATTTATATGTTGTGGACATTCAGGATAATGTTTTTTATGTGTTATAGCCGTGCAGGCTTTTATTGTTTAGTTTTTTGGCCGTGCGGGCTTTTATAATTTGATTGTTGAATTTTATTGCCGTGCGGGCTTTATAATAAGCAGGTTTTTCATTTACAGGTTTTGGAATGTCAAGAAAATAGAGGAAACTCTGCCCAATTTTTTTTTGGTTTGTGAATTATTAAGACGTGTAATATTTTTAAGTTTGTATATATATTTGTTTATTAACAACATTCTCAATTCGCAATTTGTGATTTTTTTTTTATTGTTTTGCCTATAATAAATATTTGTAACACCTCGTAGCAACCGATGATGCACTCACAGGAACCCCAATTTTAGGATTGGACAAAAAAAAAATACATTTTTTTTAAATTACAGATAAATATGGTCATGGACTTTGTCCATGACCATTTTTATTTTTTTTTGTCGCGCTTAAAAATGGTCGCGGCCAAAGTCCGCGACCATTTTTTTTTATTTTTTGTCACGGTAATGGGTCGCGGACTAGGGCCGCGACCAATTTTTTTTATTTTTTTTTGTCACGCACATGGGTCGCGGCCAAAGTCCGCGACCAATTTGTCACGGTCGTGGGTCATGGACAAGGGCCGCGACCAATTTTTTTAAATTTTTTTTGTCACGCACATGGGTCGCGGACTTTGGCCGCGACCAATTTGTCACGGTTGTGGGTCATGGACAAGGGGCGCGACCAATTTTTTTAATTTTTTTTTGTCACGCACATGGGTCGCGGACTTTGGCCGCGACCAATTTGTCACGGTTATGGGTCACGGATTAGAGCCGCGACCCGTCACGGCATGGGTCACGGCCAAAGTCCGCGACCATTTGCCGTGACCCCTCTTGGCCGTGACCATTTTTTGGTCACGGACTTGGGTCGAGACCCATGAAAATGGTCACGCCAGAAATGGTCACGGCCAAAGTCCGCGACCCACAGTTTTGGTCAGGGATTTTGGCCGTGACCAATCGCCAGTTTTGGTGTAGTGCAAATTGGATATCTGATACAAAAGACTCTAAGTCTACGAGTGGGTATGTGTTTACCCTCGGAGGTGCAGCCGTATCTTGGAAATCCTCAAAACAAACGTGCATTGCTAGATCGACAATGGAATATGAATTCATTGCACTAGACAAAGCTGGAGAAGAAGCTGAATGGCTTCGAAATTTCTTAGAGGATGTTCCAAATTGGTCTAAACCTGTGCCCGCAATATGTATACATTGCGATAGCCAATCAGCGATTGGAATGGCACAAAATCACATGTATAACGGAAAGTCACGACATATTCGTCGTCGGCACAATACCGTTAGACAACTTCTCTCAAATGGAATTATCTCAATTGACTATGTAAAGTCAAAAGATAATACATCGGATCCACTAACGAAAGGTTTGAATCGAGAGCAAGTTGAAAGATCATCGAGAGGAATGGGTCTAAAGCCTATAAATAAATAAGAATCAATATAATCGCAACCCAACCTAGCTGACTGGAGATCCCAAGATTTAGGTTCAATGGGCAAACCGAACTACGTTGTATTCAGTAAGCACTGGAGGATATTTAATCCTATCCATTCCAAAGATGAGACAGTGCACATCTGTCGCGAAATTAGGATAAGTTATGCTTTTAATGACATCTATATCTTAGTACGTCTAAGTGGGGTATTGCAAGATACTCTTTATAGAAGTCACCTACGTGAGTAAGAAGGGGGTCACTTCTATGAGAATAATGAAAGGCATATTCTCTAAAATACTCACGGAACCAAGTGGTGTTCATGGCCAAAATGAACACAAACGTGAGAACCAACTGTGTTGAAGAATTATTGTGTGAATACTATTGTCTAGGTTTACAAAAACGGTTGACGGTTCAAGGACGTGAAGTCTACTGATTAACCAAGTAAATCCGATAGTATATCACTAAGGAAAGTTCAAGGCCACTAGGCTACTTCTCTCGATGCAATAAATCTTCAGTTTTACTCGACATGTGTCTGCATCTGCATTAGCATCTGTTCTTTTTTATTTATAGCGATATATCATTCATGTGGGGGATTGTTGGAAAATTAGAGCTGTCTAGAATTTTCTGGACAGAATTTTGAGCAACTTTGAGATCAAATTTAGGTGGAACCCACACTACGAAAATTGTGGGACAATATACGAACGTGTTCACCTCCGCAAGGAGATTAACGTAGTATATTCACATGTCCAGTTTCATTAAGTTATGAATGATAAATATGTCCCCAAAGTGACTCACAATGCAATAAAAGTTAATGTATTGGGTATGTTTTAACTCTTGTCCCACATTGGAAGAGTAGTGGGAAAATGATGAGTTAATAAAACCCAAATGATGGACTAAGGCTTGGATGCCTTGGGGAATCCCAACTCTTTGAAGGGGATATGACCTAAGCTATGCACAGGTTGACTTTCGGTCAAAGGTCCACACGCACGCGTCCGTCCGGCCGGCTCTACTCGGTTCGGGCTTGGGCTTATAAAAATCTCCTACATTTTTTGGCCGAATTAATTTAACTTTCTGAGCTTTAATTATTAATTAATTAAGAAATTAATTAATTAATTAATAAACTGTTGGCAGTTATTGCCAACAGTCAACAGTTAATTTCGTTCAACTATTTTTTGACAGTTATTGTTACTTTGCTATAAATACAGATGCCTCCCTCCGTTTTTAAAACAATGAAAAATTTCCCTCCTCCAATTCCTTCCATTTCCATACCAAAAGTGCTGTCATTTCTGTTCCAGAAAATTCTTTTTCTGCATAGCATCTGTTGCATTGTTGTTGAGTATGAGACACAGAATTTGAGTTCGTTGTAATTAATTATTGTCGTGCTACATAATTAATTGGAAAATCCGTTCTAACTTGTGAGACAATATTCATCAACCTCGGAGCACATTGGAGGGAGTAAATTGTCTTAAGGACACTGTGAAATTCACAGGACTCGGATTATCTTTTTATTTCTATTATTGTTTCTGCAAATTCAAGTAAGGTTTTATTTTTCTGTAATTTCGTTTTTTTTTCTGTAATTAGATTATATTTCGTAATTCTGTAATTTTTTATTTATTAAAAAGTAGACATAACAGATTTGTCATTATAGTGGATCGATTTTCCCCGAGTCTCGGAGGATGTAGGATCACATTGATCCGAACCACATTAAATCCTCTGTGTGATTAATTGTTTTTTTCGAATTTTACTGATTGTTTGCGTGTAATTCATCTCAAAACTTAGCAAACTGGTATCAGAGTTATTATGGGAACTGCAAAGTTTGAGATTGAAAAATTCACGGGCAAGAATGGTTTTGCTATGTGGCGCGTGAAGATGAGGGCGCTGCTTCTTCATCAAAGCCTTAATGAAACCCTTGGAGGTGAGAAGAATTTGCCGACAACAATGTCCGAGAAAGAAAAACAAGATCTGTAAGACAAGGCTCATAGTGCTATTATTTTGAGTCTTGGAGATAAAGTGTCAAGAGAAGTTTCTAAAGAATAGTCTGCAGCAGCATTATGGCTCAAATTGGAGAATCTGTATATGGCAAAGTCCCTAGCCAATCGTCCGTTCTTCAAGAAGTTGTATTCTTTCATGTGGTCGCCAGGAAAGTCTTTGAAAGATCACCTGGATGATTTCTAATCATGGATTTGAAGAATATTGATATCAAGATAGATGATGAAGACCAAGCCATTATACTACTGAGTTCTCTAGCTTCAGATTATTATGGTAACTTCATGGATACTATGCCTTATGGTAGAGACTGTCTCCATGGAGGAAGTCTCTGTTGCTCTAAATTCAAAAGAATTGCAGAAGAAGCTGGATGGAAACAAGAGAGCTCGGGAGAAGGGTTAATGGCAAGAGGCAGAACTGAAAAAAGAAGCAACAACGAAGTAAGATCGCGGACAAAGTCCAAGACTAAGGGAAAATTGCACAGTTCGGGAGAATTGCAGAGTTCTCAGGTGAAGACTATTGTTTCTTGTGACAGTCAACAGCTTTGCATTTGACAAAGAATCATATATTCCATTAAAGGACGAAGCACATTGACGTGAGAATGCATTTCATCAGGGATGTTATAGATTAAGGAACAGTTAAAATGGAGAAGATTTCTAAGCCAGTTCCTATTGCTAAGTTCAACTCCACCTTGGATTTAGTAAACATAAGAAGCCTAAACTAGCCAACGGGGGCTGAGAGAAAATTTGTAATAAGTAACAGAAACTATATAAAGATTTCTCACTATAATGGATTGATTTTCCCGAGTCTAGGTGGATGTAGGATCACATTGATCCGAACTGCATTAAATTCGGTGTGGTTAATTGTTTTCTTTCTGATTTTACTGATTGTTAGTATGTGATTCATCTCAAAACTTAATTATATCACTTATGTGAATATTGTGACGGCATTTCCACCATTTTTCTGTTTTTGTTATTTTAATTTTCTTTTATTAGGTTTCCTTTTAGTCTTGTCTTAAGTAGAGGGAAGAAGTGACATTTTGAAAATGATATGAGAGAAGAAATCTTCTATTTGGTTATTGTACTAGAAAATCAGAATGGATTATGTATTGATAATGGATGATAAAATGGATGGATTACAAAGACCCTTAAATGGGTATAAATAGGACACACACAAAACCCTAACCTAATATAAGAGACACTATAA
This sequence comes from Sambucus nigra, assembly GCA_949130495.1. Lineage (NCBI taxonomy): Eukaryota > Viridiplantae > Streptophyta > Magnoliopsida > Dipsacales > Adoxaceae > Sambucus > Sambucus nigra. The sequence goes on along the minus strand of OX422222.1, from coordinate 442,897,250 downwards.
CTATCAAAATACCTTGGCTTATTAGAAATATAACCAAGGCATAAAACATAATAATAAATATAAACACCATATTCCAACACTCCCCCTCAAATTGATGGAGGTGAGAAACCAAAGTCAATTTGCACCGAGATATGTTATTCCTCCGTTGAAAATTGCAACTTAAGCACAATGTGCGAGTCCCAAAGCAAAACCTCAACCCGTCAAACCAAACGTGGGATACGATACGACAACACTCCCCCTCACGGTTGGACCAATCGACTTGCTGGAGAAAATAAAAGCATGAGGCAGACCACCAATATACCCACACAACACTCCCCCTTGGTACCCATCGTAATACATGTGCCAAAAAAGACACCCACCCTTATGAAATTGTTCGTGACACAAAAAGGGCCGATCCGACCATGCCAACGAACAAATCAAATCAGACCGCAAATCGAAAGTTGATCTTGAGACAAAAAAGGGCCAATCTGACCAACACAATGCCATCAAACAACTCGAACCAAACGGACCACAAACCGAGATATACCAGATAGGATTCCTCAAATCAGAGCAATGTAACAGAGTAACGGCAAATAATCTCTAGATCACAAGAGATGAAACAGAATGAATAATACCTTCAATTGCATATAAGCAATGAAAATCTTCACAAACCCAGAAAAATGCCGCATCTCCAAATGGCTTGAGAAAAATGTACCAAGAATCTACAAGATTACATGTAGAAAAGAAGAGTGCCAATGGTGGCAAATGTAGTCAAAGTCTCCCAAAATGGGTCGACATACCCTCAAACCAACTCGACCACCCCAAGCAACATGTCCTCCACGGGAGACGTAACAACAAACTAATCCCATCAAAAACATCGACATGCCCAAAGAGTAGGAATAAATCAACCACATTGTAAAAATGCATGCGAGTCACCCAACCATCTTCAATAAAAATATCAAAGAAATCCACAATAAGGAACCCAACATCTTCTTCCCCAAAGAGCAAAAGTCTCCAAATTCTAAGGGCTGAAATTAAATTTTTCAGAAAATTCGAGGGCCGAAAAATAATTTTCAAAAGTTTTGGGGCAAAAGTGGGAATTCCAAAAAATATAGGGACTGATTTGGGATAACAGAAATTACAGGTGCCAGGATGCAAATTTCAGAAGTTGAGGGGCTGAAAATATAATTTCTAAAAGATTATGTGAAAAAAGTGAAAAATCCAAGAAAAATTAGGGGGTGATTTGCAATTTTCAAAAAGGTAAGAGGATTGAACGAATTTTTCAGAAATTATAGGGGCGGAAAAGTAAGTTTCTTGAAATGGGAATAAGGCAGAAGGGGTAAGACTTGATACTAAAAGAAGAATGGGTAATATGGGTATCACCTTCTATTTTCATTCCATTTATAAAAGAACCCCTAGTTGTCCCAAATATTACCCCAAAGTCTCCCTTGTTGCCCCAAATCATCCTCATCTCCTCACAGCCCTACTCCCGCTGCTAGTTCTGCAGAGAGAGAGAGGCTTAAACAGATCAGTTAGCTTTTTTCACTCTCGTTTTCTCCCTATCTCAACCACACAATTTTATGACAACTAGAACAAGCCTCCAATTCTCTCTCTCCCAACTACCAAATCTAAAACCGCCACTACGATAACTCAGGTAATATAATACCAAAGCCACTGTTCTTTCTGCACCTTTTCCTTTCTAATTCTTCTAACGCTCTTTCCTCTCTATTACATGTAAATTAATGGAGATCACATACTTAATTGTCCAATGAATTCAAATCTATTATATGGTTTCTAATTGATACTTTTGAAATATAATTAACATTTTGTAATTGGAAATTTAGGATGATATAATATAAGAGTATGATATTGTTGGAAAATTGGAATATTTATAAAGCGGTCCAGATTATTCTGGACAGAATTTTGAGTAATTTTGAGCGCAAATTAAGGTGGGACTCACACTACGAAAATTGTGGGACCATATACGAACGCATTCACCTCCGCAAGGAGATTAACGTAGTATATTCATATGTTCAATTTCAATAAGTTATAATGATAAATATGTCCCCAAAGTGACTCACAAAGCAATGAAAGTTAATGTATTGGGTATGTTTTAACTCTTGTCCCACATTGGAAGAGTAGTGGGAAAATGATGAGTTAATAAAATCCAAATGATGGACTAGGTGTTGTTTGTTTTTACCTCTGAAGTCTGAATTTGAACCATTCAGATTTAAGAGGTATCAAAAAGTGTTTGTTTTTTTAAATGATTAAGAGGTTAACGGTCATATTTGACTCTTAATGATTAAGAGGTAGAATTACGTCTGAAGTCTGAATCTGAAGTCCGAATCAGTCTAAATGCATTCATTCAGAAGTATATTCAGACGTAAAAACAAATATATTTTTCAGAGTCAGATTTCAGACTTCAGATTCAGTGTTCAGATTTCAGATTCAGACTTCAGATTCAGATAAAAAAACAAACGCAACCTAAGGCTTGGATGCCTTGGGGTATCCTAACTCTTTGAAGGGGAGATGACCTAAGCTATGCACGGGTTGACTTTTGGTCAAAGTTCCACAAGCGCGCGTCCGTCCGGTCGGCTCGGCTCGGCTCGGGTTTTAATTATTAATTAATTAATAAACTGTTGGCAGTTATTGTCAACAGTTAAATTCGTTTAACTATTTTTTGTCAATTATTGTTACTTTGCTATAAATACAGATGCCTCCCTCCGTTTTTAAAACAATGAAAATTTTCCCTCCTCCAAATCCTTCCATTTTCATACCAAAAGTGTTGTTATTCTGTTCCAAAAAATTCTTTTTTCTACATATCATCTGTTGCATTGTTGTTGAGTATAACACACAGAATTTGAGTTCGTTGTAATTAATTATTGTCGTGCTATATAATTAATTGGAAAAATCTGTTCTATCTTGGGAGACAATATTCATCAACCTCGGAGCACATTGGAGGGAATAAATTGTCTTAAGGACAATGTGAGATTCACAGGGCTCGGATTATCTTTCTATTTTTTATTATTGTTTCTGCAAATTCAAGTAAGTTTTTATTTTCTGTAATTTCGTTTTATTTCTGTAATTAGATTATAATTCGTAATTCTGTACTTTTGTATTTATTAAACAGTGGACATAACAATCTTAAGACAATTTATTTTGTTCTACTGTTTCGTAGTGTATAGAATTTTTTTATTACAGAAATTTATTTGTTGAAAATAAATCTGTTTTTACAGAAAAATTGAATTAAATTATTACTTTATTGCAGAACTTAGTAAAACAGTTTTGGTACAGAAATTAATTTCTATACTGTTTTTATATTCTGTTTTAGAAAATAAAATTTTATTTGTGTATTCTTGTTAAAATCTGTTTAAGTAAAATTTTTAATCTTTAAATTATAATTCTGTATAAACTTCTGTTTATATTATAGCTTAATTCGGAATTTTTATTTGTAATTCATTTATAATGAATTATATTTGGAGGAAATTGGTGCACAAAATTTTGTATTCTGTTTTGATTAATTCATTATATATGAATTTTATCATTGATAAAAATTATGTTTTTGTAATAGAAATGGAATCGCAAAGTACGAACACTACTCCTACTAAACTGATTGTCACTAACACAAATGTGACTGCACCCGTATCTATGCCACACAGGGAGAAACCGAAAAAGTTCATTGGGGCTGACTTCAAACGTTGGCAAGGACAAATGTACTTCTATCTCACTACCTGACAACTGGGTAGGTTTGTATATGAAGATTGTCCCTCTATTCAAGAGGGAGACGACTCTGAAAAGGTTGCTGCTGTTGATGCTTGGAAGCATTCGGACTACCTATGCCGGAATTATATTCTGGCCTACTTGGACAAGACATTGTACCATGTCTACTGTACGATCAAAACATCTAAGGAATTATGGAATTCTTTGGAGAAGAAGTATAAAACTGAAGATGCTGGGATGAAGAAATTTATCGTCGGGCGTTTTCTGGACTTCAAAATGGCTGATTCTAAATCTATGATCTCGTAAGTGCAAGAACTCCAAGTGATCCTCCGCGACATTCATGCTGAAGGAATGTCACTTAGTGAAACTTTCCAAGTTGCTGCAATTGTTGAAAAATTGCCACCATCTTGGACTTTATTCAAAAACTATCTCACGCATAAGCGAAAGGAGATGAATGTGGAGGAGTTGGTGGTCAAGCTGAGAATCGAAGAAGATAACCGTGAGTCTCAAAATAAAAGTGGAAAGAATCCGATGGAAACGAAGGTTCATGTTGTTGAAGGTCCTAAGAAAAACAAACGAAAGTATGATGGGGAAGGCACTTCCAAATAAAACAAGACGAAGTTCAAAGGCAAATGCTACAACTGTGGTAAACCTGGACACCGCTCAAGCGAGTGTCGTAAGCCGAAGAAGCAAAATCAAAACAATCCTCAAGCAAATGTAACTGAGGGTGAGAATATCGCCAATGACTTGGCAGATATGAATCTTTCTGTCGTGGTCTCTTAATGTAACTTGGTTGGAAATACCAAGGAATGGTGGGTGGACACTGGAGCCACACGACACATTTGTGCAACCAAATGATGTTCACCACCTATAAGCCTTTGGAAAATGAGGAGAACCTATTTATGGAAAATTCTTCCACTTCGAAGGTGGTGGGACAAGGAAAGATAACTCTGAAAATGACTTCTGGAAAGGAACTTACTCTCAACAATGTTCTTCACGTGCCTGATATCCGAAAGAATCTGATTTCTGGATCTCTCCTTACTAAAAATGGTTTCAAGCTTGTGTTTGTGTTTGATCGATTTGTGTTGTCTAAAAATGACATGTATGTTGGAAAGGGCTACCTAAATGAGGGGCTCTTTAAACTCAATGTTCTTACTGTAACCCCAAAAACGTTTGTTTCAATGAATGAAATTGCTAGTTCTTCTTACTTGATTGAGTCATCTAATATTTGGCATGCTAGATTAGGACATGTTAATTTTGATACATTGCGTAGATTAATTAAATTAGAATTTTTGCCAAAATTTAATATTGATAAAAATCATAAATGTGAAATTTGTGTGGAATCTAAATTAGCTAGATTACCTTTCCATTCTATTGAAAGGATATAACTGAACCTTTAGATTTAATTCACACCGATATTTGTGATTCAAAATTTGTTCAAACTAGAGGTGGAAAAAAGTATTTTATTACTTTTATTGACGATTGCACAAAATATTGCTATGTATATTTGTTACATAGTAAAGATGAGGCTATTAATGCATTTAAACAATATAAGAATGAAGTTGAGAATCAATTAAGCAAAATGATAGAGGCTATCAGAAGTGATAGAGGAGGTGAATATGAATATCCATTTGAGGAATTTTGTTCTTAAAATGGGATTATTCATCAAACAACCGCTACTTATTCTCCTCAATCGAATGGTGTTGCTGAACGCAAAAATCGTACTTTGAAAGAAATGATGAGCTCAATGTTATTAAGTTCAGGAGCTCCACAAAATTTGTGGGGGGAAGCCTTACTTTCTTCTAATTACATTCTCAATAAAGTACCTCACAAAAAGACTCACAAGACACCTTATGAATTATGGAAAGGTCGAAGACCTTCCTATAAATATTTACGAATGTGGTGGTGCTTAGCCAAAGTGATGGTTCCTAAACCTAAAAAGGTAAGAATAGGACCAAAAACTGTGGATTGTGTATTCATCGGTTATGCTACTAATAGCAGTGCATATCGATTTCTAGTTTGTAAATTCGAGATTTCGGATATTCATGTAAATACGGTTATTGAATCGAGGGACGCTTCATTTTTTGAAAATGAATTCCCTTATAACATGAACCGAGAATCTGGTCCTTCTAAAAGGACAAATCAAGCTACTACAAGTGGTACTCATCAACCTATTGAATCAATAGAGGATGAACCAAGATGTAGTAAAAGAGCAAAAAATCTCGACTTCTTTCGGTCCGGATTTTCTAACATATTTGCTAGAAAATGAACCTCAATCCTATAAAGAAGCTATATCCTTACCTGATGCTTCCAATTGGAAAGAAACAATTAACAGTGAAATTGAATCCATATTACAAAATCATACATGGGAACTAGTGGATCTTCCACCAGGTTCAAAACCGTTAGGTTATAAATGGATCTTCAAAAAGAAATTGAAGGCCGATGGATCAATTGATAAATATAAAGATAGACTTGTAGCTAAAGGCTATAGGCAAAAGGAAGGGTTGGATTACTTCGACACCTATTCACCTGTAACAAGAATAACGTCCATTCGGATGTTAATAGCAATAGCTGCTATTAATGGAGTTGAAATACATCAAATGGATGTAAAAGCCGCATTCTTAAACGATAAACTAGACGAGGAAATTTATATGGAGCAACCTGAAGGGTTCAAAGCTCCCGGACAAGAAGGAAAAGTATGTAAGCTTGTTAAATCACTATATGGATTAAAACAAGCACCTAAGCAATGGCATGAAAAATTTGATAATGCAATGTTATCAAATGGTTTCAAAATTAATGAATGCGATAAATGTGTTTACTTTAAATACATTCATAATGGATATGTATTGTATGCCTCTATGTTGATGATATGCTTATCATGGATAGTAACTTGGAAATTGTCAAACTACAAAACAAATGTTGAGTAGTAGATTTGACATGAAAGATTTGGGAATTGCCGATGTTATATTAGGAATTAAAATTTCTAGAACATCGGATGGACTTATATTATCTCAATCTCATTACATAGAGAAAGTACTTGAAAAATTCAAGAAGTATGATATTAGTCCTACCAAGACACCTGTAGATGTAAATTTACATCTAGCAAGAAATAATGGTGAAAGCATATCTCAACTAGAATATTCTCGTATTATCGGCAGTTTAATGTATATCATGAACTGTACGCGACCGGACATAGCATACTCAATAAGTAAGCTAAGTCGATTTACGAGTAATCCAGGAAGAGATCACTAAAAAGCAATATTGAGAGTTTTGGGTTATTTAAAATATACTCAAAACTATGGACTGCACTACTCAAAATATCCAGCTGTTCTTAAAGGACATTGCGATGCAAATTGGATATCTGATACAAAAGACTCTAAGTCTACGAGTGGGTATGTGTTTACCCTCGGAGGTGCAGCTGTATCTTGGAAATCCTCAAAACAAACGTGCATTGCTAGATCGACAATGGAATCTGAATTCATTGCACTAGACAAAGCTGGAGAAGAAGCTGAATGGCTTCAAAATTTCTTAGAGGATGTTCCAAATTGGTCTAAACCTGTGCTCGCAATATGTATACATTGCGATAGCCAATCAGCGATTGGAAGGGCACAAAATCACATGTATAACGGAAAGTCACGACATATTCGTCGTCGACACAATACCGTTAGACAACTTCTCTCAAATGGAATTATCTCAATTGACTATGTAAAGTCAAAAGATAATACATCGGATCCACTAACGAAAGGTTTAAACCGAGAACAAGTTGAAAGATCATCGAGAGGAATGGGTCTAAATCCTATAAATAAATAAGAATCAATATAATCGTAACCCAACCTAGCTGACTGGAGATCCCAAGATCTAGGTTCAATGGGCAAACCGAACTACGTTGTATTCAGTAAGCACTGGAGGATATTTAATCATATCCATTCCAAAGATGAGACAGTGCACATCTGTCGCGAAATTAGGATAAGTTATGCTTTTAATAACATCTATATCTTAGTACGTCTAAGTGGGGTATTGCAGGATACTCTTTATATAAGTCACCTACGTGAGTAAGAAGGGGGCCACTTCTATGAGAATAATGAAAGGCATATTCTCTAAAATACTCACGGAACCAAGTGGTGTTCATGGCCAAAATGAACACAAACGTGAGAACCAACTGTGTTGAAGAATTATTGTGTGAATACTATTGTCTAGGTTTACAAAAACGGTTGACGGTTCAAGGACGTGAACTTTACTGATTAACCAAGTAAATCCGATAGTATATCACTAAGGAAAGTTCAAGGCCACTAGGCTACTTCTCCCGATGCAATAAATCTTCAGTTTTACTCAACATGTGTCTGCATCTGCATTAGCATCTGTTCTGTTTTATTTATAGCGATATATCATTCATGTGGGGGATTGTTGGAAAATTGGAGCTGTCTAGAATTTTCTGGACAGAATTTTTGGCAACTTTGAGCTCAAATTTAGGTGGGACCCACACTACGAAAATTGTGAAACCATATACGAACGCATTCGCCTCCGCAAGTAGATTAACGCAGTATATTCATATGTCCATTAAGGCAGGACCCACACTACGAAAATTGTGCGACCATATACGAACGCATTCACCTCCGCAAGGAGATTAACGTAGTATATTCATATGTCCAACTTCAATAAGTTATGAATGATAAATATGTCCCCAAAGTGACTCACAAAGCAATGAAAGTTAATGTATTGGGTATGTTTTAACTCTTGTCCCACATTGGAAGAGTAGTGGGAAAATGATGAGTTAATAAAACCCAAATGATGGACTAAGGCTTGGATGCCTTGGGGTATCCCAACTCTTTGAAGGGGAGATGACCTAAACTATGCACGGGTTGACTTTCGGTCAAAGGTAAACACGCGCGCGCGCGTCCGGACGGACGGTTCGACTCGGGCTTATAAAAATCTCCTATATTTTTTGGCCGAATTAATTTAATTTTCTGGGCTTTAATTATTAATTAATTACGAAATTAATTAATTAATTAATAAACTGTTGCAATTATTGCCAACAGTCAACAGTTAATTTCGTTTAACTGTTTTTTGACAGTTATTGTTACTTTGCTATAAATACAGATGCCTCCCGCCGTCTTTAAAACAATGAAAAATTTCCCTCCTCCAAATCCTTTCATTTCCATACCAAAAGTGTTGTTTTTCTGTTCCAGAAAATTCTTTTTTCTACATATCATCTGTTGCATTGTTGTTGAGTATGAGACACAGAATTTGAGTTCGTTGTAATTAATTATTGTTGTGCTACATAATTAATTGAAAAAATTTGTTCTATCTTAGAAGACAATATTCATCAACCTCGGAGCACATTGGAGGGAATAAATTGTCTTAAGGACATTGTGAGATTCACAACGCTCGGATTATCTTTCTATTTTTTATTATTGTTTCTGCAAATTCAAGTAAGTTTTTATTTTCTGTAATTTCGTTTTATTTCTGTAATTATATTATAATTCGTAATTCTGTACTTTTGTATTTATTAAACAATGGACATAACAGATATAATATAAGCGTACTTCCACACTGACAAAATTAAGTAACTCGTGTCTCACTCTCATTCTAAGATGTGGGAAGATTGATGGGTCCGCCCAAAATGTGTCCTCGTACCGTGTCAACCGAAAATTAGTGCAATGAACTCGTGTCTCACTCTCAATCTAAATTTATCCAAATAATATGAACTTGTACTGTCCAATTTTTGTAGGCATAAAAAATTGAAGTGACGTTTGACAACAAATCCCTCACCCTTTTTTTCCGTTTCTTTTTTTATGTTTAGTTCAAGTCATCTTTTTTCCCCAAAAAGTCCCTCACTCACAAACACTCTATATTCTATCTTAAACCCTAAAACCTAAATTTTTCGCCAAAATAAAAATAACTTAAAAAAAATAGATATGAGCTTTTTGGAACATAAAAGACACTATGTACTTATCACTGCCAAGTAGGGGTGGCAATTCGTGTTTTTTGGGCCGTGTTTTTGGTCAACACGAAATGACAATGGTTCGGCACAATATGAACACGACTTCTGAAATTTTACTCTCAATTAAACATAAATAGACACGATAACCTAAATAAAACAACGATAATACTAGTAACACAACTCATAATTTTGACAAGGACACGACACGACACTGACTTCGTGTCACAAAGACCCGACACAAACATGACATATCGTGTTTCGTGTAGTTTTTTCGTGCCGTTTCAAAAATTGTCTCCCCTACCCCTATCACTAACATTTTGAAACGAAATTAAGAAAAATAAACAATAGTAAAAGAAGAAGAAAATTCATTTGTTTAGCAACCTGGTAAAAGCGATCGGTAAATGAAGAAACACAAATTTTTGCACACATAGAGAACAAAGAAGTTGTTTATTGAAATTTGAACATAGAGAGAAAATAAAAGTAACCTGGAAAGAAAGAAATAATAAGCTGTACTCCTTCCTCTTCTTGGTAGCTCAGTCAACAATCAAGTAAGGTATTATTATATTCCATGCTAAATGTTAAGTCTGTTTTTTTCTTTTTACTTTATTCTTTCAATTTTAATATCTCATTTGCTTTGCACTTTGGTATTTGTGTGTCATTCGGCCCGCCACATTTTCAAAAGTAAGATACATAATTAACTCCCACAAGCTGGAAAACTAGACAAGCTGTCCTCAAACAGCTAATACAAAGCAGCCTAAAAGACAGACCCTCCATACATACATAATTAATTATCTAATTAACTCAAATCTATTATATGTTTCCTAATTAATACTTATAAAATAGAATTAACATTTTGATATTTGAAATTGAGTATGATATAATATAAGAGTACTTCTACACTGACACGATTAAGGAACTCGTGTGTCACTTTATTGGATAATGTGCGAGTGTGAGGATTGATGGGGCAGCCCAAAATGTGTCCCCGTACTATTTCGGCCTAAGATTAGTTATAATAAAACTTTACCAACAATAGAAAGAATGATGTATCTAAATTGAGTCCTTCTACATGTTCCGCCTGGTGACCGCATTTTACTTTTTTTTGTTTTTTGGGGGGGGTTAACAATTGATATAATATATATATAACTATTTTTTTTAAATAGTAAATAAAAAAGTTGTGTTTACTAATAAAAAAATTTATAAACAGTTTTTTAATTAAAAATAACATTTAAAAAAAAAATTCAAATTTTAATTAAAAAAAATATGTTTAACTTGATTTCTTAGATTCATGATTAAATAGTGTCACATTCAACAAATGATGTGAGTTCGGAAATGTGGGTCCGCTCCATCGGCACTAATTAATCGTGATATCTTATTGAAAAAATATCGCGATTAACTAGTGCCGCTGGCGCGGACCCACATTCAACAAATGATGTGGGCACGAGAATGTGCGGCGACGCCAACGGTCGGTAATAGCGATATTTTTTCAATAAAATATCGCGATTAAATAGAGCCCCTGGTGTGGTCCCATAAAATATTGCGATTAACTAGTATCGCTGGCGCGGACCCACATTCAACAAATGATGTGGGGCTAGGAATGTGGATCTGCGCCAGCGGCACTAATTAATCGCTATATTTTATTGAAACAATATCGCGATTAATTAGTGCCGCTGGCGCGGACCCACATTCAACAAATGATGTGGATCTGAAAATGTGGATCAGTGCCAACGACACTAATTAATCGCAATATTTTATTGAAAAATATTGTGATTAATTAGTGTCGCTGGGGCGGACCCACATTCAACAAATGATGTGGGTCTGGGAATGTGCGTCCCCACCAGCGACACTAATCAATTGTGATATTCTTACCAGCAGCACTAATTAATAGCGATATTACGAAAAAATAATTTTTTATTTTAATTTTAATAAAAAGGACTGTTTGATTTTAATTAAAAAATGTTTTATATTAATTGAAAAAACTATTTTTTTTTATATAAAAAACTGTTTTTTTCTAATATTAAAACTGCTTTTATATTAAAAGTTAAAAGACAAAACAATAAGAAACTAAAAAAAAAAGGAAAAAAAAAAGGGGGGCAATGCGGTGGGCGGGACAAACTGGTGGGTCACATACATTTACCCATCTAAATTTTAGAAGAGTAATCAAATTCAACTTATAGGCATTTACCACTAACATTCAGTTACGAATTATTTATTCAAGCAAAAATTGCCTATACCTCCCCGGTGAGTTCTGTTTGGGTGCCATAAAACAGAGGAAATCTAAGGAAGCTAAAATACATGCAAAAAAAAGAAAAAATATGAACTATTTTAACTCCTAAATACAAATAAGAGTAAATAATTCTAACCGACAAAATAACAGTCTAAATTTATCCAAATGACATGAATTTGTACTCTCCAATTTTTGTAGGCATAAAAATTTGAAGTGACATTTGACGACAAATTCTCACCGATTTTTTTATTTAAGTTTAATCCGAGTCTTCTTTTTTTCCCTAAAAAAGTACCTCACTCACGAACACTCTATTCTCTTAAATTAAACCATAAAACCTAAATTTGTCCCCAATATAAAAAATATTGTCCCAAAAAGAGAATGAATCTTTGAAACATAAAAAACACAATATGTATTTATCTTCCCCAAGCAGGTGTATCACTTCTTGTTTTGGCGCTGATACAACACGACGATAGTTTTTTGAACAAGACACAAATTCATGTTTTTTTCGCTGACAGGAACACGGCCTGAATATAACACGGCACAATATGAACACAATTTTTGAAATTTTACACTCAATTAAAGAGAAATAGACATGATAATTCGAATAAAAACACGAAAACACAAATAACAATATTGTCCCAAATAAATATTATCCCAAAAATTGAAGAGACTTTTTTGGAACATTAAAAACACAATATGTACTTATCTCCCCCAAGCAAGGGTGTTAATTTGTGTTTTGGACCGACATGACACCCCACGAATAATCCGAATAGAACACAATGACACAGAGAAGAACACCATTTTTGACACGATAATCCGAATAAAAATACGACAACACTACTAACAACATGACATGACTTCGTGTAAAAAAATGATACGAACTGTCGGGTCATTTTCGTGTTGGTACGAGTTGTATTTTTGCATCGTTCCTAAAATTGTGGCCCCTATCACTAACATTTTGAAATGAAATTAAGAAAAATAAACATTAGTAAAAGAAAAATAAAATCCATTTGTTCAGCAAGCTGACGCATAGATATCTGTGTTAAATTATTTTATAAAACTGTGAACAACGAAGTAGTTGATTGAATTTAGAAGACAGAGACAAAAAAAAAAAAAAAAACCTGGGCTATGCTCCTTCCTCTTCTTCTTCTTGGTAACTGAGTCGGCAATCACTCACTACTAAGGTATTATTATAATTTATATTTATAATTTATATTCCATGCTAAAAGTTAAAGAAATCATAAGGTATTTTTCTTTTTACTTTATTCTTTCGATTTTGATATCTCATTTGCTTTCCACTTCGTTATTTCTGTGTAATTCGGCCAGCCAAATTTTCAAAACTAAGATACACAATTATTTTGACTTAATTCCTCTAATAATTTCTTATTTTTTATACAATATCAAAAGATGAAAAATTAAACATAGAGTCAAATCGTGATAAACGTTACGTTCTATTAAAAATTCCATTAATGTGTACTTTGACATAACATTTGTTACATTTTTGACGAAAAAATTCTCTTTCTTAAGGAAAATTATATCAAAATGCGATATTATTACATGGAGTTAGCTAAAAAAAAAACTTTCTTTATTTTAAAAAAATAACTATTTTTTTAACTTTTCATTAATTACAACTATTTGGCCCGCCACATTTTCATTAATTACAATTAAATTAGGCATTTTTTTTACTTAACCTTCTTTTAATATTGCCTTATTTTGATTTCATGTAACTTCTAAAAGATAAAAAAAATTATATCATTTTGAAGTGTTGTATTAGTAAACCTGTTATTTGGATGTATATGTAAATATAGAGGCAAACTCCTGTGCACACTAAGTTTGTACATTACCTTTTAAAAGTGTGCAAACTTAGTGCTGGCGCACACCAATTTTTTTATGTGATATTTAAACATTTCAAGGAACCCATATAAAAAAAATCAGCTCAAAAATGAGCTGATTTTTTTTATATGGGTTCCTTGAAATGTTTAAATATCACACAAAAAAAATCAACTCAAAAATATTTTTTTTACTATATATAAAAGGTAATGTGCAAACTTAGTGTGCACAGAAGCCTGCCTCTGTAAATATATTCGAATTTGGCAAATATATATTTATAAAACAGTGAACGAAGAAGTAGTTTATTGAATTTAGAAGATATAAAGAAAAGAAAAGTAACTTAACTTGAAAAGAAAGTCAAATATGGTTTTATTATTATTTGATTTCATGTAACTTGTAACTGTTAAGGCTCCCTTTTTCTTTTTACTTTATTCTTTCATTTGCTTTGCACTTTAGTATTTGTGTCTCATTCGGCCCCAACATTTTCAAAAGTAAGATACATAATTAACTCCTGTTAATAAGCTTCTATTAAAAAAACTCGGTAAATCTATATTTTGACTTAATTCCTGTTATATTATGGACGAAAATGCCTTCCTTTTTTCATGGTTAAGTAAAAAAAAAACTTTCTTTTTAAATAAAAACTTGAGTAAAATACCAAAATGTTTTCTCACCTTTGGCTCGGTCTTAATCTTGTTCATGTACTTTTGTTACTCTCAATTTCGTCTCCAACCTTTCAATTTATTTTAATTTAATCCTTATCTTGTTTTTATATAAATAAATGTATCATAGCAGAAAACAGACTGTTAAGGAATGGAGCCCGTATACAGGGAGTATACAAAAAGGAAACCGAAAAAGAAACCGGTAAAGAGTCAACAACAAGAAAGATAAGGACTCCCCCATCATTGAGATTATGCGTGCATGTGTTTCTGAAGTAACTTCCTATTATTTATTTATTTTTAAATCTCTTTTTTTTTTTTTAAATTTACATAATCTTTTTTTGTTAAACCTATTGTCATTTTACTTTTTTTATAACACTGAACCTCCACACGAATGAGCCATTTGGACTCCCTGATGTGGGCTAAATAGGGGGACGTTGTGCCAGAATCACCCTAGCGCACGTTCAGCTTAAAATCTGATGTCATTTGAAGGGTTTTGAACTCGAGATCTATGATCTTTTTTCATTTGGCCATTAGTGCTGGACTAAAGGGGGTGGAGCTTATCATTTTACTTTTGAGAGGAGACAAAACTACATTGAAAAGAAAAAGGGATGTACAAGATGCTTGGGACAAGCTGTCCTCAAACAGTTAATACCCAACAACCCAATAAACACTTTGTCATTTAAAAGGAATTAATTCAAATCTATAATATGTTTTCTAATTGATAGTTATGAAATAGAATTAACACTTAAACATTTGAAATTGAATATGATACAATATAAGAGTCTTTCTACACTGACAGAATTAAGGAACTCGTGCCTCACTCTCAATGGAAGATGTGTGAATATTGATGGGTCCAGGTATATTGCATGTAAGATTTGCACAAAAACTATACTCAACTCTTTGAGAGACTCTCACTGTCTCATTGAGATTATGCGTGCACGTGTTTTTGAAGTAACTTCCCATTATTTAAAAAAAAAAAAAATTTAAAAATACACATAATATTTTTTCTTGTTAAACCTTTAGCATCATATTTTTGCAAGAAGACAAAACTAGACTGAAAAAACAAAGAGAGGGACAAGATGATGAGAACAAGCTGTCCTCAAACAATTAATACACAATAACCCTAAAAAACAAACCCTCCATATATACTTAATTGGCCAATTAATTCAAATCTGTTATATGGTTTCTTGATACTTTTGAAATAGAATTAGCATTTTGTAATTTGAAATTGAGTATGATATAATATAAGAGTACTTCTACACTGACAAAATTAAGGAACTCATGTCTCACTCTCATTGGAAGATGTGTGAAGATTGATGGGTCCAACCAAAATGTGTCCTCGTACCGTGTCAGCCTAAAATTAGTGATAATAAAAATATATCAACAATAGAAAGAATGATGTATATAATTTCAAAAGAATAAACAAATCCAACAATTAGGAATTTACGACTAACATTCAATTACGAATTATTCATTCAAGCAATAATTGTCTATACATCCCCGATGAGTTCTGTTTGGGTGCCATAAAACATAGGAAATCTAAGGAAGCTAAAAAAAAAGGGTGTTTCTAAGGGTGTCACAAAAATTGCTTCAAAATACCACAATACAAATAAATTAGATTTTTACTAAGGGCCGCCACCTCACATATATATTTTTTTACCCAACTACAACACAAAATACCACTACACTATAAACTCTCCCTTTCTCTATCTATCCATTACACTCTAAACTCCCACTTTCTCATCTTCATTTCGCTTAACAAATTTGTCTCCATCAATTCAACCAACCATCTTCAACAACATCTCCAACAACATTATTAAAGTTTTGTTCATTTGGTCCTCACACATCATTATTAAAGTGTTGTCCCCACTAACCATCTACAACAACATTATTAAATAACGAGGGTTTGTTCTTTAAATATTCAAATACTAATGGATATTCCACCATTAGACAATGACAACACCTCAAAAGAAAATGAAAACTCTACAAATCCCATTTTTGAGATAAACTTTGGGTCCCATTACATATATATTTATTTTTTCATAAGGCTTGAATATTTAAAAAAAATGCATAAAACGTACAGTTAGTTCGGGATTAGGACCCCGATTTCAAGGCACAAATTCAGGGTTAACCTCCCGAACAAACTCTTTATTTTTTTGTTCGAACAAAAGAAATTCGTTATAATCACGCCGAACCAGTTATACATATTCGACATATTTACCACGAACAAAAGATACCTGGTTCGTTATATTCACCTCGAACCAGTTATACATATTCGACATCTTTACCCCGATATAATGAAACATATTCGATAATATTCATGCTGAATGGGATTCAATCATACATACTGTTATCAATTACGTTGTGATTCAAACTCCATTTATTCCCACCTAATAATAATTTTACATATGCAGGATTCCTTCATGGATTTCAATGACTTGTTATTTGATCAGGCTTTAGCGAACATCGATATACCCCATAACGGGGAAGGTGGTTCAGTGTTAGTAGATGTTAGTGCAGTGTTATTAACGGAGCAGGTACTATAATGTCTATTAGTGACATAATATATTTATATATTATAATTACATTGTACTGATTAATTATATTCTTAATTCTCAAGTATTTTCCATTCGGTAAGAGTTGGTTGCTTGGACTCAAGCGCAAGCTCGATTCGTTAAAATAGTAATAGTCATCACCAAGTCCAACATACCTTCTTCAGCGCGTAAAGGACGCCTAACCATGGGTTGCGAGAGAGGTGGTGTGTAATACCACGCCTTTTCTAAGATAAATAATAAAACTATGTTTTTGAGATAAAATAAAAAATTATGGAAATTGAATTTAATAGGTGAATTAAAATTATTAATTTCGGACAAATAAATTGGTGTTATGTCGTACTTATGTGTGATGGATTCGTGTTATGTTAATATTTATAATAATGGCATGTGTAGTAGAAAATTCATAAATGAAGTGTGACACAAGTATAAAAATATAATGTTGGGATTAAAATAATTGAGACGTATTTCGGGAAGTATACGAGCTCGTTTAGGTGTTTTAAACCTTTAAGCACATGGGTATATAAGTTGGGAAACTTTTGGGCTAGTCTGGATATGGATTTGGGCCCATTTGGGGGTCCATAATTTGGGATTTTAACCTAACTCGGAATTTGGGAATTAATCACTTAATTAACTCCCAGGAGTTTATTGTCTTAGAACCCTAGCCACACCATACATAGAGAGAGAGAGAGAGAGAGAGAGAGAGAGAGAGAGAGGAAGAAGCCATATCAAGAAATTGATAAGGATTCAAAGAAGATTTCAAGAAATACAAAGGAGATTTCATCCCCCGTATATCCAAGCAAGAATTCTCTTACTCGATTTAATTTCCAATTTTCTTCTTGATGCATTATATTGACCCCATATGATTTTTGGGGTTTAGGTTGGATTTTTATGAATAAATGTTAGGAATTAATCTCATTCATGTAGAGGATTAATTGTAACTTATTTGTAGCCCATAAATCTAGAAATTGATTTGTGAAATTTGATGGTAGAAACCTTAGGGTTCTTGAGATGAAATTGGAAAAATCTTGGAAACCATATGTGGAGGATTTAATACATGTTCTGATCTGTAGATTTGTGACTCTAATTCCATATTTATACCCTATAATCTAATTTACACTTAGTGATTCTTGTAGAAGAAATATGGGTTAAACTTCTTGTTAAAACACATATGAAATCTAGGAATTTGGAATAGGAATTGGTGTAATTACATGGAAATTATTGTTCTTTAATGTGAACCCAAGTAATAAGAACCCATTCACGTATTTTTTGAAAGGAATTGACGATTGGAAGTAACCTTATAAAGGAATTAAGAAAATCAGTAATAAGAAAGTAGAAGATATGGGTAACTACCAGATTCCGAATCGATTTGGCCTTGGAGTTAATCGTTTCGGTTTGGCAGTGAATCGATTTGTCCTTGGGGGCTGAGTGAGCTGGGGCCATAGTTAGTTCAAGAATATTTTTAGATGTTCGTACGAGTTGGTGGGACCGTGTTTAGGCTAACAAAGAATTTATTAGAAATGTAAACGTAGCCTACATGTTAATTGAAATATTATATTTAACTAGATGGCTAAATAAAAAATTATGGAAGATAAAATAAATAATTAACTAGATTGTCAATTATTAAATAATGAACAATTGTGGATATCATGTGGGATCACTTTAAAGTAATTAGAGAGTAGTTACCTACACATATTATATGGGATAAATAATATGTATTTGTGTGCATCTATGGGACATACCAATATTCGTGGATGATCCTATCGGCTTGGGGTTTCTAGCATTCGGACTGCGTAGCACACGTTGGCACAGGTGGGTAGACGACATGTAGGTCACTTAGGTACTACGTAGTGGAACCATCTACGAGAGGTTGGTGTTGGTGTTGATGTTGTGAGCCTTTGTTACCGCTAGGTGTGGGCGGTGAACTGGTATACAGCGTAGGGACCGCCCCAGTTATGTGTGTTTTATGATGTCTGACTTGGATAACAGATTCCTTTAGACTTGCTGATAGAGCACCAACGAGACACCACTGGTAGATGCCTTTGCGTATCGCATATATATATATATATATATATAATTTCGTCCGGTTTTAAATGAAATTAATTAAATTGTCTAAGATGGCAGGCATAAATTGCATACCCTTATTATATTGTGCATAATTGATGTTTATGCCACTTTCATAATATATATAAGACCGTAATAACTAGGGATCCGATAATTAAATATAGTCGACTTCGTTGTAGCAATTGATTATAGTTAATTCGATTAATATTAAATTAGCACGGTTGTCACTTACGTTATTTGGATTTGTTGGGATGTGGGTTATATTACACTTAGATGAGGGGTGAGATGTTAATCGCATGTGAGTGATGATGGGGAATATTTATTTTGGATCTACTGTATTTTTTTCATTCTAAATTGATTAAATTAATTCTTGCACACTTAGGGATCTGACCCAAATTTAAATGTTTTCTCCCCTTAGGTGCTCCTAGACATGGATAGCGGGACTATTGACTTGGCAGCCTTACATTCTCATTTTTCTCCTCTGGCATTCGGATCAGTTGATTCTACTTTAGGTGTTTTTTCAACTGTCGTACTTATTTTTATTTGGGATTACTGTATGAGAATAAGCCCGAGACTCATTTACTTTATGTTGGTTTGGCTATTTATTTTTATGTCGTACTTGTCACTCCATTTTTGTACGATTGAACTTCTTTATTACTGACACGTTAATTCAAACCAAATTTATCTCCCTTTAATATATGATTTATATTATGTTGGAGCTGAGAATGTTACTAATTGACAAATAAGCCCTATCTTCGGCGTAACGTGCCTGGCCAGCCTTTACATGAGAAAATAGGGGTTTTTACATGTGGTATCAGAGAACGGTTTTAATGTCCTTAGGATCTGGTGTTTGAATTCATTACATTCTACGTTGCGTTCTTTAATATGTAGAGCCTATATTTACGGTTCATTGTATTCTTGCGATTTTACAAATTTGAACCTTGTCTGCTTTTAGATGGAAAATGAACAGAGACGTATGTTGAGGTGTGTAGTCGCACCTGCTGCTGACGAGGAGGCTCACCCAGAGCCACAACAGCATCCACAGGCCCTAAGAATACCACCATTGATTACCCCAGTGGAGATTACAACCATTGTGTCTCAGGCAGTTTTCGCAGCCATGGCGGCCATGCTCTAGCACTTCCCACCGCTACAGGCTTTGCAGTAGCCCCCACCACCACAACAGGTGGATATACCAGCTTAGGCACCAGGATTTATATGGGACAGATCGAGGGAGTCCTTTGTTAAGGTCCAACATCCAGAGTTCTTGGGTAGGCCAAATATAGTAGTGGCTAGCAGATAGAAGAAAGACATACAGAGGCATTTACGGATGATATAGTGCACACTGTAGGATGTGAGTTCTTAAAATGATATTAATGTCAAGGGAGGCATAACCCTTATAAAGATGGTAATTATAGCCGTAGAACAATCAATGACAACAATAAATGCAAGTATCATGTCGGCACATTCAATATACAAAACTCTTGTATTAAATGTGTTCTTTCGACATAAATGCTATAGCAAAATAATCAATGAGGGAGATCCCATAGTTGAATTGTTCGGAGGGAGTGGGCACAAGCACCTTTAACGCAAGGAAGTCAAGGAAGTAATCTTAAACACAAATGGAGTAAATGGGGTTGGTCTCTCATTAAATGTTCTCACGATAAACTTTCTTGTATGGGAGTATTTTGACAGCAATTCTAGGCTAGAAAAGTGCGATCCCTCAATAGTATATCTTCTGGGGTATATGTAGGAGAGCTAAATTATTCAAGTGACTTTCTTATAATAAATGCGTCTGACCCCTTTTGATGTCAACAGTCTTGTGCATTTAATGCCAAAGATATTGCATTAAATGATTTGGATATGATATTTTGGTGGGAACACTATTTGGAATCTTAGAGTTTTGAACGCATTAAATAGGATGTGATGTGTCAGCTATGGACTTACCATCCTAGGAATATCTTCACTTAAGTGATATTCTATCGAGTTCCTGAATGTCAGACACGCTGACGTCAAAGAGTTGGTAGTAACCTGCGATGGATGTGCTGTCACATCACTCGAAAAGGTAGTTCATCGAATTGATGGTTGCTCGACCTATGATTGTTCAAACAACTTTTGGTGTCTGTAAACATTAGAGGATAATAATTTGGACAACTTTTTAGGAATGGGGACCCTTATGTGGGTTCCCAGAGATGGTATCTTGAGGTACTACTGAGCTATGTTGTGTATAAACCAAGATTTTACGTAAGTCCCATAAAATGGTTGGTCTATTTCAACGTTTACTTGCATCGAATCCTCTAAATTAAATCCCTCCAAGATACCCAGAATGAGGTTATTCGATAGAGCATGTAAGCTATCCCATGTAGTGCCAGATATGGTCCCTCGAGGGTACCGAGCAACCTCAAAGCTTTACAAAGTAGTCTTTATAAATACAAAGAGAACTAAATATAAACACATCAAACTTCCTATTATAATTTGGGTTTTCCAAGTTTATCTCCTTGTCTTGGTATTTGTGGCAGATCCTTCGAGCAGCTTGTCTTTGTGCGAGCAACCTTCTTTATATGATCATTCGAGCAACTTCAGCTTTATGAGAGCAACCATCCCTAATCTTTCTTGGGATGTTAACTTTATTAAAATTAGTGGGGCCATGCTTCAGTGGTGGGAGGCGGTTACGATAGTTGCAGAGAGGGACAGTTTGACGATTGATGAGTTTTAGGAGATATTTGAAGGGAAGTACTTTCCCCTAGCCATGTAGTCTGTGATGAGGAGTAGGTTTATGGAGCTTAAGATGGAGGGGAGTACCGTAGCCAAGTACGAAGAGGAATTCACTACCCTTTCGTACTTCGCGAACGAGGATCTGAGTACTGAGCAGAGGAGGATGGACATATTCATAGCGAGGTCGGCCTAGCACATCAGGAAGGCTCTTTTGGGAAACTCAACCTTCACCACGTATAATCAGTTGGTGAATGTTGCACTTCTCCATTGTCAGGATGAAAGGGCATTCCAAAAGAGAAAGGGTGAGAAGCGCAATGGAGCTAAGTCATCAAGCCAACAGGGCAACACGAGTGGGGGTAGTGGATCTGGGGCCCATTAATTTAGGGGTGCTTCATCCACAGAGCAGTAGAAAAGGTTCAGGAGTTTCGATGATTAGAATAGATAGGGCTATAAGGACCATGGGAAGTAGGGACAGACCAACAGCACGTGGGCCATTAGGTCCAAGAACAGCAAGGTCGAGGCCAGCAGGGCCGGTAGATAGTACGGTGCCCATTTCACGAGAATTATTTCACTTATAGGCAGAAGGGTCATACGTGGAGGCGATGTCCTCGGGGTAACCAGATAGCTTAGGAGAGGGGGGTCAGAGGGGACAACAGGTTCCACAGGGAAAGCTCCCACCATTTTCAGCTCTGGGAGTTATCGCACCAATCGCTCCAGCACATATGACCCCACCTCTAGGACAACAACCACTATAGTATGGTCGAGTTTATCATATTGCGGGCACAGAGGGGCCAGTGTCAACTCATGCATTTGAGGGTATGTTCCCTATCTTTGGACACGTAGGTGCATTTGATTTGACATGGGGGCATCCCACTCGTTTGTTAGCACGAGAGACTAGGATGGTAGATTTTACTTCCGATATCACGTTACACGTAGATTTATAAGTGGGTAGAGGGGCACCCATACGTACAATATGTCAGGGTATCGGGATTGAGATAGGGTGATTCACTTTTTGTAGTCGACTTATTAGTACTTGATATGCACGATTACGATGTTATTCTGGGGATGGAGTGGCTATCTACATACAGGGCGTGTGTTGATTTCTATGGGAGGTCCATCATCTTCGCCATTCTGGGGCAGGAGATGTACCTAGTTGCGATAACGCACCCTGGGGGTGGGTCGAGCACGCATTTATATTCTATCGAGGAGGATACTTCTTTGAAAGTTATGGTGACACTAGATTCCATCCCGGTGGTTAGTGAGTTTTTAAATGTGTTTGGGGAGATTCGAGGATTGCCACCTAGTCGGGAGATAGACTTTGTGATCGATTTGGTCCCGGGCACTAGGCCCATTACACGTACATCATACCGGATGGATCCTATGGAGATGAGGGAGATTTGGGATTAGATTAACCCATTGTTGGGACATGGGTTTATTAGGAGGAGTACTTCACTGTGGGGTGCTACAATTTCGTTCGTCAAGAAGAAGGACGAATGTTTACGGCTTTGTATCGACTACAGGGAGTTGAACAAAGTCGTTATACGAAATAAATATCCATTGCCTGCATTGATGATTTGTTTGACCAACTAAGGGGTGCCGCGTATTTCTCTAAGATTGATTTGATTGGGTACCACCGGTTGAGAGTCCGGGAGAAGGACATCTCAAAGATGGAATTTCTTACGAGGTATGGGCCGTATGAGTTTTTGGTGATGTTATTTGGGCTAACCAATGCGTCGATAGTATTTATCGACTTATTTAATCAAGTGTTCAGAGATTATTTGGACCAGTTCTTCGTAGTGTTCATCGACGACATCCTGATTTATTCTCGGACTGCGGAGGAGCATACACAACACTTACGGGTAGTCTTACAGGCGTTATGGGACCACCAGTTGTATTCTAAGTTCGTGAAATGTGGTTTTTGGTTGAAGAAGGTGCAGTCCTTGGGACACATTGTATCTGAGAGGGGGATATCAATGGACCCGAGAAAAGTTTCTGCAGTGTTGGAGTGGGGATATACCACTAAACCCATCGAGGTGCATAACTTTTTAGGACTAACAGGGTACTACCGTCGATTCATTCAGGGGTTCTCCAAAATAGATGAGCCCTTAAGGAATTTGATAAGGAAGTGTTGTGGAAATCACTTCTTGGGGACGATGACTTGACCCGTGTGTTTATAGCAGTTCTCACCATCACACCCGAGATCATTATTCGGGTGGTGAAGGCACAGGCAGGAGATCTTTTTTTCTAGGAGCAGGTGAGACAGTTGTTATCCGAGGGGGTGGAACATTTTTCCATTAGGTCGGATAGTGGTTTGAGATTCCAGGGCAGATTAGTTATCCCAAATGACGAGGAGATTAGGTGAGCCATTATGTCAGAGGCTCACAGTTCACTTCTACGGTACATCCCGTAGGGGATAAGATGTACCATGACATGCGACGTCAATATTGGGTGGGCCGAAATGAAGAGGGAAATAATCGATTTTGTGCCAAGGTGTGCTACTTGTCAGTTGGTGAAGGTAGATCATCAGTGTCCTGTAGGTGTGTTACAGCCTTTGGAGATCCCCGTGTGGAAATGGGAGAGCGTCTCCATGGACTTTATTACTAGACTACCAACATCACAGAGGGATCATGATTCTATTTGGGTGATCGTCAATAGGTTGACGAAGGTGGCTCACTTATTACCGGTCTGAAAAAATTACAGCTCCAAGCAGTACACCAAAATTTTCCTCACAGAGATTGTGAAGTTGCATGGGTTACCTCTCAATATTGTGTCAGATTGGGACAAGACGTTTGTATCCCACATTTGAAGGAGCTTTCAACAGGATTTTTGGGTAGAGTTGAGAATGAGCACCTCATATCATTCTCAAATTGACGGGCAGATGAAGAGCGTGAATTTGAAGTTGGAGGACATGTTACGTATGTGAATTTTGGACTTTAAAGGGATCTAGGAGCAGTACATGCCTTTCGTGGAGTTTATGTACAATAATAGCTACCAGTTCATGATTGAGATGGAACCGTTTGAGGTGCTTTGTGGGAGACCCTTCCGTTCACCCTCATACTGGTTAGAGGTGGGGGAGAACAAATTACTTGGGCTAGATTTCATTGAGGACACCTTAGAGAAGGTAGAGAGGATTTAGACTAGGATACGAATTGCTCGAGATAGGAAAAAGAGCTACGTGGATGCGGTCCAGAGACACTTAACTTTGATGTTGGGGATCGGTTGTTGATTAAAGTGCCTCCCATTAAGGGAGTGATGAGGTTTGGGAAGAAAGAGAAGTTGTCTCCCAGATACGTGGGACCGTTCCCTATTCTGGAGATGATTGGGCCCGTGGCATATTGATTGGGATTATCGGACCACTTGTAGCGGATGCACGACGCTTTCCACATATCCACGTTACGGAGGTTCCTTACAGATGAGATATCATACCAGCACATTGATATTGATGAGATAGAGCTCCAGCCATACGCTACTTAAAAGGAGAGATCGGTAGCCATTTTGGACCGGCGGAGCGCCGACTTCAATCCAAGGTTGTTCCTTTAGTTCGGGTGCAGTGAGGACAACATCGGGAGGATGAGTCGATTTGGGAGAGGGAGGATGACATGCGCACGAAATATCCTAAACTCTTTTTTATAGGTACGTACTTTCCTTGATTTCGAGGACGGAATCCTGTTATTAGGGGGGGGGGGGGAGAATGTAATACCTCGTATTTTCTAAGATAAATAATGAAACTATATTTTTTAGATAAAATAAAAATTTGTAGAAATTGAATTAAATAGGTTAATTTAAATTACTAATTTCGGACAAATAAATTGTTGTTATATCGTACTTATGTGTGATGGATTCATGTTATGTTAATGTTTATAATAATGGCATTTGTAGTGGAAAATTCATAAATGAAGTGTGACACAAGTATAAAAATATAATGTTGGGATTAAAATAATTGGGACGGATTTCAGGGAGTATACGGGCTCGTTTAGGTGTTTTAAACCCTTAGAAATGGTCCAGGGGAATAGGTATATAAGTTTGGGATCTTTTGGGCTAGTCTGGAAATGAATTCGAGTCCATTTGGGGGTCCGTAATTGGGATTTTAACCCAACTCGGGATTTGGGAATTAATCACTTAATTAAGAAGTTAATTAACTCCGAGGAGGTTATTTCTTAGAACCCTAGCCACACCACACAGAGGGAAAGAGGGAGAGAGAGAGAGAGAGAGAGAGAGAGAGAGAGAGAGAGAGAGAGAGAGAGAGAGAGAGAAGAATCCATATCAATAAATTGATAAGGATTCAAAGAAGATTTCAAGAAATACAAAGGAGATTTTATCCCCCATATATCCAGGCAAGAATTATTTTGATCGATTTAAATTCCAACTTGCTTTTTGATGCATTATATTGACCCCATAATATTTCTGGGTTTTAGGCTAGATTTGTATGAATAAATGTTAGGAATTAAACTCATGCATGTAGATGATTAATTTCAACTAGGGTGTAGCACAAAAATCTAGGAATCGATTCGTGAAATTTGAGGGTAGAAACCTTAGGGTTCTTGAGATGAAATTGGGAAGGTCTTTGAAACCATATGTGGAGGATTTAATACATGTTATGATCTGTAGATTTGTGACTCTAATCCATATTTATGCCCCATAATTTGATCTACACTTAATGACTCTTGTAGAAGAAATTTGGGTTAAAGTTCTTATGAAAACTCATATGAAATCTAGGAATGAGGGATAGGAATTGGTGTAACTACATGGAAATTGTTGTTCTTTGATGTGAACCCAAGTAATAAGACCTACTCATGTATATTTGGAAAGGAATTAACGATTAGAAGTAACCTTAGAAAGGAATGAAGAAAATCCGTAACAGGAAAGTAGCACATCTGAGTAACTACCAGATTTCGAATAGATTCGACCTTGGAGCAAATCGATTCGGTTTGGCAGCGAATCAATTCAGCCCTGGGGGCTGATTGAGATAGGGGCACGGTTAGTTCAGGAATATTTTTAGATGTACGTACGAGTTGGTGGGACCGTGTTTGGGCCAACGGAGAATTTATTAGAAATGTAAATGTGGACTACATGTAAATTAAAATATTATATTTAACTAGATGGTTAAATAAATGGTTATGGAAGATAAAATTAATAATTAACTAGATGGCCAATTATTAATTAATGTACAATTGTGGATATCATGTGGGAACACTTTAAAGTAATTATAGATTAGTTACCTACACGTATTATTTAGGATAAAAAATATGTATTTATGTGTATCTATGGGATCGTGGACGGTCCAATCGGTTTGCGTTTTCGTGCATTCGAACTGAATAGCACAAGTCGACATAGGTGGGATAGACGATGTGTAGGTCATTTAGGTACTATGTAGTGGCACCATCTACCAGAGGTAGGTGTTGATGTTGTGAGCCTTTGTCATCACTAGGTATGGACCGTGAACTTGTATACTGCATAGGGACCATCCCACATATGTGTGTATTGTGATGTCTACATGGATAAGAGATTCCTTCACACATGCCGATAGAGCACGAACGAGACATCACTGGTAGATGCCATTACGTGTCGCATATATATATATATATATATATATATATATATATATATATATATATATATATATATATATATATATATATATATATATATATATATATATATATCGTCCGGTCTTAAGTGAAATTGATTAAATTTTCTAAGATGGAAGACATAAATTGTAGACCCTTATTATATTGTGCATAATAGATGTTTATGACACTTTCATAATATATACAAGATTGGGATAACTAGGGATTTGATAATTAAATATAGTTATCTTCGTTGTAGCAATTGATTATAGTTAATTTGATTAATATTAAATTGGCACGATTGTCGCATACGTTATTTGGAATTGTTGGGTTGCAGGTTATATCACACTTAGATGAGGGTGAGATGTTAATCGCGTGTGAGGGAAAAAATTTATTTTACATCGACTGTATTTCTTGCATTTTAAATTGATTAAGTGTAATACCCCGTATTTTTATGACTTTTAAATTTGGGGATTTATTAAATTTAAATTGAGATATTAATTTAATTTTAATCCGAAAATTATTTTAAATATATACTAGCGTGATGAGAGTTGGTAATTATTGGAAATTTGTTGAATATTACTTAATGGATAAAGTAATATGTATAATCGAAATTTTGAAATTATCATGAGTGTATAATTTGATAATTGTGGAAATTAAATCGGGACACGCGTGTGTCGTGTCGGGATTAAATTATTATTATTAAAAGTGAATAAATTATAAGTCGCCCATATGGCCTTTTTAAGTGTGTCAATGTGTCCGGAAGGGTCGAGATAGTCAAAATAATGTACCGGGGGTTTATTTCGGGTCTCGGGGACTTTTTAAGCCTAATTGGCATCCCGGGAGGGTATTATAGACATTTTACATTTTTGGGCAATTAAACCCATGAATTTCATAAGGATATATTAGCCTTTAGGAGTTGTCTTCTAGGGTTAACAAACATAAAACCAAAGAACGACCATTAGAGAAGGAGTTGGAGAGCTTTCCAAGCAACTCAAGGCCAAAGACTCAACCGTTTGCACCGCCACCACCACCAAAGCGTAGTTCGCGCGACGAGGAACACAACCATACATCTTTCATCCACAAATCAGAAACTCAAATTCCAGGCAAGTATCTATTTTGCTTTATTTTAGTTAATGTTTCGATCGTGTTAGTCTAGGGTTGTTTAGAACATGTTTCATGGAAGAAATTAATATTTTTGAGACTTAAAATGATATGTTGTAGAGGAAGTAGACATATTCTGGACATCTAAATCACATGTAGAGCATGAGACACGAATTTGTATGGATTTAGAAGCAAGTAATCTAGAAAAGAATTGGAATAATGGAAATTAAAGGGAAAATTAGGGTTCTTGAAGTTTATGTCAATTTTACTCCATTAAATCGTTTTACTTGATGAAATCGAACATATTTTACGTAGAAAATCCTGTAGTTAGGTATATAGTACTTCTAGTAATGTTGTTTGGGAGTGTGGAGATCGTTAATGGAGATTTGGTTGATGTTGGAGAGGTAAACCCGTAATTGGACAATGGAAAAATTAGTCATAACTGCTTGATCGATCGATTGATCAAGAACATCGATCGATCGACAATATTGATCGATCGACCCCCTTTCATCGATCGATCGATTCCTCCTGGAAAACTGGGTATTTTTCTTCTTTAAGTTTAATCCGGTTAAAATGCGTAGGAACCCTTGATCATCATTGATAGAGAATAATGAATTATAAAGAGGACCAGTAGGGTCTAGGTAGACCCCGTTGAGTGAAATTTAAGGCAGGAGCAAATTATGGGTTAACGGGGAGTTATTCACACCTAAGAAATCATGCGTACGTTTAATAAAAGATCGATACTCGTGAGGGAGTTAGACCAGAAGGTAAGTGAGAGTATGACTACTGAAATTATACTTAGGGAGGTAGAATACTTCGAGAGATGAGAAGTAAGTATGGAGTAATTTATATATGAGAATAAAAGTGACGAGTCCATTATGCGAGATAATCGAGTAAAATGTGCTAAGAACAGATAATTATAATTATGGATCATGGGTGAACCTAATTTAGAAATGTGAATATATATATATATATATGATTGCGCATATATTATATATATATGTGTAAAAATCAAACTCGAGCTACTTTCTATCACAGGGGTTTTCGCGCCGGGATAGTCTTATCTCGATTGGGCCTTTGTGGGGGATAGCGACTTGTACCCTAGAAGATAGTATCCTTGATACAGGCTGTTTGAGTGATAGTCAGATGGTCCTAAGAGACGTGAGGGTATGTGCTGACCTCTTAGTGACTTAGAACTATACTTCACCTCCAATTGTATGTGTTTTATGTTAATACAGTTCGAGAGTGATTCCGAACTAGTATTTCTCTTAGTAAGAGTGATACGGGGGCTTGATAGCAGAGTATGCCAGCACCATAGATTTTATGTGCGGTGTCAATAGTATATATATTGTATGAGTGACTAATATATATATATATATATATATATATATATATATACTTAAGTATGGGAACTTTCTACTGTGCATAAAAGTAGTTAAGTAAGGAATAAATACTCCAACTCTATTATAAGTGTTTAGGAATTTTATGACATCACTGGGTTATTTTAAATAACATAAGATATATGAGAGAGCTTAATTTTCAGAAATTAATTATCTTAGCCATAGTATTTATCGGAATGAAACGTTATGGAAAAGTTAAGTAAAATAAACTTTTGAGATTAATAGTACGGTAGGCGTGCACGCTAGATGAGAGGCGAGAATTTCTCAAGAGAGTGTCACATACTAACATGGTTGTTTCATTAGCCGGTAAGCATTTTAAATACTTACTAAACTATTTTTAAATTATTTTATACACTCGGGCTCTGACCCGTTTCCTATTATTTCTTTTCTCTTACATATATATGTATATATTACAGGTGCCCAGCCATAGGGGAGTCATGCTTAGATTCCTTAGAACGGACGCGCTGTAGCTTATGTGGGAGTTGCAGGCCATTGCTTAGACGACATCGTTGTTGACTCTACTCTTATTTTAGTTCTGATTAGTTAGGGCATGTGTCGCCCGTTTCCCTATTTAGTTGGATTTGTTAGAGATTTATGTTCATTTATTTTCAGTATTTGGTACTCTTTGGGATGTAATTCGTGTTAGGATGATTTCATTTATAGTTTTTACACTTGGTATTGGTTTATCTGAATGGTTAAATTCTTGTGTGTTAATTGCCATCTTTAACATTTATACGATTCTTAAACTGTTAATTATTGAAAAGGTTTTCATAATGGAATTAAATAAAATAGAAATAAGGTTTAAATTGTTTTGACACTTAGCTAAATTATTTAGGGTGTTTAAACTGGAAATTTATTTTGTGATAGTGATGCTAAGAATGAAACAACCGTTCACCTTGATTTTTAATTTAATAAAGGACTCATCACTCGATATTTAATTAGGCGGGGTGTCACAGGTGGTATCAGAGCATCAGGTTCTAGTGTCCTTTAGGATTTGTACGGCTTATTTCGCTTCCAGATTAGCGTCCTTGATATAAAGCCCTATTTTTAGGACTGTTGTATTCTTATATTTATGCTTACATCTTCAGTTATTCGAGATTTATTAATAACTGTAGAGTAATAAACTTCCTTCTCGTTTCAGATGCCTTCGAGACGCGCACCCCGAGATAGGAATTCCCAGGCCGAGCAGCCAGCAGCTCCAGCTTAGGGAATGATGAATGCAACTGAGGTAGCCGCTATTGTTGCTCAGGTGGTGAATGGCACATTAGCGGTAGTGCAGCAGGCTCCACCCCAGATTCAGGCAGTGGCGCCAGTACCAACACAACTTCCATCTGCATGGGAGCGGTTTAGGGATGCCTTTCAGAAGGGGCATTCCCCGGAGTTCTCGGGTAGTTAGGACATCGTAGTACGCCAATAGAAAAAGGATATCCAGAGGCATCTGCGCATGTATGAGTGCACAGACGTGCATAGACAGTTGTTGGCTTCCTTCAAGCTGGTGGGGGACGCTTTGCAGTGGTGGGAGTCCACCAACACCTTGGAGGAGAGGGACAGCATCACGATTTAGTCATTTGGGGCGCGGTTTGACCGCAATTACTTCCTATCCGCCGTGCAGACTGAGATGAGGCGGAAGCTACTAAATCTGAAGAAGGAGAGTATGACTATTGCTGAGTATAAGGAGGCGTTTATTAGACTTCTCACTATAGTGCCAGATGAGGCACCCAGTGAGGACAAGAAGATATTGTTGTTTATAGATGGATTAGCCTGGAGGATCCGTCAGCACCTTATCGACAATCTATCATTGAGTACCTACACTGATGTAATTAACGTTGCTTTGTTATACTATCAGGATCACCGCTTCCATCTGCAGGGGAGTAAACAAGCAGGGAAGTCCAGCCAGCAGGCAGGACAGGGGGCAGTAGTACTGGTGGGGCACCAGCAACCTAGGGGCAGACCTGTCATAGTGAGCAGAGTTCCCATCAGGGGGACCTTGCCAAGCGATTTCGATCAGGTGACTCCAGAAAGGGATTTGGGGGATTTAGGCAAGGACAGTCTAATTAGCATGGCCAACAGGGCCAACACAGTCAGTAGCAGGGACAACAACATGGCCATCAACGTTTCCAGCAGGGCCAGCTGGGCCATTGGCGGGGTGGTAACGGCCAACAGGGTCGTGGTCAGCAGGGGAAGAGGGGAGGTAACTTCAGGGGCAGATGTTTCGGATATGGAAAGAATGGCCACAGGCGCCAGGATTTCCCAGAGGGAGATAGGGCCCCACAGTAGTAGGGTGCTCGTAATAAGCTGTATAGGCCACTCTTTCCAGTTGCCCTCCCAGTTCCAGCTCAGGTGCCATCCTTACCCGCCATCCCAACAGCTCTAGTTCAGCAGGGGAAATTGCAGTATGGACTTGTCTATAACGTCCACTAGGAAGCAGCACCTCAGGCACCACTCGCGATTAAGGGTACATTTCCTATCTATGGCACTATGGGTCGGGTTTTATTTGATACTGGGCGTCGCACTATTTTATAGCTACTCAATTTGCACGGGACTTAGGGTTATCATATATGACAGAGAGCACTGTGACATGCGTAGACTCACGACTGGGGAATAAGTCTTTGATTTTCTTTATATATCGGGGTGTAGGAGTAGAGATTGGTAGCTTGATTTTACTGGCAGACATGCTAGTCTTAGAGATGCATGAGAACGACATTATTGTTGGCATGGATTGGCTCACTGCGTATAGAGCCATGATAGATTGTTTCAGTGGGAGTATTATCTTTGCCATTTCGGGGCAGGAGATGTTTTTGGTGGCGATGCCTCGCCCAGAGGCACGATCTTCCACCCATTTGTACTATATAGAGGAGGATACCTCTAAGGAGATAGTGATTCCTTTAGATTCGATTCCAGTCATTCGTGAGTATTCCGATGTATTTTAGGAGATACCAGGCCTACCCCCAATCGAGAGATAGATTTCGTCATAGACTTAATGCCAGGTACTCGACCAATAGTACGTACACCGTACTGTATGGCTCCAGCGGAAATAAGGGAGTTACGGGATCAGATAGAGCAGCTGTTAGGTCAGGGCTTCATTCGTAGGAGCACCTCACCTTGGGGCACTCTAGTGTTGTTTGTGAAAAATAGAGATGGTTCACTGAGGTTATGCGTGGATTATCGGGAGCTGAACAAGGTCACGATACGGAACAAATATTCGTTGCCTCGAATCGATGACCTGTTCGACCAGCTGAGGGTAGCAACCTTCTTTTCGAAGATAGATTTGAGATCGGGATACCATTAGCTACTGATTAGGGAGAAGGATGTGCCGAAGACTACTTTCTTGACGAGATATGGGTCCTATGATTTCAGAGTCATGTCGTTTGGGGTAATAAATGCTCCATCCGTATTCATGGACTTGATGAACCAAGTGTTCAGAGAGTTCTTGAATCAGTTTATCGTCGTTTTCATAGATGACATCCTGATATATTCACACACTGAGGATGAGCATACCGAGCACTTGAGGCAGGTTCTTCAGACTCTACGAGAGCATCAGCTATATGCTAAGTATAAGAAGTGCGGATTCTAGTTACGGGAGGTACAATTTTTGGGGCATATTGTGTCGGAATTGGGAATATCGGTTGACTCGAGCAAAGTGTCAACGGTGAGGGAGGGGGGACAACCCACGACACCGATGGAAGTGCATAGTTTCTTGGGGTTAGACGGGTACTACAGGAGATTCATCCGAGGCTTTTTAAAGATAACGGGTCCATTGATGAATCTGACTCGCAAGGGAATTTCGTATGTTTGGGATGATGCTTGTCAATTAGCTTTTGATGAGCTGAAAGATAAGTTGACTTCGGCACCAGTTCTTGCTTTGCCCAAGCTGGGAGTAGAGTATCTGGTGTACACTGACGCCTCTTTACGGGGACTCGGGGGAGTACTTCAGTCGGAGGAGAAGGCTATAGCTTTTGCCTCCCGCAAGCTAAAGCCTCACGAAAGGAATTACCCCACCCACGACCTAGAGCTAGCAATGGTCGTTTTTGCATTGAGGATTAGGAGACATTACTTGTTGGGGGAGAAGTTTCGCTTGTTCACAGACCACAAGTCACTGCAGTACTTGTTCACTCAGCGAGAGTGTGACACACCGCCCAATTAAATAAAGGGTGATCAGTCATGTACCAATTTAAAACAGAATGTTCGGTTGGTTCATTCTTAGCATCACTGTCGAAAAACTTTTTAACATATTAATCACCTAATATAAAATTAATCTAGGTGTCAAAACATTTCCAACTTTTAGTAAAGCCAAGTAAATCCATTTTTATTCAATCTTAAAATATAAACCATTAACCACACATAGGAATATAATTGTTGATGTAAAAAACTAGACTTCTCTAATTATTCAATCACAGATAAATAAATAAGACAAAGATTTTTAAAGTGGTTCGGCTAGGAATAAAGCCTACGTCCACTGTTATGTTATTGCTGAGTGTTTGTGGAATTCTTGATTACAAGTTCTCCCAAGAAATTCCGGTCCCCTTGAATGAGGATGATACATGGTATTTATAGCCTTGAGGCTGTACATGAAAGGTTCGATACATTAAATGACATACGTATGAAAGGGTAATACATTTAATGCAGAGTGCGTGCCAAGAATATAAGCATTCAATGAATATCTGAGCTGTTGATTATCTGGCAATTAATGATACGACCGAGATGCAGCTCGGACCGCCATAGCTGTTTGCTGATCGGGAGTTCCTCGGAACATTAGAGTACCTCGGTGCGTTGGAGTTCCTCGGTGTGATAGAGTTCCTCGGTGTATTCTCGTTGCTCGGAAAGAAACATGGCTGGTCGGGAAATGATCTTCCTCGCTGTTATTGTGCCACGTAGATTGACACGTGTCTTCGTATTATTCGTCCACATCAGCATATTAATTTTGGTATCAACAGAAGCCCCCAATGTTTCATATTTCGAACTTTGAGGAGTATGGAACATTCTTTCTCGGTATATGGCAATATTAAATGTCCTTCCTGGGTTTCAGGAACATTGTATTCAAATTTCCTTCTTATTTTGCAGTTTCCGCCTTTTTTTATAAACGCTTCGATCTTCGTGCAATTTTTGTCCTTTTAGCCGCCGGAAGTTCAGTAGTTTCTTTTTGGTAATCATTTCTTTCGCCGCTTCCCAATGCAAAGTATTTAAACTTCTTTGGTAACTATACCGTCGTCTACGCTTTCCATTTTCTGCATTCAAGCTTTCTATTCTCTTCTTCTCTTGTGCGTTCATCCTTGTTTCCGTTCGTTGTCAACACATCTCCTTTCTTTCTGTAAGATCTTCTTTCTTTCTTCTGTATCTCTTTTATTCAATATGGTTTATATCGTGGAGTCTGTTGAGAAATTCCGTTCTGATTTTTCCATTCCTTCGTGGGTAACTCTAGAGGTTCTTTCTGAGCCTTTAGATTACTTTCGATTGGCTGAGGGACATTGGTTCCCCAGTCTTTTTGTTGCTGAATACGGTTTTTCCTTTCCACCAAACTCATTATGTCTTGAGTTTTGTCAATATTTTGATCTTGTTCCTGCAAAAATATACG
Source organism: Sambucus nigra (assembly GCA_949130495.1). Taxonomy (NCBI): domain Eukaryota; kingdom Viridiplantae; phylum Streptophyta; class Magnoliopsida; order Dipsacales; family Adoxaceae; genus Sambucus; species Sambucus nigra. The sequence continues at coordinate 442,861,926 of OX422222.1, read as the reverse complement.
GAGTCCGATGAGGACATAGACACTTCCCACAAGTTACGTTTGTACCTATTGGGGAATTTGTGCCTCTCTCCAGAAAACTCGATTGCTATTCTTAGTTTTTGTCCCTTAAATCCTATTTTAACCCCAAAACAAGCATAAACTAATCAATTTCGAAAACCGAGTCTAGGGATGACACAATGACTTCTCTTAGGTTATCTTGGTACCTTTAGGGATATCAGTGTCTCTATTCCGGCTCTTACACTGTTGTTTTCAATTTTCACCCCCAGAACGGGCGTTTAACCCAAAAGGAACGTTTACTAGTCAATTTTAGAAATCGAGAGTTAGATAAGGATACAAATACTTCCTATAAGTTTTTTTTTGCTCTTTGAATGGTCATGTCTATATCTGGGCCACTTGTTTGCTATTTTGAGTTTTCACCCATAAATCCCAATTTTAAGCCCAAAACGACGATATATAAATCAATTTTCAAATTCGAAAGTCTGATTTGGGCACGGTCACTTCCCTTAAATTACTTTCGTATCTTTTCAGTTATGCCTCTCTCCGGGACACTTCATTATTATTTTCATTTTTTACACCCCAAAACCCACTTTTAACTCCAAAACAAATATCTACTTATCAATTTCAAGAATCGAGAGTCTGATGAGGACGCTGACACTATAAATTACTTTTGGATAAAATTGGTGAATTTTTCAACGGTGATGCATGTTTAAATTAATTGGGTACATCACATATATCACAAAATAATATCAAATTCTAATAGTAAAATCACACAAATGAGTATATACAATCAATAATTAACACAAACAAATATATCAGTAATTCAACTAAAATTCACACAAATAAATATACAAATATTGCCATAAGTTAATCTTAAAACTACACTACAACAACCAATTGACAGTCCGGGTTTTCAATTGGCTCACCCTCAACCTCCTATCACCACTACAAATCAATTCAGCACAAAAACTAATAATATTAATCAATAATTAAAATTACCTTTAATCCGTATCAATTCGAAGATAATATAACTTCAAAGTTCGGGATTAGATCAAATATTTAAACGCCAATGAACCCTGTCAAATATCCATGAATGAAAAGCATATTATTGCCATTGAAAGAAAATAATTATGGTATAAGGAAGAAAAACAATTAATTAATTTATATTATAGCAAAAACTTCGGCTATCCCAATAACCAACCAATTACAACAATTAGACATCACATTACTTTTCCATTACCATTTCTTTAATTTTAACAGCAACCAAGTAACGAAATTTAAAAATAATAGATAATAGAAACTAATTTGATGTCTCCAACCATAAAATCCAAATTTAATAATTTCTAATTACACTTAACCCTAAGTTTTGAAACCCTACTTAGCTATCCACCTACAGCACCGTAATCCCACTAAAAAAAAGAAAGCGACTTACTTATTGTCAAGTGAACCAGCGAAGATGGTAGAGCTAGGGTCAGGGCTAGGGGAGTGAGGGCGATCGTGAAGGGTACATCTAGGGAAAGAGAGAGCCGGGTGGATTAGGGTTTTTACCGAGATTGAAGGTTGAAGAAATGACGGGAATAGGTTTTGGTTTGGTTTTCCCTTTTTTTGTTTTCTTACCAAAGTAACAGAAAAGATGAGCGGGAGTTAAAAATGGTAAGGAGGGAACCCAAAAAAATTTAGCCGTCTCATAAGGTATACCTTTTGAGACGGATGTTAATTTGGAGTCTCTAAAACTCATTTTTTAAGACAGATAAAATTAGTGGTCTTAAAAATTATTAGATTTTAAGACCACTAATTTTATCCGTCTCAAAAGGAGACTTTTAGAGACTTGAATTTAACAGTCTCAAAAAGTCTAGTCTTAAAAAGTAATTTTTTTTTGTAGTGGATTGACTACGTTCTCACACAAAAGTGAGAAGGTAATACTAATTTGCATAATAGCCCTTCGCAAATCCTTGTGCTTGGTGAAATAATGCTTAAACAGTAGAGGAACCAATTGCATGATCACATGCCAATCGTGGGACTTACACTTATGTAAATCATGCGTAGCATAATTCACAATCCTTTACAAGTTGGACGAAAAATTAGATGGATCCTTCAAATTATATATTGTGTCTAAAAGCACATTCTTTTCCCCACTCGTTAAAGTAAACGCATCAGGGGGAATTATTTTCCTTCCCCTACTATCTTCTTTCGACCATAGTTGTGGCTTCAGTTTCAATCATTTAAAGTATTTTCATGCATTTTATCCATCCTTCGAATGACTCCCCCCAAGACAAGTGCCCATAATATGGTCAATGATGTTCTTGTCTGTATGTCTCCCATCCAGTACATGGCGCACCGGGTTATTCTTTCAATAAGGCAAGTCAAATAAAATTGACCTCCTAGACCATGCCTTTCTTATCTCAGTTCCATTCCCAGTTGGGGTCTTCTTATGCTTGACATTCTTAAATTTTGGATTCTTACCTGGCATATTTGGGCCACATTCAGAAGATTTACTTTCAATTTCTGAACCTGAAAGTTGTCTCAACGGTAGCCTATGTTCAACCCCGTCCGATAAAAAAATATAACCTTTCTCAAATCTGAAACTAAGAGCCGGGGGTAAAAACCTCCTATGGCAATGGTATACATTTTTTGAGCTAGTGGAGAGATGAGGAGATTCAGTATCCTCTCCATAAATAGGACACCCCAAATAATCATGTACTACACAACCGGATAATGATCATGAATTTCTCACATCAAGATAGCTTTAAGCATAAACTCTTCTTTTTCTAAAAGAGTCAAATGATTGCACACCCTCTTCCCATAACTCATTTAATTCTTCTACCAAAGGAGCCAGGTAGATGTCGATGTCATCACTTGGTGCCTTTGGCCCAGGTATCAACAAAGATAGCATCAAAAATTCAGGTCTCATACACTGTGAAGGAGGGAGGTTGAGTGGGGCTAGGATCACTGGCCATACACTCTGATTGGTGCTTAGATTTTCAAATGGATTGAAACCATCTGTTGATATAGACAAATGAATGTTGTGTTATTCTTGAGAAAAATTGGGATACTCATAATTCATCCTCCTCCAAGTTGTAGAATCAATAGGAAGACGCATGAGATTACCCCCTATTTCTGCCCTAGCATGCCAAGTCATTGCCTCCGCTATCCATGGTACTGTGAAAAATAGCTTTAATCTAAGCCCAAGGAGAAGATATTTCAACACTTTTTGAGGCACTTTTGAGCATGTGCATTCCTTGCCAGTAGATTGGACATATCTAGGTTCATCGCATACTGAACAACGATCAATATTTTCATACTCCTTTCGGTATAGTATGAAATCATACACACAAGCATGAATCGATTTATAATTCATTATCAAACCTTTTAAACTGATCTTCATAAAAGGACAACTATTTGGAAGCGTATTCTCCTTGGGTAGTAAGCCCTTCACCCAATTCAGAATTCATGTCACGCTATTACCAGGCAAACCGTACTGCGTCTTCAAACTGTGCAAACCAACCCTGGCATGTAAAGTTTTTTTATCTTTCTCACAACCAGAGTATAACGGTTGGGTCGCCTTAAATTTTAAACTTTGATAGTCATCGTCAAGGTTTATCGTGATATCTTCACAAGCACCTGAACCTTGTACATCATCAGTAACCTCATTCTCCTTCACTTCATAAACTCCATACGCATCATCAACTAAATCCTCTAACATATTATGATCTACGTCGTCCCCTTCTATATCTATCCTACTTGTTGAAGGTTGTTGTGAAGGTTGTTCGAGGACAAAAGGAACTTTCAATTCACCGTGAAAACTCCAAAATCGATAAATATCTTGCATACCCCATCTTAACAAATATAGTTCAACTGTTTTCCACTTAAGCACTTTACCATTCTTACACCTACCACACGGACATGGAAACTCTTCATCATTATGACATCTCTTTCCATATTTCATTAATTCATTAGCACCTATGCGAAACGCATCCCCCATTCTATTTGTCTCACCCATCCACTCTTTGTATTTAGGATATCCTATCACAGCTACCACAATTAATCATCTATTAAAGGTAAGAAGCGTATATTTATGGATTAGTATAAACAAAACTTAGATTTATAGTATGTTTCATTTAATTATGTCTTATTTATATTCGATTTTTAAATTTCAAGTTCAAATTCAATTTATAATAGAAATTCCTATTTCCTCCATCTCCTTTAAAGGGTGAGTGGTCCTATCCCATTCAAGACCTCATATTTCTGTATTATACTTAACAGCTCATGCACATTGTTACGATTTGAGAAAAATTCTGCAGCATATCCCCGTAGTTCTCCAAGTACACGACGTAGATTGGCAAGTGTGAGTGTTATTTCAATTAATCAATTGAAACAACGCTCACACTTGCCAATCTAGTATGTACCCAGAGAATATTAGGATACGACTGCAGAACTTCCTCCAAAAGTAACAACTTTAAGCCACTAAGAATATTATTATACAGAAATTATGCAGTCCCAAATTGTCCAAACAGGACAATTCGAGAGATCTCATTACAGGGGTAATGACTCTCGAACGAGTCTAAGGGCTATTGAATGCGTACGCATAAGAACTAGAAGGCTAGTATCTATGTGCACTATATGTAATTTCAAGTGTGTTTCATTTAATTATCATATTATATATATATAGTGCTCGTGATACAAAGTAATTTTTTAAAAAAATTGAAAAATCCCACCCCCATATGGACAATAGTCCAGTGGTCATGCCACTTCTAAAATTAACCAAACGAACATCAATCGACTATAATCCAACAGCAATAGCAACAACAAATGTGTATCCCGTACTCCTTCTAATTCATCTACTCAATTAATTATTTTCATCAATTAAAGTATACAATTATTAATTTACTAATTTACAATGAGGAGCAATCCTACATGCATATGAAAGGGGCACTAATTATTAATTTACTGAAAAAATTAACAACCAATCAATATTTAATCAATCGATTCTTTTACAAGGGGCACTACTTGCATATGAGGGGCAATATCTAATAAACTAATAAAAATTTAATTAAAATAAATTAACAAAGCCCCCCCGCCCCATTTCCCCCTGCACCACCACCCCTCCCCCCCCCCCCCCCACCACAAACGCACACTACCCCTGCCCTGCCCACCACACATGCACACACACACATACACACACACACACACACACACACATATATATATATATATACACACACACACACACAAGCACATATACACCCCTCCCCCCCCAACACACGCATATATACACCACACACACACACACGTATGCCCATTTACACACACATATATACACACACACACATATACACAAATGGAAGAGAAATATAGAGAGAAATCGTACCAAAATCGTAGAGAGAGAGACAAAGAGAGAGAGAGAGAGAGAGAGAGAGAGAGAGAGAGAGAGAGAGAGAGAGAGAGAGAGAGAGAGAGAGCAACTGCTTAGAGAGAGGGAGAGAGAAATGGAGGGAATAGAAATCGGTGGGAAAAAAGAAGAGGGAAAAGTTTTTTACTGACAGAATTATCATGGATATGTCACGGTCCATGACCGTGACAAGTTATTAATATTGTCATGGTCATTGACCGTAACAAAAAACGTGTGTTTTTTTGTCACGGTCAATGACCGTGACAAAGCTAGCCGCTTGAAGGGTGTCAATTTGACCATTTTGGTGTAGCGTGTTGTCGTTATAATTAATTATTCTTTTTAACTTATTTTGGATTCACGTATTTTTTCCTCTAGTGCGTGTCAAGGGTTGCTCTGATAATTACATTAAGCTTGGCATAAATATCAGATGCTTACACAATATAGAATACAATAGAATACCTACCACAACTTCATATTGAACTTTAGACATGTGACGTTCTTTATTTTTACGACAATAGTCTAGGGTCAAAGTGCATCCTATACCTACTAGATTCTAATATGTTTGGGGTTATGAAAGAGAAAGCATTTTAGAATTTTCCTATTGTAATATCCTATGACCAATATGGAAGCTTGTGTTAGGAATACATCACGATCGTAGCTTACAATAAATAATATAATAACCTCACCCATATCATTCATATCAAGAGTTGAGGGAACCACTCTCTAGTGGAGAGTACATAATCCATATAATTCAAACTCATAGATGTCGTAAACATAAATTGAAAGGGTATAAATATTTTCCTTTTACATCATTTCATACACATGTAATGATCATCCTCAATCATCCTTGTAAATCTAATGACTATTAATTTATTTATTTTATGATAATAAACAATATGTTTATTACACACATTAATCATCATCATCCTTTCCTTAATCCCATCACATGGGATCGGCCACATTGATTATCCCTTTCCATTATAATATATTATAATTAATATTATCATTCAAGTTTAGTTCCTTATGATCTCTCCTAATGATTTCCTCCCACGATAGCTTATAGTGACCCCTTTCTCTTTTACCCTCTATTTTCAATAGCCTTTGTAACAACCTGAATAAAGTTATGATAAATTATAGTGAATAATGCTTACCTTATTTGTTATGTATAATGCTATTTATATAAATAATGTGAAGTTATTATATTTTAGTTTAATTGCACCTTTTAATATCAAATTGGTTATCAACAATGAGTTTTTTAAGATTTTTGATATAACTTCCGAGTAAGAACTTATACCGAAATTACGAACCAAGGGCAAAGCTTTCCATCCATTTAAGTGGTATTCCGTCTTTTAGTACCAAAAATAGTTTGTTTTGATTGGTTAGAAAGGGAGGTGGGTTTGTCCGAATTAGAACCCTTAAAATCTTCCCCTTTCTTCATCAAATTCAGCCTTGGTTAATTTTGGAGCATATTTTGCTTGATGAGAGAGAAAGGTGGATCTTACAGAGAAAAGTTAAGTCTTCGAGAGAGGAAAAATTCTGCAAAAATCCAAATTAATTCATAAGGTAATTCTTCCTTAATTAAAGTTATTTATTGAGTTCTATAGATCATTTCTACTGGTTTAGATTATTATTTTGGATTTATTTTATGTAAGTGCATTTAAGGGCCCTTATTAACTTATGTATACTTTATAGGACTATCTAAATGAAATTAAATATGACTCCTAAAACAAAAATTGTGTTATTACAAGAGAGTAACAAGATTACGTAATTTAATATTTATTTTTTTATTATTTTGATATGTCACTCGTCAAGACCCATACTAACCAAATATCGATTTTTAATGGGTTGTTTATTGGGAATTCGATATGTTGTCAAAAACTAAAGTTGTTGTACTCAATTTATAAAGTATGTTGTTATGACTTTCCGTATTTAATTTCATTAATTATTATTTAATCATGATTAGTTTAAGATGTAAATTAGTTAGTGACATATTAACTTATTGTTAGCACGGATTAGTATTGTTGTAGCATTTAAAGTGTTATTATTTAATAATGCTTGAATGAAATGCTTGTGAGTATTAAACTTGACTATAAATGTGGGGAAACATATGAATGGGTGATATGTTTGAGTTAAATTGATATGTTTATATAAGTTAATCATATTTTATAGGATACTGATTGTGTTGGATTGTTAGGTTCGGACACGCCATTGGTGACTACGATTGAGGTTAACAAGGGAAAAAATAAGTAACCCCCATCTGAGGTGAGTGTACTTACTGAGTTGATTATGAACATGACATGTATGTGTTATATGGATATGTTATGGCTTATTAAAAGCCAAGAGATGTTGGGATGTTATGTCTTATTAAAATTCAAGATATGTTGGGTTGCTATTAATTCAAGAGATGTCGGGTTATTGAAATCTATGGATGTGATTATTGCCTACGAGAAGGAGATGCGGGGTTTATTAAAATCTGAATATGTGTATGGCCTAAATTGGCACATAAATGGATATGTTGACGTAATTGAGATGTGAATATAGTAATTTTTCTAAAAAGAGATGCAGTACATTCACTGAGTTTCTAAGCATGTGGTTTTATATGTTTACATTTTCAGGGTTTGAAGTTGCCACTGTCAGGTCTAGGGTGTTGGGTGAATAGTAGTCGGGTCTCGTCAATTTTTGAATAATGTATTAAGTTAAATTATTTTGGAGTTTTTTTTTTAAATTATGTCTCCTTAAAACGTTTGGGTTTTTAATATTCCGCACTTAAACCTTAATGTTGTTTTAATGTGTATTATAAAAAAAAACAATAATAATAATAATAATAGATTTATTTTCTGAACTATTTAGTTATTTTTATGCTAATGGGGATATGGTATGACAGTCTTCCTCTTGTTAAAGGTTCATCTACTGGTATACTCAACACATGTTCGTACCATCCAAGTCTACTTTCTCTTATTTTATCGCTAATGAGACATACTCCTAACTTTTCTCTCACATAATGGTTTCTAATCTTGTCCTTTCTAGTAATTCATATCATCCATCGGAGCATTCTCATACCACTAACATGGAGAGTTTGTTCATTTTTTTTCTTTTAAACCCCAACACTCTGCTTCATAGAGGGTCGCTGGCTTAACAACGGTTCTATAAAATTTTTCTTTTAATTTATTAGTTATCCTCTTATCGCATAACACCCCACTTATTTGTCTCCATTTCTTCCATCCAGACTATATTCTAATCGTAACATCCTCATCAATATCCCCATTACTTTGTACCACTGAACCTAAATAATGAAATTTATTAGTTTGGAATATTTACTTAATACATTTTATTGTGATATTTTTTAAATTTGTGTTTGCTAGTAATTCGTGGTTTAAATTATTTCAAGAGGTTTTCACAAAACAACCTAAAGTGGTTTAGGGTTTCTATAGGGTTCATCAAAAGTGGTCCTCGAAATACAATAAAGGGCTTAGTTCTTTATTTACGAGTAGTTTGGAAATATTACACATATACTTTGGGTTAAGAAAACATTAATAATTAAGATGGTTCAAAAGAATCCTCAATACAGTGCATTATGATAAGCAACCAAAAGTGTTTAATTTATAACCCAAATATTTGCATTTTAGTCACTAGCTCTTGATAAAATTGGCATTATGTTCGCATTTATCTATATTACAGGTCAATAAGAAGTCGCGGTATCAAATTGTGTTAAATCAAAGTAATTGCGACAAAGTAGCGATGAAAAGCATTCCATGAAGAAAATCATATTGACTATAAAGTCAGAAGTCTCTTTTTGAGCTTGACCATATCAATACCAATGCCGAAACCCATTCCCGTACCAAACCAAAGCATAAACCAAGCCCAAGCCATCACCTGAGCCTCATGTGTGTTTAGTTTGCACTTATTGTTTTTAGATTTTTATTTGAGTCGTGTATATTTTTTTAGGATTTTTTTTTTATTTGTGTGCATTTAGCTGTAAATATCAGAGTCCGTGTATTTTTCTTATGTCAGGAGTTTTTATAATTTTATGTCAATATAATAGGTGTGTGTATTTATTAGATATTTATTTATTTTATTTTATTTGTTTTTAGTTTTATTAGGTTAGTTTCTATTTTAGTCTTTTATTAGTTAATAGGTGAAATTTAATTTGTAATTTCAATAGATTTTATTAAGTTTTTATTTTTAGTTGAATCATAAATATTTATTTTAGTTTAGTTAAATTAGTTTATTTAGATTATTATAAATTAAGCACACACACACCCTAACTCCATACACACCCATACACTCTAACACCTCCCTAACCTACACCCACATCCCATGTACCTCACCTACACAAAAAATACCCTCACACTTTAATTCAAAAACTAAAAAAATCAGATTCTTTACCTTTTTTTCCTCTCTCCTCTATCCATAATACCACCCATCTTCTTCTCTCTCTTTCTTCCATAACAAAAAACCTTCACCTTTGACTTCCTACCATCCCAATCTTAACCAATTTTGAAAATCCCCCAACAACCCTCACCGCCGACGATAACTCCGACTAAGATCCCAAACCCGATGGACTCTCCTAAGTTCCACCAAACTGCTAGTGACAAAATCCATCAAGCTTCGGCCATAACCTCAAACCCAACCTGGACAGGCCTTAGCCCGCAAACCCGAACCATCAGTCCAACTACCCAATCTGAGAGTGCACACAATCTTAATGGATTCACAATCTAATTTTTACCAAATTTTAATCTTTGATTAAGTTAGTTTGCATGTGATGGTCATTCCAAACACCAAAAATAAATTACGCATGCACTCATAATCAGATATGAGGAAAAATCCCTTTTCAGGACAAAACTTTTATTTCTACACTTTAGATAGTTTACAAGACAACTTACTCCCAAAACTCTCTAAACAAAGCCACTCAGACTGAGATCAGTCCATAGGTGGCAGACCACCCTCGGTATCCACAGATCATCCTTTCTCGATCCTTCTTTTTATGAATGATCCCAAGGGTCATAAGGTCAGCAGTAGAGATCTCTCTCCACAAGTATATATCAGGTATGAAACTATTTAGGGTTTCAAAAGAATTTACAAGTCTATTAAGGAGGTTATTTTGTGAATCAAAAGATGATTTGACCTAAAAGGAATGACGACTTTTTCAATAGGTATGAAATTTTTGTTTTATCAAAAGTTTTTAATAAAATCTTTACGAAACAAGTATTCATAGGTCATACACAAATTTAGAGGCGGTGAAATTCGTTCGAATGAAAGCAAAAGTCGTTCGAACAAGAATGTCATTTCGCTAGAACGAAAATAGAGTTCGTTCGAATGAAACTCCAATCTCGTTAGAATAAGCTTCTAATGAGATCAAAACAGAACACACTTGTTGGATGTTCGTTCGAAGAAATGATCAAATGAGCGATCAAACGAAATCGCCATTTCATTCGAACGAGATTGACATCTCTTTTGAACGAGGTTAATAAAAAATAATTTTTAACTTAGAAATTTTTGCCTTAATTTTTATAAAAACATTTATAAAAAAATATCCCAAATATAAATGTAAATAAATTTAAAATTCTAAATGATTGATACCTTCATAATGTGAAGATGACTTGAACTTTGGAGATGTTGGAGATTCGATTCATCGTGTCGGCACGTCTCGATTTGTAATGGGATACGCCAAATGTGTCATAGAGAAAAATAAAATAAATACTAAGCATAAGCTAAACTATTTGACCTTATAAATCCCCACCCCCACCCAACCCCCCAGGTTACTTTGGTATAAAACTCAACCGAAATCCAAATTACAAAAAATTTCCAAAAATTCTAATACCCTTCCTAAACCCTAAATATGGAATGGAATAGATAAATAAACTTTGGTTTCAATATCCACTTGTTCTTATTAATATTCTCTTCTTGATGTTCCCTTGATCTTTAAATCTTTTAATCAATGCCTAGATGAACCTACACACATGAAATAAAGACAAATACCCGTGATGCATAAAGTTTGAAATATGCAATAAAAATATATAAATCTCAAAAATCAAACTCCCCCTTAATTGTTTCTCCCCCGTTTTGTCTTAAATAAACAAACGGAGTAGAAACTAAACATGACATATAGAGAACATCACAGATAAGTGTAAGATATCATAAAAAATATAGAAATGATTAACACGCAATGATAAGCTCAAAGACTCCACAAACTTTTTAAAATTTAAAAAAAAATTCAAGTATAAATGTTTACAAATACAACACACCATGGAGAAACACAAAAATACCCAAATCATGGAAACAGAATGTAGGGGTGTGAACATATTCCATAGGTTAATCAATGTAGACAAACATATCACATAGGCACAAAGGATTGATACACCACTAATGAAAGATATCAAAGTCGTCCTTAGGTGAAAAGACGTGAACTCATGTGAAATTGACTTAACCTAATCAAAAAATTAAGAACGTAAGTGATTTTCACACCAATGATGCCCAAACCTATGTAATGTTTTTTTTGAGATTTTTATAGTTTCTGCAAACCCATTTATCTTCGACCTAACTCCCTCAAAATCTCGCATATAGCAATAATGCTCTCAATTATTTTGAAGAAATTAATGCTCATTTGTAGCGAAGCATCAATGTTCAAACAAAATTGGCTTAACACTTCTGTTTTTACGTGCCTCTAATCTTTTTAGGCTCTTTTCTTTGCAAATGGTGACTTTAATGCAAAGACTTTGTCTTTCCTTGCCCCTTTCCATTGCTTAATATATAACAATGTTACCAGGAAAATGATTTCCAATCCGGGTAAGGGTTCTTACATGCACAAATTTTTATTATCTCGTTTTTCACATTCGGTTCGTCTTAAAGCAAAATTGAGATGAAAAAACTATGATCGATATGTGACAGGTAAGTACAATAATCAAATAAGTTCATGTTCGTGTGCATTAAAGGAGATAAGGAGTCAATCATGTAGCAAGTTATCATCAAATCACGTCTTAATAACTCCACTCATTATTAAACACATAGATGAAATAATGTCATGGCTCAAAACACTACAAAACAGTCGCGTGTATATGGAATGAATGGGTGACTCCGACATCTTAAATGTTCATCCATATAAGGTGTTAAAAAAAATACAAAACTCTTTTTATCTTTTTCAAAAAATTTATCAAAATAATATCTTTTTGCCTTTTTAACTTTTTCTTAAAAGGAACCGAAAATATTTTTGTATTTTTCAAAAACAAAACTCTTTTTGGATTTTTCAAAAAATATATCAAAATGAAAAAGATAAATACAATGATAGTACATAGTAGCAATAAGGATATAAAATATGAACATAAAAATCACCCTACACTAGAAAACAAGCCGCAACCTCAATCATTAGGTCCAAAGGAGTTCTCCAAAGGAGATGCCATCCTATGAAAAAACTCCATCAAATTTTGTGAAGTCTTGACTAAATACTATATTTGCTCTCAAAAACTCTCAAAATCTCTAAAGTGATGTGCGGAAGCATGAGCAGTAATATATGTGGGAGTGCGTGCGGGTACTCACGTGCGAGCAAATCGGGGAACATACCTATAAGACACTCTCCCTAGATTAAAATAATACTCTTTAAGGGGACCTCTTTGTTTCTAGTGGGCACAAACATTCACAGTATTTATTACACCTTCCTCAAAAAGTCTAGGATGGGCTATCTTAGGTGGGTTAGGTCAAGGGCCGTAAGGATTTAACACAAACTCGAGAACCGGCTCGGTGGGGCATGGAAAGTGGATGCAGAGTCATAAACAAATCCTTGACTCTCGACGTTACCTAAAACGGGACCGAGAAGCATCTTTCCTACCTTCTTAGATGTGTCCTCTAAAGTGACCTTGACCTTCCAGGCACATTTTAGATCACTCTCGAGTTAGCATACACGGGATTTAAGTTTCTCACGAGTCTCTAATGAAGACCGAAGATCTCTCTTAAGAATAGCCATGGTGCTCATCAAATCGGTCCTTTCCCGGCCGAAAACGATCAACTGCTGATATAAAAAAAAATTCATCTTCTCGAGTTGACTCGCCGACGTCCCACACTCTCTCAAAACTTCCACTTCCTTCTCGAAATCTAAAACCCTAAGAGAAAACTTGTGACACCCCGCCTAATAAAATACCGGGCGATCACTCATGTACCAAATTAAAACAGGAGTCGCATATGGTTCATTCTTAGCATCACTGTCGAAACCAAATTAATTACTAATAACCTATTAGGCTGGCGTCAAAATATTATTTAGCTAATCTTTTTAATTAAACCAACCAAGTAAAACCATCGCACAGTTTAAATAAATGAAACTGAAAAGAAATAAAATAATCGAACACTCGATTCAACAATAATACAATCAGAGTGAATGTCGCGCTAAAAGGCGGTAAAAGAATAAACAAATGCAGTTGGGTTATTAGCCCGAATTTTTATACAGTACCTCCTATCTAGATTAAAAGGATAGAAGCCTTTATAGTGAACCTGCATGCATCCACAGTTGCTGCAGCAGACGTCTGACTCGAAGGAATCATCATCCAGGCGTCCCTGTGTCTGGACACCTATATATATATATATATATATATATATATATATATATATATATATATATATATATATAGCAAGAAAGGAAAAAAATTAGGAAAATGGGTCAGAGCCCGAGCTGAAAAATATTTTGCAAGTGCATAAATGCTTTATTTTTGAAAATAGGTTTTATCTCATATTTAAATTGGTATCTCACTCCCATGAGATACCCCTCTTCTAATAGTGCACACCTAGCGCATTCGTTTAAAACATCCTAGTTAAGCTACCCCGCCTAACTAATTAATTCACCCATCTGCTAAAAAAACCTCGACAACCCGAGTACTAAGGGATAGACTTCTCTCCATTCTCAACACTGCACTGCGTTCGTGCGTGGGGTATCTCGCGACGCGAAATCTAAACAAGGAATCCCCCCGATACACTATTGCTCGGCAGCGTCGATTGTCGAGATCTATTAGACCCTCAGCACATGACGTGTATATAAGACTCATATAAACATATAATAATAATATATATATATTCATACTAAAGCTCCATATTCATTGTCATATACATCCGGATCCAAATTTACCGGAATGGAGAAAAATACGCCTTATTAGGCTTTTCACTTTATATGTGTGAGTTTACTACATGATGGCTTGTCTTCATATACAAACAATGCACTATACTCATCCAGTATATAATTATACCTATTGCACACATAAGTATAATAACCATCCCAACGAGCTATAACTCGAGGATGCGGTGTCTCAATGCTATCATCTTCCAGGGCAACAATCACATACCATCCTGCGGACCAGCGGTCGGACTCAATATCACCGACATCGCGGCCCTAAGTTACAACGTCTGGGAAGCGGTCATAGTTCCTCCCCGAAAATGAGACGAAACATACCCACCACGTCTCACCCCTAATAAAAATCACAGAATATAACAATGGACGCTATGACCTGGGGACTATACGCTCCTTGCTCCTTAAGCCAGGGGCCTCGCCCACATCGTGCAACTTTCCATGATAGCACTAGAGGGGGTATGCTTCACATAAATATATATACCATTCACACATAGATATATATACATATTCGTGTGATATCATATATATACCGTAATCACATCGTATATATATGTTACATCATTCCTCAAATATATACATGGCTAAAATTGCCAATCTCGTAATAATATTTAAGTATTTTCCTACTTAAATATGCCTCACACCTTAATCGTTGTTAGGGATTTATATACTCTCCAAATATCCCGATTCATAATCGTATGATAAGTATACCCTCTACTTATCTTTAACCTATAACCGAAATTCCATTCTAGTCGCCTCGTAGGAGTTACTCACTAATTCCATATACACTTACTTTTTCCTACTCGCACGATTATTTAGTTATAATCGCTCGCTAAAATACTCCCTCGGGTGTCACTCACTCCGAACATCCATAATTAAATAAGTCTTGGATTTTACCCAATTAATCCAAGGTATACATTTCATTCCAATAATAATTATTTAAAAGTCCCCTCTTATTTTTCTGGAAATCCAAATTGTCTAATCCCTCAATTTGTTTATTTTCCTCGAAAATATACCTTAGGGTCCGTTTGGTTGCATATAGGCAAAAGAGTGGGCATGGAAAAATTTGCCTAGACAAATTTTACCTAGTTTTTTTCACGTGACGCTATCAAACAACCATTAGGCGAAATTAAAGTTAATCCAATTAATTTATTTAAAAACAGTTTTTATATTATATTCAAAAATGTTAAAAACAGTTTTTACAATATTTTTATATTACGATTTTTTTTTTTAAAATTGTAAAACGTTTTCTTAACAATTTTTTATAATATTAAAAACAAATTTTAAAATATTACAAAACAATTTTTAAATATTCACAACAGTTTTTTTTAACTATTTAAAATATTTTTTAATTTTGTTTTTAAACTTTAAAACTGTTTTTATATTATATTCAAAACAGTTTTTAAAAATGTTAAAAACTATTTTTACAATACTTTTATATTATGGGTTTTCAAAAAATTTGTAAAACATTCTCTTAACAAATTTTTATAATATTAAAAACAGTTTTTAAAATATTACAAAATAATTTTTAAACATTCACAACAGTTTTTTTAAACTATTTAAAACAGTTTTAAAACTACTTTTTAAAACTTTAAAACAATTTTTTTAATATATTCAAAACAGTTTTTAAAAATGTTAAAAACAGTTTTTACAATATTTTTATAATATGGTTTTTAAAAAAATTTGTAAAACATTTTCTTAACAATTTTTTCTAATATTAAAACCAGTTTTCAAAACATTACAAAACAGTTTTTAAATATTTATAACAGTTTTTTTAAGTATTTAAAACAGTTTTTAAAATTATTTGTCAAAACTTTAAAACTGTTTTTATAATATATTCACAACAGTTTTTAAAAATGTTAAAAACAGTTTTTACAATATTTTGTTAATATGTTTTTTAAAAAAAAATTGTAAAACATTTTCTTAACAATTTTTTATAATATTAAAAACAATTTTTATAACATTGCAAAATAATTTTTAAATATTCATAATAGTTTTTTAATTATTTAAAACAGTTTTTAAATTATTTTTTAAAACATTAAAACCTTTTAAGAAGTTGGCAAATTTGTTGGCAAATATTTCTCACTTAAATAGGTAAGCAAAATTTGCCCACAGATTGTGCATAGGAGGTGTTGTACATTGGCAAATAATGCCTAGGCAAATTATGCAACCAAACAACCAAAATGTGGGCAAATTTTCATATTTGCCAACTTTTTGGCATTTGCCTAGGCAAATTTGGCCAACCAAATGGACCCTTAGTGCCACATAATTATAACACCCTCCTAGCCCTCATAAGCTTCCCCCAAATGGCTAGTGATAATTTCCTAGATGAATACTTATTTCCTCAATCAAATAAACTAGGAACAACTAAATCGAAATTTATCCCATATAATTAACCCTGGGCAAAATTGCCAAAAATCCTGAAGGGTCGATCGATCGACCCTTGGCCCTCGATCGATCGATCACTTCGGGCAGCTTCTTCTCCGAGAAGTTGTTTCAGCCATTAAAGCTTCCCCCAAGCTTCTACTACCTCTCCTACCCTTCTCCAACCTCAATCAACGACATATATACATATAAAAAGGGTTCTAAACCTCCTAGAACCCAAAACCAACAAACGATTTCAATAATTTCCCAAGTTTCTCGAATTGGATATAATTCGGGGTTTACTCATTTAACTTTCGAAAACCCATTTTGATTCACCAAAAACCCATCCCGAAAATCTTTATAGTTATTCACTACCAACTATAATATGAGATTTATGCTCAAAGTAAATAAAGCAAGTAAACACTTGCCTCGTGGATAAAATCCGACGACCTCGAGTCGAATCTCGCGGAGTTTGGACGGAACCTCCCTTTTCTTCCGCTTTTCTCTGCTCCTTTACTCTCCTCTTTCTTTTCTCTCTTTTTCCTTTCTTCTTTCCCCCTCCCATGCCTTATATAGGGATAAATAAGGGTTTATCTCTTTAAACCCAAAAATGACTCGTTTACTCAATTACGAGTTCCTTTTAATCCAAAAATTTTCGAAACTCAATTACGACCCCCGAATACTCTATTCTGACTATTTCGGTCGTTCCGAGACTAACTGCGCACTCAAAATCTCCATCTGAGGTACTTGATCGCAAATGACTAATTTAACCCAATCCATCTCTATGCGGATTTTCTAATTAAAATATTATCCTCTATCGCTTTACTCAACTGCGACCTGTAATAAAATTATCCTTTTCATCTAATTATTCCCAAAAGTAGTTATAACATACATCGAAAATCATTTAACACTCCTAAACTCCAAAAATTATTATTTCGAGAAATTCCTTAAATTTCCAAATTACACTTATTTATGAAATTAAATTCCCATAAAAGTGCGGGGTATTACATACTCCCCCCTTACAACGGAATTTCGTCCTCAAAATTCATATACAATCGATACTACCAACACTAACCTAGGATCTCTCCACATCATAATTCCTCAAGGGGAACGGTACTAACCCAATGTCTCTCAACCATACCCTCATTCAGCACTCACCTCTAACCAGGTTTATATGATACTATATTGCTACCACAATCGTAAGGTGACTCTAATAACGTCACATCGCACCCATTGTTTTTAGTGCCCCAAGTAGAAAAATGAGCCTACAGTCGCCGCTTTGACGTCCAAACACGATTCTAAACGTCCGCTCGTCTACACCAGGATATCTAATTTCCCCCAAAAAGAAATTACTCTAATGCTCGACCACTCTCATCAGTGTCATCTCTTATCTTGGACATGCTACTTCTTATTGCCCTATACAATTGGATTATCGCGTACCTCTTACGAAGTTTCATCCAACACACTTCAAATCCATTTGTGACTGCCTCACGGCATAAACTTCAACTTTATATATTACGCCCCTTCTATTTCAGGCGGTATATAAAACAACCTTACCAGGGTACCCATACACCTTTTTAACCCGTGCTTATTTACACAACCATTATAAACATGACACTCTCTCTAAAGATGGGACTTATTTCCTTGGTGTAATACTCACACATGGGTTTTCTTAACCCATGGAATTCAATTCTTCTCATAATCTTCCTATATCGGCGCCACTAACTCTGTTGAACTTATTCCTTAATACTCCTACGATCTATGCGTAATCCTACCCACATGAAACAAGTATAATCCTAAGTATATCCCTAGTGCCCAAGACCTCTCTCAACTTCCGAAATTTGCTTGGTTTCATACGTGGGACGTTTCTCAAAGAGAAATCCAAATAAAGAACCCTCCCATGCCACTACTTCCTCGCATTGTTGGTCATCGAGATATAACGGCCTGAGGCACACCAGCTGGACGTTCTAAATCCAATATTGTTATCCTACTAGCGTACTTCTACCACTCTATCCTTCCACCTTGACAAAAAGGAAAATCTAACTAATCAAGGCGCCTACTCCCTTCAAACCTATTGTGAACATCACACCCAAAACGTACTATCTTCGAATTTGCCTTCTCATCAAGGCCTAGCTATAATGCTCAAATCAATTTCTCTAACTCCAGCTTCACCCACCTACTTGCGGTTAGAGGACCACTTTAGTGATTCTCCATAGCACTTATATTTCCATAATCATACCATCATCATACGGCTCTCAGTCTATAGTGTTTCTTCCACACTATATGACTTATCGACAAGACCAACCTCCTTACATCCTATAATATCTCTCCACTCCCGAAGTCGTTAAGGTTCATGCGTGGAGCGTCTCGCAAGAGAAATCCAAATAAGGAGCCCCTCAAATACACTACTACTTAACTTTACTGGTCGTAGAGATCCGTTGGCTTCATATATGCAACCGGAATAACCCTATCCCTTCTATCAACAAAATTTGGTCATAACTCCTATTTCTTTCTAGGAGACACACCACCAAGCGCTTGTACAATCACTAAGTCCTTGCTCAAATAATAATGAGCTTAAACTCACAGCTCAATAACAACCTTGCATGCCTTAAATCGTCTCTAAAAGGTCGCCACACACTCAAAATATAATAATGAAACCTCTTCTTACCAAAGTTCCATCTACCCAAAATAACAAAGGCGAACTCAACATGTATCTAGGTGAGATATCATAACAATAACCTGTTCCACTCTGGAACCGCGGACACGACAGTCTTGCAGTCATTAGCCTGTTATCGCTCCAAACAACGAAAAACTTATTATACTAAAAAAATACTATATCATATATCACACCTATAACGAGTAATACAAACCGTATATATATTCAAAATATCAACACCCGCTTTTACAGCGAATGAAGGAAAATAGAACTCCGCTACCGTAGAAAACACATAGACATGCACTATATATAATGTTATCGATACTGCCACAAAGCTCTAATTACACACACGAATCTAGGGTTAGAGAAATACCGCGACTCTATCTAGTCACGCCAAATATACCTCCTCCATCTGAGGTGAAACTCATAACAACAACTTTGCCAATCTTCCTAGCTTCCCCAAATGGTTCTCGAACATGTTACACTTGCCCTAACTGAATAAAAATTACTTAACTCTATTCCTCATATAGGCACCCTACTCTTGTCCTTTAGCTCCTACCGTGAAAGATCAAAGCGTGTGGTTATACACTTCCATATTGAAACATTCCTCCTTCTGACCACCCTGACCCTATTAAAGTTATTAGTATCATCGGATTCTATAGCCTCGATCCTGACAATCACCTTCATCCTCCCTTTAACTTCTTCGTTAAAAGGAAACTCCACTACCAGCTTCAACAACCCTATTTCAATGAATTCCCCGGGTGTATTTCCACCAAAGGGGTTCCATGAACACAAATTCTCCATAAGGGTGAGGAACACCTCACCCAATCACTCTTATGAAGGACTCTCTCTTCATTGTACCTACCTCACTTCGGTACAAGGTTCACTTATCCATATCACTCTTTATTCAATGTCGGCCTTCGATCAATCCTTATGTGAATAATTCAGGAATTACATTCTCTTCATATCTGATAAACCAAAGGAACTAATGGTTATATACATCCGTAAGATCCCTCTATGAGCTAAACATCCTGCTCCCTTACACATGGTGACTATCGTTCCCACTATTTCAATATTGCTCCTACGAGTGAAAAAATTTCCTTAAATTTTCACATATGGGTATTTCCATACCTTGCTCTAAGTCAAAGCTTCTGAGCCTTCTACTTCCACTGAGTAGTGTTGCACTAACTTTGTATAACTTATCTTTAGGGTATGGTCCTTATCGAAGACCTTTCGAATCCTTTAGCTACACCAGGTAATTCAACTTTAACACCACTTCCTACTAGCGATACATGAACAATTATAACTACTATACCTTAGTAGTCGTTGCAATAATCCTTAGAAATACCACAAAAGGAGTGACCTCTTTTGCGGTCCTCAATCCCCACTTTACGTGCATCTCCAACTAAGCCTCACCTCCTGCCGCCTTCCTTACTCCGCACACGAATCTCGAACGAGCGCACAAAAGATTACTATAATCTCATAATATGGCAGGAGAACGAAATCTCACAAGAGGAATCAATAATCCTAATCATAAGGCTCTATAACAAATCGAGAGCAACGTTGAAAGCGTAGTACATCCGCACAGATTCCTAAGGACCCAAGAACCTGATGCTCTAATACCATCGGTGACACCCCGCCTAAAAAATACCGAGCGATAACTCCTATACCAAATTAAAACAGGAGTCGCATATGGTTAATTCTTAGCATCAGTGTCGAAAATAAAATAAATTACTAATAACCTATTAGGCTGGCGTCAAAATTTTATTTAACTAATCTTATTAATCAAACTAACTAAGTAAAACCATCGTACATTTTAAATAAATGAAACTGAAAAGAAATAAAATAATCGAACACTCGGTTCAACAATAATACAATCAGAGTGAATGCCACACTAAAAGGCGGTAAAAGAATAAATAAATGTAGTTGGGTTATTAGCCCAAATTTTTATACAGTACCTCCATTCTAGATTACAAGGATGGAAGCGTCTACAGTGAACCTGCATGCATCCACAGCCGCTGCAGCAGACGTCTGACTCGAAGGAATCATCATCCAGGAGTCCCTGTGTCTGGACACACACACACACACACACACACACACACACACACACACACACATATATATATATATATATATATATATATATATATATATATATATATATATATATATATATATATATATATATATAGCAAGAAAGGAACAAAAATAGGAAAACGGGTCAGAGCCCGAGTTGAAAAATATTTCGCAAGTGCATAAATGCTTTATTTTTAAAAATAGGTTTTATCTCATATTTAAATTGGTATCGCACTCCCATGAGATACCTCTCACCCCTCTTATAATAGGGCACACCTAGCGCATTCGTTTAAAACATCCTAGTTAAGCTACCTCGTCTAACTAATCTAATTCACCCATCTGCTAAAAAAAACTCGACAACCCGAGAACTAAGGGCTAGACTTCTCTCAATTCTCAACACTGCACTGCGTTCGTGCGTGGGGTGTCTCGCGAAGGAAAATCCAAACAAGGAACCCCCCCGATACACTACTGCTCGGCAGCGTCGATCGTCGAGATCCATTAGACCCTTAGCACATGACGTGTATATAAGACTCATATAAACATACAATAATAATATATATATTCATACTAAAGATCCATATTCATTGTCATATACATCCGGATCCAAATTTACCGGAAAGGAGAAAAATACGCCTTATTAGGCTTTTTACTTTATATGTGTGAGTTTACTACATGATGGCTTGTCTTCATATACAAACAATACACTATACTCATCCAGTATATAATTATATATATTGCACACATAAGTACAATAACCATCCCAATGAGCTATAACTCGAGGATGCGGTCTCTCAATGTTATCATCTTCCAGGGTAACACTCACATACCATCCTGTGGACCAGCGATCGGACTCAATATCACTGGCATCGCGGCCATAAGTCACAACGTCCAGGAAGCGGTCATAGTTCCTCCCCGAAAATGAGACGAAACATACCCACCACGTCTCACCCCTAATAAAAATCACAGAATATAGCAATGGACGATATGACCTGGGGACTATACGCTCCTTGCTCCTCAAGCCAGGGGCCTCACCCAAATCGCGCAACTTCACATGAATGCACTAGAGGGGGTATGCTTCACATAAATATATATACCATTCACACATAGGTATATATACATATCCGTGTCATATCATATATATACTGTAATCACATCGTATATATTACATCATTCCTCAAATATATACATAGCTAAAATTGCCAATCTCGTACTAATATTTAATTGTAATCGCTGTTAGGGATTTATATACTCTCCAAATATCCCGATTCATAATCATATGATAAGTATACCCTCTACTTATCTTTAACCTATAACCCAAATTACATCCTAGTCGCCTCGTAGGAGTTACTCACTAATTCCATATACACTTACTTTTTCCTACTCGCATGATTATTTAGCTATAATCACTCGCTAAAATACTCCCTCGGGTGTCACTCACTCCGAACATCCATAATTAAATAAGTCTTGTATTTTACCCAATTAATCCAAGGTATACATTTCACTCCAATAATAATTATTTAAAAGCCCCCTCTTATTTTTCTGGAAATCCCAGTTCTCTTATCCCTCAATTTATTTATTTTCCTCGAAAATATACCTTAGTGCCACACAATTATAACACCCTCCTAGCCCTTATAAGTTTCCCCCAAATGGCTAGTGATAATTTCCTAGATGAATACTTATTTCCTCAAATAACTAAATCGGAATTTATCCCATATAATTAACCCTAGGCAAAATTGCCAAAAATCCTCAAGGGTCGATCGATCGACCCTTGGCCCTCGATCGATCGATCACTTCGGGCAGCTTCTTCTCCGAGAAGATGTTTAAGCCATTAAAGCTTCCCCCAAGCTTCTATTACCTCTCCTACCCTTCTCCAACCTCAATCAACAACATATATACATATAAAAAGGATTCTAAACATCCTAAAACCCAAAACCAACAAACGATTTCAATAATTTCCTAAGTTTCTCAAATTGGATATAAATCGGGGTTTACTCGTTTAAGTTCTGAAAATCCATTTTGATTCACCAAAAACCCATCCCAAAAATCTTTATAGTTATTAACTACCAACTATAATATGAGATTTATGCTCAAAGTAAATAAAGCAAGTAAACACTTGCCTCGTGGATAAAATCCGACGACCTCGAGTCGAATCTCGCGGTGTTTGGCCGAAACCTTCATTTTCTTCCTCTTTTCTCTCCTCCTTTCATCTCCTCTTTCTTTTATCTCTTTTTCCTTTCTTCTTTACCCCTCCCATGCCTTATATAGGGAGAAATAAGGGTTTATCTCTTTAAACCCAAAAATAACTCGTTTACTCAATTACGAGTTCCTTTTAATCCAAAAATTCCTGAAACTCAATTACGACCCCCCGAATACTCTATTCTGACTATTTTGGCAGTTTCGAGACTAACTGGGCACTCGAAATCTCCATCTTAGGTACTTGACCACAAATTACTAATTTAACCCAATACATCTCAATGCGAGTTTTTCAATTAAAATATTGTCCTCTGTTGCTTTACTCAACTGCGACCTGTAATAAAATAATCCTTCTCATCTACTTATTCCCAAAAGTAGTTATAACATACATCATAAATCATCTAACACTCCTAAACTCCAAAAATTATTATTCCTCAAATTCATCAAATTTTCAAATTACACCCATTTATGAAATTTAATTTCCTATAAAAGTGCAGGCTATTACAAAAAACTTTATTTACCTTTTTTGTTTTCAAGGTCTCAGGGTAAAGATCACCAAATGTCTTTTGGAGATCACCTTCTCCCTCACTCAAATCACCATCCCCACTCTCACTATCCCCATAATGAATCGAAAAATTATTGAGGTCTTCTTGTTTAGATATGTCCTCATCAACGTGAGCAAACTAAAAGTACTAATTTGACTAGCTAAGAACACAACACATGGTTCATGTGGTGATTCTCCCCTGAATCAACCAACTGGATGTCATTATCGCTAAGAGCGGCTTTATTCACAACTTAATTTCCCTTTCTCTTAAGCCTAGTGGGACACTCATGTCCTTTGTGCTCTTTACCCTCACATTCACAACACCTAATCTCATCCTCTTTCTCTCCCCTGCTCATGCCCTAATTCTTATTTTTATTTTTCTCAAAAATATTTTCTTTGGAAGAACTTTCTTTGGAAAATTTGAGAATTTTTTTGAAATTGTTTACAAAAGGGGCCAAGTCATCAAAATCAAAATCAACTTTATATTCAAACTCACAAACTTTCTCTTCTTCTTTTTCTTAATTTGAGTCCTTAAAGCAATCCCTACTTCCTTAGGTTTAATATTTTTTGGGATCATATCAATCTCATATATTTGAAGATCTTCTACAAGTTCTTCTAACCTAAGAGGGTCTATGATCCCTTACGAATGAAGTATGATGACCTTAGGAATAAAGTGGGCAGGGATGTAACACCTCGTACTTTTATGGGTATTTAATTACATGAGTGGGTGAAATTATTAATTTGAGAATTTACAATGTTGGATTATCATTGATGTGTGCTAAATTTACTTACAGGTTTATACCATGTCGCAGTTGGGCAAAGCGACAAGAAATATGTTATTCGAAAAACACGTGTGGAGATGTGTTGGGTTTAAGAAGTGAATTTTTGATAAGTGACTTGGATGGGGATTTCGAATGCACGGATGGTTTCGAAAGGGTCAAAATAGTCAGAATAGAGTACCCGCAGGTAGTGTTGGGGTTCCGGAGACTTTTGGACTAGTAGGGACTCACAATTGAGTATACGAGTCAAATATGGGTTTAATAAGGGATAAACCCTTATTTATCTCTTATAAGGGCATGAGAGAAAGGGAGAAAGGAAAGGAAGAAGGAAAAAAGGAGAAAGAGGAGGACACGGACCAAGCTCCGACAGATCTCGGCACTAGGTCGTCGGATTTATCCATCGAGGCAAGTGTTTAACTTGCTCTAATCATTTTAGCGTGTTTATAATCCATATTATAATTGGTGTGAAACTATATGATTTGGGATGCGATTCTTGCACAAAAAAATGGGTTTTTGGAAGATAATCTGATAAGAAATTGATATGATAATAACTCCATATGAAATATAGTCTTAAATCTATGTTAATTGTGAAATTATGGTGAGAAATAGGAAAAAATGAAAGTTATGGTTTAATTAAGAAAAAGGGCTAATTTTCTTGGTTTAATTGGTTAAATCGCCAAATTAACTGTTGTGTTGGGTTTATATAAGTGTGGGGATATGTATATTATTGTTAGGTGATGTTAGGAACCATTGAACTGAGGTTGGATGAGTGTTTGGTTGAAATTTGGGTTAGAGAAGATGATGAAACCCGTAGCAGATTTTGGATCTATACGAGGCGAATCGATTCGCTGAAGTGCGAATCGATTCGGTTGAAGGCCAATCGATTCGGACTTTGGACAATTGATTCGGCCATGTCAGTTTTGGAAATTTTCCTTGGGTTTGAAGGATTCAATGGAAAAGGTTTCTTAGAGATTAAAATTAAAAAATTCAAAAATCAGACTTAGGACTTTTATATGATTAGATGAGTGATTTGTGACACTTAGATTAATGGAATAAATTCTGGGTATTACATTTATGAGTGTTTGGGACGAACGACACTAGAGAAATTATTTCGGCGGGTTTATATATATATATCATATGCGTGTATGATATATATATATATATATATATATATATACAGTCCTGCTCTTGTGCGGACTAGTCCGCATTTTAAGAATGCGGACCGGACATGTGTCACCTGGCGGTGAGCCCAAAAAAGAGAGAGAGTGTGCCTATAATTTAGGCGATAATTTATGGGCTCACCGCCAGGTGACACATGTCCGGTCCGTATTCTTAAAGTGCGGACTAGTCCGCACAAGAGCAGGACTGTATATATATATATATATATATATATATATATATATATATATATATATATATATATATATATATATATATATATATATATATATGTCGATTTTATATGTGTAAATCCTAATTTGCGAGTATGATGGAATTAGAATATTAACTAAGTGTGATAAGCTAATATTCAGGAGATTGTAAATGTGAGGATTGTATCATAAGTAAGTGAATACTTATGGGATTAAATAGGTCGGGTGTATACTTATAAATTGGTATGAATTGGTATATTCCGGATTATACGTTAATGCCACGAGAGATAGGCATGATGGCCGGATTTGATGATATATATATATATGTCGATTTTATATGTGTAAATCCTAATTTGCGAGTATGATGGAATTAGAATATTAACTAAGTGTGATAAGCTAATATTCATGAGATTATAAATGTGAGGATTGTATCATAAGTGAGTGAATACTTATGGGATTAAATAGGTCGGGTGTATACTTATAAATTGGTATGAATTGGTATATTCGGGATTATACGTTAATGCCACGAGAGATAGGCATGATGGCCGGATTCGATGATATATATATATATATATATATATATATATATATATATATATATATATATAGGCAGGCTCCTGTGCACACTAAGTTTGCACATTACCTTTTAAAAGTGTGCAAACTTAGTGCTGGCGCACACCAATTTTTTTATGTGATATTTTAACATTTCAACGGACTCACATAAAAAAAATTAGCTCAAAAAAACTTTTTTTGCTATTTTTAAAAAATCGGTCAAACTTTCGCAGTTTTTAAAGGGCTTACAAACTGCGAAAGTTTGACCGATTTTTTAAAAATAGCAAAAAAAGTTTTTTTGAGCTGATTTTTTTTATATGGGTTCCTTGAAATGTTTAAATATCACACAAAAAAAATCAACTCAAAAATATTTTTTTTACTACTTTTAAAAGGTAATGTGCAAACTTAGTGTGCACAGGAGCCTGCCTCTATATATATATATATATATATATATATATATATATATATATATATATATATATATATATATATACGGGTATAGAGACAGTATATATATATGATATGATTATAAATATATCTGTGTTTTACTGGCATATTTATTTTAGCATACCCCTCTAGTGCTATCATGGGAAGTTGCGTGATGTGGGTGAATCCGCTGGCTTGAGAAGCAGGGAGAGTATATGCCCCTGGTCATAGTCGTCCATTTATTTATATTGTGTGGAATTTTATCAGGGGACAAGATGTTTTGGGTATGATTCATTTTACTTTCCAGTGAGGAACTATGATCACTTCCCATACGTTTGTGATATGGTTTTTACCAGGGCGGTGTGAGATTCCGACCACTGGTAACCCATGATGATATGTTACTGATGTCATGGAAGATAATAGCATTGAGAGATTGCATCCATTGAGTTATAGCTCTGAGGGATGTTTATTATACTTATATAGTGTATGATATATAAGTATGCATATACTTGATGTGTATGGAATATTGTATATATATATGAAGATGTGAAAAGGTATATGTCTACGGGCGAAATAAAGAATAAAGTGAGAAGAAAATGGTTTTCATTCGGGAGAATAAAATTCAGAATAAAATGTGATATACGTCTATAAAAATGAGAATATTATATACGGGACTAATAACACTAAGACGTGTATGGTGTATAATAATAACTAATGAATGTTATTGATAATGAAAGGATAAATTATAAGTGAGAAAGTATAATCAAAAGCTTGTACGAAAGCTTAGGATATTATATACGCGGGGTATGAGATAGCGTATGGGTAAATTAGAGGTTGTGGTGATGCTAGTTAGGTTGGGTAGCGTAACTTGCGTGTTTAAAATACATGCGTTAGGTGTGCACTGTTAGATGAGAGGTGAGGGGTATCTCATGCGAGTGCGACACCAGTTAAAATATGGAGAATATCATATTTAACATGTTAGGTATCTTAAACACTTGCTAAACATTTTTAAAACCTCGAGCTCTGCCCCGTTTGTATATATTTTTATTTTCTTCAAAACCCTTTTTAGGTGTCCAGGCACAGGGACGCCTGGATTCTTATTCTTTCGAGTCAGACGTTGCTGTAGCAACTGTGGTTGCTCACAGGAAATTGTGTAGACGCTTATATCTTTGTGATGTAGATAAGAGGTACTATTGTAATATTCGGGAATATTTCCCAACTATTGTATTTATTTTATATCCAACATTTCATTCGATATGGTTGTATTTATCTTTTACTGACAGTTATCGATTACTATTTTATTTGATTCAATTATTGTGTATCTTATTTATGTTGATGGATTTATTGTGCATTTAAGTTAAAAAGATTAGAAAGTTTAAAATTTGACACTGGTGCCTAATAGGTTATTAGTAATTAATTGGTTTTCGACATTGATGATGGGAATGAAGCCATATGAGACTCATGTTTAATGTTATATAGGACTGATCACCCTATATTTTATTAGGTGGGATGTTACAAATGGTATCAGAGCATTAGGTTCTAGTGTCCTTAGGAATCTGTGCGGATGTACTATGCTTTCAGCGTTGCTTTTTGATTGATATAGAGCCCTATGTTTTGGATTGTTGATTCCTATGGTGAGATTTCATTCTCCTGCTATAATTTATAATAGTGAATCTTATATGCATTCGAGTGTGATCGTATGCCGAACAATGAATGACAACAGGGAAGGCTATTAGGAGAATAGCAGGAGGCGAGGCTCAGTTGAAGTTGTGGTATGTTTGGGGACAATGATCGCAGTTAAGATCACCCCTATTGTAGCTTTGTCAATTGGGGTTGTAAGGACTGCTAGGGTGCAATATATATTTTTTAAGTACCGCTATAGTAGAAAGTGGTGCCAAATTAGACTCACCCAGCGTAGTTTGAATAGGATAGAGTCAGATGGGTTTTGAAGAGGACCATCCGTTGGATGTTAGAGAAGTGGAGATTGTGTGTGTTACCCAATGGAAGTAGGATACTCAGAGGCTTTGGCATATAGCGGAGTGCATTATACCCGAAAGTGAAAATTGGGGTGAAATTTTTCTTAGCTCATAGGAGCAGTGTTGTAATGGTGGAGTCAATAACCACATTTAAAGGGGGAAATATTATTCCAATGGAAGGATCTTCGATACGATTTAACCGCGAGTTCGTTCATCTTTTGCTCAGAAAGCGAGGTAAATGAAATTCTGAACTCATCACAGCAGGGCCGAACAGAGGTCCATTTGTGAATAAGAAGTTATTTGTCTAGTGAACCTTGTACCCGATATGGTTGGTACAATGGAGAAAAAAATCCTTTAATGGGTGATGGACTCACAAGAGAAGAGTCACCAACCCTTACGGGAAGTTCTTCTTGGATGATCGGGGTAGATGGAGATAATGTTGTGTTTTGTCAATAAGAATATTAATGCTTCTATGTGAAGGGAGCTAAAAGGATTGAAGGATTTAGTCTAGGAGTAAGACTATACGTAACGATGCTAGTGAAACACCACAGGGGGAGACCCATCGAGGTACCCATTTAAATTATTCAGATAACTGAGTTCCTACCAAGTGACGGTGGATTCAGTCAGGGCTCTTAAAGCCAATAGTGTGTTCCTTAGGGCCATCGAAACCAAGAGAACAATGAGGGTGGCCACCAAGGTTGGGGCTACAAGAGCCCGAGAGAAGGACAACCCTAATACAGTCAGTATGGCCAAGAATAAGGGATTTTCTAGAGATATTTTTATGTATGGAGAGTAAGACCACATGCATGGATTTTTCCCAAAGCGAATAAAGGGACAATGTATGGTGCCTAGCAAGGGCAATGATTAAGATAATTTTGGTTCAGTTCGGACAAGCGTGTTATGTTCGGGAACCATTTACGCATCCATGGTGATTGGTAAGGACGAAATATAAATTTTATACTCGGGTGAATGAGGCATGTTTTATGTGACACGAATGAGTCACGACACTTTGACTATCGCTAGATTCACGTGTGAGATGAGTTTAGTACATATACCGGTAACATTATTATATAAATGTGTATTTTCCGTGATATAGCGAGGTTATCTTTGGTTTCATCCGCAGGGTAGCAAGTGTGGATAGGGGAAATATATTTTATTGTAATTACTTATTTAGTGATGTGTTATATGAGTATAATATTATTTTGGGTATGGTTCGGTTAACGATGGTTGGAACGATAGTGGGTTGTTATTGCAAGGCTATCGGGTTCGCTATTTCAGGATAGGGTGTATTGTTTTGGCAATATCGCACCTGAGAAAGGGTTGAGCTCGCATTTATATTATGTTATGATAGAGACTTCAGAGAGTATAGTTGTCTCGAGATATTTTATCCCGGTGTGTAGGTACTGTACTGATATTATTCGAGGTATATTAGGTTACTATCGAGCGAAGAGATTTAGCTCATTATTATGTTTAGCGCTCAGGACTTGGAGATAGGTAGAGCGCACTATTATATAATTACTTTGGAGACATGGGAGTTGATTTTTACATTTATATAGCTAGGGACAAGATTTTGAGAGTCCCGGTTTTGTGTTTGAGGTTATGAAATTTGTTTACCGCCAGTGCTAAGTGAGAGTGCATTGGGGAAGTTCATTATTTGAATGTTATTGCGGGATGAGATACACATAGACTTAGGTAAACGTCATGAGTAAAGATATGTTAATGGATGCTAGGCCATCAGTTTTGAATGTTAATTGATGTAGTTGTGAAGAAAACACTTTGAGTTGAGAACTCGTACATGTTATAAGGCATGAGAAGGCGATAGTGATGTGATGAAGCACTAAAATTTTTCTAACCACGAGTTGAAGAGTGGGACAAAGTCGAGAAGGATTAAATTACAATTTATGGGGTGATTGAGAATACCCAAGTGTTTTAGCCACAGTGAGAATGTGATGGCCAAAATTGCGTGTGAGATGTTTGCTATATTATGCCAATAGGCACGGATAATAGGGTGTATGGGAGCCCTCGTTTACCGATTTCAATATCGCCTCGGCTAATGGGACACGAGAAGGAGTGTGTGGAATTTATGCCCGTGGGGCAATCATAAATAGAATTGGAAGGGTAGGATGGATTAAACGTCATGTGAGAAAGACGGTGGTCCAAGTATATATGTGCAATAAGAGTAGCACACACGAGATGGGTTGAAAGGTTATGAGAAAGTAGAGCGGTGCCCTACTCAGTTGAATGTTGAGAGTGTCTTGAGTGTAAACGGAACAAATATAAGATAAGAGGGACCCAGAAGTGCACATTGTGGCGAAGTGCACGGGCCGAGACTTTTGGTACCCCAAAGGAAGAATGGGAGTATCAAGTACCACTTAACGTGATACATTATAATTGGAAGTCGGTGTAAGCGAGACATAGTGAATTTGTCTCCGGTAGCACCATTCAGAGATGAAAAGAGGTTGACTGGAGAAGATCAACCATAAATTTTGTAATAAGTCGATGATTCCAGTGACAAAATGGGCAGACAAGTTGGTAAATTTTATTGATGCGTTGCCAACATCAGGATAAGGTCAATTTCCTTTGAATGTGCAAAACAAATTGATCGAGATGAAGTAATTGTTATTCTTTTGGGGTGAGTGCCCACTATAAGGTTCCGTTCAATACTATTATAAATCAGGTTGAGATCCTTGAAACCCCACCTCTAATAGGGATTTTCAAGAAATAGTGGGGATGACGCTCTGTATTGGGTTGGCCGTGTCACCTATAGCCGATGAGTAAACGACAGGTGATTGATGACTAGTAAAGTGGTATGAATATGATTGTGAAGTCATTATGGTTATTGTACATCCGCAACTGACATAGCTTTTAATTGAAGTAAAGTATGGTACGGTAATTGAAAGTAGAAATTACCGATTGGTAGAGTTGTGTGTAATCACTCGTACCTATTTGTCGTGGACGAAGTGCTTGTTATGGTTTTTTGTGGAAAAGCCTATTAATCCTCCCTCTGATTTATTAGAGGCGGGTGGATAACTAAATTTCTAAATCGGATGTGATTTGGAGTCTGTGGATAAGAATGGGGTGACTTTTGAGCGTCGTAAGAGTTACGTCTCCATGAACCGAGACTTGAAGGACTGACAGAAATGGTCAGGTGTTATCGAGATTTCTCTCAGGATGAGAGTTTTGTGCTGGAGTGGATATGGTAAACTAGCACTTAGTGAGGTGCGGCCTTCCAATAGAATGAAGGCGATAGATCCAGTGATGTTTAGGCTCATCTTATTCGGATGTTGATGGTAGAAGCACAATAAGTATGAAGAAAATAGAACAACCTTGCAGTGAAGCGGGAGCTATCTTGATTAAGACTTTAGATAGGTGGGTAACGTAGCGGTATATAGTGGGACCATAACACACAAATTTATTTTGAGTACTAGAGGAGTATTAGTACCAGTTGTATTCGAATTTTGAGGACGAAATTCCTTTGTAAGGGGGGGAGTATGTAACACCCCGTACTTTTATGGGTATTTAAATACATGAGTGGGTGAAATTATTAATTTGTGAATTTAAAATGTTGGATTATTATTGATGTGTGCTATATTTACTTACAGGTTTATACCATGTCGCAGTTGGGTAAAGCGACAAGAAATATTTTATTCAAAAAACACGTGTGGAAATGTGTTGGGTTTAAGAAGTGAATTTTTTATAAGTGATTCAGATGGGTATTTCGAATGCACAGTTGGTTTCGAACGGGTCGAAATAGTCAGAATAGAGTACCCGGGGATAGTGTTTGGGTTCCGGGGACTTTTGGACTAGTAGGGACTCACAATTGAGTATACGAGTCAATTTTGGGTTTAATAAGGGATATACTGTTATTTCTCTCTTATAAGGGCATGATAGAAAGGGAGAAAGGAAAGGAAGAAGGAAAAAGGGAGAAAGAGGAGGACTCGGGCCAAGCTCTGGCGGATCTCGGCACGAGGTCATCGGATTTATCCATTGAGGAAAGTGTTTAACTTGATTTAATCATTTTAGTGTGTTTATAATTCATATTATAGTCGGTGTGAAACCTATACGATTTGAGATGGGATTCTTACACAAAAAAATGGGGTTTGGGGAAGATAATCTCATAAGAAATTGATGTGATAATAACTCCATATGAAATATAGGCTTAAATCCGTGTTAATGGTGTAAATTATTGGTGTAAATTATGGTGATAAATTGGAAGAAATGAAAGTTAGGGTTTAACTAAGAAAAAAGGTTGATTTTCTTGGATTAATTGGTTAAGTCCCCAAATTAATTGTTGTGTTGGGTTTATATAAGTGTGGGGATATGTATATTGTTGTTGGGTGATGTTAGGAACCATGGAAATGAGGTTGGATGAGTGTTTGGTTGAAATTTGGGTTGGAGAAGCTGATGAAACCTGTAGCATATTTTGGATCTGTACGAGGCGAATCGATTCGCTGAAGTGTGAATTGATTCGGTTGAAGGCCAATCGATTCGGACTTTGGCAAATTAATTCGGCCCTGTTAGTTTCGAAAAATTTTCTTTGGTTTTAAGGATTAAATGGAAAAGGTTTCTTCGAGATTAAAATTAGGAAATTCAAAAATGATACTTAGGACTTTTTTATGATTAGATGAATGATTTGTGACACTTAGGTTAATGGAATAAATTTCGGGTATTAATTTTATGAGTGTTTGGGACGAACGACAGTCGAGGAATTATTTCGACGGGTTTATATATATATCGTATGCATGTAGGATATATATATATATATATATATATATATGACGATTTTATATGTGTAAATCCTAATGTGCGAGTAGAATGGAATTAGAATATTAACTAACTATGATAAGTTAATATTTGGGAGATTATAAATATGAGGATTTTATCATAAATGAGTGAATACTTATGGGATTAAATAGGTCGTGCGTATACTTATAAATTGGTATGAATTGGTATATTCGGGAATATAGGCTAATGCCACGAGAGATAGGCATGATGGCCGAATTTGATGATACATATATATATACGGGTATAGTGACAATATATATATGATATGATTATAACTATATATGTGTGTGTGAATGGTATATTGATTTGAGCATACCCCTCTAGTGCTATCATGGGAAGTTGCGCGATGTGGGTGAATCTCCTGGCTTGAGGAGCAGGGAGAGTATAGTCCCCAGGTCATAGTCATCTATTTATTTATATTGTGTAGCATTTTATCAGGGCGTAAGACGTCTTGGGTATGATTCATTTTACTTTCTCATGAGGAACTATGACCGCTTCCCATACGTTTGTGATTTGGTTTTTACCAGGGTGGTGTGAGATTTCGACCGCTGGTAACCCAAGATGATATGTGAGTGATGCCCTGTAAGATGATAGCATTGAGAGATTGCATCCATTGAGTTATAGCTCTGAGGGATGGTTATTATACTTATATAGTGTGTGATATATGAGTATGGATATACTTCATGTGTATGGTATATTTCATTTATATATGAAGATATGAAAAGATATATATCTACGAACAAAATAAAGAATAAAGTGAGAAGAAAATGGTTTCATTTAGGAGAATAAAATTCGTAATAAAGTGTGATATATGTATATATAGATGAGAATATTATATACGGGACTAATAATACTAAGACATGTATGGTGTATAATAATAGCTAGTGAAAATTATTGATAATGAAAGGATAAATTATAAGTGAGAAAGTATAATGATAAACTTGTACGAAAGCTTAGGATATTATATATGCGGGGTATGAGATAGCGTATGGGTAAATTAGAGGTTGTGGTGGTACTAGTTGTTTAAAATACATGCGTTAGGTGTGCACTATTAGATGAGAGGTGAGGGGTATCTCATGGGAATGCGATACCGATTTAAATATGGAGAATATCATATTTAACATGTTTGGTATTTTAAACGCTTGTTAAACATTTTTAAAACCTCGGGATCTGACCCACTTGTATATATTATTCTTTTCTTCAAAACCCTTTTTAGGTGTCTAGACACAGGGACGCCATGATGTTTATTCTTTCAAGTCAGACGTTGTTGCAGCAGCTGTGGATGCTAGCAAAAAATTGTGTAGACGCTTCTATCCTTGTGATCCAGATAGGAGGAACTATTGTAATATTCAGTCATATTTCCCAACTGTTGTATTTAATTTATATCCAGCATTTAATTCGATATGGTTGTATTTATGTCAACCGACAGTTATCGGTTATTATTTTATTTGATTCAATTATTGTATATATTATTTGTGTTGATGGATTTATTGTGCGTTTAAGTTAAAAAGATTAGAAACTTTAAAATCTGACACCGAGGCCTAATAGGTTATTAGTAATTAATTTGTTTTCGACAGTGATGCTGAGAATGAAACCATATAAGACTCGTGTTTAATATGATATTGGACTGATCACCCGATATTTTATTAGGCGGGGTGTTATAAGGGAGTGACCTCAAAATTTTCTTCGTAACTCTCATCTCATGAATTTTCTCACCAAAGTTAAAACTAGAAATAACTATGTCCGATAAATGTGCATAAAACCCATCAAAAGACTAGAACTCAAGCACGGTAATGGTCTCAAATTGGGTCGTTAAAATTTGTAGTTTGGATACCTTTACAACATTGATACGCTCGTGAGTGAGATGGAGGGTATCCCAAGCTTCCTTAGATGTGATGCACGTCATAATGTGGCACTCAACCCGAAAGAATTAAAGTTACTCCATTTAAAGTTGTCCTCTGTCCATTGAGAGACATTTTTAGGGCCAACGACGTCGTTAACGATAACGGTGGATGGTGTCCACCCTCTTTCATAGAGCAACCAAACGCGTTCATCAATTGTCTTAAGAGTAGACCTCATTCTAACTTTCTAGTATACATAATTGGAACCATCAAAGATGGGCATTCGATTACACAAATTATCCATTAAAATCTTGCCTTTTTCAAGATCAATATTTAAAAAAAAAATGATATTAAAGAATTTTTTTGCAAAAATAGATCACACAGTATTTTTGTGTAACCGGCTCTGATGCCAATTGGTTAGGGTGGAATACTCTGATACCAATTTAAGAGTGCGCACGATCTTAATGGAATGATTTATTTAATTAAATGTCCCTAACACATAATCTAATTTTTACCAAATTTTAATCTTTTATTAAGTTAGGTTTGCATGTGACGATCCTTCCAAACACCGAAAATAAACTACGCATGCATTCACAATCAGATATAAGAAAAAAATCCATTTTCAAGGTAAAACCTTTATTTATTCACTTTAGCTAGTTTTACAAGACAGCTTACTTACAAAACTCTCTAAAGAAAGCCACTCAGATCCAAAGTAGACAACTTACTTACAAAACTCTCTAACGAGCTTCAAATGAATCCAAACAGAATACGCTCGTTGGATGTTCATTCGAAGAGATGATCAAACGAGCGATCAAATAAAATTGTCATTCCGTTCGAACGAGATTGACATCTCGTTTGAACAAGGCCAATATAATTTATTTTTTAACTTAAACAATTTTTTCCTCGATTTGTATAAAAACATTTTTTTAAAACATCTGTCAAATATATATGTAAATAAATTTAAAATCCTAAACGATTTATACCTTCATAATGTGAAGATGACTTGAACTCTGGAGATGTTAGAGATTTGGCTCATCGTGTTGGTATATCTGAGTTGGTAAGAGGATATGCAAAATGTGCCATAGTGACAAATAAAATAAATTCTAAGCCTAAGCTAAACTATTTTCCCTTACAAACTAGTTTTTTTATTTGCGATCTCCTCATACTTATCATCTTTTTATAAATTATGATAACTTCATTGCTTCTTTGGCTTCACCCTACCTCGTTCATTTTTTGTGCTTGGAATCTCTCCTCTAGAAGAAATTTCAATGATCGTGAATTTAATAAGATGTAGTCCTTAAATCCTAATAGGTTAATAAAATTAGAAATGAAGATGAGAATTGCAAATAGAAAATCGACAACTAAACAAGCCCTGTAATTTATTTCTATCAAAAGATAAAAAGATAACAAAGTCACACGAGTACGATTTGCACCTATTTTGTAAAAAATAATAGTTTTTTTTTACTGTAATACATTATCAATTTTCGTTTTTAGACTTTCATACAAATTAATTTGTATATTAGACTGCAGTACATCTTTCATCGGTAAATATACCAAAGATAACTATTAGTGGCTAAAATTTCACATTTAGTGACAAAAAATGTACTAAAATGTAATAAACGATTAATTTGTATTGAAGTATTTAAAATAATAGTATTCTATTAATATAAATAAAAAACAAAATTGCAATATCTCAATTGCATGCATAAAAGCAAGCATTAATGCAAAGTAATATTTCTATTTTTTTAATATGTTATATTATGATATTTTCGTATGAGCAAGTTTTGATTTGTGGAGTTGGGAGAGAGAGAGAGAGGGGGGGGGGGTATTTCTACACATCAACACAACTTTTATTTTCTCGCGGCCCAGTTAAAACTTATTAAAAATTAATACAAAAAGTGGTGATAAAAGGGGAAAAAATGTAGTACAAAACATTTGAGTTTCACATTAGGATTTATTTTTTGTGAAAACTAAGAGGTTGGGATCCCAAAATTTCATATAATGAGGTTGACGTCTAATAGTGTCAAATACTTTTTTATGGTGTTCATTTGAGTAGTTTTATGACTTTTTTCCCTTTATTTATGATATTTTTCACATCAAACATGTAATATAAAAGCTTCATCTTATAATACGTATAATAACACCTCAATTCTAATAACCATATTTGTCATACACTAAAATTGTTGATTTTGGCTCTCCTATTTTTTCAGTTTTGGTTTATTTACAAATTTGCCATTTTGGCTCAAATCTATAAATACAAGTGTTATTTCTAGATTTTGGGAGAGGACAAGTTTGAGAGCTATTTTGTGAGTTATCAAAGCTAAAGAGAGATAGAGCTCTCATTTGAGGGGTGAGTTCTTGTGAGGTTGTGAGTGACTTTCTAAGAGAGATAAATTGTGTGTGTGTATAACCTTTGGGTTCCTCCATTTATCTATAGAAAGAAGAAATCCTCCTTGGTGGATGTAGCCCAAATTTGGGTGAACCACGGTATATCGTTGTTGTTTTGCTTTGATGATTGCTTGTATGTTCTTATTGTCTCTTCATTGATATTTGGTTGATTCGATTGGGAGTTTGCACACTAGTTCATTTTCGGAACAAGGTCTTGGGTGTTTTCCGCACACCAAGTGTTTGATAAAATTCCCGAGTGAGTTTTATCGTCTTGGTCGCTAGAGATAGTCTTGCTTTAGCGCAACAAGTGGTATCAGAGCTTTGGTTGCATTGTTTGCCCAGTATTTTGGTTCGAGGTCGAATCAATTTTGGCAATTTTGGCATAGCTTTTGTTTTTGTTCCAAATGACGGAAAATGTGGAGAGTGCTCGAGAATCAACCTCTACGAGCAGAGGCTCTAAGAGATGGGATCCGAGTTATGGATCAAGTGGCTCAATGAAGACGGACATGAAGGCTTTTGATGAGAAGATCAATTTCGGGTTATGGCAAAGACGAATGCGAGGCGTTCTTATCCAACAGAGGTTGCAATTAGCATTGTTGGGGGTAGAGGGACGACCGGTAAGCATGACCGATGCCGAGTGGATTGACATTGATCAAAGAGCGTCTTCGTGTATTGAGATGCTTATCACGGATGATGTGTTGAATAACGTGATAGCGGAGACCACGGCTAAAGGCATGTGGGATAAGCTTGAAGAGATTTATTTGGGAAAGTCGTTGTCAAATAAATTGTTCCTCAAGAAGAAACTCTTCAAGCTTGAGATGAAGGAGGGTGAGGATATGATGAAGCATATCAACGTTTTTAATGCCTTGATAAATGACTTAAACCGGATAGACGTTCAATTCATTGAGGAGGATCGAGCATTGTTGTTGCTTGCATCATTACCCGATTCATACGAGCATTTTGTGACCACGCTCATGTTTGGGAAGTCTACGCTCCGGTGCAACGAGGTTGTGCAAGATATTCAATCTCATGTCACGATGAGAAAGAAGGAAGGTGGAGGTGACGGGTATTCCCATAATGAAGGCCTTACGGCGAGAGACGGAGGTGGGCAAAATGGCGGGAGGAACTCCAACCGGGGATTTAATGACGGTAGTAGGTCTAGATCGAGAGGTGTTGGTGGTAAAGGGCCGAAATGCTACAAGTGCCGGGAATGGGGTCATATGATCCGAGAATGTCCTTTGTGGAACGACAAGGTTAAGGGCAAGGTTGATTCCGAGAGGGCAACGGTAGCGAGTGTGAATTATGAAGATGAACTTGGAGAACTTCTCACAATCTCCAAGGTTAACTCTCTTTCCCAAGATGATTGGATATTAGATTCGGGATCGTCGGATCACGTTTGCTCCAAGAGGGAATATTTTGAGACTTTCACAGAAAATGGAAAAGGTTCCATGTCTTTCGCTAACGGAGAGAAGGTTTTCGTTGAGGGTGTCGGGACGGTGAAACTCAAGATGTTCGATGGGGTGGAACGCACTTTGGGTGGTGTGGCCTATGTCCCAAAGTTGCGAAAGAATTTGATATCCATTAGCCGTTTGGATTCCAAGGGTTGCCGGGTGTCGGTGGCGGGTGGAGTCTTGAAAGTCACACGCGGTTGTATGGTCCTAGCGAGGGGAGAGGAGAGAGAGGGGTTGTATCGTCTAAATCAAACTTCGAGGAAGATTGGGAAGCGGTGTGCACAAGTGATCGAACGTTCGAGGTATGTCTCGTTTGTGAACAAAGCGGAGACATTGGGTGCTAGCTTTCCAAGAGTAGACGGTAGTGATGGGAGAATACCTACTCGTGGAGGGGATGGATCGAAGTCCCCCTCCAGGGCCAACGGGTGATGTTGATTCGGTTTAGTTGCACACATGCATTGGCCGTTTGGAATCGAGGAGGTGTAGGACTGTGATGGATTCGAGGTGTGTGTAGCTAGTTCAAGAAAGGTCGATGGGTGATTGTTTGCGAGCATTGGCAAACGGGAGTTTTTCGTGACAGAGACTTGGTATATCTTTCGAGGGTGAGATTTGGAGGGTATGAGAGGTGAGGAATTTTCCCTCTCATCCGTGGTTATTTCTCAAGGTGGAAGATGGTGTTGATGTGTTTGAATGTTTCGTGTAAAGAAGGTGTATGCTATATGTATTGTGTGGGGGTGTACTCACCGGGTTACATGAGGAGCGAGCTTCACCGTATGGTTACATGGGAAGCATTCAGGGGAGTTCTTAGTTTAGAACTTGGTTCCTCGGCGGGTGGAGTCGTTTGGAGTCTTGGAGTGAAGACTTGCGGTATCTCACTTCATGGTTGAAGTTTGAGGTGGCTTAGCGTCGGGTGGAGCGTATTGGCTTGTTAGATGTCGGGATGATCTTAGAGCGGATTTGATGTTTGCATTCCGAGTTCGGTTGGATCGTGAGGATCGCCTGGGGGAATCGCATTAGCTTGGTAGATGGTGGGACAGTCTTCAAGCGGGTTCAATTTCAGCATTCTAGAGATTGGTTGGATCGTCAGGATCGCCAAGGTGGAGTTTGTTGATTTTGGCTCTCCTATTTTTTCAGTTTTGGTTTATTTACAAATTTGCCATTTTGGCTCAAATCTATAAATACAAGTGTTATTTCTAGATTTTGGGAGAGGACAAGTTTGAGAGCTATTTTGTGAGTTATCAAAGCTAAAGAGAGATAGAGCTCTCATTTGAGGGGTGAGTTCTTGTGAGGTTGTGAGTGACTTTCTAAGAGAGATAAATTGTGTGTGTGTATAACCTTTGGGTTCCTCCATTTATCTATAGAAAGAAGAAATCCTCCTTGGTGGATGTAGCCCAAATTTGGGTGAACCACGGTATATCGTTGTTGTTTTGCTTTGATGATTGCTTGTATGTTCTTATTGTCTCTTCATTGATATTTGGTTGATTCGATTGGGAGTTTGCACACTAGTTCATTTTCGGAACAAGGTCTTGGGTGTTTTCCGCACACCAAGTGTTTGATAAAATTCCCGAGTGAGTTTTATCGTCTTGGTCGCTAGAGATAGTCTTGCTTTAGCGCAACAAAAATACAATACAGATTTTTGTATATTACATTGAATACCCTTCACTTAATAGTATTACAAGCAACATTTTATATGAGATAGTGATAATTTTGTATTTTTTGTATTATACAGTATAGTGTGGATTGCAACAATAAAAACAAGGAAAAATGGATTGCCCAAACCCTCTTTGTTGCTAATACTACTCTAAAATTTTAAGAAGCAGAGATAAAATCTTCCTATTTTATCTCATGTTTGGGTCCACCAAATGGAAAAAGAAAAAAGTAACTCGGAGGTGCATAATTAAAGGTAAAGGTTAAGGTAAAAGGTAAAGGAATCTAAAAGAGCGTTAAACCCTTCTATTCCCAACAAAATCATTATATCATAAATTCATATACAATTTGTTTGGTTGTTCCCAAAATTGTAAATTAGTTCATTTAAAATGAACTCATTCATAAATTATCTTATTATTAGTGTTTGGTTACAAGAATAAACAAATTTGAATAATGAACCAATTCATAATGATTTACAAAAATTTAAATTAGTTCATTTCACTAAAAATTTGAAATTGCACAATTTATAATTATAATATCAATCTCAAATGCACCACTTCCATATAGTATTCTCAACATACTATTATCTCTCTCTCTCTCACACAACCCCATTTTTATTTTTCAAATACACTACAAATTAGATTTAAACTCATTTAAAATGAATACATTGACAATCTATTCATTCCAAATGGATCAATTTATAAAATTAAACAATTTACACAACCAAACCGGCCCATATTGTTAGTTCTGGACTAAGTTATTGTGTAAACATTTATCAATTTATCTATTCTCTTTAAAGATAAAATTCAATAAAAAAATGTTAAAGATGATAAACCAGAATACCATTTATTATAACCTAAAAATATAATTAAAGCTAATAAAAATTATTAAATGTTTATCATAAAGACTTTATCTTAAAATTATTAAAGATGCTATACGATTTACTATAAAGACTTTATCTAATAAAATGTGTAACAAATGAACCCCAAATTCAAATGATCATAAATGTAATTCAAATGATCATAAATGTCAAACACTAAAAACAAAGGGAATAGCTATTCTCACACCCTCAATGTATTCCCCCACTCTTTGGATAGTAAATGACACTTATGCGCTTAGGTTTATAAAATCTAACTGTCCAATTTTTTCACCTCCAACTAAAACAAATACATTTCATAAAAAGCAAAAATTTATATTTTCAATAAAAAAACTATTTTTATAATAAAAACAACTATTTATAAAACGTTAAATCTTATATATTTTTTTAATTAAAAAACTATTTGTAAAACGTTAAATTTATTTTCTTAAGAAACCGTTTTCTTAAAAAAGTAATTTTTTTTTGTTAAAAACTGTTTTTTTCTACTATTTTTAAAAAATATGATCCGCGCCAGCGGTATGTATAGGCAGTCCGACCACCAATGCATACCACTGATGCGGAGCATTTTTTCTAATATGTTGGCGCGCCATCAGTATGAATAGGTGGTCGGACTGCCTATACATACCACTGGCGAAGACCATTTTTTAAAATAGTAAAACGATTATTTTTTTTAAAATAAAAGAAAAAGGTTTTAACTTAAAAAATAAGTAACGAAATACTTTTTTAAAATAAATAAAAGAAACAATTTTTTAAAATAAAGAAGAGAAATAGTTTTTAACTAAAAATAGATAAGATTTTACATTTTATAAATAACTTTTTTTATAAAAAAAAGTTTTTTTTATTGAAAATATAAATTTTTATTTTTTATCAAATGTATTTGTTTGAGTTGGAGGTTAAAGAATTGAAAATTTAGATTTTATAAACCTAATGTTACAATTGTTATTTACTACTTAAAGGGTGTGGGGGAAGACATAAAGGGTGTGGGAATAATTGTTCCCAAAACTAATACATATTTAGTATATTACAATAATTACTATTAACTTAATAATATTACAAGCAACACTCTATATAAGATAGCGATAATTTTGTAGTTTTCTTAAAGAGTGCTCACCATGTCCAATTAAACGAGCGCCTACTATAACCAGTCCTAGTTTTCAACATCATACAGTAGGAGAGAAAATTATTGTTCTTTGTGATTTCCAACTAGAATTCTGTCTGATATCACTTTCAAAACTACAAATATACAGTTACTGTATTATATAAAAAATATTAAATGAGGTGAAAGGAAAGAATTGAGCCGTCTATCCAAAAAATTCTTCATCTTATATATCTACTTTTTTATGGAATAGAATACTAATAACTCACTAATGTCTTAATGTTTCATGTCCCCACCCACCGGGAACAAAATAAAAGTTGTATAATGCGGAAGAAATAGTCCTCTTTTGACCAAATTTGATTACTAATAAATTAGAACATGACAAATTTTTCGATTTTCAATCCGATTTTTTTTAATTTTGGCCCCATTTTAATTTTTTCGATCAGAATTTTTTCGATTTTCGACTTTTCCGATATAAATTGGAATGGAATTGAAAATCATATATAAATTTTCGACTTTTCGATTTTTCGTTCCGAAAATTCCGATATCACGCCGATCCAATTTATCCAACATATTTTTCGAAATTATAATATTTTTATTCATTTTAATAATTTTTACTCATCACATTTCCTAATAATCTCACCCTTCATTTAAAACAATCTCACCCATTCATTTAAAATAATCTCAACACCTTATTTTTACCTATAGAAAGGTATTTTTGCCCCCTTCTTTTCTCCATTTTAACTTAATTAGAAAGACCACGTCACTCTTATATTCCTGAATTCTTTCATTTCCCGTTCCTCTCACTCAGTCGGGTATGATCTCATTCATCTCCGATCTATTAAACACAATTTTGTAGCGCAATTTGTTAAACATATCTGAGCCTTCTATTGAGTTAACTTGCCATCAATAATTTCATCCATCTTTTCTCATTGAAACACAATATAATCA
This sequence comes from Sambucus nigra, assembly GCA_949130495.1. Lineage (NCBI taxonomy): Eukaryota > Viridiplantae > Streptophyta > Magnoliopsida > Dipsacales > Adoxaceae > Sambucus > Sambucus nigra. The sequence continues at coordinate 442,817,465 of OX422222.1, read as the reverse complement.
TCGTATATTGCCTGCATCTTGTTGTACCTGTATAACTCTGTAAATAATTGCAATTTATGATTGGGATGTTCATGGAATCATAGGAAAAATAACTTAGTGTTTTCCTTGTATGCTTACTAACATTAATGTTATTCTTTGCTTATTTTTTCTCATAGTAATGTACACTGCTCACCTGGTCTTACTAGGTTCAACTTTTAAGCTTAGTACCAATACTCAATATTGCTTGAAATTGACATTTGTATGAAAAAAAGACTACCCACACCCTCCCAAAAAAGTGAAATAAAAAAGATAAAATTGATAATTTTGTATTTCCGATATTATCCGAAAAAGATAAAACTGAAATTTTCGATTTTTCCTAGTTTTTTCCGAATAAAAAAATATCAAAAAATTCCGAAGTGGGGCTAATAAAAACTGAAATTGATATAAAAAAAAAATCAAAAAATATCAAAAACTGAAATTGATCATTTTCAGAATTTCATAATCTCAGCAATATTTTTATAATCTCACCAATGTGTATATATATATATATATATTAAAAAAAGGTGGGGGATTTACCTGGGTTGGCCTGGGCCTGTGCCCAGGTCATGTACAATGTGGTTCCGCCACTGTGTTTGGGGTTAATAAATATTAGTGTTTTAATCCATAATTATTATAAAAGTGGATACATAAGAATGAAAATATGTATTAAAAAATGGATACACGGTTTAAAAAAGAACAATTTTATATATTGTCATTTGTACAAATCGTTTATGAGTAGGAGATTCAATTTTATGCCTTAATGTTGCAGACTAGTGAAGAGACTTACATGATTGATACGCACGTCTCAATATGACTCGTATTTACTCCTGTAATTTTTCTCATAAATTAGTCTAGATTTAAGGTTTATTAAATTTTGTGATTGTCAAATGGCATTTATCTAAATAATGAATTCACTAATATTTCTGAACTTGAAACACTAAGGAAATAATTTAAAAGCATTCAATGAACTATTTTTATTCAAAAAAAAAAAAATCCTACAGCGCAAAGTGTGTATTTCGAATAATATATGGTTTTCGAATAATACATGGTTTGAATATTTAATATGTCTTACTATTTATTAGATTTTGGGTTTGCACTGATAATGGGCAAGTTACCTCTATGACCCCACTTGAGTATTGAGTGTGTAAACTATATATGCAGAAACCTCTCTCTAGAAAAAAAAAAGATATAGCAGCCGGCCTTAAACCCCCTTCCCTCTCCTCTCGATTCGGCCACCCCTCCCCCCTCTCACTTCCGGCGAGAGTGGGGGAGGCCCGCAAGAGTCCCTCAAATCCAATAGGAGGTTAAGCGGCGTTACAAAAAATCCAAACCCGTCTCGTGGGCCGCCCCCGATTTGGTCAGTCGTCGAGATGTCCTCGGATGTGTAAGATCCGCTCAAAGAACAGATCGGAATGGTTGCGACAAGAACTACCCTTCTGGTGGTTGATTGGACTTGTGATTTTGAAGATATGTTGTTTGGTTATATTGTTTGTTTTTTGTTGTTTATTGTTGTATTTGGAGGCTCCATTTGGAGCTTCTTCCTTCGTCTCCTTTGTGAGCATTTTATCCACTTTTGGTATAGCTGTCAGGTTTTGGGGGTTTTGGTTCACCTGTCCCAACGGTTATTCCTCTCGGGTTGAGACTCAGAAGGTCTCCGTGACATTTTGAGTTTCTCCCACCTTAACTAAGGTCCACCTATTTTTAGGTCCCTTAGAGTTTGAGTCTCCCTCCTTGGCACTAGTATTTTTGACATTTTTGTATGACATTATACCACCGTTTGTTTGCCTTGTGCACAGATTTTGTTCGGAGCGGCTCGTTCTCTGGTGCCTTCGATACCAGTTTCTTGGTTTTGTTGCTGGAATATGTCGTGTGCTGACCCCAAAACTTGTCGATTGTAGTATAAGTCTTTTTTTAGGCTTTGTCATAATTTCTCTGTTTATTCTACGTTATTTTCTCCTCTCTCCCTTCTACTTAACTCGAGCCTGTTTGAGCTATGTTGTTCTTCTTTTTTGTTACCCTACGTTACATTAATGAAATCCCATTTGGGACGTTTAAAAAAATTATATATGCAGAACATTACTTTTCATATTTTTTTTTATATAATTCACAATATATAAGTATCTTGTAAAAAAATAATCATCTCCCATACTTCTCGTCTCCACTAGTAACTAGTATTTTGAATTTGTGATTTCTTGATACTAATAATCTTTTTTTAAATTATGATACATTTTTTTAAATAGGAATGAGTCCCATGAATTTATTCAAAATAAATGAGGAAAAGCCCCTCATTGGTGGCTCACATCATAGAGAAATAATGTGAGCTCCTAAATTGGAGAGAGTCTCTAATATAACAATACAAAATCTATATTTCATGCAAATAAAAGGAAAATTTCTAAACGCCATTTTAATCTCCCCACAAATCTGAATGAGGATGTAATTTTCTTTCTTTTGCATGCCCTCAAACATGCATTTATTTCTCGCACACCATAAATGCCAACAAATGAAAGCAAGAATAATCCGATATAAAATGCTTTTAATCTTATCCCCTTTTGAATTGATCCACCATTTCATCAAGTTGCCACTAAAGTTTGAAGGAGCAATCCATAAGCCAAGAATGTTGTGAAATCGATGCCAAATAGATTGTGTAATAGGACTATGCCAAAAGAGATGATCTTTATCCTCCTCAAAATCAACCATACAACATCTACATTTCGACGCAAATGGTATATGGATTCTTTTGATATTCTCGTTTATGGAAATCCCTCTGTGAAGGAGACGCCACATGAATATAGATATTTTTTTAGAAATCCTCTTGTCCTACATTAGAGAAAAAGAACGTTGGATACATCCAATATGTCTCACCAAATGCTAAGCTGAATCCAATGAAAAATTCCCATTTTTCTCCAGAGCCCATTTCCTGGTATTAAAGTCAAAGTTTCCCGAAAAATCATCCCAAACACTTTGCATTCTTTTCCACACATGTGATGATATCGATATCATCATTGGAAAAGAACGGTGCATTCTCCCCTTTGTGTTGTGCAGCGGGAATGATAGCTAGTTGAGTTTCAAAAGGAGATTTGTTTGAAAGAATTTCTGCAAAGGATTTCACAGCGTTTTGTGACACCCCGACTAATTAAATACCGGGTAGCTACTCCTTTATTAAATTAATTCAAAATGCCAAGTTGGTTCAGTTAATAGCATCACTGTCGAAAATATTTAATGATTACTAACCATCTAGTATTTAAAAAGTAAGTTGTCAAATTTTAAATTAAATCTGATTAACATGCGATAAATGAAATGTAAAAGAATAACATCACCATACGCCATAAAGTCTCAATAAAGTAACCAACAAATAATAATAAGTCCGGAGGAAAACTCCTCACAACAATCCCACAAACTGAAATAAATAAAACAGTGTATCCTGAATTAATTACATGCCAAAAATCTAAATAACTGAATTATGAAATGACTCTAATAGAAATGGGCGACATGCCGTACCAATGATGAAACTGAATATGGAGTCAAGACTAGAAAACGAGGCGTCTAATATCAAGGCCCTGTAACTTCCACAACAGCTACAGTTCGTCACCTGAATGGAAATCCTATGCATGGTGTCCTTGTGGCTGGGCACCTAAAAAAGTTTTTACAAAACAAAAATAGATTTGGAGGATAATGGGTCAGAGCCCGATGTGAAAACAGTTTAAAAGTTTAGCCAGTGATTTAAATTACAATTTAACATCACATATTATAAACACGTTAATTGCGTACTCTCACATGAGTTTCTTACCTCTCAACTACTGTGCACGCCTAACGTATGCCTTTAACCCATCCTAGTTATGCCACTATCTAACTAGTTTGTACCACTCCTGCCTTCGCATTCTAACATAGAGTATCTACACGTAACCCCCAACTAAGCCATATTATTAAGCCATGTTCGCATTCATTAAATTACTTATCTCAAGTGTCAATTAATTTCTTCTTCTTAACCCATACAAATATCTTAGTTATTCACATCTACTAAGTAACAATGAACCCGTCACAAGTACATAAGTATATAACTCTCATACATAAATACATATATGGCACCCCCTACGCTAAGCTGCGGTGCACGCATACTCTGCTATCAAATTCATGTACATCACGTACGTAAGGATCACGAGTTCCGAATCACTCAGGAACCGTTGAAATACAAATCACACATATTGGAGGCGAACATAGTTCACATACCCATGGGTCACGCACATACCTACGCTCCATGGTTAGCTCGCTTATCAACTCACAAATAAGTCATTCCAAGTACTATGTCCTTAAGGTACTAGTCTAAATCCGGGCACACAAAGATTAGATGGCCCTAAGCGAACGTAAACCTCCCGTGATAGCAAGTATGGTAGGTATGTCATACACATAAGAAATCCATACACTAGGCATTCACACAACCTAAGTAATCATATATCAATATAGATGTTCACACATTTCATCTAGTTAGTCTCATACGTAGAAAATGTACCCCGAGCATTTCATAAAATATTTTCCTTTTTGTTAACTCTCTCGTCGCATCAATATGAATATTTTAATCTATCCCAAAAGGTTACTAGATTTCTTATTAATTTTAAACGTTATCTCAGCACTTAAAGTCACTCCATTCCTTCCCTTAACCTTACATCATCCTCAAATCTCAATATAGTTCTAATTTGAACATTTTCTAACCATATCTCACTCGGTAGACCCTCGTAAGTAATATCAATCAATCCCATAAGTTATAACCTTCTCCGATAATAACTAAGACCCTACTGACTTTAATTAAGTCCCAAAATATCATATTAATCTCCCTAATAACCAACATCGGCTTTAGAATAATAGTTAAACCTTAAAGAGAAACAATTGCCAAAATACAGTAGGGGTCGATCGATCGAACCTTCGATCGATCGACATTCTTGAGTCGATCGATCGATCAAGCAGGCATCAGCCCAAAAATCCTTAACAGTTACGGGTTTGCATCTTTTTACTCTTCTTAATCATCATTCTAACGTCCAAAACTCTCAAATGAATACACTAATCATCCTACTAACACGTTTACTTCTTTCCCCACGTTTTAGATTCATCAAATCAACATATAACATCACTTTCATGGATCAAATTACCCAAAAATCATATAAAACCTAGTTTTTTTTCTATTTCTTCAAGAACATCCCATAATCCCTTCAAATTCCGAAATTCTTTACTCATTAATCATAATTTCGTAGTTGTTATCATCTCAAACATAAACCTACATGCAAGTCCTACCCAAATTATGATTTAAACCATTCAAATCCATTAAATTTTCATTATTTATGAGAAATCTCCAATTCTATAAAAACATGTAAAATATATGCTTTGAATCTTTGCAAGATAAACCACTTGCCTGTAAATCTGATGTTCTGATCCGTTGTTGTTGTTTAAGGGCTGGTCCTCTCTCCATTCCGCTCACAATTCCGTCCAAATTGGTGGTGGTGGTTTTGGTTTGGGGACTCTTTGTAACCTCTCCTCTAACTCACGTAACTCCCCTCTATGTTTTTGGCTGATCATGGCCCTAATGGCCTAACCAAAAATAAATAAATCAACACTAAAAATCGTGGGTCTTTATCTCTTAATTTTTAAAATTACCAAAATACCCTTTCGGGTTGCCGGTTTGGCCTAAAAATGCCCCGGGACCCAAACTAAACTCCCGGCTAGTGTTTTCTGACTATCTCGACCCTTCAGGACACGTTGGCTCACTCAAAAAGCTCATGCGGTTGACATAAAAATAAAATACTTTTACATCCATTAAATTGGGTCTTGACACGACTGACACGCGTGTCCCAACTAAATTACTGAAACTGCCGTATTTTCAACTCACGACATTTTTAATAAAATCGATGATCACATATTACCATATCACTCAGTAATATTCAACAACATATTAATAACCAAATACTAACTCTCGTCTCGCTAGCATTTAATTCCGAAATAAATTTTCCAATTAATTATTACAAATTAAATTAATAAATCCCATAATTAAAAGTAATTCAATTTAATTATCCTCATAATTAAAATCCATAAAAATACGGGGTATTACATACTTCCCCCCTTAAAAAGGAATTTCGTCCCGAAATTCGGAAAGGCCCAATCACTAAAGCCCTCGCTTCCCAAAAAGCTTGTTTAACAGTCTTGATACCTTATCAGAATAATCTTCGATAAATGCACCTCACGCTGTGCTCTTATTAAACAACATTCGAATAAACATAGCCTATACATCATTAGCCGCATTATTTTCAATATTATTGTTAGCCCGTGCCTCTCTACGCATTACTTTCCGCGTTTAGCAACACACCAAACTCCTAACTGGAAGAAATTAATAACACAGCTGACTACTTCTTGTCCATTCCTTGAATATGTGTTCCCTGCGTTGTGAATTACACAAGGTAAAACTACATTCGGGTGGTGTTTCACAAAACAATTTACGGCACCTTGTCCACAATAAAATAGATACGGGTGGTTTCACCGAGCTCTACCATTAGGTAATATCTCCTCCTCATGACTACAATATACCTCACTAGTTAAACCCGATTTGGAATTGAAAATATCGCAATGAATCCAAAATTTCTTTCATACAATCCATCAGTCATCAATCACCTTGCGCCTACACCTTGGGCCATAGGTGATACAGCCTAGTCCAAGTGAAACGTATTTCCACGACTCCTTGTTACCCCACGTTAAAGGTGGATTTCGGGGATCTCCTCTTAGTTCTGAATAGTATTGTATCGAACCATGTACCGGCGTGTTCACTATCTACTAGTGTAAATCACCCCAAGTATATAGCAATTCCTCTCCTTCTGGACAACATGTCCCATATAATCGAAGGAACTCATTACTTATCAATAAGTTGGCTACCTCTCAAGAAAATTCTCCAACTCGACCCTCCCATTCTTGGAATCGTCGTTTTGATACAAAATTAACGGGGAAAATTTTATGTGAATATCATTTAACGGGGAAAATTATTTAGTTGATCATCTAACCCCAACTGTTCTACTACTTACTATACCTCTTTCAATGCCGATATTCACATAAAATTTTCCCCGTTAAATGATACTTAATGATCTTATTCTCCCGACGAATACCAAAAGATTGGACCTTTACACTTTTCACCACTTTGTGCATATCTGGACTTTATACCTGATTGACATCCTCATTCTATTTACTCTTGAGTCACCCTCAACATTCGATTGATCGGAACTCTACTCCAAATTTCTCATAATAATTTATTCGCCTTCTCAAGAGATATCCCTTTATCAAATGGCTTTCTACTGCCTTTTCTCCAGGTTTGAACGCGTATCTGACTACACATGATATTCACTTACACCTTTTCTTATGACGTTTAATCTCATAAGTAATAATCTCACCCGTCCCTGTTCCCTCTTCCTTTGATTTTCTTTAGCAAATCAAGATGTCTACGCCCCTTATAACCCAACCATACGATTTTTAAACATTATATACGCTTCATACCAATTCCAGACTCTTTATTGTCACTGTAAATGCAATAGTGCTATACCACTTGGGCGTTCTCAATTGCTTCTGAATTAGAAATCCTAAATCCTCCTTATCCTCATTGCGTCCTTCAACATGCCATGACAAAACCAACATTATTATTACTTATATCGTAATTTACTAACAACTGGATCTAATGGCCTTACATCATAATTTACTCCTCGAACTTCCCGTTATAACTACGTACTCCCTTAACGATAGAGGTATCCAAATTATGAATGAAGGGCCACACATTTCCTTACTACCAACCTTACGCTAAGTTTCATGCGTGGGGTGTCTCGCAAAGCGAAATCCAAACAAGGAACCCCCCCCCCCCGATACACTACTACCTAACATTGTTGGTCATTGGAATCCGTTAAGCCCTGTCCATAATATGTACCCCTACACTCTCGTCTTTTAACAACAACGTTTCATCTCAGTTCGCAATTATACATAAACAAAGAACTCCTTCTGAAAGACACTTTTCTCTTTACAATGATGGAAATCACATTTCATATACAACATGCGAGACATTTGAGACCCTCAAATTCCCGTCCCCAGACACACAACTATGAGTATAAACTTCCAAATCTCTATCGGGTGATAAAACAATGCACTCTTTTTGTTATGACCTCTCTAGTGTTACTTATAACCACCAGCTAACTCTTTGCTGACTAGTAAACTAATTACATACGACTCATAACAATTTAATTTCTACGCATATTGGGATTAAATATCCAAGACCATATACCTTTTTGAAATCACAACATATTCATATATATATATATATATATATATATATATATACCTATATACAAAAGTACAATTGCGAGTCCGGCCCTCTCACAGATGGGGCCTCGCCAGAACAAAACATGCTACCCCAAGGTGGCAATTCCAATAAACTTGCAATACCAGCACACTATCGGTATAATCATATATATAAAACCATAAATAATATCATATCATACTCGTGTAATACAGCACTAAAAATGAGTAATTTCAATAAATTATAAACCGCTATCAATATATCCATTCATCCTCTGCGGATGACAATAAAAGTAACCCCCACACTATCAGGGAAAAATGTTCTTATAAATAATAAAATTACTGGTATACTCACTAAATTCGACTCTCAAGCGAGAATAACAATTATGACAAATGTAGCAACTCATTCATGCCACAAATAACATGCATCATCATCTGAGGATGTAACTCATACTTCTATCTTATCAATCGTCCCGGCTGTTCAAATGGTTCCTGGACTTACCACACATGTCCGTACCAACCCAAATATTTTATTAACTGTTGCCCTTGCCAGGCACAATACCTTGATCCCTACTCTTGTATCGAGAAAATTTTTATAACGCACGGGTTTCACTCCCCACAGAAATACCTCTACACATACTCCACTTATCTTTTGTCTCACCAATCATGTTAAGGTGGTCCATTCTCTCGGACGTTGGTAGTCTCGAATCTGATGACCACCTTCGTTGTTCCCTTAGCTTTGACGGCCCTAAGGAACATGCTACTAATTTCCACATTTCTTACTGAAATCACCATCGCTCAGTAATAATTCAGCTATCCGAATCATTTTAACTGGTTCTCCGTTGGGTCTTCCCATTGTGGTGCGTCTCCAACACGAGTTTTCCCCAGTCTTACTTTATATAAAGTTCTCGATTCTTGCATCTCCCCACCCGGGGATTTTTACCTCCAAATTAACACTATGCGACAATGCCATTTGCTTTAACCGTCCAAGCAGAACTCTGCCAGAAGGACTAGCAATTCTTCTATGTAAATTCTCCCTTTAATATCCCCTTCTCCGTTTCACCTACTTCACCCGGTGTAGGGTTCACTACAACATTAAATTTCTCCTCACAAGTTGACCTCTATCCGGCCCTCTCGTGTGAGTTCAGAACGACCTTCACCTTTCATCCTGAACATCAAACTAAGGAACTTATGGTCAAGCCATGCGTGCACGCCTTTCCTCAACGTCACGTTCCCCTTCTAAGTGTGGTGAGTGTTTCTGCCCATTGAAACTCCGCTCTCACGAGACAAGAAAATTTTCCTCAAATTTTCACTCTCGATTAGCCATACTCCGACACACGTCCAATCCTTCGGGTGTATTATGTTTGTTCGACTAGAACGCGCTATCTCCGCATTTCGGGTATTGCCACTGCTGATTCTCTTCAATGTTTCACCTAATTCTTTTTCTCCCGTTTGAACCTTGTTGGATGTGTCTAATTTGACCCCATTCCTACTATAGTTGTACCTGGAAGTCTCAAGTCGCGCCTTAGCCTTCTATATTATCCAGGACTTCCGTGCCATAGTATCGGTGACTTCAACTATGGTCATCCTTATTTAAATAATTCAATTAACCTCGATATATATTTGCCTCCTGTTGTTCACCCAACTGTCTTCGCCTGACGTACTACATTATTCGGCACACGAACACACCTGATCGCAATACGATTCTCTATCATATAAATCATAGCAGGAGAACGAAATCTCATCAAAGATATCAACAATCCTAAGCATAGGGCTCTACATCAAAGAAAGCTCGGCGGAAACATAATAAGCCGTACAGATTCTAAAGGACACTAGAACCTGATGCTCTGATACCACCTGTGACACCCCGACTAATTAAATACCGGGTAGCTACTCCTTTATTAAATTAATTCAAAATGCCAAGTTGGTTCAGTTACTAGCATCACTGTCGAAAACATTTAATGATTACTAACCACCTAGTATTTAAAAAGTAAGTTGTCAAATTTTAAATTAAATCTGATTAACATGCGATAAATGAAATGTAAAAGAATAACATCACCATACGCCATAAAGTCTCAATAAAGTAACCAACAAATAATAATAAGTCCGGAGGAAAACTCCTCACAACAATCCCACAAACTGAAATAAATAAAACAGTGTATCCTGAATTAATTACATGCCAAAAATCTGAATAACTGAATTATGAAATGACTCTAATAGAAATGGGAGACATGCCCTACAAATGATGAAACTGAATATGGAGTCAAGACTAGAAAATGAGGCGTCTAATATCAAGGCCTTGTAACTTCCACAACAGCTACAATTCGTCACCTGAATGGAAATCCTATGCATGGTGTCCTTGTGGCTGGGCACCTAAAAAAGTTTTTACAAAACAAAAATAGATTTGGAGCAAAATGGGTCAGAGCCTGATGTGAAAACAAAAAGTTTAGCAAGTGATTTAAATTACAATTTAACATCACATATTATAAACACGTTAATTGCGTACTCTCACATGAGTTTCTTACCTCTCAACTACTGTGCACGCCTAACGTATGCCTTTAACTCGTCCGCGTTATGCCACTATCTAACTAGTTTGTACCACTCCTGCCTTCGCATTCTAACATAGAGTATCTACACGTAACCCCCAACTAAGCCATATTATTAAGCCATGTTCACATTCATTAAATTACTTATCTCAAGTGTCAATTAATTTCTTCTTCTTAACCCATACAAATATCTTAGTTATTCACATCTACTAAGTAACAATGAACCCGTCACAAGTACATAAGTATATCACTCTAATACATAAATACATATATGGCACCCCTAGGCTAAGCTGCGGTGCACGCATACTCTGCTATCAAATCCATGTACATCACGTACGTAAGGATCACGAGTTCCGAATCACTCAGGAACCGTTGAAATACAAATCACACATATTGGAGGCGAACATAGTTCACATACCCATGGGTCACGCACATACCTACGCTCCATGGTCAGCTGGCTTATCAACTCACAAATAAGTCATTCCAAGTACTATGTCCTTAAGGTACCAGTCTAAATCCGGGCACACAAAGATTAGATGGCCCTAAGCGAACGTAAACCTCTCGTGATAGCAAGTATGGTAGGTATATCATACATAAGAAATCCATACACTAGGCATTCACACAACCTAAGTAATCATATATCAATATAGATGTTCACACATTTCATCTAGTTAGTCTCATACGTAGCAAATGTACCCCGAGCATTTCATAATATATTTTCCTTTTTGTTAACTCTCTCGTCGCATCAATATGAATATTTTAATCTATCCCAAAAGGTTACTAGATTTCTTATTAATTTTAAACGTTATCTCAGCACTTAAAGTCACTCCATTCCTTCCCTTAACCTTACATCATCCTCAAATCTCAATATAGTTCCAATTTGAACATTTTCTAACCATATCTCACTCGGTAGACCCTCGTAAGTAATATCAATCAATCCCATAAGTTATAACCTTCTCCGATAATAACTAAGACCCTACTGACTTTAATTAAGTCCCAAAATATCATATTAATCTCCCTAATAACCAACATCGGCTTTAGAATAATAGTTAAACCTTAAAGAGAAACAATTGACAAAATACAGTAGGGGTCGATCGATCGAACCTTCGATCGATCGACATTCTTGAGTCGATCGATCGATCAAGCAGGCATCAGCCTAAAAATCCTTAACAGTTACGGGTTTGCATCTTTTTACTCTTCTTAATCATCATTCTAACGTCCAAAACTATCAAATGAATACACTAATCATCCTACTAACACGTTTACTTCTTTCCCCACGTTTTAGATTCATCAAATCAACATATAACATCACTTTCATGGATCAAATTACCCAAAAATCATATAAAACCTAGTTTGTTTTCTATTTCTTCAAGAACATCCCATAATCCCTTCAAATTCTGAAATTCTTTACTCATTAATCATAATTACGTAGTTGTTATCATCTCAAACATAAACCTACATGCAAGTCCTACCCAAATTATGATTTAAACCATTCAAATCCATTAAATTTTCATTATTTATGAGAAATCTCCAATTCTATAAAAACATGTAAAATATATGCTTTGAATCTTTGCAAGATAAACCACTTGCCTGTAAATCTGATGTTCTAATCCATTGTTGTTGTTTAAGGGCTGGTCCTCTCTCCATTCTGCTCACAATTCCGTCCAAATTGGTGGTGGTGGGTGGTGGGTGGTGGTTTTGGTTTGGGGACTCTTTGTAACCTCTCATCTAACTCACGTAACTCCCCTCTATGTTTTTGGCTGATCATGGCCCTAATGGCCTAACCAAAAATAAATAAATCAACACTAAAAATCGTGGGTCTTTATTTCTTAATTTTTAAAATTACCAAAATACCCTTTCGGGTTGCCGGTTTGGCCTAAAAATGCCCCGGGACCCAAACTAAACTCCCGGCTAGTGTTTTATGACTATCTCGACCCTTCAGGACACGTTGGCGCACTCAAAAAGCTCATGCGGTTGACATAAAAATAAAATACTTTTACATCCATTAAATTGGGTCTTGACACGACTGACACGCGTGTCCCAACTAAATTACCGAAACTTCCGTATTTTCAACTCACGACATTTTAAATAAAATCGATGATCACATATTACCATATCACTCAGTAATATTCAACAACATATTAATAACCAAATACTAACTCTCGTCTCGCTAGCATTTAATTTCGAAATAAATCTTCCAATTAATTATTACAAATTAAATTAATAAATCCCATAATTAAAAGTAATTCAATTTAATTATCCTCATAATTAAAATCCATAAAAATACGGGGTATTACACATTTATATCCAAAGTCTTCGTAACATGAAAGGGTATGTCAGGTGGTTTGTTAACTGCTATGGGAGGCGGCACAGCTATAAGGCTAGGGTTTCAGCAAAAATTCCACGATTCTGGGAGAGAGAGGAGAGAGAAGAGAGAAGAGAGAAGAGAGAGAAAAATAAAGGATTTTAAATTATGATACATTCATTTCTTTTTTGGCTTTGCTCTACCTCGCACATTTTTGTGCTTGGAATCTATCCTCTAGAAGAAATGCCAATGCTCATGAATTTAATAAAATTCAGTCCTTAAATCCTAATAGGTCGATAAAATTAGAAATGAGTATTGTAACACCCCGCCTAATTAAATACCGGGTGACCAGTCCCATACCAAATTAAAATAGAATATACAGTTGGCTCATTCTTAGCATCACTGTCAAAAACATTTACAACTCACCCAATACCCAATTAAGCTGGTGTTAAAAACTTTCCAAATTTCAATTCAACAAAATTCATTTTTAGTTTACGAATAACACTACACATTTTATCCTATCACAATAATAACTGAACAGATAACTCAAAAGAATTTAAATGCAATTGGAATAAATATTCCGAAATAATAATCCAATACAGTAATCCCAACAATAATAAATGTATTAAAATGACACGAGTACAAGACTATATGACTCAGATGGAAAGGAGATAACTGAATTCCTTTGGGCTACATGCCCTGAATAAAAGAATACTATGAATCAAATGAAGATAGGCGTCTAATAAATACTCCATAGCTCCATAGCTCGTCATAATCCTCTAAGGTTGACGTCCCTGTTGCTGAACACCTGATATAGAAGGTACAATAGAAAGGAGAATATGCAAGGAAACGGGTCAGAGCCTGATGTGAAAATAATTTTGAAAACAGCAAGTATTTAACAAGTTCAATTAAGTATTTATTTTGTACATATTAGTATCCAGACTCTCACTTGATATTCTCACCTCTCACCTAGAGTGCACACTTAACGTTTCCTATTAACCTCCTAGTTAATGGTTCCTCCTAACTAGTTTCCATAATATGATTATATCCCATATCATAACTCCGTATGTCCCATACCATACGTATTATAATCATTCATATACATTTCTCATTAATATGAATTAAACTTTTCAAACTATAAGAACAATTTTTCATTGACTTAATTCAATTTTTGTTCTCTATTCACAGTCATCTACAATTATCACGCAGTAGATTAATCAAACCACTCTATATACATTCATCTAATTCGTTATATATATATATATATATATATATATATATATATATATATATATATATATATATATATATATATATACGTATATAATACGACACCACGAGACACAGTTGCGGTGCATGCATTACTCTGCTATCATGTCCCAATATCGCTGGTCGCCGAATAGGGGACTAAAGGTTCGGTAAGGATTCCTCAAACCACAAACAACACAAAAATTGGAGGCGAACATAGTTCTCATACCCACGGGTCATGCACATACCTACGTTCCCATAGTCAACGGACTTATCAACTCCACGATAAGTCTTTCATAGTCCTATGTTCTCGAGCGACAAATCAAAAATCCCATGGATTCATCAGGATATGACTGCCCTCACGCGCAAACCACCCATCGATAGCAAGTAAGCTAGGTATGTCATACACATAAAGTATCAATCAATCAAATACGCATTATCATCTACCTATATAAATATAATATCAACAAGGTACACACACTAACCTAAGATAGTTCCCATACGTAGCATTATATCTCTTTAAATCATATGTATTAAAATATCATGACTTTACTTCCTTAATTTAATTATTCCAGAGTCTCACTCATTACTCAAGGTTTAAATAGTTTTTTCCTCAATATATTTATTCAGTAAGAAATCACTAATATCCTACTGGTCCATATCATCTTATCTCCCGAATTACTACAAAGTAAACTCTCATTTAATTAGGGTTATAACCGATTGTTTCTAATCTCTTATAAACGCATCTTCTTTCACGTAGGATTGAACCCTCTTGTAAACCTAAGATTGTCCAGGTGATATAACATTTTCCCCCACTGGACCTATAACATTTTCCCCCACAGGACCTATCCTTAATCCTCATGCATACAAATTAGAATCCAACACATGCATCTAGCAACCGAAATTTCTTTCAATTTAATTATCATAATTCTAATCAATTAAATCCCAATCACATTAATTCGATTCTTATCTAGGGCTTACTGCTCTTCCCTTAGTCCCATTATATCCAATTAATAATCACCAAAGATTAACAAAAGGTTTGGGATAAGAACAAGCATTAAAAAGAAACAATATCATGAATTCTGGGGAGGTCGATTGATCGAAGGTAGGGGGTCGATCGATCGATCGCCCAGATAACAACCCAGATTTCAGCAATTCTTATACTACGGGTTTCATAACTTTTGATCATTCAAAACTTCATATTAACAACCCAAATTCCTTATAATCCTTACTACATGATATAGCAACATATGTAAATGATTTCCAACTATCTAAACATCCTAGAATCATCAAGAGTTTGAATTGAAAGCATATATTTATCCTCTTTTTCCAGAAAATTATATACATGATATCTTCAGAAACACACCAATGATTCTCAGAATTTCTTCAACTTAATGATTATTTCGTGGATTACTATCTACCTACAACATGAGTTTGAATCCTATATATTTCCCTTTTCCAAAAATCAATCAACAAATCTATCTTTATCTTCCAAACATGTAAAATCTCATCTTTTCAGTAACTATCCTAACATGGACAATATACTAACTAGATTGCAACTATAAAATACTTGCCTCTAATGAAGATCGGATCCTTTGGGGTGGTATAACACAGGTGGTTCTCCCCTTCTCTGGTCACTTCCGGTGGTGGTTGGTGGTGGTGACCTTTGGCCCTTGGTTCTCCTCCTTTCCAAGCAAGCTTCTCTTCTCCCAAGCACCCTTTCACTCTCTCTCAAAAGGCGACCTTTCAATTTTGTGTAGGAGAGATGAATGAACCCACGTACAACTAATCTCCAAATATTTATAATAAGACAAAAATCCGAAATCACTATTCATCCTCCCTATAAATATGACAAAAATGCCATTTTCGGTTGTCTTTTCATTTCCAAATGACCCAAGACCCAAAATCAACATCCAAATAGACTTTTCTGACTATTTCAACCCTTTCGGATGCAACAACGTGCTCGAAATGACCATAAGGTTGATGAAAAAATAAGTTTTCTTTTTAATTTAACAAATTAGTCCCGACACGCCCCATACCGCGTCCGACTAAAATTTCAAATTACTGAATTAATATCACACAGCAATATCAATAACATCACATTCATATATTGCCTAAATATATTTAAGTAATATTCAAAATCATTCATTTTAAAATCCACAATTCGGATAAAACCCAAATGAATTAATTTATAATAAAATCTAATTAATCCATTAATTTAAAATATAACAAATTTTAAAAGTCATTAAAATTACGGGTTATTACAAGTATGATACCAAAACAAAAGAAAACGAACAACTAAACAAGTTCTAAAATTTATTTCCATCAGAAGACAAAGAGATAACATGTGAGAATGACGGGTCATTTATTATTTGTCCTTTAATTATTGAATGGACATCTACTAGGTCCAGGTATGCGTGCATTTTTGCATACTCAGGTGTATTTTTGTTCCTCCCAAAGGCTGATTTTCTAGAAGGCAATAAGCAAACAATGCTCCCGCAACAAGAGAAGTGTTGCAGGAAGAAACAAAAAAATATAAAATAAATAAATCAATGTCAAAACGTGCTAAAAGAAAAAAAAAAGGCTCGCGTGTGAATTGAAATCTCGCAGGAACTTATTTTTTCTAATCCGAGTTAGCATTTTTGTTGATCCGAAAAAATTTTCCTGATCCGCCGATGGCTCTAAAGAGCAAAAAATACAAAATGAACCCCAAATGTCAAACACAAAAAAATGGGCATAATAATTGAATCCCAAATGGTAATAACCATAAATGTCAAACACTAACAGTGGAATAAGTGTCATTTTTTGCAAAAAGAAAGAGGGGTGGTTACATAGTAGTTATGGACGATTTTAAATGGTTATGAAACTTATTATAATTTTAAAAATGTATGGAAGTGGAGCCTCACAAATCTTTGAAGATGGGACTAAAACCCAAAAAACTATACAAATAAATTATTCTAATTTCGATTTGATTTTTCAAAAATTTAGTTTTGCTGCTAAAATCGAAAATTTAAAATCTGACTACTATATTGTGTTTTCCTAGAAATTCAGAAAAGTCAGAAGAAAATTGGAAAAAAAATATTTGAAAAAAATAAAAGACTAATAACATCATTCGCCTCGAAAATAGAAGTATACTATGCTACTATGAACAAGGAAAAAATTAAACTGGGAAAAACGGAGGTTCTATTGATGTGAAATAAATATTCCTATCTAACGTTTGGGTCCACGAAATCAAACAAAGTGGTGCTTCGATGCTGTGACTAAATGTGGAGAAAAATGAAATGGAAGGAGCATAATTAAAGGTAAAGGTAAAGGAAGCTAAATGAGTCTCGTACTTTCTTTATTGCCAACAAAATCATTATATCACAAGTTCATATATGGTTAGTTCCGGACTAAGGTATTGTGTAAACATTTATCAATTTATCTAATTTATTTATGTATTAGTTATCACAAGCTAAAATTAAATAAAAAGTTATTAAAGATGATAAACCAAAATAGGATTTACTAAAAACTAAAAATAATTTAAATAGGCGACTTCATGGAAAATCAATACATTCACTTAAAAAATAAATAGTGTTTTTTTACTCTCTTACGTTCATAATGACCCACTATTTAGTTTGGTAACTTTCAGTAAATTTTAATTTTACTTTAATATATTTTTCGTCGGTGGATATCATTACATATTACTCTTTGAGGCGAAATTTCACATTTAGCGACGAAAAATATGCTCAAGCCAAAATAAAATTAGTGAAGGGTATCAAACTCATAACAATGTAATTATTAACATATTCAGTAAAAAAAGACAAAATAAAAATAACGAGAATTGTACTCATAAAAATAATTCTAATTGTCTAATAATCAGACCCACTTTAATTGTCGAAAACATGGTTGCTTTTTGGAAAAAGCCCATGAAAAATAGAAAATGCATTCAAATGTCTATTTTTCAAAAATTAGATCTCTTTTATCAATTTTTACCAAATTTTAATTTTTTTCAGAAAAATTGGAAAATACAAATAGAAAGTTTTCTACAAATTTTCCTTTAAATTGAAAATTCATTTTATACTCATCACCACAAACCCAACGTTCATGACCTTACGACCACTGCCACCATTATCACACCTCCATTGTCACCACTACTTTAATGGTGGTGGTTGGGTGGTGAGAATGCACTCGGGGTGGTGTTGTGGAAAAAAGAGATAACATGCTTTCTTTTCAATTCACGAACGCGCCTTCTAATTTTATAAAATTTCCCCATGAAAGACGAAACTTCTAATTTCTAAAATTCTCCTTGCAAAATGAAAATTAGAAGTGAAGATGATAATTGGAAATAGAAAACGAACAACTAAACAAGCCCTAAAATTTATTTCTACCAAATGATAAGGAGATAGCATATTAGAACGATGGGGCCTTTATTATTTGGCGTTTGATTATTGAATGGGCAAAGCCTTAATAACACCATCAACAAGGTATGTGTGTATTTTTGTACACTCAAATTCATATTTGTTCCCCTAAAAGGTTGATTTTTTTCAAGGCAGTAAGCAAAATAGTACTCCCGCGACAAGTGAGGTGTTGCGGAAAGAGTGGAAAAATAAAAAATAAAAATAAAATGTCAAATAAAGGCTAATAGACAAAAAAAAAAAAAGAAGGCTCGCGTAACAAATGAAGTGTCGTGGGAGCCTAGTTTTTCTACTTCTGAGTTAGCATTTTGCTATCCAGATAATTTTTGCAAATAGGCTCGTTGATGTAAAAAAATGGACTAGATACAATTTTCTAATTACACATAAAATATAAAATTGCAATGAGACAATTAAAAGAAAGACATTGGGTTTTAAAGTGGTTCGGCTATGTAAGAAAGCATACGTCCACTATTATGGTATTGATCTTTGTGCTTACAGAAAGCGAGGTACTCTTTTTAATAAGGATATCCTAGAATACGTTATATCATGCCTTTGATGAAAGGAATACAATGTATTTATAGTGACCTAGAGATCAAGGGTTGGAATGCCTTTATACACTTAAGCATTTACACCCGTACATATTGAATGTGATGGTTGATAGTATGAACCATGTGTGAAAATTCCCTTGGTTATACTTCCCGTGTGATGGCTTTTCATTTATATTGATGGTCTGCATTTTTCACGTTGGTCGGTATGCCTGTCGAACAACTATCTGTCGACTGGGATTTTTGCTACGTAAGGAGACAATTGTCTACTTCTGATTGGTCCACGCAGGTGGATAATTTTGATATTAACAGAAGCCCCCAATACGTTATTCTTGATGATTTTGTTGAAAGGATGAAGTACATTTTCTTCAGAGTTGGTCGGCTTCTTTTGACGTGTGGGACTTGTGAAAATTTTCCATCTTTTGATTTTGTAATGGCATTTTTATAAATAATCTGAAAATTAGCGAACCGCCAGAGGGTAAATTGGTATTTTTGTGCTACCAGAACTACAAAACCGTCAGAACGTCAATTGCTGAAGAAAGTAATCATTTAATACACGATTTCCCAGGTAAGCTATAAAAGGCGAGATTTTGCAAGATTTTCATACCAAACCTTTTCCATGCTTTCGAACTATCCTTCTTCTTCAAGTTATGTCTTTGATCTTCCCTTTATGTTCTTTCTTCGCTTCAGTCTCCATTTTCTCTGTAAGCTTTCCTCTTCCCTTTCACTTTTCTTTCTTTCTTTATTTTTCTATAGCCATGTTTTATATCGTACATGGGGATTCTTTAGATGAGTTTAGGCAGGAAAGGAATATCCCTGACTGAGTAGACTTAGAACTTCCCATACCACCTGTTGTGGTATTTTCCCTACCTGAGGGTCGTTGGATTCCCTCTTTCTTTATTGCTGAATGTGGTTTCACTTTTCCCCCCAATCAATTTTGTTTAGAATTTTTCTAATACTTCGATGTTATCCCAGCTAGGGTATCCCCCAACACTTGGAGAGTGGTAAATGGGATTCATACAATGAATCGGATATATGGAACACACATTGGCATCCCTGAGTTAATGTTTTGTTATAAGGGGAGTACTAGTGGCAGTACGTATTACCTAAAGACTAGGTTTGCTAATAGAGCCTTAGTTATCAATTTGTTACACTTAAATAAGGATTATTTTGATTATGGAGTCATTGCTAAGAATTGGCAACATGCTCCTTTACAAATAATACAGGTGTATGATGGGCCCAGATGCCCTCAAGTGGGTCATGGCATATGTTGTTTATTTTCATTACTATACTCCTCTATTTTTGCTTACTAATTGTTTGATGATACGCTAATTCATTATTTCTTGTCTTATTTCTAGTTTTGCACAGTTGAAAGTAAGAATAAGTGTCCCAAAGAAAGGGACATTAACATCCGTGAGTTGAAATTCCTTTAAAATATCCATCAGAGGATTGGCAAGGGACACCCTAGAGCTACCTCACATCTGTTGCAGAAAATGCCTTTGGGGCATCGTCCTCCTTTGAATCCTTAGACATTTTAATAATCCCCTCTTCTCCACTTGCTGATATAGCAAAGAGGAAGATCCCGAATTTGATAACTGGAGCTTTGTCCCCAACTACCAAGAGAGCTTCCGAGAAGAGAAAACAAACTAGGGATGCTAAGAAGAAGGACAAGGCATCCAAGGTTACTGACACAGAGAATGTTCCTCGAGTCATCATCTCTGAGGAAATTCAGGAGGATTTCACTGTTGTTGGGTCATCCTCTGTTGCCATTCATCCTGGTATTGTCAGGAAACTAATCAGGACTGGTACACACTCTACTGATAGAGCAACTCTTTCCCCTCTTTTGAGGTTGAAGTTGGCAGAGAATGCTTGCCAAAGTTTAGCAATAGTAATTCTTTCTTCTTTATAACTTGCATTTCATGTCTTTTTTTCCCCAATGCTCCTTATAATCTGATATTGTCCTTTGTGCAGTTTTTGGTAAATTTTAATCAAATGCTGGAAAAGGAAGAGAAGATTCGTTCTTCTTGAGGAGATGTTGAAGAGGACTTTGAGGGTCTAAGGAAGTCTTTGGAGACTTCAAATCAAGCATCAGATTCCAAGCAGAAAAGTTAGGAGGTTGAGCTGTAGAAGGCTAATGATAGAGCCACCCTTGCTGAAGGAAAATTAACAATGGCTGAGACCAGTTTGATAGCTAGTGAGGGACAACTGATGACTACTAAGGCCATCTTGATAGTTGCTAAGAATAAGGCCAAGATGGCCGAAGATAAACTAATTGAAAATCAAGATCTCCTGAAGTCTGCTGAGGAGAAAACTATTGGTATGTCTTCTGAGTTGGTCGTAGAGAATGCCAAGGATAAAAAACTTAAAGAAGACTCTTTCAATAAAGGCTATGATAAAGCATTTTTATCAGCCTCTACTTAAATTGAGTTCATGGGGAAGAAATATTTCAAGGATGGCTGATCGAAATCCCCTAAAGAGGTCGGCACCCCAGCAGAGTTTGAGTTATTTTTTAGGCATGATCCAGGCTCTCCTCCCAACTTGGAGGAAGAGTTTGATGATGAAGAAGGATCTAGGGAATATTCCCTTTAACCTTTTGGGTCTTCTTTAAAGACCATTGACGAAGTTTCCCCTTATATCGACCAACTTTCTTGAAGCAATGTCCAGGACAAGGAGAAGGTTTAAATCCTTTGTTCTTTTTCTATTTTTGGCTATCTGCTATGTAATAGAACCAACAGTTTGTAACACCTTTTTGGGTTATTAATGAAAAATTTTCTTCTTTTCTACTTTATGTGCTGTACTTATTTTACTTTTTGCTTCCCTTGCTTGGTTGAGTGAACTCTTATACTTTGTATCACTTTTGCTTAGTATTCATGCTTGTATACTTGCACTAGTAATTTTCAGTTTGATGCTAGGAAATAGGCCATTGTTTCTGTTGAATTCGAGTTACTCAGGCAGAGTAAATATCTTTTGGAAGATGGCCATGTGCCTTTAACTAAAGAAGACTTGGTCGGCTTGCTTGGACCAAAAGCATCCACTCAAGTAAAAAATTCATAGATCTATCTCCACTATTTACTGGACAGATCTGTAGAAAATAATGCTACTTACTATGAAATGATTGAAGATTTACAGGAATATCACAAATTTACTGTAGCTTTGATCCATTCTGCTATGAAGCTAAGTACAAAGCTTTGAGCGAAGGCTTGGGCTTTGAGAAAAAGTTTGAGGAATATGCTTTCTTATACAGAAGAAAAGAATTCATATTGAGCCGAGAAGTGGATGAGGCCAGAGAGATTGATAAACTCCTTAAGGAGGAAAATAATAGACTTAGAAATTAGTTGGAGATTTTAAAGCAGTCATCTGCCAATGGTGTCGATGAAGGGACATCTTTCTTGGAGACTGAGAATGCCAGGTTGGTAGAGGAACTTGAAGCTGTGAAGAAAACTAAGCCTGGGAAAACTTCCAGATAGCATAGGACGAGCCGACCAACAGTTGATGAGGCCAGAACCAATAAAACACTAGCCAACCAAGCTGCCTAGCTAAAAGTGAAAAGTGAGGCTATTACTGATTTGTCTAAGAAGCTGGAAGCTAAAGATAAAGCCATTGCTGACCAATCTGTGCAGTTGAAGGTGAAGAGTGATGTTTTGAAGAAGCTTCAACATCAAGTTGAAAGGTAAACCTTTTAATTTCAAAAGTAACCCAGAGAGGTGTGTATGGAAGGCTACAATGAAGCTCTTGGCCATGTTGATGATCACCTTGACTAGAGTCGTCGTGCAGTTTATAAATGGGGGTGGACCAACTGCTTGACTTTGCTAAAGCATGATAGTAATAATGAGCTATGGTACTAGACTGAGCGTGGTCTGCTAGATTATGACAAGTCTCCTTTCAAGCTGGACAAATTATGGATCCCTATTGATGTTATTCCTTAGTGCCTGATCACCAAATATTTGGGAGACTACGACTTGCATGATGTTTATGAGATAGTTCGTCCTCCTCATCTGATTAACGCATCAAGCAGCAGCAATAGGGGAATGCTAAAAGATTTTAACTTTATTAATTCTCATTATACTTTGGATGATCTTCCTGTTGGAATGGAAAGAGTGCAGCCTACTTCCAAAGCTCAAGGAAATCTTCCACTTGAATAGTTTCATGTATTTTGTTATTCATTTGAATGTAATACAGTTAATATTTGAATAAAAATCCATATTTTTGTGTTGTCAACTCTTGGTTATTTAATCAATCAGTCAACTGAGTTGTTGTTTAATAAATAACTATTAAACCATGATTGTAGTGCTATAGATTCTACCAGTGCACTCAAATGGAACTATTAATAGTTTTATTGATCCAAGTTTAGCATTCGTTATCAGTGGTGACCAAGTGTATGAGGAATATCTGTGCGTATTTCAATGGTTAGTAATGTTTACATGTCTTCCTATATTTAACTTAGTTGGGTAAAACTTGTTTGTAACTATTATAGTTGTATACAAAGTTTTACAGACTTCTTGTTCTTGACTTGTCAAAGACCAAGTCATACATGAAGTAAATTGTTCTGGCCGAACAAGTCTGTCAGGATTGTATTCCTATATTTAACTTGGTCGAATAATACTTCTTCTTTGTGACTTGTTAATACAAAGTCATACATGGAGTAATAACTACTTCTTGTTCGTGACTTGTTCATACGAAGCCATACATGAAGTTTAAAATCGAGTGAGAAATAATTGCGCCTTAAGTTGTTGGTGCATCTGGAATTTGATAAATTCAATATGATTAAGTATGTCTGTGTTGTTGATCAGCAAGAGCTGAAGACCAAGAGACATTTTGTATTTGTTGTTTCTAGGGGATGTATATCGTCGTACTCCGAAAAAAATCAACAAAAATTAAATGGAGTAAAATCAAGATTTTATTGAACTTCAACAATAGTTGTGTTGAACATAAAGCAAAATAATTGCAATATGACAATCCCTTGAATCACTGATAATACTTTTGAAGGTGCTTAGCGTTCCAGGGTTTTTTTAACTCCTCCCTTTTTAAGGTCTCAAGTCGATAGGTCCCTGGTCGGATGACTGCTGAAATGCGATATGGGCCATGCCAATTAACCTCAAGCTTATTGCACTTCTGGATAACCTTCTTAAGGATATAGTCACCTTCTTTTAAGTTGGTTGGTTTGACTATTTTGTTATAGAAGTGAGTTGTTCGGTGTTGGTACATCGTATTTCTGAAAGCAGCATCTTCTCCGACTTACTCCAACGTATCTAAGTCCAATCGCCTCATCAACTCACTGGTTGGAGAATCAAAATTCAAGACCCTGTGAGTTGGTAGACCTATCTCATCTAGTAACATGGCTTATGTCCCAAATACAAGCATATAAGGTGTTTCCCCAGTTGTTGTCCTCAGCATTGCTCGGGAAGCCCAGAGAACAAAATGAAATTCATTAATCCAGTTGCCCTTAGAAACATCAAGCCTCTTCTTCAGTCCATTAAATAAGATTATATTTGTTACTTCTGTTTGACCATTGCTTTATGGATGGCATGGTGTATAATGGAGTTTTTGGATCTTGGACTGAATATAATATGCTTCAAACTCATCGTTGTCAAATTGGATTCTATATTCTGTAATGAAGGCATAGGGCATCCCATACCTACATATAATGCTCTTTCAGATGAACTGATACACGGTATCTCAATCAACATCTCTGCTTCCACCCATTTTGTGAAGTAATTAACAACTACCAAATACTTGAACCTGCCTTTGGTGGTCGATAGTGGGCTGACTAAGTCAATTCCCTAAATAACAAATGGTCAAGGTGAAGTAATTGGTGCTAGAGCAGCGTTGGGTGCTTTGTGAATTGTAAAGAAATTCTGGCACTTATCACACTTTTTTGCAAAGGCCTTACAATCTGCCTTCATGGTCGGCCATTAGTATCCCTGAGTGTTGATTCTTTGGAGCAACGATCGACTAGCTGAATGAGATCCAGAAGAACCTTCATGCACTTCTTTAATCAACTCTTCCACTTCCATTAAATGAACGCGGCCTAATAAGGAGATAGTTAGTCCCCTTCTGTATAGGACTCATTTATCCAACACATGTCTTGTTGCCTTATACATAAGCTTTTTGACCTGTTTGGGATCGGTTGGTAAGATTCCATCTTCAATATAAGCCCTAGTTGGATCCATCCAAGAAGGTCCCAAATCTACAGTAATCAAACTAACCATTAAGTCTTCATCAATGCTTCGGTTCGCTAAAATCTCTATTTGAATGGTTATCTTGAGTTTAATTCTTATTGTCGAAGCTAGCCGAGCAAGTGCATTAGCTCGGGCATTATCTATTCTTCGGATCTTATTCATTTATACAGTTGGAAACTTGGAAATAACTTCCATGGATTTGGCAAAGTATTTGTTCATCAATTCTCCTTTGATTCCATATAAATAAAGCACTTGGTTGACAAGTAGTTGTGAATCACTGTGCACCACTACTTGCTCAACGCCTAATGAATGGGTCAAATCCAATCGGACTATCAAAGCTTCATACTCTGGTTTATTATTTGATGCCTTAAATTGAAACCTAAGTGCATATTCAACATCAATATCATCAGGAGTATTGAGTATTATACCTGCTCCGCTTCTAGTCGCACATGAAGATCCATCTACATATAAATTCCACAACGGGATGTCACTACTGAAGGTTTCTGTGGATAGTACTCAATGGTGGAATATCTTCTTACTTTCCTTCGTATATTTTTTAGCCATTTCCTAAGTTCTGGATGATTCAGGTTGATCGACTGCAACTTCAAGAGCTAAGCTCTCTTCCTTAGAAGTCTGCTCGACAGGCAAGTGTTATTGGTTGGTACCTTCTGAATAGGTGAACTCAGTAATAAAATCCGCCAAATCTTGGACTTTTAATGAAGACCTTAGTTAATAGACGATGTCATATTCTCCCAATTCTACTACCCAGTACATCAATCTTACTGAATTTTTAGGCTTGTGGAGCGCTTGCCGAAGAGGTAGATCAGTATACACAATTATAGTATGTGCTTGGAAATAAGGTTTCATATATCTATAAGCTTCAATGACTGTTAGGGCTAGTTTTTTCAAGAGTGAATACATGATGTATTCACCTCTGAATGGATACTGGTGTAGTAAACTGGTTTCTGGATCCCATTATCCAATTAAACTAAGGCCGTACCAACTGTAGACTCAGAAATAGCTAAGTATAAGTACAACTTTTCTCCCAAAACAGGTCGGTATGGTAAAGGTTGTGACCCCAGATACTGCTTTTAATTCTTAGAACTCTTCTTCACACTCTGAATTCCACTCAAAAGTCTTTCTCAACACCTTGAATAATGGCAAGCGTATATCTGTTGCCCGAGAAATAAACTTGTTTAAAGATACTACTCTACCAGTATGCCTTTGTATGTCTTTCTTGTAAATCGGTGACTGCATTTATGTCAAAGCTTTTATTTTGGCTGGATTAGCTTTAATTCCCCTTTGATTAATTATGAAGCTGAGGAACATTCTTTCCTGTACCCCGAACACACACTTGGTCGAATTCAGCTTCATCTAATGTTTTTCCAGTTGATCAAAAATTTTACTGAGGTCTTTGATATGTTCTGAAACCTTTTTGCTTTTAGTTAACATATCATCCACATAAACCTCCATATTCTTTCCTATATGCGCTTCAAATACCTTGTTCACCAACCTTTGGTATGTTTCTCTAGCATTTTTTAGCCCAAAGGTCATTACGTTGTAGCAATAAGTTCCTCGATTGGTCATGAAAGCAGGCATTCCCTATATTCTGCTTTCATTTTTATCTGGTTATACCTAGAATCAGCATCCATGATGCTTAACAGCTCATATCCTAATGTAGCATTCACCAATTAATCAATTCTTGAAAGGGAAAAGTGGTCTTTGGGATAGGCTTTATTCATATCAAAATCTACGCACATTCTCCACTTATCATTTTTCTTTTTCATCATCATAACGTAGACAACCAGGCTAGATATTTAACATCCTCAGTGAATTGTTAACATCCTCAGTGAATTGAGCCTTCTGAAGATTCTCCACCTCTTCCTGAATAGCTTGATTTTTCTCCGAACTGAAAACCCTACGTCTCTGCTTAATCGGTTTGGCATCCTTATTGATGTTGAGCTCATGACAGAGTAATTTAGGGTCAATCCCAGGCATATCCTCGTGATTCCAAACAAATACATTCTTCCGCTGTCTCAAGAACGCAATTAGCTCATGTTTAAGAATTGGATCTAGTGTTGAGCCAATCTTTGTGGTTCTATCCGGCTTGTCATCATCCAGGATAATGCTTTCAGTGGATCTATAATCTTCCCTTTGACTAACTCCATTTCATCTCGGGGATCTAATATTTCAACTTTGGATTCGTTGTTGGGATCAGTGATATCTTCCTGATAATTGGTGGACTTATTTTTCAAATCAATCAAGTCCTCTTGCTCGGATGAAGAGTAATAACAATATCTGGTCACCTTTTTGCCGCCTTTCACAACCCCAACCCCAAAATGAGTTTGGAACTTCAAACATTGATGAATTGTAGATGGTACGACTTCAAACTTCTTTAGTCCTACCCTGTCAAGGACCACATTATAAGGCAGGTTGAACATTTTTATCCATCACAAAAAAGCGTATTTTAGTACGACTTACTGGCCAGGTGCTGAATAATACTTCTATCTTGATTGTTCTTAGTGGGTAAACCTTTTCACCTGAAAAACCTATTAATGGCCTGTGGTGAGGTTCCAGTTGGCTGAGTTTCAAATTTAGACTCTGAAAGCATGGGTAAAACATAATACCAGTCAAGATCCCATTATCAATCAAAACTCTGGTGATGATGGCATCCTGGATTCTAAATTTGATGACCAATGGATCATCATGGGGATAAACTACCCCAGAAAGGTCATTCTTAGAAAAGACGATTACCAGTTTATCCTTGTTAAACTTCCTAGGCCGATCATCTTCGTTCAGATTGATTCTCTGGATATAGGAACAAGCCATTGCTTCATTCAAGTTGGCTTTTCTCTTGGCAGCGTGATCTCCTCCTCCTGCATCGCCACCTATAATTACATGACAATTAAACGAAACAAAACTTATCATAGCTACCTCGTGTTCTGGTTGCTTAGACTTCTTCGAAAGGTCGGGATCATCTTTATAACCATCTTCATGGTTTCTCTTCCTGTCATCTCTGGGCTTGTAGGGAGAATTTGACCTTCCCCTTGACTTTATGCGTTCATGCCGATCAATAATTTATTTAGTTTTCCTTGACGAATAAGAGATTCCACTTCATTATTCAAAGCGATACAGTTGTCAGTTGTGTGGCCATAATCCTTATGAAAATCATAATATTTAGATTTGTCCCTCCTGTTAGGAGGTGCTCTCAACCTTTCAGGCCATTATAAATCCTTATTGTGTTTGATTTCCTCTAGGATATGGTGAATGCTGACAGTGAATGGAGTATATGTTCCATACTTTTTGAGATTATCATCCTTCTTCGGCTTCTACTCCTTCTGCTCCTTATTTGGCTTTGTGGCTGGACTCTACTTTACAGCCATTTCTTCCTCGACATTCATGAATCTTCCTGTCTTAGCCATGAGTTCAGTCATGGTTTTAGGAGGATATTTAGCTAGAGCATAATATAGTTTTTCGAGAAGAAATCCACTCATTAAAGCAGTGATTGTTATTTTCTCCTCATAGTCAACTATCTCCAATTTCTCGTTGTTAAAATGAGTGATGTACTCCCTGGTACTTCCCTTTACTCGCTGCATTACACTAAAGAGATGGGTTACCCTCTTTACTGGCTTGGACCCAAAATAGAAGTTGTTGATGAACAACTCCGCAAGCTAGTTGAAGTTGGCAATTTGTCCTAGAGGCAAGTTATTGTATCATATTTGGGTCGAACCTGAAATGGTACTTGAAAATGCTCTATATTTTATTTCATCGGGGATTGAATAAATGTTAGTTGCAGCTTGATATAGCTCGATGTGCAAAACTTGATCAGTTTAACCATCGTATTTAGTGGTGACCACAAGGGTTTTAAATTTTATTGGAGTTGGGAAATCAATAATTGTCCTAATAAAGGGAGATCCTTTAATGAAGTTCCTCTGCAATGGATTCTTTGATTTTGCCATTTCTCACAGCCAATCTTCCAATCGTTGGATTGATCCTTTCTATGATGGATTGCCTACATCAGATTTGTGCAAAGCAGCTCGGTTGTCTCGACCATGTGTTTGCGCTGAGCTCTCTTCCTGAAAAGTCTGCTCGACGTGTACAAATCATTAGGCTCTTGATCTTGATCTTGACCTGACTGAGGCCTCATAATGGTATACTGGATGTTGAGTGGCTCTGGATAATGCTCTGGGAGGGTTTCTATTTATTCGGGGTCTTAAACGGTCAAAAGGTGAAGCTCTACTCAATCTTTCCAGAATGCTTGGCCTTTCAGGAGAGAAATAATGGCCATTATAGATTTTTGTGGCTCTAATCGATGAGATGACTGATGGGTGATAAGTCCTATCATGTGAAGATCTTGAATAACTATGTTGGCTATGCCTTGGAGGTAGAGGTGGCATTTCTCTCCTTGGTAAAGGAATCGCTTGTTGCCTGAAAAGGGTTGGAGATCTAGCTTTTAATGACCGAGCCAATTTCCTCATTGTTTCCTGTATAGCGTCTTGACCCCTAGCAATACTGTTAAGAATCCCATTTAGGTCGGTTGTTGTAGGTGGAGAAGATGTAATGGTTGGGGTGCCTTCATTTCTGGCACTAGGCTCTCGATCATTCATTTTCTTTGAGATTTAAGAACGGCAATTAGACACACGTTCCCACAGATGGCACCAATCCGTTGTTGTCAAAAAATGGACTAGATCCAATTTTCTAATTATAGATAAAATATAAAATTGCAATGAGACAATTAAAATAAAGACATAGGGTTTTAAAGTGGTTCAACTATGTTAGAAAGCCTACGTCCACTGTTATGGTATTAGTCTTTGTGATTATAAAAATCTAGGTACTCTTGTTAATAAGAATATCCTATAATCAGTTCTATCATGCCTTTGATGAAAGGAATACAATGCATTTATAGTGACCCGGAGATCAAGGGTTGGAATACCATTATACATTTAAGTATTTACACCCGTAGATAATGAATGTGATGGTTGATTACATGAACCACGTGTGAAAAGTCCCTTGGTTGTACTTCTCGTGCGATGGCTTTTCATTTATATTGATAGTCTGTATTCTTCATATTGGTTGGCATGCCTGTCGAACAACTATCTGCTGACTGGGATTTTTTCCACGTAAGGAGACAATTGTCCACTTCTGATTGGTTCATGCATGTGGACAATTTTTGGTATCAAGAAATATGTCGATGTGAAAATGTTGCCACTAATTGTTATCGTTGATGACATTTAAAGATAAAAAAAATATAATAAAGTCTAATAAACTGATTAATTTTTATTAAAGTCAAAAATAAAAATAAAATAGTACTCTATTAAAGTAGAAAAAAATCAATAATAATACCACAATTGAATGCGCAAAGCAACAATGATAACGCAACGCATTATTTTTACTTTATTAATAAGTTGAGAGAGACGGGTCTATTTTTACACATCATCAAAAAATTTATTTTGTCGTCCATTTAAGGTTTAAAGACACAAGAATTGTGGACTAAGGGGATGAAACTCACGACAAATTAATATAAAAAGTAAAGATAAAAGGAAAAAAACTATAGGACAAAAAATTTGAGTTTCACATTAGGGTTTAGTTGTTGTGCGAAATATGAGGTTCAGATCCCAAAATTTTCATATTTTCCCTCCCCCTAAATGAATGTCGACCGTCACATTTAAATTGTGTACCAATTGCACAGAGTTTGTTACCGATGCGGGATCCTAGGCCATTTAGCACGTGCGTGCTCTCACACCAACCACCCAGGCTGCCACCAAGACGGGGGCCAGCCCCGTTGCCCCACAACCATAGTCGCGACTGTGGAGTTTGACTTGAATTTTTCGCGATTTTATTCATAAGCAGGGGGTATCGTTCATACATGTGTTTACTATTCATACATAGGGGTATTGTTCATGTGCGGGGTACTGTTCATACGTGATTTACTGTTCATACATGAGTACTTCCAAATGTAATCATTTGAGGTGAGAAGTGAGGGATTTTTCTTCTCACCCATGGATATTGCTCAAATATGGAAGAAGGGTGTGGGTGTTAATGTGAGTGTTTCATGTATGGTATATGTCCTTAACATGTAATGTGTCGAGGATTTCTCACGGGTTTACATGGGAGCAGGATAAACCAGATCGGGTACTTGGAAAAAACTTGAAGGCAAGAGATTGAGAGGGTTCTTGGCTTAAAACTTGGATTCACTTGGGTGGAGAGTTGGTATCCAAGACTTGGGTAGGAGAGTAGAGGGTATGTGATTTATCCTAATATATTCTCTATTGTATTTGTAATTTCTTCAAATATGGTGGAATCGGGCCTCTCCGTGAATGTAGCCAAGTTGGTGAACCACGTATATCTTGATGTTGTCTCTCTTGTTTACATACTTATGTGCATGTCATTATTATCATTTTATCTTGAATATATTCGGGATCGTGATTGATTGGAAGGTGCACCAACAAGCTAGGCATCGAGGCACAATAATTGGATCAGAGCTCTTGGTGCGCACAAGGTGTTTGACAAAAATTCGGAATGAGATTTTGATGTTAAACCACTTGGATTTCTTGAGTGTGTTCATTCAACTATGACAAGGTATATTCCTTCACAAGTTTAGGTGGAGGGATTTCATGGTAATGAGTGCTTCGCTCTTAGTGATTAGAGTGGAGATCATTCTTATTCAACTCGGGTAGTGTACCGGGGTTGGTAGAAGAATGGAAGTCGAAGAAAGATGGAAGGTGTGATTGCTTTCCTGAATGCAATTGGTGAGGATGTGATTGCAGCCCGGAATGCAATTGGTAACGGTGTGATAAGTAGCCGCAATATCTATTGGTTACGGTTTAATTTTCACTCGAAAGAAAATCGATTGTTGAGGATGTTGTCATAGCAAGTCTACATCCAAGGACAATGAGCATTGCTACATGTGGGGGGGAAATGAGTCGTTTCTTGGTTCGATATATAAAACTAGGATCATGGTGGCTCAGGAAGAAACTCAAGACGATTAGTGCTATAAGCTAGAATTTTTGGGATATTATCACAATCTCTGAGAGTGATGAATTTCAAGGAGAAAGGTACTCGATTATAGGTTGCGGTTCATAAATCACATGGTGTTATATGGATTATGTGATTGGTTGATATCGTATGGATTGTTCTCAATGGTATATTTTTTGTAACAAGGCGCACAAGTGAGGAAGGCCTTACAAATGCTCTCATTTACAACCGATGAGCAGGGAGTATATTCTGAGAGACGATGGTGAGTGGAATTTTTATAGCGAAGGGGTGAGGTTGAGGTCCCTCTTCAGAGTCAATGGGTATATTCGATAGCTACATTTAGGCATTGACCAATGTGTTCAACTTCAGAAGATGTCTAAGAAGAGTAGTTAACAATTTCAAGGTGCAAAGAGTATATTAGCAAGAGGAGGTGTATACTCCGAGGATAATTTTCACAGATTAATTGGATCTTTCAAAAAGCACTGAACGTTATACATATATGTGTAGTTGGCACAATGAAGCTCAATGGTGGTTCTTTTGGTGGCGTGGAAAACATGGAGATTTGGATGGGGGGAAATTCTCATCAGGTGGAGTATCGGTCGTGGTTTGCAGTATTTCTCGCCAAGATGGAGATTTGTGGAGTTTGGATTGAATTTTTCGTTGTACTGTCCGTACGTGTTGGGTATTGTTTATATGTGATTTAATGTTCATACATGGGGGTATTGGTCATACGTAGCTTACTGTTGATATGGGGGTATTTTTCAGACGTGGTTTACTATTCATACACGGGGTATTGTTCATACGCAATTGACTGTTTATACACGGGGTACTGTTTACTCTTTCTCCTTATTTAAGGAGGGTTTCAGCAATGATCCGAATCACATCAACACCAACACGAAACTAGAGAGAGTCTTCTTCTAAATATGAGGGTTTGAGGTGAGAGGTGAGGGATTTTCCCTCTCGCTCATGGATATTGTTCAAAGGTGGAAGAAGGGTGTGGGTGCGAGTGCGAGTTCGAGTATGAGTGTATGATAGGTGTGCTTAAGATGTAATGTGTGAGGTATTTCTCACGGGTTTACATGGGAGCAGAATACACCGAATTGGGTACATGAAAAAAACTTGGGAAACACTTGAGGGCAAAATATTGAGAGGGTTATTGGTTTAAAACTTGGATTCACTTGGATAGAGGGTTGGTATACAATGCCTTGTGTATTCTCTATTGTACTTGCAATTTCTTCAAATATAGTGGAGTCGGGTCTCCTCTTGGATGTAACCAAGTTGGTGAACCACGTATATCTTGGTATTGTCTCTCTTGTTTACATATATATGTGCTATCATTATTATCATTTTATTTTGATTATGTCCAGAGTCGTGGTTGATTGGAGGGTGCCCCAACAAATTGGGCATCGGGACACAACATCGACCACCTGCCTACCAAGGAAGAAGAAGCAGACCTCTCTGCTATCAGTGAACATGACTAAAGTCACGTTTCACCTCTCTTGAAAATTTCTAAGACGAGGTTGCATAGAGAACTACGAGTGGACAACCCAACATTTGAAGGTAAACTTGACTCCGACATATTCGTTGATTGGCTGGATTTAATTAAAAAGATCTTTGAACTCAAAGGATATAAAGCTTCAAGTGCGTGAGACTTGTTACTACTAAACAAGCGGGGAATGTCAATATTTGGTGAAACGGCTTGTGCTCATGACATAATGAAGCCATAAAGAAAATGTCTTCCTACCAACGAAAAACTAATGGGGGGCCTTTGCACCATCCTACCTACGAAAGAGACTTGGTTAGTAGAGTTCAAAACTTCCAACAAAACTAGAAATTAATTTCGCTGACGGCAAATTTTAAAAAGGCACGAGGCGAGGCGTCTTGGACTCCTATTTTATTACAGCGAGGCGTTTTGGACTCCTATGAGGCATTTTGAACCAAATAGCGGTAAAACTACACATCCCGCTTCTCTGATCTCTGCGTTCCAAAACTCAGCACCCATTTATATTCCTTGCCTCTCTCTCCTTCCATTACTCCACCTCTCCCTATCACCCTTACGTTGACCCTTCACTGTCTTTAACGATTAAGTTCGTGGCTTTCCAAATCACTCTTCAATACATTACATAAAGATGTGCACCATCAACCTAGAGTTGTTTGCAACGAATGAAGCCAGTCAGATAAATAATTTGGCCCGAAAAAGTAGTTAGGAAAAAATAATTTAAACCCAGTAACCACAACATCATTTTCACTTTATCTAAATGTTTCCAAGCCAGGGTCTAAAATGGGTATGTCAATATTTATTGTTTTGGTGATTGGGGTAAAAGAGGGGGTTATGTTGGTTAAAGAAAATGGGTTTTGGAGACTTTAAGAATGAAGAATGTGAAGGAGTGGAAGGATGGGGAGAGTTTGGTGGGAAAAGAGTGGTGGAGAGATAAGATTCAGTGGTCGAGAAGAGGTGGGTGTTCTTCTGGTGGGACCAGAGTCTCTTGATCTGTTTGGTTCAATTTTACTAATTAAAACTTTTTAGCCATATTGACAAATGAAAATTTGCATCTGGCATGTCCTTCTTATTAATGAGTTTTATATTAAAAAAGAGAAAACTCATTTGATATTTCATTTAATATGACAATGGAGGGCAATGATGCTCCTGATAGATATATTGAACACGGGGCTCAAGCAAACCAAATTGAAGAGATGGGCCTTAGTTTGAGGCATATAGCAAAAACAGTTTTATCAGTAATTGGTGAGAAAAGGAAAGTCGACACCTTTTCAACCTATAGCTTCAATATTCCCCAACTGCAATGATACAAATTTACCATTAAGTTGCTCAGCTAAATCTTCATGTGTCTGGAATTACTGTTTGTAATTATACTCTGTGTCAAAAATAAAATTGAAATCATCAAATAATACATTTCCTCTTCCCTGTTGAGGCTTTAAAGTAACTGGATTTGGAAGTGTTTTATATGATTAGTGATTTTTTAAAATAAAAAAATGCAGGGGCAAATATAGTGGGGAGAAGTTGAAGGAGGGGAAGTAGAAGAAAAGCGCCGGGAATATCGCCTAGAGGATCGAGTAGACCAAGATGAGGAAGATTGCTAAGCGGGAGAAGAAGCTGAAGAAGATTGCCAAGCGAGGAAATTCAGGCATGAATTGATATTTACGAGCTTCTTTTGACTTGGCTAATTTGACTACCCTATATAGGAGACTATCAAAGAATTTGGTACATGTACATTGGTTTTTTGTTCACTTGGTGGGTAAAACAAATGTGAAAATAAGAATTTATTTTCCACAGTAAGAAAGTTAAAATAATTAGATATTTTTTTATTGATTTCTCAAGTGTAGAGTAGTTGTGCTTTCATACGTGTCTACAAAAGAATAATGTTTTGAGTCCCAATATACATTTTCTTTACTGTTGTGGCGGAGTTTATAGTGATTGCGGGCATGAGTATGTTTTAAAACCAGAAAATCAATCATTTGAGAGAATTTCAAAACAAGGTCTAAATGGGAACTAGGACTAATCATCTTCTTTGGCTTTGCAGAATCTCTGGTAAGAACTTTTTGACTAGGTTTTTGTTACTCATATACGTTCACTTTAAAAGAGATGTATGGTTTCTTGAATGTGTATTTGTTTTTGCCAAAATAAAAAAGTGAGGATTTTTTTTAACTTTATGCTATTGTAATTATAAAGTTTTTGATTTATTAATTTTGTTCTAATTTAATTTACATATATTATTTAAAAGTGTATAAAGTTTATTTATCCTTAGAAATTTAATTAAAACAATACAATTTTCATAAATTCGGTCACGCATCGCGTGGCCTGCATGCTAGTTATCCTCTATAACGGAATTCCCTTATTGTCCTCTATAACATGCACATAATTTGATAAATGGGTAAAGGTTCCTTTATTATCCTCTATAACATGCACATTATTGGTACATGACTAATTTCTGTCAAGTTTTTTTACTTAAGGTTTAATTTTGGACTACATTGAAACAAACCAGTAACGTTCACAATTCTCAAAAAAGCAAATTGCGGCCTCGAGGTGTTTCCCTAGACGAGGCGAGGCTATAGCCTCGAGGCAGTGGGAGGTGATAGCCTCAATTTAAAAAATAAAAATAAAAATAAAATACTAATAAAGCTATTAAAATAAAGTAAAAATATACAAAACGAAAACAGGGAAATAAATGGCCAAGTTTAATAAAATAAAAGGGTTTTTTACTTTTCACCCTTAGATAATGCCTTAATTAGACATAACCCCCATTTTTTAAAAATTTAGACTTAACCCCCCACATGTGCATCATTGCGCTTGTACCTTATTGATAATACGCAAATATTGCGTATTTCATCTCTCGAACCTACGCATTTTAGCCCCCTCGGTGCCTTAATCTCTATATTTGAGCCCGTTAACCAGACAACCTCTGTTTATAGTGTTATCATTCTATATGAGGTATAATTGGGCTTTTGTAGGTATTTAGGTACTAAGTATGAAGTTCGGACGCATTCCGGTGAAGTTCCGTACACAATCGCACGTACAAGGGCATTTTAGTCTTTTCACAGCTTGGGTACCTGGCCCGACATCTCACGAAAGTTGTAGACCTCCTCGCTAGCTTCGCGTGGCCATGAATGGTGCGCGATTTCGATTCGAAGAAGTTACGGCGATTTCAGTGGAGGAAAAACAAGGAAAGCAAAAGAGGAGAAGAAAAGAATGTAGTGTGCTGCCTGGCCAATACCTGCTTGATCGATCGATCGATGATTTTGGTCGATCGATCGACCATTCTGTATTGTCGAAATTTGGCCTTGGTCGATCGATCGAGGCTCTGTTTTCTGCAGATATTTTCATTTCTTTTCTTTTATTCTAACTTACTATAAATACAAATTTTGTTGTAATAAGAATATAGCAGTAGATACACGATTTTAGGTTAGTTTAGCTTAGGGTTTGGGTGATTTGCTTGGTTCTTCTTCATTTCCTCTTGGATTGACACACTTTTGGGCTTGAATGTTGACTATTCATCATCCTCTCCATTAATATAGTTTGTATTTCATCATTTCTTACTTTCTAGTTAATTTACAAGCCTTTTAGTTTAGGTTTACATGTTTTGATTTACTTTCTTTGTAGTATAGTTTTATCGCGTTTATTTCCCTCTTTCCATTTACCGCGTTTTTACGATGCTTTCTAGGTAATTTAAATTAGGTTGTGTTTGAATTGAACTCACTCGAGTTGACGCATTGCTTTGCTATGTGATGGAGTTTACGGGTCTATTTCGGGTGTGTTGTCCTAGTTTTTACGCCTAGGAGATTTGACGAGGCATATCATGTATGTCCTGTGCTTACGACCTTTTTCGCGCGTAATTTTCGGGATATTTGTTGACACTAAAATCTTATTAGGCTTTTATGATGATTTAGGGCGTAACAACCCTTGATTTAATTAACTGTCGAAATGAGACGCACTTGTAATAACTCGTCGACCCATGTAACCATTTTATACAAATACACTCGGGTGAGGGATATTTGACGCAACCTATAGTTTTACTCGCTTTCATAATCTATTTCCAATACATTCCCTAGTTAATCATTTCCCTTTATGCATATTTTCTTTTAGTTTGTAATCATCTTTTACACTTTTATTTCGAAGTATTAAATCACTTAAATTCTAACATCTCGTCTCTGTGGATTTTCGATACCCGACTTACCGCTGTGCTTGCCTCGCAAGTGTAGTAGTAATTTAGGTTTTTGTATTGAGTTAGCGAAACGAAAACAACGACTGTGCACTTTACACGCGCACACTTTTCGCACTTGGCCAAAATGGCGCTGTTGCCGGGGATGAGTTTGTTTTAGACTTTATTTGATTTAGTATTTCATAGTATTTTCTTTCTATTTGTATTATTTGCTAATATTTTGCAGGACTTCCACATTTGAGCACTTAGAAAGCTCGAATTCTTTCCGCGCGCACTTATTTTATGGAATCTGCCATTCGAGCCATTTTTGGGGTAAGCATGTCTTATTCCAATTCTTTCGGTAATCCTTGTTATAATTCTCAAAATTTTAGGCCTATGACTTTCGGTGAATACTTAGCATCCCAAAGTAAAACAAATTCAAATATGACTTTGGGCGTGTATAACGAAAGTCAGAACTTAGGTTATTGGAATTTTGATGATGATGACAATGATTTTGGGCCTTTACCTCCTTATAATAGGAGTTTCAAAATGAATTCGAATAGTTTTCAAAATTCCTATAATAATGAGTTTTCATTTAAGTCCGACAGTAACTTTCAAAGTTCCCATTTTCATGCATCCGCACCTCGACCCATGACATTCGGTGAGGGTTTGCGTATGTATGAGAATGAGAAACTTGAAACTCGTTATCGGGAAGAAAATTGTTCGTGGGAACATGAGTTGGATTTATTACTTGAGTCCGACGACGATTTTACTTCCGAGACTTTCGAAGTCGAGGAATGTTTTGAACCAAATGAGGTACTTGTACCTACTTTGGAACAAGCCATTCTAGACTTTGCCCATTGCGTAATAGATATTGAAAGTGAGGATGAAAATGACGTAATATCTATTTGGAATGAAATGATTTCTTCTTTGGCCCCCAAAGAAGAACATTTCATTGAAAATGATATTATTTCATTTGAAATTCCAACTTCATGCGATGATGACATCTCATGAGTTTGAATTTCTTTCATCCCCATTTTCATTCTCTATTACCCCACCGAAAAGTACCCGATGATTTGGTTTCGAACTTTAATGTTTTAAACCCTATCGCCGATGAGGAGTACTTGCTCGAGTCGCCCTCCACAATCGCATCTTTGCCTTTGTGTGCGCCGCCTCCCATTCCAACTTCAAAATCCTTGGGAGGATATTCGACTTTTCTCGATCCCCACATATTTTTGTCACCCGTGCAATCCAAATCCCCCATCGTCCCACCAAAACTTTTAATTGGCGATGGTTCCTTTCTTACGCCTTGCACATGCCTTCCGTTGTTAAAACAGAATTCATATCTTTCGGAAGGCATGCTTGTATGTGAGGGTACACCGATTATCCTCCAAAGTCAAATTGTTCTTATGGTGGACCCTCAGCTAATTAGACTTATAGTGTATAGTTAGTGTGAAGTCTAAATAGTAGGTTGTATATAGTTAGCTTTTTATTCTTTCTTTCTTTTTATTTTAGTCTAGTGTAATTAGTTAACTCTGTGTTATTTATTTTTGCTATGCTCGGTACTAACTTGTTTTGTAGATTCTTTGGACTTGTTCTTATGGGGATCGCTCCAATTTTGGGTAATATCGCTATTTTCCTCTCTTTGACTTGTTTCTTAATTCACATTGAGGACAATGTCAAGTTTTAAGTTAGGGGGTGTGGGATATTCTATCCATTTCTTATTTTAGTCCATGTTTTTGCTCACATGTTAGTTACTTAGTATGCTTTTCTTAGAAAAATTCAAAATTTTCAAAAAGATTTTCTTTCTTTTTTCTCCTTTTTTGGGCTTTTTGCCTTTGTTTCAGATGATAAATTTTAATAATTGCCCGATCCAATAGACAGCCCAATGATGCATGTTCTCGATTTTAGAAGTTATTAGACTTTAGTCTCGATTATTGATATTGTGAATAACTGCATGAATTAAACTTTAATCCCATGAGCACATTCACTTTTATGGTTCTATTGATTTGGTTTAAGATTTTTATAACTCGGTAATCTTTTGTTGCATTCTATATACTTACACCGAGTAAGCTTTGTACCTTTCGTCGTTTGTGAGTGTTATACACTATTCTTTTCTCATTGAAAACGTTGAATTCGTTGGTAATCTCACTATTCTTTCATTTGACCGTTCATTAATTGAGTTCATACTTGAAATGTGTTACTTGATCATGATTTTCATATATTGTTTTGATTCGAGAATTGCGTAAACTTTAGAAAATGATCATAGGCCATCTTTGTTATATCACCCATGTTAGCCTTGACCTCACCCTTATATGTTTACCCTCGTTAACCCCTTTGAGCCTAACTATAGCCTTTCATTTCATACCCTATTCCCATAACCAACTTTACATTTTAGTTTTATACCATACATACACTTTCCATACCTTTGTTTGGAATGTCACTTGGGATTGAATGATGTTGTTGTGATGTCGGTTGCAATTTAGGCATATGAGAGTTTGATAAGTAAAGAAAAGAAAGTAGTGAAAAAAGTGATGAAAAAGAGAAAGAAAAAGAAAACAAAAGAAAACATGAAAAAGAAGAAAAGAAAAAGAAAGAGAAAGTTGTAAATGTTGTATATAGTTCGAATAATCTTTGATTACTCTCCCCGGTGATATATTCAATGCCTTTTTGGAACTTGTTTTCCAATTTTCATATTGCCCGCATCTTTCCATTATCCCGAGTTTTCATTTCGAACACTTTGAATCCGTACATACATTCCTTCATTTCATACCCTAGACATTCCTACATTATAACCCTATACAAGTCCTATGTGATCTTAGGTTGATGTAATTTAAAAGTCATAATAGTTGTGATAATCTGTGAAAATGCATTTCGCCTCTTTCAGTGTGCGGTATCCTTTCATTGAGATTACATTTTTCATTTTATATATAGGGTTCTTCTTTTGTGACATGTGTGCGGCCTAGTTTCCATTTACATTTACTCTTTATGCCCGCATGTTCCGTGTGTTACCTCCCTATTTCAAGTGAATTTCATTTGATGAGCGTAATGCCTGTGAGGATTGAACGTATGCTTGCTTTAATTTAGTATCCGGTTTATATAAGTTTTTCGCCAAATCACACTTTGCATGTGCTCGCTCCGCTCCCCTCCCACATTTTAAGGTTTCAATTCTATGAGGTGCATTCTATAATGTTAATGATTTGGACTTTTGTTTGAATTCATTCAATGTGCTAATAATGTGTATGAAATCCTTTTCTCCATTGTTGGGCTTTTCGCATGTTGGGTTGGGCATATTTTGAGGAAACCATGTGATGTTTGTGGGTATCATCCCTGAAAACCCTCACGAGACGACACTCGTCCACTAGGGTAACCTAGGGGTTTAACGGCTTATTGCATATGCTAAATGCAATCAAATCGCCCGCGAAAGTGGCCCTTTTTCTTTTATACCATACTTTTGTACTATCTCCTGCTTTTGGTTTACTTGTAGTTCTTGTTGCATCCTATTTCATTGCTAGGGACTAGCAATGTGTAAGTTAAGGGGTGTGATAATACACAAATATTGTGTATTTCATCTCTCGAACCTACGCATTTTAGCCCCCTCGGGTGCCTTAATCTCTATATTTAAGCCCGTTAACCATACAACCTCTGTTTATATTGTTAACATGCTATATGAGGTATAATTGGGCTTTTGTAGGTATTTAGGTACTATGTATGAAGTTCGGACGCATTCCGGTGAAGTTTCGTACACAGTCGCACGTTCAAGGGCATTTTAGTCTTTTCACAGCTTGAGTACCTGCCCCGAAATCTCACGAAAGTTGTATCCCTCCTCGCTAGCTTCGCGTGGCGGCGAACGGTGCGCGATTCCGATTCATAACGAAGAAGTTACGGCGATTCCGTGGAGGAAAAATAAGGAAAGTAAAAGAGGAGAAGAAAAGGAGAAGAAAAGAATGCAGTGTGCAGCCTGGCCAATACCTGCTTGATCGATCGATCGACGATTTTGGTCGATCGATCGGCCATTCTGTATTGTCGAAATTTGGCCTTGGTCGATCGATCGACCAAAGGGGTCGATCGATCGAGGCTCTGTTTTCTGCAGATATTTTCATTTCTTTTCTTTCTTCTTTTCTTTTATTCTAACTTACTATAAATACAAATTTCATTGTAATAATAATATAGCAGTAGATACACGATTTTAGGTTAGTTTAGCTTAGGGTTTGGGTGATTTGCTTGGTTCTTCTTCATTTCCTCTTGGATTGGCACACTTTTGGGCTTGAATGTTGACTATTCATCATCCTCTCCATTAATATAGTTTGTATTTCTTCATTTCTTGATTTCTAGTTAATTTACAAGCTTTCTAGTTTAGGTTTACAAGCTTTATTTACATGCTTTGATTTACTTGCTTTGTAGTATAGTTTTATCGCGTTTATTTCCCGCTTTCCATTTACCGCGTTTTTACGATGCTTTCTAGGTAATTCAAATTAGGTTGTGTTTGAATTGAACTCACTCGAGTTGACGCGTTGCTTTGCTTTGGTGATGGAGTTTACGGGTCTATTTCAGGTGTGTTGTCCTAGTTTTTATGCCTAGGAGATTTGACAGGGCATATCATGTATGTCCCGTGCTTACGACCTTTCGCGCGTAATTTCCGGGATATTTGTTGACGCCAAAATCTTATTAGGATTTTATGATGATTTAGGGCGTAACAACCCTTGATTTAATTAACTGTCGGAACGAGACGCACTTGTAGTAACTCGTCGACCCATGTAACCATTTTATACAAATACACTCGGGTGAGGGATATTCGACGCAACCTATAGTTTTACTCGCTTTCATAATCTAGTTTCAATACATTGCCTAGTTAATCATTTCCCTTTATGCATCTTTTCTTTTAGTTTGTAATCATCTTTTACACTTTTATTTCGGAGTATTAAATCACTTAAATTCTAACATCTCGTCTCTGTGGATTTTCGATACCCGACTTACCGCTGTACTTGCCTCGCAAGTGTAGTAGTAATTTAGGTTTTTGTATTGAGTTGGCGAAACGAAAACAACGACTGTGCACTTTACACGCACACACTTTTCGCACTTGAGCACTTATGCAGATGGTGGGTTAAGTCTAATTATTAAATTTCTAGTACCTCTAAATATAGCATTATCTTAGGGGGTAAAGTTAAAACAAAACTAAAACAAAATCTTTCTTTAAAAAAATTAAAAAAAATAAAAACTAACACAATTTCTTGCGTTTCAACAAAATTCTTTCATTAAAAAAAAGTAACACAATTTCTTGCATTAAATC
Organism: Sambucus nigra; assembly: GCA_949130495.1. Lineage (NCBI taxonomy): Eukaryota > Viridiplantae > Streptophyta > Magnoliopsida > Dipsacales > Adoxaceae > Sambucus > Sambucus nigra. Next base: position 442,774,001 of record OX422222.1, on the reverse strand, counting down.
CAAAAACAAAACATATTGTTTTTATTTAAAAATACTAACACAATTCCTTGCATTAAAACCAAAAACAAAACACTAGTTCTTTAAAACAAAAACAAAAAAAATAGACTTTCTTGCATAAAAGCCAAAACACAAAATCATTAAAAAAATATTCTCTTGCATGAAAACCAAAATACAAATATAAAATCTTCTTATAAACAAAAAAATGAACATGCATTCATGCATGATCTCCAAAAAAATGAACAGAAATAAACGAGAGAGAAGACAAAGGCTAGGGTTTCGCGGCAAGGAAATTTATCGAAATGTCAGGGAATAAGGTTTGAATCATGCGAAGCTTTTAACTCTTTACTTTTAAAATAAAGAAGAAAAAAAATAGGTTTTCACTTGAAAAATGAGGTTTGTGCCTTACATGGCCTCGAGGCGCAATACCTTGAGGCTATAGCAACATCCATTTGAGGCTATAGTTTTGCAATAGCTTTGAGGTTATAACCTGGCATTGGCAATCCATAGCCTCGTTATGTGGCTAGCCTTAAGGCTATAGCCTCAAAGGCAATTTCAAACATTGACTTTGAGATCTAACGTATCTAAAATGGAATATATATGGACTAAAGTGAGAATTTGGTTAAGCTTCAAGGGAATAAAATTTATTATCATCAGCCCTGTTCAATAGGTTTGCACTCTCTTCATCATTGAAAGAATATAAAGCTAGCCTCCAAACTGTCCCTTATCTTTTATGAGTTTTCTATTCCTTTTACAGTTGTCTAAACATAGTTAATTAGAGTAATAACAGAATTAGTTAGAGAGTTAGTTATCTCTAACTGACTCAGTTATCTCTAACTAACTCTTACTCTTCTTGCATCTGTTATATATAGCTGTAATAGAAGATTAGGAGAGTTAATGAGAATCAGTTTCTATTTTTCCCTCATATAATTTTTTCTTTCTCTCTCTCTCTCTTTCTCTTTCTCTTTTCTCTTGTTATCTCCTCTCGTTCATCTTCATTTACAGAAGAATTAATGTTCTTGATATTTTTATGGTATCAGAGCCTCCGATCGAAGTGACCTAACTAATTCAAATCTAAAATCAAGCAAGCAACAATGCCAAATGCAGTCAATCGGGTCAACCTACCTCCAAATCTGATTTTCTTTGTCTCTAATCTAACCTCCTTGATCACAATCAAACTCGATCGTAGTAATTTCATGGTCTGGAAATTGATGGTGAAGAATGTTCTAAGGGCAAATCATCTACTGGGTTTTGTCGATGGATCCACATATATATTTCACCTAAACAAAACATTGATCAAGCTGGTAATACATCTCCTAACCCTGAGTATGTGAAATGGTTAGATGTAGATAGACAATTAACTAGTTGTCTAATTGTTGTGATTACACCAGATATTTTACCCCAAATTCTTAGGTTTGAACATGCTCATGAGATATAGAGTTATCTCATAAATCGATATGTATCTATATCAAGATCACATATCCATGAGTTGAAATTGAATCTTGTAAATGCCAAGAAAGAGTCTCAAATGGACGAATATTTGGGAAAATCGAAAGAATGTGCAGATAAATTTATGCCTACTGGTTGTCCTATACCCGAAGAGGACTTAGTTCTTTACACCATTAATGGATTGTCACATGAGTACTCATCTCTTAAAACAGCCCTAAGAACAAGAACCCAACCAATTACCTTTTTAGAGCTGCAAGCCCTTCTTATATCAGAAGAAATCCATGTAAACAAAGAACCTGCACCAATTGAAAACACAACAGCTTTAGCTGCATTGGAAAAGAAATCTGAAAACACACTCTCACTTGGTTCTAATCAAATGTCTAATGAAATGTTTATGCCTAGAGGAAATTCACAGTTTGGTCCTAATCATTTGCAATTTCAGAATTAAGGATACCATAACTTTAGAGGGGGTGGTAGAAACAACAAGAACATGAAAGGAAGAGGTAATGGAAATGGAAGGAATTACAACTCAAATCAGAGGATTTTTTGTCAGATTTGTCGTAAGGGTGTCCATTCAGCCTTTGAATGCTATCAAAGATTTAACCAAAATCTCTACCAAATTCAAACCAAAATTCTTACCCTTACAACCAAAACAAGAATCCTAACCATGTAAGTTCACAAAATGCCTTTCAAGGCAAATTCCCACCTTTTCCTCAGTCCTAAAATGCTAGACCTTCACAAACCTCACAAAACACAAACTCCAACCATGCTTATTTTGCTCCTCAAACAGTGAATTGGAATCCTAACTCACCTCATCAATCCTATTTTCCAGAACCAAATTACCATGACTCCTATAACTCACCCTTCTCTGGGATTCTTTTGTTCAAGACGCTGACCTTTCCTTTCATCCACAAGCCTTCATTGCTCACCAACAATCCCACCCTAATTATACTTGGATCTTGGACACAGGAGCAACAAGTCACCTCACCAATTCTCTTTCTCATCTTCATCACTCAAAGTCCTATAAAGGTTCTGAATCCATCACTATAGGAAATGGATCAAAAATTCCTATTCATCATATTGGATATGGACTTCTTCCCACTCCTAAAAAGTCCTTAGTCTTGTCTAAAATTCTCCATGACCCACACATCAACCTTAATCTTCTTTCAATACATCAACTAGCCAGAGATAACCATTGTAGGATCACTTTTGATTCTAAAGGTTATATTGTCCAAGACAAAGCCACTAATAAAATTCTTTATCAAGGAACTTGTTCCTAAGGACTTTACTCTTTTCCCAATAACTTATCTCAACTACTTCATCATAACAAAACCACAACTCGTCTAGTTTCCAAAACCACCATACCTCATCTCACCTGGCATTGGGACACCCCTCAACCTCAATAATGTCTCACTTATCTAAGAACCAGCTTATCCCTCTCTCACCACCACATTCATCTAATTGTTCTTCTTGTTACCCCTGTTGTGTCACTAAAAGTCACAAGTTTCCATTACCAATATTACAAACAACTTCTCCTCATCCTCTTTATCTCATTCACTCAGATGTATGGGGACCCACTCAAACACCATCTATTTTAAGCTTCAGATATTATGTTCTGTTCATCGATGATTTTACCAGATTCACATGGACCCATCCTCTTCACTTCAAATCTGAAGTCTATGGTAAATTTGTCCAGTTTAAAGCCTTAGGTGAAAACTAATACTCTCATAGAATCAAAATTCTAAGATCTGACAATGGGACATAATATGTGAATTATCCTATGCAGATATTTCTTTCCACTCATGGTATCATGCATCAAAAGTCTTGTCCTCATACCCCTGAGAAGAATGGGATGAGTGAAAGAAAACATAGACATATCATTGAGACTTCTTTAGCTTTACTTACTCATGCTTCAATGCCATCCACCTCACTACACCAAATCTGCCGAATTGTCACGGTCATTGACCTTAACAAATCCAACTTGTCAAGGTCAATGACCGTGACATTTCGAGGCGAGATAACTTTTTTTGTCACGGTCGTGTCGCGGTCCATGACCGTGACACGTTTAGTCACGGTTTCCAACCGTGACAAAGTAGTGGCTCTGTTCAAAAGAGTTTGTCACGGTCATTGACCGTGACACGTTCGTGACACAACATTGTCACGGACTTGTCACGGTCAATGACCGTGACAATTCTGGGCAGAATTGAAAAAAAAACTGCAGGCCAGTATGGCCACTGCCACTACCCAGCAGTATATTTGTACCTGTTATAGCAACGTTGTACCTGTTCAAACATTATATATTCAAATAAAATAGAGATAATGCAAATATACATTCAAATAGAGACAATATGCATCACGATATAATTCAAATGTAACAACTTAAAACAATTCAAATAGACGCTCGGGGACACCTCCTTGTCCTTCCCCTTCTTCGTCCGAAGAGACACATAAGTATCGAGCCTATGTGGCTTACCCCCTGGCCCACTCCCTACCCCCTGAAATAAAATAAAGTAAAGTAAAATTAGTATCGGCCCCGCGTAGTAAAATAATGAAGAATAATATAATTCTGTAGTTATAGAAAAATTAAATCTTACCTGCATCCTATGCTCCACCTCGGCGTAAGAGGTCCGGCCGGAGTAGTGCACGTCCGTCTTTTTTGCCCGATTTTCCCTCCCCGATTGGAGAGATGCTAATTGTCGATCCTCGATCTCATTGTCAATGAACTTCTGCCATTGTGCCAATGAGATCGGCTCCTTGGGGGGGACGGATTCATGCCATTGGATAATGGACTCTCGTGTTTTCCCAAAGTACCGTGCCCGCATATTTTTCTTCCACAACTTGAGTTGCTCCCTAATCTGCTCCAAGACGGGATCGCGTAGCTTTGGATCCAAGTTGAATTGTTCCTGTCCAACAAATACAATGTTAGTTGCGAATAAATATAAATATAAATATAAATATAAAATGAAATCGAATTTGAAATTGAAATCGAAATTGAAATTGAAATTGAAATTGAAATTGAAATATTCATATAAATATAAATATAAATATATTACCTGTAGTGCCGCCCAAACAGCTAACTTGAGCTCATATGGCACCTCCTTCCAACTCATAAACCCCGGGCCGATGACCGTCTTTAGCAGAATGAGGGATCTCGCTAATATCTCCGATTTGTTCTCGACGGTAATCACAAATTTTCCATATTTGGGGAGCCTAGGGGCGGAAGAGCCCTCGTCGCCTCCACTACCACCGAGCCCAGACGATATCATCATAAATAGCATCATCATCTTCGCCTTAATATCTGAAGGAGACATTTGCTGTAAAAAAACATTATTAGTACAGGTATAATATTATCACCACTACCCCACCCCGCCCACCACGACCGTGACAACTAGAAAAGTCTCTTATCCACATTATATTTTATCACAATATGCATATCTTATAAGAGAGTCAGGTTTGGCATGAATAAAGTGAGAATTACATTTAAGACTTTCTAACAACATGCAGGTGTATATATATATTGTGAATTTCATGTATGTTTCATTTAATTATCATACTATATCTATATATAGTTCGATATAAAAAGTAATTTTCAAAAAAAGTTGAAAAATCCCACCCCCATATGAACAATAATCCAGTGGTCATGCCACTTTTAAAACGAACCAACCCAACATTTACTAAACAAAATAATTCAATAGCAATGTCAACAACAAATGTTTATCCCGTACTCCTTCTAATTCATCTACTCATATGAAATGGGCAATTACTAAAGTATACAATTATTAATTTACTAATTTACAACGAGGGGCAATCCTACTTTCATATGAACTGGGCACAATATAATTAAAATTACAATTAAAGCTATACAATTGTTAAGATTGCCCCACCACACACACACCACATCCCCCCACCCCCTGCCCCCTGCCCCCGCCACACACACACGGACACACCTGCACACACACACACACACACACACCACCCCACCCCCACCCCCACCCCTACCCCCTGCGAAACACATCCCCCATTCTATTAGTCTCACCCATCCACTCTTTGTATTTTGGATATCCCATCACAGCTACCAAACACCTATTAAAGGTAAACAAAACTTATATTTATAGTATGTTTTATTTAATTATCCCATCATTTAATTATCCTATTAAAGGGTAAGTGGTCCTATCCCATTCAAGACTGCATTTTTCTGTAATATACTTAACAGCTCATGCACATTGTTACGATTTGAAAAAAATTCGACAGCATATACCCGTAGTTCTCCAAGTACACGACGTAGATTGACAGGTGTGAGTGTTATTTCAATTGGTCAATTTAAATAACAGTCACACTTGTCATTCTAGTATGTACCCAGAGAACATTAAGATATGACTGCAGAACTTCCTCCAAAAGTCACACTTGTCAATCTAGTATCTATGCGCACTATATTTAATTTCAAGTATGTTTCATATAATGGGTTAATTCAAATACAAAAATAAATTCATGGGTTAATACATGGGTTAATTCAAATACAAAAATAAATTCATGGGTTAATTCAAATACAAAAATACAAATTCATGGGTTAATTCAAATATACACACACACGCACCCCCCCCCCCCCCCCCACCTCCCTCCACACCCCCACTCACCATATACACCCCCCCCCCAACCTCCCTCCACACCCCCCACTCACCACATACACACACACCCCCACCCCCACTCACCACATACACACACACACCCACCCCCACACACCACACACCACACACACACACACACACAATATCCCCCCACCCTTCCCCACCTCCCTCCACACCCCACACCCACCACACATATACACACACACACAACAGCCCCACCCCCTAGCCCCCCCTGCCCCCCCCCCCCCCCCCCACATATATATACACACAAACATATATATAAATGGAAGAGAGAGAGAGAGAGAGAGAATTAAACCTGAAAGTAGAGAGAGAGAGAGAGAGAGAGAGAGAGAGAGAGGGAGGGAACGACGGGAGGGAAAAAAGAAGGGGGAAAGGGTTCTTGCTGCAAAAGTTGTCACGGTCGTGTCAAGGTCATTGACCGTGACAATTATTTAAAGAATTGTCACAGTCTTGTCACGGTCAATGACCGTGACAATTCTTTGTCACGATCGTGTCAAGGTCAATGACCGTGACACAAAACGCGTGTTTTTTGTCACGGTCAATGACCTTGACAAGGGTGGCCGACTGAAAGGTGGCAATTTTGTCATTTTGGTGTAGTGCCTATTGGACTGAAGCACTACTCACAGCCACCTACCTTATAAATAAAATGCATATACCAGTTCTCAACTATTTCTCACCTCATGAAAAACTCTTTGGTGTCTCCCCTGATTATTCCCTTCTCAGAACTTTTGGGTGTACATGTTACCCATGTTTAAGACCCTACAAATCTTCTAAACTAACTCCCATCTCCAGACTATGTGTTTTTTCTTGGCTATGCTTCTGAATCCAAGGGATGCATGCTTCTCGAATGATTAATCTTCTTATACTGAAACTGGGTCCTCATCTGATTCTATAGAAATTCCTACCAACACTAGTTCCACACCATCTTATAGTGATTCTGAAGCTCCTGTTGTCTCTGATACTCCACCTTCTCTTATTAACATCCATTCAATGCAGACTAGATTAAAATATGGAATACACAAGCCTAAACATCCCTTCACTTATCTATCCACTACTCATCTCATTCCTGATTCAGACCCTACATGTTTCTCCCAAGCCAATAAATCACCCACCTAAAAACTTGCCATGATAACAAGCTCTACTTAACCAACACACCTGGATTTTGGTACCCCTACCACATGACAAACCTGTGATTGGTTGTAAATGTATTTTCAAGACAAAACTTAATTCTGATGGGAGCATTGCAGGGCACAAGGCCAGATTAGTGGCAAAAGGATTTCATCAAACTGGGGGAGGATTTCATCAAACTGAGGGGGTTGATTATTTTGACACCTTCAGCCCAGTTATCAAGCCTCCTACAATCAGATTAGTCCTCTCCCTAGCTATTCACTCTCAGTGGACTTTGAGACAGTTAGATGTGTCCAATTCCTTTCTTCATGGGCAACTGGAAGAGGAAGGGATCCTTCCCATCCATCTCATGTATGCAAACTACAAAAAGTTCTCTATGGATTAAAACAAGCTCCGAGGGAATGGTACTCTACATTATCCAAGTTTCTGATGGATCAAGGTTTTGTTAACAGCAAAGTAGATACCTTTCTGTTTGTACAGGACTCTGCTAGTCACATCCTCATTATACTTATCAATGTAGATGACATCATACTTACAGGTAGCTCTCCATCTCTAATGCAAGACTTCATCTCAGTTATGCAGTCTGTTTTTGCTATGAAGGATTTGGGCAAGCTACACTATTTCTTTGGCATTGAGGTTACTGCTTCTCCTAAAGGGCTAATCCTATCGCAAGCCAAGTATGCAACTGAGATTCTAGTTAAAGCTGTTATGGTAGAATGCAAACCAGCTTACTCTCCACTTCCCACTAAATAACCTCTAGAAGAAGACCTAACTCCTTTCCCTGATCCACAACTCTATAGGAGTTTAGTTGGTTCACTTTAATACCTCACAGTGACTTGGCCATATCTGGTTGTTGATGTTCATTGGGCTTGTCAACACATGCAAACACCCCTTAACACTCATTTTCGGTCAGTTAAACGAATTTTGAGGTATGTTAAAGGAACTATAGACAAAGGACTTCTATTGCAAGTTGGATCTCTTACTTTATCAGCTTTTTCTGATTCTGACTGGGCTGGGGATAGAACTGATAGAAAATCCATCACTGGTTACTGTGTGTTTTAGGGCCACAACCTTATTTCCTAGACTGCTAAGAAATAACCAATAGTTTCCAGGTCTAGTAGTGAGGCTAAGTATAAAGCCTTGGCTAATACTGTTGCTGAATTGGTATGGATTCAGCAATTGCTATTTGATCTGCATACTCCCATATCTCAAGTACTTATTGTATGGTGCGACAATTTGAGTGCTTTATAATTGGCTAGGAATCCCATTCTACATGCAAGAATCAAACATATAGAAGTGGATTATCATTTCATTAGAGAGAAGGTTACTCACAAACAAATTCATCTGGATCATGTCTCATCATAGGACCAGCTTGCTGACATTTTTACTAAGCCCCTATGCACTCCTAGATTCAAGTATCTACAGGAAAGATGATTCCTTCTTAATCTGCTTCACTTCAGTTCAGTTATGCTTTCTTCAGATAGGCCTCAGCTTGAGGGGGAATGAAAGAATATAAAACTGGCCTCCAAACAGTCCCTTATCTTTTATGAGTTTTCTATTCCTTAGAGAGTTAGTTATCTCTAACTGACTCAGTTATCTCTAACTAACTCTTACTCTTCTTGCATCTGTTATATATAGCTGTAATAGAATATTAGGAGAGTTAATGAGAATCAGTTTCTATTTTTCTCTCATACAATTTTCTCTCTCTTTCTCTCTCTCTTTCTCTCTCTGTCCCTCTCTCTTTTCTCTTCTTATATCCTCTCGTTCATCATCATTTACAAAAGAATTAATGTTCTTGATATTTTTTAGTCTTCTTAAATGAGAATCATATGGCTCAAAAGTGTTTGGTGAATTCAACATCGGGGGAATCTTATCAGTATCATCTGTTGCTGAAGTGATCATGATTGATTACTGAAGTAATTATGTGATTTTGACAAAATAGTTAACAAAATTTAACTACGAATAAGTAAAAGACTTATCACTATTACTTTTCAACTAAGTGAAAATTATTTCTCCCCGGACCACTTATATCCTAAAAACCACCAAAACAAAGAAAACAGAAACCATAATAGGGTGTGGATGTTAAATATTGGAGCATCCAATCAAAAACCAATTGGTGATGGGTGTAGTGACCCCAGGATCTTATATACTATGATGTAAGGCTTTAATTTTTTCATGTGGGACTTTATATCTCAACATGGGGGTCTTATCAAAATCATAAAATTAACCCCGAATAAGTAAAAATACTTTTCATTATTTTAGTTTTTAATTGAAGTTAAAATTATATCTCCCCAAACCAAGTGTATCCTAAAGTATAAAAATAGCAACCACCAAATCAAAGAAAACAAAAGGCAATATAGAGTGATCATAAGGGTGAGGTGTACTTTTGTGTCTAATGTTCACTTGGGAATGGAGCCTTTTGAGTCCAGTGAGATAGAGGGGATCTAGGCAAGTGGACAAGCACATATCTGCCCATGAGAGCTTATGGGAAAATCGGTGTGCCCTCTGATTGAAGTGCAAAACACCAAGTATTCCCTGCCTCATGTAAGTTTTCGTAACGAGCATTAGATGAAATTGATCCTGCAAGCCCTAACAGCTGCCAGTTACAAAAAAATATACCAAACAAAATTAAAAGTTGAACCCAAAACGACACAGAAAAAATCTAATTAAGGACTTTTATTTTCCATTTCCTCTGTACATATTTTAAGGGAGGTTTTCACAAAGGAACTTCGACAATAAGATACAGATAATAAATTATGGCACTTAAGAGTTATCAATATATTTTATGAATTAGTATGGTTCTAATCACACCAGCGAGGCAACAAGTTAAACCACAGAGCTCCCTATTGATCTTCTGCTTGCTATAGTTTATATTTGAAAAGCCCCTCATTATCCATTTTATTCTTAAAAAATGAATGCAATCAATGTATCACAACATCAGTATGTTATATGGACAGAAAGAAGATAAAAAAAAGTTAGTGTGAAGTATATTTCTGAGGACAAAACCAATAAATTTAATCACTTAGTTAAGCAATTACTGAAATTTGCAATGAATCATATAAAAGGTAAGGTACAAGGTTTTGTCATTTAGATTTTTGAAATTCGATTAACTTTTCCTGAATTTGGCATGCTGTGTACAAATTTTGAATTTCAAATATCTCGAAAATTATGAAAGATGGTTGAAACTTGAAAGGCAATTTAAGATTTCAAAAATTTTTACTCTGAATTTATGTCAATAGAGAAATCCCGAGAATTCTCCAGTACAATCAATATTTTGAATAAATATATTAATCTCTTTTAGTTTATTATTCAATAAAACTATCATACGATGTTTTGAACTAAGGTATTTTTGCAATACATTAAAATGCATGACATTAATATTCCAATTACAGATTATTACAAGAAGTAAAAACCCTAAATTTACTTCTTGTCTCTCTCATTTCTCATCTCCACAATCCTAGAATTGATTTTCCTGTCTCCGATCTATATTTATTCAACTGAGCAAAATTGGTACATCATTTGTGATTCCGATGTGATGTACTGTTTGTAGAATTATCGTTTAAATAGGATTACTCAATTAATTGCTCACGGTTTTTAGTTGTCTTTACACACAATGCTCGTCTCCTTGTGCTCCAAGAATAGCCTACAAGCTTTGGTTAATGCACGGCACGTGACTGGTTATTCAAGCGGTACAAGACGTTTATTGAACTTAATCTAGTAACTGCATGCACAGTAAAGTCTACTGCAGGTCGGTTAAGTTTACATATTGGATTTGAAGTAGGTTTCCCTTCTTCGGAATTAGATTTGAAGTTGGTTTCACTTCTTTTAAAGCGAGTATTGTGTTGTGGATTTAGACATACGAGTTGGGAAATGATAGGCCCTCCTAAAGATGAGCCTGGGATGAGGGATAATCACTCTCACCATGGCTGCTGTAAGGTAGTTGAGGGTGGTGCAAGTGAGCATAAAATTGAGGGAGTTCTTAGGTTAATACTTCCTCTCACTTGGGTGAGAGAGGGTGTACAATGGTTGTCCGGATATAGAGTTGGAGAGATGAGGGTATGGAATCTATCCTTAGCAAGTCCTCTAGTGTATGATTTAATATCTTTCAATTATAGTATAATTGGTATCTTTGTGAATGAGGGCAAGTTTATATGCCGAAGAACGTAAATCTTGGTGTTCTAGTGTATATCTTATTTCTTAATAATACTTTCATAACTAGTTCATACCATGGTTTGAACAGGTTATGTGTTTTGGGCGCTTTTGCACAACAAAATGGTAACAGAGGTTTAGGTCGATGCACGCAGTGCATGACAAAAATTCTAGATTGGATTTTGGTATCACAAGATGCACTTTAGAGGTTTTGAGAATTTGTTTCATTCTTTAGCATAGCAGGTTGATTTGATGAAAAGCAAGACTTCATTTTTTGGTATAACGAGGATGAACGATAGTAAGAAGAAAAAGATGAAGTGTATGATTATTGGCTCAGGATGCAAGTGTAGACGGTCTTTCACCTTCAAGTGAAAGAAGATTGGATTTACTATCGAGGATATGGTAATTGTATGTCTAGTCTACACCAGGGAGCACAACTACATAACAAGGGTAGTGGCAACTCAAGCAGTACCTTACTACGGTAGCAGGATAACATCACAATCTCTCAAAGTGGTGGAATCCAAAGGTGGTGACTGTTCAGCTGCAGGGGAGTACGTGTTTCACTTAGTGTTGTATGGTCCATGTTCAAAGGGGTGCTTGTTGGATGTGATTGTTTGATATCATCCAGTTTGATCTCGGCGGTTTATTCAGAAATAGGTGTATATGTGAAAAAGGTCATTCTAATGCTTTTGTTAACAGCAGTTGGTGTATACACTAAAAACGATGGTGAGAAGAGGTTCTATTACGGAAAGGTTGGATGGTACCTCTTCAGAGCCAATGGGTATTGTCGACTGGGTTAAGTTACATGAATTCATTGGTTCATCTATTCAGTCCATGTGTTCAATTCAAGAATATGACAAGGACGGCATCTACAAAACTATAGGTGCAATCGCTAGATGTGTAACGTGCAATTGGTAGACTTGGAAAGTGTAATACTCCAAATGATTCTTTCAGGATACTTTACGATTATGTCTAATTGAAGATATTTATGAGAAGAGAATGTGGTGAGTATTTTTAGTATTAAAGAGTAGGTAAATTCAAATTAAAAGCGAGAGATTTGTTCAATTTTAGTTCAAATTGGATAACGTGTACTCAAATCAATTAACAATTTCGGATTGCCTCATCACAAAAAGATTCTTCTCCAAAAAGTGCCCTTTACATGCTTTGGTTAATGCATGGCACTGTGACGCGTGGTTGGGTATTCCAGCGACAAAAGACATCCCTTGAAAATATGGTGCTTTTGTTTTTTATCTGAAGTTTGAATATGAAAGTATCTAAGGTCTGAAGTTCAAATTGGAAAACTTTTTTTTATCCCAATAAAACCTTTGTATCAATGTTTCTAAAGTAGATTTACCTCTAAATGAGATTGAGAGACAATATTACATCTTAATCATTCAAATACATTATGACTGGTAACCGCTTAAAAAATAATATCCAACACCTCTAAACTCTGAATAGACTTAGGCTGCGTTTGATTTTTCATTTGAATCTGAAGTCTGAATCTGAAGTCTGAATACTGAATCTGAAGACTGAAATCTGAATCTCAAAAATATGTTTGTTTTTATGTCTGAGTGTACATCTGAATGAATGTATTTAGACTCATTCAGACTTCATATGTAATTCTACCTCTTAACCATTAAGAGCCAAATATAGGCATTAGCCTCTTAATAATTTAAAAAAATAAACACTTTTTGGTACCTCTTAAGTCTGAATGATTCAGATTTAGACTTAAGAGGTAAAAACAAACAACACCTTAGAGTCGGACTAAAGAGATGAAAAAAACACCTTTGTCTTCTGCATAAAAAGGTCTAGTGCAAGGTAGTTAGGTTTACTAATGGGATTTGAAGTAGGTTTCAATTTTTATGGAGGATTAATATATGTATTGAGGCATACTAAAGTAGAGAGATGTGAAGCTCTCGCAAAGTGAGCATGGGACTTTTTCCTCTCACTATAGTTACTTAAGGTGGTTGAGGATAATGTGGGTGAGCACAAAATTGAGGGAGTTAACATTGACTCACTTGAGTGAGAGAAAGGATGTAAAATAGCTAACCAAGAATATGATTATAGAGTAGAAGAGTTGAGGGTATGATATTTATCCTTAAATATATCCTCTAACGTAAAATATAATATCTTCTGAATGAATTCGTCTCTATGTAAAGGTAGGCAGCTTTTTATACCAAAGCACAAAAATGTTGGTGTGTTCGTATATAAATTTTCCTTCTATTGTGCATTTTGGCTTACTTCTTGATATCACTTTCATCATTATTTGATTTCAATTTTATATTTGCTTGTGTGTTTTGAGTGCTTCAAGATCAAGAATGTTTGTGGGTTATTTATATACATGTTTACTTATATTTTTATAACTAGTTTTTTTTACTTAACCCCCACTTCATAATACTTTATTTGACTTAACCCCCACATAATAATGTGTTATTTGACTGAACCCCCTACTTTGACAATGTCTTTGACATAATCCCAAATTTTGTACAAGAAACCTAACTCCATTAAAAAATTTCCAATCCAAAATTAAATATAACCCCCAACAACCTTTTAAGACAAAAATACCCTTAATCTAACCTTATATCCAAACACCCCTTCCATCTTCAATATCTCCACAGCTTCTCTTTGGTAGAATCACAATAAGCTCTTGGTATGTCAACACCACCTTGGCCATCTTAGGCATAATGGAAGGTGGAAGTCAAAACCTCCAAGACATCAACCCTTAAACATCTCCATTCACAACTGTCACCACCACAGTCCTACATCAAAATCCTCCCCTACCACAGCCTCCTCCGTGGGGTGCAAGACACGCACAAATGGCGGACAATTTGGAGAAGGTTTTAATGGAGGCCATCTGATTCGGCTCATTGAAATAATTGTGCCCAACATCCTTTTGTCACATGAGCCGGAGATCATGACCATCAGCCAGGCGTTAGCGCCAGCGTTGGAGAGTCTGTGAACGCACCTGGGGCTAGAGATGGTAAGAACGCCCGGACAGTTGATCAAATAACCATAGGCGAACTAGGCTTGTGATATTGGTGATGGTGGTGGAATTTACTCGGCTAGGGTCACACGGGGAGAGGGAGAAGGAGCGCGAAAGTGAGAGTGAAAGGGTGGGGGGTTAAGTTATGATGGTAGGCGGCAGAGGAAAATAATTAAGGGGTGGGAAGAGAGGAGGTGTAGGGTCTCCTATCTTTGTGTGTGTTTGTTTATGTGTGTGTGTGTGTGTGTGTGTGTGTGTGTGTGTGTGTGTGTGTGTGTGTGTGTGTGTGTGTGTGTGTGTGTGTGTGTGCATGCATGTGTGTGTGTGTGTGTGTGTGTGAGAGAGAGAGAGAGAGAGGAGGGGGAAGAAGATATGTGTTTGGTTATATCTTATTTTGGATTAGAAAAATTTTAATAGAGTTAGGGTGCTGTTACAAAATTGGGGATTATGTCAAAGAATTATGTAAGTGGGGGTTAACTCAAATAATACATTATGAAGCAGAGGTTAAATCAAAAAATAGTTATGAATTTATATATCCTAAGATCACATCCCTATTATCTACTTCAATAGTACTTATGAAGTTGTCATTATGAATATGTATACGCTAAGATCACCTTCTAAAATTTTCCAAAATGCATAAATTATTCAAAATTTTCTGGATACACCAAAATTAATATTTCGGCATCAAATTACATAAAATTTAAAAAAAATGATTTTTTCTTGACTCAGGGTTTCTTGTAAAAGATTTAGTTTATTATATAATCCAAAACTTTTATATAGTTTAATTTATGATCCCTCATAGTGTTATGAAACTATAAATGTGTGCATAGTTATCAGAATCTTACGATTCGCGATTCGATTCGTACGATCCACATACTAATCGATACGAATCGGGAATAAAATTAGAGGGCTTCCAAAAATCGAGCTAAATCGGCTAATTCGGGGGTTGAATCATGAATCGCAACGATTCACGATTCAGGTGCGATTCATGTTTCTCAAACGATGTTGGGTATTTTTAACCGAATTAAAGCTCGTGCTCATTTTTTGTTCCTTTTAAAATAACCCTAAAAATGTTATATCATAAAAATAATTAGAAGTTAATATAAACTTAAGTTACTATTTTACAAAAGAGAGAGTGAAACCTAAATTTTGATTACTTTTCTTCTCCTCTTCTAACCTGTTCGAATCTGCGATTTCCTTTATTTCGTATTGCAACCACTTGTTAAGATTTTTTCGTGAGCTTATTACTTCTTCCCACATGTTCTCAGGTTACTCGGGAGGGTTCTCCACCAGTTCCTTCGCCTGTTGCCTCACCACATCGTGAACCTGTCTCCTCCGAGGAATCGAGCCATGATGATTACGGCTCCACGACAGGTGCTGCTGCGGAGAGCGAATCTGGGTGTGAGCTTCCTCTACCGGACTTGGCTCCTCCCGCTTTTTGTCTGATGGTCCTTCAACGCTCTCCCCAAATGTCTGCCAATCATCTACCAGTCATTGAGCAACTTGTGAGACATCATCCTGAGGCCTTCACGGTGGACTGCCTGCGTTCAAACATTCCAATTATGAGCCATAGGCTTCAAGGCATGGCCACCGTAATTGCTAAAATTGCCAACACTCCCACTATGGATGTGACCAGACCCCTCCTCAACCAGTTCTTAGGCTATCTGAGGGAGCTGGTTCATGATGGGTTTCGCCTTGACTGGCTCATTGCTCACTTAAAGACTTTGAACAACCTGCGATTGGACAGCCAGAGGGAGCTCCTTCAAAAACATCGAGAGGATCAGCGTGTCGAGGAAGCTAAGTTGTCCGAGCTAGCACCTCTCATTGGAGCCATTGACAGGGAGGTGGAGGACCTCGAAGGGGCTCTGCACGCGGCGAAGTCAAAACGAGAGAAACTCTTGATCGAGCGTACACAGTCACAGACAAGGTTAGAGGTCTCTATCAACGCCCAATGGTCCTGTCAAGTAGCCTCTTCGGGTCTCCATGGAGATTTCTTTTCTTCCCCTGATCTGTGGTTCCTCCTGGGTTAATGAGTTTCTTGTGTACGTATTTTTTTTCTTTCATCCTATGTAATCCTTGGGCGATAGTTCCCATTTTTGTAATGGCCCAAAGTATATGAATGGAAAGAAAACTTATTCCCATGCTACCTCTTTGCATTACACCCGTTTACATAGATCATGACATGAAGTTCTGTAGTTCTTTCATCTCCATTTGAATTAAAAAATAAAGAGAACCTTCATAAACAAAATGAACTCGTATATTCATATTAGTTAGGTACGTCGGTGACTCCAAACGTAATTGCTTACACGTGATAGACCTTCAACCATTTGTTGTTAATCTTAAATGGCTTATCTTCATCTATCTTAGAAATTAAACAATAACCTAAGTCATGAGCCTCCTTTACGATGAAAGGTCCCTCCCAATTTGCTGCAAACTTAGGTAAAGGAAGCCCCCTAATATGTTTAATCGCTGCCCTTAACACGAGAACTCTTTCCACGAATTTCCTTGGTCTCACCAAATTGTCATATGCCCTGGAGAGCTGCCTCGTATACATTTGAAAGTGTTGCATCGCATTATCGCTATGTTCGTCCAACGCTTCCAATTGCACGTGTCTATTCTGAGGGAGAATGCTTCTTCGCAAAGCATATCGAGCCGAGGGAACTTATAACTCCATCGGGAGAATTGCCTCAGCCCCATAAACAAGAGAGAATGACGTATACCTTGTAGGCTTCCTCTTAGTCGTCTGATAGGCCCATAAGACGGCTGGTATCTTATCATCCCACGATCCTAGGAAATCCTCCATCGTCTTAGCCAAGATATTGACCAAAGTCTTATTAGTCGCTTCGACTTGACCGTTCCCCTTTAGTTATGCCACCGTCGAAGTGTGGTGGACAATTGAGTATTTGTCTGTGAGCATCGTTACCTCTAAATTGACGAAAGGGGTTCCGTTGTCTGAAAGGATGACCTTTGGGATCCCAAAATGGCAACTAATATATTCTCTGATGAAGTTACTCACTACTCCAGTTGTTGCCCTTCTTAATGGTATCTCTTCGGCCCACTTTGTGAAACACTCCATTGCTACCAAGATCCATATCTTCCCCCTCGAGGAAGGGTGTATTTCCCCTACCAGGTCGAACGCCCAAGTGTGAAAAGGATAAGGCGTTGCTAGGGAGTGTAATTCTACTGACGGGGCATGGATAATATTTCCATTAAGCTGGCAAGCCTTGCACCTTAGAATGAACCCAGCAGAATCTTTCTCCATCGTTGGCCAATAGTACCCCAAAGTCATCAATTAGTCATACAACTTGGCCCCTCCTATATGAGCTGGATCGTGCGCCAGTTTGAGAACCTCAGTCGCTTCTTCCTTCGTGATGCAACCCAACGGCCTGTTGAAGTATCCCCTTCGATAAAGCTGCCCCTCCTGAAAATAGAATCTCGGGGATCTTCGCCGGAGTCCCATCGCATCAATTTTCTCTGTTGGGATAACTCCATCCTTAATGAAGTCAATATAGGGTTGTCTCCAGTCAGCTTGAGCCTCCACGAAATGACATTCAGTCGCCTCGAAGAATAATTGGCACTTGTCGCACTTCCATTATAACTCGGCCTCATCTTTCTTCATATTAGGCCAGAAATATCCTTCCCTTTGAATTCTTCTATAAAGGGAGATCTTATTCATTTCGTAGTGTTCTTCGTGCATTTTCTTCAATCTCTGCACTGCCTCTTTTGGACCGATACATCTCGACAGCCATCCTCCTGCATTTTTGAAGTAAAGGTTTCCCTGGTTTATAAAGTATTGGGCCAATTCTCTGAGCCCCATCGTTCCTTCACTAGTCTCCAGTTGCTTCTTAATATCTCCCCTCCAAACCGCATCCTCCTCCATTGGTAAAATTGACTGTACCATTGAAGGAGTTATTCGTCGTTGAATCACGACAGTAGTTGTATCTCTCGTCATGATCATCTTTTGGGCGATGGTGGCATAGGCGTCTGGGTGACGGTTCATCTTTCTAGGCTACTTTTTTACTTTAGTTTGATAGAACTGGCAAAGAAGTCTCTGAATAATCGTTGTGTATGGTGCCAGGCTCATATGTTTCAACGCGTATTCTCCATTCACTTGCTGAACCACCAAATTTGAATCCCCTTGATGCAAAGTGAACGGATCCCTCTTCGAAGGGCCTCTAGCAATCCCAACACCAATGCTTCATACTCTGCCTCGTTGTTAGAGCAAGGGAAATCTAACTTGCAAGAAAGGCAAATCTCCTCCATTCCTTTCGAGAGAATTACCATTGCCCCTCCTTTATTTTCTGTTGATGACCCATCGAACTGCATTATCCACTCCTCATCCGTTGCATCTAGGTGATTGGCCTGCAAATCATCTCCTGGAATATATTCTCTTGGTGGCTCGAAGGTTCCCGAAGGGAAAAAGGCCAGCAAATCAGCGTACGCCTAGCTTTTAATCGCGCGAGGAACCACGCACTTCAAGTCATATTCGGAGAGGATGAGGAACCATTTAGCTCCCCTGCCAATCAATATAGTTCTTGCAAGCAGATACTTAATGGGATCACATCTCGTTACAATGTGAATTGTAAAAGACAACATATAATGTCTAAGTTTTTGCGCTACAAATACTAAGGCTAGACAATGCCTTTCTAAGCCACTATATCTGACTTCTGGACCATGGATGATCCTGCTAAGGTAGTAAACTGGTTGTTCTTGCCCATCGATCTCTTTTGCTAGCAAAGCTCCCACGGATCTTGCGGTAGATGTAAGGTACAGTTGTAACGGTATTCCTGCCCTTAGTGAAACTATGGTTTGTGGTGAGATGAGAAGCTTCTTTAATCCGTCAAGAGACTCTTGGTGAACGGCCTCCCATTTGAACTTCGTGTTCTTTCGCAGAAGATGCATTAGTGGGTGTGTTATCTAGGCTAACCCAGACACGAATCTCCTAAGGTAGGAGACTTTACCGAGAAAACTCTTCAGTTCCTTCGCCGTTCTTGGACACGACATTTCTAAGATCGCCCGCTATTTGTCATGGTCCATCTGCACCCCTTATCGATCAACCAAAAAGCCTAGGAATTTCCCACTCGTCACCCCAAAAATGCACTTCAGCGGATTCATTTTAGTTTAAACTTCCTGCAACGGGAAAACGACTTCCTCAAATCACTCAAATGAGACCCCTCCTTCCTCGACTTGATGACCAAGTCATCCATATAAAATTCCACACACTTGTGAAGAAAGTCGTGGAAAATGGCCATCATTGTTCTCTGGTAGGTCGCCCCAGCATTCTTGAGCCCAAACGGCATCACCCTGTACATGAAGTTACCCAACGGGGTTCTGAATGCTATCTTTTCTGCATCCGAGAGGTCCATCTTGATCTGATTGTACCCTACATACCCATCCATGAAGCTATACATCTCATGACCCGCCGTTGCATCGATTAGGCCGTCAATGGAAGGTAGAGGGAACTCATCTTTGGGGTAAGCTTTGTTTAAATCTCTAAAGTCCACACAGATCCTTATTTGGTTTTTTATCTTTCTTTCCTACTGGGTCAATGCTGGACAACCAGATCGGATGTTGTATCGTCTTGATAAACCCTGATGCTAGCAAGCGTTGAACCTCTTCCTTGATCTTCAAATCCAGCGCAGGCTTGTACGTTCTCGTTGCTTGTTTTACTGCAATGGATGAAGGCATCACGTTTAACTTGTGACAGCTTACTTCCTCATCCAACCCCTCCATCTCCCTGTATTTCCATGCAAAAACATCTACAAACTCCCGAATTAACTCGACTAAGGCCTCTCATTTCTCCTTACCGAGATCCTTCATGATGAAGACGGGCCTTGGATCTCCTCCTTCTTTTTCCAGGTTCAACTGCTCCAACTCTTGTGCTTGGGGCTTTGGTTGATCCGCCATGTAATCTGGTTCCTCGGCGACCTCCACCACAAATTCCTGTAAGTTGGAATTGTCCATCACCATACATTGTCCCAATTGATCCACCAGAAAGCACTCGTATATTGGTTCAACCTCATCATCAGCTTCCTCGGTCGCCCGATCACACCGTTATAATCGATACACCACTTTTCCCTCTTCAGTAATGATTTTCTTGCATTGTCTGCTGGTAGCGATGACTGTCTTCCTTTTCTTCTCGCTAAAAGCCTCGGTCACTCTTTACTCTGAGAACCGACTCAGCACGCTTTGTCGTTGGACCTCATGCTCCATCGGATCCACTCTAGGTCTCATCCTGTCTTTGAGCTGCTTCGAGATGACCCGAGGCCGAGGGACCACCTGGTGAGCCTCTTAGGACATTACTCTTGTGCTGCTCGTAACCTCTTTACTCTGCTCGTTCAGGGGCCCCATCCGTTCTCTGATCGAGGGGACCCATGTCCCCTCCATCCTTCTCGTTAGGACCCGGGCGTCCTCTTCCAACTCAGTATAAAATGCTGCGTCCACTAAGTGAGCTTCCTCGATGGCGAAAGGCCTCTTTGTAGCCCTAATGGTCACTTATGTCCCCTTGATGTTCGCCTTAGCACACTGGTGGTACGTGGAAGGAACCAACCCTTGGTTGTGCATCCACACCCTTCCTATTAGAAGATGATAGGAAGTTGGACTCTCTATCACGTGGAACTTTATATGGGAACTCAAGTTTCCCATCACAATCCCCACATTAACATATCCAATAGATTTCAAAGATTGCTTATCATATCCCAATATTACCAAAG
Organism: Sambucus nigra; assembly: GCA_949130495.1. Classification (NCBI taxonomy): domain Eukaryota; kingdom Viridiplantae; phylum Streptophyta; class Magnoliopsida; order Dipsacales; family Adoxaceae; genus Sambucus; species Sambucus nigra. The sequence goes on along the minus strand of OX422222.1, from coordinate 442,752,936 downwards.
GCATGGGGACCAGCCTTTCTTATGGAATACTAGTCGCACGAAAGGAGTTAATGGACATGATATTGATGGAAGCTCCCCCATCCATGAGAGTCCTCGTAAAACTAACTCCGTTCACGCTAGCAGTCACGTACAATGGCCTGTTATGAGGGAATCTCACAGCCCTATCGGCATCACTGAAAGTCACCTCTGACAGGAACCTTCTTACCACCCTGGCCATGGGTCCCTTCCATTTCAGCGAAGGGACTGCGTCTTTCCTCACAATATCCAGTATCTTCTGGGTTATTTCCAACCTGCTTTCTTTTGGGATCCCCACTTGGTCGAAGAACCAGGTGAACTTTGGGGATTTTGAGACTACACAGTACTCCAGGCCCGGATCTACGTCCTCACCTTCAACGATGTGTACGTCCTCCACGTCCTTGGCACTTGCTTCATCGTAGGCCAAGACTACGTTGGCTATTCCCTTGGTATAGGTCTCCAAAGCTGTTTCGTACTCTTCTCTTTCTCTTCTTTTCGCCTCTTCATTATAGGCCACCACTAGATTGGCCCCATGTGCCGGTAGTGGGTTGTTATTGACATTCTGTGGAGGGATTTGCAACATTCCTGCTCTCACGTACTTGTTAATAATTTTCCTTAGCATGAAGCAACTTTCTCTTGGGTGATGGATCCTCCGATGGACCTGGAAATACTTTGGATCCACCCTCGTTGCTGCATCGGGCTCCCCAGCAGGAATGCCCTTTGGCTCATAGACCGTTCCTCCTTGGACCATCGCATTATAACATCTAACACCCTCTTCTACTGTACAAGGTAGTGGCGGTGGGTCTTCCCTGTCCCTTCCAAACTTCCTTTTATTGTCTTTCTTCGGTGCCTTGCCCCCATCTCCTCCCTCGGTGTACCCTACCCGTGGGGGTTGAGACCTACCCCCGACGGGTTGCATCGGCTGCCTGAACATTATGGGCACCGCCACCGAATTGGGCCGTACCACCAAAGAGATATTTCTCACTACTTTCAATAATGTCGAGAAAGTCCCCTCGTGTGTCTCATTAATGAGATGGAAGATATACTCAAGAAGCAACCCCTCAGCACAGATCTGCAATAACTTAAACTCTTTGGCCTCCTCCCTTACGTCCAGGGATCTTTCTCTGAACCTACGAACATAGGTTACCACTTCTTCCCCAAGTCGTTTCTTCTCCCTACCCAGTTGGGTCAAAGTAAACTCATTCTCTGCCAGAAAGAACTTCTGGACAAATAATACATGCATCTCCTCCCACGTGGAAATACTCCTAGGAGCCAAATGAGAATACCAAGTATATGCCTTGTCGATTAAGGATTTGTAAAACCCCCTTAATGGAAGCTTCTTATTATTGCAATGTTCTTCCGAGTGTTCAATGGAGCGCTTGATGTGCTCCTTCGGATTCCCACCTTTTCCCGTGTATTTTTCAAAAATGGGAGGAATATAGTCCTTCGGATAGGGTTCGTCGTTGTACTCCTGAGGATACAGTGTTCGAAAATCATCGTAGACCGAAGCTACCTCGCCATCATATTGAGAGGAAGCCTGCATGAACTTCAGCATCTCCTTTCGCATCTCTTTTCTTATTTCCTCCATGGGCGATGCCACTGGGGCAACAAACAATGGAATCACGAGCTGAGTACCCGTTGCAGCTGGAGCAGGCGCCACGGTTAGGGTCGCCGATGCTCCTGATGTTCCCGTTGCTGGATTCACAATAGATGGTACGCTCGCTGGGACTGTTCCCGCTACACCTGCACCTGGTGGGACCATTGGAGCTACCCCTGGCGTCACGAAGGCATTAGCCTCCGATCCTCCCAGCATAGTTGAAGCTACTGGAGTTTGCAGAAACTCGTAAAACTTGCTCATGAGGAGCGCAACCTGAGTGGGCCCCAACCCCGCACTCGTGGAAGCTTGTATCACCCCCGGAACGCCTGACATCGTCGGAACCAGAGGCACCTCTACTCGTGGATCCCCATATCTTAGGGCCTCCAGTTCTCTCGCAGACTGTTCTTCATTATGCTGGATGTCATCAAAGTTGAGCCTTCGATTAGCATTATCTTGCGCCATACTCCTTACTTAGAAGAATGCCTCCCCAGTAGAGTCGCCAAATGTAGGAGTGTACTTTAGATAAGATGGAGGCGTAACCCCTATTTGGGTATGGTAATGATAAGCTAACTTAGCCAAAGCCTTGGATTAATGATAGGACACACAAACACAAACCCAATGAAGATAAACTTAGTTTAAACTCACAAAACTCTCGTGTATAACTCAGGAAATAGTAATGAACTTCAAAAGTCACTTAGCTAAAGGGAGAGAGAAGTAAGCACCCTAGATACACCTTGGTAGGCAGGTAGAAACACATCAAACACCCTAAAGAATCCATGTCAAGTATTAAAAGCTTCGTAATAAATGACAATGGTGGGTGAGTAAACTCTCTGGTTTGCAAATGACTCTCTCTGATGTGTATTTTTCTCTAGCAATAACTTCTGAACTCTCAAAAGATCATGCCCTCGTCAAAGGTGGTTGGGGTCCTTAAATAGCCCCCCACATCACCCCCCGAGGCAACTCAGTCATTAAAGACTATAAAAGACATCCCTCATACTTTATGTCACAACATTAAATGCCTGATGCACTAGTTGTCTCCACGTCATAAACATTAAATGCCAAGACATGCCTTTTGCCCAACCACTGTGTGTTAGGGGGTTGTTATCGCAGAGGTGGCTCACCAACTGCCTGACAGTCCCAAATACCACGGTGGTTTACTCAAGTGCAGGTCTGACATTGTTTAGCTGGCTAGTGACATCACCTACAGTAGATGTGACATTAAGTAGAGGGCTGTTTGGTTATCAACTCAACGCTCGATGGAACTCTAAGCTACTCCGCCCGAGGTTCCTCGGTCAGGGTCCTTCAGTGTTTTTTACCAAGTGTATCTATGGTGGTCAAGACAAGTCCCAACGGTGACTCACTTCTCAATCCTCCAAACCAAGTCCCTCTAAAGTTCCCATGGCGAGGTCATTCGATAGAGCATGAAAGCTCTCCCAGTCCCTGCCAAGCCTGGTCTCTCGTGAGTACCGTTTGACCTCACACTAAAACTCATTATTATTCTCGTTACATCATTACAACCGTTATAGCTTACAGTTAACATAAACAGAAATACAATATGGCTAATACAACAAGCTAAAGTATGAGTTGTCACGCCAAGCTGCCTCGCTGAGTTGCCACGCTTGAGCTGCCTCGGTTGCTTAGTCTCAAACACTATTGCCAATTAGGGAATTATCCCTAATCTCAGAATTACCTTTAAGTCCCCTTTACAGTATTGCAACCACTTTTTTCTTCTCTTCTAACATTTTTGAAGTTGATCGAGAGAGGGAGGTAGCTTTGCGTTCGATTGAAGCTAACAAATCTTATATAAGGATTTTATAAGTTATATTATATGGTATTGTTATTATAACATATTTTTTATAGTGTTATGTTTAATCTTTATTTGTGTTATTATATTGTATACTATATCGTTTTGTTTAAATTTGGACATTGTAGGTGGTGGTATTGTTAGAATTTCGTCATAATTTGGACATAAAAGTTCATTTTGTTAGTTATATTTTAATGAAATCATGTCTTATAATTGATTTTAGTTTATAATATATTTTATTACATATTCTTAATGTGTTCTCTTTGCATATATATATATATATATATATATATATTATTTTCTACATATTTTACGTTTATACCGATTCTTACTATTCGATTCACGATTCATAAGATTTCCCATTCGCGATTCCATTCGCGATTTGACAATTGTAAATGTGTGATAATTTGAGTGTCTTCAATAGTTATAATCATAATATGACGCTCTCACGTTATAACTTAACTATAACTATGTTACATTATTATATTCCGCAATTCCTAAAAATATAATGGTATTTAATAGTAGCTTTCCGAAATCAACGTCTTAGATTGAACATTAGGTTTTTAAGTTCTCGGTCCAAGAAAATATTAACTTCACTCAATTTCTTTTTTCTTCTTAAAAATTATGGGTTATTTGATTTTTTACCCCCGTTAATTCTTTGATATATACTTTGGCCCCAACATTTTCACCTGTTGGGATTTGACCCCAAATTGACTTTTAGCAACGCAAAAAATGGGTCGCTAAAAGAGGAAAGGGGAAATTGAGTTTGGCGCCTAACACAAGTTTTGACCCCATTAATTCTTAATATTGGCTTTGGACCCCAACATTTTCTTCGACACATTTTTGCGAGGCTAAAATTACTTTTGGGGAGGCATATCCCATGAAATGAAAGTTATGGGGGTTAAGCTCACCATAAAAAGTTAATAGGGACAAACCCATATAGAGTTTCTTCATTACCAAACATATTCAAAATCCAGTGCAGGGCTAATAGTTTTATATACCACAACCCTGTGAACTGAAAAAAACTATAGGAATTGATTATAAATTAGACCCACATGAAAAAGAATTACAAATTACAAAACCTTTTACATCTCTAAAACGATTAGAGTTTCAAGAATTCCAATGGCAGATATATCCCTTCATTTTCATTTCATGTTATTATAATGTGATTGTTAATTGGTTTAATTTAAGTTTATTATTCTGTTTGTTAGTATATCCTATTCTTGCTTGATCCCTGTTGTGTTATAAGTAGAAGACGGTATCCAAAAGCGTGTTTTTAAATAAACCAAGTATACATGTAAATGCCCCTCGATAATCGGTTTTAGTTCTTAAGTTATACAAGTTACGAAAAGACCCTTAAGAGTAGCACCCGATCATATAGAGTCTTACTAGAGATACCAGTTCCATCCCATATGTTAATGAGTGTCCAAATAAATGGTGAAGCATTATAAAAAGAGAAGACCAAAAAGAAACTATGTAATTCAATAGACTCCTTATGATTCTTTATATCCCTATGAAAATGGAAGCTCTCATCTTGATTAATATAAAATTATAAACACCACACTTTCTGCCAAAAAAAAGAACTACACTATGACTCACATCACTTTCCTTTTTCTTTTTTGATCTTTATATGACTAGTAGAGTACATGGTCATGTATTTTATAACTGAAATAGTCTAAACCATATATGAATGATTACATGTTCTTATGTCTTAATTTTTTGAATGTTAACTTTTTTTTAAAAAGAATTGCGTGGTGGAAATATTATTATCAAAGTTAATATTCACTCATAATATCATACTTCAATTTCGGTTTGTAAATATGCTTAGCGAGAATATATTTTAATTGAAATTTATTTCAATCTTCCGCACAATGCGATTCACTCGCGCATGGCGCGCACTTACAACTAGTATAAATATTAAAAAAACGGAGTACGTAAACCTGCTTTTGCCACGTGTCTGGAGATATAATAATCATTAAAGATGTAAAGCCTATGATACACCACCTTTTTTTTTGCTAAACTGCGATACAATATATCTGCTACAAATAAATCGGTTGCCTCAAAACCAAAAAGACAGTGTGTGTTTTAAATGACATTTTAATGCCCAAAAAACTAAAGTATCATACCCTTCTTCCACGATGCTCCATTTCATGAGTCTCTTCTCTCCCATCTTTCTCATTCAAATTTATAGAAACCTTTGGTCTCCAATACGCTATTTATTATCCCACCTTTCTCTCTCCCACCATTCGAATAGACAAATAAACCATCTCTCTAACACAAAAACCTCCTCCACCGCCCAAAAGCCGTATTCTTGCTATCTTATCATTGTTTGGAACAATATGCATGCAATTTTATATGCAAACCCGTATGTATTCTTTTTTCTTCAGATCAATATTATGTTTGTATGTTTTGTGGTAAAATCTCTTTGTTTGGAATTTCCATTCCGCCCTTTCTTTGAAATTTCCATCCTATTATGTGGATTTTTCATCTTATGTATTCGTTAACTGTAAGTTATTGGTAAAATATTCCTTATAAGTTTTTTTTATGAACCACCCTAGTATTAATTTATCAATGATTTTAATTGTTTCCTAGGTTTTATTATTGTGTGAATTTTTTCGATTTAAGGTTTCTTATTTGGGATTTCAAATGTTTAGATGGTATGAAGAAAAGGGACGGTAGAAAATAGATAAGTACCTTTGAGGCACAAGAAAATTTTTCATTTTCTTTTAATTTTGATTGACGAACTACTATTTTTTATCCTTATATTCTTTTTATTTTATATTGAATTGACTCTCCTAAAACAATTAGCTCAACATCAATGATTTGTCTAATTAAATAGATGTTTAGTCTTTAAATTTTAGACAAGAATATTTGTAGCATTTGTTGCTACTCAGTATTGAGGATGGATAATATTAGTACTGATTAAAGTAATGTATCATGTGGTGGAGCACTAAGGAATGAAGTCTAATTATGAAGGTAATGTACATCTTCATATATGATTATTGTGTTTTTTACATTATTATTTATATTCACTAATGCATTGCAAATGTATGTAGAAATATTTTAGATATTTTCTTTTTTAAAACAAAAGTTACTAAACTTTTTTCAGACAAAAATGAGTGCTGATGGAGGAAATTTACATAGTGTAAAGCACTGAGATGGTTGGAGTAGAGCATCAAGGAGATAATTATAATTGTTAAAGTAATATTTATCTTTATATATGGTTGTTGTTTTATATTATTTAATTTCACTAATGCATTGAAGATGTTTGTATAAGATTTTCTTCCTCACCACAAAAGTTGCTAAATATATTTATAAACAAAAATGAGTTGGTGGGCATCAAGCGGTTTTAACAGAGATAGATAAAAACGAAGGGTGCTTTTGATTGAGTTTGGAACCAAGTTATTCCGACATGGGATGAACGTAAATACGTCACTTAATATTTTTTTCACTTTGGTTTGTTCCGTTATATTTTTCTTTACAGGTTCTCTCTTCCTCCTGTAATCAAGCAGTCTTGCAACAAAGATGGACATACATAGAGTTTGTAAAGCATTGTAGTTTTTTTTTTTCCTTTTAATCTCTTTTTTTCTTTAAACTTTTCATAATAATGACTTATAATATAATTATAATATAGATGCCTGCGATATGGAAAAAATATAAGTTTACTTTTCGTTTGTTTATGAGTGTGACTCGCTTCCAACACATTTACTTCATTTTCAAATATTTTAAGGAGCGCAAAATAATAGGCTACCACTATCTATTTAATTTTCCTTTTTTCCATTTCTAATAATTTATTACGTGCCTCATTTTCGTTAAGAATTTAATAATTACACCCCATCCCTATTCTGGTGAAATGAAGAAATATTATCATGGATATCTCTGAAATATTTGACACTTCCTAACGTACCTGTTTGGCGTTAATCAACTATTACACTTTAACATCATTGTGCAATGTTCTCTTGAATTTATTTGGTCTCTTATATGTCTAAAAAAACTATCAATGAAGTAGGTATTAGATCATTTACCATTTTCTAAGAATGTGTGGTCCTATCGTATAATCATTATTACGATGAAATTTATTTTGTTTACAAATATACTCGATTTTAATAATCATTCAAATTATAAAGACATGAAATTTTGATTGTAGTAAACATTAAGGTGGATTTATTCAAATTTTCTTTCACGTGTTTGCAGGATATAAAGACATAATTTTAAAATTAAAAATACTCTTTCCACTATTCAAATTCTATAATTTTCTTGTTCATTAATAGTTTATTAAATAATTTATAAATAGCTCGCGCATCGCGCAGGGTTAAAACCTAGTAACTATTATAAAACGCAATACAAGAGCTTTTAATATTCAATCCACCTAGAGCATCCACGTGGCAAGTTTTCATTTCTTTTTTTTTCGTCTTCCAAACGGTAGGTAATAGGTGGTCCCCTTGAGATTAAGTTCATGCCCTTTGGACTTTTCAAAGTGTCTCTCTATATTTCCATCTTCTTCTAATAACGAAATTCACCCACTTTCAAATGAAGCCCCCCCCCCCCCCCCCTCCCCCCCCCCTTCTTTTTTATTTTAAATCAGGTGAAAACTAAAGGGGTCTACCAATACGTTTTGAAAGGTAGCTAGCCTCTTGGCTAGAATATCTCATAAAAGTGTGACCTTCAAATGGAGGCTTCCTAATGGTGAAGAAAAAAAAAGACATAAGATCTGTATAATAGCTCTGATCTCGTGTCAATTACAAGCTATGAGTAGAGTTGTACTAATTTCAAGGCCAAGTTTCTTCGATTGAAACCAAACTCAATCTATAATAAATTGACCCTCGGTACCAAAGATCATTGTATGTGTTCTCTCTCCCATTATTTTTTTCATTCGATTTAGGTTTTCTGGGGTTTTAAAAAAGGGGTTTTGGATTTCAAATGGGTTTTTATATTAAAATCAATTTTATCCTTTTTCCTTTTCATTTTCATTTCCTTTCAAAGAGACTTTTGGGTTTCATTCGAGTGACCTTGCCTACATTAAATGCGTCTGACCCCTTTTAATGCCAACAATGATGCTCATTTAATGCCGAAGATACTGCATTTAATGCACTAGATATGATATTTTGACGGGAATATTTTTGGGCTCTCAGGGCTATGATAGCCTTAAATAGGACGTGATGTGTTAGCTATGGAAATACCATCGAGTGTTATTTTATCGAGATCCTAAATGTCAAACATGTCGACGTCAAAGAGTTGGTGAATCTTAACCTACATAGGACGTGCAGTCACATGACTCGTAAAAGGTATCTCGTCGGATAGGAGGTTGCTCGACTGGTGATTGCCCGAGCAACTTGTGATCTGTATGTAAACATCAAAGGTCAGTCTTTCTTGGACAACCATTTAAGACTGGGGACCTTCGAGCGAGCTCCCAAAGATCGTATCTCGAGAGACTACTAGCCATGTTGCATATACCAAGGTTTTGCCTAAGTACCCTAAAGGGGTTGGTTTATTCCAACATTGCCTTGTACCCAATCCTCCAAACCAAATCCTTGTGAGATACCCCAAAATGAGATTGTTCGATAGACCATGTAAGTTCTCCCATGTACTAGCATACATGGTCCCTCGAAGGTACCGAGCAACCTTTCATCATTACAAAGTCAATTTTATATTTTACAAAGAAAGATAAATATAAGTACATCAAAGCTCTTATAACAAGTTGTGTTTTCCATGTTTGTTAACTGTGCTTGATCTTTGTCGAAGATTCTTCGAGCAATCTTCAACTTATTGCAAATGACCATGTTTAATATTTCTTGTGAAGTGTTGGCATTGGTTGATTAGATTTAAGCCTGGACCTCCATCTACACAAATGTAACACCCGTACTTTTGGAGAAAATGGAAATTTAATTAAATTGGAGATTTAGAAATTATTTAATTTGGAGAAATTATTTAATTGGAGATTGAGAGCACGGTTGGTCCCGAAAGGGTCGAAATAGTCAAAAAAGTGTGCCCGGGTATACAGTTTGGGTCCCGGGTCAATTGTAGACCAAACCGACACCTCTTGAGGGCATTATGGTCATTTAGAAAATAGAGGTGGGGAGACCCACGAAATTTGTAAGTTATATCAGATGGTTTGGGGCTTAAGTTAGGGTTTTTAGTGTAGAAAAATAGAGAGGAACCAACTGAGAGAAAAGACAAAGAGTTCTCAAGACTTTAAGAGGTGATTTTGAAGGCTCCAAAGGGATTCTTGCAACAAAGAGCAATTGGGAAGGGAGATTGACGAAGGAATCAATCAAACACCCTCATCAACCATGAAATCAGATCCTACCATAATCAAGGCAAGTGGTTTCTTGGTAAGTTATGAAGTTATAATACCCATGTGTAGGGCTTTTTAAATAAATTGTTTTCATTTAAAGTTCTTAGAGAAAAAGAATGAATTGATTACATGTTTGGGTACGATTGCATGTAGTTAGTATTTACATTTGTAGAGGACTGATAACAAATGAATTTATATTAGTAATTGCGGATTTAAAATCTGGGTTTATGATGTATAACCATGAAGAACTAAATGATCTAGGGTTTTGAGAAAATTTAGATTTGGATAGTTCTTGGATGGATTTAGTGAGTGTTTGATGATATATTTACGTTGAGAATGGTCCCTATACATTTATAAGATGATTGGTGATGTTGGGGAGAAATTTCATAAGGTGTAATGAATTGTTGGATCGGACAGACATGGTGAAACAAAGAAGAAGACGACCTGCACTTGTTCGATCGATCGATCGATCGACACAAGAAGGTCGATCGATCGATGGAGTCAATCGATCGATCGATGGAGTCAATCGATCGAAGCCTTTGGTCGATCAATCGACCAAAGCTGATTTTTGGCTATTTTTGTTGATTAAGTTTTCTTTGAATTCCAGCGATGGGAGAAATTTTTAGAGATGTTATTATGCATATGGAGGGACTTGATAAAGACCAGTAGGGAGTATAGTTAAGGGAGGTTATGGCCGTTGAGTGTAAGGCTTGGAATATGGATCGACAGGGATAAACCAATCAAGTCACGTATCGAAAATTGGGAATTGAGTTACGGGGAGAGTCCACATCAATATAAGGTGTATACCAGTAGGTTAGAGATAGTTTAACTACTATTATAAATAAAGAGGTAGCCAGAGATCTTAGAGTTGTGCGAATACTCTAATATGTACGACAGTGAGATAAATCGTTGAATAATAAGTACGGTAAGTATATGAGAGAAAAATATTACGTATACACGGGAATAATTGGGTTGTATGAATACCTACTATTTTATATGAGTACGTGGGATGTGTATGCCTATTGTGTGTTTCCTTGTGATAGGATTGGTAAGTTCGATAAGACATGACGAACTACGCTCGATGAGACATTCTGAGCCAGCTTCGAGGGGACATTTTGAACCGTGTTCGATGAGACATTCCGAACATTACTCGAGGGGACATTTCGAGCCAGGTTCGAGGAGACATTTCGAACCATTTGTCCTTAATGTGTGAAATAGGATCGATAATAGGATATGTTGTATTGGGTACATGTGTGTGTGAAAGACATACCGTCTGAATAATCTACATATGGGTAATACTAGTAAGATTAAGTGGGGCATACCTAAGTATTGTTTTAAACCTACTCAGGCGTGATAGTAGTGAGGATTGTTAGTGCATAACTACAAATTGTATAAACTACTTATGAGTACGAGTGGCTGGAATATGTAAGTGTACAGCTAGAATAGATATAAAATCTACTTGAGTGTGATTAGTAGAGAAGGTATGTAGTAAGTACCTAAGAATAGATTAAGTGTGAGAACTTAATATTTAAGTAATGATAATAAAGTAAGAGTAATGATAATTACTAGACGTTCGGATACATACTGTAGGGGCGGTATAGAGAAGTTAAAATGAACTTAACTAATGACTTAATGTAAATTAAGGGTAGCATGTAGCATGTCGTATGGGTGGTACTGGTGAGCTAAATTGTCTGAGGTGTTTAGATGTTGGAGACCTAGCTAAAATGGGTAGCGAGACTAGGTAGGAGCGTTAGGTGCACATTATAGATGAGAGGTGAGGAAACTCAAGAGAGTGTGCGTGATCCTAACATGTATAATCAATAACTGATATTTATTGCGATAAATTACTTGCTAAATATTTTCAAAACATTTTGTGTACTAACACTTGCTATAAAACATTTTCAAAACCTTTTAGGTGTCCATCCACATGGACGCCAAGCGTGACTTCATTATAGGGATTTCGGAGCTGCAGCATAAGTGGGTGTTGCAGGGCCTTGATTAGATGCTTCTTTTATCCTTCCTGATCTAGTGTAGGATTTCAGCTTTCAGTATGGACATGTCGTCCTTCAGTACTTTCACTTGTATTGGATTTGGTTATTATGTTGGTTTTTGGCCGATGGTTTATTCGGCAAGACTTTATTTTATCTTAGCTGTTATTCTCAGACTCTTTTGTTGGTATTTGAATTACGCTTTGTTCCGCATGTTATTGTTTTACTAATAAGAGTTAAAATTTGGTACTAGTCTAATTTCACCTAGGTGGTTAGTAATTAAAAAGTTTTCGACGGTGATGCTAAGAATGAACCAACTGGGAAACCTGTTTTAATTCGATTTAGGACTGATCACCCAGGATTTAATTAGGCGGGGTGTCACGGATGGTATAAGAGCATTAGGTTCTAGTGTCCTTATGATCTGTGCGACTTTTCATGTTTCAGCTTAGCGACCTTTGATGTAGAGCCTTATCATAGGATTGTCGTATTCTTATACGTATGCACATTTACGTTCTTCTACCAATTACTTTATATTTGAGGGTGAACTCATACGTTTCGATTCTCATTTTAGATGCCGCCCAGGAGAGAGAGAGAGCAGCTAGGGCAGTAGGGGGAGATGAGACTAGGGAGGCTCATCAGGAGCCAGAGTTACCGCAGCGACTGCCAGAGATGATTTCAGCTGCACTGGTATCTGAATTAGTAGCACAAGCAATTCAAGTGACGATGATCGCAATGGCAAGGTACTTTCCACGAGATCAGCCACAGGCGTTAGTGGTACCGGGTGATCAGGTCCACTAGGGGCAGTCGGAGTGGCAGCAAGTACGAGAGGTCTTTCAAAAGGACCACCCACCAGAGTTTCGAGGGGGTTCAGATGTGGTGTTAGCGTGTCAGTGGAAGAGGGATATACAGCGTTACTTATGCATGGTAGATTGCAACGAGGTGCAGAAGCAAATGCTAGCCACTTTTAGGTTAGTGGGAGCAGCGCTTCAGTGGTGGGAGTCGATCACCACAGTTGAGGAAAGGGATACATTAACTATTGAAGAGTTTTGGGTTCAGTCGTTCGACCACCAGTATTTCCCGCCAGCAGTCGAGGCTGAAATGAGGAGAAAATTCAGTGAGGTGACTCATGGGGACCGTTCAGTGGCCGATTACGAGGAAGAATTCACTCGTTTGGCAAATTTTGTACCAGATGAGGTACGCGATGAAGAAATAAAGAAGTCAAAGTTCATGGATGGGTTAGTTTGGTGGATCAGACAACATTTGATTGGTAATCCCGCTTTAGTAGCTTATACGACGTCGTTAATGCAGCACTCCTACACTGCCAGGAATATCGCTTCCATATGAGAGGAAGCAAAAGGGGAGTGGAACCCAGTCAGTCGAATAAAGCAGGAGGGAACAATACTAGTGGGGTATCCCAGCAGCAGACATGGGGACATCAGGGGCAGGACTTCCGGCAGGGGAATCAGGCCAAGCGATTTAGATCTGGGGGCTATCAACAGGATGGCCAGGACTTTCGACAGGGCCAGCAAGGAAGGGATCAGTGGGAGGATGAATTTATTAGGAGGTGTTTCGTTTTTGGGGAAGCGAGAAACGTGAAGAGAGATTGTCTTAAGCGAAGCAGGGGTTAACTACAGGATGAGGTCTTGGATGTACAGTCACTACAACAAGTCATGGTTGCGTCGGGCAGGGGGAAGCTGCTCAGGAACCCGAGGATCAGCCACTGCAGCTAGAGTATGGAGGTAAAAACTTGTACCGTATCGTTTTGTACCGCAAATTAGTGGTAATGGTTTACATTTTTTATTTACCAAAATCGAAACTTTCGAAATCGAAATTACCGAATTTTTTGTGGTTGGTTTTGGTTTTAGCATTTTAAAACTCGATTTACCAACTGTACCACACCGAAATAAAATATCAAAATACTGTATCATAAATTATCGTATATTACCGTAGCACATTTTACCAAATAAATCAATACCCTTCATTTTTTTAAAAATAATAAATACCGTTTTTTTTAAATAATCAATATTATTTTTTAACCATTAAGAGATCCTACTTGTCAATTAAAAAATCCCACTTGCCTCAATAGATTACATCCTGGCCCTTCATTTATTTACCCCTAAAACTAAAAAGGATCGTCAACCCTCAACACTTCATTTCTTGCCTATCGTTATACCCTAAAGCTGCGCAGCTCCTCCTCTCCCATTCTCCACTGAGCACACCGCACACACGGTCAGTTCTCCTCTCTCTCTTTTTTCTCTTCTCTTTTCTCTCTCCTTCTCTCACGCAATTTATTATCTGTTTATTTCATTCACATATCTATTTTTTTAGATCTATTGTGTTGATTAGCTGTAGGTGTTGATTTGATAACTAAGATTTATTATGTTGATTAGCTGTAGATATATAACTGCAAGTAGATCTTATGTATAAGATAACTGATTATATGAGATTTATTGTGTTGATTATCTGAGATTTGTCTGATTTATTATGTTAATTATCTAAGATAACTGATTATCTGAGATTTATTGTGGTTATTAACTGATTATCTGTAAATCATATGTATAAGATAACTAAGATTTATTGTGTTGATTATCTGAGATTTGTCTATTAATTTTTTAAGTGTGAGTAGATTTATTAATTTTATCTGAGATTTATCTATTAATTTTCTAATTGTCTGTGAGTAGATATATTATCTATTAACTGAGTATTTATTAACTCGATACATTAATTGAGTATCTATTAACTGTGTATTTATTAATTTTATTTGTTAGGTTTTGTTGTTGAATATATAGAAATGATAATTTTATTAATGTGATTTTTATTAAATGTTATCGTTGAATGTATAGAAATAGTAATTTTTTATGTTTAAGTGATAATATGGAATTAGTAATTTTTTATATTAAATGTTAAAATTGTTAATATATAGAATTGTCAATATATAGAATCATTTACACGAGTTATAATTATGAAAGTTAAAATTGGCCATATAAAAAATGTGCAATATTAAAATACATCTTTTTACTTTGTAGGTTTAAGTTCTTTGACGAACAATGGTATTGAAAGGAAATATTGCAAGCTCCTAGGCAATTAGGAGGTGAATTGGGAGAGAAAGTGGTACACAAAGTTTAATGATGAGTATCGCAATGATTCCTTTTAAGAGAATTACCATAAACATAAAGAACAAGGACAATTTGAGTATCTCTTTTGTAAGAAACGTTTTCCAGAAGTTGAAAATCTATATAAGCTTAAGGCACACAACGGTAATTGTTCAACGTGGTTGAATCCAAAGTTACGGTCAGTAAACGAAAAAAATATGACTTGCACCAGCTTGATTAGATGACAGTTAAAGACCTTTACCCGGTAAAGCATGAAGAGTATGAGGCGACGCTTGAGAGGTGGACAATGGGCCTTTTTGATCTGTAGATGTCTATTTGTTAGAGGAATGGTGGCCGCATAACTTTTGTTATAGGGATGCATATATCATATATTGGACATTGTCATGTTTGTCTCTTTTGTTATATTATTCTAGACTTTAACTTTGTCCCTTTTGTTGTATCTCTTTCCAAGCTCTCCTGAAATGTATAACTATTAAAATGGAAAATATTATGCATAATATTTTTGGTAAAGAAATGGTAAATGATTATGATATTGTTAAATTATTTACTTACTTTATGTTATTGTTTTAATATATGATTATGATATTGTTGTGTCATAATAAATTGTACTAATGTTCGATATTTTGGTATTGCTAATTCATAGATGTCGGGGATGGATGAGAACACTACTAATAATGCAACTATGAGAAGCAATCCCTCTTGCACTGAAGTGAGCCAAAAACGCCCCAAAGTAGGTAAAAAACAAATAAAAAAATCAAGGTAGTTCTGGAGTTTGGACTCATATGAATAGACATATGCTAGATGGAATATTTATTGGCACTTGTGATTGTGTGTATTGTGGTACAAAATTTAATTGCCCTTCTAAAAGTGGGACTACTTTATTGTGGAATCATCTTAGAAGAAATGTAAAAAAAATTCTCAAAATGAAGTTGATAAAACACAAGGAGTATTAACTTTTTTGGGTCAACAACCTACTAATTGGACGTTCAACCAAGCATTATGTCGCAAGGTTCTTGCAAAAATGATTATTCTTGTGAACTTCCTTTTAGTTTCATTGAAAAGATTGGTTTTAAGATGTTTTGTAGATCCATGAATCCTAAATTTCATGTAGTTTCTAGATCCTCCATCACAAAATATTGTTGGCTTATATTTCTTCAAGAAGGTGAGATTTTAAAAGAATATTTTAAGAAATTCGCTACACGAGTATCCCTCACAATCGATTTGTGGACTTCTATCCAAAATTTAGGGTATATGTGCCTCACATCTCACTTTGTTGACAAGGATTGGAATCTACAAAAAAGAATAATTAGTTTGTAGATTCCAATCCTTGTCCTACCACACCCACACAAGGGTGAGGCTATTACAAAAGCCATTGAGACATGCTTGTTAGAGTGGGGTTTAGACAAGTTGACTACCATTACACTTGATAATACGAAAAATAATGACAATTGTGTTGAGGATTTGAAAAAACGATTTAACAAAAGAGGCGGTTTGTTGATGTTAGGTGAGTTTTTCATGTGAGATGCTTTGCACATATCATTAATCTTGTTGTGAGGGATGGCATTGTTGAAATGAAGTATATTGTTAAACGTCTTCGAAGAAGTGTTAAATATGTGAGAAGTTCTCCTTCGAGGTTGCAAATGTTCAAAAAATGTGCATTGGAAGAGAGAATAACATCAAAGAAGAGTGTATACCTTGACGTCAAAACTAGGTGGAATTCAACCTACCTTATGATAGGTGCGTCCATACAATATCAAAAGGCATTTGAACATCTAGATGAACAAGATTTAAGCTCCAACGTGGAAGTTAGTGACAATGGGGTGGGTATGATAACGGAGAGTGATTGGAATAAGTTAAAGCAATTGCAGAAATTTTTAGAAGATTTCTTTATTATTATAAAACGTATCACTTCTAATTCTTATTTTGATGAAGTAAGTTCAACTAAAGAGCTTGTTTTAGATTATATGAATAGTGATTATCCTTTTTTTCATGATATGGCTTGCAAAATGAATGAAAAATTTGACATGTATTGTGATATTTCGTCGATAAACTTAATTTTAGTTGTTGCACTCGTCTTGGATCCCCGCCATAAATTGTAATTTGTTGAGTATTGGTATGCTGAATTTTATGCCAAAGATCGCACACTTTCACACATGGAAAGGCAAGATAAATTATTTGATTTTCTTGATAATTTGAAAAAAGTGATGTCATAACTATATTATCATTACAAATTTCAATATGATAATTTTGTGGATCTTGACGGAAGTAAGAGTACCATTGGAGATGAGGATGTCGTGGAGAATCCAATTGGGAATGTTGAAAAGCGTGCCTTGAAAAAAAAATTCTAAGAATTTAAGGCGGAAGGAAAATGTGGAATTGAGAATGATTTGGATAGGTATCTACAAGATGGTGTAGAGTCTCTTGATGATTCTAATTTTAATGTTTTAACATGGTGGAAAGGAAAAGTTCCAAATTATCATGCCATTGCAATGATGGCACGTGACATGTTAGCTATTGCTTTAACATCGGTCGCTTCTGAGTGTGCATTTAGTACAAGTAAAAGAGTACTTGATCAATTTCGAAGCTCTTTGACACCAAGAATTGTGGAGTGTTTAGTTTGTGCTCAAGATTGGTCCAAACATCGATATTGAAGATTCATATGAGATGCTTGAGGAGATTGAGGAACGTAAGTTTATATATATTTGTTTTCATTTGCTTCATTAATATAAAAAAATATGAATTACCTTTTTATTTTTTGTAGGTGTTATTAATGAGTTTGCTAACATGAAGATTCAACCAAGTTGAGATGAATGAGGTAGGCATATCATGTAGTTTTTTAGCAACCAACTTGTTCATATTATTGGACAGTTATTAAGGACTCTGTATTATTTAAACACTCTATATATTAACAATTAATATTATGAATGTTCATAGTATGAATGTCTACATTATTATCTGTTCATATTATTACAACTTGTTCATATTATTTTTAGCAACCAACTTGATCATATTATTGGACAGTATTGCAGCCCTATAGTAGCCTTAATAATTTTCTTATAGAAGCAGCAGCAATAACCATGTAGCAGCCTTTTTTTGTAGCAGCAGTCGCCTTGTAGCAGCAGCAGTCGCCTTGTAGGTAGCAGCAGAAGCCTTGTAGTATTGTAATAGTAGCAGCCTTCTGACCTTATAGTATTGTAGTAGCAGCAGTCGAAGTGGATTGATATCAAACCAATAGAGAGGCTGAGGAACATATATATTTTAATTCTGCAATTTAACTTTGATACAATTTTGGTCCATAAAATTTTCATTCTGTAGTAATGAAGCATTCTGTATAGACAAAGGATAACCATTTTGGTCCATCACTAGCTATTGATTAATGAAGCATTCTGTAGTAAATAAATTTTCATTCTGCAATTTAACTTTGATACAATCCTTGAGATTGTAGAAGTTTTTAATATGCGAAATTAATAAGTTAGTTTATGGTAATGATTCTAAAAAATAAAAAAATTAAATATGCATATGGACAAGTTTAGGCTAGTGGCAAAAAAAATACCATTACGTACCAATTACTATCAAAATTACCGCAAAGAGAAAATTAACGAAATTACCGTATTTTTCAAAAAATCGATTTTACCGCAAAAAAACAATTTTACCAATGTACCACGTGGCTTGGTTTTGGTTTATGCCCTGACGTACCAGCTAGTAAAACTGGTAATTTTCGTTTGATGATTTCAAAGTTGGTATGGTATTGGTATGACCCATTTACCGACTAAACCGACTGAAAACCATCCCTAGCAAGGACATCCCCCTCCACCATAGTAGGGACATCTCCCTCTAAGGGAGGTAGTAGCAGCAGCAGACATAGTGAGGATATCTTCATGACACTTCCTCTTCGAGGCAATAATTAACAGGCTTCTTGTTCTTGCGAGAGTAAGATAATAGGTTATCTATAGAAGACCTGCATCAAAACAGAGAAAACAGATAGTAGGTTAGTACAATGAAATATAACATTTTATATAGAATTTATAAATCTAAGTTAAGTAGTCAAGTAGTCATGTAGTGATGTAAACATAAGTCGTGAAAAGAACTCATGTAGTGATGTAATTGAAAGGACATTTTTTCATGTCCATATACATGGTAGTATGTCGTATACCGCTACAACCGTCGAAGAAAGATTCAAGATCATTCAAGTACCGAGACGGATCCGAACATCAAGGCTTCTTCAACAACGTGCCTCTTCTAGATAACTTTGGTAAGGTTAGGGTTTTTAAGTTCTTTAAAAGTTTCATTTTAGTATTGGGAATGTTTACTAAAATGTTTTTATACAAACAGAGGCATTTTTTTTGGAAATAATTTTTTTTATTTTCCTGAACCTTAATACTAAGACCGAACCGAACCCATGGTTTTTACCGGACCGATTTGTTTTCCTGAAAAATGAACTAAATCGAACCGATACCAGACCGGTTTGGTTCTGATAAATTTCCCACCGCCTCAGATTTTTTAGATTTCTATAAAAGGTTATTTCGGTGGTGTATTTTTTCAAGTCTTTGAGAAAATGATTTTGAGAGTTTAAACACGTCAATACTTCAATTTTTGATGTCCCAAAACATCTTTTTGATTTGCACAAAATTCCCAATTACTCTTGTGTATCTTTTGGAACCCAAGAACAAAATTTTGTTATTGTTCATCTTCATGGAGTGCGTCTCTACACCTGAAGACTGAGGTCACTGAGGTTTGTTGCGTGTGGATCTTTGCTGAAGATTGGACTGCGGTTCATGTGGGTTCGCTGCGTGGAATCCATTGCTGACTCTAGACTGCGCGTTTATGTAGGTTTGCTAAGGTAAACTTATTGCAGATTTCATTGTAATCCGTGTAAGTAGCGATTTACAAATTACAGTGAAATAAAAGGTTTTGCCCTTCGGGGAATTTTTTCTGAAACCTGAGTTAGCATATTTGTATTTATGATGGTTTGACACACGCACATACGTAGTTGTATGTTTAAGAGCTTAATTAACTTGGTTTAAAATTAACACCGATTAAATAAGTGTTTGTCTCCAAATTGGAAATTTGCGAATTAATTTGAATCAATTATCACACAAAGCAATCTCAAATTGGTATCTGAGCGGGTTACGCTAATCTATACCATGATTCTTATTTTTCGCAAAATTTGTGTGCTATTGATTTTTTTTTGAAAAATCTATTTTGTGAAAAATTGCAATTTTTCAATGGAGCACTTATATAATCGGATACCCCTCATTGATGGCACTAGTCAGAATTTTGATGATTTAAATAGTTTGTATTTGACGTTTGCTAAAAGATTTAAGTTTTTGGAAAAAGAAAATTGTCATTTTAAATTCGCTATGAATCTTCTGCAAACCGTTCAAAATCAAAGAGATTTTTATCGTGAGAAATTTGTTGTCTTGGACCATGACTTTAATGCTTTACAATTGTCCAAGAAGGAAAGTGATGATAGAATCGTATTTTTAGAAAAAGAATTGGAGGACTTTAAAATTCGATTTGTGTCTGTGCCAATGAGGATAAAAATATTTCAATCGATGAGTTTGTGGCACGTGAGGAGACTCTTAGGGATAAGTGTGCGTATTTTAAGGGAGAACGTGATAACCTTCTAGGAATAATTCAAAATTTAGAGAAGGAGTCTCTAAAATTGGAAGAGTCTAATTATTTGCTTGAATAAAAAATTTTGGAGTTTAAAAATGATTTGATAGACTCGAGTAGTATTGGTAGCAATGGTACTAGCTCGTCGTGTTCTAATTTTTCGAGTGTTAAAGCCAAGACCATTATTTGTTTTAGAGGTTCAATCAATCCCACGGACATTAGAAAAGGTCAACCCATAGGTGACGTTCCACTCATTTACACATGTTCACATTGTGGTAGAAAAGGTCACCTTAGGCGATTTTGTTTCGATCTTCGAAAAGGTCCTAGGAAGTTGAGGTCTAGTTTTCCCGTGATTCCCAAAATTCATTTTCGACGTTTCGCATCCATTTGGGTTAGGAAATCACTTTTAAAGGAGCTAAATGGTAGACTAGTTGATTCTCGTTTGATTGCACATGATTCTTCTCTTGTTATATCTTATAGATGATTGTGTTCGAATGTTTGTCATACGCTAGTTGTGCTTCTGATATACTTTTGCTACTGTTATGGCATGTGTACTTTTTGTATTAGGTTTTTTTGTTTTTGAAAAAATTTAAAAAAGCCAAAAAGATTTTATTTTTATAAAAAATTTTGAAAAATCCAAAAAGAGTTTTGTATTTTGTTTAGCACCTTTTATGAATGGACATTTAGGATGACCGAGTCAAAATTTCATTCCATATCCATGTGACTATTTGATAGTGTATTGAGACAATATGTCATGTCATCCATGTGCTTTGCAATGTTTGGAGTCATTATGATGTAATTAGTTGCTACATTCCTACATGTTTGACTAATTATGTCATTTATTGCACACGTGCACGGATTTGTTTGATTATTGTTCTTGTCTAATCACATGTTGGTCGAGTGTTTTCATCTCAATATTGTCCTTAAAATGAACCAAGTGCGATAAAACTTGACAATTTTTATGATTTATTTGAAAAACGGGGAAGCGCTACGAAAGGTACTCATTTATCTTTTGCGATTAAGCCACCGTTTAAATTGGACCTAGAAAAAGTGAGGCATTGTAAAAAGTATCCAAGGTCCAAAGAGGTTGAAAAAGAGCCCAAAAAATTTAAAGGCAATAAAAGAAAAATATGCCAAAAGTGGGCCAATTTATTTTATTTCGTTACCTCAAAAAGAAAAAGAAAAAACTTTATTATTTATGAGGGTGTTTGGATGGAATATAAAACGGATTTGCACACCCATGAAAGTCTTGAAAAAGCATTAAATAGTTTTGGACATTGTTGGTGTGAAAATCACTTAGGCTTTGATTTGTTGATTTGATTTAGTCGATGTCATCTAAATTCAATAATTTTACCCCTAAGGATGTTTTTTATGTTCATTCGATAGGAGTACACATATACACCGTGCACATATGCTTGATTGAGTTTTATTACCTATCAAATTTGTTAACACCCATTCATACCATATTCACGATTTAGTCATTTTAATGTAAATTCGTGGTGTATGACTTTTGTTGTAACATTTTTTCTTGAAAATTTTGAAAAATCAAAAAGACATTATAAAAGCTTTCACAAGTACTTTTGAGTTACTCATTTGCATGAGCGTTGTTTGATCCATATTTGCTATGCATGTTTGTCGTGACACTCCATGATTGGTTTTGTTTATTCTTTTCCTTGTCTTTTTCGGATAAATAAAAAGGGGGAGAACGAATTATGACTTTATAGGGAAGTTTTCATTATGGGGGAGATTTGATTATATTGATTCATGTATTTTTATATCATTTCAAACTCGATGCGTCACGTTAGCACTTGCTTCTTGTCTCATGTGTGTGGGTACAATTGAAGATCATTATTGCACACCTTGGTGATGATAAAGAAATTTTGAAGATTGTTGATAATTTTTTAAGAAACGTTTAAAGCCTTGCGAATTAGTACATTTTAACTTTTGCGTTCATGGGAGGGTATTAGATTTGTATAAGCATTTTATGTTTTGATAATTCGGAGGTTTTTAGTTTGTACCGACATAGACATAGGGGGAGATTTGTAAGGACATTTTTCGCATGTCCATATACATGGTAGTATGTCATATACCGCTACAACCGTCGAAGAAAGGTTCAAGATCATTCAAGTATCGAGACGGATCCGACTATCAAGGCTTCTTCAACAACGTGCCACTTCTAGATAACTTTGGCAAGGTTTGGGTTTTTAAGTTCTTTAAAAGTTTCATTTTAGTATTGGTAAAGTTTACTAAAATGTTTTTATAAAAACAGAGGCATTTTTTTTAATAATTTTTTTATTATTTTGCTGAACCTGCTAAACCGAACCGAACCCATGGTTTTTATCGGATCGATTTGTTTTCCTGAAAAACGAACTAAACCAAATCGATACCGGACCGGTTTGGTTCTGATAAATTTTCCACTCCCTCAGATTTTTTATATTTCTATAAAAGGCTATTTCGGTGGTGTATTTTTTTAAGTCTTTTATTGAGAGTTCAAACACATCAATAGTTCAATTTTTAATGTCCCCCAAACATCTTTTTAATTCACACAAAATTCCCAATTACTTTTGTGAATCTTTTGAAACCCCAAGAACAAAACTTTGTTATTGTTCATCTTTGTGGAGTGCGTCTCTACACCTAAAGACTTAGGTCATTGAGATTTTTTTAATAGATAAAAAAAATACTGCACCCGATTCAGACGAGGGTTTCAATTAACCTTGGTTCAGTAGATGGTTCAGACGAGTGTTTATTAACCTTAAAACAACAATAGATAGTTCGATGTTGATTTCGTATTCAAATGCTTCAGCAAACGATTTTTTGAAATAGCAGTGGATCATTCCGTATGTAAACGATTGTCGATTTGGTATATATATATATATATATATATATAAGTTCAAATGGTTCATTCCTTATTCATAAGTGTACTTAATACATTAAAAACTTTTAGTATTCAAATGCGTAGTGTGTTCAATGTGTCAACCTGGTGTTTAATCTTTAGTTGACGGATAATGGATTTGAATATTAAAGGTTTGGAAGTTGAAGATGAAAGGTTTGGAGGTTTGAATGTGTAGAGAGATAGTGAAAAAGTGTGTAAATGATTTTTAGAATTTAAATATGTGGTGGCCCTTACGTGGTATTTGGATGTAACTATTAGAATTAAGTAAAAACAAAGTTGTGGTATTTTGAAGTAAAAAATGTGATGCCCTTAGAAACACCCTTTTAGTTATAAAAAAAAGGAACTTAACAAAGTGTTCTTAGTACAGATATTATCAATTCAATGCAGAATAACAAAATTCCTTAATGAGGAAAATATAAGTCATACAAATAAATAGTTATACTCTGCAAGCCCAATATAAAGATGAAAACTCTTTTAAAATAAACATCATGAGAGTTTGTGTGCTCGAAATCGAAATGGACAAAAGATGCCCAATTATAATCTCTTATTAAGTTGAAATAAGTTTTTTTTACAAGTTCAAATTGGAATATCAAATGCAAGCCTTAAGATCTATGAGGAAAATTGTTTACCAAATAGATCACACTAAATTTTATCTTTGGGGATTAGGTGACTTAATCTAAGTGCAAAAAGATAAACAATATAACACAATACTAAGATGTACAAAGAAAAAACCACAACGGAAAAAAAAAACTCGGGCCGACAGAATGACAAATATACTATGGTAAAGTTTAACAACTAGAAGAAATAGACTTACAATTCTCATGACGTTATAACCGACTACACACTCTTTCCCACCATATCCTTCGTAGAGATCGATTTTGCTCTGCAACTAATGTCATCAAGCTCTCCGACCAAACAAAGTTTTCACGTAATATTTGAAGCAAACTTTCTTCGTTTTGAATTTGAAGAAGAAACTATGTATTCCAAGATGGAACAATGATGAGAAGCCTCCTTGGAGTGTAGTACCACTTTCTAGGTGTCTGATGGCCTAAGATGAAAGTGTTTCAAAAAATAATGGCTTAACTCACAAAATATATCTTTGAGATATATGAAATCTAAAAATAACTCAATAACAAATTAAAAAGAGATTTGTTTAAGATTTTGAAAATATTTTAAAGCAAACAAGTTCACCTCAAAATATTTTTAAATTTCACAAGTATTTAAACTTAAAATATCTCAAGAATATATAGGAAAGAAAAAACAAGGCTTAAAACCTCGATGAATACAAGATTCAAAAAGAGTTTTTATCAAAATATTTTTCTCTCCCTGAAAGATGATTCTTGTGGGAAGAAAATTTTGGCAAAAATATTTTATCAACAAATAAATCACAAAATCACACATACACTCTTGCACAAAATGAAGCCCAAAATGCTTAAGCTTGGGGGACAAGTAGCTAAGGAGTAAACTTACATGAAGTGACAAAGTGTAAAAAGTAGAAACGATATGGTTAGATCTTTAATTTGCACGAGTACTAAGAAATATGTGCACAATCTAGCTTAAAAAAATTACTTTTGGCAATGTCAGACGTGTGTCGTCACAGGGTCGCTGCGGTGAACAGAAAACAATTCAAGTCACGCAATAGTCCAGACTTTTTGCACGTTCACATATCTTGTGTCGTTGTGGAGATCCTGTTGCGAGGATAAAAGGCAAGCCAAAGATGAAAATCTCTAGAACAAGGCGCGGTCGGCGAGACACTATCGCTGCAGCGAGAATGCCTCATTGAGGCGAAGGTCTCCTACGACAGACCTCAGCAGCCTTTTATGAAATACAATTTGTAAGATTTTAAAATATAGTTTCATTGCATTTCATAAACAAGTCCAAAGATCCATATCAGCACACAAATGTACACACGCAAACAGTATTTTTTTATAAAGAGAACATGTGTGAGTAAAATTTATATGAGTCTACATGTCCATTTACTTTCATAATAAAGGTATAAAATGCATGAAGGTGAGGATGTTCGTTGAAGGATTTGCATGACGCTTTGCCGAAACGACTTCAAAAGCAAAACTCAAAGTATATTTGGTCAATGGAGTAAGACAATCTAGTCCTATTAGGGCACATGAGTAAAATGCACACTTACACATCACTGTATTAAGAAAAGGTAAAAAATAAGATAAATGGAAAAATAAATTTCCATTTTATTATGAACACGCCAACAACCTTCATCTTTTAATTGCATCCACGTCACGAGAGTCATTAGTTGCTTTCACAAGTTTCATTTGGCAAGGAAATTGTGATTTCATTTTTCTTTACAATTTTGTTTACTTTTAAATGAATTCTCACACAATCCAATTACATTCATTCAAATACCAGTCTTCGATCATCTGGTGCAACTATTTTTATTACTTTCAACGAAAATGCAGAGATAATTATAGGTGTGCCCTAGGTTCTAAAAGGCGGGAGGCATGATCAAGGCGTAGAGGTCAAGTCTCAAGCCTGAACCTAAGCGTAAAAAGACATTTTTCCTTTTTTTATTATTTTAATTTTTCTAAGGCTAGTAATATAATAAAATAATACATACCTTGAATTTTGAAAACATATCCATATGTTTGGTAGCCATCTTTCTCATATTCATGCTCCATAACCAATATTTGTCAACTAATCTTTATTTTTATTTTTTTAAATGTGCTTTAAGCCTTTTACCAAGAATAAGGCGTAATAAGGCGTAGGCGATGCGTTTCTCTCAAGCCTCAAGCCTAGGCGGGCCTAAGCGAGCCCTTTAGAACATGGGGCATGCCAATTTTAGAACTATGCAAAAAGGGCAAATAATTATTAAAGTAAACCTATACGTAATGATTTCAAATTATAATTTAGTCTTTATTTGTTATATTTGCAATCGATTAGCTGCTCATCCAAAATATAACAAAACAATGCCACATATGCCCCGGACTGACTTGAAAAATAGATTGGAGATAAGTATCTCTTTCACCTCATATTGAATCATTGTAATTTCCTACGATGAATGAAATATTATACCCCATCAAAGTTTGAGCCTTCAAATGACGTCGAGTCATCCTCTGGCATTTCACAAACTTCATTAAAGGTAACCTCTACACTCCCTCAAACATATAGGCCTTTATTAAGTTATAACGATTTAACTATCGATTATAGAAATCAAAGAAGAGAAATATGATTGAACAAAACAATTAAACGAAAAGTCATCAAAGCTCAAGAAAGACATTAATTGGCTACAACAGTACCGTTTGATCATCACTAACTGACGAAAACTCCTCGAAAAGGCTATGCTTTCGAACGCAAGTAACATTAAACAAAATTTATAGCCAAAATATATATAGATAGTGAAAATTTTAGTTCATATATTTTTTTAGCAAAGATCTTAGTTTATTAGTAATATTATTTCGAAGGTTTATGCTTATCCTTTTTCCAACGTCTATTTATTTTAGATATACAAATATATATTGTTATTAGTTGATCAAATAATTAAATTCTTGAAATGATATGCAGAGAGAAGGAAAACAACAACGAATCAATCAGTGAATAACCTCTCGGTCGCGCAGTTCACCCTCCGTGCATTGTGCTAATCAACAATTCATCTTGCAGACATTTATAAGGTTTGCAATTAAGGATACATTATGACATGATTTTTAAATTTTTCATTATGCATTTCTATATACAAACAATGGGGAAAAAAATATTTTGTCCTCACCTGGGAAGCCATTAAACATTATTTCACCTACTATTTTAGACTTATACTTGGCCCAAAGGCATGATGACTTGAACTATTTGTTTTTATAGTTTTTCACTCAGAAATGAATACGATTTAATTGATTTAATTATTTTATGCTTGAAATTAGATATATGAACTTTATTCAACTCTCACGATGGAAGGGATCAAATTTGTTGAATGATTTGGGACTTGTATTTTACAAAAAAGAAATTGATAGCATGTTAGTTTTTATGCATATACGAACAAGACTGTGCAAAAAAATTCTAAGAAAATATATTACAAATTAATTAATGCTGCAATTAAAACGATATATTAAGAATAAACGCATGCACACATAAGGAAATTATGTAATCCTTCACCACCCCAAGCATGTTGTGAACTTATACTTCAATTGATTTGGTTTAAGGGGTCAAATTTGGCTAATGATTGTTTTCCTTTTTTAGGTCATAATGCAATCATCCACGTAAGTCTACATGCCAGTATTCTCAAATTCTAAAAATCTTGCGCACAAAATATTACATTGCAAAATGGGATTATATCCAACCATGCCAAAACCCTCAATATTCGTATCATTTTAAATAAAATTGCATTTGGGTTTCGAAAAATATAAAGTGTTATGAATATAGTTGTAATACCCCATATTTTTATGATTTAAATAATTATGAGATTAATTATTATTGTGGGATTAATTGAATTAAAATGTGAGAATTTAATTGTTGATTAATCCGGATTTAAAATAAATATTAACTTACGTGCCAGGATTAATACTTATTGATTGAATATTACTGTGTGATATGTAATATGGAACTATACACTTCGGGAAATTGTCAAGAATAAGAAATACGACAGTTTAGTAATTTAAGTCACACGTGCGTGCGAGTCGTGTCGGGACTAAATTAATGGAATAAATATATTAATTGTTTTAGTAACTCGTATGGTCATTTCGAGTGCACCGTTGAGTCCGGAAGGATCAAAATAGTCAAAATAGTATACCCGGTGTTTAGTTTGGGTCCCGAGGCAATTTTAGGCCTAACCGGCACCCCGAGAAGGCATTATGGTAAATTGTATTTTTGGGCTAAATTAATGGACGAATATTACGAGTTATTGTATCAGCCAAAAGAAGTCCATTAAGGTTAAGAGATACAGAAAATAAGAACGGACATAGAAAGTGTGAGGGAGAACCAATTTTCAAGAGGGAAGGCTTGATTAGCACCACCTTGCACAACCACCACCATCACCGTGCAGATCGGGTTGAGGGGAACACAACCATACCAACAACGTCAAGAAATCAGACGACTAATTTGAGGCAAGTGTTTATAACTTGCTGTACCTTAGCATTTATCATACTCATGTTAGTATAGGGATGTTATAAACATGTTTCGGTTCATAAAAGTGATGAAAGTTGGAGAATTAGGATGTATAAATTGAATTTGAGATTAATTTCATTGAAACCCTCCATGTATGTAGAATAGAAATCACGTTTTGATGAACTTATATGAAGAACGAATATGGGAAATATGTGTTCTTGAGTAAGAAATTTAAGAACTAGGGTTTTAGTGAATAATTTGGGGATTTCATAATTCTGTGATGATTCGTAATGATATACTGATAGTTAGGATGTTAGAATCCATATATAATTGTTAGAACTCGATTTAGGATTGATTGGTTGCTGTTTGGGATGTTAATTTAGAGGTTTTAGGGTTAAAAATGGTGGGAAAATGCTGAAATTCTCGGTAGAAGACGAAACAGTAGGTCTCGCGCGAAGTCGTTCAAGAGAGATTGCATCTCGCGCGAAGTCGCTCTAGCGACACGTGGTAGTCGTTCGAACGACATGCCATCTAGTTTGAGCGATACGGTGAATTTTCGGGAAATTTCTTAGGGGCAGTTTTGGAATTTTTCAGTCTTTACGAGTGAGAGAAATTACCAATTAACAGAATTGAAACGAGGCAGGCCCACGAGAAAGTATGTGAGTTTTATACTTAAATTAATCCGGAAAAGTAGAGTTACTTTGGAGATGACTAAAGAGTTGTCGTAACTTAGTAATACTATAAAATACGTAATATTGAGAATGAAATACGTATGGAATATATACATGAAGGTTGGGGAGAATACCTATAAATATTAATAGGATGTGTGAATACCTATTACTTGTTTAATATTATTTGTATGACATACCTAGCTACTTGCTATCACGCGGGGTTGTGTAGAGACGGTCTTATCCTGGGTGACCTTCGGGGAGATATTTGACTCGTATCTCAGAACATAGTAATGTGAAGACTTATTTGTGAGTTAATAGGTCAGCTGACTATGGGAGCGTAGGTATGTGCGTGACCCATAGGTTTGTGAACTATGTTTGCCGCCACTATGCGTGTTTTGTGTATATGGTTCGTGGGAGACTTTCGAACCGACAATCCTTATTAGAGTACGAGATGTACCGGGCCATGATAGCAGAGTATGTAATGCACTACAGGTTTAGCCTTGGGGTGCTGTATTAGTATATGTATATTATAGTGGTGAATGTATATATATACTTGTGTTATTCCTACTGTGATATAATTGTAGGTCATTGAGATAGTATAGTCTTGAGTGACGTAAGCTATAAATACTTAACTTAGTGTGATAACACTTAAACGGATTAATAAATGATGTTATTAATAATGTGGAAAACTGGGAATCACGTGTCACTATTACGAGGTATAACGAGAAGTTTAAATAGCTATCTAGTTAGAAGTGTTACGAATGGCTAGGTGAGAATAGATGTACGTTAGGCGTGCACATTAGACGAGAGGTGAGAATCTCATGTGAGAGTTCGAACTAACATGCATTTGATACTTACTTTATTGCAAATTTTAAATACTTGTTAAAACAAATATTTTTACACATCGGGCTCTGACCCGTTTCTTGCATCTCTTCTCTCTCTTGCTATATATATGTATTACATCAGGTGCTCAGCCACAGGGACACCAGGCTTAGAGATTTGGATTGCTTAGCGTGCTACAGCTGTTGTGGAAGTTGTAGTCTTTGCATTAGACGCCTCCATCATTTCATTTCCGTTATGTTTAGACATTCTATTTAGGGCATGTGTCGCCCATTCCTTAGACAATTATTTGAGATTGTATTCAGTTTATTTTCTTTTCATTTCAGTTGGATTTATTGTTCCTATGGTACTTGATTTAGAGTTTTAAATCTGGAATACTTTATCCAGTCTTATCTATTTCAGTTTGTGATTCAGATTTAGTATTTATATTAATTAGTTGTGGTGAATGATTGATGTTTATATTCTCGGATTAAAAATTGAAAGATTATTTTAAAAAGGGAAAATATTTTGACACTAGCTTAATTAATTATTAGGTGGTTAATAAGGTTATTATGTTTTCGACAGTGATGCTAAGAATGAACCAATCGAACATTCTGTTTTAAATTTTATAAAGGACTGATCACTCGGTATTTAATTGGGTGGAGTATCACAGGTGGTATCAGAGCCAGGTTCTAGAGTCCTTTAGGATTTGTACGGCTTACCATGTTTTCAGCCTTGCGTCCTTTGATATAGAGCCTTATCTTTAGGACTGTTGTGATCTTGATTTTTGTGGTTTTGTCTTCAGCTATTTGAGATTTAATAATAACTGTGGACTAATAAAATTCTTTCTCGTCTCAGATGCCTCCTCGGCGTGCACCAAGAAACAGACAGGCCCAGCGAGAACAGCCGGCAGCGCAGACTCAGGGGACAATGAATGCAGCAGAGGTTGCATCAATAGTTGCACAAGCGGTGAATGCAGCCATAGCGGTGGTGCAGCAGGCCCCACCACAAGCTCAGGCGGTAGCACCAGTTCCAGTGCATCCGTTTCCCACTATATGGGAAAGAGTGAGAGAGTCCTTTCAGAGGGCATGTCCCCCAAAGTTCATGGGCAGTTCAGATGTGGTGATTCCTAGTCAGTGGAAGGACATACAGCGAAACCTTCGTATGTATGAGTACACTGAAGTTCAGAGGCAAGTTTTGGCTACCTTCAAGCTGAGAGGGGCAGCCTTACAGTGGTGGGAATCCACTACTACTACTGAGGAGCGAGATTTGATGACGATCAGTGATTTCTGGGTGCGGTTCGACCGCAAGTACTTTCCTTCCGCCGTCAAGACCGAGATGAGGCGGAAACTTTTAGGCCTTACCCAGGAAGGGAGGACAGTTGCGAAATATGAAGAGGAGTTCGCGCGATTGGCAAACATGGTACCGGATGAGGTGCCTACTGAGGAGAAGCGCATTCAGATGTTCATGGATGGCCTCACCTGGAGGATCAGGCAGCATCTTCTCGGTAACCTCTCATTACAGAACTATTCTGATGTGCTTAATGCAGCACTGCTGCATTGCCAGGACCACCGCTTCCATATGATTGGGAGCAAACGAGCGGAGGAGTCCAGCCAGCCGGACAGGACAGGAGGTAATAGTGCCAGCGGGGCACAGACAGCTCAGGGTTAGCAGAGGCAGGTTGATCAGAGTTCCAAGCAGGGGGATTCTAAGCGATTCAGGTCAGGGGGTTTTCGTCAGGGTCAGGGAGGTTTTAGGCCTAGCCAACAGGGTCAGCATGGGCATCAGGGCCAACAGGGCCAGCAGCAGTTTAGGTAGGGCCAAGGGGGAGGTGGGAACGGCCAGCAGTGTCGAGGACAGCAGGGGCAGTGAGGGGAAAACTTTGGTG
The DNA here is from genome assembly GCA_949130495.1 of Sambucus nigra. Classification (NCBI taxonomy): domain Eukaryota; kingdom Viridiplantae; phylum Streptophyta; class Magnoliopsida; order Dipsacales; family Adoxaceae; genus Sambucus; species Sambucus nigra. Next base: position 442,721,179 of record OX422222.1, on the reverse strand, counting down.
GGAAGTGTTTTATATGTGGCAAGACTGGCCACAAGAGACATGAATGTCCTGAGAGGGACAGGACCCCACAGCAGCAGCAGTAGGGTGCCCGACAGGAACCCCAGAGATCGATTTTTCGCGCCGCCCTCCCAGCACCACCTCATATACCAGCGTTGCCAGCTATTCCAGCAGTTCCGATGCAGCAGGGGCAATTGCAGTATGGACGTGTCTATAACATCCACCAGACTATAGTTTCGCAGGCACCACCCGCAGTGGAGGGTAAGTTTTCTATCCATGGTACTTTGGGTCGTATCTTATTTGACACGGGGGCATCACACTCCTTTATAGCCACTAGCTTTGCACGGGCTACTGGGTTGTTAGTCACGGCAGAGAGTACAGTGATATGTGTAGATTCACCGTTGGGTAGTGGGTCGCTGATTTTCTTTATATGCCGGGGAGTAGGCATAGAGATTGGCAGTTTGATTTTACCGACTGATATGCTAGTATTAGATATGTCCGAGTACAACACCATTATTGGCATGGATTGGCTAGTCGAGTATAGGGCCATGATTGATTGCTTCAGCAGGAGTATTGTGTTCGCCATTCTAGGCCAGGAGATGTTCTTAGTGGCGATGCCTCGTTCCGAGGGAGGGTCGTCCACCCACTTGTATTATATAGAGGATGAGACCTCTGCAGTAGTGGTTCCACTCGATTCAATTCCGGTCGTCTGCGAGTTTGCTAATGTATTTCAGGATTCATCGGGGTTACCTCCGAGCAGGGAGATCGAGTTTGTGATAGACTTAACACCGGACACTCGTCTGATAGAACGTGCGCCTTACCGTATGGCTCCATCAGAGATGAGGGAGTTATCGGAACAAATAGAACATTTGTTAGGACAGAGTTTCATCCGTAGGAGTACCTCGCCTTGGGGTGCCTCAGTTCTGTTTGTGAAGAAGAGGGATGGGTCCCTACGACTTTGTATTGATTATCGGGAGCTTAACAAAGTCATGATACGGAATAAGTATCTGTTGCCTCGCATCGATGACTTGTTCGACCAGCTGAGAGGAGCAGCCCGCTTCTCGAAGATAGACTTGAGATCCGGTACCATTAGCTACGCATCAGGGAGCAGGACGTGGATAAGACTGTGTAAGAGGGTACTTTAGATAAGATAAGATGGAGGCGTAACCCCTATTTGAGTATGGTAATGATAAGCTAACTTGGCCGAAGCTTTGGATTAATAATAGGACACACAAACACAAACCCAATGAAGATAAACTCAATTTAAACTCACAAAACTCTCGTGTATAACTCAGGAAATAGTAATGAACCCTAGAAGTAACTTGGCTAGAGGGTGAGAGAAGTAAGCACCCTAGATACACCTTAGTAGGCAGGTGGAAATACCCCTAATACTCTCAAGAATCTCTGTCAAGTATTAAAAGCTTCGCAATAAGTAACAATGGTGGGTGGGTAAACCCTCTAGTTCGCCATAACTCTCTCTCTGATGTGTATCTCTAGTAATAACTCCAAAGTTCTCTTCTAAGATCCCCTTCCTCAAAGGTGGTTGGGGTCCTTAAATAGCCCCCCACACCACCCCCGAGGCGACTCAGTCATTAAAGACTATGAAAGACATCCCTCATACTTTATGCCACAACATTAAATGTCTGATGCACTAGTTGTCTCCACGTCATAAACATTAAATGCCAAGACATGCCTTTTGCCCAACCACCGTGTCAGGGGGCTGTTGTCGCAGAGATGGCTCACCGACTGCCTGACAACCCCAAATACCGCGGTGGTTTACTCGAGTGCAGGTCTGACATTGTTTAGCTGGCTAGTGACATCACCTACAGTAGATGTGACATTAAGTAGAGGGTTGTTTGGTTCACAACTCAACGCCCGATGGAACTCGAAGCTGCTCCGCCCGAGGTTCCACGGTAAGGGTCCTTCGGTGTTTTACCAGGTGTATCTAAGATAGTTGGGACAAGCCCCAACGGTGCCTCACTTCTCAATCCTCCCAACCAAGTCCCTCCAAAGTTCCCACAGTGAGGTCATTCAATAGAGCATGAAAGCTCTCTCAGCCCTGCCAAGCCTGGTCTCTCGCAAGTACCGTTTGACCTCACACAAACTCATTCATCATTCTCGTTACGTTATTACAACCGTTATAGCTTACAGTCAAACATAAATAGAAATACAATATGACTAATATAACAAGCTGAAATATGAACTGCTGCGCCAAGCTGCCTCACTGAGTTACCACCCTTGAGATGTCACGCTTGAGCTGCCTCGGTTGCTTAATTTCAAACATTATTGCCAATTAGGGAATTGTCCCTAATCTCAAGATTACCTTCAAGCCCACTCTACAGACTGCTTTTCTGACGAGGTATGGGTCGTATGAATTCAGGCTTATGCCATTTAGACTAACCAACGCCCCAACGGTATTTATGGACTTGATGAACAGAGTATTCAGAGAGTTCCTAGATCAGTTTGTCATTGTCTTCATAGATGACATACTGATTTATTCCATGTCGAGCACTTACGTATGGTTCTGCAGACCTTACGAGAGCATGAGTTGTACGCCAAGTATGAGAAGTGTGAATTTTGACAGCGAGAGGTGCAGTTTTTGGGACACATTGTATCAGAGAGAGGGATATCTGTGGATCCTAGTAAGGTTTCCGCGGTGAGGGAGTGGGGACAGCCTACGACACCGACGGAGGTGCTGAGTTTTCTGGAAATAGCCGGGTACTACAGACGGTTTATTTGGGAATTCTCAAAAATTGCGGGTCCGATGACGAATCTGACTCGTAAGGGTGTGCCGTTTGTCTGGGATGATGCATGTCAGTTGGCGTTCGACGAGCTGAAGGATAAGCTGACTTCAGCACCGGTACTAGCACTACCCAGGGCAGGGGTTGAGTACCTGGTTTATACGGACGCCTCCTTACAGGGGCTTGGGGGAGTGCTCCAGCAGGAGGAGCAGGCTATAGCTTTTGCTTCCCGGAAGCTTAAGCCTCACGAGAAGAATTACCCCACCCACGACTTAGAGATGGCAGCAGTTATGTTTGCGCTTCAAATTTGGAGGCATTATTTATTGGGGGAATAGTTTCGCTTATTTATAGACCACAAGACACTGCAGTACTTGTTCACGCAGGAAGAGTTGAATATGCATCAATGCAGATGGCTCGAGTTTGTAAATGATTATCAGTTCGAGATACACTATCACCCGAGGAAGGCTAATTTGCTGACGCGTTGAGACGTAGGCCGGTAGATGAGATAACCGAGGTGTGGAAAGCGAAATTGAAGGAATTGGGGCACCAGGATGCAGTTGTCAGGTCCTTCATGTCAGTTATGACCGTCACACCACAAATAGTGACGAGGGTGGTTCAGGCACAGGCGACAGATCCTTTTTGCCAGGAAAGAATTAGACAGCTTTTAACCGGTGGGGCCGATTCATATTCGGTGAGCTCCGACGACGGTTTGCGCTTCAATAGGAGACTCATTGTCCCAGAGAAGGAGGACCTTCGACATGCAATGATGACGGAGTCACATGGGTCCCGATTTGCGGTATATCCCGGTGGGGACAAAATGTACCAGGATATGAGGCGGCAGTTTGGTGGAGCGGAATGAAAAAGGATTTCGCAGAGTTCGTATCTAAGTGTACCACTTGTCAGTTAGTAAAAGTGGAGCACCAAAGACCACCAGGTTTGCTTCAGCCGTTGGAGATTCCTACGTGAAAATGGGAAGGCATTTCCATGGATTTTATTACGGGGTTGCCCACTTCGCAGAGGGGGCACGATTCTATATGGGTTATTGTGAATCGGTTGACAAAAGTAGCCCACTTTTTGCCAGTCAGGACATACTACACAGCGGGACAGTATGATCAGCTATTTATTGCAGAGATAGTGAGGCTGCATGGTGTGCCTCTTAATATCGTGTCGGATTGAGACAAGACGTTTGTATCTCGATTTTGGGAGAGCTTCCAGGAGGCTATGGGTACAGAGTTGCGGGTGAGTGCGGCGTATCACCCGCAGACCGATGGGCAGACTGAGCGCACTAATCAGATGCTCGAAGATATGTTGCGCATGTGTGTCCTTGATTTTGGTGGAGGATGGGAACAGTACCTTCCACTGGTGGAGTTTGCTTATAACAACTCCTATCAGTTTATGATTGGCATGGCCCCGTTCGAGGCATTGTACGGTAGACCTTGTCTTTCTTCAGCTTGTTGGCTAAAGGTGGGAGACAACAAACTACTCAGGCTAGAGGTGATTCAGGACACATCGAACATAATCGAGATGATTCGGGGTCGCATACGGGTAGCGCAGGACAGGTAGAAGAGCTACGCCGATGCTAAGCGGTCCTTCAGAGAGTTCGCCATAGGGGATCAGGTTTTGCTGAGAGTATCTCCTATGAAGGGGGTAATAAAATTTGGAAAAAAGGGGAAATTGACTCCGAGATATGTAGGATCATTTCCTATTATCGAGAGGATCGGACTAGTGGCATATAGGCTTGGGTTGTCGGAACACTTGCATCGTATCCATGATGTGTTCCACATTTCGTCACTGAGGCGGTATCTTCGGGATGAGTTGGCACACACTCACATCGCGATTGAGGAGATTGAGTTACAACCCGACAGTTCACATGAGGAGAGACCGGTGGCTATCCTAGATCATAGTGAGAGGAGGCTGAGGTCCAAGGTAGTTCCACTTGTTCGGGTGCAGTGGCAGCATCACAATGTAGAGGAGTCTACTTGGGAGCGGGAGGCGAATATGCGAGAGAAATATCCAGACTTATTTGCACCAGGTATACCTTATTTCTCGAATTTCAGGACATAATTTCGTTAATAGAGGGAAGTATGTAATACCCCATATTTTTATGATTTAAATAATTATGAGATTAATTATTATTGTGGGATTAATTGAATTAAAATGTGAGAATTTAATTATTGATTAATTCGGATTTAAAATAAATATTAACTAACGTGTCAGGGTTAATACTTATTGATTGAATATTACTGTGTGATATGTAATATGGAACTATGCACTTCGGAAAATTGTCAAGAATAAGAAATACGATAGTTTAGTAATTTAAGTCAGACGCGCATGCGAGTCGTGTCGGGACTAAATTAATGGAATAAATATATTAATTGTCTTAGTAACTCGTATGGTCATTTTGAGTGCACCGTTGAGTCCGGAAGGGTCGAAATAGTCAAAATAGTATACCCGGGTGTTTAGTTTGGATCTCGAGGCAATTTTAGGCCTAACCGGCACCCCGAGAGGGCATTATGGTAAATTGTATTTTTGGGCTAAATTAATGGACGAAAATTAGGAGTTATTTTTATCAGCCAAAAGAAGTCCATTAGGGTTACGAGATACAGAAAGTAAGAACAGACATAGAAAGTGTGAGGGAGAACCAATTTCCAAGAGGGAAGGCTCGATTAACACCACCTTGCACAACCACAACCACCACCGTGTAGATCGAGTCGAGGGGAACACACCCATACCAACAACGTCAAGAAATCAGACGACTAATTTGAGGCAAGTGTTTATTACTTGTTGTACAGCATTTATCATACTCATGTTAGTATAGGGATGTTATAAACATGTTTCGGTTCATAAAAGTGATGGAAGTTGGAGAATTAAGATGTATAAATTGAATCTGATATTTATTTCATTGAAACCCTCCATGTATGTAGAATAGAAATCACGTTTTGATGAACTTATGTGAAGAACGAATCTGGGAAATATGTGTTCTTGAGTAAGAAATTTAAGAACTAGGGTTTTAGTGAATAATTTGGGGATTTCATAATTCTGTGATGATTCGTAATGATATAATGATGTTAGGATGTTAGAATCCATATATAATTGTTAGAACTCGATTTAGGATTGATTGGTTGCTGTTTGGGATGTTAATTTAGAGGTTTTAGGGTTAAAAATGGTGGAAAAACGCTAGAATTCTGGGTAGAAGATGAAACAGTAGGTCTCGCGCGAAGTCGTTCAAGAGAGATTGCATCTCGCGCGAAGTCGCTCGAGCGACACGTGGCAATCGTTCGAACGACATGCCATCTGGTTCGAGCGACGGGGTGAATTTCCGAAAAATTTCTTAGGGGCAGTTTTGAAATTTTTCAGTCTTTACGAGTGAGAGAAACTACCAATTAACAGAATTGAAACGAGGCAGGCCCACGAGAAAGTATGTTAGTTTTATACTTCAATTAATCCGGAAAAGAAGAGTTACTTTGGAGATTACTAAAGAGTTGTCGTAACTTAGTAATACTATCAAATACGTAATATTGAGAATGAAATACGTATGGAATATATACATGAAGGTTGGGGAGAATACCTATAAATATTAATAGGATGTGTGAATACCTATTACTTATTTAATATTATTTGTATGACATATCTAGCTACTTGCTATCACGGGGGGTTGTGTAGAGACGGTCTTATCCTGGGTGACCTTCGGGGGGATATTTGACTCGTATCTCAGAACATAGTACTGTGAAGACTTATTTGTGAGTTGATAGGTCAGCTAACTATGGGAACGTAGGTATATGCGTGCCCATAGGTATGTGAACTATGTTCGCCGCCACTATGTGTGTTTTGTGTATATGGTTCGTGGGAAACTTCCGAACCGACAGTCCTTATTAGAGTACGAGATGTACCGGGACATGATAGCAGAGTATGCAATACACTACAGGTTTAGCCTTAGGGTGCTGTATTAGTATATGTATATTATAGTGGTGAATGTATATATATACTTGTGTTATTCCTACTGTGAAATAATTGTAGGTCATTGAGATAGTATAGTCTTGAGTGACGTAAGCAATGAATACTTAACTTAGTGTGATAACACTTAAACAGATTAATAAATGATGTTATTAATAATGTGGAAAACTGGAAATCACGGGTCACTATCACGAGGTATAACGAGAAGTTTAAATAGTTATCTAGATAGAAGTGTTACGGATGGCTAGGTGAGAATAGATGTACGCTAGGCGTGCACAATAGACGAGAGGTGAGAATCTCATGTGAGAGTTCGAACTAACATGCATTTCATACTTGCTTTATTGCAAATTTTAAATACTTCCTAAAACAAATATTTTTTACACATCGGGCTCTGACCCGTTTCTTACATCTCTCATCTCTCTTACTATATATATATGTATTACATCAGGTGCTCAGCCATAGGGACACCAGGCTTAAAGATTTGGATTGCTTGGCGTGCTACAGCTGTTGTGAAAGTTGTAATCTTTGCATTAGACACCTCCATCATTTCATTTCCGTTATGTTTAGACTTTCTATTTAAGGCATGTGTCGCCCATTCCTTAAACAACTATTTGAGATTGTATTCGGTTTATTTTCTTTTCATTTCAGTTGGATTTATTGTTCCTATGGTACTTGATTTAGAGTTTTAAATCTGAAATGCTTTATCTAATCTTATCTATTTCAATTTGTGATTCAGATTTAGTATTTACATTAATTAGTTGTGGTGAATGATTGATGTTTATATTCTCGGATTAAAAATTGAAAGATTATTTTAAAAAGGGAAAATATTTTGATACTAACTTAATTAATTATTAGGTGGTTAATAAGGTTATTATGTTTTCGACAGTGATGCTAAGAATGAACCAACCGAACATTCTGTTTTAAATTTTATAAAAGACTGATCAACCGGTATTTAATTGGGTGGGGTGTCACAATAGTTTTCTTTCTTTTGCTATACACACACACACACACACACACACACACATATATATATATATATATATATATATATATATACACACACACAGTCAGACTCTCTAACATACATCTTAATAACATATCTACAAACATACCATTTTTTTAAATATTAAAAAATTATATTTTTTTCAACCAAATTTGATATACATGATCTTCATAATGAGATCATCTATGAGAAAATCATCCAAAAATACAACTTGAAAGTGAGTGATTTAAAATTTTGAATTTTAATATTTTTTAATGATTTTTTTTATAAATGGCCTTCTCATTATGGATATCATGCATACCAAATTTGATTGAAAAATACATGTTTTACTATTTTTTAAAATGAGAATTTTCATATGTATGTTGTTAGAAAGTATGGTCCTTAAATGAGGACCTCCCATTCAGACCTATTTTTTTTAATAGTAAAAAATTATTTGAGTTGATTTTTTTGTATGTTTAAACATTTCAACTAACCTCCCACAAAAAAATAATCTCAAACTGTTTTTTTTTTTTTTTGCTATTTTAAAAAAAATATCAAAACATGTCAGTTTTTATTCTTCTTAAAACCCGACATATTTTGACCGATTTTCCTTTAAATAACAAAACAATTTATTTTTGAGCTGCTTTTTTTTTGGGGGGGGGGGGGGGGGGGTCCTTAAAATGTTTAGATATCCCATAAAAAATCAACTCAAAAATAATTGATTGACCATTTAAAAAAATAATAGGTCCACACGGATGTATGTATAATGAGGTGTACATGAGCGTTCTTATATATATAGAGAGAGAGTACTACTCTTATCCACACCAGTTCGCATTTTAAGAGTGCGCACCGGGCATATGTCACCTGGCGATGAACCTAGAAATTATAGGTACTCTTTCTCTCTTCTGGGATCATTGTCAGGTGACACATGTCTGTTCCGCAAATGCAGACCGGTATGGACAAGAGCAGTAATATATATATATATATATATATATATATATATATATATATATATATATAGAGAGAGAGAGAGAGAGAGAGAGAGAGAGAGAGAGAGAGAGAGCGGATCTCATGAGGACCTCTGTTTACATACCGCTGGCGCGGACCAACTTTGATACAATATTAAAAAAATATTTTTGGGCTAATTTTTTTTTATATAGTTTTTAAACATTTCAGTAGGACCATATTAAAAAAATCAGCTCAAAATGATTTTTTTACTATTTTAAAAAAATCGGTCAAACTTTGTCAGTTAAAATCAACTTAAAAACTGACAAGTTTAACCGATTTTTTTAAAATAGCAAAAAAAATCATTTTGAGCTGGTTATTTTTTCATGGTCCTATTGAAATGTTTAAAAACCATTAAAAAAAAATCAGCCCAAAAATATTTTTTTTACTATTTTAAAAAATGGTCCTCATTGAGGGCCTCAAAATGAGAGCTCACTTGATCCTTTCCCTATATATATATATATATATATATATATATATATATAGAGAGAGAGAGAGAGAGAGAGAGAGAGAGAGAGTGTTGAAAGTATCTTAATGTCAACCAATCATGTGCGAGGGTCACCAAGACCAGCTTTAAAGTGGGTCAACAAATTTGGATTCTACTTCAAACGGTAAAATAATTAAACCAATAAAAATTGCAAATGCCGAAAATAATATCTCGCAATGAATCTTACTTGAGACAACTATATATTAAAATTTAAGATTATTTGGAGTCACACCCTTACCTTTGTGTTCACTTTTAAGTTGCTCCCAATTTTTCAAAAAATATGAGTTTGGCCCCAAAAAGCGTCACAAAGGCCTCAAGTGTGTTGCAAATGTAATGAATGGGTGTGTAACTTTATTTTATTTTTAAAAAAAAATGGGTGGGGGTAACTAAAAAAGGAGCATAAAATTGGGGATGTAACTCAAAACAACCCTCTAGTTTAAGTTACCTCCTTAGTAACTTTAATACATCTCCCACCAGATGCAATGACCCAGTGACAAGAACCTGTATGTATTAATGAACTGGTTAGAAAATCTTCAAGTACCTAATTGATTCAATACAAGGCTATGCAAATAACCCAAACAACACTTCACATTTGCACAAATGAAAAGTATTTCAACCTGAAAAAAACATATGTATGTATGTATGTATGTATGAATGTATGTATGTGTGTGTGTGTGTTCGTACGTATGTATGTATGTACGTACGTACATACATATGGATTGTGAAAATGGTAAAACTAGTTGAAAGAAGATGGGTTAAAATTTTAGAGAAATTTCACCTGAACTCTAAGGGAAGGGTTTTCTCTAACACAATCCCTCAACCAATTTATTGTCAATGGCAATGAAGGAATCACTGCACTGCAACGAAAATTTCCATCCACAGGATTGCAACAAGCAACATCCTCGTAAAGGAACTCACGGGGTGGCAAGTTCCCCATTCTTGAACTCTTATTTTGCACAACCTCTGCATGAGCATGCTTATTAGATCAATGGTTCAACGGCTTAAACACATAGCAACATTGCCAAATGTAAGTTAAGCAACGCAAAAAATGAGAATTTGAATGTTCCAACTTCAATATGTATATAACAAGACATTTTTATCCACGTGCGATCCGATTCGAGTACACGTGCCAAGTGGATGGAGTCCCAATTTGTTGACCATGGAGAATACATTCGGTGTAACGGTTATTTTGCTGACGTGATATCACATACTCACATTTACTCATATTCTAATTCTCCTACAACTAATACTATCACGTCGCTTTAGAGATTTAAAATGTAATTTGGTGCGATACCACGCATGCAAATAACCGTTGCACTCAATAGATTATCATCTTAGTGGTAGAAGTACTAAAAAATGAGGAACAACTTTATATACTTCAACCAATGAGATTTCAGGGTCATTTTAACCTCAACTTGATGAGAGTCAATACATTTGAATTCTAGTGGCTTCACATACTCCAAATCACATAATATAATTTGTCCACATGTTAAGCACAATGCAACCAATAGGGTGATGATAATATAAAACCCAACATTAGGTACTTTAAGCCTTACATCCCAATATATACAACGAGGTAGGACCATGTAAACTCAACCAACATTAAAACAGATAACCAACTTAGTAGCAAAAACAATGAGGAATTATACATGGGATGGGATTGAGGAAGATAAAAAGAAGAATATTTTCACTAAGTAGTCTTTTATGAGGGAAAATGGGGACTGTCAGAAATCGGTAATAAGAGTACTAATGATTGCTGATTTTTTCAATCTCATTTGCCTCCTTCAATCTTTCTAGTGAACAAGAGAAAAATCACACTTCTATTTTCAAAACAGAAATATTTTTAGGTCTTGAGACGTCTTATGGTTCGACCTTGATTAACCTTGGTGCTAATGCTACGGGAAGGTTTCATCTGAAAATAAATATAAATTGTCTGGGAACGACTGCTATTAGGATATAAAATAATTCAATCATACGCGCCTAAGAAACGGATTGAGCTTGGCCCTTAGGCGTACAAGCGGCTTGAGCTGGGTCCGGGGCGATCCTAAGAAACGTTCTGCTGCGTTAACCGCTACACAGAACGTTAGGGGTATGCTAGTTGGAGTTGTTTGTACCATATACAAGTAAATATAAATATCAATCCATTTTCAAATTTTTAAAGTTGCCACTGCATACTAGGCACCTCATGTTGGAGCTTAGATAAATTAAAGTTGAGAATGAGCCAAATATATAGTATAGCTATAAGTCTACAATAACAGTTCGCGTGATTGGAAGTTGATACAATAACACAATAACATATCTGTTCACAAGATTGGGAACACTCATGAGTCAACATAGCCGCAAGTCCCCTCTAACCGCAGAGAGAGCTGACACAATAATGGATCTCGTGAACAAAATATAATATCAACACTTCGTAACCTGTATGTTTCCTTTCCCATCCCCCCTCCCCCAACACACACACCAGACATTTGTTATTCTATTCTTTTATCTTATGATATATGTTCTTATCTCTTTGTTTCTCCCCTTGAAATAGAATAGAAATACACCAAAGGGAAAGGAAATGGGACGCTTGATAGGACATATAGAGTGCCAAGACAAACTCTAAGCCACTGGGAAAATTGATTGACTTCAATGTTTTTTCCCCGCAACAAGATCATTCTAACCCATTTTCCCCAGTTAATTGAACTCCAGACGACCAAGCAAAATAAGTTTTCCCTATAATTTAACTCAAATCTGGAGCCATCTTGCTCAAAAATTTGGGTTTGCGTATCTGAGTATAAGTTATACTCGAGCAACAATTCGCTCGTCTCCCCAACTTTTTCCTCTCTTCTTTTTTTATGATTTAAGTCCGTGTGGCAACTTCTTTGACTACCCAACTTATCCTTATGTTTTAAAAACAAAATTATGAGTGAGGTAGCAAAAGCAATGCCGCCCGAACACAAAAAAAAATAGTGAATGCCTGGATTCGCAGGCCTTGCAATTTAGAGAACTGTCAATTTTGTAATTTTCGCCCGGTATAAGGTCTGATCATGGTACTTAGGATGGAGAGAGAATTTGGTTAAACTGATCCTACTCAATAATTACTATGGTTATAAACTTAGTCTTTTACTACATAAACCATTATTAGTAATCATCGGCCGGTATGCACAATGAATAACAGACGCTGGGGCATTCCAAGAATCAAAGTAATTTAGGAGCATACCTTTCCCATGAACTATCTTCTCCCATATTCTCTGGAGGTCGAATTGCCATGACAAGTCCCTTGAAGGAACATCTGAAGGGATTGCTGTCGCACCAGAAATAACCTTGTTATATTTCGAAATACTTGGGACAAAAATGGCTTTTGAGAAGGGAGACCCTGGGAAAATGCTTAACATGTCAGCTTCATTAAGTCCCATCAGCGTGAAGAAACTGTTTAAAAATATGTACACAAGGGGAAAATATAAAATTTACAAAAAATTACTCTACCCCCGAGATAATTGCACAATTGGACTTAGACTTACCCTTACCTCTTCAAAACACCAAAAGCCATCTTACATATATAATACGGATATGATGATAAGGAAAAACTCACAAGATTCGGATACGATACTGCTAGGAAATGATAAAAAATAGTAATTATTTTTTATACGCGTAATTAACCAATAAGTTGTAACTCACATGATATGTAGCCACATTCCATAGATGTGGGCCAGGTTCAAATCCCTCTAGAGACTGATTAGAAACAGAGAGTACTAACCCCACCCCCACCCCACCTTACAGTTGTGTAGCTCATATTCTTCCTTTAATTAAAAAAATAGCTCTAGAGTTTGAAAATGAAAAAAATACTCGTTCTAACAACTTTATGAACAAGATGACTAGAAAATATATTCAAGTTAACAACTGTATAAAACATGGTTAAATGGGACATTATATCGTGTAATTTAAGTTTAACCAAAGATATTGCGCTAAACAATATTGGATGGAGCAATAAGATTCATGTTGCCGACCACAAGTGATAGGAACAAGGCTTTGTTGAGTTGAATGCAATTGTATAAAACAAAAGCACACTGATTTAATATTCATCATAAATGTTCAAACATTGCTTACTGACATATCATGTTCATTTTCATGTTTTATTGCAATAACAAGGCAACAAAGGTTTTAAAGTTGTTAAATGTCCTCACTTGAAAATTGCAAAAATGTCTCCATTGTATCTCCAAGTATTCTCACCATATCTCCTCATATATACAAGGTTTATCAAAAAACAAAATATAAATTAGGATAATGGATACACACAGAATACATGCTCATTTGTAACCAGTAAGTATCCGTGTATCCAATATGTATCCCATACCAGTATAGGACCCCTAATGAAGTATGGATAGAGTACTGGGAAAGACATATTCACCAAGGACACTGTAACATATATTATATGACCCTAGTATACAACTATGATGAAAAATAAATTTGGGTGGTCAACAACAAATAGTTTATAAGTAATTGTTATGTCGTAGAATTCAAAGACTTATGGGATGCAACAATTCATAGGGTGTATACATGAGAACAAAGCAAAAAAATTCTCCTAATGGCCAGCTCCCTCGCTTTCATGTAGAAGCTTAAGGGTTCAACTCCCCCAGTCCCCCTAAAAAAGGAGGGGGGGGAAAAAAGACGACGTCTCCAAGTAAGAAAATTTATAGTACAACTTGTTTATGTTATAAGAAGCAATACCTGAAGAAGCACAAATATTTGAAAGCCGTGAAAGAAGAATGTGAGGGTCCCTCACCTCCATGCAATTAAATAAAAGGATCTGTCACATATAAAAACTGTAAATGAGGAGCCATGTTAATAAACCCATACTCAAATATAAACTGTATACAAAAAAATAAAATAAAACATAAACCATCTAGATGCTGCTTCAAAGGAAACATGATAATGAGATCAATACACTTTACTTTATAAATGAAAGGAATGGTTATAGGCAGTTTGAGATCCAAAGTTTTGTATATTTGCAGGTTGAGAGAAAAAAATGTTCCAAATAATATTAAAGAGTCGCAGAAAGTGAAAATGGACTACAAAGTGAAAATATGGTTTTGGGCCGCGGACTAAAAATACACATAGCTAGTGGACGGAAGGTAAAATAACCCCAAAAATACATATGAATTTACCTGCTTTGATATTTTGTTGAATTCACCCCCATTCACCTGTTGGATGTTACCATTTCCCAAAACTTCCCTCACATTTCTAAGCTGAGATGAAGATGACAGTGAAAATATCTTGCTTTCTTTTACAGCATTTGAAAACCATACTGCACATGCCTCCATACTCTCAGGACTGTGGGCTCCATCCAAGTAGAAGGTCAAATCTCCTGAAGAAATTTCAGTCTCTTCAGATGACTTATAAGACCTCAAAAAAGAATCGTGAACAATCTGAGCCCTTCCACATAGATGCGCAGTTGAAAGGCCCTTAAGAAATGCCTCGGGCAATTTGTCTTCCCCTCTATTCTGGGTTGATTGAAAAAAAAACAGTTAATCGAACAGATTACAGGCCCAGGAACAAAAAAATTATGTTCTTAGGGTCCATTTGATTGGAGTTGATTTGTTTTGCACAGAAAATAGTTATTTTAGTTCATTTTCTACTTTTGTAACTTTTGTGATGCTTGATTCCAAATACATTCTATGAAAACTAGTTATAAATATGAAAAGTGCTACATAGTCTTATCATTTTCCATGGAAAGCATTTCTTACACTGCTCCCCAAATAACTAATTTTCATGGAAAGCTCTAAAAATTAGACAAAATCAATCCTATTTTTTCCACTAATTTTCCAACTTCTCCTAAAATGAATTATTTTTCAATTATTTCCCATCTTTGCAATAAAGAACACCCTTAGTTTCTTTTAATAGATTTCCTGGTCGAAAAGCAAGACTTTTATTAAAATTCAAAGATTCTATAAATAAAGAAATTCAGGTGTTCATCTCTGAGGATAAGCAAATGACATCATCACTTTACTTTGCTCCTCATTTACCATATGGCCCCATTTCCAAATTTAAATTTTTAGGGACCCTCGTGGAGAAAACTCCACCGTTCTTCATAAATCAATCATTTTATTTGTAAAATCTATAAGCCATGAAAGACTCCTCTCCCCTCCGTCCCCACTTGATACCATTGGAACAATCTCTCTCTCTCTCTCTCTCTCACACACACACACGTTTATTCAGGTATGCATCTATTCCTATTACAAAAACAATTGTTTTATCTAATTGTTACAAGCATTGTATAGCTTCTCAGAAATAGATATCAGTTCTTCGTTAGTTTGAAAACCTAATGATATACTATAAGTTTATAACATATGATTTCGATGTAAATCAGAAAACAATGATATGGCAAGGATATACAGAAATTCACTAACATCTTGGAACAAATTTTCCCAGTTTCCTGTCCTGCAGAGCCAATATTTACAAAGGGAAACGGCTAGTCCAGCATTGACAAACTGGTGATCACCAGACAGGCCTAGCTTTAGTCCATTCAACTGTGTGTAGTCAAGTGGTGCTGTCACTTCCAAAGGAACCTGCAATCGGTAAGTGAGATCAATTAACAAAACTTTAAAGTATATTTTACATAAATGAAATACATATATACATACTAGTAAAAATAAGCGCCTATGGCACTATTTATGCCCGTGCCCATGCCATTGACACAAAAAATGGTCATTTTAAGTTCAACTTCTTAGTTTTAGAATGTCTAGTTCCCCAAAAAAAATTGGGTTATTTTAAAAACCCATTTTTATGACGATTTATAGTTACATCCCCGATTTTGGTATAATTTGTAACTATGTGTCTGCATGTGTGTATTTTAAAATTATTTAGAGCCTTCTATATAGAATATTGTGTGTATGGCCCGATATCGATCTGTGACGACATTGTTAAGCCATTTCAGACAATCATGTGGCTTCATGTCCAGCCCATAGTTATCGGGATCACTATAGCCCCCTATGTACCGTGATCCGAGACGCACGACCCGAAATATGGTGGGTTTACAATTCAAATATCCACAATTGGTGTTCCCACATTTAACATTTACTACTTTATTTATTATTAGTTTTGTCGATTAAAAAATAAACTGGAAGACAACAAAATGACTTCTCAACCAATATATATAATATACTATAGTATATCGAAACTATTGACTGCATGCGTTCTTAGGGAACTCTCTATATTGGTGAAATACATGTATCTTGACAAAATAAATGATTATATAAGTAAAAGAACCCAACAAGATCCCTATGATTTCAGCTAGTGAACCAACAAAGCATACCCACACTTACTACGTACCAACTAAAGCAAAGAACCATTTACCCATACTCATATCACATACCAGAGCAACTCATGTTCCAGGTAACATTGATCCAGGCCAAAAATTATCGTAATTTCACCAGGAAGTACTGGGGGGGGGGGGGGGGGGGGAAATAAAATGTAGCAGATATCATATTTTGCAATCTATACAAGGAAAGTAACATTACCATAAGCTCATCAGCCCTCTCTCGAAGAACATTCATTGCCTCGAAAAGTTGCGGTACCGTGAATGCAGGAACTTGAGGCTTCATTTGCAAGGGAAGACATCAACTCAATTCATAAAATACTTGTAAATGAAAACTGTCAAGTCCCGAGTATTCAAAACAGAAATTTTGCAATAAATAATCCATTACTAAGGTAAACAAGGTCCATGCTAGTTTGAGTTTACTTGAGAGGTTTGTACCTTGAAAATTCCAGCCTTGTGTGCAGCAATTTGTCCCAGGTTATCTCCTGCATAGTATTATGGTAAGCACTACAGCAAAAACATAAAAATCTTGTAAATATGGACACAGATACACAGAAGACTCTACGGAAATGCTACAGATACACTAGGGGGTATGATACAGACATGGTAAAATACTATAATATGTATTTGTGATTTGAAACAGCTAGGATACGCTGCGGATATGATTACTCAACTCAACTGAACAAAGCTTTTTCCCAATTACTTGGGGTCGGCTACATGAATCCTATTTTTCCATTCCATTCTTTTCAGTGCAATATCTCCGGTTAAACCACATGATATCAAGTTTTTTTTTACAATATAACACCAAGTCAATTTAGCGCCCCTTGCGTTACCATCAATACTAACTAAATCACTCTTCCTTATGGGGGCATCCATTGGTCTACGCTTGACGTGTCCAAACCATCTAAGTCAATTTTCACTCAAATTATCTTCTATAAGAGCTACTTTTCCCGTTTCACGAATTTGTTCATTTCTAATTTTATCCTTTCGAGTTTTACCACAAATCCATCTTACATTTTCAGCACATTTTCTTTTTTAGTTGTCCAACACTTTGTCCCATGTAACATGGCGGGTCTAATGGCCATCCTATAAAATTTCCCTTTTAATTTAAAGGTATTTGCCTATCACACAATACGCATGTAGCACTTCTCCACTTAACTGTGACACCCCGACTAATTAAACACCGGGTAGCTACTCCTTTATAAAATTAATTCAAAATGCCAAGTTGGCTCAGTTAATAGCATCACTGTCGAAAACATTTTAAAGATTACTAACCACCTAGTATTTAAAAAGTAAGTGCCAAATTTTATTAAATCTGATTAACATGTAACAAGAGTAATGAATAACTAAATAACACCATTCACCATACTGAAATAGAATGAATAACCATCACAATATGTAAATAAAACCCTGGAGGAAAAACTCCTCAATACAAATCCCACAACTGATAAGTAAACTGAAATAAATAACTAAAACTGAATACTGAGCAATACATGCTAGAGTCTGAAAACTGAAATGTAAAAATGTCTAATAGAATTGGGCAACATGCCCTACAACTGATAGATGCTGAGACTGGAATCCAAATGAGAGAGGCGTCTAAAAGCAAGTCCCTGTAGCTTCCACAAACAGCTACAGCTCGTCACCTGAATGAGAATCCTATGCTTGGTGTCCCTGTGGCTGGGCACCTAAAATGGTTTTACAAGAAAATATATTTGAAAGCAAATGGGTCAGAGCCCGAAAGTGGAAATCATTTTAAAAACCTGCAAGTGCTTTAAAAACATTTAAAACATTAAATGCAAAGTACATGTTAGGACGTGCACTCACATTAAATTCTCACCTCTCGACTAACTGTGCACTCCTAACGTAAGTACCCATCTATAACTACCCTTTCCACTAGCTAAGTGACAACATAACTAGCTAAACTGCCAAAGGTTCTACCCATATTACTCGGTTCCATTTATCATAACAACGCTCGTAATTAAATAGAGGTTTAACGTAAACTCAGTTACTAAATATGCCATTGATATAACTATCAGCTAACTCATTATATATCTCGAAACAATACCGTAATATTTTTACAACATTAACATGAGGATTTCCATATTTTTAAGGTATATTATTCACATCATAAATATACGATACAAGCACCGCGCAATCTAAGCTATGGTGCACACATACTCTGCTATCCATCCCGGTACATCACGTACATAAGGATCACATATTCCGAATCTCTCAGGAATAGTTCAGATAACACAAATCACAAATAGTGGAGGCGAACACAGTCACCATCACATGGGTCACGCACATACCTACGCTCCCATGGTCAGCGGACTTATTAATATCACAATAAGTCTTTCTATGACCTATGTTCATCAAGGTACCAGTCTATATCCCCCCCGTAGGCACACAAGGATTAGAGGGTCCTAAGCGATCGTAACCTCCCGTGATAGCAAGTATGGTAGGTATGTCATACACATAAACTATATACTAAGCATTCACACATCTTAGATATCACCATTTTAATAAGGTATAAGCTACATCATAATACCATTATTCCAAACTTATGTATTTCAAGTAATCTGATAATATATAATTTAAATAGTCGACACGTCTCACGTCGAAATTCCTTAAACTTAAAACCTATCTCGAATAGACTACTAAGTTTCCATAATTCTCACATATGATATCTTTATGCCTAAGGTCTTTACTTCTGCCCCAAACCTTATTTCATCAACTTATTCAAATTTGTACTATTAACCCAAATATTAACTCACATAACGAATTTCATTTATTTAGAATAATTCCTCAAATTACATTCTGATTAAAGTCCCACTTCATAATCATGCCTACTGGTCTTCCTTAAAGCTAAGGGTATTCACAAAGTCTCCAAACATATTCTCCGAGGGTTTCCACCATTAAAATCAAATTAAGGAAAATTTCACTCATTCTGGGAAGGTCGATCGATCGCCCTATGAATATCGATCGATCGATCTAGTCGATCGATCGACTGATGAATGTCGATCGATCGATCGAACAGGTATGGCTACGGACTGCTTCGTTCTGCAGATTTGAAAACGTCCCAAAACTTATTTCTAACGTGTGATTCTCAAATATAACGTTATAGTAATGTCATATAACAATCCTACAATATTACTAACGTCCATAAATCAATATTTCAACAACTATAGGCTACATATGGATCAATCTTCATCAAAAACCTAGTTTTTCTGATTTTTCTCAAGAACAGTCATGAACCTCATCTTAAATCCGTTTTTGGTATTACAAAAGGCAGTAATTCACATAATATGATCGTCCAGTAACATTCTACATGCAACCTATATCCCAAAATTCAAACTAATAACTCCAATCTTATGGGTTTTTCCATTATCTTCCAAGAACATACAAAGTTTTTTTGAATAATCTAACATGGAAGAATCATTCTCTGAAATTTAAATGGAATAAATCACTTGCCTTGGTTTGATTTCGGATTTGGTGTTGATTTGGTGAAGAATCTCTGCAGAATTCCTCTCTCTCTCTCCTTCTCCAAGCTTTCTTCTCCAAAAAGGCTATGGTGGCTAGGGTTTGCTTTGGGAGAGTTGGAAGACTAAATGATAACCTACGTAGCTTATGGGGTTAATAAAGGGTTGGTTGGGTCAATTCCTTATCAGATTACAACTCTCAATTTTCGTCACTTTTAATTACCCAAAAATACCAAATTACTAAAATACCCTTTAAGTTGCCGGTATGGCCTAAAAATACCCCGGGACCCGAACTATACCCCCGGCTAGTGTTTTCTGACTATCTCTACCCTTCCGGACGCGTTGGCGCACTCAAAACGACCATACGGATTATAGATTTTAAATTCACTTTTAATAATAAAATAATATACCGTGACGCGGCGGTCCCACGCGTCTCAACAAAATTTCTAAAATGCCGTATATAAATCTCACGACAAATTTTATAATACCAAGTCCATATATAATCATATATGCACATAATCAAATACCAACTCGCATCACATTAGTATTTATAACCCGGATTAATTTCCAATTAATACGCAATTTAATTAATTAATCCCAAAAATAATTATAGTCAAAAGTACGGGGTATTACATTAACCCAGTCTCCTTTAATTCTATGAGTAACATCATCATTAATATCTCTATCTTTTTGGATAATCAAGCATAAATAATGAAAATGATTATTTCTAGGTATCTCTTGACCCTTCAATTTCACACATCCCCGTTTGTCCCCAAATACTACTAAAATTGCACTCCACATATTCTATTTTAGTCCTGCTTATTTTAAATCCTCTTGCTTCTAGAATTTCTCTCCACAATTCCAATCTAACAATAATCCACATCTTAGTCTCATCCACTAAAACAATATCATCTGCACATAGCATACACCATGGCACCTCATCTTATATTTGTCAAGTCAA
Source organism: Sambucus nigra (assembly GCA_949130495.1). NCBI lineage: Eukaryota > Viridiplantae > Streptophyta > Magnoliopsida > Dipsacales > Adoxaceae > Sambucus > Sambucus nigra. The sequence goes on along the minus strand of OX422222.1, from coordinate 442,700,276 downwards.
CTCATCCATAACAAGAGCAAAGAGACAAGGACTTAGTGCTGAAGCTTGGTGCAGACCTATAGTAATTGGGAATTCACTACTTTCTTCAGGTCATGTTCAACTGTAGTCATGGCCCCATCATACATATCCTATCATACGCTTTCTCCAAATCTATGAAAATCATATAAAGGTCATTCTTTTTCTCCCTATACCTCTCCATTAATCTCCTCAATAAATAAATTACTTCCATTGTTGACCTCCCAAGCATAAACCCAAATTGATTCTCAGATATTGTTGTTTTCAATCTCAATCTATAATCAATCACTCTCTCCCAAAGTTTCATTATATGACTCATTAACTTAATAGCACAATAACTTGAACTTTGTATGTCCCTTTTATTTTTATAAATAGGTATTAAAACACTCTTTCTCCATTCATCGGGTATCCTATCAAACATTATAATTCTATTAAATAATTTTGTAAGCCAAGATACTCCTTCCTTCTCTAAGCACTTCCAAACCTCAATAGGGATACCATCTGATCTTAAAGCCCTCCTTGTTTTCATCTTTTTTAGAGCAATCTTTTATCCTAATTTTGCGAAAAAATATATTTTTCGAGTCTCCCTAAGTTCCTCTATATCTAATCTACTCTCATTATCTCCATCCAATAACCTCTAGAAGTAGTTTTGTCATATTTCCATAATTTCACCATCCTTGATTATGACTCTCGAATCATCACTTTTAATACACTTAAGGTTACTAAAATCTTTTGTTTTTCTGTCCTTAAGCAAGGTTCTAAAAGGCGCGAGGCGTGGTTGAGGCGTAGAGATCAAGCCTAAAGCCTTAGGAGCCTAGGCGTAAAAAGGCGTTTTTCCTTTTTTTATTATTTTAATTATTCTAAGGCTAGTAATATAATAAAATAATACATACCTTGAATTTTAAAAATATATCCATATGTTTGGTAGCCATCTTTCTCATATTCATGCTCTATAACTAATATTTGTCAACTAATCCCTTGTTTTTAAAAAAAAAAGTGTGCCTTAAGCCTTTTACCAAGAATAAGGCGTAATAAGGCGTGGGCGATGCGTTTCTCTCAAGCCTAGGCGGGCCTTTTAGAACACAGTCCCTAAGTTTAGCAAGCTTATAAATACTTTTTTCCCCTTCATGTGTGTTCTTAATTTTATATAAAGGTCATCATACGCCTTTAACTTAGCATCTCTTACCATTTTCTTAACTTCCTTTTTAATCCATTTATATTTCTCAAAATTTTCTTCGTTTCTACTTGTTTGCCATTTTTAAAGAACTCCCTTTTGATTTTTACTATATTTTGTACTTCTTCATTCCACCACTAAGTTTCTTTAGATCGTGGCCCTTTACCTTTTGATTCTCCAAGAATTTCTTTTGATATTCTCCTAATGCATGTGGCCATCTTATCCTGCATTATGTTAGTCTCCTCTTCGGTATTCCATGATGCTTCGTTTAATATTTTATCTTTAAATAGTTCTAATTTCTTTCCTTTTAAGTTCCACCACCTAGTTCGTGGGTTAATCTTCTCTTTTCGCACTCATGATTGATTTTTAATACTTATATCCAACACCATTATTCTATGTTGTGAGGTTAAGCTCTCTCCCGGAATAACCTTACAGTCTTTACATGTTAATCGGCCTCCTTTCCTAGTAATGAAAGTCTATTTGGCTCTTCTGTATTCCACTTTTGTAAGTTATTAAGTGTTCAAGCCTCTATTTGAAATATGTATTTACTAGTACAAAATCACAAGTCATCGTAAAATCTAAGAGACTCTCTACCGTCGTTCGTATCCCCAAAACCATATCATCCATGCATTATCTCATATCCTACACGATTTTCTCCTACATGGCCATTAAAATCTCCCATATATAGATTTTCTCATCTATGGGTATTTCTTGAATTAGTTCATCCATTGGTTCCAAAATTGTTCTTTAATGTGCTCATCTAATCCTACTTGGGGTGCATAAGCACTAACAATATTAATTATATTTTCACCTAATACCAGTTTTACAAGTATATCACCTTTCCTAATAAAGGTTACGATATCATCCTTAAGGTTCTTATGTACTATTATTCCGATTTCGTTCCTATTTCTATGTTTTCTACCTTTATTTTCTATTTCTCTAGCTTTCTCACCAAACGATTTAGTTTCTTATAAACAAGCTACATTAACTTTTCTTCTTATCATAGTACCCACTAACTCCATCCCTTTCCCTGTCATAGTCTCTATGTTCCAAGTCACTAACCTAACTCTACTATCCTAGACTAGCTTCTTTATCTGCACATGTCCAAATTGTTACAGTAACCCTTCCCTATTTCTCATCGCAGCCGGGCGCCGATGCGACGCCCTTTGCCTATTTTTCGAGACAACCGGTGGCAGGCGCAACGTCCCTTGCCTATTTTTTGAGCCACACCCAGTGGCAGGCGCAATGCATTGATTAAGGGGAATGCCCTAGTATTAGCGCGTATATTCATAGGAGCTACGGATATAATACGATAATAAAATAATATAGTATATTTATATATGTAAAAAATTATTAAGTATTACTTCATGAAAACTATACCACTGAAAACTAATTAAGTAATGACTCAAACAACAATTCAATATTCACCACTCATGCTCAAAACATTGCTTCCTTACATAATAAAGACCGCGCAAATGAAGGAAATGCAGCAAGCTAGAAACTCCAACCCAATATTGCCTAATCTTCATTGCAGCAGAACAGTTTTTGAAATGCATGAGAAAATTGAACCAATAAACAAGACCATAGAAAAATGAAACAACAAGAAATAAAATAAAAAAGAATGATATGACGACACATTGCTCCCACCGTATTCCCAAGCGTCAGGGTTGTACGCGAAAATAGAATAAATAAAAAAATAACTCAGGATATGTGGATACGTATCCCATATGCATCCAAGCGTATCAAACACGTATCCATAGCAGATACAAATCTGATAGAGGTACAAGAACCCTGTAAGAAGTATCCATGTGTCCTAGATAAAATGGAAGCCTTCCCCTTTCATACTCTAACTTGTATAGTTTTCATTGATATCGAAAATGTGAATGGAGGATAAAATAAAATCATATATATATATTAATGGAAGTAGAAGAACTTGAGAAAGATTGAAGGATAAAAATGTATAGAAGAGGACGCACCCAATACTTCCATGTGATCCATACCAAGAGAAGCAATGCCGCATACAACAGGTTCCTTGATCTGCACAGTTTAATCAGCAAATTGCTTGACCATGGATTTCAACTGCGCAATCCTTGCAACATTTTTCAAGAATAGAGTAGCGTACATTTTATAAGTTTATGGTGTACTCATTCACATCATACTACTCTCTTCGTACCAAACAAAGAGTCCAGTTTTTCTTTTGAGATTGTCCCGAATTATTTGTCTTCTTTCTAAAGATAGCATGAAATTCCAACATCACCTGCCGTGTACATGGGTCATATTGGGCTGAGGGTTTTTAATACCCCTGAACTTTTTTTAAAAATTACTATTTAGCATTAAATATTTAAGAGTTGTGGTTGTATAGTTACAAAGTATATGGGAAGAAGTATTATATACATGACTTCTTATATCAAGTTTAACTATATAAAATCTAAGCACTTCCATTAGCTCACTATCAATTTTCTTAGATGATTATATAATTTTTTATGGTTTATGCACCAAAAATAACCTAAAATAATCAACACTGAATAGTTTATACAAAAGTTATGTGCAAAGATTTTTTATTAGACTAGTTTTGCTTATACCATTTGTAAAAAAGTGAAATTACAAATGGTATAAACATACTAGTTTAATAAAAAGTCTCTGCAAGGTGTTGTCTAAGGTGAGTTCCATTATATTAAGGGATGTGTTGGGGGACACCATCTGAACTTCACAAGTCGCATTTGTGAAAGGATGTTGAAACCTTGACTTGGTTTTAATTGCAAAAGAATTGGTGGGGGGATGAAAAAGAAGGGATTGGTCTTTAAAGTTGACTTTGAAAAGGCGCACGACCAGGTCAATTGGAACTTTCTTTACTTGGTGATGAGTACAAAAAAATTGATAAAGCGTTGCGCGGAATTGGTTAACTTCTCGGTTATTATTAATGGGAAACCTAGAGGTAAAATACTTGGTGAGAGGGGTTTAAGACAAGAGGACCCATTCTCCCCTTTCCTCCTTTCTGGTCGAGGATGCCTTGAGTCGTTTAATAGAGGGTTTTAGTGTTGGTAGGGACGCTTTGGAGGTATCCCACCATTGTGGAAGATTCGATATTCTTTTTATCTTGGAAAACTCTTAAGTTTGGGAATTTAGTTTCTTCGATCTTTTTGTTCGGCAAAGTATCAGGACTTAAAGTCAATCTAAAAATAAAAGTCAAGGGGGCGATATTAAATAGAAAGCACCGCAAATTGGGGACTTGGCTAATATAGCAAGTTATGGGATAGAGTGTTGGCCCTTGACCCATTAGGTCATATTGGGTGGCAATCCAAATTCATTGGATTTGTGGTCCCTGGTTTTGGATCAAATCAACAAGAGATTGGATGAATAGAGAAAGAGATGCTAGTCAAGAGGGGGCAGACTCCCTTTGGATCAAAACGATTCTCCACAGCATCTGGATCTACTATATGTCTATATTCAGGCTTCCGGTAAAAAGGGCTAAAATATTTGAAAAAAATATAGAAGGCTAGAAAACTAATCACTTAACTGAAAAGAAGCTATGAAAGACCTAAAAACAAAGGGGTTTTGTATTGGTAATTTGAAAGCGGAAAATGAAGCGTTAGTTGGAAAAATAGTTGTGGAGTTTCCCAAGAGAAAAGGAATAATGTGCTCTATAATTAGACACATATATGGATTTGATAGTAAGGGGTGGGACTCCAAAAGTATTGTGCAAGGCTGAGCCCTTTAGAAATTCATTTCCCATGGTCATTGCAAAAGGGAGCGTCATTGGAAGCAGACATCTGTACTTCCATTCAAATTTCGGAGGTTATTTGGAGGGGGAGTTCCTCTATTCAGACCCTCTTTCCTCCAATCTACAACATCTCCTCGTATAAGAAGTATACCATAGCTTCTATAAGGTATTTGTTTTTCAATTCATTAGCCTCTTGGAACTTATTATATCAAAGAAATTTAAATGATTTCGAGACAGCCGAATTCATTACTTTAACCGGGATTATTAAGGGTATCCATCTGCATGATGGGGTTGGAGACGAGTAAAGTGGTTTGTTTTAACTATCTATGTTATGAAACATCTCTTCCTTTGGTCTAGTTCAATTTGGAGGCCGAGGTCCAATCCAAATTCAGGTTTTTTCTTGGTTGGTGGCATGTGAAACAATAAAAACTTGCGATATGTTGCAAAGGAGTCCTTATAAGTACGGTATTTACCCGCCAGATTGGTTTTGTTAAACCATATAAAACCCACTAACATATACAATGGGGCCCAAACAGATTTTATGGTTTGGTTTTGGGCTGTTTCTTAAAAAACAGCCCATATTGCCAGACCTATAAGTACCTATCCCCTGAATGGTGTTGTCTTCGCAAAATATAGCAATGAGGACATTGATCACTTATTCACTGGCCGCTTGCTACATTCTTATGGGAAAAAGAAGGGAGCTGAATATTGAATATTGTGAGGGCATAGCCTCCAAAACCAATCGATATCCTGCTCTGGTAATGGAAAGGCTCGGGGGATTCTTCGAAATTAGGTTGCCTTTGGAGATGTGCGGTCCTTGCTGTTCTTTAATTTATTTGGCTAGAACGGAACAACAGAGGTCTTGAAGGAAAAGAAGAAGACAACGAATGTCTTTGAGAGCGAATTAAATTCACAGTATTGGTTGCGTCTTCTTAACCGTTTGAAGAGACATTTCTTTTTCTGATCAAGTTGAGCTGGGAAAATGCATCGTAGTTCAAAGGATTTTTCTCTCTTTTTAGGGCAGCTGGTGGCTGTTGTTCTCTCGGTTTTCTGTTTTTTTTTCTCTTTCTATTTCAGTTTTAGCTGATACGTGGACTGCTGGTCCACAGTATCGTAACGATCATAGCTTTTTATCGTCTATAAAATTCACTTCTAATATAAAAAAGACAAAAAATAATAAACACAAACGGAATTTCAGTACAATTGACTGTAAAGTCTTTACTTTAGTGTCTATTGTATATAATTTTATACAGTGTAAAGTTATACTGAACATAGGTTTATATTTCTTGATTTTGGGGGGTTGAAAAAACGGACATAATTCTTTTCACGCCATGATGGTGGTGTTGATCTGATGCGTTAATAATGTTGGGAGGCAAAAATTGGACGGGAAAATTTTTATTTCTTTAAAGTTTGTAAGATATAAGCAGAGACTCTTAATGTGGGGATGGAGGTAGTATAAGCAAGCACTCAAGCAGTTTAACAAACCAACCAGTATTTAGAAATTTCAAAAGGTAAATCTGTTAAGAGATGTATACATTACCACATTTGTAGAGTCCTTTCTCCCTCCGAGACCAACTTCAATAATTGCAACATCAACCTAACAACAGAAAAGTAATTTTATCACAGTCAACTTTGTTGTTCGGAAAAAGCATTGCTGCAAATATACTATTGGCAGTATATTTGGAGGCAAATTAAACAAAGCCCAAACGATCTAAACGGTTAAGAGACACCCTCATACCCTCTTCACATTGAATTTTCAAACCATATAGAAATGTCTTACATACCTGTAATACCCCGTACTTTTGGCTATATTTATTTATTAATTGGAAATTAATCCGGGTAAAATACTAACGAGATGCGAGTTGGTATTTGATTATGTGCATATATGATTATATATGAATTTGGAATTATGAAATTTGTCGTGAGATTAATATACGGCAATTTGAGAATTTTGTTGAGACGCGTGTGACCGCCGCGTCATGGTATATTATTTTAATTATAAAAATGATTTTTATTTCTATTATCCGTATGGTCGTTTTGAGTGCGCCAACGCGTCCGGAAGGGTCGAGATAGTCAGAAAACACTAGCCGGGGGTGTAGTTTGGATTCCGGGGTATTTTTAGGCCATACCGGCATCATAAAGGGTATTTTGGTAATTTTATATTTTGAGGAATTAAAAGTGACGAAAATTGGGAGTTTTAATCTGATGTGGATTTAACCCACTAAACCCACTAACCAACCCATATTAACCCATTAAGCTACGGAGGCTATCATTAGGTTTACAACTTTCCCAAAGAAAAACCCTAGCCACCATAAGCCACCATTGGAGAAGAAGCTTGGAGAGAGAAGAAATTCTGCACAAAAGCTTCATTAAACCTACACCAAACCCAGAGACAATCAAGGCAAGTGTTTTAATTATATTTAAATTCGTAGAATGTTCCTTCCATGTTAGAAAATTGAAGAATATCAATTGTTCTTGAAAGATAATGAAAACCCATGTATTTTGAAGCTTAGAACTTGAAATCTTGAGGAGAATTGCATGTAGAATGATGGGTAGATGATTATTCTCATGATATTTGTGATTGGAAGAAATTAAAACGGATTTATATTGGATTAATTCATGATTCAAAAAGTTAGGGTTAATGTTCTTGATAATTGGGGAAAAAGTTTAGAGATTTGTAAATTTGGTTAATGTTAGGATGGATTAATCCTTTAAACGTGTTAGGATGTGATTATAATATGTTTAGGATTGTTTAGAGACCTTTAAACGATTGTTGGGACTTAGTTTAGAAGAGATTTGAGAAGTAAAAATGGTGAAAAACGAGATTTAGGAAAATCTGGGACGAAACTGGCAGGTCGTTAGAAGCCCCTCCCCAGGTCGTTCGAACGAACTCGTTCGAACGAGCTTCTAACGAATTGACCAGTCGCTTCTAACGAAAGGGAACTTCGTTCGATAATCTCGTTCGAACGAGATATCGTTAGAAGGTACAGTTCGTTCGAACGAACTGGAATCTCGTTCGAACAGTCTCGTTCGAACGAGACTTCTAACGAGTTGACAGTGGAATCTCGTTCGAACAGTCTCGTTCGAACGAGACTTCTAACGAGTTGACAGTCTGGGCCTTTTTGGACTGTTTTGATTTTTGAGTCCCGTAAACTTGTTCGAGGATATAGGTAACATTCCGATGATGATGTAATGATAGAATTGGGACTTTTGGGTATTTATGAGAAGGAAATCATATACTAGAGTTAAATTAATCGGACGGTTTGGGTTGAGACGTGAGTGTCTACTACGACGAGAGAATATTATGGCGCGTATGATTATAAACCGGAATAGTATAAATTGTGATAATTATAAGTTAGTACGAGAATGCGATATGTACTACGATTAAACTACGGGATTACTAAGACGTGTGTTTACTTAGTATTGGTATTTGAATTGTGTGTATGACATACCTACCATACTTGCTATCACGGGAGGTTTGCGTTCGCTTAGGGCCCTCTAATCCTTGTGTTGCCCGGATTCAGACTGGTTACCTTGATGAACATAGGTCATAGAAAGACTTATTGGGATATTAATAAGTCCGCTGATCGTAGGAGCGTAGGTATGTGCGTGACCTATGTGATGTGACTGTGTTCGCCTCCATTATTTGTGATGTTGTTATCTGTAAACTATTCCTGAGAGATTCGGAATATGTAATCCTTATGTACGTGATGTACCGGGATGGATAGCAGAGTATGTGTGCACCGCAGCTTAGTTCTCGGGGTGCTTATATTGTATATTTATGATGTGAATAATATACACTTAATTAATGGGAACCTTCATGTTAATGTTGTGAATATAATTACGGTATTGTTTCGAGAAATATAACGAGTTAACTGATAGTGATATATATTGTATATTGAGCATCTGAGTTTACGTTAAACCCCTACTTAATTACGAGCGTTATAATGTTAATAGAACCGAGTAATAAGGGTAGGACCTATGACAGTCTAGCTAGATATGATGGCACTTAGCTAGTGGTTTGTGTCGTTATAGATGGGTACTTACGTTAGGAGTGCACAGTTAGACGAGAGGTGAGAATATCATGTGAGTGCACGTCCTAACATGTACTTTGCATTTAATGTTTTAAATGTTTTTAAAGCACTTGCAGGTTTTTAAAGTATAACTCCACATTCGGGCTCTGACCCGTTTGCTTTTCAAATCTATTTTTCTTTGTAAAACCATTTTAGGTGCCCAGCCACAAGGACACCAAGCATAGGATACTCATTCAGGTGACGAGCTGTAGCTGTTTGTGGAAGCTACAGGGACTTTGCTTGTAGACGCTTCTATCATTTGGATTCCAGAGTCATTATCTATCAGTTGTAGGGCATGTTGTCCATTTCTATTAGACATCTTTCCATTTACAGTTTTCAGACTTTGGCATGTATTGATTTAGTATTCAGTTTACTTATCAGTTGTGGGATTTGTAGTGAGGAGTTTCCTCCAGACTTTATTTACGTTATGTGATGGTTATTCTATTTATTTCAGTATGGTGAATGGTATTAGTTATTCTTCATTACACTTGTTGCATGTTAATCAGATTTAAATTAAAATTTGGCAACTTACTTTTTAAATACTAGGTGGTTAGTAATCATTAAAATGTTTTCGACAGTGATGCTATTAACTGGACCAACTTGACATTTTGAATTAATTTAATAAAGGAGTAGCTACCCGGTATTTAATTAGTCGGGGTGTCACAATACCTATCTATTGCTGCATTTAGAAACCAAAATATAAATAACCAGAGTAAGGGTAAATCAAATTTCTAGAATTAATAACTGAGTCTTAATCATTATAATTATACTTGTAAACTTCAAAGCAGTTTAAAGAGAAACAAACTACCTACCTTTTCGCAGATAAATATTTTGAATCCCAATAAAACAAGGAACTGGAATAGGGGGGGCATTGGCAAGTCCTCTGTAACCTTTTCCTGCAAATCAAAAATTTCAAAACTACCCATTATAGGATCGTTATAATCAAGAAAAATGCTTCCGCAGACCACTTATATATGACTCCCACAGTTGTTAAAAAACACTTATTCCACTTCAAATTCGTCTCACATAAAAGATATGGCATCTTTACTTCGGATTTTATTGTCCATCTCTTTTGACAATGTGAAAAATCAACTTCGAAGTCAACCAGAATGAAATGAAAGTTGTCATTATACTTTGGCATATGCTGCAAGCAATGACTAGTGCTAGGAATCTCAAAAATGATTAATCTCGTAACTCTCTATTGAATTAGCCACTTGATCTCATGAGTCATGAGGCAAGCTCCACAATGTTTTTTTCCAAGTCTAGACATTATTTAAACACATCAAATAATATAATTCTGAATTTAGAAGTTGTTAGAAATTATGTGTTGCTTGAACAACATTACTTTGTACTTCATAACTCTTTGTTAATATATATGCTTGGACCTATGGGTAGAACTTGCCTGTAAAAATCGGATTTGTTTACATGGGAGACATCACTCCTAAGAAAATGAGAGAATATCCTATACAATTCATGACAGAACGATAATGACAAAGGAGTATCTACTGGACATTGTTAAAAGTATGTAAATAGTGCTACAAAGCATATATAATAGTAATCCGGTTGACAGTTATAATTCGTGTCCTTTATAGCTCAGATGGAATATTGGATATGATATGATAAAAAAAAATTGAGTTTGTGGAACAGATAACAAAATATTTCACAGATAATTGTATTTTATCTAACTAAAAATCATAATATACTCGTATGTTTCATTTTTCGGCGGGTTAATCATAAAGTGCTCTAATTAATACCAATTAAAATATTTAGTTCCAATAGGAATTAATCAATATAGCATCTATATGATTAATAGTCACATTCAGATGGATGTGAACCTAATGGCTCACACACATTAAGGAAGTTCTTGCATAAAGGAAAAGTCTTAAGGGTGTAAGTGTAAAAATGGATACCTTTAAAGTGATTAACTGCAATTAAACTATGCTAGTCATTGTGTTCCGCAATCAGCAGAATGATGGTTGCACGAAGCAACTAGACCATGTGGGTGTACTTAAAATCAACGCTACTTGGGGGGCTCTAGGAGGTTTTGTGACCTGATATCAATTTGTTGGGACAATCGACATCAATCATGACCCCAAATATAATCATAATCAAGTTGTAATGGGGATATAAACAATAGAGAACAAAACAAGCACACCAAGATATACGAGGAAGAAATTACAAGTACAACAGAGAATAATACCAAGGATAAATCAAATACCCTTACTCTCCTACTCAATTCTCAGATAGTCCATTTACACCAACTTTCCACCCAAGTGAATCGAAGTTTTAAACCTAGACATGCTTACAGTATTTTCCAGTTACCCAACCTAGTGTATACCACTCTCCATGTAACACGGTGAGAAACCCCACTCAATACATATAGAGCACATCCAGAATACATGAAACACTTACACACTCACCACTCTCCCCCCTTTGAGAAATGCCAATGAGTGAGAGGGAGAAACCTCATATCTCACCCTTCACCTTAGGAATAGACTCTCATATACCTTGAAGGCTCTCTCTCAAACCTTCAAAATGCGCAACCAAACTTGGCCGAACTTATGTCAAAATGACCCTAAAACGTCCTTATATAGGTGGAGAAACTACTGCCACAAAATCCCTGAAAAGACCCTCAAGTAACCCAACTGCGTGCCCGTTCAATTCAGCCAAAAAACCTGTTGGTTGCGGACATCCAATTCTTGAAATCCTAAAATTAATGCCCAGCAGCAAACCATTTGTTATCGCATAAATATGGTATGGCTAGTGGACAAATCAGAAGATGACAGTTGGATTCGTTCCTCCTAGAAAGGAGGTCGGCCAGGGCAATTCTGATTCGCCCAATTGTACAGACAGTGAACTTAGTCCACTTAGCCCAGTCAGCTCATAGCAGTTTAACATCATTATGTAACTCTGTCAAGGTAAGCATGTACTGTGTTATTGAATGATGTCAGCAGTACACCCCACGTGGGGGAGATATGCAAATATTCCCCTATGTGCTTATAACAAACTTTATGATCAATCTCCTACTTGCATGTAAAGTGTGTACCTGCCTAATCTATAAAGGCATGACACCTGTCCATCTCAATTCTCTCTCCTCTAACAGCCTATAAATACCACACTACACCCTCATGGGTGGGGATCAAGATATTTTTCCTATACCGTTATGTTGTCCAACTTAAGAGTGAACTTGAGAGCTTGTATTCAACCTCCATCCATGGTTTTTGCGCATTGAATCAATACTATTACACTTGCACATGTGGACGTAGGCACCTCTTTGGGCCGAACCACGTAAATCTGGTTTTATTCTCTTTCTCTCATCTCCCTCTATTGTTTGCTCTAGATTAGCATTTCTGTAATTTATATCTCTTTATCCGTTATAGCTTGTAATTAGTGTACTCTTGCTAAGACCAAATCAGTATACTAGTTTTAGGAGATAACACCATCATTTTGCAGCAACGAATGGGCTGGAATTTTGGAGCCTGTTTCCATAGGAGGCAACCGTAAGCCTGATAGATACTTTTCACTCTAGAATAGTTCTATAGATTTATGCACACATCAACGTGGAGGACACTCACGAATGATCAAGACAAACCAAGAAGATTCAACAATTCCTAAAGGGTTTAATTACGACATGAATATGTTCATCTTGTTGTGAAATATTCGTGAAGCAGATCCTGGATGACTATTAAATAATTAAGAATTTTAATTTTATTGCAATGAATTATTGAGAAATTTACATTTCTATTGCGTAATATTATTGCAATCTTTCAAAAATAACGTCACCTCCCAGGTGGGATGGTTTTATCCCACATAAGATAAGATAAGAGGTATAGCAGTATAAGTTAACTTATAGCACATCTCGACTAATGCCAAAAACGGGATATGACAAAAAGATTTCTTTATTTATTTATGCGTACTTTTTTTTTCTAGAGGATTTCTGCTTCAATTTTCATACATTCTCGTGTTCTCTATATATATGAATTATTCATCTTGTTTCTGATCAGGAAAAAATATATTGTACACCCGAAACTGCTATTAGGGGGACAGTTGTCCAATTTTAATTCTTGTAAACCACACTTAAATTTTTTAATCAGAAACAAAATTATCATTGAATAATAGAGGAGGTACAGGGGAAAGGGACAAAGCAGTCCCCTCAAGCAAAAATACAGCTATAAACAAAAGAATCATAGGCACAGAGACCTATCCAACAATACAATCTCTCAACACTTTAGTGTGCGTCATATAAAACATGCCCTGCTCAAACTTATACAAGTAGGAAAATTCTGAAAACGTAAAGAATATTAAGAAAACAATAGGCAAGCACAGAAGAATACCTTCAATTGGTTCCAACAATCCCAAAAATACAATAGAAATTTATCAGCAGATATGTCTACCCTACACAGCCAATTCAATGACATATGTTAAAATAACAAACAAAACTACATTCAATTCATCCAAACCAAGAGTGACATTATTTTATTGTAAATGGTTACACTTATATACTCATTAGTGGGTGACTTCGATAAGAAATCCAATTAACATTCACATCAATTATAGGAAATGTGCAAATCAAGGCCATATTTTCATCAAGTCTATTTTCTATCAAATTGACAAAACCAAAGAAAAAATTAAATTATAAGTAGATAAAAAAATACCCGGTAAACGTAAAATGGTATATTTATAAAATATTATCTTCCGACAGAAAAAAAAAACATTTTGCAATTGTTTCTAAGAAACACTTACTCAATAGGACTTGGGTTTTTGATTTGAGAAGTTTATTAGTAGGTGACTGAATAGTTGAATGTAATAGTAAGTGACTTGTCAATACGACTGGGGAGGTGAATATAACACGTGTAGATTTGTATCTTTTTCATTTTATGAAATAGTTTAAATAATTGCCTAAAAATAAAGAAAAAGTCATAATTCTAATCAACTCCAATTATCTATCTATCTATCTATCTATCTATCTATCTATATATATATATATATATATATATATATATATATATATAGAGAGAGAGAGAGAGAGAGAGAGAGAGAGAGAGAAAGAGAGCAAGACTCCTATGTATGTGACGTAAATGACGCCAAATGGGAGCAAGAAAAGATAAATCTCTCTAAAACTCTCTCAAATCTCTATATCTCAAAATGGGAGAATGACCCCAATGAGTCTACATAGGGGGTACTCATAGGAAGGCGGTTGCTTGGCCTCTAAGCTAAGAATCTAATTACATTTATGTCCCTATGAGCCAATTAACCTTCCTTCCTCTGAATACTAAACAAAAGGAAAAATACAATGAATACTAAAAATAAAAGAAATACTAAAAATAAAACCTATTCTTCATTCACATCATTCTCTCCGCCTTCAAAAAAGTTCATTCTCGAACTGTAAGATTGAGGTCGAATGTAAAAATTGCCAAAATTGCGGAAGAGGCAAACTTGAGGGGCCAAAACTGCTCAATTCTTGCATTATTCTTCTTCTTCTTCCTCATGTCAGCATCAAAATTATTTACCCCCGGGTCAAAAACCAAGGGTTTGGTGTTAAACCCTAGTTCTTGCATTTGTTGGTGGGTCTCACCTAGGACAAAAGATTGATGGGGTAGTATGGAAGGTGAATGGATCAAAAGGGGTTGAAATTGGAGTGACTTTGTGGGAGAGGGGTTCTTGATTGGTTCTTGGTATTTTTGGAGGGTGGGGGTGGGTTGACTTAGGGTTTCCAAAGGGTGGGGGATGTGTATGAGGGTTTCCAAACACGAGGGGAGAAATGGGGAGGCTAGGGTTTGTTTGGGTGGGTTCTTGGACAAGGGATAGTAGAAACCCTAGGGTTTTGTGATCAAAATCTTGATGGGATTAATGTTGTGGGGTTTTGGTAAAAATGGGTTGATGTGGGATTGAATTTGTAGGACAAGGGTTCTTGAGGGCTTTTTGGGTATTCCGGACAGCTGTTTGTGGTGGTGGGGTGGTAGGGTGTGTTTCGATGGTTGTTCTTGATGTGGTGGAGGGTGAACTAGGGTTAAGGTTTTGATTTTCTTGGGGTAGAGGTGTGGAATAGGTTGCGGAAGCGTGAGTGGAGGGATTTGGGGGATTAGGGTTAGGGTTTTCAAATCTTACCGGGGCGGTGTGAGGGCGGTCCGTGGTGGTTGCCGGTGATGGAAGTCGCGCATTCATCTCAACCATTTGAACCTTCAATTGGTTGAGGGCTTCCATGATTTGTTAAAACGGGTTTGCTGCGGAGGTGTTCATCCTTTCTTGAACCCACCTTGACATTGTTTACGAGTTTTTGTATTTTTACAACAACAACAACTGGTGGAGCGAACTAGGCCCTGATACCAATTGACGTAAATAAAGCCAAATGGGAGCAAGAAAAGATAAATCTCTCTAAAACTCTCTCAAATCTCTATATCTCAAAATGGAAGAATGACCCAAATGAGTCTACATAAGGGGTATTTATAGGAAGGAGGTTGCTTGGCCTCTAAGCTAAGAATCTAATTACATTTATGTCCCTAAGAGCCAATTATCCTTCCTTCCTCTGAATACTAACAAAAGGAAAAATATAATGAATAATAAAAATAAAAGAAATACTAAAAATGACTAAAATACTAAAAATAACCCCTATTCTTCATTCACATCAGTATGTATGATTCGGAATTTTGACATACACCCTACATGTAAATTTAATTAGACTTACCGTTACAGCCCCGCATGCAATAGATAATGAGGTACAAAGTGGTTGATGCACATGCCCCCCCCCCCCCCCTCCGGGGGGGGGGGGGGGGGGGGGGGGCGAGGGTATGTCTAAAATAAGAATAAATTAACCAAAAATTTCCAGGTCTCCTCTTTTAAATAGTTATTATTACAAATTCAAGATGAGACAATTAATCCAACTAGTGCAATGTACCAAATATCCACATCGAATGCATTTTAAGTTGGATTAAATATTTCTAGAGGAAAAACTTAATAAATGTAATGCAATTGAACACTAACCCATTCAGACGAAATCTTTCTCTCACATCAATTAGATGAGGTGAAGTAAATAGTCCAGTTTTAAAACCACATTCACGTAAAATTGCCTCACTGAATGTGCATGTTGAACCCTGAAATGTGAAGTTTATTAGAAGAAATGATTGACTTGGGAAAGTATATTTACTCGTCAAGATAAATCAAACCCACCAACTGTGCATACACCTAAAACAATATAGTTTATTCTCTAGAAACCAATAATTGTTTAAAAAAGGTTATATACTTTGAAGTCGTGAACAAGGTCATATATAATCTTGTTGCAAAGGATATTGACAAGTGACAACACACATATAAAAATAATATATCACAAAATATCGCAATCAATATGAAAAAGTAAATGTCTTAGCGAGAGTTGATTATGATATGAAGCTTGATATGACTTAAACGGAAAGATGTAGGTAAATGAGAGAGTACCTTCCCTTTTGTTCCAGCAACATGGATAATTTTAAGGCCAGCTATATGTTCCTCCAGGCCTAAAATCTGAAAAGGAAAAATTCATTCTTTTCATCATTTTTTAGGAAATTCTTTTCATGGGTATGCAATCAAACACACATAACAATATGATATGCGGCTTATTTTCTACCAATAAAACTAGGAAAAAATCACATGAAAAATGTATGTAATACATAATCACCCCTCTAGGATTCCTTCAACAAATACCATGAATAAAGTATACGCCAATTGTAAACAAATACTGGTAGTAAATTTAAATGAATGTCAGTTTAAAGAGCGTCTTTAAGAGAGGCTAGGGATAGGTAAACAACAACAACAGCAGCATTGATATAAGGAACTCTCTCTAAACTACTCATTTATCTCAAATGAATAGTAGTGAGTATAATGGTTGGCCAAGGGCCTTAATTATATCCCAAAGGTATTTAGCCAAGATAACCCCGAAAGTTAAAACGACTAAAGAGGACACACTAGAATATTCTCAAATGAATATTACCCTCAACCTAATATACTAACTGAAAAAGAGAAATAACTGAATAAGACACAAAAATAATATAAGTAAAAAATACAATTGAATCCCCGGGTCTCCCGTACACATCACTCTCCCCCATTTTGAAAAGCTCATCCCGAGTGTGGAAAGGTTGTAACAACGCAGCAAAACATCCACCTATTGACTCCCCCACTTGAAAGGGAATCTGTCCTAAAAAATGCTCTGCATATCGGCTAACAAATAGACGAGGGCGAGTGATCAAAAAACCTAGCAAGGCATACGAACATGAACTCGTCCCCTGAACTTGCCACAAGTAAATCAACACAACAATCCGCGGAGAGGGCCACCGACACCGAATGAGGCCTAAGTCGCTAATGATGAGCCTCCTCGATGTCATGCACTAAAGTACAAACTCCGAATGTGTCTTGACACGTCCTAAAGCGGGTCCATATACTCGAGAGCAGTGATATCCGCCCAAAAATGCCTCAGCATAATCCCCTTTGTTCCCAAAGAGTGGGAAGAAAACAATAAGTCATCAAATCTCAAAAACAACCTCCTATGATTCCGTTGAGGTTGTGTCTTTAAATAGTGAGGTTAGCTCTTTAAATATCATTTAGAAATTAGTGAGCAACATAGACATTTAGACAACTTGACGATATTTCCTAATAGTAATGACTAAGCAAGTGGATATGATCCCCAATGATACTTTGCGCTTAGTTACATATCATGGATACGGTGGCGGGAGACATAATGGACCTGGACCTGGGAGTGGCACTAGTAGTCATGGTATTGGTCTTGCACAACTTCAAAAAATCTACCGTTTTAGTATTGATGGATATTAGAATATCATGGATATTAGTAAAAGCACAAGTGGTGGTGGTTACTATGGATATATTCAATGAACATATTTTTGTTGATTTAACTGATAGTACTGAGTATAGATGTTTTGGATACTATCATCATGGTGTTCAGTAGATCGTTAACCACATTTTCCAAATTATGAGTCATTTAGTCAGTCATCCCAGCCTCCTCTAAGTTGTAATAAGGTACCTATTTTTCCCCTTACTCTACTAGAGGAAATTACTCTTGCTCACATGATGTGCATGAATGCTTCCAAGAGGAAGGAAGTAGTAACAAACGGAAGCAAGGTATGGTTTTTTAGTATATTTACTTTGGAACTATTAACAAAAGTAACTAGTAATAAAGTACATCAAGATGAAGTAATTAATATATATTTTTGCATGTTTTTTTCATATAGGACCAAGGAACTTGAATGCTAGGAGGAAAGGAAAATCGGTTCATGTTGATAAAGATGATATTGAAGTTATTAATAATGAGGAGGAGGACGAAAGAGAAGAGAAAGAATTGTTGTAGAAGATGATGACGATGATGGGGAGGAGGATTTAGGAATAATTAGAGGAGTGATGAAGATGATGACTTGATTGGATATATTTTGGATTTTGGTTATTATTTTTTGGATACTATTAAGGTATCATCATCATAGTTGAGGATGACACCATGACGATACCTAAATAGTTACTTAGTATATCTAAATATGGCTTGTGGATTCTCTTTTTAATATGACTTGTGGAGAAATTAGAAGTTTGAATCATATTATGTTATATAATTGATTGTAAGGTGTTCTCTATATTTTTATTTAATTTTTACAATTTTATTTATTTTTTGTGTCGTATCATACAATACGTATCGTAATACGATACACGATACACAGGGTTTTCAATACATGATATGTATCACGATTCAACAACTATGCTCACATCCTATGAAGCACGGACTCGACACGTAATACGGGATACGACTCGATTCGGGATACGGGATACGGGATTTTTCCAAAATGTAGGATACGGATACGCTAGGATACGTTAAATATTTATTATTTATTTTATATATATTAATGATAAACTTGATAAAATGAAACTAAAGCATTAAACACCATTATATTAAAGTGCTCAAATATGATGATTGTTGTCACCAAACAAACACCATTACAATAAAACATCATTAACATAAAAGGTTGTTCCAACAAAAACATAAGGCAAAAATAAAGATAATATCCTTAGCATAAAATAAGATAGAGAGAAGCCTCCCGAGAGCATCCCGGCTTCGTAGTATCTCAATCACTAAGTAGACCCAATATCAACGACATCATCATCTCCGTTAACCACATCATCAAGTACCATAAAAAAGGATTCAAACAGTCAGATGTAAAGGTTAAAAATAACACAGCTAAGAGTGAAAACAGTTAAAGAAAACAATACAGTTAAAAACAACATAGATAAAAAAAAGAATGAAAAGATAAAAAAAGTTAAGAAAAAAATCAGAAAACAATACAACACAAGCAAAGAATGAAAAACAAACAACACAGTTAAAAAAAAACATAGTAAAAGAAGAAAAATAATTAAAGAATGAAAAAAACACAGTTAAAAAAATAAAATAAAATAAAAAAAAAACAGTTAAAAAAATAAAAAATAAACGTATCCAAAACGTATCCTAACGTATCCCTAGCGTATCCTAACGTATCCTGGCCATTTAACAAATAAATAAAAATTAGGATACTCTAGGATTCGCGTATCCTAACGTATCCTAACGTATCCCGTATCCTATACGTGTCCAACAAAAATTCGCGACCTCCCGAGAGTATCCGTGCTTCATAGCTCACATCATTACCACGAATCCACGATTGATATCGCAACTACATCGGAAGATGAAAATGATGAAAATGTGCGGGTAAAGAAGCTAGTCCAGGATACTAGACTTAGGTTAGCGACTTGGAACATAGGGACTATGACAAGAAAAGGGATGGAGTTAGTAGATACCATGATAAGAAGAAAAGTTCACATAGCTTGTTTACAAGAAACTAAATGGGTCAGTGAGAAAGCTAGAGAAATAGAAAATACAGGATTTAAATTATATTATACCGGAAAACATAGAAATAAGAACGGAGTTGGAATAATAGTAGATAAAAACTTTAAGGACGATATCGTAACCGTTATTAGGAAAGGTGATAGACTTATACTTGTAAAATTGGTATTAGGTGAAAACATAATTAATATTGTTAGTGCTTATGCACCTCAAGTAGGATTAGATGAGCACACTAAAGTACAATTTTGGGAACAAATGGATGAACTAATTCAAGAAATACCCCTAGGTGAGAAAATCTATATAGGTGGAGATTTTAATGGCCATGTAGGAGAAGATCGTGTAGGATATGAGATAGTGCATGGCGGACATGGTTTTGGAGATAGGAACGACGAGGGAGAGTCTATCTTAGATTTTGCGATGGCTTATGATTTTGTACTAGTAAATACATGTTTTAAAAAGAGGCTTGAACACTTAATAACTTATAAAAGTGGAACACATAAGAGCCAAATAGATTTTTTCATTACTAGGAAAGGAGACCGATTAACGTGTAAAGATTGTAAGGTTATCCCGGGAGAGAGCTTAACCTCACAACATAGGATAATGGTGTTGGATATAAATATTAAAAATCAATCACGAATGCGAAAAGTGAAGATTAACCCACGAACTAGGTGGTGGAATTTAAAAGGAGAGAAATTAGAACTATTTAAAGATAAAGTATTAAATGAAGCAACATGGAATTGTGAAGAAGAAACTAACATAATGTGGAATAAGATGGCCACATGCATTAGGAAAATATCAAAAGAAATTCTTGGAGAATCAAAAGGCAAAGGGCCACAGTCTAAAGAAACTTGGTGGTGGAATGAAGAAGTACAGAATATAGTAAAAATTAAAAGGGAGTGCTTTAAAACATGGCAAACAAATAGAAATGAAGAGAATTTTGAGAAATATAAATGGGCTAAAAAGGAAGTTAAGAAAGTGGTAAGAGATGCTAAGTTAAAAGCGTATGATGATCTTTATACAAAATTAGGAACACAAGAAGGGGAAAAAAGTATTTATAAGCTTGCTAAACTTAGGGATAGGAAAACAAAAGATTTCAATAACGTTAAGTGCATCAAAAGTGATGATTCGAGAGTCCTAGTCAAAGATGATGAAATTATGGAAAGATGGAAAAACTACTTTGAGAGGTTATTAAATGGAGATAATGGGAGTAGATTAGATATAGAGGAACTTAGGGAGACTCGAGAAGATATATTTTTTCGTAGAATTAGGACAACAGAGGTCAGGATTGCTCTAAAAAAGATGAAAACAGGGAAGGCTTTAGGACTAGATGGTATCCCTATTGAGGTTTGGAAGTGCTTAGGGGAGGATGGAGTATCATGGCTTACCAAATTATTTAATAGAATTTTAATGACTAATAGGATGCCCGATGAATGGAGAAAAAGTATTTTAGTACCTATTTATAAAAATAAAGGGGACATACAAAGTTGTTCAAATTATCGTGGTATTAAGTTAATGAGTCATACAATGAAACTTTGGGAGAGAGTGATTGAATATAGATTGAGATTGAAGACAACAGTATCTGAGAATCAATTTGGGTTTATGCCTGGGAGGTCAACAATGGAAGCAATCTATTTATTGAGGAGATTAATGGAGAGGTATAGAGAGAAAAAGAAGGATCTTCATATGATTTTTATAGATTTGGAGAAGGCGTATGATAGGATACCCAGAGATATAATATGGTGGGTTCTACATAAAAGAGGAGTGACTCGCAGATATATTGACGTGATCAAGGATATGTATGATGGTGCGATGACTACAGTAAGAACATCAGCTGGAGAAAGTAGTGAATTTTCAATTACGGTAGGGCTACACCAAGGTTCAGCATTAAGTCCTTATCTCTTTGCTCTTGTTATGGATGAGTTGACTGGACAAATACAAGATGAGGTGCCATGGTGTATGCTATTTGCAGATGATATTGTTTTAGTCGATGAGACTAAGATGGGGATAAACGCTAGGTTGGAATTGTGGAGAGAAACTTTAGAAACAAGAGAATTTAAAATAAGCAGAACTAAAACAGAATATGTGGAGTGTAATTTTAGTAGTAATAGGAGGACAAATGGAGATGTGGTGAAATTGGAGGGTCAAGAAATACCTAGAAATGATCATTTTCGTTATTTAGGATCGATTATACAAAAAGATGGAGATATTAGTGATGATGTTACGCATAGGATTAGAGTAGGCTGGGTTAAGTGGAGAAGTGCGACCGGCGTTCTGTGTGATAGGCGTATACCTTTGAAGTTAAAAGGAAAATTTTATAGGACGGCCATTAGACCCGCCATGTTATATGGGACAGAGTGTTGGGCAACCAAGAAACAAAATGTGCAGAAAATGAGTGTGGCGGAGATGCGAATGCTAAGATGGATTTGTGGTAAAACTCGAAAGGATAAAATTAAAAATGAACAAATTCGTAAAACGGTGAAAGTAGCTCCTATAGAAGATAAATTGAGAGAAAATCGACTTCGATGGTTTGGACACGTCAAGCGTAGACCAATGGATGCTCCTGTAAGGAAGAGTGATTTAGTTAGTATTGATGGTAACCCAAGGGGTAGAGGTAGGCCTAAATTAACTTGGTGGGATATTATAAAAAAGGACATGATATCATGTGGTGTAACCGAAGATATTGCACTGGACAGAATGGAATGGAAAAATAGGATTCATGTAGCCGACCCCAAATAATTGGGAAAAGGCTTTGTTGAGTTGAGTTGAGTTGAGTATGTAAATTTTTTATCAAGTTTTATGTCACTAGATTGTTTTGCTAACGTACTATTGATTTATTATGAAATATTGAAGTTGTGTGTCTATATAATCAATAAGATAATGGTTTGCATATAAAATTGTTGTTTTGAACTTATTTAATTGATTCACAATATTCATCTTATTTTTTAGAAGTTTTTATACTTTTTTCAAATTTTTTGGGCTCTCTAAATCGCTCGAAACGGCGACAGATTTGAAAATTGTGCGTCCAAGTCATAGATTGCGCCAGAGATCATGATCCCTTTCTTTGCTTCTTAGTACGAGTGGAATTGGTAACTCTGAAGCTTTGAGTCACCTCCCGGTCCCAACAATCGATGCGAGTTTGGAGTTCCCCAATCGGAAGGGGAACAGGTGTCGGGAAATAAAGTTGGTCTTGAATTAGGTGTTCGGAAATTCAGGGACAGAATCGAGAATTTCAAAAAATTGGAGAGCTAAAATGTAAATTTTAATAGTGGTGATGGGGCTCAAATAATTTTAAGTGAAGGGTGGGTGAGTAATTATCTTGAAAGGTTGGGGTGGGGTGTAAATTGTTTCAAGGGATTGCGGATAAAAATTGCAGAAGCGGGTTTGTAATTTGGTTAAATTTTAGATGGGGCAGCTATAATGTATTTTCAGAATGGGGTTGTTTTAAATGTGTTAAGCCCACCTAACCGAGTCAGATGCCAATCAATATTGGGTTGGGCTTAATGAAAATAACCCATCCCTCCCTTGCTTAACTCCTAGCCTGCCATTCACAACCCCAATGCCCATAGTCAGCAGCGAACGGGGACTAGGGTGCTCGTCGAATGATTTCAGTACATTGTTGGTCGCTAGAAAGGGACGACAGAAGTTAACCCAGTTGGTTTGGCGAGACGGAGGGATTCTTCATTCTAAAGTTTTCGACACCCCTATGTTGACGCAAGGCTGATTTGGCCCTTCCCGAACTCGTATGCTCGTCGGGGTGCCTGGTCGTAAGTTGTCTCATGTCAACGAGGATAATCAAGCACGAGGAGAAATTCAACGTTATTTAGGGTGAAGTTTGGAGGGTATTGTTGTAATTTTTCATGGTGAAGGGAGTAGGCTGACTTTAGAGTTCCAACGAGCCTCCCTGGACATTGGCGAGGGTTGCCCGATGCTGGCGGAGGTTGGAGAGTTCCGAATCTGGTATATTGGATGTGATTTCAAACCTCATGGATAAAGGGTTTTGGGGATTGGGGGTAGAACAAATGGTGGTGCCGCTTGTCCGCAAGTGATTGGTTTGGAGGAGCGGTCCGTCGGTTCAAGCCTTACCCAAAGCTCTGCAACAACTTTGGTTGCCACATACCAATTTGAGGTGTAGCAGGGAGCGGGAAGTGGGAGAGATTAAACTAAACTACGCAGCAACAACAACATTTATTAAAGGAACTTTTTCTTTTTAACTCTCATTCATCCCAAAAGTAATAGTAGTGAGTAAATGGCTGACCAAGCCTTATTTATGGCAAAGAGGTATCTTGCCAAGAAAAAGCCAACCCTAAAAGGTAAAATGACTAAAGATGGCACACTAGGCAAATATTCCAAGGGAATACCGTCAACCTAACCTAACCTAATAAACTAACTTAAAGAGAGAAAGAACTGAACAAGACACGAAAATAAATAAAGTAAAAAATACATTAAAATCCTCATGTATCTCGTCGTATTTCAATGTTACCAAGAAACCGTCTCATACTGCTTTCATAATTACCACATTCTAACAACAAATTAACGGGCTTGTAGCAGTGTTACCTTTATATACATCGACATCCTGTCCAATTTATTGTATTTACCACCTATAGGGGATCTACCACCACGTCTTTGGCGAGTAATTAGAGAGGAAAGTGCTTCCATAGCAGTTTCATAGTCAGATGAAAAAGCTAAGTCTTGCAAGCTTGCTTCCGTGATCACATTGTCAACTTTTTCAATTGTTTCGGATGAAATCTTTCTATATCCAGAAACTGAAATGTTAAAGACAGAAGAAGTTGGGAACTCTGGTTAATTATTTGCACAAAGCATCAAAAGGGGTAAGAAATTTATATGACATTGTGATTCCTGTAATTTTCTGCATTCACAACTTTTTTAGAAGTATTGTCAACAACCAATTGTTTAATACAATCACTATAAACCTGAAGAAGAGTGACAGAAAGATAAAGGAAACAATAAATAAATAATAATTAGCAAAATAAACAGAGAAAACAATGAATTTTCTCTCTAATAAAATTTTTATATTTGCTACGTTCTACCATCCATTCTATCACAAAAGCCCCCAACTCAAACAACTACTGTCATCTCTTTACTTCTGTGGTTCACTGGTCTGATAATATCATTCAACAAATATGTTTAAACGCCATTTTAAATTGGAATAAATCTTGCCAAATCCGTGGCATTCACACGGGTTTTGTTTCAGTTTCTTACTTAAAAAGGCATCAATTTTTTTTTGTAGATGTATTCATAGTTGTCAAGGCGCAAAGGAATGCCAGGGGCAAGACAAGACGCGTGCCTAATCGAAGCAAGGCAAAATTATTACAAAATAATATTTTAAAACAAAAACATGTTTTATTATAATCTAAATAATACATTGTTGTTATAATATCATAACTTCAATAATATTCCCAAAAATACAAGATACAAAAATAACTTTCTAATTGATTATGGAACAAGGTGCACCAAGAAGCTAAGGGTTAATCACTCATATTTAAATATTAAACTTAATGGGATGAATTATAATCAAAATAAATTACATAACAAAAATAGTTTAGATTACAAAATATAACAAATATATTAACATGAGATAAATTTGGGAATATCCAACTAGTGCAAGTCTTAAGATAGATAAAATGACAACAACCTTCAACAAGTATGAGTTTGAAAATAAAATAATGAACCAACCAACACCAACAAGGGCAAGTCATAATCCGTAACATTATTTCTATTTTCCAATATAAATCATTTGAAACATTATTTCTATTTTCAAATATAATTCATTCGAAGCACTTTTCTATTTTAAATATAAATCATTTTAAACATTTTTTCCTTCAAACGTGTAAAGCTACGTAACGCCCGAAAACAGGCACATGTTTATTGATATATAATAAAAAACAGAGCACAAATAGATAGACAAAAGGGAAAGGAAAATTAACGAAAAGAAGATGATGAGAAGAAGAGAGACAAAATGTAGACAGAAAAGAGGGGAGAGAAAAAAAAAAGCAGAAAAATGAAGAACGTGGAGGAGAAGAGGGATGAATGGTGACAAATCAAATAATGGAACAGAACAGAGAAACAAAAAAGAAAAAGTCAATCCTTAAAGAGTTTAAAAGCAGCTTCAAACAGGCACGCCTTTGATAACTATGGATGCATTTCAATTTATTACTCAAAGTTTTAACTGATGAGTGAAGATTGATATCGCCTCTTTTTTCTCCTTTACTGTTTTTCCCTTTTGATAACTCTGACTATCCTGGCCTCTTAAAACACTTGACGACGAAGGCCCCACTTGCTTGCGTTTTATTTTCTCCGTTTTGGATAAGAGACTCCTATGGACTCACTGATAGAGTATGAACAAGACAGTATAGGTAGATGCCTTGGTGTCGCATATATAATGACATAAATGTAATTAATTGAAATAAATGAAAGAATTCCTAATTCTAATATTGTGGACTAAGGATGCAGACTCAATACTACGTGGTATGAATGATATTAAATGTTATCTCTTTATGGGTAGTATATCAGTGGTGAATTGGGAAACAATTACTTGAGAGTATTTAACTTTGTTTTTTAGTACATTATCTTGCTAGATGCATTTTTATACTACCAATTGCAGTTATTCTGTATCCATATCTAGATATGAGTGGACAGATATTCTGTATCCATATCTAGATATGAGTGGGCATTCGAGTAGTACTGCTTTTAGGTGAGGGGTGAGATGTGTTATTCATGAGAGTGATGATGGGAACACTCACTTCGAATTCAATGTACTTTTGCCCCATTAAAATAAGTAAATTAACTCTTGCACACTTTAGGGCGCTGACCTAAAATTCAAATGTTTTCTCCCCCAGGTGTGACTAGGCAAGGATAGCAGAATTGCATGTGCATGAGACCAGTCTTGTCGTCGCTTCCATTTAAGAGATTTCAGTTCTTGATTCTATTTTAGGTTGTCTTTTCATTTTTGATTATTTCATTCTCAATTATTGTAAGGGGATAAGCCCGAAGTTTATTTCCTTTCACTTGCGTTGAGATATTAGTTTATGTTGGAGTTTTTATTTAGTTATTCATACTCTGGATGTTGATTTAGTGGTGTGATTATTTATTCACTTCCAGATAAATTCATTTATGTCTACTAAATTATTATTTTATAGTTTGATGCTAAGACTGATATAAATTGACAACAAGCCCCATCTTCAGCGTATTGTGTCTGGTCAACCTTTACGTGAGAAAATGGGGGTTGTTAAAGTTGGCATCAGAGCATCCAGGTTCTAGTGTCCTTAAGATTTGTGTTGCGTTAATTACGTTCTGCGCTAAGTTCTTTGATATGTAGAGCCTATATTAGGAATACCAATTCGAATCGTGTTTGCTTTCAGATGGCAAACGGAATGAGGAGTAGACCTAGGCACGTAGCCTCACCCACTGCAAATGAGGACGCTCAGCCAGAGTCACAGCCGCAACCTCCGGCCCCACCTGCCCCACAGTTGACTACACCAGTTGATATAGCTACCATCGTGACTCATGCGGTCTCTACCGCGATGGCAGCGATGCTCCACCGCTTTCCACCACCACAGGCTCAGCAGCAACCACCACCACCACCACCGCAGCAGGCAGTCCAGACACCGGGGCTAATTTGGGACGGACCTAGGGAGGCCTTCACAAAGGGCCAACCTCCAGAGTTCGTGGTCTGTTCAGCTAATTTAGTGGCGAGCCAATGGAAAAAGAATATTCAAGGGCATTTACGGATGGTGGAGTGTACTCCAGTTCAGAAGTGATGTTGGCCTCATTCTGACTTGTAGGGGCAGCATTCCATTAGTCGATTACTTCAGTTGCAGAGAGGCATAGCTTGACCATAAACGAGTTTTGGGAGAGGTTCGAAGAGAAGTATTTCCCTCAGGCGATGCAGTCAGATATGAGGAGTCGATTCATGGAGCTCAGACAGAGGGACCGCACAGTAGCGGAATACAAGGATGAGTCCACTGCTCTTTCTTACTTTGCGAAGGAGAATGTGAGTACAGAACAGAGGAAAATGGATAAATTTACAGCAGGGTCAGCTTGGCATATCTGGAAGGCACTTTTTGGGACCCGACATTCACTACGTATAATCAGATGGTGAATGTTGCCCTTCCACATTGCCAGGACCACAGGGATTTTCAGAAGAGCAAAGGAGAAAAGAGACATGATGGTGAGACGTCGAACTTGTAGGGTAAGACAAGTGGGGGTAATAGTTTAAGGGTCCTCCATCTTCAGATCAGCATAAGCGATTCCGGGGTCTCGATGATCGGGGCAGATAGGGCCAGCAGGGCCACGAGCATCAGGTGCAAGGTCAGCAGGGGCAGGGCCAGCAGTATAGAGGTCATCCAGGCCAGGGTCGGTAGATTCGAGGCCAGCAGGGTCGGCAGACCGAGAGACGCATGTTTACCGGGAACTGTTACGCTTGTGGAGAGAAGGGTCATACGTCGAGGCGATATCCTCGGGGTAATCAGGCACCTCAGGAGCAGGGTGGTCAGAGAGGGTATCTGGCGCCACAAGTGCAGCGCCAACATTTATCGGCAACAGTTCCACCAACAACAGCCGTCCCACCACAACTGCAGTACGGACGAGTGTATCACATTGCACCGGTAGAGGGACCGGCGCATGTTCAGACTGTGGAGGATATGTTCCCTATCTTTAGACATATGGGTCGCATTTTGTTTGACACGGGGGCATCTCATTCATTTGTTAGAACTAGTTTTGCACATGAGACTGGGATGATAGATTTTGCTTCTTATATTGTACTGCACATAGACACGCCCGTGGGTAGAGGGGCCCCCATACATTTGGTATGTTGAGGTATAGAAGTCAAGATAGGGACTCACTTTTGTGGCAGACTTACCGGTACTAGATATGCACGAGTACGATGTCATATGAGGGATGGATTGGCTAGCTACATACAAAGTCTATGTTGATTGTTACAGTAGGTCCATCGTCTTCGCCATTCTGGGGCAAGAGATGTACCTGGTTGCGACGCCGCACCTCAGAGGTGGGTCGAACACGCACTTATACTATATTGAGGAGGATACTTCTTCGGAGGTCGTAGTGTCGCTAGATTCCATCCCGATAGTTAGGGAGTTTTCTGACGTATTTGAGGAGATCCCGGGATTGCCACCTAGTCGGGAGATAGATTTCGTGATTGACTTGATTCCGGGCACGAGACCTATTGCCCGCACACCGTATCGGATGGCTCCTTTAGAGATGAGGGAGCTTCGAGATCAGATCAAGCAGTTATTGAAACAAGGGTTCATTAGGAGGAGTACTTCGTCGTGGGGTGCTCCAGTTTTGTTCGTCAAGAAGGACGGATCCTTGCGACTTTGTATCGACTACAGGGAGTTGAACAAAGTCACCATACGAAATAAATATTCGTTGTCTCGCATTGATGATTTGTTTGAACAGCTGAGGGGTGTTGCGTATTTTTCTAAGATCGATTTGAGATCGAGTTATCATTAGATGAGGGTCCGAGAGCAGGATATCTCGAAGACAGCATTTTTTACGAAATATGGGTCATATGAGATTTTTGGTTATGCCTTTTGGGCTAACCAACGCACTGGCGGTGTTTATGGATTTGATGAATCAAGTATTCAGGGATTATTTGGATCAGTTGGTCATAGTGTTTATCGATAACATTCTGATTTATTCTCGGACTGCGGAAGAGCACACGCAGCATCTACGGGTAGTCTTATAGACATTACGAGCCACCAGCTATATGCTAAGTTCGAAAAATGTGGTTTTTGGTTGGGAGATGTGCAGTTTTGGGGTCACATTGTGTCTGAGAGGAGATATCAATGGACCTGGGGAAGGTTTCTGCAGTGATAAAATGGAGACAGCCCACCACACCCACCGAGGTACGCAGCTTTTTGGGACTAGCTGGGTACTACTGTTAGTTCATCCAAGGGTTCTCAAAGATAGTCGAGCCCCTAACGAACTTGACGAGGAAGGGCGTGCTGTTTGTGTGGGATGATGCGTGCCAGTAGGCGTTTGATGAGCTGAAGACGCGATTGACTATAGCACCGATTTTGGCTTTACCCCGGGCAGGGATAGACTACAAGGTCTCCGCGATGCGTCCTTGAGGGGACTTAAAGGGGTATTAATGCAGGAGGAGAGGCCGATAGCTTATGTTTCACGAAAGCTAAAGCCTCACGAGGGACATTACCCCACCCACGACTTGGAGTTAGCAGCCATGATTTTTGCATTGCGAGTACGGAGGCATTATCTCCTGGAGGAGAAGTTCCAGCTATTCACAGACCATAAGAGTCTACAGTACTTGTTCACACAACGGGAGTTGAATATGAGGCAGGGAAGATGACTAGAGTTTGTGAAGGATTACCAGTTCGACATTCAGTACCACCTAGGGAAGGCAAATGTCGTAGTTGATGCTTTGAACCGCAAGCCGATAATGGAGTTGGCTTGGCAACGGTGTGGAAGGCGAAGTGGAAATCACTTCGAGGGGATGACAGCTTGACCCGTGCATATATGGCAGTTCTCACCATCACACCCGAGATCATTATTCGGGTCGTGAAGGCACAGACAAGGGATCAGCTTTGTCAGGAACGGGTTAGGCAGTTGTTAGTCGAGGGGGTAGAGCACTATGCTATTGGATCGAATGGTGGATTGATATTCCAAGGCAGGCTAGTTGTCCCAGATGACGAGGAGTTCAGGCGAACCGTTATGTCTAAGGTTCACGGTTCACACTTTACGGTACACCCCGGAGGGGATAAGATGTACCACAACATGCGACGTCAGTATTGGTGGGTCGGAATGAAGAGGGACATAGCAGTTTTTGTATCCAATTGTGCTATGTGTCAGCTGGTGAAGTTGGACCATCAACATCCTATAGGTGTGTTACAGCCTTTGGAGATCTCGATGTGGAAATGGGAGAGTATCTCCATGGATTTTATCACTGAGCTACCTACATCACAGAGGGGGCACAAGATTCCATCTGGATAATCGTCGTCAAGTTGACGAAGGCGACTCACTTCTTACCGGTCTGGATAGATTATAGTTCAGAGCAGTACGCTAGACTTTTCCTCGCAGAGATTGCGAAATTACATGGGGTACCGCTCAACATTGTGTCGGACAGGGACAGGACGTTTGTGTCCCATTTTTGGAGGAGCTTTCAGCAAGCTTTAGGGACGGGGAGGGTGAACTTGATATTCGAGGACATGCTACGGATGTACATATTAGACTTTAAGGGGAACTGGGATCAGTATTAGCCCTTAATGGAGTTTGCGTACAACAACAGCTATCAGTTCAGGATTGGAATGGCATCGTTTGAGGCGCTTTAAGGGAGACCTTGTTGTTCACCCTCATGCTGGTTGGAGGTGGGGGAGAACAAATTGCTCGGGGCAAATTTCATTCAAGACACCTCAGAGAAGGTGGAGATGATTCAGGCCAGGATACGAATTGCCCACGATAGGCAAAAGAGCTATGTGGATGCGGACTGAAAACACTAAGATTTTAGTGTTGAGGATCAGGTGCTGATTAAAGTATCTCCAATGAAGGGGGTGATGAGGTTTGGAAATAAGGGAAAATTGTCTCCCTGATATGTGGGACCATTGCCTATCCTTAAGAGGATTGGACCCGTAGCGTATCGATTGGGATAACCAGACCACTTGCAGTGGATGCACGACGTCTTCCACATATCCGCATTGCGGAGGTTCCTTAGATATGAGACAGCGTACCAGCATATCGACATTGATGAGATAGAGCTCCAGTCAGACGCTACATACGAGGAGAGACCAGTAGCCATTCTGGACCGTAGGGAGTGCAGAATTCGATCCAAGGTTGTTCCGTTGGTACGTGTGCGGTGGGGGAACCACAGGGAAGACGAGTCAACTTGGGAGAGGGAGACAACATGCGGACGAAATATCCGGAACTCTTCTAGCTAGGTATGTATTTTCTAGATTCCGAAGACGAAATCCCATTATTAGGGGGAAAGATACCGTATTGTTCTAGAATAAAATAAAACTACTTTTGGAACAAAATAAAATTTGTAATAATTAACTTAAATCAGCAATTTAAATAATTAATTTGGAATGAATTGATTTATATTATCTCCTGCTATGTGAAATTAACAGTGCCTGATAATTAATTTCGGTAGAAAATAATTGCATGTGCATTAAATCATTAATATGGTGAGCAACACAATTTGAAATATCTTTATTGAATAAAAATATTCGGGACACACTTTAGGAGGTTTTACGAACTCATTAGGATGCTTTAGACCCTTAGAAATAGTCCCAGGTTATGTATATATATGAGTTAGGAGGTTATTGGGCTAAGTGGATAAGGTATTTGGGCTCATTTGGGGTCTAAAGTTGTGGCCTAAAGACCAACTCGGGATTAGTAAGTTAATTACCTATATTAAGAGATTAAATAACTCCCTGCGAGTTACATCTAATAACCCTATACTACACCACTCAGAGAGAGGAGGCAAGAAACCATAAGAAGAAAGAAGTGGAGAGGTAGATTCAAGGGTGGATTCAAGAACCAACCAAGAAACAATCCATGATCCAAGGCAAGAATTTTGTTGCTTAATTTTTATTGGTTCAAATTACTTCTTTATTCATTGTGTATTATGATCCATGTAGAAATTCTGGATTTAGGTATCTTGGTGATTTGATGATGAAAATTGAATATACTTATGATAAGTGACATTTATGAGCAATTTGAGAATCCAGAATTTAGGATGGTTCGATTATAAAGATTAAATGAATAGAAATCATGCTTAGGGCTTCTATTGAATGAGTTGTGTTGATTCATGTGTAGAAGACTTTTACACATAATATAAGGACTGAAATTGGTCACTCAAATTTCTAGAATTTTAGAATATGAATTCATTGTTAAAATCTCTGTTCTAAAAGGCCCTCCTAGGCTTGAGGCTTGAGAGAAACGCATCGCCTACGCCTTATTACGCCTTATTCTTGGTAAAAGGCTTGAGGCACACTTTTGTTTTAAAAAACAAAGGATTAGTTGACAAATATTGGTTATGGAGCATGAATATGAGAAAGATGGCTACCAAACACATGGATATATTTTCAAAATTCAAGGTATGTACTATTTTATTATATTACTAGCCTTGGAATAACTAAAATAATAAAAAAAGGAAAAACGCCTTTTTACGCCTAGGCTTCGCCTAGGCTCCTAAGGCTTGAGGCTTGACCTTTACGCCTCGACCACGCCTCGCGCCTTTTAGAACCTTGGTTAAAATACATGATTAATAACCCTGAGTTGGTGAACTAATTATTAAAGATTTGTTTGGTGGAACATACATTGGTAGGAACCTAGAAAATCAGATTTTGCTTTAGAAAGTGTAAATCCAGTATAGAAGTATAGAAGAAGAACTGGGAAAACGAATTCTGGAGTGAACCGGTTTGCTCCTGGGACAAACCAGTTCGGCTCCTGGGGGGCTTGGCCGCGGAGTCCGCCGTTGGGTCCGGGTGATTTTTAGGAGTTCATACGAGTTGACGGAACCGTGTTCGGACAATCATAGAATTTATGAAAAATGATAATGCGACAATGTTAATAAATAGGACATTTTTAATTAACTGGATGTCGAAGGGTGCTATATAATTAAAAGTCATTTAATAAATTATATGTGGAATAATCATTAAGTGAGGATTATTACAAGAGGCACTAGGGGTAATCGTGGGATAATTAACTTACCTATATATATATATATATATATATATATATATATATATATATATATATATATATATATATATATATATATATAGTTTGGCTCCTGTGCGGATTTAAGTATGCGGATTAGCTATCTTCCAAAAACGTCTTTGGACCGCGTTTGTCTTTTATGGACCGCTTAGGGACCACTTTCTCTTTCTAAGGTTTCTGGGAATATTAATTTCTACCCCAATATTTTCTAAGTCTTTTAACCTTATTTTTAACATCTAAATTAATTTGGGAGTCTAAGAGAAGTTTCAGAGCTGCTACTTCTCCAATTTCTTCCGTCACTATCGTACTGAAATTCGGAATAGCGAGAATTATCTATATATATGTTTTCTTCAGGGAGTCTGGAAACTGCAAGTGGTTTTGAAGGAAAATATTCTAGTCTTAAATACCTTATGCGGTATTGCGATTTTATCAGTCTAGTTTCTTTATATATTTGATTAACAGTATCAATTATATCGTTTTCTATAAAGTTGTCTAAATCATTATCACCATAGGATGACAAAAATCTACGATCTGTTCTAGGGGCAGCTGTTTCTACGTTTTTAAGAAGAGGACGGATTCCTCCTGATCTAATTAAAATAGTTCTTGTTTCAGCTAACCTTTTGCGTCTAATATATTTTAATACGTCTATACTATCTTCGAGAATTCTAGCGTATTCTTGATATTTTTCTGCTCTAGAAAGTTCTTCTGCGAACTCTGTAGTTCTTAACTTTTGTTTAAAGAGATCGCAGATTCCTGTTCTAATTATTTCTATTCTAGGTACTTCACGTACTAACCACTCAATAACCTGGTATATATATTTGAAAGTACCACCTGCGTATGTTAAAGCAGATTTTATAAGTTCTTTATCTTTAGGGTTTGTAAGAGTCCACTCTTGAATTTCTCTTGTTAAGTATGGATTTGTTTGGTTAACAAATGCTAAAAAGTCACTAGTGATTTGTAGGGTCATGCAAATTTCTTTGGATTATAACAATAATATGTAAAATAGCTAGGGGTTTGGTTCGAGTTTATACCTTCCTTCTGGTTTGCAATATTTTTATCTTCTTTCCTTCGTCTCTTCAGCTTTGTTACTATTCTTCTCCGGTCTCGGTCTCCTGCAACTCTCTTTATGTGTCGCACCTCAATCCACTATTTTTGGTGTTGGACCCATTTCTTGCCTGTACGCCACCACGCCTAACGCCTACCTGGCTAACGGCTCACGGCAAATCGGCACCTGACAGCGGTTCAACAGTATAACACCTATGTGCTACACCAGAGGTTCCACACAATAGTCCTCTATGAACAGAAAGTTGGAGACAATTAAAAAATAATAACAACTCAACATAAGAGATTTCTGGAAAAAGAAAATACTTTTATTGCATATCATAAGCAAGGTTCTAAAAAACGTGGGGCGTGATCGAAGCGTGGAGGTTAAGCCTTAAGCCTTAGAAGTCTAGGCGGGCCTTGGGCGTAAAAAGGCGTGAAAAGGCACTTAGGCATTTTGTAATATATTTTAATATTTTTTTAACTATGATAAGGCTATTAAAAATACTAAAATGGTACATAACTTAAAAATATGTCTAAATATTTGTAAATTAAAATACCATTTTTTCAAAATACTAAAAAAATTCACATTTTTTCACGCCTTACTAGGGGTGTTCAAAAAACCGACCGGACCGACGGACCGAACCGAACCGAGCCGAACCGACCCTTTTTTTTCGGTATTTTTTCTTAATCGGTCCGGTCTCGGTTTATTTTTTTGGTGGACCGACCTAGTCGGTCCGGTCCACGGTTTACAGTTTCAAAAACCCTGTTAGGACCGACCCGGAACGACTGTATATAAAATAATATATTTTTACATATATATGTATATATATAAGATAAATAAATAGTAAAAATATATATTTCAATATTTGATTAGTTTAAATTATAGTTTAATCCAATAGTAGGTTTGTTTTAATCGCAAATTTTGATAATTTTTAGTTTTTAATGTTTGAAAAAAATAGACTCAGGTATATTTGTACTATTATAAATGATGTAATTCATTAATGTGAGGACCGACGGGTTAGACCGGACCGACCCTATAAAAAATCGAACCGACTAGGGTCGGTTAACCGACAATATCGGTCCGGTCTCGGTCCATTTTTTTAGAGGACCGACCAAGTCGGTCCGGTCCAAAAAAAACCTTAAAACCGAACCGGACCGGACCGCGAACACCCCTACGCCTTACTTCTAAAAAACTCGCGTTTTTTCACGTCTTACCCCCAAAAAACGCGCGATTTTCACGCCTTACCCCTCAAAAACGTTGACCATCGTTAATCACGCCTTAATCCACGCCTAGGGCCAAAACTTGGCATATCTAAAAAGCCTCGTGCCTAGGCGCGTTTTTTAGAACACTGATCATAAGTAAATACAACTCTCCCCTCTCCCCTAACTATGAGAGGTTTTACTCACTCAGATACATATTTCTCTCTCTAAGCTTACTCACACTCTCCCACTTCTAATCTCCCTCCCTATTGCACACTGGACTCTCCCTTTTATAATCACAAGGGCATTACATTTGACTGGCAACCGGACGCTAAAAGCTAACCGGTTTAAAGAAATACAATTATTAAAGTCTTTGACAGAAAGCATCTTTGTCTTTTACCAATAATTCTGGCAGGAGGAGATGTCTAATGGCCCATGTGGGGAAGGTCTTTGTCGTCTTGTGATTGCAACAAATCTTTTGCTTTACAGAAAGCAGTCTAAATAATTGAGTCTTCAGTCTTTGATAATTCACTGAGTAGGATGGGACCCTTCTCTGTCCCATCTTCGTCTTCGTTTTCTCTGTCTGTCTTCGTCTGGTAGAGCATTATTGTTGAAGTATTCATCAATGATGCCTACCGCTCTAACGCTAGCTGGCAAAGCTATCTCTACCATGTCCTTGGATTCTTTCTTGAGCCTTTCATTGAATGGCTCATCAGCTTGGATAATGAGGTCTTTTTTATGGTATGCAGTGTACCATCTGTCTTCACCTGTTAACAAATCCATGATTTCTATTGTCTCCATAGCTTGGGCAATCTGGAGTTTGGACTTATTAACAATTAAATCTTTAGTCTCGTCTTCGGATAGAATCTCAACCTCTTCAAATGAATAATTGGAAAATCTAATAAGTCTAAATCCTTCAACTCTCATTCCTCTACAGGAACTTGGAGCAATCTGGTAGATCCTGGCAAACAGGGGAAGAAAGTCTGCTACCTTCTTAATGTACTCATGGACAACTTTTCCAAGAGCAATAGAGTCTTCTATAGTCTTTATCTGGACGAGTCCAATGAACCATTGGTCTGCTAAGGATATTTTAGTCATGTCTGCCTTTCCAAAAAGATAAATTTTTGAAACATCTTTGAAGAAACCTCTAAACATTAAGGCATCTCCATTAATCTCAGATAATAAGATATTAAAATGTTCAATAATGTTATTAGTTTCTTTCTGACTGTCTTCTGAAATTGGAAGATTATTATGACCAAACAGTATAACAATCTTAGTCTTAAAGGTCTTTTTCTTATAACAAAAATTATCAGTGGGTCTAGTTTTGGAGGATTCCCCAAGAGTTTAAGCATAAGTCTGAGTCTGAGTCTGAGGTCTAGGAATAGCAGTACCACTAAGTTGGGTAACTGCAAGTCTTTGAGTTCTCATGAATCTGGCAATACCTACCAAATTCTGTTTGAATTCTATACACAGTCTATTCTTTACATTCCACCATATAGCGTCTATAAGGGTATTTTCATCATCTAAAAATTCTCGTCTAAATTTAATTAAGTCTGGGTATCTTTGGTCTGGTCTATATTGGGGAAAGTACATCTTCCCAATAAGTCTATTCTGGGAAATAATCTCATGTCTAGATTTTCCAGGAGGAACTAAGATATCATCAAAGTTATCTAGGATTGGTTTTTCTTGCGAGTCTTGAATATGAGTCTGTCTTTGAGTTACACCAGCATTTGGTCTTACGTATCTATGATAGTCTGCAACATCTTCTTTGTTCAGTCTATTTGTTCCAGAGGAACTCATATTGTCTAGGTCTTCTGTTTGCAACATAAAACATGAGATCATATTAGTGTTAACAAACATTGGTTCTCTTGATATGATGTCTAGAATGGTATATTTACTTCCCTTAATATGTATAACAGAGAAGTCATAACCATTAAGCAATTGTTGCCATCTATTAAGTCTATTAGTCCTTGATTTGGACAAGTCTAAGTCTCTAAATTTTACTGCATAAGAAGAGTCAGTATAAATAGTAAAATGTTTAGGTCTAAGAAAAAGCATATATTTTTCTATTGCCCTTACTATAGCTAAAACTTCTTTTTCATGGGCAGTGTATCTTGTTTCTGGATCAGTAAAAGTTCTAGAACTATATCTACAAAGCTTCTTCTTTTATGTCTAATGATCAATGGCAAAGTATACTGCTCCCCATTGTTTATCAGATGAATCTGTTTCTACTATAAATTGGTCTTCAGCATTGAGCAGTTCAAGTAAAGGGATATTTTTGACTGCTTCTTTAATCTGTCTTATAACTTCAAAATCATCTTTACTCTAATAAAAAGGGTTAGTCTTATCTGTTCCTTTTAATTTGGAAGTTAGGCTTTGTCTTTTTGAAGCAAGGTCTTTAATAAAGTCTGCAGCATAATTAAGCAATCCTAAAAATGATTGTAATTGTTTTCTATCTTTAAGTTGGTCTGAAAACTTAAGAATCTTTTTGGTTATGTGTTCAGCTAAGGATATTTTTCCTCTATTAATATGCATTCCCACAAAATATATTTCAGTCTGAAACAATTGCATTTTCTTTTCAAAAATAACAATACCATGTTTATCTAATTCTAAAATAATCTTTTTAAGATGGTCTACATGCTCTATCTCAATTTTACTAGCTACAAGAATGTCATCTATGTAATCAAGATAAAATTCTGAGTATGGACTAAATATATTATCCATTCTTCTTTGGAATACTTGAGGAGCATTCAAGTATCCAAATGGCATTACTTGCCATTCATATTTTCCTTGGGGCATACTAAAAGCTGTCCAAGTAATACTGTCTGAGTGCATCTTAATTTGCCAGAAGAGTGATTTGCAATCAAACGTGCTGAATATAATTATGTCTTCAATCAAATTGATTAGATTATTCTTATCTGGTATCTTATAAGAATCAAATTCACAATTCTTATTTAGTTGTCTATAATCTATAACCATACGTCTTTTTCCTTTTTTTCGTTCAAATTCATTTTGAACGTAGAAGGCAAGGCTATTATGTCTACTTTTACTTTCTCTAATAATGCCTAGCTTAAGCATTTCGTCTATGTCTTTTTTAAACTCTTCTTTGTCTTCTTGTGAATATCCTTTCTTATAGGTTCCACCATTAATAGTGGCATCTGGGTTGATAGGGATAATTTCACAATAGCTTTGATCTTTATCCCACTTAGCAATGGGATTTTCTCCTAAAGTAGGCTATGCTAATTGCCTAATCTTTTCCTTTTCTACTTCTATATCCATTTTCTTCTGTTTGGATATAGCTTGAACCTTTAATAATGTTTGCTGGGCTTGATTTAAAATGTCTTGTTGTATAAGCGCTATTTGCTTATAACACTTTTGGTCTGGACACTTACATTCCTTTTGTAAGGGTTTGGTTATTTTTAAGGCTTCTTGTTGGTTTGTAGTTCTAGGTCCACCATGCTCAGCTGAAGAACTCTGGTGTTTTATTGGTCTATAATTGGGTTTGACC
This sequence comes from Sambucus nigra, assembly GCA_949130495.1. Taxonomy (NCBI): domain Eukaryota; kingdom Viridiplantae; phylum Streptophyta; class Magnoliopsida; order Dipsacales; family Adoxaceae; genus Sambucus; species Sambucus nigra. Next base: position 442,660,988 of record OX422222.1, on the reverse strand, counting down.
TGCATAAGGTTGAAAGCGGTCTTGTGATCTATTAGAGGGGCTTTAATATTAAATTCCTCTTTATCACTGATTAATATCTTATCGTTATACCGAGTATAAGGATGATATTTACTAATAAAGTCTTGCCTTAAAATAATGTTTCTTGTGAAATTAGGACGAGGATCCATTATCCAAAACCGATGATTAACAGTTTTGTTGGTCTGATTTCCTAATTTAAAATAAATAGAAATAGTCTGGAAATATGAGGTAAATGGTTCTCCATTAGCTACCTTACCATAGATTTCTTGATTACTTTCTAGAAAATAATATTCAGGGAAGGCATTAGCCTTGCAAATACTCTGAGAGCATCCTATGTCTATAAAAGCTGAAAGTCTCCTTTAGGATAATCTTTATGTTTTATGAATAATTATACAAAACAAGCATGTGGTTTAGTAGATATTCCTAAATTATTCTTTTCTAAAATAGATATTCCTTTCTGAGGTTTATCTACAAAATCTAATGATGTTAAATCTTCCGTACTACTATCGGAGCAGTTTTCTTCTAAATCATAGGAAATTCCTTTTCCTTTTAAGTCTTCATTGTCTTGTAATCTTTTGGCTATATTTCTATCAATGTCTTGATAATATGTTTTAATATCTTTGTCTATTTGAGTATCATACTGGCTAGTATAAATTGCTCTAAATCTAGTTCTCCAACAATTTTCATGGTAGTGTAATTGACAAATAACACAACCCATAAATAATTCTGTTTGTATAGTCTCAAAGCATTCTACACATCTAAAGTCATTCTTGCTACATTTCATTTCAAATGTGCAATAATGTCTTTCATTAAAGTAACATCTAGGTATATATGTTAGTAATTCAGGCTTACTAACTATACACCTTTTCTCTAGAAAGGGGCTTAATATACATTTATACCAAGCTTCTTCAAAGTCTATATAATCTTCTTCTTGAACCTCTTGGTCGATTTGCATCATATATAGGTCTAGAGTATCTTAAGAGTCTTCATACTCATCAGTATCACTCTTATAGTCTTCTGAATCACTATCTGTATATGCACTATAGATACTAGTATTATCATCATTTTCTATGTCTGATATTTCTATAGCATATAGAATATCTAATTCTTCTTGATCTGCAAAGTCTAGTACTGTATTCATAATCTTAATACTTTCTTTATCTTTCTTGTTAGGACAGTCTTTAGCAAAGTGTCCTTCTTTGCCACAAGTCCAACATTCTTTGGTGGCAGTCTTAGATTGAGCTATTTCTTTTTCCTTTCTATAATTAGGAACCTTCTTATATTTACTAGTATTCTTCTTAAAGTATCGTCTTTGGTTAAATCTATTTTTCTTGTTCTTAGAGTTCCTTTCTCTAAAAGTAGTAGAGGGTCTAAATCTATATTTCTTTGGAAATCCTAAGGGTCTAGCCTTATACTTCCTTTGTTTCCATTCTAATTTTTTTTTTAATTTCTTAGATTCACTACCACATCCCCATTGGATTGGAGCAATGTCTCTTTCATTTTTAATTGGAGGAATCTGTTTGAAAGTCTCTTCTATCAACTTTCCTTGGGTTATATCACGTCTTTTAGATATGATATAGTCTTTGGCAAAATTGATTCTTTCACCAAGGGAGTTATTCTTAACTCCAGCTACTCCTGGCCAATTCTTATATTCATTAATTAGGATTTGTCATATGGCTGGTATCTTTCTAAAATATTCGTCTTTTAAGGTTTCTCCAAATTCTTTAATTTGGTAATATAGTTGTTCATAATTATTGCTATATTCATTGATCATATCTAATTTGCAAATGCTAAGGAGGGCTAACTTAGTTTTTGCTAAGTCTTGTTCATTGATTTGAGTTAAATGTCCTGCTCCAATGAATTCTGAAGAGAATAATTGAATATATTCATCAATTGATCTTCTAAGTTTTCTTTCATTTTTTCAATCTTAGCTAGGGATTCTTCATCTGTAGCTTTTCTTAAACAATCTAAATAATCTTTTGCAATACCTCTAATGGATTGCTCGGCGTATTGTTTACATGAACTTGCATCCCATTGTTCATTAGATGCAAAACACATGTTCATCTGATTACGCCATTCATCTAAGGCTTTCTTCCTATCTTGGACATTGTCTAGATTAAGGTATATCCCAACTGGGTTTATAGCTTGACTTGCCATAGTCTTAACAGGAGTAAAACTCTTGTCACTAGTTGGAAAGTCTTTTATATAATCAGGTTTGGTCTTTACTAAAGTGCTTGAGTATATAGGAATATTTATTCCTATTGGTTTACTAAAAAGTCTAGGAGCATCATCTAGCCTACTACTGCTTCCTATCTCTTGTTTATTAGGACCTACTTATGTAGCTGGCATTAATCTTTCTACTCCTTCCATTAGTCTTAGGTTTCTAAGAAGTTCTTTAGAATTCTTAGATTCTTTTAATTTTAATATATGGTCTTGGGCTATCATGTTGAATCTATCTCTTTCTTGGATCCTAACAGAATGACTTTTATTAAGATGTTCTTTAAATGTCTTCATGTCCAATTCTGAGGGATTATGTCCAAAGTTTTGGATTCTAGCTTTTTCTCTAACCAAGTCTTTTTGTTCAAATGATCTTCTAGGTCTAATTACTGGAGCTTGTCTTAGTAAACTAGAGCTAGTCTTACTACTACATTCTCCTTCTGAAGGATCATTGATTATAGCTTCTCCCATATTCCTAAATCTAACTTCTTCAGTCTGGATATTCTTATTGATAATCTTAGGACGACCAAACTGGATAGTAATATTTCCAGTGATATCGTCTTGATTAATAAACGAAGGTTTATTCTGTATAGTCTTAGTTTCTTGAAATTCTAGCAATTGCCAAAGGGTCTTATAGCTTTTTCTTTCATAAGTCCAGTATTCCTAATACAGTAAGTATGATTGTAGTTTGAATTATTGGTTCTAACTAATATTTCTTCATTAAGTCTACCGCTAGGAATTCCCGATTGCATTCCTTCATAAGGGCATTGGGAGAATTTCACATAGATTTGGAATTCTATATTTATATTAGCGTCTGGGATAATATAGTCTTTATAGCCACTAGCATATAAGATTAACTTAAAATGTTTGGTTGTGTCTACGGTTACTGTAAATGCCGGAATGACATTACAGTATCCTATATTGTCTGACACTTCTATTTGGGCTATCCCAATAAGGCTTTTCTCAAAATCTTTCCATCCTTTATCTACTAAACAACATAATATGTTGATATTATTTTGAGGTCTATGTAATCCTTGGATTCTTGCTTGAAAGAGTCCAAAGGTTAGGAACTGGAACTTCCTATCAGTTCCTCTTGCTCTTTAGCCATTTTGAGTCAAAACTTGAAGCTCAGTATAGGACTTATCTAACACATGATTTCTACAATGATAAGTCATGTTATAATTAGGAGCCTTGGGCGTGGCTCCTTCTTTAAACAAGTCTATGTATCTAACTGCTGGAAGTTGTCCATTATGTATAGAATCTTCAACAATCATCCAGTCAACTTCACCCCATTCTTTCCATTTGAGAGGATTGGTGAAATTTCTCTCTTTCCACTATGTTCTAATATTTGAGGATGAATCTTTAAGTCTTTGGAGAATACAATTACTATGTCCAATATTTGGGTTAGGCCTAACTATCTTATTAGTCTTATCTAATCCATCTTTTATGATTCTTCTAGTTATGGTCTTTCCTTCCTTAGTTTCTATATATGGATATTCTCTAAATTTACAGGTGGTTACCTGTTTTGTTCAAGTCTTTTTTCAATTCTTTCTAAAGAGTCTGAATAATCTTTTTGTCTCTTTATCTGGTTAAGGATTTCTTCTTTAAAGGTCTTATTCTCATTTCTTGTATTATTGTTAATGTTTTCATTATGTTTAGCAAGAGTATTAACGAGAGAATTAGCGATCTTATTAATATAGTCTTTTACCTCATCATCTTTTTCTTGTTGTTGCACAGATTTTTGTGCCATTCTAGCTTCTATGGTTTCTACAGTTTTTTCTATTTTATCTAGACGTGTTAAAATAAATGGAGAGTATAATACTGCTTGGGAAGGTTTATTATAAATAACCTTAATTCCCTGTATAATTTCTTTATATTTTTCTTTTGCTTGTGCCATATTTAGTCTAAGTTCATTAACAATATTAGGTTATGGCTTTTCATATTATTAAGATAATTTGCTAAATTTTGTTAAAATTTAACAAAGTCTGCATAGAAGGTGATTAATCGTGATTAATCCTTCTGTCTTAGCCTTTAAATCTAATTGTAAGTCTTTAACAACGCTACTATTATAGTCTTGAGTAGGTGTTGTTGATGTAGAGATTAAATTTAATCTCTCAAGTATAAGTCTAGATGCTTTGGCAGCATTAGCAATCTCATTTTCATTTATCTTATAACAAAATCTATCATCATTTATCTTTTCTAGAATTCTTTGGTAAAAATCTGCTAGGATCTGAATAGAGAGGTCTCTAGGTACCTCATTCCAGTCTGATCTAACTATTTCCATTAGGTAGATAATTGTCTAATCTAGGAATAAGTTTAGCTTGTTCTTTGGTGAGTTTAATTAACTCACTTTCTTGATTTTTAGTCGAAGTTTTAATTTCTAAAATATCTTTGTTAAGGGCTTCTATATGATTAGTCTTAATATTTATTTCTTATAGTACTTGTACTAGGTCTATTGGGATTCGGGTGTCTATTTTTTGTATTCTTTTAAAGATATTTTTTATCTCTATTTCTAGGGTTTGAGTGTCTTTTATTAATTGTCTTAAAATAAGGAGTATACACTTATTTTGATCTATTATGTTATTAATAGCACTGGCAGTAACTTGTCTACTATCTGCGTGTTTGGCTGGGATGTGTTTAGTGTGTGAACAACCGTCTATGTGAGAGGTTAAGCAACCTTCTGGGTCTAAATCATTTATGGGTATAGATTGGTAATCTGGGTTAGTCCCAAAAATATCTTTGTAAATGCGAGGGATAAATCCCAAGGGCATTAAAGTCTTTTTACTATAAGTCGAAAAGGAGCGTCTTGGCTCTGATACCACAATTGGGATTGGATCGGAATTTGGCGTGATTCTAAAACTCTTAAAGGTCTGATACCAATTTTGGGTCTAAAATATAAATTTGTTATAGTTATAGTCTTGAAAAGGGATTTTACTATAAGACCAGAGGGGACCACTAAGGAAAATAACAAAATTATCTTTAGGACCACGAGGGGACAACCTTTGGGAAAAGGACAAAGCCCGCACCAAGTGCGCACGGTTTTGTTCACACCAGAGATTATCTATCTATCTATCTATCTATCTATCTATATATATATATATATATATATATATATATATATAAAATATAGTTATATTGTGTGTGACATATCTGGATTCGTGGACCATCCTATCAGTCGGGGTACACGCGTTCGGGACCGGAGCACATGTCGGCACAGGTGGGTTAGGGGTAGTGTTAGGTCATATTTTAGGTTCTATGTGGCAGCGCCACTTATAGGAGTTAAGTGTTGATGTTGGATCCATATGACACCGCTTGGTATGGGCTATGGGTCATGCAATGGTGAAACTGAGTAGGTACCGCCCCACTTGCTTGTGTTTTGTTTTGTCTGTTTTGGATAAGAAACTCTTACGGACTCACCGATAGAGTATGAACAAGGCACTATAGGTAGATGCCTTTGTGTCGCATAAATGACATATATGTAATTAATTGAAATAAATGAAAGAATTCCTAAGTCTAATATTGTGGACTAAAGATGCAGACCCAATACTACGTGGTATGAATGATATTAATTGTTATCTATTTACGGGTAGTATATCGGGGGTGAATTGGGAAACAATTACTTGAGAGTATTTAACTCTGTTTTAGTACATTATCTTGCTAGATGCATTTTTATACTACCAATTGCACTTATTTTGTATCAATATCGAGTCATGAGTGGGTATTCGAGTAGCACTGCTCTTAAGTGAGGGGTGAGATGTATTATTCATGAGAGTGACGATTGGAACACTCACTTTAAATTCACTGTACTTTTGCCCCATTAAAATAAGTAAATTAATTCTTGCACACTTTAGGGCGCTGACCCAAAATTCAAATGTTTTCTCCCCCAGGTGTGTATAGGCAAGGATAGCAGGATTGCCAAGAGACCAGTCTTGTCGTTGCTTCCATTTCAGTGATTTCAGTTCTTGATTCTACCTTTGGTTGTCTTTTCATTTTGATTATTTCACTCTGGATTATTGCAAGGCATAAGCCCTAAGTTTATTTCCTTTCAGTTGGGTTGAGATATTAGTCTATGTTGGAGTTTTTATTTAGTTATTCATACTCTGGATGTTGATTAGTGGTGTGTGATTATTTATTCACTTGCGGTTAAATTCATTTATGTATATTAAATTATTATTTTATGGTTTGATGATAAGAATGATATAAATTGACAACAAGCTCCATCTTTGGCATATTGTGTCTGGTCAACCTTTACGTGAGAAAATAGGGGTTGTTACACTATTGATGTTATACTATTGGCCATTAAGTGTGTGAGTGCCCAATGAAGAAAAGAACACCGAAAGGAGGGTGAGGTTGTGAATGACTAAACCTTGATCACACACATTATTGTACCACCGAAGACGAATGGCATTCCCCTCTAAGCTTGAAGATTGAGAAACGGTTCTTTCGGTCGAATTGAGAAACAGTAATTAGAGGGATCTGCTTCATTTGATGACTTAGAGCTGTAAGGATAAGCTAGGGTTGTTTGAATAAACTAGGGGCTGTTTGTATGACCTAGGGACTATTTGGATGACATAAGGCTTGTTTAGATATACCCTAATGCTTTAATTCTACTATAACCTAACCAACCAAACAAGTCCTTGATTCTGGTATTAAATGGGTAAAGGTTTCTTCATAAACACACACATGATTTGTACATGAATATTTTCTGTCAAGTGTTTTAATTACGGTTTAATTTTGGACTACATTGAAACAAATCAGTAACTTTGAGGTCTAAGGTATCAAAATTGAAAATTTATGGACTAAAAAAGAGAATCCAGTTAAGCTTTTTAAGGGACCAATAAAATAAGTAACTCTTCATATAATTTATATTCATCACCCTTGTTCAAAAGGTTTGCACTCTCCTAATCATCCCCTTAAATGAGAATCATATAGTCCAAAGTGTTTGGTGAATTCAACATTGCGAGGATCTTATCTAAATCATCTGCTAAAGTAATCTTGAATGACTAGTGAAGTAATTATGTGATTTTGACTAAATAGTGAACAAAATTTAACTCCAAAAAAGTAAAAGACTTCTCACAATTACTTTTCACCTAAGTGAAAATTGTTTCTCCCCAAACCAAATGTATCCTAAAGCATAATAAGAGCAACCACCAAAACGAAGAAAACAAAAGCCATAATAGGGCGTGGGGGTCTTATCAAAGTCATAAAATTAACCCCGAATAAGTACAAGGACTTTTCACTATTTTAGTTTTTCATTAAAATTATTTCTCCCCAAACCAAGTGTATCCTAAAGCATAAAAAGAACAACCACCAAATCGAAGAAAACTAAAGGCAATATAGAGTGCACATAAGGGTGAGGTGTACCTTTATGTCTAATGTTCACATGGGAATGGAGCCTTTTAAGTCCAGTGAGATCGAGGGGATCTAGGCAAGTGGACAAGCACATATCTTCCCATGAGAACTTATGGGAAAATTGGCGTGCCCTCTGGTTGAAGTGCAAAACGCCAAGTATTCCCTGCCTCATGTAAGTGTTCGTAACGAGCATTAGATGAAATTGATCCTGCAAACCATAATAGATGCCATTTACAAAGAAATGTACTCAAATGGAAATAAAAGTTGAACCCAAAAAGAAAAAAATTCTAATTAAGGAGTTTTATTTTTCATATCCTTTTTAAATATTTTATGGGAGGTTTTCACAAAGGAATTTCGATAATAAGATACAGATAATAAATTGTGGCACTGACAAGTTATCAATATATTTTGTGAATTAGTAAAATTCCAAGCACACCAGCGAGACAAGTTGAACCACAGAGCTCCCTGTTGAGCTTCTGCTTGCTATTGTTTATATTTGAAAAGCCCTCTATTATCCATTTTATTCTCAATGTATCGCCACATCAAAGGGTTATATGGACAGAAAGAAGGTTAAAACAAGTTGATGAGTTGGGTGATCATCAACTATTAAGTACACTATTCTGAAGGCATAACCATTAACTCCAATCACATAGTTAAGCAGTTACCAAAATTTGCAATGAATCATGTAAACGTAGGGTGCAAGCTTTTGTCATTAAGATTTTTTAAATTCGATTAATTTTTCCCGAATTTGGCATTGTATGTACATTTTTCGAATTCCAAATATCTTGAAAAATATGAAAGATGGTTGAAAGCCAGTTTAAGATTTCTAAAATTTTGATTTATGAATTTATGTTAATAGAGAAATCCAAAAAATGTTCCAGACAGTAGTGGACCCAGGATTTTTGGTATGTGGGTGTGGAAATTTTTTATAAACGTCGCAGGAAACTTCCGATATACTTCTGCCGGGTTGGTTGCTCGCTTCCAAAGCCCTAAGCAACAGGTCCCATACTGTCCTGTCCTGAACTAGAACTAGAACAGCTAACTCGGACTCAGGGGACACTTCTGACTTGTTAGCTGCAGGTACGAATGTAGAGAGTTTGTTAGGTCCCATCTGGTCCCCGAGGTGAATTTTTTTAGGTTAGTTGTCCTTGTTTTGCAATTTTTAACCCTAAAAATTTTGTGATTAATATTCACCAATTTTTGACCCCTATGTAATAAACCAACATTTTTTAATAACCAAACAAACCAATATTTTTAACAACCCAGAAAGAGTGTATTTTTAAGCATCTTCTACATACAAAACTAGGACAAAGAGAAATTGTCAAAAAAATTAGAGAAGCCATAGATTTACATCTACAATAGTAAAATTGACTGAATGAAGAAAAGTAAATTCAAATAATAAAAACCCTACCGTTGACAAGTGAAATCAATAAATTGACAGATCCCTAATATTGAAACTTGAAATCACATTTATTTTGTCCACCAACCAAACAGTAGAGAAAAATGAAGCAATTAGATGTGTGCAAGAATAAAAAATTAGGGTTGAGGAAATTTGTACCTAGTAGAGGGAGTGGGGTGTGAGAGGATGAGGATGATTTGGGGGCAAGTAACGGATCTGCGGAGGAGCTTATAGCTTCTTCCTTCATGCTTGATTTCGTTCTCTACGCATCTAGGAGCTTGATTGTGGTTGTGCAATGGGAGGGGACAGGCAACCATCGGCTGGGGAGGAAGGAGAAGTTTAGGGTTTGTGTGAATGACAATCAAAAATGAAAGAAGCGTGTGTTTTGTGGGTATCTAATTAGGTTGTTTGCATTCTCCGCCCTCATAGTTTGAAAAATCCTTATTTTGTTGCCTTATATTTCAAAAACTAACATATAAGTCCAGAATTAATTTTTTTTACACTACCTACAACAAAAAGTCCCAAAAATCTTGTGGCTGCAGCTGCTCTCCTTCAGGATGGGGTGGGTCCTCCCCTGGTTCCAGAACAATTGATGTTTTTCACTAAATAGATTAATCTCTTTTAGTTTATGATTCAAAAAAATTATCATGCAATAATTTTAACCAGGCTATTTTTGTAATGCATTAAAATGCATGACATTAACATGTCATTTACAGGAAGCAAAAACCCTGTATTTACTTCTAGTCTCTCTCACTTCTCATCTCCACAATCCTAGAGTAGAATTTCCTGTCTCTGATCTACATTTATTTGACTGAGCTAAATTGGAACATCATTTGTGGTTCTGATGTACTGTCTGTTGAATTATAGTTTAAATTGGATTACTCAATTAATTGCTCACGATTTTCGGTTTTCTTGAGACACGGTGCTTGACTCCCCGTGCTCCAAAGAATGACCTACATGCTTTTGTTAATGCATGGTGCGTGACTTGGTATTCAAGCGGTAGAAGACATTTCTTGAAATTAGTTTAGTAACTAAATGCACAGTAAAGTCTACTGCAGGTCCGTTAGGTTTACAAATTAGATTTGAAGTAGGTTTCCCTTCTTCTGAATTATATTTGAAGTCGGTTTCACTTCTTTTAAAAACAAGCCTTGTTGTGGATTTAAACACAAAAGTTGAGAGATGAGAGGCCCTCCTAATGGTGAGCGTGGGGTGAAGGATAATCCCTCTCACCATGGCTGCTTTAAGGTAGTTGAGGGTGGTGCAAGTGAGCATAAAATTGAGGGAATTCTTGGGTTAATACTTTGGTTCACTTGGGTGAGAGAGGGTGTACAATGGTTGTCCGGGTATAGAGTTGGAGAGTTGAGGGTATGGAATTTATCCTTAGGAAGTCCTCTAGTGTACGATGTAATGTCTTTCAATTATAGTGCAGTTGGTATCTTTGTGAATGCAAGCAAGTTTATATGCCGAAGCACGTAAATCTTGGGGTTCGAGTGTAAAAAAAAGGGCAAACTCAGTGCACGAGGCCCTCGCCACTACGGGTTACTGGCTGGTTAGATGTACGCAGCCTTACCCAATAATACTATCACCATTATTTCATACCATGGTTTGAACAGGTTATGTGTTTTGCGCGCTTTTGCACAACAAAATGGTGCCAGAGCTTCAGGTTGACGCAAGAGTGCTTGATAAAAATTCCAGATTGGATTTTGGTATCATACGATGCACTTTAGAGGTCTTGAGAGTTTGTTTCATTCTTTAACATAGCAGGTTGATTCGATGAAAAGCAAGACTTCATTCTTCGGTATAATGAGGATGAATGATAGTAAGCGGAAAAAGATGGGAGTGTATGATTGTTGGCTCGGAATGCAAATGTAGACAGTCTGATAGCCACCGAAATGTTCATCAGGCACAAAGCAAATCTTCACCTTCACGTGAAAGAAGATTGGCTTTACTATCGTGGATATAGTAATTGTATGTCTAGTCTACACCAGGGAGCACAGCTACATAACAAGGGTTGTGACAACTCAAGCAGTACCTTACTACGGTAGCAGGATATTCTACTAGATTTTGGGGATAACATCACAATCTCTCAAAGTGATGGACTCCAAAGGCGGTGACTGTTCAGCTGCTGGGGAATACGTGTTTCACTCAGTGTTGTATTCTAGTTTGATCTCGGTGGTGTATTCAGAAATAGGTGTATATGGGCAAAAGGTCATTCTAATGCCTTCGTTAACAGCAGGTGTATAAACGACAAACGATGGTGAGAAGAAGTCCTATTAAAGAAAGGTTGGATGGTCCCTCTTCGGAATCGATGGGTATAGTCGACTAGGTTAAGTTATATAAATGCACTGGTCCATCTATTCATCTATTCAGTTCATGTGTTCAGTCCAAGAAGATGACCAAGGAGAGCATCTAAAAAATTGTACGTGCAATCGCTATATGTGTAAGCTGCAATTGGTAGACTTGGGAGGTGTATACTCCAAATGAAATTCTTTTAGGACATTATAATAATCGGTGCAACAAGAAACCAATTGAAGATATTTGTGAGCAGAAAATGTGGTGAGTATTGGTACTAAAGAGTTGGTAAATTCAAACTAAAAGGGAGAAATTTGTTGAATTTTAGTTTGAATTGGATAACATGTACTCAATCAATTCACAATTTGCGATTGCCTCATCACGCAAAGATTGACTTTTTGTTCTCTAAAAAATGCCCTTTACATTCTTTGGTTAATGAATGGCACCGTGGCACGTGGTTGGGTATTCAAGCGGCAAAAGACATCTCTTAAATTTATGGTGCTTTTGTTTTATATCTTAATCTAAAGTTTGAATCCGAACAAATCTAAAGTATGAAGTCCAAATTTGAAGAACTTTTTTTTATCTCAATGAAACCTTCAAATGAATGTTTTTAAAGTAGATTTACCTCTAAATGGGATTCAGGGACCATATTACATATTAATCAATGATTCAACGGCATTATGACTGGTAACCACTTAAAAAGTAAAATAATATAAAATAAAAACAATACATAACACCTGTAAACTCTGAACGGGTTTAGATTCAGAGTTTTCATATTACATATTAATGAAAACAAACATCATCTTTGTCTTATCCATAGAAAAATCTAATACAAGTTGTTTAGGTTTACTAATTGGATTTGAAGTAGGTTTCATTTCTTATAAGGGATTGAGATGTGGATTTAGGCATACCAAAGTAGAGAGATGTGAAGCTCTCCCAAAGGTGAGTGTGGAACTTTTTTCTCTCGCAATAATTACTTTAAGGTGGTTGAGATAATGTGTGTGAGCACAAATTGAGGGAGTTCTTGCATTAGAACGTCGACTCACTTGAGCGAGAGAAGGGATTTAAAATAGCTAACATTAAAGAATAGGAGGGTTGAGGGTATGAGATTTATCCTTAAATATATCCTCATGTACAATATAATTTCTTCCAAATGAATTCACCTCTATGCGAATGTAGACAGCTTTTTAGGCCGAACCACATAAATGTTGGTGTGCTCGATGTGCTCCTGTATAAATTTTCCTTCTATCATGCATTTTGGCTTACTTATTTATATTACTTTCTTCATTATTTCATTTCAATTTAATTTATGCTCGTGTGTTTTTAGTACTTCAAGCACAAGACTATCTATTGGTTATGTATATACACGTTGACGTAAACTACACGTCAAAGGCTCAAAAGAAAACAAACACCAACTCTAAAGAGAGAAAACTAAGAATTTCTTATATTCAAGATCAAAACTATCTCCAAATGAGGATTACATGGGTATTTATATGAGGAGAATTACTTGCTAATCAAGTAATTACTATAATGACTAAAAATGACAACTATTAACAAAAATATACCTAATTGGTCTCAAACATGCTTGGAGACCAATTGAAGGGATAAAAGGAATATAAGAAGTAAAGAAAAAGAATAGAAAATAGTATTAAAAGGAAAATAACATGGGATTCCCATCACTCTCCCCCCTCAAAAAGAGTTTGTCCACGTACTCAAAGAGAAAGGCTCACTGAGTCACCCTCCAAAACAGTAATCAATTCATGTTGGGGAGGTTCCTCGATCTCATCAAGATACTCCGGTGTATGCTCCATCGCTAAACGGGCACGGCGATGCGGGAGAGAGCACTCTGAAGTTCGGTGTCCAATGTTACCACAATTGTAGCACCGGAATATAGAAGGACATGAATGTGGCGCTGCAAAAGTAGTGGTGGTTGGAGTAGTGGTAGAAGAGAGTGGTGCTGATACTGGAGGAGTAGTGGAAGCAGAAACCGATGTAGGTGGAGGTCGGGAGGCTAGAGGAGCTACTGGTGATGTGTGATAGGCCTCAACCTTGATTGCATACTCTACCGCCTTCAGAAAGGTCGGTATCTCTCTCAATCCGGGATCACGTTGAATATATGGTTGAAGCCCCAGAATATAGCGGTTGATTCGCTGATCCTCAGTCTCGGGTAGGCGAGCAAAGGAGTTGGAACTACTCCGTATACTCCATCACCACAAACGTCTCCTGTCAGAGGGACTGGAATGGAGCAAAAAGGTCACGCTCCTATGTATGTGGTATGAATGAAGCCTAAAGAGCAGCCTTTAGCTCGGGCATTGCCTGAATAGGAGGAAGTCCTACAGTTGTCCGACGATAACAAAGATCATTCCACCAAACTCGGGCGAATCCCTGAAATTTGGTAGTCGCAAGGAGAATACAAGAGCGGCCCTGAACCCGCTTGTAATCAAAAACCTCCGTAGAAGCCAACCAATCAATCATATCATCGGGGGCAAATCGTCCGTCGAACATGGAAACGCCGACGCGTGTATCTCCATAGAGACTCCGAGAAAGTAACTGAAGTGCCATTAGCATCAAGGCCCATAACATCACCCGGCACGGGTGGGGCATAATCAGTAGGTAATGACGGCATTTAGGTGGTAGATGAGTAGGTGGCACATGCTGGGCCACTGGAGGTGCTGGGGGTCCGCGGTGGTAATGAGGGCATGTGCCAATCAAATGGCCATGCACTTCCCAGTAAAAGCATTGGCGGTCCCATAATGGTGCGAAACGATGAGCATCGGGTGGAGGAGGAGGTATCCACTCCAACACGTTGTGGGGGGTGTCCCAACATCGAAGGATGAAGAAGAGTCGGTGTGAAGTAGGGTGAGATTATGGTGGGAAGGTGTATGACGTGAGGATAGAGGGGGTGGGTGGTGCAATAATCGTGGGTCAAGGGGGCGGGGGCCAAAAATGTCAAAATATCCACCAAGAGTTGCTCCCCCCACCCCAACAGTGGTCTAAAGGTGCGGTAGGATTAGGATCGGGTGGCCGCCCGAGGGAAATTCCGGTGTAGCCCAAAAAGCCGAGGGGTTCAAGATTGTCAGTCGGTCGAGGAGTTCAGGCAGGTTGGACTGAATTCCCGCGTAGGCCAACTAGATCCAAAAAATCACAGATTCTGAGGATTTTCGAGTTTGGGTTTTGACAAAAGGGCTCTGGTATTCTAACGAAAACGAGAGGGTCTGATTGGCTAGGGAGTCCAGCGTGGCCAGAAAAGCCGAGGAAGTCTGAAATTAACTATTGCCCAAGAAGGCCTAACCGGTTGGAATTATCAAGGGTTTTAACAGTTTGGAGAGGACCTGGGTGCTCGGAAAAATCACCAGGGACGGACCGCCCCCGTCGCTGGTCGGAACCTGCTGCCTTGCCAAGGTTTGTTGATGAAGGCGTATGCCGGAGATGTTAGGTTGTTCCACGGAAGCGGGCCGACCATTATTTGTGAAGGTTCTCCCTGACCCGAGGGGTTTAACGCCGGAAGGAGGTGGAATTGAAACCCGGATCAGTGGACTCGGGCGGTCGGATTCTTCATGATCTCCAGAAATTTAAACATGTTCTTTTCCGAGTCTGTGGGGAATGATTTTAGAGATTCATTCGTGGTGGTAGGTGGTTCTTTCGTGGAGAAGAGTTGTAAGATGGTGTCAAGTTTTTTGTTGAGTTCTTGGGACATTAGGGTTTGTTCATCAATCTTTTATCTCAATTCTTGATTAATCTCTTCTTGATATCGATTTGCTTTCCTCCGAGCCATTGTTGATGTAGCGTACGATTTGTTTGATAATCTAATACCGATACATCGATTCACCAATGTTGGAGCGACACCCACTCTGATACCAATTTGACGTAATCTACACGCCAAAGGCTCAAAAGAAAACAAACACAATTAAGAATTTCTTATATTCAAGATCAAAACTATCTCCAAATGAGGAGTACATGGGTATTTACATGAGGAGAATTAATTGCTAATCAAGTAATTATTAAAATGATTAAAAAGGACAACTATTAACAAAAATATACTTAATTAGTCCCAAACATGCTTGGAGACCAATTAAAGGGATAAAAGGAATAAAAGAACTAAAATAAAATAATAGAAAATAGTATTAAAAGGAAAATAACATGGGATTCACATCACATGTTTACTGATATTAATATAGTTATGAATGTGTATATGCTAAGACCACATCACTGTTATCTACTTCAATAGCACATATTAACTTGTAATTATGAATATGTATATATGCTAAGATCACCTTCTGAATTTTTCCAAAATGCCTAAATTATTCAAAATTTCTGGATACACCAAAATTGATATTTCGGCATTAAATTCTGAAATTATGGAATTAGAGGGTTATATAAAATTCCAAAATAATGTTTTTTTCCCGAAGTCATTTTCTCGCGGAAAATCGCGGTTTCTTGTACTAGATTTATTTTATTATGCCTTCCAAAACTTTTCTATTGTTTAATTTGTGTTTCCTCATAGTGTTACGCAACTATAAATGTGTGATAATATGAGTATCTTCAATAATTATAATCATAATATGACGCTCTGACGTTATAACTTAACTATAACTATGTTACATTATTATATTCCGCAATTCCTAATAATATAATGGTAATTAATAGTAGCTTTCCAATATCAATGTCTTAGATTGAACACTAGCTTTTTAAGTTCTAGGACCAAGAAAATATCAACTTCACTCAGTTTCTTTCTTTCTTCTTCTTAAAAATTATGGGTTGTTTGATTTTTGACCCTCGTAAATTCTTTGATATTGACTTTGGCCCCGACATTTTCACCCGTTTGGATTTGACCCCCAAATTGACTTTTAGCAACGCAAAAAATGGGTCGCTAAAAGAGAAAAGGGGAAATTGAGTTTGGCGCCTAACACGGGTTTTGACCCCATTAATTCTTAATATTGGCTTTTGACCCCCAACATTTTCTTCGACACATTTTGCGAGGCTAAAATTACTTTTGAGGGGCATATCCCATGAAAAGAAAGTTATGGGGTTAAGCTCAACATAAAAAATTAATAGGGACAAACCCATATAACTCATATACAGTTTCTTCATTACCAAACATATTCAAAATCCAGTGCAGGGCTAATAGTTTTATATACCACAACCCTGTGAACTAACAGAAACTAAAGGAATTGATTATACATTAGTAGAACCACATCAAAAAGACTTGCAAATTATAAATTTTTCATACAATAGCTCTTCATATAGAGAGAGAGAGAGACAGAGATATTTTGTGTGTGTGTGTGTGTGTGTGTGAAAGAGAAATTGGGTTAGTAAATCTTAGCACTTACTTTGCAGTTGCCTGAGGATGGGAGTTGGTTAAGACGCCATTGTTGCTTCTAATCCGGTAATATCTATTCTATGAATCTCTGTCTCTCTCTCTCTCTAAATATATGTTTAATACCTGAATTGCTCCTTGTGTCGTGGGGCTGTAATAACTAATTATAGTAAGGACCGTCTCATTGGGCCAATTTGCTATGTCATATGGTTTTACCCTCATCGCGTCGTGTTTTCGGTCAACACAACACAACACGACACGATAAGAAGTCAGTAGATTCGAATACGACAAGACACGATAACGTATTTTTTTAAAATTTGAACGCGACACGTTAAAAACACGATAAGTAAATACGGTTCGATTGGACACAATTAGACTCGACACGACACGATTAGACACAACTACACCGATTATTGAGGAATTAAAAAGATTGTGGGTCTAAATAGTAGGTTGATGATGGGTCTAAATGGAGTCGATAGTGGATCTATATAAAGTTTACACTGTGTCCTTAATTGGCCCATTATCGTATCACTAACGTATCCTTACCGGGTCAATTTCGTGGCAGAAATTAAACACGAGCACGACACAACACGGTGGTGAGTCCAAAAATCCAAACACGAACACGAAAGACTTTGTTAGTTCTATTCGTTTCGTCTCGTGTTATCGTTTCATTTTTCAAAATTGCATCTACATTTGATAGCCTTTTTGCCAAAAAGTGGTAATGTGCCCATTATTTACTCATATTTGTATGCATTTTTTTGCCTACCTATCTCGATTGGAGAATTTTGTTGGGGAAAAAACATGGGTATTGGAAATCAACCGTAGCATATGTGAGTCTCAAACCAATATGATGGTTTATTTCATGTATTTATTTTGATTGAAATTGCACAAAACTTTCTACCACCCACATATATTTAGCGAAAATCCCCGTAAGTATTGTCTTAGGAAAATATTATCTTGTGTATGACAGATTTCTCGTGGTTCCTGGTTTTATACCACTATTTCTCAAGACACGTTACCACCGTAGAGATGTGGAGGGTCAACGTCCTAAAACTACAAGGAAATATTCATTTTCCGTCATTCTTCTCAGCGCAATGTAGTCGAGCGCACGATCGGACTGTTGAAAAAAATATTTGCTTATCTCGCCATCAACCATTACACAACATTGACACGCAAGCTACGATTGTGTTAGCGTGTTGTGCCCTGCGTAACTTTTTAAGGGGGTGATATCAAAGATTTGCGCAACAAAAAAAGTGGTAGTGATGATAACGTGAACCCTCACCTCTTAGTATACCTGATTACGCCCTCGTTAACGAGCATATTACCTTCGCGACACATGCTTCTTGGACAGATAAGCGTAATGCGGTGGACACACGAATAACTCATAATGAACCATTTGCTTTTGATGATTGATTTTTTTGATTTTGCCTTCTTAATTTATAACAATTCCATTACACTTCTGATTTTGTTTCGAACTTTAGCTTGAAGATATTGTATTTTGATCATGATTACGATTTTCCAAATTGCATGCCTGCATTAACTAATGCCGATTGCTTGACTATGGGGTTCCAACTGATGATATTCGCATAAAAAATCAAAATAAATAACTTATTCGTTAAGACCAAATAACATTAAGCAATTAAACAATTGATGATTCAAAGAAAAATATATTTAAAAAAACACATAACTTCATCCTCATATAGCAAATTCAATTATGTGAACAAAAAATAATCAAATCCTAACAAATAGATAAATCACTACTATATCACAAATACACGAATATCCAGATAATAACTTATATAAATCCTATACTAACCTAAAAACATATAAACTCAAAATCAATCTTCGATCAGATAGCTTTCTAAAAGGCCAATTGGATACAAAACAACGATCAAAATCGTAAATCAAACAAAAAATAAATAATCAATTACAAAATACATAAATAAACACCAATTGAATATGAAAACTCACCTTCGATAAGTTACAAACAAATCCAAACTAATCGCATATCAAATCTATATATTATGATCGATTCTCTATAAAGAAATCATTGATACAAATAATTAAATAATACGAAGTAGAGATCAAAGGGTAAAATGGTCTTCAAAATACATTGAGAAGCTTGAGCACAGGAAAAAAGGACCCTTATAAAAAATTTAAAACACGATGGGACTCATTTCATGTTAGGGAAACGGGAGTCCTTATTGCAACATATGGGTCAAAAGGGGGGCCCATCGTAATTAAGGCTATTAATATTCGGTCAATGCTAGCAATAAGGAAAACAAGGTGGCAACAAAATTTAGAAAAAAATATAGACCAATTTGAAAGTATTATAAAATATTTAAATTTAAAACGATACATAATGTTGTCAACAATATTTTACGAAATATTGCTTTCAACAAATTTCAAATTGTAAATAATATTTAAATCTGAATCGGCACAAAACAAATTATTTGAGTAATTAGATTTTTTATGAAAGGAAATTTTCATTCCAAATAAAAAAACAAAAACGATATTAAATAAAATAAAATATACAAAGATTAATGACATTATTGCCACCCATTTTACCATTTATTGTTTCTCTTCACCACAATATGCCTATTTGGATACTCCTACCCCATAATCTCCCAACTCTTTTTTTTTTTAAAGTAAAAAAATAATATAAGTTTTCTTATAAAAATTCAGGAAAAGAAAATTTAAAAAATTCCATTTAAAAGTTAAAATTTTTAAAAAATAAGTCATTTTAAAAAATAGAATGTTCAGCATAAAGAATTAGTGTTTTGGCTGAACTTAACCTTTTAACGTCAAATATGTAATTTTGTGAGCGTGTCAGACAAGGTATTAAACCTTGACAAAGAATATTTTTAGCTAACAAATTAATCAGACGATTGTGCTTAGTTTTAATGCTTCAATCAAGAAAACTTGTTGTGAAGTACTATACTTTTCTATAATTAAACTAAACTAAAGCTATGAAGTGAGCTTGAAAAACAAAAAGATATTAAATGCAATTCAAGAAAGGAAATTGAAATGTGATTGAAAGGGAATGAATTTAAATGCAATTGAAAAAACTAAATCACAAGCTTCTGATAAAAAACGAGTAGTTTTAATAAGATTTGTAATATGAATACCTTTACGCTTTGTGGAAATATAAGGGGCCATTTTAGATTTCATTTCCTAGTATCATGGATAACTTGGACTCCTTAACCTAAACCTATGCTCGAGAGAGAGCTTTCCATAAATTGATAAGGGATGTATGGATTCTCGATAAGAGAGGGGTTCCCCCCCCCCCGGAACCGCCTGGAACCCACGAGTGAATCGAAAGTTGGATCTCACCTGCATCGTTCCCCGTCTTTGTTTTTATTGCAATCTATCTTATGGTATCACATTCTGTTCGGCGAGATTTGAAAATCACAATCAACAGCTCGATGTAGGTCCGGGATAATCCTTTATTCCATAGTTCTAGGGCAATTTACAACTATCCAATTAAAAACTCTCAGATGTACTAGTACTAATAGTGCATCGAAGATGCGGTCACCAATTCTCCTGATACGCCACAATTATCGCGAACAAACATGTTATTAATTACAAGGAACGCATTTTTGTGACGCTACTAATACGTGCACTTGTTCTTTTATTCTGCCCCAGCCTGGTTGAGGAAGAGTTATGAGGTGTAAAATAAAAAAATACGCTAAAGGGGGTCTAGCATACTATGTGTAATGAATAAGTCATTTATATGAAATAAAAAAAGGCCATTCTTTTTTGACAAAAGACCCCAGTTCCATAGCTTTTGGTTTGTTATCCCAATCATGATTTTTCTATCTCCCCCCCCGCGAAGAGAAAGATCATTCCATTTTGGGTCGATTGTGGGCAAGGAAGGATTCGAACCCCCGACATCGTGGTTCATAGCCACGTGCTCTAATCCTCTAAGATACAGGCCCCGCCCTATCTCCACTATATCTTTTCCCAGGAGTACCCTAAAAAAAGTAACCTTTCCTCACCCTAACCATTTTAAGGTTAAGAAGATTTAACGTGCCTTTTTCTCTATAAGAACGATGTACCTAGTGAATAACTAAGGAAAAAAGATAGATTGGATATTGAAAAATAGAAAAGAAACAAACTTATTACTAATTATATAAATTAAATATCTCTCAGATATTCACTAATGTTGGCAGGTATCTTTATCTATACTGTCCGGAAAGAGGGAAAGTTGAAACAGGTGAAAGCAAAGGGCATTACTTGAATGCTATTGTGGGTACATGCGAAGAAATGATTAAAAGAGTTGTATTTGCCTAAGAATTGGGAGTTCCTGTCGTAATGCACGACTACTTAACAGGGGGATTCACTGCAAAGAATACATTGGCTCATTATTTTTTAGAAGATGGCCTATTTCTTCACATCCACAGCACAATTCATGCAATTATTGATGGACAGAATAAGTAGAGTTAAAACTACTTATAAACTATATCGTAAAATAAATAAAATAGTTAAAATAAAATTAGTATAATGGTTTTTTATGGAGAGTTATTCTCGATTTTTGTCTCGGATTTCTTATTTATAGCATTCGAAATATAACTGACACAACAACATAATTGTTGGGAACTCCCTCTTTAAATTTTGCATTACCCTATAACTGTGAGCCTCATTATGTACAACCATTTTTTCATAATAATTGCCCACGTGTCTATTTTCATTCACTTCCATGTGTTACTGACCGGACTTTGTTTATTATATTCTTTAGGCCATTATATACGATGTTTTCCATATTTACCCTTAACATGCCGCTCATCGATTGACCCATTAATTAGGGTTTAAACATACTCCCTCATACAAGATAATTTTTATAAAAAGTTAACTATTGGACTATCGCTCTTCCCACGAAAAAAATTTCCAAGTCTTTTCGAATTTGGCAACTAACGATTAGATGGGATTCCCACATCTTGGAATTAATACCTATAATTATGCTTAGGAAGTCGTCGCCTTCTTTTGATCTTTTGGTGATGAATTTGATTTGTGTCTTTTCATTTTATTTGTACTTTTCCTTTTGCTCCATCATTAGTCATTATATATTCCAAGAATAAAGATGAGTGTGTTTATGTTCCTCCTTCTTCTTCTTCCAAATGCGTTGTTTATGCCTCAACATCATATAACGTCGTCCTTTGTAATCAAAATCTTCATGAACAATACTTAAGTAAGATTAAAGCTCTTTATTTGACCACTTCTGATTAAAAATCTTCCAACACTATAATGTTCCAATGCTTACTATAGAATACACTATGCCTCTCAAGATTAGGCCCCTTGAACAATGGACCTATTTTGTTCCTTCACGGTGAAGACACCCCATTCCATAACCCCTACACTCTCAATAGGGTCAAAGCAAAGTCCCTTTAAGTCCTGGACCCCCTGTTCTCCTCTAAACCCTAACTGTAGAATAATTGCACACTCTCCAAGCCCCATTTGACTTATCTAACTTAGGAGTATCTCACAGACTTTCATAGATATCTTCATCCTATTTCTAATGATTATGTATGTGCGTGAATCAGACCTAGGGTTCGCATTTTATGGATAAAAAACAATTATGCTTGCTTATCGGTAAGAAACCTCACTTGCTTGTAGGCAAGTGGGAGTTTTCTTGACCACCAAGTCTTGCCACCCTGTTGGCAGGCAAAATAGGGAGTATATCAGATGGCATAACCCTGAGGGTGGCTTGGTACTTTTGCTCCTTTAGGGATTTACAATTTAAGGAAACCTTGACCTCGTATTCTGGAGGTTGGAACCTCGAAATCAATGCAGCAGCGTTCCTCAATTTTAATGCATATAACTATCAACACACTCCTTTTACATTTCCTTACCTCACCACTAGACACTACTCCACCACCACCACTACCTATACTTAAAAACAACCTACAAAAGTCCTAAAAAAATATAATTCAGATAGCTTTGAAGGTCTAAAACCTTTTCAATCTACTTTGGATACTAGTTTTCATTTCAATTTACTTTGGTATTTTATAGCACATTCTTAGTTTATTTTTGCTTATTTAATCACTAATTTCACCCTTTTTATTATATATAGCCTCAAACCAATTTTTACAAAAACCAAAAAACCCAATAGGGTTTATACCTTAGTTCCCGATTTACAGTTATCTCACTTTTTATTACACTTTCAGTGCACTTTCATACATGTTTTTCATAAAAATAAGAGATATACTCTAAATTTAGATTATGGGTTATACCCCATCTTATTTTTCCTATGAACTATATGGACTTTGATGGCATTTTTAGCTACATAGGCATCCCAAAAGGACCTTTGGGATCTGAGTTCTCCCTTATCCATAGCATTCATATTCATGTTCATGTATTAGTTCTCCACTCACATGTTTAGTTTACCTTACTCATATAAATAGTTTTTTTTTATAATTATTAGCAGTCTCGTGACATGCTTGCTCACTTTTCTATCATGGAGTTACAACCCGGTATACCTCTCACATTTTAGTTATTTTCACACTTAGGAGAGGGAGAATATTTTGTCGCCTAGGAGACCAAAATGGTGGAATGGGTGTCTAACATCTTCTTAGTCCATAACGTAGTCTTCGAGCCCACATCTTGTTTGGTTCCACATGCATTAGTAGTCTTTTATGTTATCTCTTTGGAGATGGCTAATTATTTTGTCTGTTTTGATTAAACTTTACTAGAAACTCTTATTGATGATGCTGGAAACAACATCACCCTTCAAGGTGATTGTGAGCTCAATCCAATGTCAACAATGGCAGGATACAGGTATATAGAAGGTAAACACATATAGTAGAAGGAGGTGAGGGGAAGAGGGTTAATACCGAAATATAAGTGGTTCAGCCAATCAGGCCTACATCCACTGTGCATGTGTATGATATATATCAGGGCTCTAATGGCCATGGATACAGTCTCTCAAGCTCTTCTCTCTCTACTGTGTGTTTAGACAGAGTTTCAGCTAGGGTTACCAGTTTCAGGATCCTTTGCAAGGTAGAGGATGACCTCTATATATAGTTCCTAGGGGGTGTAATGTACCCCCCATACATGTAATGTGCATGTGTGTTAGCCTCACCAATTGGGGAAAGCCACCTGTCACTGTCACATGTAGAGAATGATGATGAAATATTCCCCCCATGTGTGGGGAATAATCTTATTATAACTGATTTGTGTCCACGTGCCCTTATCCAAATGTCAGCAGATGCTCGGCTGTCGTGCTTGGTGCACGACCTCGGCCTGGGAGAGGTCGAGGTTGATAAGTCTAGGTGTTCGTTCAGTCCGAGGTGGCCATGAAGGTCTCGGCTCATATTAAGCCGAGACAATGGATAGGGGTCGACATTATCCGAGGTTGAGCTGGCTTATGCTTGGAGCATCGACTGATGTCTTGATGAGGTTGTTAGTAAGGCTTCTTGCGAGCTCGGCTTATATCTGGCCGAGGTTGCCATTCCCAGGTGTATGAGAGTGTTGTTGATCCTTATGATGCGAGCAATGTCCTTTGGAGAGGCTGGTGGTAGTGTCGGCCTGGGCCGACCTTGCTTTGGCTGAGGGCTGATGTCGCGTACCCAAAACTTGTCCAACATCGGCCATAATCTCGGTCGAGGTTGGTGTCTCTGAGCCGAGGTCACACTTGGGGCATATCATTGATATTTACACATTCAGGCACCTTATATCATCAACGATGACCACTTCTATAGTCTCCCTTAATCTCTAGGGAAACCCGTACAACGCCTCTGCTCAAGCGCCAGATTGGCGAGGGGCATGGATGGCCATAGTGCCAATTACGTGTGACACCCCGACTAATTAAATACCGGGTAGCTACTCCTTTATTCAAATTAATATAAAATGTCAAGTTGGTTCAGTTCATAACATCACTGTCGAAAAACATTTTAATAATTACTAGCCACCTAATGTAAGGACATTTTTGTCCAACATACTTGTATATGTCATTAGCCGTAACACCGTTGCAAAGATTCAAAGTCCATTTATCATCAACGGAATCCGAAGATCAAAAGAAAGGAAGAATTCAGAAATCCAGACAGACGGACCGGTCCGCCTAAAATTAAAACGAACCGATCCGCCTAGACGGACCAATCCGCTGAGACCCGGACCGATCCGCCTTGCTCTTTTGAAGCCAGTGAGCCCCAAACCGAATGCGAACCGAATCAGCTTCAAATTAAAAGAACCGGTCCGCCATCGGACCGATCCGCCTAAGGCCCGGACCGGTCCGCCCTGGATAGAATTTTCCAGATCGTGATTCAGATTTTTTAGGGTTCTGACTCCTTATTTAAACCACGATCAGTAGTTGGTTTCGATAAGACTTTCCCACTATTTTCAGAGCATATCAACCCTAAAGTCTTCACCTATTGAGTCCTATGATTCTAGGTTTTTAGATTCACACATCTTCCATATCTATGTGAATCAAATTTGGTAACCCAAGAACACCATTGCTGTTGTTCAACCCTTGTGAAGTGGACTGCTTCTTCCTCTTCATTGCTGCCCTACTGGACAGGGATAGTTCCAGCCGCCAACCCTACTGGAAAGGGAGTCTTCCAGCCGCGACTATAGAATCCGATGCCTGCGGGTAATTCTTAGTCAAAAACTTGTATTTCAGTGTAATCCGATTGTAAACCGTTTCTCTTACAAATTATAGTGATATACAAATGGTTTTGCCCCTGTGGGGGATTTTTCCTTAAACTTTGTGTGTTGAATATCTTGTGCATGATTTCATATTGTTTCAATCACACCTAGTTGCATGATTAGGGTTAATTTGGGTTAAAAAGGTGTTTATTATATTATTTCTTATTTGAACGCAAGCGCCAACTGTTTCAAATTGGTATCAGAGCGGGTTACGCCAATCTATTGCGTATTCCTTACTTCCGCAAAATTTTTCTAAAGATATCAATTTCTTGAAATAAATTGATTTTTTGAAAAGAGCGTGTTCAAATGGAGAAATCATACAATAAAATGCCTATTTTTGATGGGACCAATTATGCTTATTGGAAAGCCCGTATGAGGTCGACTTTAAAAGCCATTGATGAACGTGTCTAGATTTTGGTTGAACGAGCGTGGACTCCTCCCACCGTGACTGTTGATAATGTGACCAACTTGAAACCTGACATCTCTTGGACTGATGAAGAATTTAAATGGTCTTCTTTTAATTCTAAGGGTCTAAGTGCTATTTATGGGTCTGTCACACCTGATGAGTTCAAACGCATAATGACGTGCACCACGTCAAAGGAGGCATGGGATGTTTTGCAACTTACCCATGAGGGAACAAATGCTGTTAAAGAGTCAAAATTGCAAAATCTAACTACTCAATTTGAAACCATCACCATGCATGAAAATGAATGTTTTGATGAATTCTATGCTAGGTTGTCTGACATTGTTAATACTAGCTATAATCTTGGTGAACATATTCCAAATGCTAGAGTTGTTAAAAAGATTCTTCGTTCCCTTCCTAAGCGTTTTATACCTAAAGTCACTGTGCTAAATTCCTTGGGTAATTTAAATACACTTAAGTTGGAAGAACTTGTAGGAGATCTTCAAACCTATGAGATTGACATGTTTCCCAAAACCATTAAGGCTAAGGATAATGGGATTGCTTTAAAGACTCATTTTCAGAAAAAGAAAGAAAAAGTTTTTGAGTCCAAGTCTGAATGTGATTTTGACTTAGATGACTTGGCCCTGTTTGCAAAAAATTTCAAAAGAATTCTCAAATCCAAGAAAAGTGGAAATTTCAATGATAAAAGGAGTGTTGAGAAAAATATTTTTGAAAAGGAAAATGAGAAAGATTTCAAAGACCCTCCTAAAAAAGACAGTGAGCGATGTTTTGAATGCGAAGGTAGGGGTCATAGAGCTTTTGAGTGTGCCACTCGTCTTAATGGAGAAAAGGGAAAAGCTGTCATGAATGCTACCCTTAGTGACGACAGTGATGTCGAGTCGGTGGACTCGGGAGATGAGTCACCGCATGAGCGTAACTTCACCGCGTTCATGGCTAGTCATGTGAGTTCTTCTAGTGCACCTCACGACGATGAGGATGCTGACTCACAGGGACACCTCGACAGTGAGAGCGAAGAGTGTGAGGGGGAGGATGATGAGGCAAGTGAGAGCGAGTGTGATCTTCAACACGCCGACACTAAACTATATTCCGAGTCTTTTGAAACCAAGAAGCGAAACAATACTTTAGTCCTTAGGATCACTGCCCTAGAGAAAGAGTTAAGATTGTTTGGAGAGAGAGAGAGTGTTTGTGAGAATGGAAAAGAGAGAAAGAGAAAGAAAGATCGTGAGAACATAAGATGTTTTGAGTGAAATGGGCTAGGGCACAAGAAATTTGAGTGTCCTTCTAATCTTAGGAGAGAGCGCAAGAAAGTTGCCATGTCCACCTCTCCAAGAGATAGTGAGGATGAGAATGGTGATGATAGGTTGATCCAAAATGCCTTTAGAAAGTTGTTTATCAAGACCATGGAAACAAAAAAGTCAAATAGGATCCTAGGTCTTCGAATTCATGAGTTAAAGGTAGAAAGTGATGAGCTAAAAAGGGAAAAAGGTGACTTGTCCAACACGGTGTCTAGTCTGACGACACGTGTATCCCATCTCGAGGATGACCTCAAACAAGCACAGGAGGTCCAAGTCACATTAGAGAATGCTCCCGAGCCTATATCCACCGTGGTGAGTGAGTCTCATGGGTGTCCGTCTAGGAATGTTCATCCCAAAATTGTTGACAAATTACTTCCTATACCGGTTTATGTTTTCTCCCACTGCAAGAAGCGAGGACATCTTAGGGAGTTCTGTTCTAAGTTGGGTTTTGTGCCACATCATGCCACTTCACACATTCATGCACATGCACCCACTCATGATTCTTTGCCTGCTCATTTTGATAGAGAGTTTGCACATATTCGCCAGCAAGTGAAGTTTTTGATCAAGACTACACATGATCTAGTGGAGTTGGTTCAAAAGATGTCACCATCTTTGGAAAACTCCACCGTTACTCCCGGTTGAGATCTAGTCTTGATTGCTAGCATAGGTTGTTTATTATGTCATTTTTTAAACCTATTGCTAACATGTATCATTAGTTAGTTTTTCATTTTTTTTTTTTTTAAAAAATACAAAAAGATTTTTTTTAGAAATTTTTTAGCAAAACACAAAAAGATTTTATTTTGATAAAATTTTTGAAAAATTCAAAAAAAAAAGGATTTTCCTTTTATGGATGAGCATTTAAGGTAGCCAAGTCACAACTTCATTCCATATATTCATGTGACTGTTTGATAGAGATTTGAGAGGCTACATCATTTCATCCATGTGCTTAACATTGATTGGAGTCCTTGAGATGTAATTTGTGATATTTCCTACATGCTTGACTCCTATATCCTTTATTGGACACATGCACGGCTATATTTGATTGTTGCACTTGTCAATCTCATGTTGGCTTGAGTGTTTCCATCTCAATCCTGTTTATACAATGTATAAAATGCGATAAAACTTGACAAGATTGGAATGCATGTAAAAACCGTTTTGGTGAGACTGTGTGTATATTTTCATAACGGGGAGGGGCTGCGAAAGTTGATTCTTATCCTTTGCGCAAAAGCCACCGTTAAAAAGGACCTAAAAAATGGAGGAATTTTAATATCCGAGGTCCTAAGAGGTTAAAAGAGCCCGAAAAAATTGATAAGGCAATAAAAAGCAATTCATGCCAAATATGGGCCACTTAGGTTTCACCATCAATTCTCCAAAGTTTGAGAATTTAGTATACCTCTATTAAAATATAAATCTGAGGGAGTTTGGTTGGAGATTGAAAAAACGGGTTTGCACTTCCTTGAAAGTCCTGAAAAAGCATGAAAATCATTTTGGACGTTATTGGTGTAGAAATCACTTGGAGCTTTGATTTGTAGATTTGTTATAGTCAATGTCTTATATTTCCAATCTTTTACACCAAAGGAAGCATTTGAGTTCATTCGTTAGGAATATCCAATATTCATCGTGCACATATGTCATGTTTGTATGCATTGATTTTCCTATCGAATTTGATCACACCCATTCTTTTACGCTATCATCGACTTGGTTGTTTTATGTTCATTCATGGTGTGATTTATACCTTGTGTCACCCCGGTTTTGCTTGTTTATTTCATTTCTCTCATTTTGTCTATTTGGGATCATCATAAAAAGGGGGAGAATGAATTATTTGATTATGGGGGAGTTTTGAAATTTGAGAATTAGCATAAATCTGGTATATACGCATATGTTTATTAACTCATTTCAAACTCGATACGTCACTTGGTATTTGCTTTATCTCATGTGTGTAGGTACATCCTTGATAATCCCATGTTGCACACCCTGATGAGAAAAGCGGTAAGATTTCTGAAGATTCGAAGAACAAACGATGCAGCCTTAGTCATATGTACCTCTTTCAGTTTTTGGGTTCATGGAAGGGTAGATTTGTATAGGCATTCTGATTATAGATAATTCGGATTTTTTATGTTTGTTCCGGCATAGACATAGGGGGAGATTTGTAAGGACATTTTTGTCCAACATACTTGTATATTTCATTAGCCGTAACACCGTTGCAAAGATTCAAAGTCCATTTATCATCAACGGAATCCGAAGATCAAAAGAAAGGAAGAATTCAGAAATCCAGACAGACGGACCGGTCCGCCTGAAATTAAAACGAACCGATCCGCCTAGACGGACCGATCCGCTGAGACCCGGACCGATCCGCCTTGCTCTTTTGAAGCCAGTGAGCCCCGAACCGAATGCGAACCGAATCAGCTTCAAATTAAAAGAACCGGTCCGCCATCGGACCGATCCGCCTAAGGCCCGGACCGGTCCGCCCTGGATAGAATTTTCCAGATCGTGATTCAGATTTTTTAGGGTTCTGACTCCTTATTTAAACCACGATCAGTAGTTGGTTTCGATAAGACTTTCCCACGATTTTCAGAGCATATCAACCCTAAAGTCTTCACCTATTGAGTCCTATGATTCTAGGTTTTTAGATTCACACATCTTCCATATCTATGTGAATCAAATTTGGTAACCCAAGAACACCATTGCTGTTGTTCAACCCTTGTGAAGTGGACCGCTTCTTCCTCTTCATTGCTGCCCTAATGGACAGGGATAGTTTTAGCCGCCAACCCTACTGGAAAGGGAGTCTTCCAGCCGCGACTACAGAATCCGATGCCTGCGGGTAATTCTTAGTCAAAAACTTGTATTTCAGTGTAATCCAATTGTAAGCCGTTTCTCTTACAAATTATAGTGATATACAAATGGTTTTGC
Organism: Sambucus nigra; assembly: GCA_949130495.1. Lineage (NCBI taxonomy): Eukaryota > Viridiplantae > Streptophyta > Magnoliopsida > Dipsacales > Adoxaceae > Sambucus > Sambucus nigra. The sequence goes on along the minus strand of OX422222.1, from coordinate 442,631,124 downwards.
CCCTGTGGGGGATTTTTCCTTAAACTTTGTGTGTTGAATATCTTGTGCATGATTTCATATTATTTCAATCACACCTAGTTGCATGATTAGGGTTAATTTGGGTTAAAAAGGTGTTTATTATATTATTTCTTATTTGAACGCAAGCGCCAACTGTTTCACCTAATATTTAAAAAGTGAGTTGTCAATTTTAATTAAATTAAATTAACATGCAAAAAGATTAAATTATAAAATAAAGATACCACAACCACATCACAGTCACAATAGAATAACAATGGAATGAAATGAATCTGGAGGAATGCTCCTCTCGATAATTCGAATAATAAATACAATCCAATACAAAGTCTGAATCACTAATTAATTAAATTCAAAATCTGAAATAAAACTGAGTAAATAAGATGTCTCTAAAAGAAAAGGGGCGACATGCCCTACAGATGAGTAAATCTGAAATAGAGTCAAGGTAGAAAGTGGAGGCGTCTACTATCGAGGTCCTGTAACTTCCACAGCAGCTACAGCACGTCACTGGAATGTAACTCCTACGCTTGGTGTCCTTGTGGCTGGGCACCTAAAAGGTTTTTACAAGAAATAGATTTGAAAGCAAACGGGTCAAATCCCGATTGTGAAAACAGTTTAAAATATAGCAAGTGATTTAATAATATTAACATAGTGAATATAAAAATACATGATAGTGCGTGCACTCACATGAGTTCCTCACCTCTGAACTAATTGTGCACTCCTATCGTACCCGTACCCGTTTTAGTTATTTCACTATCTAACTAGTCAAATTCACCACCTAACTTTGGTAAACTATTAAGGTTCAATTCTCGACATCTTAATATAAACAGTGGGTTTTACTTTTTATTTCTCAGAATTAATTATAATAATTACTAGGAATTTTCCATCTTTAACTCTACTAAAATGTTACGATCATTCACACTTGCAATTATAAAAACAGTTCATTTCAATTATCAGTATATTAATCTCATCATAAATATACAATAATGGCACCCCGAGACTAAGTTGCGGTGCACACATACTCTACTATCAAATCTCGGTACATCACGTACATTAGGATCACGTATTCCAAATCACTCAGGAACCGTTTCAATAAGTAACAATCACACAAAATGGAGGTGAACATAGTTCACATCACAAGGGTCACACACATACTTACGCTCCCATGTTCAGCAGACTTATTAACTCCGAATAAGTCATTCTTTGACCTATGTCCTCGAGGTACCAATTTAAATCCCCCCAGTAGGCACACAAAGATTAAATGGTCCTGATTGAACGTCGACCTCCCGTGATAGCAAGTATGGTAGGTATGTTATACACAGATAAACACATATACTAAACATTCACACATGTTAGGTATCTTATGATATTTATACAGGTATATTTTACATCCCTATATCGTCATTAATTGTTGCACAATTACACATCCCCGAATAATATACAATATAGATTGTCAACTCTTCTCACGTCGAAATTTCCAGTACTTACAACCTAACCCGTAGGAGTCACCCGGTCGATTATAAAATTCTAAGTTTTAATCCTCAATGTACTCCAATCTCACAACTATACCCACTAATCACAAGGGAAGGATAACACTCAATTAGATGAGCTTACGGAAAGTTCAAAACTAAAATCGGGCCTAAAAAGACCATACTGTGTACTTGTTAGAAATCTCATTCGAACGAGGTCGTTCGAACGAGTGTCGTTCGAACGAAGTCTTCGAACGAACTCATTAGAAGGGGTACTGGAATCTCATTAGAAGCTCGTTCGCACGACCTGGGTTGGTCTTCTGACGAGATGGCAGAGTACGCCCAGAATTTTCCCAATTTCGTTTTTCTTCTTTTTTCCTCTTCTCTAAATCCATCCTAAGATCATCCCAATTACATTTTAATGTTTTTAAACTATTCTAAGTCACCCTAGGTCACTCCTTAACATATTTTTGGGGTCAAATCTTACTAATCAACATGAAAAAATCATAAATCCCCAAATTCTTGCCTCAAACCCTATGAACATGAATTCAGAATTTAATTAATGTGACACCCTGACTAATTAAATACCGGGTAGCTACTCCTTTATTCAAATTAATACAAAATGTCAAGTTGGTTCAGCTCATAGCATCTCTGTCGAAAAACATTTTAACAATTTCTAGCCACCTAATATTTAAAAAGTGAGTTGTCAATTTAATTAAATCCGATTAACATGCAATAAGTTAGATTATGAAATGCTAACATAACAACCACAACATAGTCACAATAGAATAACCATGGAATAATAATGAAACTGGAGGAATACTCCTCTAAATAATCCGAATACTGAATATAACCAAATACAAAATCTGAATCACTAATTAATTACAACCCAAAATCTGAAATAAAACTGAGTAAGTAAGATGTCTCTAAAAGAAAAGAGGCGACATGCCCAACAGATGAGGAAATCTAAAAATAGAGTCAGGATAGAAAGTGGAGGCGTCTACTATCGAGGTCCTGTAACTTCCACAGCATCTACATCACGTCATTGGAATGGAACTCCTATGCTTGGTGTCCTTGTGGTTGGGCACTTAAAAGGTTTTTACAAGAAAATAGATTTGAAAGCAAACGGGTTAGAGCCCGATTGTGAAAACAATTTAAAATGCAGCAAGTGTTTAATATCATTAAACAGTGAATATAAAATGCATGATAGTGCGTGCACTCACTTGAGTTTCTCACCTCTCAACTAACTGTGAACACCTATCGTAACCATACCCGTTCTAGTTACTCCCATATCTAACTAGTCCAATACACAATCTAACATTATAATACGATTTCCAATAAAATTCCCGACATCTTAATTTAAACAGAGCTTTACTTTTCTTCTTAGTTCTCAAAATTAGTAATACTAATCACTAGGGATTTTCCATTTTTAACTCTACCAAAAATGTTGCTATTATTCACACTTACATTTATACATGACAGTTTATTTAAATTAATAGTATATTTTTCTCACCATGAATATACAATACTGGCACCCCGAGACTAAGCTGCGATGCACATATACTCTGCTATCCAATCCCGGTACATCACGTACATAAGGACCACGTATTCCGAATCTCTCAGGAATCGTTTCAATAAACAACAATCACACATAATGGAGGCGAACATAATTCACATCACATGGGTCACGCACATACCTACGCTCCCATGATCAGCAGACATATTAACTTCTCAATAAGTCCTTCTCTGACCTATGTCCTCGAGGTACCAATCTAAATCCCCCCGTAGGCACACAAAGATTAGATGGCCCTGATCGAACGCCGACCTCCCGTGATAGCAAGTATGGTAGGTATGTTATACACAGATAATCACATATACTAAGCATTCACACATCTTAGATATCTCAATATTATTAGAGGTATATTTTACAATTCTATACGGTCATTAAAAGTTGTACGATCACAAATCCCTGAATAGTATACATTAAAAGTTATCAACTCTTCTCACGTCGTAATTTTAGGTACTCATTTCCTAATCCATAAATGTCAGCCGGTTTACTACAAAATTCTAAGTTTTTACTCCTCAACGTACTCCAATCTCACAACTATACCCACTAGTCAATAAGGGAAGGTTATTACGAAATTAAATAAGTCTACGGGAAGTTCGAAATAAAATCAGGCCTAAAAAGGCCATTCTGTCAACTCGTTAGAAAACTCGTTCGAACGAGTGTCGTTCGAACGAATGGCTTCGAACGAACTAACAACTCGTTAGAAGGGGTACTGTCATCTCGTTAGAAACTCGTTCGAACGATGTCGTTCAAACGACCTGGGCAGGTCTTCTAACGAGATGGCAGACTACGCCCAAAAATCTCCCAATTCATTTTTTTTCATTTTCATTCTTCTCTTCTCTAAATCCACCCTAAGACCATCCAAATTAAATTTTAATGTTTGTAAACTATTTTTAGTCACCCTAGGTCATTCCTTAACATACTTTTGGGGTCAAATCTTACAAATCAACATGTCAAAATCATAAATCCCCAATTCTTGCCCCAAACCCGATGAACATGAAGTCAGAATTTAATTGACTACTAAGACTCTTATTAATCCGTCTTTAAATCCTCCAAAGTTACATTTGTTCTTATTAAATTCGTCCATAATCCTTCTACATGCAAATCTCTACCCAAAATCACGAGTTCCACAATAATTCCATTAGGTTTTTCATCAAAATTTCCAAGACAAAACAGTTTCTACACTAAACATGGAGGAAATATTCATTGCAATTAATAACGTTAAATCACTTGCCTTAGATTTGTTCTTCAGATTTGTTGCTGGTGTTTCAAGGTTGGTTCTTCCCTCTTTTTGGTCACAATCTCGTCCAAAATGATGGTGGGGAGATTGTTTTGGTTTGGAACCCTGTGATAACTTCTCTCTAACTCCCGTAGCCCACTTCTAATGCTTTTAGCTGGTAATGGCCTTAGTGGCCTCTTTAAAAATATAAAAATAAACTCTAAAATTCGTGGGTTTTAATCCCTTAATTTTTTAAATTACCAAAATACCCTTCTAGGTTGCCGGTTAGGCCTAAAAATGCCCCGGGACCCAAACTAAACCCCCGGCTAGTGTTTTCTGACTATTTCGACCCTTCCGGACACGTTGGAGCACTCAAAATGACCATTCGGTTGATAAAAATATAATTTACCTTTTAATTTAAATAATTTTATTCCTGACGCGATTGACACGCGCGTCCCAACTAAATTTTCCAAATTATTGTATTTCTGCCTCGCGACAATTTTAATATTTTCAATACTCATATATTACCATATATACTCAGAAATATTCAATTTTAACATCGTAATCAAATACCAACTCACATCTCGCTAGTATTTATATCCGGATTAATTCCCAATTAATTCTCATTTAATTCAATTAATCCCTTAAATAAAAATCAATAAAATTAAGGGGTATTACATACTTCCCCCGTAATAATAGAATTCCGTCCCGAAATTCGGAACTAAAGAGTACCTGGTAAAAATAACTCTGGATAACGCTCGCGCATCTCATCCTCGCGCTCCCATGTGGACTCCTCGGCATTATGATGCCGCCGCTGAACACGTACTAATGGTACTATCTTTGACCTCAATTTTCGCTCGCTTTGGTCCAAAATAGCAATCGGACCCTCCTCGTAGGAACTATTAGGCTGAAGATCAATATCCTCTAAAGCAATGTGAGTATGGGCTAAATCGTCCCTAAGATATTTCCTTAGTGAGGAAATATGGAACACATCATGAATCCTATGCAAGTTCTCCGGTAACCCAAGTCTATACGCAACTGGCCCAATCCTCTCGATGATAGGAAATAGCCCCACGTATCTTGGTGCCAGTTTCCCCTTCTTCCCAAAATGCATAATCCCCTTCATCGGAGATACTCTGAGTAACACTTGGTCTACCACCTTGAATTCTCTGAAGAACCTCTTGGCATCAGCATAGCTCTTCTGCCGGTCCTGAGCTACCCGAATACGGATCCGTATCATCTCTATCCTTGCCGAAGTGTCCTGAATCACTTCCGGCCCAAGGAGTTTGTTCTCCCCCACCTCTAACCAACATACTGGGGAACGACAAGGTCTACCATACAACGCCTCGAATGGAGCCATGCCAATGGTGAACTGGTAGGAGTTATTATAAGCAAACTCCACCAGTGGAAGGTACTGATCCCAACCACCTCCAAAGTCGAGGATGAACACACGCAGCATGTCTTCCAACATTTGATTTGTCCGCTCTGTTTGCCCATCAGTCTGCGGGTGATATGCTGTGCTCAGCTGCAACTCCGTACCCATGGCCTGCTGGAAACTCTCCCAAAATTGTGAAACAAATATCTTGTCTCGGTCAGACACGATATTTAGAGGCACCCCGTGAAGTCTCACTATCTCTGCAATGAAAATCTGGGCATATTGTCCCGTAGTGTAGTCGGTCCTCACGGGCAAAAAATGAGCAACTTTGGTCAACCTATCCACAATTACCCATATGGAGTCGTGACCCCTATGTGACGTAGGTAACCCCGTGATAAAGTCCATGGATATGCTCTCCCATATCCACATCGGAAACTCTAACGGCTGTAGAAGTCCTGTCGGTTTCTGATGGTCCACTTTTACTAGCTAACAAGTGACGCATTTAGAAACGAACATGGCGATATCTCTCTTTATCCCGCTCCACCAATACTGTCGTCTCATGTCTTGGTATATCTTATCCCCACCAGGGTGTACCGTGAACCGTGAGCCGAGCAACTCTGTCTATACCTGGTGTCGCAAGTCTTCCCCTTCCGAAATGACCAGTCTCCCATTGAAGCATAATCCCCTGTCTGAGCTAACGGTATAGGACTCGGCTCCCTTTACTAGTAATCGAACTATCTGCTTCTAACAGAACGAGTCATTTGCCTGGGCCTTTATCACTCTCGTAACAATCTGAGGTGTAACAGTCATCACCGACATGAATGATCGGGCCACTTCATCCTGATGTCCCAACTCCTTCCATTTAGCTTTCCACACCTCGGCCACCTCATATACTGGCCTACGGCTCAACGCGTCTGCTACCACGTTAGCCTTCCCTGGGTGATATTGGTTATCAAACTGATAATCCTTTACAAACTCAAGCCACCGACGTTGGCGCATATTCAGTTCCTTCTGCGTGAAAAGGTATTGTAGAGACTTGTGGTCTGTGAACAACCAAAATTTCTCCCCCAGGAGATAGTGTCTCCAAATTCGAAGAGCGAATATGACTGCCGCTAACTCTAAGTCGTGGGTGAGGTAATTCTTCTCGTGAGGCTTGAGCTTACGGGAAGCATAAGCTATGGCCTGACTCTCCTGTTGCAGCACACCTCCAAGTCCTTGTAAAAATGCATCGGTGTAGACTAGATACTCAACTCCTGGTCTGGGCAATGCTAACACAGGCGCTGAGGTCAACTTATCCTTTAACTCATCGAATGCCAACTGACAGGCATCGCTCCAGATGAATGGCACACCCTTGCGAGTCAGATGTGTCAAAGGACCCGCTATCTTTGAGAAAACTCGAATAAACCTCCTGTAGTATCCTGCTAGGCCTAAGAAACTACGGATCTCAGTCGGTGTCGTGGGTTGTCCCCACTCACTCACCGTGGATACCTTCCCCGGATCAACAGATATCCCCCGGTCTGAAATGATATGCCCCAAAAACTGTACCTCCTTCAGCCAAAATCCATATTTTTCGTACTTTGCATAAAGCTCGTTCTGACACAGCGTCTACAAAACCTGTCTTAAATGCTCGGCGTGCTCCTCTTCTGTCTGGGAGTATACCAGGATGTCATCAATAAAGACGATGACAAACTGGTCTAGGAACTCTCTGAACACCCTATTCATCAAGTCTATAAACACGGCTGGAGCATTGGTCAAGCCAAAAGTCATAACCCGAAATTCGTAGGAACCATATCTCATCAAGAAAGTAGTCTTCGAGACGTCTTGTTCCCTGATACGCAACTGATGGTATCCCGATCGCAAGTCAACCTTTGAGAAGAAGGAAGCTCCTCTCAGCTGGTCGAATAAGTCATCGATTCGGGGAAACGGATACTTATTCCATATCGTGACTTTATTCAACTCCCGGTAATCTACACACAACCTCAACGATCCATCCCTATTCTTTACAAATAACACAGGGGCACCCCACGGCGAAGTACTCCTTCGGATAAACCCCTGACCCAATAACTGCTCTATCTGATCCCTTAGCTCTCTCATCTCTGCTGGAGCCATACGGTAAGGTGCGCGGGCAATTGGCCGAGTGCCCGGCGTCAAATCGATAACAAAATCTATCTCTCTACTAGGAGGTAGTCCAGGTATATCCTAAAATTCATCAGCAAAATCCTTAACAACTGGAATCGAATCGAGTGGTAATACCACTTCCTTAGAGGTCTCCTCCTCTATATAGTACAAGTGAGTGGACGATCCTCCCTCAGGGCGAGGTATCGCCACTAAAAATATCTCCTGCTCGGGAATGGAAAAAATAATACTCCTACTGAAACAATCAATCATGGCTCGATACGCAACTAGCTAATCCATACCAACAATCACATCATTCTCAATCATCTCTAATACTAACATATCAGCAGGTAAAGTAAATCTCCCGATCTCTATACCCACACCTCTATAAATAAGAGAAATCACGGAACCCCTACTCAACGGTGAATCTACGCAAGTAATCGTGCTCTCTGTTTTGTCTAACAACCCCAAAGTGCGTGAAAATATCGTGGCAATGAAATAGTGTGTGGCCCCCGTATCAAATAAAATACGCCCCATAGTCCCCTGAATAGAGAACATACCCTTAATAGCAGGTGGATCCTGTGGGACTGCGGCATGTTGGAGCTGATAAACTCGCCCGTACTGTAGCTGTCCCTGCTGGACTGGGACTGCTGGGATGGGTGGCAAAGCCAGCATCTGTGGTGGTGCTGGGAGGGCAGCGGGAAACATAGGTCTCTAGGGCTCATGTCGAGCACCCTGCTACTGCTGCTGTGGGGTCCTGCCCCTATCAGGACACTCTTGGCGCTTGTGGCCAATATTGCCACAAATGAAACATTTCCCCAAAAAGTTCCCCCCTCTCTGACCCTGCTGCCCACCGCCCTGGTGGCCGTTGCCATTCCTCCCCTGGCCGTGCTAGCCCTGATGAAACTGCTACTGTTGACCATGTTGGTCGTGCTGTCCCTGATGGCCGTACTGACCCTGCTGGCCCTGACGAAAACCTCCCTGACCATTTCTGAAACCCCCAGATCTGAACCTCTTAAAATCCCCCTGCTGGGAACCCTGATCTCCCTGCCTATGCTGACCCTGAGCAGATTGTTCCCCGCTGGCACTATTTCCCCCTGTCCTGTCCTGATGGCTGGACTCTCCTGATCGCTTACTCTCTGACATGTGAAAGCGGTGGTCTTGGCAGTGAAGCAGTGCTGCGTTAACCACATTAGTATAGGTGGCCAACGAGAGATTACCCAACAAGTGCTGACGGATCCTGCAAGTCAATCCATCCATGAACTTCTGAATCTTTTTCTCCTCGGTTGGAATATCATCAGGAACGATGTTCAAGAGATTAGTGAATTCGGCCTCATACTCAGCCACGGTCTTTCCCTCCTGCTTGAGGTTCATTAACTTCCTCCTCATTTCGGTGTGAACAGCTGATGGAAAATATTTGCGATCTAATCGCACCCAAAACTCCTGAATAGAAAAGATGTCTCTCTCCTCCGTAGTGGTAATGGACTCCCAACACTGCAACGCTGATCCTACTAGCTTAAAAGTAGCCAGTATCTATTTCTGTACATCCGTGCACTCGTATATCCTCAAGTGCCTTTGAATGTCCTTCTTCCACTGACTGGACACAATGACGTCGGATCTACCTGCAAACTCCGGAGGGTGTGCTTTCTGAAAAGCATCACGAACACGTTCCCAAGCAGACGGGAATGCATGAGCCTGTACTGGCTCTACTGCCGGCGCCTGGGGTGGTGCCTTCTGCACAACTACTAGGGCGGCATTTACCACTTGGGCTACAATGGTGGCAACCTCTGCGGTATTCACGGTGCCCAGAACTGGTGCAGGCTGTGGCTCGGGCTGAGCATCCCTGGAAACTCGTTGTGCACGTTGTGGAGGCATCTGAAATGAGAATAAAATCTTATAAGTTCGCAGTTATTATCTCAAAATAGCTGAAGAGCGAAACATACACATAAGAGTACAATAATCCTAAAATATAGGGCTCTATATCAAAGAGCTACGCGGAAACATAACAAGCCGTACAGATCCTAAGGACACTAGAACTTCATGCTCTGATACCACCTGTGACACCCCGACTAATTAAATACCGGGTAGCTACTCCTTTATTCAAATTAATACAAAATGTCAAGTTGGTTCAGTTCATAGCATCATTGTCGAAAAACATTTTAACAATTACTAGCCACCTAATATTTAAAAAGTGAGTTGTCAATTTAATTAAATCCGATTAACATGCAATAAGTTAGATTATGAAATGCTAACATAACAACCACAACATAGTCACAATAGAATAACCATGGAATGATAATGAAACTGGAGGAATACTCCTCTAAATAATCCGAATACTGAATATAACCAAATACAAAATCTGAATCACTAATTAATTACAACCCAAAATCTGAAATAAAACTGAGTAAGTAAGATGTCTCTAAAAGAAAAGAGGCGACATGCCCAACAGATGAGGAAATCTAAAAATAGAGTCAGGATAGAAAGTGGAGGCGTCTACTATCGAGGTCCTGTAACTTCCACAGCAGCTACAGCACGTCACTGGAATGTAACTCCTATGCTTGGTGTCCTTGTGGCTGGGCACCTAAAAGGTTTTTACAAGAAAATAGATTTGAAAGCAAACGGGTCAGAGCCCGATCGTGAAAACAGTTTAAAATGCAGCAAGTGTTTAATATCATTAAACAGTGAATATAAAATACATGATAGTGCTTGCACTCACTTGAGTTTCTCACCTCTTAACTAACTGTGCACACTTATCGTAACCATACCCGTTCTAGTTACTCCCATATCTAACTAGTCCAATACACAATCTAACTTTACAATACGATTTCCAATGAAATTCCCGACATCTTAATTTAAACAGAGCTTTACTTTTCTTCTTAGTTCTCAAAATTAGTAATACTAATCACTAGGGATTTTCCATTTTTAACTCTACCAAAAATGTTGCTATTATTCACACTTACATTTATACATAACAGTTCATTTCAATTAATAGTATATTTTCTCACCATGAATATACAATACTGGAACCCCGAGACTAAGCTGCGGTGCACACATACTCTGTTATCCAATCCCGGTACATCACGTACATAAGGACCACATATTTCGAATCTTTCAGGAATCGTTTCAATAAACAACAATCACACATAATGGAGGCAAACATAGTTCACATCACATGGGTCACGCACATACCTACGCTCCCATGATCAGCAGACTTATTAACTTCTCAATAAGTCCTTATCCGACCTACGTCCTCGAGGTACCAATCTAAATCCCCCCGTAGGCACACAAAGATTAGATGGCCCTGATCGAACGCCGACCTCCCGTGATAGCAAGTATGGTAGGTATGTTATACACAGATAATCACATATACTAAGCATTCACACATCTTAGGTATCTCAATATTATTAGAGTTATATTTTACATTTCTATACCGTCATTAAAAGTTGTACGATTACAAATCCCTGAATAGTATACATTAAAAGTTATCAACTCTTCTCACGTCGTAATTTTAGGTACTCGTTTTCTAATCCATAAATGTCATCCGGTTTACTACACAATTCTAAGTTTTTACTCTTCAACGTACTCCAATCTCACAACTATACCCACTAGTCAATAAGGGAAGGTTATTACGAAATTAAATAAGTCTACGGGAAGTTTGAAATAAAATCAAGCCTAAAAAGGCCATTTCTGTCAACTCGTTAGAAATCTCGTTCGAACGAGTGTCGTTCGAACGAATGGCTTCGAACGAACTACCAACTCGTTAGAAGGGGTACTGTCATCTCGTTAGAAACTCGTTCGAACGAGGTCGTTCGAACGACCTGGGCAGGTCTTCTAACGAGATGGCAGACTACGCCCAGAAATCTCCCAATTCGTTTTTTTTCTTTTTCATTCTTCTATTCTCTAAATCCACCTTAAGACCATCCAAATTACATTTTAATGTTAGTAAACTATTTTTAGTCACCCTAGGTCATTCCTTAACATACTTTTGGGGTCAAATCTTACAAATCAACATGTCAAAATCATAAATCCTCAATTCTTACCCCAAACCCTATGAACATGAAGTCATAATTTAATTGTCTACCAAGACTCTTATTAATCCGTCTTTAAATCATCCAAAGTTACATTTGTGCTTATTAAATTCGTCCATAATCCTTCTACATGCAAATCTCTACCCAAAATCACGAGTTCCACAATAATTCCATTGGGGTTTTCATCAAAATTTCCAAGACAAAACAGTTTCTACATTAAACATGGAGGAAATATTCATTGCAATTAATAACGTTAAATCACTTGCCTTAGATTTGTTCTTCAGATTTGTTTTCGGTGTTTCAAGGTTGGTTCTTCCCTCTTTTTGGTCACAATCTCTTTCAAAATGATGGTGGGGAGATGGTTTTGGTTTGGAACCCTATGATAACTTCTCTCTAACTCTTGTAGCCCACTTCTAATGCTTTTGGCTGGTAATGGCCTTAGTGGCCTCTTTAAAAATATAAAAATAAACTCTAAAATTCGTGGGTTTTAATTCCCTAATTTTTAAAATTACCAAAATACCCTTCTAGGTTGCCGGTTTGGTCTAAAAATGCCCCGGGACCCAAACTAACCCCCCGGCTAGTGTTTTCTGACTATTTCGACCCTTCTGGATATGTTGGCGCACTCAAAATGACCATTCAGTTGATAAAAATATAATTCACCTTTTAATTTAAATAATTTCGTTCCTGGCGCGACTGGCACGCGCGTTTCAACTAAATTTCCCAAATTGTCGTATTTCTGCATCGCGGCAATTTTAATATTTTCAATACTCATATATTACCATATATACTCAGAAATATTCAATTTTAACATTGTAATTAAATACCAAATCACATCTCGCTAGTATTTATATCCGGATTAATTCCGAATTAATTCTCATTTAGTCAATTAATCCCTTAAATAAAAATCAATAAAATTACGGGGTATTACAATTAACTACAAAGGCTCCCTATTAATCCAATTTCAAATCATCAAAAGATACGTTTTTGGGTATTAAATCCGTCCATAACCATCCTACATGCAATCCCTATCCAAAATCATGAGTTTTACAACAATCCCATTGGGTTTTTCCATCAAAACTTTCAAGGCATAAACAGTTTCTACACTAAACACGGAGGAAATATTCATTGAACTTAATAACATCAAATCACTTGCCTTAGGTTTATTTCTTCAGATTTTTTGTTGGTGAATATAGGTTGATTCTCTCCTCTTTCCTGTCACAAATCGTCCCAGAATGGTGGTGATGGGTGATGGCTTTGGTTTGGCTCTCTTGTAACCTCTCTCCAACTTCTCTCAAAACTCCCGTAGCCCACTCTTTTGTCTTTTGCTGGTAATGGCCTTAGTGGCCCCTCTAATAATAGATAATTTAACTCTAAAATTCGTGGGTTTTAATACCTAAATTTTTAAAATTACCGAAATACCCTTCTGGTTTGCCGGTTTGGCCTAAAAATACTCCGGGACCCAAACTAAACCCTCGGCTAGTATTTTCTGACTATTTCGACCCTTCCGGACACATTGGCGCATTCAAAAAGACCATTTGGTTGATAAAATATAAATTAATTTTTAATCTAATTAAATTCATTCTTGACGCGAGTGGCACGCCCGTCCCAACTAAATTTATCAAATTGTCGTATTTCTGTCTCGCGATAATTATAATATTTTCAATACTTATATATTACCATATATACTCCGCAATATTTAATTTTAACAACATAAACAAATACCAACTCACGTCCCATTAGTATTCAATTCCGGATTAATTTCCAAATTAATTCTCATTTAATTCAATTAATCTATTAAATAAAAATCAATAAAATTACGGGGTATTACATTACGTTAGGGATATTTTTTCTAGGATTAGACTTTTTTTTACATATGTTTTGTTTTCTTTCACCTATGTCATTTTCTACATGTGTATATATTCTCTCACTTGTATATTCTCGTTTTTCTCTCATGCTCACAAGTTTTATATGCATACTCATGTTACACTACACACGTATATTTCTCTCCATCTCATTTATATACTTGACTCTTCATCACATGTATCTACCATTTTTCATTTTTTATCAAATGCTCCATGACACTTGTATATATACGTGCCTTACTCATTTGTATATATTGATGCTTTACTCATTTATATATATCCATTCTTTATCACCACTTGTATATATCACATGTTTCATATTATTTTACATTACCTCCATTTTCTTTCTCACCTTTACATTTTCTCCATGTTACTTGTATATATTCACATGTTTTACTTGTGTAGTTAGCTCTTAACGACATGCTATTTGTTAATATTTTTCTTCTCTAAGCTTAATAGTTATACATATCACTCTTAGCATACATAATACTTTCTGTAAAAATATTAATTAAAACTCATGCATTTTCTCACTATGTCGTACGAGTATTGAGTATTGACCTTATATGTCCCCCGTACAGGGGAGTCGCTTTGTGATGGGTTGTCGATACTGCAGGGTGCGGTTAACCTAACAAATAAGATCCAATCTTCCATTAGACAAATACCCCCAATATATATCAAACAGTCCCCCCGCATCGTACCTCTTAATCGAAATCACTATGGGAGGTATACAGTAGAAACCCATTCACGTACATCGAGTATATCGAATTTTCTCTCAAATATACTATCACCACGAGGGTTGTGTTTCGATCGGATCGGATCGAAAAATGACCCTTCGAAAAAAAATTCGATTTTTTCGGAAATAAAATATTTGTTCCAATTTCCTATCCAATTTTTTCGGGAAATCAAAAACTTTTCCGAATTCAGAAAAATAAAAAAATCGGGAAAAAATAAAAAAAATCGAAAATTCAAAAAATATAGTTAAAATTCAGAAATTTTGGAAATTCCAAAATTTTAAAAAAATTAATATAGGATTTTCGATTACTCGAAATTATCATTTTAAAGAAATCGAAAAAAAGATTTAACCCAACATGTAAATATATAAGGATTTAACCATTTTTTTCATTTGTGTAGAGAATAGAGGGATATTCTCCTTTTATAGAGGACTTTTTTGGGCCTCTCTTCCTCTCCTAGTCGATGTGGGACACATGAGAATGTTTAAAAAAATTGGAAATCGGAAAATATTTCGGAAAAAATTGAAAATAATTCGAAAAAATTGGATCGGCATAGTTTCGAAAAAATCGGATCGGAAAAATCGAAAAATAAGAAATTCAGAATTATTTCCAATTTTCGATCCGATTTTTTCGAAAAAATCGAAAATCGGAAACCTTATATACATTCCAAAATCGGAAAATATCAGATCGAATATCGAAAAAATCGGAATGTTAAAAAAAAAACACAGCCCTAATCACCACAAGATATATCGTGAGATAATTCACTTACACACGGGTATATCAAATGGCTTCTCTGCATGTACCGGTAAATGATTGCCCTAATAGGTAAGAGGTATATCATGGAAGTCATGCCAAAGGGGAAACCCTTACACTAACCTCCCATGCATAACCACTCTTATATATATGTTTGCCCTAGGACACCCATGCTTTAATTGTCGGCTTGGCCGTGAAACTCTACCAAAATTATGGGTCATCTTACTGCCCAAATTTGCAGTCCTTCTCTCATTTTTAAAATGGGAGCCTATTTATGAGTCGGAAAATAAGTTAAATCGTGACTTACAATACGCATCATATTCTCTCCCAGACTCGGGTCATGTACGACATTTCACTTTCACCCTAAGTGGAACATAATACAAGTGGAATCGAATTATAACAACTAGAGTGAAGGTATTTTCCTCCCTTTTCCATTTTTTATAAAAATACCAAAAATATTCTTTTTTCTTAAAAAATATACATTTTCCCTCTTAGACGCGGTTGCATTCCTCTAGCTTAGTTTGTCTCCCTACTGGCTAATATACGTTATTATACCACCTTAGAGTTGTACTTCATCTTCACCCACTACAACATGAACATAATGCTCTTGTCTATTGGAGAACCCTAAACAGGATGCCAATTCTCAACCCAATTTAATGACCATTCTTTCTCAACTAAGTGCTAAGATTAATATCCTGCAATTGGATGTTCATGAGTTATAGAGAAATAGGGCCAAATCACTAAAATTCCTAGACCAAAGATCATGCCTAATCCAAATGTTGCCTTACTTCATATTATGGGACCACATATGCTCGAACCCATATGGGACCTAAAATAATACCAACATGATTCGCACATCAAAAAGCTTCCATGTGTCCCTCCCATTAACGATCCACCTCTTGCCCATATGCCTATACTGAACCTTCCTCAATGAGGATCTAACTTACCATTGCTTATTCTGGTAGATCGTAAAGAATAAGAATTTAACAATGTGAAAGAAGACCTCAAGATGCTCTAATATAATTATGATCAAGTGAATCTTTTGGGAAATGATATACATTACACCCACATGTATCCATATCTAAAAGCTCGATTGCCCGAGAAATAAAAAATGCCTAACATTAAGAAATTTGGGTCGAGCGGGCCTCCCATTGTGCATCTCCAGAACTACCACTGCACCATGAGTCTATTATGGCCCATATGTTCTTTCAAACTATCAAAGAAAGTTCCATATACTAGTTTTTGTTATTAAAAGAGTCCTTAGTCCGAAGTTGTAATTATATTACAAGAGAATTTATAGCTCAGTTCAAGTACAATTAGGAGATAAAAGTAACCCATCGTGATCTTGAGCTACTCAAGCAAGGACCTGGGGAATATCTAAATAACTTTATAACTAGGTGGAGAGAAATAGGTCGCCATTATAACCAACTTCCCATTTGAGGAAGAGCAAGTAAGTAGGGCGAAGAAGAATTTTCTGCCACATTTTCGAATCACCACAGGTAGCCAGTATTACCACCAAATTAGAGCCCTCACGAAGGCTGGGGTAGATATTAAAAAGAATTACGTTAGTCAAAATGTGAAGACATAATCAGAAACAAAGCGATCGATCGGTCAGTTTAGTCCTCGAAAGTACGAGAAATTGGTTGTTGCTGTTAGAGAAGTAGACAAAAACCATGCTTTGTGTAATAGTTGTAGTTATGGATTTTTTAAGAGGGTACTTTAGATTATAGATGGAGGCGTAACCCCTATTTAAGTATGGTAATGATAAGCTAATTTGGCCAAAGCTTTGGGTTAATGATAGGACACACAAACACAAACCCAATGAAGATAAACTCAGTTTAAAATCACAAAGCTCTCGTGTATAATTCAGGAAACAGTAATGAACTTTAGAAGTAACTTAGATAGAGGGAGAGAGAAGTAATCACCCTAGATACAACTTGGTAGGCAGGTAGAAACATACCCAAAACCCTCGAGAATCTCTGTCAAGTATTAAAAGATTCGTAATAAATAACAATGGTGAGTGAGTAAACCCTCTGGTTCACAATAACTCTCTCCGATGTGTCTTCTCTCCAGTAATAACTCATGAACTCTCAAGAGATTCTCTCTTCTTCAAAGGTGGTTGGGGTTCTTAAACAGCCCCCCCCCCCCCCCCCACCATCCCCGAGGCAACTCAGTCATTAAAGCCTATGAAAGACGTCCCTCATACCTTGTGTCACAACGTTAAATGCCTGATGCACTAGTTGTCTCTACGTCATAAACATTAAATTCCAAGACATGTCTTTTGCCTAACCACTGTGTGCCAGGGGCTGTTGTCACAGAGGTGGCTCATCAACTGCCTGACAGCCCCAAATACCACGGTGGTTTACTCAACTGCATGTCTGACATTGTTTAGCTGGCTAGTGACATCACCTACAGTAGATGTGACATTAAGTAGAGGGATGTTTAGTTCTCAACTCAACGCCCGATGGAACTCCAAGCTATTCCGCCCGAGGTTCCACGATCAGGGTCCTTCGGTGTTTTTACCAGGTGTATTAAAGATGGTTAGGACAAGTCCCAACAGTGCCTCACTTCTCAATCCTCCAAACCAGGTCCCTCTAAAGTTCCCATGGTGAGGTCATTCGATAGAGCATGAAAGCTCTTCCAGGCCCTGCCAAGCCTGGTCTCTCGCGAGTACCATTTGGCCTCACACTAAAACTCGTTATTAATCTCGTTACAACATTGTAACCGTTATAACTTACAATCAATATAAACAGAAATACAATATGACTAATACAACAAGCTAAAGTATGAGTTGCCACGCCAAGCTGCCTCGTTGAGTCGCCACGCTTGAGCTGCCTCATTTGCTTAATCTCGAACAATATTGCCAATTAGGGAATTATCCCTAATCTCAGGATTACCTTCAATCCCCCTCTATATTTTCCCCTTCGTGGAGAGATTTGTTGGAACAAGAAATGTCTGCACGAAACTTCTCAATCCGATGAACCCTCTCTGCGTGAAAATTTTTGTCCTCCTCTATTTGTTAGAACTGCAATGTTATAATCTCCTGGAAAAAGTAAAATTCTCCCCGATGTACCTGAGCCAAAGCGCCATGACTGATTGGGGCTTGGGTGAAGGGACATCACCACTTTTTCCTTATGCTGAGTCTCAACTGTTCAAGCTGTATTATTTAAAATTCTCCCGAAAGGCCTACTAACCTTCCCGAATACTCGTTTGGACTCTTGGTAAGTGAAATTCAAGCCCCTTCTACGTTATTGGATATGTCTGACACCATTTTGGCGCCAAAACATAAACTTGGTTAGGACGGCAACCCTTTCTATTCCCCAGACGTCACTTCATATTCGACGTAGCGCTGCCATTTCCACTGTCAAAAACACTTCCCGAAGTGCCACGTGTGCCTTTGAAATGATTATAGGCGATTTGGCACGTCCGCGGGGGGGGGGGGGGGGGGGGGGGGAACTCAAACGACAAGTAAAAGGGTTTAAAAGTTTCAAACGTTTCTCTATTTCAAACCTTTCTCTTCTTTTTCTTCTTCAAGCTTTCATATTTCCTCAGAGAGAGATCTTTGTGCGAGCTCTGTGCGACCTCCATTGTTGCCTTCTTCTTTACTCAATCTCCTCCTCCTCTCATCCTTTGCACCACCACCTGCGGTTGTGCACCTCCGTATTCATTTCCAACTCTTCTTTTACCAGACATTTTTGTACTTCTGTTATCTGCCATGGCCTCTTCAAGCAATCCTGCCACTTCTGCGACCAGTGCTCCCCCTGCCGCCTCCGTTGTCACCACCCCCTCTGCTGCCTCATTGACCGCTGCTCGTCAAGAATAGTTGCATTTCTACCGTCGGTCCCCCATTTTTGACGAAGGTGATGACTTTGCTGGGTTTTACAAGAGTTGCATTTTTAACGCCAAGTATGATGCCATGCCACTTGGTGATGAAGGTGAGGATTCTGATGAATGGGGCTTTCTTCCTCCCGAGGGGACTCTCAGGTTTCGTCCTGAGAGAGTGGACTTCCCATGGTCCCACATCAATTTTGAAAGTCCTGGAGGCTCTCCTGATCACTTTGCTGCTTGGAATTCTCATATGCAGAGTTCTTACGCTAATATTCTCGCTAAGATTGGGCTACATCGAGCCATGTGGTTTGGTGAGTTCACCCTCTCCAAGAACAATGCTTCTCTTCCCGTTCTGGTATCTCGCTGGAATGTTACTACTCACACGTTCATCGTTGCATGGGGAGAGTTTACAATAATGTTGGAGGACGTGTGTGAGATCCTAGGCCTTGAGGCAACATGTCATGAGCCCTATTCCGATGAAGCTCTAGAGGCCCAAGAAATCGCTGACCATTTAGAGCTGGATCGTATATGCCGAAGGTGCATCGGTACTTCAAACAAAGCCACGTTCACTCCCCTTATCAACTACTTCTTCAAAGACCCTTCCGAAGGAGGTTCCTCTGAGGCTGCCCCTGGGCAAGGTACATCGCTAGATCTTCCTGCCTATATCCTTATCATTATTTTTCGCTTCTTTTTTACGGGAAAACCCAATGACCAGCCTCGAAGGGATCTCATCAACCTCTCTCTCAGATTAGCCCGGGGTATCAAGCTTCATCTGGCTGCAGTCGCCTTGGGGTCCCTCTACACATGGCTTGATAGGGTCCTTTTTAACATGGAGCGATCTCTGAGTCATTACAACCTAGCCAATTTTGCCAACTGCGTTCTCCTGACGGGTTTCCTTTATGTGCGCTTCCCGGTCGTAGACCTCATTACCAAAGACCCTTCATTGGTCGTTGTGCTTCTATTTTTATTGGGATACCTTCCCTCATACACCGAGTGGGGATACACCAGCGAACATTACAATCCCAACCGATGCAGCCATCAATTTGGCTTCGATCAAGGGACTCCTCGCCCGGTGTTTTAATTATCTAACCCCAAGGTATCTTTTGGTGAGGCATGCTCACTATTATCCTCGACGGTCGCGTGGGGAGTGAGTTTGACATTGGCTGGGCGAGTCACCATCCCCAGCATCACTAGGCAAGGATACGTGACCCCTTTGTTTGTCACAAAGTATTGGCCGAGGCAACTGGGCCAGATTGCTGAATTCATCGAGGGTGATCCCGTGTATCCCCCAGTTCTTTCATTTTCTGCCCTAGAGCTGGGCCTGAAGGGCAATTCCGTTCTCGGGGTTGAGTTCCCTCTGAGTCAGACGCCCAAATCACCTCCTACGAAACTTCCTCTATACTGCCCCATGATCCCTGTCATCACGCCCAAAGCAAAGGCCACTGCGATCCCCAAACCATTTGTCCCCACGGCCGAAGCTGCCACAGGAGAAGGGCTTTCTGAGCCACCTGCCAAGAAAGACAGAAAGTCCAAGTCTAAGAAGGCTAAGGCCAAAGGTCAAACGTAAACTCCATTGGAGGCATTCCCAATTACCTCCGTTCCCCCTCCTATGTCTCCGGAACTGGCTGAAGAGCTGAGGAGGCGGGTAGAGGCCGAAGTTGCCCGAATAAACACTGAATTCCAACGACGCGCAGTGGTCGTTCCTCCTCGGGGTAACTTTCCCAAAATCGTGGTTGATCCTAGTGAGCCATCAGTAAAAAGAAGAAGAAGATCGAAGGTGCCTGAAAGTGGTGGTGCCGCGGGCTCAAGAAGGAAGACACTGGGTACTAAGCCCCCAAAAAAATAGACATATGAGGAGCCCTCCTCCTCAGTTCCTTCGACTGCTGCCCCCTCGCCACGTTCACCGATGGCCATACCATCTCATTTTCCCTCCGAATCTGAGGTATATGTGCATTCTGTATTTCTCGTTCTTCTTTTCTTGACATAGTGGCTTTAATTATTGCCTCTTATCTTTGGTGTAGGGAGTTGAAGAAGTGAGGGTCAGTCCTCCCAGTCCCCCAGTGAGTCGTTTAGTGGGGGGACGTTGCGGTACTCCTCCAGCCACTGCCGCCCTTCCACACTCTCCATTAATAAGCCTTACCTATTCACGCCGTTCCTCCTCCCACCAGGCCAGAAATGCCGCCGTGGGTGCTGCTGAGATGTCCAACCAGCCCGAGGTAACTGTTCCGACTTCCTCCGAGTTGCCCTCGGAGAGGGAGGTCTCTTTGCCCCTTGTTCTCGTCGAAGAGAGTTCCCCACATGTAGATTTCATTCCAAGCCTTGCATCTTTTATTTGTCCCATTGGTTTATTTATCAACTCTAACATGTTGGGCTATTTTAGGTGGAAGTGGTGTCGCTGATAGCCAACATTCTCCTTCCTCCTGCATTATCAAGACCCATTACTGCAGTTGCTCTTTTCAGTGCCATAACGGGGGTAAGCCATGTGCATTTATGTCTCTTATCTTTCTTGTTCACTTCTTGTGTCTGACATTTGTAGTTTCATTGGCAGCTTTCTCCAAGTCTCTCTCCACCCTTTGCCCCGAGTGACCTTTTTCCTCCCAGCCCAGGTTGGTGCAGTTGCTCTCGTTGGGGCATATCTCGAAGGTCCAACATCTCCTTCTGATGATGCGCCCGTGCTGGCCATAGTCCCTATGCTAGCGAGGGGAGTGTGCCTACCTTTGAGGCTTCTACAGCCGGAGGCTCCGCTGAAGCTGTAGAGGTAACGAGCCCACCTCCCACGGTTTCTAGCATTATGGTTCTCGTGGTAACTACCCATCTCACTCCTGCTGCTGCTGAGGTACTTCTCTAATTTCTCTGTATTTCTCAGCTTTTCAAACTCCACCTGCATAGGTGACTTAACAACGAAAACGCTTGTTAAGATTTTTCATAAACTTCGTCTATTACTGTAACTTAACAACGAAAACGCTTGTTAAGCTTCTTTTTTTTTTCTAAACTCCACCTATAACGGTGACTTAATAATGCAAACACTTGTCAAGATTTTTTTCATAACCTCCACCTATATCGGTGGCTTAACAACGAAAATACGTGTCAAGATTTTTCCACAAACTCCACCTATAACGATTACTTAACAACGAAAACGCTTGTTAAGCTTTTTTTTTCCAAACTCCACCTATAACAGTGACCTACCAGTGCAAACACTTGTCAAGCTTTTTTCACAAGCTCCACCTATATCGGTGGCTTAACAACGAAAACACTTGTTAAGATTTTTCCACAAACTCCACCTATAACGGTGACTTAACAACGAAAACGCTTGTTAAGCTTTTTTTTTTCTAAACTCCACCTATAACGGTGACTTAACAACGCAAACACTTGTCAAGATTTTTTCACAAACTTCACCTATATCGGTGGCTTAACAACCAAAACACTTGTCAAGATTTTTCACAAACTCCTTGTTTCCTGTAACTGTTTTCAGGTTGATCAGGAGGATTCTCCACCAGTTCCTTCGCCCGTTGCCTCATCACCTCGTGAACCTGTCTCCTCCAAAGGATCCAGCCACAATGATCAAGGTTCCACGACAAGTACTGTCGCGGAGTGCGAATTTGGGTGAGAGCTTCCTCTGCTCGACTTGGCTCCTCCCGCCTTCTGCCTGATGGTACTCCAATGTTTTCCCCAAATGCCTGCCAACCACCGTTTGGCCATTGAGCAACTTGTGAGCCATCATCCTGAGACCTTTATGGTGGATAACCTTCGTTCAAACATCGCAGTTATGAGTCATAGGCTCCAAGACATGGCAACCGTCATTGCTGAAATCGCCACCACCCCAATTGTGAACGTGACCCGACCCCTCCTCAACTAATTCTTGGGTTATCTGAGGGAGTTGGGTCGTGACGGGTTCCATTTTGATTGGCTCATCGCACACTTAAAGACTTTGAAGAGACAGCGATTGGACAGCCAAAGGGAGCTCTTACAAAAATATCAGGAGGATCAGAGGGCCAAGGAAGCCAAGCTGACCGAGCTTGTACCTCTCCTCGGAGCCATTGACAAGGAGGTGGATGACCTAGAAGAAGCTCTGTGTTTGGCAAAGCTAAAGCGAGAAAAACTTCTTATCGAACGTATACAAGCACATATCAGGTTGGAAGTTTTCGTTAATGCCCAAAGGTCTTGCTTAGCGGCTTCTTTGGGCTTTCCTGGAGATTTTTTCTCCTCCCCAGATATGTGGTTCCTCCTGGGTCAATGAGTTTTTTGTATATGTATTTTTCCTTTCTTCTTATGTAATTCTTGGGCGATAGCTCCCAATTTTGTAATGCCCCAAAGTATATGAATGGAAAAAGATACTTATTCCCATGCCATTTCTTTGTGTTACAACTGTTTACATAGATTGTAAAATATGTTTTGTGGTTCTTTCATCTCTACTTGAATTAAAATAAAGAGAACGTGCATAAAACAAAATGAACTCGTATATTCATAACAGTTAAATACATCGGTGGCCCCAAACGTAATTGCTTACACATGATAGACCTTCAACCATTTGTTGTTAATCTTAAATTTTTGTCTTCTTCTATCTTAGAAATTAAGCAATAAACTGAGTCATGGGCCTCCTTTACAATGAAAGGTCCCTCCCAATTCGCTGCAAACTTAGGTAGAGGAAGCCCCCTAATATGTTTAACTGCTTCCTTTAATAGCAGATCTCCCTCCACGAATTTCCTTGGTCTCACCAAGTTATCATATGCACTGGAGAGCTGCCTCGTATACATTTGAAAGTGTTGCATCGCATTATCCCTGTGTTCATCCAACGCTTCCAACTGCACGTGTCTATTCTGAGGGAGAATGCTACTTCGCAAAGCATATCGAGCCGAGGGAACTTCTAACTCTATCGGAAGAATTGCCTCAGCCCCGTAAATAAGAGAGTATAGCGTATACCCTGTAGGCTTCCTCTTAGTCGTCTTCCATCGTTTTAGCCAAGATATTGACCAAAGTCTTGTTAGTTGCTTCGACTTGACCGTTTCCCTTTGGGTATGCCACCGTCAAAGTGTGATGGACAATGGAGTATTTGTCCGTGAGCATCGTTACCTCTGAATTGACGAAAGGGGTTCCATTATCTGAAAGAATAACCTTTGGGATCCCGAAACGGAAAATGATGTATTCCCTGATAAAGTTGCTCACTTCTCCTGCTATTGCCCTTCTTAGTGGTATCGCCTCGGCCCACTTTGTGAAACACTCCGTTGCTACTAGGATTAGGGGTGGGCGCGGTCCGGTCCGGGTTTTGGCCATTTTAAGAGTCGAACCGAATTATTCGGTCCTATATTTGAGAAGACCGAATTCGGACCTATTTATTCGGTTTAGCCTATTTTTTCGGTCTAGGCTATTTTCGGTCCGGTTCGATTAATAATCGGTTTACATTTACATTTATTTCTTTTTTTTCAATAAAAAAATAGTTATTATTTTACTAGTTATTGCCATTGTGGCCATTGTATTAACATCTCCTGTATACAATTGGGTTTCTTATTTATAATTTTTTGGGTCATCTGTTTGCAATTTTTTTGGACAGCCCACAATGGATTTTTATAGCAGAAAAATATATCACAAAAATCAGAAGCTACAATGTGATCGGTAGAAAGAAATAACAACTAAAACCAAGAAAAATAAACCATCAGTGATCAGTAGAAAAAAAAGTGAATGATCTGTAGAAAAATGTGAACGATCCATAGAAAATCTCATCCTTGAATCACACAGAAAAAAATGTGAATGATCTGTTTCTTTCTTATGTGCACCATCAGTGATCACTGATCTCAGATTTAAGCTCAGGGCCGAAAACGGTTTTACACGAACAAATCACAACTTAAACCAAGATAAGAAAGAAACGGTTTAAAAAAATACGGGAGACTATCGTCGACAACGCCGGCAACCTTGTTGGGGAGTTACGGAGGGCATGATCTGACATCCTGGACATGTTTCGATGTTGTTGAGAGAGAGAGAGACATGAGAAGAAAGTGAGGAAGAAATATAAAAGAGAGGGGCTTTGAATTTGTGTTGGGTGTGTCGTTGGGCGACCGTGTTATGTAAATGAGAGAGAGACTTTTATGGGTTTAATTAACTTATATGATATATGTATATAAAATTTATATATATTATATAATATTAAAATAAACGGTCCGGTCCGGTCCTAAGATCGAATTTTAAACTGGACATTTAGACAGAACCCAATATATTCGGGTCTCTTAATTTAGGACCGATTTATAAAAAAGCCTATATACGTGGGTCTAGTCCGGTTCGGTCTAATCGGGTCAATCGGGTTGGTCTTTTTTTTGTCCACCCCTAACTAGGATCCATATCCTCCCCCTCGAAGAAGGGTGTATTGCCCCTACCAGGTCGAACGCCCAAGTGTGAAAAGGATAAGGTGTTGCCAGGGAGTGTAGGTCCACCGATGGGGCATGGATCATGTTTCTATGAAGCTGGAAAGCCTTGCATTTTCGAACGAACTGTGCGGAATCTTTCTCCATCGTTGGCCAGTAGTAACCCAAAGTCATCAACTGGTCATATAGCTTGGCCCCTCCTATATGAGCTGGATCGTGTGCCTGTTTGAGACCCTCGGCTGCCTCTTCCTTCGTAATGCAACGCAATGGCCTGCTAAAGTATCTCCTATGATAAAGCTGCCCCTCCTGAACGTAGAACCTTGGGGCACTTCGCCGGAGTCCCATCGTATCAATTTTCTCTTATGGGACAATTCCATCTTTAATGAAGTCAATATAGGGTTGTCTCCAGTCAGGGTGAGTCTCCACAAAGTGACATTCTGCTACCTCGAAGAATAACTAGCATTTATCGCACTTCCGTTGTAACTCGGCTGCATCCTGCTTCATGCTAGGCCAAAAATATCCTTCCCTTTGAATTCTTCTATAAATGGGGATCTCAGTCGTTTCGTAGTGTTCTTCGTGCATTTTCTTCAATCTCTTCCCTTCTTCTTCCAGGCCGATGCACCTTGATAGCCATCCTCCTGCGTTTCTGAAGTAAAGGTTTCCCTGGTTTGTAAAGTACTGGGACAATTCTCTGAGCCCTATCGTTCCTTCCCGAGACTCCAGTTGCCTCTTAATCTCTCCCCTTCAGTCCGCGTCCTCTTCCATCAGTAGAATTGAATGTACCATCGAAGGAGCTGTTCTTCGTTGAATCACGACACTAGTTGTATCAGTCCTCATAATAATCTTCTGGGCAATGGTGGCATAGGCGTCCGGGTGACGGTTCATTGTTCTGGGCTGCCTCTTGATCCTGGTCCGATGGAACTAGACAAGGAGCCTCTGAATGATCGTTCTGTATGGTGCTAGGCTCATGTGTTTCAATGCGTATTCTCCATTCACTTGCTGAACCACCAAGTTTGAATGTCCCTTGATGCAAAGTGAACGGATCCCTCTTCAAAGAGCCTCTAGCAATCCCAACACCAATGCTTCATATTCCGCCTCGTTGTTAGAGTAAAGAAAATATAACTTGTAAGAAAGGTAAATCTCCTCCATTCCTTTCGAAAGAAGAACCCCTGCTCCTCCCTTATTTTCTGCCGATGACCCATCGAACTGCATTATCCATTCTTCATCCATTGCATCTAGGTGATTGGCCTGCAAGTTGTCTCCTGGATGCTCTCTTTGGGAGGCTCAAACGTTCCTGAAGGGAAAATAGCCAATAGATCAGCGTACGCCTGGCTTCTGATTGCGCGAGGAACCACACACTTTAAGTCATATTCAGAGAAAATAAGGAACCATCTAGCTGCCCTGCCAATTAATATAGTTCTTGCAAGCAAATACTTAATGGGATCACATCTCGTTACAAAATAAATTGTAAAAGACAGCACATAATGTCTAAGTTTTTACGCTATAAATACTAAGGCTAAATAATGCCTTTCTAGGCTACTATATCTAACTTCTGGCCCATTGATGATCCTGTTGAGGTAATAAACTGGTCGTTATTGCCCCTCGATCTCTTGTTCCAGCAAAGCTCCCACGGACCTCGTGGTGGATGTGAGATACAGTTGCAACGGTATTCCTGCCTTTGGTGGAACCATGGTCTGTAGTGAAATGAGCAACTTCTTCAGTCCATCAAGAGACTCCTGATAAATTGCCTCCAATTTGAACTTCGTGTTCCCTCGCAGCAGCTGCATCAATGGATGTGTTATTTCGGCTAAGCCAGGCACAAATCTCCTAATGTAGGAGACTTTACCAAGGAAACTCTTCAGCTCTTTCGTCGTTCTTGGACATGGCATTTCCAAGATCGCCTGCTGTTTGTCCTGGTCCATCTGCACCCCTTATCGATGAACCACAAAGCCTAGGAATTTCCCACTTGTCACCCCTAAAACGCACTTCAGCGGATTCATCTTTAATTTAAACTTCCTGCAACAGGAAAACACCTTCCTCAAATCGCTCAGGTGAGACTCCTCCTTCCTCGACTTGATGACTAAGTCATCCACATAGAATTCCACAAACTTATGAAAGAAGTCATGGAAAATGGCCATCATTGTTCTTTGGTAAGTCGCCCCAGCATTCTTGAGCCCAAACGGCATCACCCTGTACATGGAGTTACCCAACGGGGTTCTAAATGCTGTCTTTTCTGCATCTGAGGTGTCCATCTTGATCTGGTTGTACCCTACATACCCATCCATGAAGCTATACGTCTCATGGCCCGCCATTGCATCTATTAGGCTATCGATGGAGGGTAGAGGGAACTCATCTTTGGGGCAAGCTCTGTTTAAATCTCTAAAGTCCACGCAGATCCTTATTTAGTTTTTGTCTTTCTTCCCTACTGGGACAATACTAAACAGCCAGATTTGTATCGGCTTGATGAACCCGGCTGTTAGTAAGCATTGAACCTCTTCCTTGATCTTTAAATCCAGCTCAGGCTTGTACGTTCTCGTTGCCTGTTTGACTAGAATGGCTGAAGGCATTACGTTTAATTTGTGACAGCTCACTTCCTCGTTCAGCCCTTCCATTTATGTGTACTTCCACGCGAAGACGTCTATAAACTCCTGAATCAATTCCACCAAGGACCCTCATTTCTCCTTATTGAGATCCTTCGAGATAAAGATGGGCCTTGGGTCCTCCCCTTCTTTTGCCAGGTTCAACTGCTCTAGCTCTTGTAGTTGTGGCTTTGCTCGATCCGTCATGTATTCTGGTTCTTCGGTGACTTCCTCCATAAATTCCTGTATGCTGGAATTATCTATCACTATGCATTGTCCCCGTTGATCAACTAGAAAGCATTTATATATCGAGTCAACCTCGTCATCAGCTTCCTTGGTCGCCCGATCACATCGTTACAATCGGTACACCACCTTTCCTTCCTCAATAATGACTTTCTTGCACTGTCTGCTGGTAGCGGTGACTGCTTTCCTCTTCTTCTCTCTAGATGCCTCGACCACTCTTTTCCTGAGAACCGACTTAGCACACTTTGTCGTTGGGCCTCATGCCCCATCGTATCCACTCTGGGCCTCATCCTGTCTCTAAGCTATGTCGAGATGCCTTGAGGCCGAGGGACCACCTAGTGAGCCTCTTCGGCTATTACCTTCGTGCTACTTGCAACCTCCTTACTTTGCTCATTCACGGGCCCTATCCTTTCTCTGATCGAGGGAACCCATGCTCCCTCCATCCTCCTCGTTACGACCCGGACATCTTCTTCTAACTCAGTATAAAATGCTGCGTCCACCAAGTGAGCTTCCTCAATAGCGAAGGGCCTCTTTGTAGCCCTGATAGTCACCTCTGTCCCCTTGATATTCACCTTAGCGCAGTGGTGGTACGTAGAAGGAACTAGCCCTTGGTTGTGCATCCACACCCTCCCTATTAGCAGATGATAGGAAGTTGTACTCTCTATTACGTGGAATTTTATATGGGAACTCAAATTCCCCATCACAATTCCCACATTAACATACCCAATGGATTTGGAGGATTGATTATCATACCTCGAAATTACCGAAGGCATGGGGACCAACCTTTCTTCTGGAATATTGGCTGTGTGAAAGGAGTTAATTGGCATGATATTGATGGAAGCTCCCCCATCCATGAGAGTCCTTGCAAAGCTAACTCCGTTAACACTGGCAGTCATATACAATGGCCTGTTATGAGGGAACCTTACAACCCTATCTGCATCGCTGAAGGTTACTTCTGACAAAAACCTCCTTACCAATCTGGCCATGGGTCCCTTCCATCTCAGCGAAGGGATCGCGTTCTTCCTCGAAATATCAAGTATTGCCTTGGTTATCTACAACCTACTCTTCTTTGGAATCCTCACTTGTTCGAAGAACCAAGTGAACTTCGAGGATTTTGAAACTGCCCAATATTCTAGGGTTGGGTTTACCTCTTCGCCTTCGACACCATATACATCCTCCACATCCTTGGCACTTGCTTCATCGTAATCCAACACGACATTAGCCATTCCCTTGGTATAAATCTCCAAAGCTTCCTCATACTCATCTCTATCTCTTCTCTCTGCTTCTTCATCATAGGCCACCATGATATTGGCCCCATGTGCTGGTAGTGGGTTGTTATTGACGTCCTATGGAGGGATTTGCAACGTCCCTGCCTTCACATATTTGTCAATAATTCTTCTCAATGTGAAGCAACTTTCTGTTGGATGCTGGATCCTCCGATGAACCTGGCAATACTTTGGATCCGCCTTCGTTGCTGCATCGGGCTCCTTAGCGAGAACATCCTTTGGCTTATAGACCGTTCCCCCTTGGACCATCGTGTTGTAATTGCTGACATCTTCTTCCACTATACAAGTCAATAGTGGTGGGTCTTCCCTGTCTCTTCTGAACTTCCTCTTATTGTCCCTCTTCGGTTCTTTGCCCCTATCTTCCCCCTCGGTGTACCCTACCCGTGGGGGCTGAGACCTCCCCCCCGCGGGTTGCATCGGCTGCCTGAACATCATGGGCACCACCACTGGATTGGGTCGTACCACCAAAGAGATATTTCTCGCTGCTTTTAAGAACGTCGCAAAAGTCCCCTCGCGCGTCTCATTGATGAGATGGCAGATGTACTCAGAAAGTAGCCCCTCAGCACAGATCTGCAATAATTTGGATTCTCTGGCCTCCTCCCTCACGCCGAGGGATCTTTCCCTGAACCTTCAAACATAGGCCACCACTTCTTCCCCAGGTCTTTGCTTCTCCCTACCCAGTTGAGTAAAAGTAAACTCATCTTCCGCCAGAAAGAACTTCTGAACAAACAACACGTGCATTTCCTCCTATGTAGAAACACTATTGGGAGTCAAATGGGAATACCAGGTATATGCTTTATCGGTCAAGGATTTAGAAAACTCCCTCAACCTAAGCCTTTTATTGTTACAATGCGCCTCCAAATGTTCAACAAAGCGCTTAATATGATCCTTCGGGTTCCCACCCTTTCTCGTATACTTTTAAAAAATAGGAGGAATATAGTCCTTCGAATAGGGCTCGTCGTTGTATTCCTGGGGATACGGTGTTCGAAAGTCATCAAAAACTGAAGCCACCTCGCCTGTAGATTGCGAGGAAGCCTGCATGAATTTCAGCATCTCCTTTTACATCTCCTTTCTCATCTCCTCCATGGGGGATATTACCGGAGAAACAAGTAACGGGGCCATGGGTTGAATGCTCGTTGGAGCTGGAATAAACGTTACAGTTGGGGCCATTGATACTCCTTCGACTCCTACAGCTGGATTCACAATGGAGGGTATGTTTGTCGGGATCGTCCCTGCAATACCTGCACCTGGCGGGGCCGTTGGAGCTACCCCTGGTGTTACGAAGGCATTAGCCTCCAATCCTCCCAGTATAGTTGAAGCTAATGGGGTTTGTAAAAACTCATAAAACTTACTCATGAGGAGCGCGACCTGAGTGGGTCCTAACCCCTCACTCGTGGGAGCTTGTACCACCCCCAGAACACCTGTCATCGCCTGGACCGGTGGTACCTCTATTCGAGGAGCCCCATCCCTTATGGACTCTAGTTCTCTCGCAGCCTGTTCTTCATTATGCTGGATGTCATCGAAGTTGAGCCTTCGAGTAGCATTATCCTGTGCCATACTCCTTACTTAAAAGAATGCCTCCCCAGTAGAGTCGCCAAATGTAAGAGGGTACTTTAGATTATAGATGGAGGCGTAACCCCTATTTGAGTATGATAATGATAAGCTAATTTGGCTAAAGCTTTGGGTTAATGATAGGACACACAAACACAAACCCAATGAAGATAAACTCAGTTTAAACTCACAAAGCTCTCGTGTATAATTTAAGAAATGGTAATGAACTTTAGAAGTAACTTAGCTAGAGGGAGAGAGAAGTAATCACCCTAGATACAACTTGGTACGCAGGTAGAAACATACCAAAAACCCTCGAGAATCTCTGTCAAGTATTAAAAGCTTCGTAATAAATAACAATGGTGAGTGAGTAAACCCTCTGGTTCGCAATAACTCTCTCTGATGTGTCTTCTCTCCAGCAATAACTCCCGAACTCTCAAAAGATTCTCTCTTCCTCAAAGGTGGTTGGGGTCCTTAAATAGCCCCCCACACCCTCCCCGAGGCAACTCAGTCATTAAAGACTATGAAAGACATCCCTCATACCTTGTGTCACAACATTAAATGCCTGATGCACTAGTTGTCTCCAAGTCATAAATATTAAATGCCAAGACATGCCTTTTGCCTAACCACTGTGTGTCAGGGGCTGTTGTCACAGAGGTGGCTCACCAACTGCCTGACAGCCCCAAATACCACGGTGGTTTACTCAAGTGCATGTATGACATTGTTTAGTTGGCTAGTGACATCACCTATAGTAGATGTGATATTAAGTAAAGGGCTGTTTGATTCTCAACTCAACGCACGATGGAACTCCAAGCTATTTCGCTCGAGGTTCCACGGTCAGGGTCCTTCGGTGTTTTTACCATGTGTATCTAAGATGGTCAGGACAGTCCCCAACGGTGCCTCACTTCTCAATCCTCCAAACCAGGTCCCTCTAAAGTTTCCATGGTGAGGTCATTCGATAGAGCATGAAAGCTCTCCCAGGCTCTGCCAAGCATGATCTCTCGTGAGTACCGTTTGACCTCACACTAAAACTCGTTATTAATCTCGTTACAACATTGTAACCGTTATAACTTACAGTCAACATAAATAGAAATACAATATGACTAATACAACAAGCTAAAGTATGAGTTGCCACGCTAAGCTGCCTTGCTGAGTTGCCATGCTTGAGCTGCCTCGGTTGCTTAATCTCGAACAATATTGCCAATTAGGGAATTATCCCTAACCTCAGGATTACCTTCAATCCCCTTCTACATATCTATTGTTAAAATAAAATGAGTTTTTCCTATTTTAATGAGAATTGTGTATGGACATAATGTTTGCATTATTTTTATATATTGCTCAGTAAGTGTTAGGGTATGTAGAGTACGACTTACACATAGAGGATCATATCACCAATTCTTGTGGAATATTAAGTTCTATCATTCACAATCTTAGATGGAACTAAACACACTGTCAGTAGGGCTGTAGCACAATATTTAAGTAGGTCTATCTTGATTATGGAAAACAGTATAGTTTTAACTTATTGTGCTAGTACACTTTATGCGTATTAAATAGGACCACTTTGAGGTCATTGTCTTTATACTGATTTTATAAGACAATGTACATCTCATGATTGTTAGGTTTACTTAAGGCTCTTAATTTGAATAAGATTTATGGACACATGCACTAGTTATTTATTTGACCTATCATGTGAGATTCATTACTGGATAAATAATCTTGATAGATTAGGTAATGGTGATTAATGATGGTAAAAGTCTTTTATGGATGGAATCCACGTCTCAGTATAAACACTGGTGATACCCTCATGATATTCTTATAAGTTTTATATGTACCAAACCCTACAGGTGGATTATATTAATTAGACACTACAAATAAGTTAAGTTGGACCGTAATCAGTAATTTATTTTATTAGTGGGTATCTTTAATCTTAACGTGGGGAGAATTAAGTAATTAATAATAAAGAGCTCAAAATGTAATTTCAAGTTAAGGAGTGGAATTGTAATTATTATGTGATGGTATTAATTATAATTAATGGATTGGGATTAGAGTCTGGTTAGGATTAGGTTTTCTCAAGTCCATTAGGAGCCACATCCTTATCTCTCCTTAAGGTCCCTACTGTAGCCTATATATATGAACCTAAGGTTCCTTTTTCCTCAAGTCAATCGTCACTCTTTAAGGCTAAATCCCCCTAATTAGGATTTATGAGGAAGATAGGCAATAAAGAGGAAAAGTTAGAAGAGAATGTGGTAATGAAGGAAGAGCCCACACTCTGCTCGTGAATGTTCATATCGAGAATACTGTAAAAGATCGTGCGGTGCATCAAGCATGTGTTCTAGATCAACCATCATCACATATTGTCCGTGCTGAGACGAGATCAAACTAAAGAGATCTCGGAGGTAAACCCTAATTCCACCTTGTAGGGTTTTACGTGTATGTAGTTTTTTTGCAGTTCGATTTATATGCATATTCAATAGACTCTGGGATTTTCTCCAATAATTGGTATTAGATCCTTATTGATACCGCATATAGGTTGAACTCGACCATATTGTCCAATTAAAACAATCGTATATATGCATGGATGTTGGGTAAAATATCGATATGTGCTAACTTCTATTTCGCAACGATCTAATCCTTCTATTATGGTGACGTATTTATGTTTATCACTACACCAAATATAAAAAATGGTCACAGATAAGGGACAACGACTGCTGGTCATGGCCTAAAACCGTAACCACAGTCAAAATGGGCATGACCAAATCCATAACTCTGTGTGGTCATAGGTTATCTTGTGTGTGGTCACGGCTCTAGACCCTGACTTCTTTGGGTCACGGCTTTAGATCCTGACCTAGCCGTGACCATTATGGCGCCAAGTTTCCCTCCAATTTTGGCCAGGGAAGGAGTGACGGCCCTTAGCCATGACCACAAACCTCATTACACAGGGATATGGTCACGACTTAAGTCCGTGACCAGTAAGTGATCTAAGTTACGACTTTGGGCCGTGACCATGGCCTTATTTCCATGCTGGCGTGTAAAAATAAAGGGGTCACGTCATATGGTCACGGCCCTAAGCCGTAACCATGGTCCTGACCATCTCTCACAGGGTGGAATTTTAGGATTTCGCCCTGATTCACAATCATGTACAGCGGCATCGTGCACTTGTGCACTCTCCCTTTTCAACTACACACTAATCCATCCCGGTCACTCCATTTCGCTACCCCCAACGAAATGTTGGCTAAATTATGATGTTCACAACCCATCAAAAATTTATCAGTCTGTCTCCTCATTCCATCATTGGAAATGTAAGTTCACTACTACATTCCGGTTGCTCATATTGAGTCTAACTCGCTCTATAACTAGAGGTGTATCTGGAGACAATCTCACTATGTCTCCTCTCAACATCGCTTCCCACTTACGTCATCTTTCCTCAAGTGGTACTCTATTCCCCTTTCTCTCCGGGTTTATTATACTTTACAATCCGTGCACTCTTCGCAATTGGCGCACTATTTGAGGTTGGTTACTTTATAAGAATCAACAGTTTAGTAACACGTAAGTCACCCTCAACACTCAGTCAAATAGCACCTTGCGCTACTTCTTCACCACAGTTAGGTCTCCCATATCAAGAGATAACCTTTGAACGGTTTCCCACCGACTTTCATCCTATAGGGTGTGCTGGATTTCTCAGCACATATAATCTTGGATCATCGTCAATCTCTCATGACGTTCAACCCATTTCATCGATATGACTTGTTTCCTAATTTCTCCAACTTCGTACAAAATATTCCGCATCCCTCTATCTCGGATGTCTAAGGAATCCAATTGGCTAGGGTGCCCATACACCCTTTTCTCCGGGTACATTTGCAAAAACATTGCAAATGTCGCACCCGTAACATGCTTTTCTTCAACTCTAGCCTAGTCTACACGACGTGACTACAATCTTGTGGGTATTCTCAATACCCTAGAGACAAAAATCAAATCTTTGCCCACAAAGTCCCACTTATCCCTTCGTGGTGAGGTAAGCCTTTCAGTGTTTCTCCACAACACTACCGGCTCCACTGATGTCCTAGCATCTAACAATGTCTCTTCTCCTGACGTGCATAAAAATTCAGTCGTATTCCCTTCCGCAACCGAACTTAAACAAGGGATTTCTCCCCATGTATTCTTACTGAGCATTATCGGAACAACACAGAGTCGATATGCTCAAATTCGATTTCTCGACAATATGTGCAACCATACTCCAATATTGCTAAAGGAGTCAAGTGGCACCGCGCTTATACTATCACTAAGTCTTTAGCACTAACTACAACAGTGAGCTCGATCTCTCCGCTCAGCAGTCATACCACAAACATTGACTCACATCATTTAGGTTCCCACACACCGAAATCAATTACTAAGAGATGTTCATAATCTCCGAAGTTTCTCACATTGAAGAATAACGACAACTCGACCCTATTTCAGGTGAGTAGTCGTCATACACCCCATTCACTCGAGGTTAAAACTCATATACTTCCTTATCCATCGCTCTGGTGATTTAGATGGTTCCCGGACATAACACGCTTGTCCTCTCCGGAATGCAAAACTTATTAGAGTTATTATTTCTTCAAATAACTTCCAGCAAAAAATAAAACTCGTGGCCCGAGAATCCACGCTAGACATCTTTTAAAAAATTCCTGATTCCAGGCCATGCTGACCGGTTTGGGTAGTCTTGATCCTGAACACTATCATCTTGGTTCCCTTAGTTCTGCTGACCAAGAGGAACGCACTATGGGACATAACAATCCCGACTTAGGATCTAATCATTAAATCCTCTAGTGGGTTTCCACTTATGGCTTGCACCAGCCCCATTACATTCAGTCTTACTATTTGACTAAATCTCTAAACTCCCTTAGCTCCACCCACCCAGGAGCATTAACCTCAACCTTGTAGGAAGTACCATATTGTCTTCATATACATAAGTCGTTCAAGAAGAGTTTTACCAAAAGTTGCGAGTCATAACTAGAGAGTTCATTCTCTCAAGGGCTCTTTTCCCTCGTACCCATCTCATCGGTATAAGTTCACTTCAACGGATAATCTCTTTCTCAGGGTTGGATTCTACTAGGCTTTCACGTGGTGGGTTCCGGTATTTCCATTCTCTTTGCTTCTAAATCAACAACAGAGAACTTTGTGGTTATACTATACGTAAGGTCTCTCTATTTGTATACGTACCCTCGGTCCGGATGCGGTGATTTGCATCTCCGCCACGTCGTCTCTAAAAATTTACTCAAATTTTCACTTCTGAGTATTTCTACTCTATCCTAAACGCCAAAACCACTGGACATACTACTTCCCTTGGTTACCAAGTACCGTTGCCGTTTTATCACATTTATGGCTCGTTCTCATCAAATTTTCTTCAGACCTACTCCCACTATCACTGCATTGGGCGGTCTAGACTAGCATTACTCTTGCCGTCGCGACACTTGGAAAATGCCTGCTATGCCTCAACAACCCTTGCAACATTTACTTCCATTACACGCTAGGAGTGACCTCGGCCACGGCCATCTCTCCTATGATTGCCATCTTCGAACACCCCATGCTTTATGCCGAGCTCCTCCCTCCTGTAGTCCTGCTAACGCCAATGCTGGACCTACCACCATATTCGACGTACCGTGCCCAATCGGACTCGTATATATAACACTACGTCTATTAAATAGCAGGAGAACGTAAACTATGTACGTAGAGGAGTACAATCATCCTAAGATAGGGCTCTATATCAATCAAACGATACGCTGAAAACGTAGTAAGCCGTACAGATCCTATGGACACTAGAACCTGATGCTCTGATACCATCTGTGACACCCCGCCTAATTTAAACATCGGGTGATCAGGCCTTTATTAAATTAAAACAAGTTTCTCAAATGGTTCATTCTTAGCATCACTGTCGAAAACATTTTAATTACTAATACCCTAAGTAAAATTAGACCGGTGCCAAATTTTATCTTTCTTAAAACAGATAAATCAACCATGCAGAACAAAGTACAAATAATCATGTACTATAATTCAAACAACAAGTAAAAGTACAACAGAACAAAAGTATTACCGAATAAACCATCGGCTAAAGAAAACCCAAACAACAATAGAGTAACCACCAGTCTGAAACCAATAACTGAGACTAAAACCGGACAACAAGTCCATACATAGAATAGTGTGAGATCCTGTACTAGATCTGAATGAGAGATTTCGCCTAGTCAAAATCCTGTAAGCATCCACTGTGCTACAGCTCCGAGTCGCTGGAATGGAATCATCATACATGGCATCCCTGTGGCTGGACACCTAAAAGGTTTTGAAAATATTTTATAGCAAGAGTTAGTACTCAAAACATTTTGAAAATATTTTGCAAGCGTTTATCACAATATAAAATGCGGTTATTGATTACACATGTTAGGTTCTCGTACACTCTCTTGAGTTAACTCACCCCTCATCTTTTGTGCACACCTAACGTTCTACACTTAGTTTATCTAGCCGTACTTCTCAAGCTAACTAAACCAAAGTAGTAAACTGAACTTATCTGTACCCAAGTTCCAGTACCGCCCATACAGTACAACCATTTTACTAACATCACGCGTATATTAAATAATTCCCAAGTAACATTTAATCTATGTTATTTTTCAAGACTTCTCATTTAGTTTCACTACTAAAATTACTACAATTCTCACAATTGTTAACTTTCCCACTTAAGTAATTAAGTTTCGCTACTTGAATTACTAAATAGATTTTCTCTATCTAAAGGTTCATTTCGTAATTAAGTTTCACTACTTAACTTACCAATTCAGTATGTATCTTCACATACATAAAATATATCAATCTACTAACACACGGAAGTAGAATATCATCCAGTATATATATTTTACACACAATATATACTAAATATCAGTCATTGCTATTTTGCTCTTTTTATACACCTAAAGGACTCTTGGTTCGGAATGATTCATCGACCCCAAGTAAGAATTGGTTCGGAATGATACATCGACCCCAATTATTTTTAAAATATATATATACACATATTCTGGTTCGGGACTCTCTCATCGCGACACCAGTTCAAAGTTTGGTTCGGCATTTCTCATCGACCCCAAACATATAATATCATTATGTTAGTTCGGAATGTCTCATCGACCCTAACATGATTAATTTAGCCATAATCTCTCTACCTAAAAGATCACATAATTCAGTAGGTACACGCCCGACCTATTAATCATATACATACGTAATATTTTAATCTCATATATTTACCGTACAATATTCGCCTCACGATTTATCTCATTAATCGTACTTATTTGAGTATTCACACAACTCTAAGGGTCCTAGTTACCCCTTACATATATTTTCAGTAGTTATTGCTTACCCTACTGGTCTATTACTTAAATTGAATTTACTTCGCCCCGAAACTCAATTTCCGAAATTCCCGATACTTTACTAAATCGGATTATTCTCCTCGGCCCGTAATCCAAGCCCTACACCCAATGGCCTTATCGGACCTCAACAATATACCTACTGGTCTTATTTTCACTCCCATATAAGTATAATGTAAATCCTAGAATACTCATTCATTCCCAAACTCAACGAAGAATTAAACACAAAATTTTCGGGAAACAGCTTGCGTCGATCGATCGACGGCTGGGTTCGATCGATCGACTATGTCGATCGATCGATAGTTCAAGATCGATCGATCGATCGAACAGGGACAGACGCAGTCTGTCTTCTTCGTTGATCCTCTCCTCCATTAACAAATTTCCAAACTCCATTATTGTCCACCAAACTTTTACCCAACGATCCTAACATATTTCCACATATACTAGGACAGTTTCTAACGTGTCAATTACTTCAAAACTCCAATTACTTTAAAGGAATAATGAATTAAACCCCAAAATTTCTTGAAACCCTAGTTATGGTGTTCTTCCCATATATTCATTCAAAATCCAGATTTTTATTCCGAAAATCATCAAGTCTAATCTGAATATTAATCCTCTACATATGTTAAATCATTCTACATGCGATTCCTATCCCAACATGCATAAATATCATCTTTCTCAAATCAAAATAATGATTTAAACAAAACT
The DNA here is from genome assembly GCA_949130495.1 of Sambucus nigra. Lineage (NCBI taxonomy): Eukaryota > Viridiplantae > Streptophyta > Magnoliopsida > Dipsacales > Adoxaceae > Sambucus > Sambucus nigra. Next base: position 442,592,066 of record OX422222.1, on the reverse strand, counting down.
ATTCAAAAACCCTACACATGGGTATTATAACTTTAAGATTTTTACAATAAACAACTTGCCTTATGATCAGTAGGGTCTGATTTCGTGGTTCTTGTTGATGATTGATGATCTTCATCCTTCAATCCTTCTTCCCCAACAAGTATGATGGTAGAAATCCCTTTGAATCCTTCCCAAATCTTCTTTTTGCTTTAGAAAGTTGTGTCTCTCTTCTCTCTAATGGTATTGGTGTTGTCATGGGTGTTCATACCCTAATTCCTCTATCATACGGCTGATATAAAACTCTCAATTTCGTAGGTCATCATACCCTCATATGTTAAAAGACCAAAACGCCCCCGAACGGTCTCGGTTTAGCCCAAAATTACCCCGGGACTCAACGAGTACCCCCGGGTATACTATTTTGACTAATTTGACCCTTCCGGGCTCATTGGTGACCTCTAAAATATCATTTGAGTCACTTAAAAAATATTACTCGTTCTCACCCCAACACGGTCTACACGCGTTAAGTAACTATTTACCACTCGCACTAAGTAAATAAAATGAGGCAATATTTATCGGTATCTATCTCTCGATTAATATACCAAAATTAAAATTTTTAAATAAAACTCTTTAAATTACTACTCTTACGTAATTTAAATTAAGCCGACATTTTCTCATTTAATTATCCAATCTAATTAAATGGAATATTCAGAAATACGGGGTGTTACATAATGTAGGTTTAAGTTTCAAACTAGGGAAAATTTTAATTTAATGGATATTGTTGGTTTAAGTTTCAAACTAGGGCAAATTTTAATTTAATGGATATTGTTGGTTTAAGTTTCAAATTGGGGCAAATTTTAATTTTATGGATATTGTTGGTTTAAGTTTCAAACTAGGGCAAATTTTAATTTAATGGATATTGTTCGTTTAAGTTTGGGGCTCAAAAATATAAAAATATACATCTCTTTTAATATTGATGCTAAATTCGGGATTAATTTTAGGGGCTTTGTAAAATTAAGCCCCAAAAATGCATAATCTATTAATTGTAGGGGTAATGTGTGTAAGGGTTAATTTTAGCGTTGATTTTAGGTATTGTTGGCTTAAATGACAAAAGTAAGTATTTAAAACCTAGAAAATTAATGGTTGATGATTCATTAGAGCCATAGTTTATAGGAATCATATTCACGCCCTCGTACATAATAACTCGTTAATGATTCATTAGAGCCATTATTTATAGGAATTATAATTACGCTCTCATTCATTTTTCTCAGGAAAAATGAGTCACGGTGCTAATAAATGGCAACAAGAGTCGGAAAGGTTGCAATTGGACCGCACGCGTACATCTTTCATTAATGAGACTCATAAAGTGAGTACTCCGATTTATTGGTATGGGAATAGGAAGATCGAACAATTAAAACACCTTGTAAACCGTGAAGTTCATCTCCACTTGTTCGATCGTATTTTTTTTGCCTACCACAATATTGGGATGAAGCTGTACAATAGATATATCGCGTACATAATCCCGATAGACCACTAACCTTGCTTACGCTGTTAGAGAAGGCGGGAAAAAAATTCACCCATTATGGATAGAATTACGTACAAAGAGAGTACTGGTGAAGACTGTGATATATCACGACATATGCACGTCAAACTCAATCTTGCCAATAGACTGAAGAGGATGATATTTCGAGTTCATGTCGCTGACATCTATACATCCATTATAGATACGCTTCCTCCTAATTGGCCATGTGTAAAAATCAATAGGCTTTTAAAAATAAATCCATAATGGATGCAGATCAGACACATTGAACTTTTGTTAAAGTCTTACCATGAAGAGGTAGATTATAATATATGGTCAAAAAATGTATTTTATTAGTTATAGTTTCATATTGAACTTTGAAATTATGCATCTATTATTATAGATACACATTTAACTTTTATTATTTTTGTAGATTATGTCGGGCGGTAATGGAAGTAACGCTCCAACCAATAACGTGACACAACCACAAGGACAATTCTCATCACTAATTGGTGAGAAATACTCAACTCCATAAATCGTTCACTCCCCTACTCCAAATTCTATTCACTCCCCTACTCCACAAACTGTTCACTCCCCTACTCCGAGTTGTGGGAGGCAAGGTACTCCACTAATCCAACAGACATACCCAACGCTCCCGAAACTGCCGGATCAGTTGAGAAGAAGCCCATTGTGTTATCTTTATTGGGAAATAACCCCACAAGGGGATAAGAATCACGTTCAGCTGTTTAAAGCCCAGTGTTTGTCCTTGGTAAAAATGAATGTGGGAGTGGGATGGGCTGACAATTGGAACCTCATAGATAAAGCTATTAAAGATGACATCTACGAGAAACTCGGCAAACGATTTTCATTTTCCCCCAACTCAAAAAATAAGGTGCTTTCTCGGGTTGTTGAACAACTCCGAACATATCGGAGAAACCTTAGGCAGAAGTATTTCCCTAAGGGAACATCGAGTTCCGATATTTTAGCATTCAAAGACAAAGTCCCTTCGAACGTTAAGATGCCAGTCTCTCAATGGAATGATTTTCTAGAGAATGAGGCGAAGGAATCCAAAATGTTGCAAAGGAGAAAAACAAGTAGAATAGGGCAAAAAAAACTGATGTCCATCGGCTTGGCTCGAAATCTTATGAAGATTCGAAGAACGAGTGGTTGACTATTATGAAAGGCAGCCCGGATAAAGGAAAGACACCGAATAGGGCCAACTTATACGTACATGCTAGATGAGACAAAGATAATAAATTCCCTCCTCACTTGGCCAAGATTCTGGAATCAATAGAGTCTATCAGTAGTCAGCCAGATTCAAGCCCATTCGACGATATTGACAATGATGCCATCACACAAACCTTTGGGAAGGACCACAGAGGGAGGACAAGAGGTTTGGGGTCGCATATGTCAAAAACAAGGTTCAAACACATCGCACCTCTAGGACGATCTTTCTTCTGTTAATACGCATTTCGCGTCCAACGATGAATGTAAATCTAGGACTGTAGGTGATATAATGGTTCTTCGAAATGAATGGAGGTGTGAATGATAAACTTGAACAGATTGTGTCCCTTTTAACCGGTCGTATGCCCCTGCAGCCCCCAATGCATCCCAGTCTTCTTACACAGATGCCAAGGATTCCTCAAAATTTTCCTCATTCTCCATTCCCCCCACATATTTCGGTTCCTCCTTCAATATTCCCTTTCTCAGCACCTCAGTATGGCACATGTCTTAGATCATCGTCAACAACTCAGGGTGACTATGGAGAGAAATACTATATACAGGACCTGAGCGGTAAATTTATCGTTGGGATCTGCACGCTCATGTCCACTATCGTAGGAACTTTAGAACATAATCGACCTTTTCAGCAGGGTGAGCGTCAGATCGTGGTAGATACAATATATGAGGGTTATAAAATTGTTCCAGCACACGTCAATAGTGGAGAAGGGAATTTTTTGAAAAATTATGTAGACTCTGTTACTACTTGACTAGTTTATCGCTTGATGAAAATGTAGTAATATTTTTATTATGTTGTAATAATATCAGTAGACAAATTTATTTAATTTAAGTTTAAGTGGTTGTGTAGTATCGTTGATTGGCGTGTTCTTGTATTTAAGTTATTGCATAGTTTGATTGATTGGTGCGTTGTTGACTATATTAGTGCTTTGCTTTGATACTATATTAGTGATTTACTATGCAACATGATATTTATTTTATCATGTTAACACAAGACTGCAATTTGAAGATTATTAAATGGATTTTTGATAATACAAAGAGTGTATGGGGGAGACTGACTGAATAGCTAATAGTTATGTTAAAGGCGTTCAAGAATTATGAGATAGGCTTTTAAGAACCTTAAAAGTGAGAAGATTTCGTGTCCGTGCACCCATTGTATAACCGAAAAATATAAATCTTTAGAAGATGTTGAGTTACATTTAATAATGTGGGGAATTTTTCAAGATTATAACAAGTGGACATACCATGGTGAAAAACATGTACCTTATGTTCCTAAAGAATTACCAGTGAAAGAGTTGGCGCTTGCGTTCAATTAAGAAATAATATAATAAATACCATTTTAACCCAAATTAACCCTAAGCATGCAACTAGGTGTGATTGAAACAATATGAAATCATGCAAGAATTATTCAACACACAAAGTTAAGGAAAAATCCCCCACAGGGGCAAAACCATTTATTTTCACTATAATTTGTAAGAAAACGGCTTACAATCGGATTACAATGAAAATACAAGTTGACTAAGAATTACCCTCAGGTATCGGATTCTGTAGTCGCGGCTGGAAGATTCCCTTTCCAGTAGGGTTGGCGGCTGGAACTATCCCTGTCCAGTAGGGTTGTAATGAAGAGGAAGGAACGATCCACTTCACAAAGGGTTGAACAACAGCAATGGTGTTCTTGGGTTACCAAACTTGATTCACATAGATATGGAAGATGTGTGAATCTAAAAACCTAGAATCATAGGACTCAATAGGTGAAGACTTTAGGGTTGATATGCTCTGAAAAACGTGGGAAAGTCTTATGAAAACCAACTACTGATCGTGGTTTAAACAAGGAGTCAAAACCCTAAAAAATCTGCAACACGATCTGGCAGAGTTTATCCAGGGCGGACCGGTCCGGGCCTTAGGCGGATCGGTCCGATAGCGGACCGGTTCTTTTAATTTGAAGCTGATTCGGTTCGCATTCGGTTCGGGGCTCACTGGCTTCAAAGTGCACGGCGGATCGGTCCTGGGCGATCCGGTCCGGGTCTCAGCGGATCGGTTCTTTTTATATAAAGGCGGACCGGTCCGACTGACTGGATTTCTGAATTCTTCCTTTCTTTTGATCTTCGGATTCCGTTGATGATGAATGGACTTTGAATCTTTGCAACGGTGTTACGGCTAATGACATATACAAGTATGTTGGACAAAAATGTCCTTACAAATCTCCCCCTATGTCTATGCCGGAACAAACATAAAAAATCCGAATTATCAAGTATGAACAATGCCTATACAAATCTACCCTTTCATGAACCCAAAAACTGAAAGTGGTACAAATGACTATAGCTGCATCGTTTGTTCTTCGAATCTTCAGAAATCTCACCGCTTTTCTCATCAGGGTGTGCAACATGGGATTATCAAAAGATGTACCTACACACATGAGACAAAGCAAATACCAAGTGACGTATCGAGTTTGAAATGAGATAAACATAAGCATATATATCAGAATTTCAAATGAGATAAACATAAGCATATATATCAGAATTTCAAAACTCCCCCATAATCAGATAATTCATTCTCCCCCTTTTTATGATGTCCCCAAATAGACAAATGAGAGAAATAAATCAAGCAATCAAGTACCGAGGTGACACAAGGCATAAAATCACACCATGAATGAACATAAAACAACCAAGTCGGTGATAGCGTAAAAGAATGGGTGTGATCAAAATTCGATAGGAAAATCAAAGCATACAAACATGACATATGTGCACGATGAATATTGGATATTCCTAACGAATGAACTCAAATGCTTCCTTTGGTGTAAAAGATTGGAAATATAAGACATTGACTATATCAAATCTACAAATCAAAGCTCAAAGTGATTTCTACACCAATAACGTCCAAAATGATTTTCATGCTTTTTCAGGACTTTCAAGGAAGTGCAAACCCGTTTTTCAATCTCCAACCAAACTCCCTCAGATTTATATTTTGAATAGAGGAATACTAAATTCTCAAACTTTGGAGAATTGGGTGAAACCTAAATGGCCCATATTTGGCATGAATTGCTTTTTATTGCCTTATCAATTTTTTCGGGCTTTTTTAACCTCTTAGGACCTCGGATATTAAGATTCCTCCATTTTTTAGGTCCTTTTTAACGGTGGCTTTTGCGCAAAGGATAAGAATCAACTTTCGCAGCCCCTCCCCGTTATGAAAATATACACACAGTCTCACCAAAACGATTTTTACATGCAATCCAATCTTGTCAAGTTTTATCGCATATTGTACATTGTATAGACAGAATTGAGATAGAAACACTCAAGCCAATATGTGATAGACAAGTGCAATAGACAAATACAGTCGTGCATGTGTGCAATAAAGGATATAGGAGTCAAGCATGTAGGAAATATCACTAATTACATCTCAAGGACTCCAATCAATGTTAAGCACATGGATGAAATGATGTAGCCTCTCAAATCTCTATCAAACAGTCACATGGAAAAATGGAATGAAGTTGTGACTTGGCTATCTTAAATGCTCATCCATAAAAGGCAAATCTCTTTTTGAATTTTTCAAAAATTTTATCAAAATAAAATCTTTTTGTGTTTTTCTAAAAAAAATTCTAAAAAGAAAATCTTTTTGTATTTTTCAAAGAATAATGAAAAGCAAAAATAAGGAAAACACACTAATAATACATGCTAGCAATAGGTAAAAAAAATGTGATAAACAACCTATGCTAGCAATCAAGACTAGATCTCAACCGGGAGTAACGGTGGAGTTTTCTAAAGATGGTGACATCTTTTGAACCAACTCCACTAGATCATGTGTAGTCTTGATCAAAAACTTCACTTGCTCGCGAATATGTGCAAACTCTCTATCAAAATGAGCAGGCAAAGTATCATGAGTGGGTGCATGTGCATGAATGTGTGAAGTGGCATGATATGGCACAAAACCCAACTTAGAACAAAATTCCCTAAGATGTCCTCGCTTCTTACAGTGGGAGCAAACATAAACCGGTCTAGGAAGTAATTTATCAACAATTTTGGGATGAACATTCCTAGACGGACACCCATGGGACTCACTCACAATGGTGGATATAGGCTCGGGTGAATTCTCTAATGTGACTTGAACTTCCCGTGCTTGTTTGAGGTCATCCTCAAGATGGGACACACGTGTCGTCAGACTAGACACCGTGTTGGTCAAGTCACCTTTTTCCCTTTTTAGCTCATCACTTTCTACCTTTAACTCACGAATTCGAAGACCTAGGATCCTATTTGACCTTTTTGTTTCCATGGTCTTGATAAACAACTTTCTAAAGGCATTTTGGATCAACCTATCATCACCATTCTCATCCTCACTATCGCTTGGAGAGGTGGGCATGGAAACTTTCTTGCGCTCTCTCCTAAGATTAGAAGGACACTCAAATTTCTTGTGCCCTATCCCATTGCACTCAAAACATTTTATCTTCTCACGATCTTTCTTTCTCTTTCTCTCTTTTCCATTCTCACAAACACTCTCTCTCTCTCCAAACAATCTTAACTCTTTCTCTAGGGCAGTGATCCTAAGGACTAAAGCATTGTTTCGCTTAAAAGACTCGGAATATAGTTCAGTGTAGGCGTGTTGAAGATCACACTCGCACTCACTTGCCTCATCATCCTCCCCCTCACACTCTTCGCTCTTACTGTCGAGGTGTCCCTGTGAATCATCATCCTCATCGTCGTGAGGTGCACTAGAAGTACTCACATGACTAGCCATGAACGCGGTGAAGTTACGCTCATGCGGTGACTCATCTCCCGAGTCCACCGACTCGACATCGCTGTCGTCACTAAGGGTAGCATTCAGGACAGCTTTTCCCTTTTCTCTATTAAGACGAGTGGCACACTCAAAGGCTCTATGACCCCTACCTTCGCATTCAAAGCATCTCTCACTGTCTTTCATGGGAGAATTTTTAAAATCTTTTTCATTTTTCTTTTCAAAATTATTTTTCTCAAAATTCCTTTTATCATTGAAATTTCCATTTTTCTTGAATTTGAGAATTCTTTTGAATTTTTTTGTAAACAAGGCCAAGTTATCTATGTCAAGATCACACTCAGAAACAGAATCCAAAACTTTTTCTTTCTTTTTCTTAAAATGAGTCTTTAAAGCAATGCCATTATCCTTAGCCTTAATGGTTTTGGGAAACATGTCAATCTCATAGGTTTGAAGATCTCCTACAAGTTCTTCCAACTTAAGAGCTTTCAAATTTCCCAAAGAGTTCAAAACAGTGACTTTAGGAATAAAGTGTTTTGGGAGAGATCTCAAAATCTTTTTAACGACACGCGTGTTGTCAATTACGTCACCCAAATTAAAGCTAGTGTTAACAATGTCTGACAAGCGTGCAAAAAACTCATCAAAGCATTCGGACTCAGACATGGTGATAGTCTCAAATTGGGTGGCCAAATTTTGTAATTTAGACTCTTTAACAGCGTTCGTACCCTCATGGGTAAGTTGCAAAACATCCCATGCCTCCTTTGACGTGGTGCACGTCATTATGCGTTTGAACTCATCCGGAGTGATGGAACCGGAAATAGCACTCAATCCCTTAGAATTAAAGGAAGACCATCTAAATTCATCTTCGGTCCATTGCATGACAGATTTTAAATTTGTCACGTTTTCAACAGTGACGGAGGGAGGTGTCCACCCTCTTTCAACAAGAATCCATACCCGTTCATCAATGGCTTTTAAAGCCGACCTCATACGGGCTTTCCAATAGGCATAATTGGTCCCATCAAAAACAGGCAATTTATTGTATGATTTCTCCATTTGAACACGCTCTTTTAAAAAAAATCAATTTATTTCAAAAATTGATATCTTTAGAAAAATTTTGCGGAAGTAAGGAATACGCGATAAAATGGCGTAACCTGCTCTGATACCAATTTGAAAGAGTTGGCGCTTGCGTTCAATTAAGAAATAATATAATAAATACCATTTTTAACCCAAATTAACCCTAAGCATGCAACTAGGTGTGATTGAAACAATATGAAATCATGCAAGAATTATTCAACACACAAAGTTAAGGAAAAATCCCCCACAGGGGCAAAACCATTTATTTTCACTATAATTTGTAAGAAAACGGCTTACAATCGGATTACAATGAAAATACTAGTTGACTAAGAATTACCCTCAGGTATCGGATTCTGTAGTCGCGGCTGGAAGATTCCCTTTCCAGTAGGGTTGGCGGCTGGAACTATCCCTGTCCAGTAGGGCTGCAATGAAGAGGAAGGAACGGTCCACTTCACAAAGGGTTGAACAACAGCAATGGTGTTCTTGGGTTACCAAACTTGATTCACATAGATATGGAAGATGTGTGAATCTAAAAACCTAGAATCATAGGACTCAATAGGTGAAGACTTTAGGGTTGATATGCTCTGAAAAACGTGGGAAAGTCTTATGAAAACCAACTACTGATTGTGGTTTAAATAAGGAGTCAAAACCCTAAAAAATCTGCAACACGATCTGGTAGAGTTTATCCAGGGCGGACCGGTCCGGGCCTTAGGCGGATCGGTCCGATAGCGGACCGGTTCTTTTAATTTGAAGCTGATTGGGTTCGCATTTGGTTCGGGGCTCACTGGCTTCAAAGTGCACGGCGGATCGGTCCTGGGCGGTCCGGTCCGGGTCTCAGCGGATCGGTTCTTTTTATATAAAGGCGGACCGGTCCGGCTGACTGGATTTCTGAATTCTTCCTTTCTTTTGATCTTCGGATTCCGTTGATGATGAATGGACTTTGAATCTTTGCAACGGTGTTACGGCTAATGACATATACAAGTATGTTGGACAAAAATGTCCTTACAACCAGTAACCGACCACGTAACAGAACACCAATAAGTGGAAGTGGTAAATGATTCGCCAACACATCGTCCATTGACCGACCTAATTGACGATGCATACGGAGTCCACCACGACCAAAATCACCAACCTATGGAGACAAATAATGCGCATAATGAATAATTTGATATTGAACTACCAGGAGATCGAGAATATATACGGTTGAAAGCCGATGCGGCTAAGTCGTTGTTGAAAGATTGCGATGAAGGTCATTCTGTATTATATGCAATGATTGGTTTGTATAATTTGAAGAATCAATTGGACTTGTCTGGGAACAACGTAACCGAAATTCATAAGTGGGTTAAAGAAATTCTCCCCAAAGAGAACATGTTACCAGATAATTATCCTACCATGAAGAAGAGCTTGGAGGGTTTGGGATTGAAATACAAATGTATTCATGCATGCAAGTATGATTGCATATTATATTGCAACGAACACGGAGAGAATGATGAATGTCTAGTATATAGTGAGCCTAGATATGTCATTTGTGAGAAGGTAAATAACAAACCTGCAAAATATCAAAAGAGCTCGCAAGTCCCACAAAAGGTTTTGAAGTATTTTCCACTTGGGTCAAGGTTAAAATGATTTTTTAGTGTACCGTGGATAGTGGAGGCCATGACATGGCACGCTCGATGCGAGGTGGGTGGGAATTTGATGCGTCATCCTGTTGATTCACTCGTCTGGAAAATTTCAAATGCACGACACCATGAATTTTCAAAAGAACCACACAACCTTCATCTTGCAATCTCAACTAATGGGTTTAACCCTTTTGGTAATTTAAGTACTAGTCAAAGCTATTGGCTAGTTCTCATGGCGCCTTTAAGTCTCCCTTCGATATTGTGTATGAGAAAGGAGTTCACATTATTATCTTTATTGATACTCGGGCCGAAGGCTTAGGGTGATGACATTGATATATTCTTAGCCCCATTAATCGAATAACTTAAAGAGTTGTGGGATAAAGGCATGATGACGTTCGACTCTCACAAGGGTGACGAGTTCACACTTGAAGCAATGGTGATGTGGGAGATCCATGACCTTCCTTATTACGGAACCTTATCCATTTGTAATGTTCATGGTTATTATAGATGTCCTATATGTGGGGAGGAAATTGAAGCCATTTGGCTACAACATAGTATTAATATGAGTTACACGGGTCATCGTAGATTTCTGTTGAACAGACACCCTTTCAGGAATGACATGTTTAACTTTTATCCTATTGGTCACGAGCGCTGAATGCAACCTATTCACCTTTTTGGTCAGCAGATCGAGGAGAAGGCAGCGGCTGCGGCTGCGACTGCGAGGAATAAGTACGTAGGTAAACACCCCAAGTTTGTAAACCCGAAGTGTAAAGCAAGGGGAGATCCTAACGACCCTACTAAAGCAAAACCATGGTCCAAACGATTAATATTTTTTGATTTGCCACATTGAAAAGATCATCGTGTAAGGCATGTAATTGATGTGATGCACACAGAGAAGAATGTTGCTAAACATCTGATAGGAACATATCTGGGTGGATCTCATTCCAAAGATGGAGAACGGGCCCGTCGATATCTATAGGATATGAAGCTAAAGAAGAACCGTTCTCTGAACAGTCTTTGGAGTTCTGTTTGGATAGTCTTTGGACTAGCAAAGACACGTAGTATCCCACGAGTGAATCGCTGCCTTTTTACAACTATAGCAAGTGTTCCCATTATTGATTTTAGATGGTGGACTTTGATTTTGTTGAGTAGAGTGAGGGGTAATGTTTGTAAGGGATTAATTTTAAGGTGCAGGGAACTCAACATTATAAGGTGGCCTCACAGGAAGATTAACAACTTGACAATCCTCAATGAGGGTTGTCAAGATCTTAATCTTCCTGTGAGGCCAACTCTTTTGTTCATAACGATGGGGTCGGGATGCTACAAAAAATTGTTTAAAATGTTGGGGCTATTATCGAGCTAGCTCAGCAGAAACTGCTTCCCCATCCTTCGTCTCCTGAGCATAAGTTGAGTTCCTTGTGAGGCCACCTTTGAGTTCTTGGGATCGTCCTATATTGGTGGTTTTTGATGAAGGCCACACTCCCCGTAATGAGAGGAGTCGTATTTGGAATACTCTATCAAACTCCAAATTAAAAAACACATGATATTATCCGGGAGTCCTTTCTAGAACAATTTTAATGAGCTCTACAATACGCTGTATTTGACAAGGCCAGAAAAGGCAGATTTTCTTGCCAAACATGCCTTTTGAGGGTGAAAATCTAAAGAACCTCCCAAATGGCCCCGTGAGAGGTGCAAACACCTCGCACGGTATCAATATAACTCGCAGGAACCGATCACGTGGTCACATGACCCCTAGTTTGAGAAAATGATGATAATTTAAGAAAATCCACACTTAGGCTTGAAAACGTGCCGTTAGGGGGCGAAACCCTTAGCACCCCCAAGCGGCCCCTTTAGGAGAGCGATCACCGCACACGGGACTAATGTAACTCACAGGAACCGATCACGTGGCCACGGGACCCCCGATTTGAGAATATGACGATAATTTGAGAAAATCTACACTTAGGCTTGAAAACGTGCCGTTAGAAGGGAAACCCCTTAGAGCCCCCCAAACGGCCCTTTTAGGGGAGCGATCACCGTGCACGTGTCCAATGTAGCTAGTAGGAGCCGATTACATGGTCACGAGACCCCCTATTTGAGGGCACGACCCAAAACAGAGAATATACACACTTAGGCTTGAAAATGTGCCATCAGGGGCCGAAACCCCGCAACGCCCCCCAAACGTCCTCGTGGGGTGGCACCAACACCTTGCTCGGGTCCGATGTAACTTGTAGGAACCGACCCCATGGTCACGGGACCCCCGGTTTGAGAGCACGACATAAATTTGCGAATATCCACAGTTAGGCTTGAAAACGTGCCGTTGGGGGGCAAAACCCCTTAGCGCCCCCCAAATGGCCCTGTGAGCGGTGCAACACCTCACACGGGACTAATGTAACTCATAGGAGCCGATCACATGGTCATGGGAGCCCCGGTTTGAGGGCACATCCCAAAATAGAGAAAATTCACACTTAAGCTTATAAACGTGCCTTTGGGGGGTGAAACCACATAATGCCTGCTTAACGGCATCGTGACCATGTGGTCGGTCCTGCGTGTTGTAGAGCTCATTGAAATTTTCTGGAAAGGAGTCCCGGATAATATGATGCATTTTTTAGTTTGAAGTTTGACAGAGTATTCCAAATACGAATCCTCTATTGAAGTGTCCTGGATTGGTGGATCTTGATGATGGCCACACTCCCTGTAATGAGAATATCTACCATTACGGGGATTATGGCCTTCATCAAGATCCACTAAACATGATTTAGAGGATTCGTATTTGGAACACTCTATCAAACTTCATTAAGATCCACACTTGGGCTTGAAAACGTGCCATTAGGGTGTGAAACCCCTTAGTGCCCCCCACACGGCCCCACGTGGCGCTAACACCTTGCATGGGTCCAATATAACTCGCACGAACCGACCGCGTGGTCACGTGACCCTCGGTTTGAGAGCACGACCCAAAACAGAGAATATATACACTTAGGCTTAAAAATGAGCCGTTAAATGGCGAAACCCCGTAATGCCCCCCAAATGGCCTTGTGAGTGGCGCCAAGACCTTGCTCGGGACCAACGTAGCCCACATGAATCGACCGCGTGGTCACGGGACCCTCATCTTGAGAGCACGACCCAAAATAGAGAATATCCACACTTAGGCTTGAAAACATGCGGTTGGGGTGCGAAACACCTTAGCGCCGTCCACACGACCCTGTGAACGGTGCCAACACCTCGCACGGGTCTAATGTAACTCGCACGAACGAACCACGTGGTCACGGGACCCTCGGGTTGAGAGCACGACCCAAAACAGTGATTGTCCACACTTAGGATTGAAAACGTGTCGTTGGGGTGCAAAACCCCTTAGCGCCCCCGGCCCCCTGAGCGGCGCCAACACCTCGAACATGTCCAATGTAACTTGCATGAATTGATCGCGTGGTCATGGAACCCTCGGTTTGAGAGCACGACCCAAAACAGAGAATATCCACACGTAGGCCTGAAAATGTGCTATTGGGGTGCGAAACTCCTTAGAGATCCCACACGGCCCCGTGAGCGGTGTCAACACCTCGCATGGGTCCAATGTAACTCTCACGAACTGACCGCGTGGTCACGAGACCCTCGATTTGATAGCATGGCCCAAAATAGAGAATATCCATACATAGGCTTGAAAACATGCCGTTGGGGTATGAAACCCCTTAGTGCCCCGCAAACATCCCCGTGAGCGGTGCCAACACCTCTCTCGAGACCAATGTAGCCCACACGAACCGACCGCGTAGTCACGGGATGCTCGTCTTGAGAGCACGACCCAGATTTCTGAATGCCTATACTTAGGCATGAAAATGTGCCGTTAGAGGGAGAAACCCCGAAACGCCCCCCAAATGGCCCCGTGGCGGCTCCAACACCTCGCTCGGGACCAGCGTAGCCCGCACGAATCGATCGTGTTGTCACAGGACCCCCGATTTGAGAGCACAACCTAGATTTTAGAATGCCTACATGGGTCCCGTGACCGCGTGGTCACGGGACCCCCGATTTGAGAGCACGGGATCCCCACGAGGTCACCCAAAGAGCACTTGCAGCAACTGACCAATTAGCCTCCCGATTTGAGGATTTTTATTTATTTATATTATTAAAACTGGACACGTCCCAAAGCCGTGACCATGTTATGTATACAGCTAATTTGGTTATGGCCTAAAGCCGTGACTAAGTTAATTTCTACAAAAAACCTAGTCACGACCCACAGTCGTGACAAATATTAATCATAAGAATAATAGTCACGGTTTTAAGCTGTGACCAGGTTTGATCGTATAGAAAACATAGTCATGGCTTTGGGCCATGACCAAATGGTTTCTTAATCGGGTGATGGTCACGGGTTTGGGCCGTGACCAGGCTTGTAAAGAGGGTCGGGGCTATGGGCTGTGACCACATCCGTGACTATGGAAAGTTTGTGACTAGGTAATGGGTCAGGGATTTGGGCCGTGACCACCGAAATTGGTCATGCCCGATTTGGTCACGGACCAAATCCGCGACCCACACTGCCTGGTCAGGGATAAAGTTCGTGACCAATCACCCAGTTTGGTGTAGTGTATGTTTTATGTGATTGGATCCCACGATGGTTTAATCATGGTTAATATTTTTTATTATGTTGGATGAATGTAAATATATGTAAAATGTGAACTCCTTCATTGAGGCATAAGACATGTGTAAACTGTTACATTTATTGGTGATTTTCAGTGAAGGAGTGCGAACCAGATCGGTGATCGGAGGCTGTTTTTCGCATATAAATCGGTTTTGACAGTGTAAAGCAGTACAAATGGAATCCCGTTTTGTCCCAGCATAGTGGCAACATGAAGTGTTTGGGTTTAAGGAGGACTGTTGAGGACACATATCTACAACAGAGTTGTATCTTGACCATAATAGCTGGGAATCCTTATTTGTCTTGATTTCCTTTTTTGTGTTGATTTATATATTTATTATTCATGTTTTAATTGTGGTTTTAATATGCGTTAACGGTTCCCTTAAAATTATGGACAACATGGAATATTGGCCGGACTTAGATCATGTAGATGCTAATGTGAATAATTTATAAATATTTTAAATCATTAATATATGTGGTTAGAGAATAAAAATTGAGTATCCATTTTTTTTAATAATGATAAAGGGTATTTGAAAATTTTATTCATCGCACATTTGCCTGATATATTAAACTAGGAATATCTCGGTATTTTTGAAAATATATGAAATGTCCTAGCCTTTTCAAATTAATTAAAAATTGGACACATTTTCTTAAACCCTCACAAAGTTTTTTAAATTACTATGTGGGATAGGGAATTTTCCAAGACAAAATTCCACGGTCTCCATTAATGATTTGTAGACTTTTAATAATAAGTAGGTCCTCCAACAAGGAATGCTAATTATTGTGTTGGTCGGTATAAATTTTTTTAAGGGTAATTTTGGATTCATTATTCACATAGGAAAGGAGGAGTCTATGTGAAATGGGATTTCTAAAATTAGTTTGTGGTATCACTTAGATATAAAATAATGGTAGGTTCTCCAGAGAGGAATGCTATTATTTTGTGGGACCAAAGTGTGAGCTATTTAATTTTATTTGACACATTTTTTGTCTAGATAATGAAATTAAAAGGAATTAGCCTGCCTAGTATATTTTGGAATGTAGGTTCTCCAAAGAGGAATATTATTCAAATGGTAATCAAGATGTCGAAGAATTCTTTTAAAATTTATAGAGGGAACCTTAATGTTATTTAAGAATTCAAAAATTTTTGTGCCCTATAATAATTTATTTTATTATTTGATTCTCAGTATTAAGATGGGAAGCTCTTTCAATCCACTTGTTGTCATTATCAAGGAAACCAAATTAACTGCACCTAATTACAATGACTGGAAATGGAATTTGGATATTGTGTTGACTGATGAAGGGTACAAGTTTTTGCTCTATGAGATCGGTATTGAGCAACCTAGTGAGGGGGAGACCGAAAAGGAAACCTAGGCTTACTAGAAATGGATCAAGTGATGAGATGGCATAGTGTTACATTTTGGCATCTACGTCAAATATTCTGAAACATCAACATCAGTTGATGGACTATGCCTATAACATGATGTTAAACCTCAAAGAAACATTTGGGGATCAGAATCGTGCTACAAGGCAGGTTTCCATGAAAGAACTCATGAACACAAACATGGTTGAAGATACCCCAATGAGGGAACATGTTTTAAGGTTAATGTATCTTCTTAAAAGCTTGAAATCCTTGGAGCAAAAATCGATGGGTTAACCCATGTCTATATTATTCTCTAGTCATTGCCTGATTCCTTTAAGCAGTTTCGCCTAAATTACAAAATGAACAAAAATTCTCCTCCTTTGGCGGAACTACTTAAAGAACTACAAGCAGTTGGGGGTCTTATCAATGAGTCAAGATATACTTTTGTTGCTGAGAAAGTTTCTAATTCTAAGATAATGGATATGGACAAGAATAAGAAGAAGAAGGATAAAAAACAAGTTATGGTCCCTCAAGCAGCTCGTGGGCCTCAGGGTGAAAAATCCTAAGGGCAAGTGTTTCCACTGTAAGCTCTCAGGACACTGGAAGATTAATTGTTCGATTTTTTGCTATAAATAGAATAACGTAAGTAAATTCCATTCATTTTCGTTGAATCATATTTTGTGGTTCGTACATGAGATTCACTAATTATGTATGCAATTGTTTACAAGGGTTCCAGGAAACCAGGTGACTTAGTGATGGAGAGAATTATCTGACTATGGGAGATGCTACGAGAGTAGCGGTAGTTGATATGGGAGATGTTCATTTAAGCCTTAGTGATAGGAGTTTACTTTTAAAAGATTGGCTTTACGTAACTTCCATTATAAGGAATGTAATTTCGGTTTCTTATTTAACCTTTTATGAATATTCAGTTTCTTTTAATAAACTCTTTGTTAGTAAGAAAAATAAATCTTTTATTTGTTCTGGTACGTTGGTTGACAATCTTTATATTGTAAATCCTATCTCTCCCACACAATAAATTAATATTTTGCATAATTCAATTGGATCAAATTTAAAGAGAAAGGAGACCTCCTTAGTGTACTAAACATATATTTGACACTCATGCCTAGGTCATACTAATCTAAAAAGGATTTGTAGGCTGGTAGCAGGTGGGAAATTGAGCTCACTGAAAGTGGAGGCACTTCTCGTTTGTGAATCATGTTTAGAAGGTGAAATGACCAAGAGGCCTTTATAGTCCAAGGTCTATAGAGCCAAAGAACTGCTGGAATTAGTTCATTCTGATCTATGTGTACTAATTACAAACCAAGTAAGAGGGGCCTTTGAGTATTTATGACTTTTATAGATGACTACTCAAGGTTCGGGTACGTTTACCTAATGCATCATAAGTCCAAAGACTTTTAAAAATTTAAAGTTTATAGGGAAGAATTGAAGATGCATCAAGCTAAAAGTATCAAGACACTATGATATGATCATTGTGGTGAGTACCTTTTAGGGAAGTTTAGGCAGTATATAGAAGATCAATGTATCATATCCTAATTTTCTTCACCTGATATGCCTAAGCAAAATAGTGTAGCATAAAGGAGGAACAAAACTCATTTGGATATGATTAGGTCTATAATAAGTTATACAGATCTCCCAGATTCGTTTTGGGGACATGCTTTAGAAACAACCACTTATTTACTGAACTTGGTACATTCAAAGGCGATCTCTACTGCACCCAAGGAATTATAGATTGGGCGCAATCCCAGTATAAAACATATTCGGATTTAGGGTAGTCCAACACATGTGCCAAAGAAAGATCCCAGTAAGATGGAATCAAGATCATAAGTGTGTTTCTTTATAGGATATCCTAAGGAAACTAAGGGTTATTTATTCTATGATCATAAGGATCAGAAGGTCATTGTTAGCACCAATGCCCAATTCTTAGAAGAGGATTGTGTGATGAATCATAAACCTAAAAGTGAAGTTATTATTGAAGAGTTGCGATGGAACCAACAAGATTCTCCAACACCGCCAGTATTGGATGAAATAAGACATGTTGACACTAATACACCAGCACAGGGACTACCTCGTCGTAGTGGGAGGGTTATATGCTAATTTGAACGATTTATGTTCTTAGGAGCGTCTTATGACAAGGTTCGTGATGAACTTGAAGATGATCCCTATAACTAAAATGAGTCTATCCAAGACAAAGATGCAGAACTTTGGCTTAAATCTATGAATTCTGATATGGAATATGTGTGTTCCAATGAGGCCTAGAATCTTGTAGATCCACCTAAAGGGATAAAACCCATAGAATGCAAATTGGTTTGTAAGAGGAAAAGAGGGGTAGGTGGGAAGGTTGAGACCCTTAATTCAAGACTTATTGCGAATGGATTTACTCAGGAAGAGGGCATCGATTATGAGAAAACCTTCTCGCCAGTAGCTATGCTGAAGTCTGTTTAAATTCTTACACTTCACCAAAATAATTATTTTCTGACTACCTGCTTGTACTGCTAATGGGGTGACAAACTCTATCACTGTGGGGAGCAGTAACAAAATTATTTGTAACTCCAGTGATAAAAATTTTGAAATTTGAAAATTTTGAATGATTTGGTTTGTCGTTGCTAATGGAAGTGACAAATCTTTTTGTATGATTAATTTGTGGCTGCTATGAGTAGTCATAAATTTGTAACTGCCACGAGAAGTCATAATTTTTTTTATTAGGCTTAATTTATGACTGCTATGAACAATCACAAATTTGTAATTGCCATGAACGGTTACAAATATTGGCATTGGGCTTAATTTATAACATCTATGAGTTTGTAATTGTTACGAGCAGTCATAAATTTTAGCACGAGGCTTAATTTGTAAATGCTAGTAGCCATCATAAATTTTGGTATTATGATTAATTTGTAACTATTACGAGCAATCGTAAATTTATAATTCCAAAATCATTTCCCTCTTAACTCTTCGTTCTCCTCTTGGCTCTCTTCAACATTTTACACCTCCATCCATTTTCAAATCTTATATTTCCACTCTCCTCTTCGTGCTCTTCATTTTCAGATCTCCATTTTTACCATCTCCTTTTCTTCTTCTGTTAGACCCTCTCCCTAAGCTCTATCCTTTATCTATTTTCATGCTCTTTCCTTTTTCATCGTTTACCTCTCATATGTGTCTAGGAAAATCTTTGTATTCGGTAACATCTGCTTAATATTATTCATTTACTGTTATTAATCTATTCATATTGACTTAATGATATAGTTTCTAAATTATGATTGATTTTCGATTCACGTTTAATTTCGTATCCACGATTTTTGGGATCTGCATTTGATCGAGTTTAGCCTTTAATTTTTGTTTTAAAGGTTTTTGTATCACGTTTGATTATTATTCTAAAGGTCCATCGACACTTCTGCTTAACTTCATCCTTGGACTAACAACTCTTAAAATCTAAATCAACTAGTATGTATTTATCATTTTTATTCATTTGTATTACATTTATTTTGCTGGTTATTTGTTACGGAAGAAAAAAATGTTGACAAGAAAGCATGGTGAAATTTATTTTCATAACTGGGATTTTTGGAATTTAAATTATATTGATGGATCTAATTGTAAATGGATATATTGAGACTTAAAATGATATTTAGTATACTATTTATTTTTGTGATATATTTGCTGACAATAGGGTTCATAACATAATAACACTTGGTTGGGAAGAAATATTTTTCATTATGGTGAAATTTATTTGCACTTATATAAAAAAGTTGGGCATTAATAGTTTGTGCAATTATTTGAAACAAACAAAAAAATAATTTATAATGAGTTGAAACATTTCACATTTTACTTTTCACCTCACTTAAAAATATTTCAATCGAACAAAAGAACCCATATAGTGTGATGACAAATCCTCTATAATATAACTTTGTTTAGTCCGTTAGCCTTCAAGGGTGTAATACATTTTGTTTCGTGTAATGTGTAAATTAGCATTGTATATCATGTTTTACTTGAATTAAGTAAAAATTGGACGACATCAAAAGTTATATCATAAGTTAGTCATTTATAGCTATCTCTATGTGATTTCAAATAACATTTGCTATACAATCTTATTTCTTATTCCGTCTATGATGTTCTAATCTCTTATCGCACTAGAACTTTGTAGGTAAGCAATGAAGCACAACAATGTTATTCCAAATGGCCACTTTAAGAAGCCGTGGCAGAACTATGTGAGGACCTGGTTTAACCTCCTTGCTCATAAAACTAGGAGAAGAGCCGGTAAGTACTTCTTTGATACATGTTCAGATATGATGCTTATCTTGTGAAATTTTAAAGTCTTGCCATTTCCTTTGTCAAAGTATATTATATTTAGGGTCTTTTTGACTTATCCCTAATTTGATACTAGCTAATATGATATTTGACACAACTGCAGTTGTTTTTAAAGAAATTAGACGACACCAAAAAATGGGGACCGCTTCACACGCCTGTTTGATATTTTATAGGGCTCTAATTTTCTTCATTTCCTAATTTCAATTGAAATAATAAATCTACAAACCCTAAAAATGGCAACATCGATTGATGAAAGGCTAGTGATGTATTAATAATATTGTCCGTAGAATATGAGGATCTTTTTATTCGAGATTCCTTTGATTACCATCACATCTAGCCTCTTAGGTCTTTTGTTTTTTCTCAATCCATTTATAAATTTCGTTAAACCCCTTTTATAGAAATGGATCTTAATATATGATTTGTGGGCAGTGACGATGAAATCTTATATGACGTTTGATTTATTTATATAGATATGTTACTTTTTTTCATATAAGGAAACAAATTAGAGCGCCTGATGCGCTTCTTTAATAGTGTTTTCAGTGTTATACATTACCGATAATAATATGAAGTTACTAGTATCACTTGCCTGATTTTGATTTATTTTTTCGATTTTTCAAGCCTTTATTATACTAAAACATATAAAAGTTTTATCGTATCTAATCCATTCTTCTAAACATTTCACAGTACAAAAAACATTTCCTTTATTCCAAACATTTCTATGCACAAAACATGTTTGAAACATATATGAAACATTGTCCTCGATGAATCAAACTTTTCTCATATCTAATCCTTTCTTCCAAGCATTTCAAAGTACGAAACGTGTTTGAAACATTTCAAAGTACAAAAAATGTTTGAAACATATCAAGTTACGAAATATGTTGTGTGACACCCCGACTAATTAAATACCGGGTAGCTACTCCTTTATTAAATTAATTCAAAATGCCAAGTTGGTACAGTTAATAGTGTCACTGTCGAAAACATTTTAATGATTACTAACCACCTAGTATTTAAAAAGTAAGTTGCCAATTTTAATTTAAGTCTGATTAACATGCGACAAGTATAATGAAGAATAAAAAAAACACCATACACCATACTGAAGCAAAAAGAATAACCATCACAATATGTAATTAAAGTCTGGAGGAAAAACTCCTCACTACAATCCCAACTGAAATAAGTAAACCGAAAACTAAAACAATACATGCCAAAGTCTGAAAAACTGAAATGTAAAAGATGTCTCTAATAGAAATGGGCAACATGCCCTACAACTGATAGATAATGAATCTGGAATCCAAACGATAGAAGCGTCTAACAGCAAATCCCTGTAGCTTCCACAAACAGCTACAGCTCGTCATCAGAGTGAGAATCCTATGCTTGGTGTCCTTGTGGCTGGGCACCTAAAATGGTTTTACAAAGAAAAATAGATTTGAAAAGCAAACGGGTCAAAGCCCGAATGTGGAGTTATATTTTAAAACCTGCAAGTGCTTTAAAAACATTTAAAACATTAAATGCAAAGTACATGTTAGGACGTGCACTCACATGATATTCTCACCTCTCGTCTAACTGTGCACTCCTAACGTAAGTACCCATCTACAACGACACAAACCACTAGCTAAGTGACATCATAACTAGCTAGACTGTCATAGGTCCTACCCTTATTACTCGGTTCTATTAACATTATAACGCTCGTAATTAAAATAGGGGTTTAACGTAAACTCAGATGCTCAATATGCAATATATATTTCACTATCAGCTAACCCATTATATTTCTCGAATCAATACCGTAATTATATTCACAACATTAACACGAAAGTTCCCATTAATTAAGTGTATATTATTCACATCATAAATATACAATACAAGCACCCCGAGAACTAAGCTGTGGTGCACACATACTCTGCTATCCATCCCGGTACATCACGTACATAAGGATTACATATTCCGAATCTCTCAGGAATAGTTCACAAATAACAACATCACAAATAATGGAGGCGAACACAGTCACATCACATGGGTCACGCACATACCTACGCTTCCACGATCAGCGGACTTATTAATAGCCCAATAAGTCTTTCTATGACCTATGTTCATCAAGGTAACCAGTCTAAATTCGGGCAACACAAGGATTAGAGGGCCCTAAGAGAACGCAAACCTCCCGTGATAGCAAGTATGGTAGGTATGTCATACACACAAATCATACATCAATACTAAGTAAACACGCATCTTTGTAACCACCGTAGTTTTAATCGTAGTACATATCGCATTCTCGTACCAACGTATAATTATCACAATTTATACTATTCCGGTTTATAATCATACGCGCCATAATTTATTCTCACGTCGTAGTAGACACTCACGTCTCAACCCAAACCGTCCATTTAATTTAACTCTCGTATATAATTTCCTTCTCATAAATACCCAAATGTCCCAATTCTATCATTACATCATCATCGGAATGTTATCTATATCCTCGAACAAGTTTACGGGACTCCAAAAATCAAAATAGTCCAAAAAGGTCCAGACTGCCAGCTCGTTAGAAGTCTCGTTCGAACGAGGCTGTTCGAACGAGATCAAACTGTCAGCTCGTTAGAAGTCTCGTTCGAACGAGGCTGTTCAAACGAGATCCAGTTCGTTCGAACGAACTGTACCTTCTTACGAGATCTCATTCGAACGAAGTATCGAACGAAATTCCTTTTCGTTAGAAGCGACTGGTCAACTCGTTAGAAGCTCGTTCGAACGAGCTCGTTCGAACGACCTGGGAAGGTCTTCTAACGAGGGACCATTTTCGGCCCAGAATTTTCCCAATCTCGTTTTTCACCATTTCTACTCCTCAAATATCTTCTAAAATTTGTCCCAATGATTGTTTTAAGGTCCCTAATCAATCCTGAACATATTATAGTCATCTCATAACACGTTTTAAAGGATTAAGTCACCCTAACATCAATCAATATACAAATCTCTACACTTTTTCCCCAATTATTCAAGAACATAAACCCTAACTTTTTGAATCATGAATTAACCCAATATAAATCCGTTTTAATTTCTTCCAATCACAAATATCATGAGAATAATCATCTACCTATCATTCTACATGCAATTCTCCTCAAGATTTTCAAGTTCTAAGTTCTAAACTACATGGGTTTTCATATTTCACCAAGAACAAACATAAAATTGGAATTATCTAACATGGAGAGAACATTCTTTGAAATTAAATGGAATTAAGTCACTTGCCTTGGTTGTCTCTGAGTTTGGTGTAGGTTTGATGAAGCTTTTCTGCAGAATTTCTTCTCTCTCCAAGCTTCTCCTCCAATGGTGGCTATGGTGGCTAGGGTTTGCTTTGGGAAGGTATTAGAAAACCTAATTCTAATAACCTACGTAGCTTGTTGGGTTAATATGGGTTGGTTAGTGGCTTAGTGGGTCAATAATCAATCAGATTAAAACTCCCAATTTTCGTCATTATTAATTCCTCAAAATACAAAATTACCAAAATACCCTTTAAGTTGCCGGTATGGCCTAAAAATACCCTGGGACCCAAACTACACCCCCGGCTAGTGTTTTCTGACTATCTCGACCCTTCCGGACGCGTTGGCGCACTCAAAACGACCATACGGATAAGATAAATAAAAATCACTTTTATAATTAAAATAATATACCATGACGCGACGGTCACACGCGTCTCAACAAAATTCTCAAATTGTCGTATATAAATCTCACGATAAATTTCATAATTCAATATTCATATAAAAGAACATGTATGCACATAATCAAATACCAACTCGCATCTCGTTAGTATTTTTAACCCGGATTAATTTCCAATTAATACGCATTAAATTAATTAATCCCATAAATAAATATAGCCAAAAGTACGGGGTATTACATGTTGGTCAATTTAAAATAATTTAAACTGAATTCTGATGCCCTTCTTGTGTATGTTGTTATGTCTAATTTCTTTAAAAAAATAGGGGTTATGGTAAATATCGCGGGGATAAGTTATAAGGACCCTTGTATTAATTTCTTTGTTATAAGTGATACTATAATTGCATATTAAAGTTTGATAGTTGACCCCTCATTTTTTTTAAATCCAAGCTCCATAGTCCGAGAATAAGCCATCACTAGACCACCATCGTACTGCACATGGTAAATTATCTATCGATTCTTTAGTGTATCAATGTGAAACTAATTCTCAGTCTAATGCCCACCCCTTACCTTTACCTGCAGAAGATTTCGCGACTTCGCTGCGAGCTTCTCCTCCTCTTGTCCACCATGCTAAAGCTAAACCGAAAATGGTGCCAACGAAAAGTAAATGACAAAAGGCAAAGCTTATTGGGCATGGGACATTTAGAAATGTTTATGTTGCCTCCAACAGGTATAGACATGTATTTCCTTTATTTTTTTTGTTAAGGATCATTTGGCCAAAGTTCAGGTGGAAACTAACTTTTCCTTATTAAGTTTTCTGTTATTGGATACGGTTCCATTAGTTTACAGTTATAGATAAAAGAAAATGACTACAATGTTCTCGTTTTAGTCAAAATTGTTTTATACTTTTACGTCTCAAATTAAGAATTCTAATTTCCTTTCTGAAATATCTTAATCTAATAGTCTACTCCCCCTTTATGAATGTAATTAACAAACCAAATTCCACGAAAATGATCAAGTCTTGATCTTTGTCCACTGGTTGATTGTATCCTTAAAACCCGTCATTTTTTATCAGGACTATTAATTTGGGATGGAGGGAGTATAATTAGATTAGTACTTTATATATATAGACGTTAATCAAGGATATAATGACCATTTGAACAGTGAACTAACGGTAGTGTAAAACATGGCGGTTTAAGTTTTGGGGCAAAAGTCAATTTTGTCGTAAACCATGGGTGTTAAAAGCCTATTGTCACTTTTTTTTATGATGTTGCACTAAACAGTAACTATTTCCTTTCATTGAATAGAGAAACTGGAGCTTTGTGTGCAATGAAAGAAGTTAAATTATTGCCAGATGATCGACAATCTACAGAGGCAATTAGAGCAAGTATTAACCCCCCCATATATATATATATATATATATATATATATATATATATATATATATATATATATATATATATATATATATATATATATATATATATATATTTGTGTGTGTGTGTGTTCCTTGGCATTATAACAATTTGTCTTATTGTATGAATATACATTTTGATGAATGCTTTACTAAATTCTTATCTTTTGTGAAAATCCACCATAATGAAATGGCATACGTTTTAAAACTTGTATGTAAAATTGTATCTGGTGCAATTTGAGTTGATTTGAGATTAATTTATATTCAATTATATGCATTGTCAAGTAAGAAAGAAGATAACATTCATATTTAACATTTGTACTCAAAATAAGTTTGTGTTTTTTAGGGGTGTTCGCGGTCCGGTCCTGTCCAATTCGGTTTTAGATTTTTTTTTGGACCGGAATAAATTGGTCGGTCCTCTAGAAAAATGGAACGAGACCAGATCGATGATGTCGGTTCACCGACCCTAATCGATTCGATTTTTTATAGAGTCGGCCCGGTCTAACCCCTCGGTCCTCACATTAATGAATTACATCATTTATAATAATAAAAGTATGTTCGAGTCTAATTTTTTCCAAACATTAAAAACTAAAAAATATCAAAATTTGCAATTAAAACAAACCTACTATTGGATTAATATACAATTTACACTAATCAAATATTAAAAAATATATTTTTACTATTTATTTATCTTATATTTGTACATATATATGTAAAAATATATTATTTTAAATACAGTCGGTCAAGGTTGATCCTAACAGGGTTTTTGAAACTGTAAACTATGGACCGGACCGACTAGGTCGATCAGCAAAAAAAATAAACCGAGGTCGGACCGATTAAGAAAAATAACGAGAAAAAGGGGTCGTTTCGGCTCGATTCAAACCGTAGATCCAGTTGTTTTTTTTAACACCCCCAGTGTTTTTATTTTGATAATTATATGATAAATATGAAACATTATTTTCAAGTAATTTTCATTTTTCTTTTGAAGCTTTATCATGTCATTATGGCGGACGACTACCATATTTATAAAATTGTGTTTAAGTGGGATAGTAGAAACATAATTTTGAACTAGTGTAAACTGATTTTTGTCATCCTTTGAAAATTCAGTTCCACCCACCAATTGTAAACAAGAACTTTTGCTTGGTTTTCCTAGCATTCAAAAATATATTTTGGCTAACCTATTTTACATGCTTGAATCTATAGACTACTTTGCTTGGAATAATCAATTAGTGCATTTAAGAAATTGAAAGATATGCATTTTGAAGCACCCTATATATTTGACTCACTTGAGTCTATATTATATAAGCGCCTGTCTAGTTTGGAAATAGTGACAAAATTTGAGTCATACCCTAGTCTACCAAAGAACCTAAGACTTTACATGATACTATTAGTCTCAAAGTTATAATACCAACACTTGCATTCATATTAATTTAGGCGTGTGAGTATTAATTCCCATTAAAATAATTTTCTAATAATTTTTGGGATTTTAAAATAATTTTTAGGAATTTTTAAAACATTTTTTTGACATTTAAAATTGGTCTTAAAATGTTTTGGACTTATTTGTAAATACTTTTATTTCCTAAAATCTTTGGTTGGGTAGAAACCGAAATCGACAGAAATATTTGTGGTAAAAAATTGTATTTTTCAAAAGTTTCAAAACTCGCATTTTTGGTTTGATCCCTGCTCTACACGTGTTGGCTAGTTACCCATCATATTTGTGTTTTTCCTTTATCATAAACTTGGGACCCAATCTAAAGCGTTGGATTTATGTTATCGATGGTTTGCATGTCTTTTATCTCAATCCATGTCTTTAGATATTGGACCAATCAAATGGACTTTAAAAGCGGTGGTTTTACAACCTTAGGATTTTCTTTGATTTGATAAGATTTAACCCAAGCCGTTTATTTAGTTCATCATTCGAGATCCTTATCTTGGCTGTATAAATAGAGACCAAATGTTATACGTTTATAATCTTTGGATCAGTTGAGTTTTGAGAGAAAAAAGAAGAGAGAGAGAGAAATGGAAGAGAGAGAATATCAAGCCCTAAATTAAATTCTTGTGATTTTTCTTTAGAAAATACCTTGTGAGTTTAAGTGTGTTCGATCGTGTGTGAAGATCCATCCTCTCTGGTCTTTAATCTCTTGTTCAACTAGTCACGAAGTTTGGATTTTATTTTCTTTTCATAGAAAGTGTAGATCTAACCCGTGTGTGATACAAAACATGTATACATACTTAGGTTGATTTCTTTTTTCAAGAAATCCATATTTATTGGTTGTTTTACTTGTAAATGTTTTTTGTCAAAATTCTTACCAACAAATCCTTTTCTGTTTCCAGTTTTGAGAAACAACGTGCTTAGATCTCGTTAAGATCTTGAATGGCGTTTTACACTTTCATATATTTCACAATTTATGAAATAACTGTGTAGATAAAATAAAGAGAAAGTGTTTAGGACCTTGGCTATTTCTGATAGCAAGGTTGCCTCGAGATCTGTGGATATAAATAAAGACCAGAAGTCTGAGGTTTTCGAACAAATTGAGATTCAGAAATCATATCTGCATTTTAGAACGAAATCTATAATTTGATAGGTATATTATTTGTATAAGTGTGTATGTGTTGCATGCATGTGTTTAGGCACTTCACCACTTACACTATTCACACTACAACACTAAATAAGTGTTGATAGAGATATCATTGACTTTAGAGTCGGCTAAAGGCTAAAAAGGAGAAGAGGAACAAAGCTAGGAGAACAACTTCAACATCAGAGCCTTCAGAGAAGTCAGAATAACCTAACAGAGCTGGTATATTATCTGGACTTAGAATAGGTCTGATGGTATGTTTCGTTTGTTATATAGCTTGTAACATATATTCTTTTTTTAGTGGATTTTTGTTTTGAGGTGTAGAGACCTCCGTGGATGTTTTCCCAATTGGGTGGGATTTTACCACGTTAAAATCTTGTGTTCTTGCATGTTTCATCTTCCTCTCATCACCTTCTACTTGTGTGCTGATTTAGAAGTTATTTAGTTTTGTTTTTCAAAACTTTTATACTTAATAACTGAAATATCTCGTTCATAATTTTTATACACATCTTGTGTTTGTACTTGTTTTGTAAAAAAAGGAGTTTCTCAAACAAACTGTTTGGAGCCATTTAAATTGTCTTAAATCTTTTAAACAACTTAAGTGGCATTATTTTTTCACATTTTACTCTTGCAACGAAAATTGGTGTCCGAAAAGTATTTTGTCGCATGCTTTCCAAAGGCATTAGTTAAGCCACCAAGATTTATTTATTTATTTATTTATTATTATTATTATTATTATTATTATTATTATTATTATTATTATTATTATTATTATTTATTTATTAGGTTTTTGTCCAAGGCATGATTTAGTTCAGTACGATTCTGACTTATATGATGTATTGTATATGAGTTACCTGTCTGGTTAATTTAACTTGGAGATACGATTAGTGGTTAAAATTGTATGAACATTACACATATTTTTTATTTATCATTTTTTGGCTGTGGGAACACTCGCGAGTATATATTCTTTGTAATTTACCTAGATTTGTTAGCGTAATCAATAATAAATATTTTTCAACATAATTTCCATAATTTATATCTTTTGGGGGAATGAGGAAAGGTCTAAACCTCTTCCCTTCAAACAAATATATACCATAGATATATTCTCTGAAATGAATTAGCAAAAAAAATATTTTTTACTTATTCGGAATGTCATTTATACATATTTACTAATTAATCTGTTGTTGTTCTTGCTTGTATCATTTCTGCAGGAAATTAAGGTACTAATTCACCTGCAAAATCCAAACATTGTGTAGTATTATGGTAGTGAAATAGTGAGTAATTTTCCTAGTGCACAGTTGGCATTATTATCAACACTAGACATTTATCCGCTTAGAGACGTAATGAGAATTTTACTATATGTGCATGCAGGTTGGAGACAGGAATCAATTACGGAATCTATTGTACACAATTTTAGGCTCTACATTCTCTCTAGGTTGGCTTACTTTCATAACACTAAGACAATACACAGGTAATATATGTAATGAAAATTAGCTTTTAAATAGCTAATTATTAAATTTGAGCGTGACATATAATTGATGCCTTTTTATGTAATGGTAACAAATTTTATTGCTAATATATGTAATGTTCAATCTGACATCCTAATCGGGCGTATCAAACAAGGTCTTATATTGTCTTTTTTTGTGATGCCAAGTTTGATGGTGATAAGATCGTAGGGACATCAAAGGGATTAATTTGCTTGTCAATATATAAGGGGTCGTCAAGCTTTGGGATGGCTAAATATGTATGTTTGAAACTCTTACTATAATTAATGGTATCATGGTAACTTCAATTATTGCGTGGTTATTAATATTTGATGTTAAATTGTGGCCTTCATCTTACTGGATAAAGAGACAATTTATCTTTAAATGGCAGTCCATACTAGATGGCTCCCGAGGTACCTTCTGGCTGCAACATCAAATTCATCCATTTCCCCTACTTTATGCCGACCTCGTCTCTTCCCTGCAACTCTTACAGTCTGTGATGTAGCAAGATGATAGTCCTGATCTTTTTCTTGTTGTTGATATCAGGAGTTTGGGTTGTACTTTGGAGATCCGCCTCAGCATTGGAAATTCAGAATTATATATTTTTTTAATATTATTTTCTCTTCATTGACAAGTGAATGAATTCCCCCTCAAAAAATTATTGATCTAATGTGAGAAAAACTAGATGCTGATGAATTCCTTTCTCAGTAGAGCTTTTTTTCTATTCTGATTAAGAAGAAAATAATGGGGTTAAATTGAAAAGTTAATGTAAGTTTATAATCTCGATATAATTTTGAATTATGGACAATTCCGCATTCAAAATAACACACTTTGATGACCCTATGTGTGTTTATGAGTTGGGTAAGTTCAAAGGACTCACACAATATTCTTTGTGATTTGGAATTGTTATAAGAAATTAACAAACAGAGTAAGGTATTTGAGAAAAATATAATATGATAATGTGATGATATAACTGGTGCATATGTTCAGTTCTAATACTAGTTGTTAATCTTGTAGCGCGTGTTTGATTGATATTACGTACATATTTCCCATGGATATGCATCTTTTTTACTCATTTATTTTCATTTAGTATTGCAAAAGTAAAATTGCAATAGGTGCTCCGTTTTTTACTCATTTCTATGAAAAGAATTATAGTGAAAGACCTGTTGCTTCTATTTACAGGTTTATTGTAAAGGTTCTTCACATCTGCCATTTTATAAGGGTGTTGCATCAGGACCTTAAGCTTGAGAATTTTTTGTTGTTTGATAGGCGTGAGAATGATGTTTTAAAGGCAACGGACTTCGAATTATCGATATTCATTGAAGAAGGTGGATTCTCAGCTTATCAAACTTTAATTTACAGCTTTATGTTTATATATATATATATATATATATATATATATATATATATATATATATATATATTGTTGGACTAAATTTCTCTCCCTCACACGTTTAGGATTTATATATTGCTTTTAATACTAATTCTTTTGAGTAGTTGTTAGCAGTTATTTATATGGTTTCATATAGACCTTCTTGTGTGGATATAATTTAAATAAACTTAAACTATTATTTGAACCTTCCAATAATTTGGTCGTATATTTGTCTTGACATCATACATTTTAATCAACATTCTTGAATATCACACTTTAATCCATATGGAATACCTTTTTTAAATACTTCTGAATAAATAAGAGGGATTTATTGTCGTGTGTCTTATAGTCCCTTTTTGAGAATCTAAAAAAAGCTGGTGGTGCATTCGGTGTTATAATGTAGGTGATGGTATATTTGGTGTTGTAATGGAGGGAGTGCGTTTGGTGTCGTAATGAAGGTGGGAGTACGTTTGGTGTTTGGAATGGGGGGATGCATTTTATATAAAAATAAACTAACTACTCTTAACTTTAACTTTATCTTCAAATGATAATAAGTACATTCTTATTTTTTTTCAGGTATACAGGTGGCATACCCGACATAAGTAGTATTCAAAAGCCTAAACCCAAGTGTTTACACTTCGTGGTTAGCAACACAAGCACAAGTCAATGGATACCGAGGTGCCGCATATAAAAAAATTTAGTCCATTGAACTTTCTCAGCAAGAGTGCTCCGAGTACACAAGGGAGGTTGTTACCGCATTAATACCCCCCATAATTCATATATTAAGACGCGGTGACCCCTGGTCTATGTTCAGGATGGTTTGTTTCATATTTATTGCATTTCATGTCATGAAAGTGTTGTGTTATTATTTATTTTAGTTTATTTTTTATTCAATGTTCAATTTGTATTTGGCGCCCGAGATGGGTTTATTTAATGTTAAATTAAAGTTTAAACAACATTATATGTACAGGATATTTTGAATGTTCGAAATATAAATGAAATTTTGTCGAACTTTTTTAGTCTCGTATAATACCCATAGTGGGCTTATGTAATATTATTCTTGATGTTAAATTTAAGTTTAAACAATTTTTTATGTCTAGAGGATATGTAAATAATATTCTACTGAATTTTTTAAAAGTATAAAGATATTTGTCATTGCTCTTAGAAGTAACAAACTTAATAAACTTGACCTTTGTAACTACTAATGGGAGTCATAAATTTATCAATACACTAATTTTGTAATCGCTGTCAGCAATTATGAATCTAATATTTGTAACTACTGTTAGCCGTCACAAATTCAATATTTGCCACTTCTTATAACAGTTATAAATATTACATTCATAATTGTTGGCAACAATTACAAAATGGCAGGGGTAATCGTTGTCACGATATTATAACCCCCGTAGGGGTGATAAAAATTATGACTACTAGAATGACAATTTTTTTATGCTCCCCTAAATCATGACAACAAGTAGTAGTTATAATGATCATTTATAACTGCTAATGGCAGTTGCATATCTCCTTTTTTGGTGCAATGTTATCCATCGTGGCTCATTTCCATTACGAAATTTGGCAAATGGAAGTTAAGACTATATTTTTAATGAGAATCTTAACGAGTGTATCTATATGGTGCAACAAGACAATTATTAGATCTAGGCCAAGAGCATAAATTGTGCAAGTTTAAAGTCCATTTTTGGACTTAAGCAAGCATCTAGAATTTTGAACGTTCGTTTTGATCAGGCAACCAAATCTTTTGGTTTTGATCAATGTTCAGACGAGTCTTATGTGTACAAGAAGTGAAACAAAATTTAGTGGTATTTTTAGTACTATATATGAATGACATTCTTCTCTTTGGAAAAGATGTTGGAGTGTTGTCTTCGATTAAAGTGTGGTTGTCTAACCAAATCGATATGAAAGACTTAGGAGAAGCTAATCTCATTCTTGGGATCAATCTTATGCGAGATCGCAGGAATAAGATGTTTGGTTTATCACAAGAGACTTATATTGATTCCACTCTTGCCAGGTTTGGCATGAAAGATTCCAAGAAAGGGTTCATCCCTTTTAGAAATGGAATTTCTCTATCCAAAGATCAATGTCCTTAGACACCTGATGAGATAGAAAAGATAAAATTCACCCCTTATGCTTCTACAGTTGGGAGCCTTATGTATACTATGTTATGCACTAGACTTGAAATCTGCTTTGTTGTTGGCATGGTTAGTAGATATCAGTCTAACACTGGACAAGAAAACTGGAGTGTGACAAAGCATATATTCATGTACCTGAAAAGAACACAAGATTATATGTTAGTTTACCAGGCAGAGAGTCTAGTACCTATTGGGTACACCAACTCGGATTTTCAATATGATAGAGATACTAGAGAGTCTCCCTCGGGATATATGTTTACCCTAGGATATGGAGCCATTAGTTGAAGGAATATCAAGGAATCTTGTATTGTTGATTCCACTATAGAAGTTGAAAATGTGGCCCCCTCTAAGGCAACCATGGAAGCAAAATGGCATAGAAACTTCCGAATAATTTCAGGAGTGGTACCATTAGTTTTATCGTCTATTAAACTTTATTTTGATAATAGAGATGCAATTGCTAACTTAAAGGAACCTAGGAACCATAAGAGAGTAAACACATCGAGCGCAAGTATCATCTCATTCACGAATTTGTGCAGCGGTGTGATGTCAGGATTACAAAGATCGCATAAGAGAACAATCTGAAAGACCCTTTCATGGAGAGCTTACCGACCAAGAATTTTCATAGTCACGTAAACGGGATGGGAGTGAGATGCATTATAGCATGGCTTTGTGTAACACCCCTCGCGCCCGGAAAGACACGCGGCGTGCCACTCCGATAAAAACTAAACTAAATCCATCAATAATAAGTATAGAGCATCTAAATTCCACGATTTAAAATATATCAAATCCATAATTCTCACATTTCCCCAATAAGGCTTACAATAACGTTTCTCTAAAAAATATACAATTCTACAACTATAACTACACTATCAATCTATACATCAAAATAAATCTTCCAATCCATGCTCTAAAATAATTCTCCAAAATTGTCCATAGCGTCCCAATCCATGCTAACCTGCCACTAAAAGAAAATACGGGGAAGTGCACAATATGACAGGAATAGATGCTCAAAAATAATTAGCATGATGAATAAATCGCAACAATACAAATGCGCATATATAAATCAAATGCAATACTCAAGCATTATATCAATATTAATTTCTCAACAACACATCAATGGGTCACCAGGCCTCACCTCACTTCACTTCCCCTAGGCATCTCAAAGCCATATAACGATTTTTGGACTATTGGCGGGTGACCATTCTCCGTTACATATTAAAATCTCATGACACGATGCTCAAATCACAATATAATATAATAATAGTCCAAAAACCTTTATATGGATTTGAGATGCCTAGGGGAGGTGAGGTGAGGCCTGGTGACCCATTGATGTGTTGTTGAATTAATATTGATATAATGCTTGAGTATTTCATTTGATTTGGATATGCGCATTCGTATTGTTGCGATTTATTCATCGTGGTAATTATTTTTGAGCATCTATTCCTGTCATATTGTGTACTTCCCCGTATTTTCATTTAATGGCAAGTTAGCGTGGATTGGGACGCTATGGATTATTTTGGATAATTATTTTAGAGCTTGGATTAGAAGATTTATTTTGATGTATAGATTGATAGTGTAGTTATAGTTGGAGACTTGTATATTTTTTAGAGAAAGTTTATTGTAATCCTTATTGGGGAAATGTAAGAATTATGGATTTGATATATTTTAAATCGTGGAATTTAGATGCTCTATACTTATTATTGATGGATTTAGTTTAGTTTTTATCGGAGTAGAACGCAGCGTGTCTTTCCGGGTGCGCGGGGTGTTACAGATGGTATCAGAGCTCAGGTATATGAAAATCCTCGTGTCTTGGGTTTTGGGTCCAGCGTGCGCGTTAGACGAGTTCTCTTTGGAGATAGAAAATTTTTGAGGACGTGCTAGGCATCGTGGTAAGGTTGTTTAGAATTGATCGACAACTTTAGAGTTTTGATTTTTGGGAAATAGAATCAAGTAGCATTTTATTTAGAGCGTTGGGTTTCGTCGAATTTTGAGGATGAAATTCCTTGTTAGTGGGGAAGTATGTAACAACCCGGATTTTTAAATGAGTATTTTTTTAAAATTAATTTTGGAAATTCGAGGAAAATAAATTTTTGGATTTAATTATTTTTAATAATTAAATATGTTGAGTTTTATTTTTGAAAAGTGGGATTTCAATCGGAAATTAATTTGGATTTAAAATGGATTGTTAAAGAGTTTTTAAGATTTAAACCTTTTATTTCCTCGCGCTGGCAGAATTCTTTTTCCTGTTCGATCGATCGATCGACCCAGGGAGTCGATCGATCGACTATCCCAGATTTGAGACGGTTCGCAGATTCGATTAAGAGCTTTAACCTTTACAAATTCCTTCTTTTCTTATATAAATATAGGTCGTGGGTAGACCTTTAAACCAACTTTTTATCACCATAAAAATGCAGAGACTTTTTTATTTTTCTCTCCCTCTTTATACAAGCCCTAGATCCCATTTTATTCAATGTCCAATCTTAGATTTGGAGGCCTATTTGGGGATATCTCGTGTTGGGTCTAGAATAAGATTTTATTATTTTCGCGAGAGGAATGTGATGGTGCGGTCAGATTTTGATGCTGAAATTTATGTGACGATTCATGTGATGATTTTGAGGTACGGGACTTGCACAATATGCTCCTA
Source organism: Sambucus nigra (assembly GCA_949130495.1). NCBI lineage: Eukaryota > Viridiplantae > Streptophyta > Magnoliopsida > Dipsacales > Adoxaceae > Sambucus > Sambucus nigra. The sequence continues at coordinate 442,556,355 of OX422222.1, read as the reverse complement.
AATTATCTCGAGAGTATTCCGTTTGTTTTCTGTGTCGATTGCACTCATATTGAGTTGTGATATTCATTTGAAATCTGAAAATTGTTAGAATCTATTATTTGATTCATTGAGATATATTATATTGTGATTTGAGCATCGTGACATGAGATTTTAATATGGCACGGAGAATGGGCACCTGCCAATAGTCCAACGACTCGGTATATGGCTTTGAGATGCCTAGGGGAGGTGAGGTGAGGCCTGATGACCCATTGATGTGTTGTTGAGAAATTAATATTGATATAATGCTTGAGTATTTCATTTGATTTGTATATGCGAATTCATATTGTTGCGATTTATTCATCGTACTATTTATTTTGAGCATCTATTCCTGTCATATTGTGTACTTTCCCATATTTTCTTTTAGTGACAGGTTAGTGTGGATTGGGATGCTATGGATTATTTTAGAGAATTATTTTAGAGCTTATATTGGAAGATTTATTTTTGATGTCTAAATTAGTGGTGTAATTTTGTTGGAGAATTGTGCATTTTTTAGAGAAACATTATTGTGGAAATAGAAGAATTGTGAATTTGTTATATTTAAATCGTGGAATTTAGCTGCTCTATACTGATTGTTGATGGATTTAGTTTAGTTTTTATCGTAGTAGCACGCCGCGTGTCCTCTCGGGCACGCGGGGTGTTACACTTTGAGTTAAAGTGTGAGATTGTTAGAGAAATAGACTAAAACCATGCTTTATGTAATAGTTTTAGTTATGTATTCATTGTTGAAATAAAACCAGTTTTCTTATTTTTATGAGAATTATGTATGGACATAATGTTTGCATCATTTTATGTATTGCGGGTATCTTCCATTCTGCTCATTAGTTGTTCTGGTGTGTAGAGTACGACTTACACACATATGATCATGTCACCAGTTTTTGTGGAATATAAGTTTTATCATTCATAATCTTAGATAGAACTGGACACACCATCACTGCGGCTGTAGCATAATACCTTGATTACGAAAAATAATATAGTTTTAACTTATTATGATAGTACACTTTATGTGTATTAAACGGTACCACTTTGAGGTCATTGTCTTCATACTGATTTCATAAGAAAATGTGCACCTCGTGATTATTAGGTTTACTTAAGGCTTTAAATCGTGATATGATTTATGGACACATGCATCGGTTATTTATGGCTTTGATCTATTGAGTGAAATTCATTCTTGGATTAATAATCTTGATAGATTGGGTAATGGTAATTAATATATGGCGAATGTTTTTTATGGATGTAATTCACGTCTCAATATAGAGACTGGTGATTATCCATTGAGATGCTTATAAGTTTTGTATGTGTCAAACCTTGTAGGTGGATTATGTTAATCTAACACTACAAATAAGTAAAGCTGGACCGTATAAGGACTTAAAGAAGTAAATCAAATAAATTGTTAGTAATTTAAATATTAATTGGTATTTGTAACCTTAACGTGGGGGGAATTAAGTAATTGATGATAAAGGGATCAAATTATAATTTTGATTTGAGGATTGGAGTTGCAATTATAATTATGCAGTGGTATTAATTATAATTAATGGATTGGGATTAGAATCTGGGTAGGATTAGGTTTTCTCATGCCCATTAGGAGCCACATCCTTATCTCTCCCTAGGGCCCCTACTGTTGCTTATATATATGCACCTAAGGCTCCTTTTTCCTTAAGTGAGTTATCATTATTTGAGACATAAAAATCCTAATTCAAATTTATGATAAAGAGAGGCAGCATAGAGGAAAGGTGAAAAATAGATAAGGAAGAGCTCACTCTCTACTCGTGACTTTTCATATCGAGAATACAGTCGAAGATCGTAAGGTGCATCGGTCCTGCATTCTAGATCAGCCATCATCACACAGTTCATGTTGAGATGAGATCAAATAAAAGAGATCTCTAAGGTAAACCCTAATTCCGCCTTATAGGGTTTCACATATGTATATTTTTTTTATGTAGTTCGATTTATACGTGTATTTAATAGACCTTAGGACTGTTGCTCTAACAGTTTCTACCATTAATAACATTTCCTCTCAACCTACCACCTCATGGGCACCAGAAAGGAGTACACTAAATTCCACCCCCTCTTCAAAATGTATCAAGCCCTTTTGTCCCATAAATTGATGAGACCCATGGATCCTCATCCACTTCCTGACCCCCCTTCCCAAATATTTCAAATATAATGCTCGTTGTGACTTCACCAAACTATTGGCATACTACTGACCAATTTCACCATCCTGTAAATATTGTACAGGGATTCAATAACAAAGTCATCATTTCTCCCCCTGTAGCCCAAAACAAGACACTACCCAAAATCCTTTGTCAGCGCATTAGGCCAGGGTGAACGCCATACTCGTTAATGAAGATTTCGATTTTGAATCCTTAACCAAAATTAAACCCTTATATAGCCCCACTCCATACATCAACCCATATAAATCCATGGTTCCTTTCCAAATTTTCCCATCCTACCTATCTCACTATGAAACCTCTCATGGCCGAGCTCGCATCCTATTGACAAGAGCTTCTATAACTTCCCGTACTAAATTAGATTTATAGAGCACGGACTTGCCCACTATCCTCGAATAATTAAAAGCATTTAGGATAAAATTACCACTAAATATGGTCATCGAGGAAGAAGATTGCGCAAGAATTAGTGATCTTTATATGGAATCCCGAAAGTGGTCACGCCAATCCCACTACTGGTTCACACCCCTGAAGAATTCAGTTTGAATATCATTATTCAAATCCTTGCAGAGTAAAGCTTCAATAAAGGAAAAATATATAAATCACCTGATATACTCATTTCTGTGAAGATAGTCACTTATTTGCATCATGCGATAATGTGTACGTCGAATTACTTAAAGTAGTTAAATGCCTTGAATTCTCTTAAAATAACTAGATAATTAACACTGGATGCTGTGATGACTTTGACCTCTCAGATGATTCAAATAATGAAGCTCCCAATATGATTACCTTTCTTATGTTGTAATTTCTTTCAAAGAACTTCTATTAGAGATCAAAAAAGTTTATACCGCCCTCGAGATAGATATAAAAATTAATTTTCTCTTTTTTCTCATCATCAGTACACCACATTACTCGACCGGGTTGATACTACAAAGATACCATTCTTCCCACTGAAATCGTATATGCAGATAAAGGAAACAAGTTGTTAAAGAATCATCGATTCTTGAAATGACAATCGAAAAAAGCAAAATTCTCTAACAGTTGAAGAAGACCCAAGCCAATATCACGTTATGTAGACTTTTCATGTCCTCTAAACTATATAAGAATTCCCTCATCAAGTTTCTCACACAATCTATAGTTCCTCCTTTTACCTCCCCTAAGCAGTCCATTCATATTGTCGGAGCTCTAACCGCCAAGAGGATCATCTCTTTTGCTGACGAAGAAATCCCTAACTTTAACCCTAATCACAACTATGCTCTCAACATCTCAGTTGAGGTTCTACAAAATATAGTCCCATTGGTACTTCATGATAATGGTTTCGTATTGAATGTATGCCCACTTTGAACACTCCAACGCACGGGTATATAAGTCAATGATCTCACCCCTATATCAGCGGTCATGCGTGCTTATGACAACCCTCGCAAAAAAGTTATGGGGCCAATTCTCCTCACACTAGGGGTTGGTCCAATTTTCCCTCAAGAGGAATTCTAAGATATCAACATCCTATCATGTTTTAATTTGCTCCTTATTGCCCATGGATTCACAATATTAGAGGAGTCTCTTATTCTCTTCATTAGAAATTTAAGTTTTTTTTATAGATAATGAGGCCATTACTATCATAGGAGATAAGGACAATTTAGATGGTGTCAGTAATAGTAACCCGATTATGAAAATCCAGTATATCATTGATGAAATGTTCCTCTCTTAATTCAAGATTGATACACTCCCTTTCCCGATTAGAGACAAATTTAAAGAAAGGGTGAGAGTTGAATATAACCTGCATAGGAATGTTACAGTAATTCAAATGTTCAAGATTCAATTTTTCCCCGAATTGGGCCAAAAGGATTTTTCCCCCAAAATAGGGGGTATCAGTTGGTATAACCCCTGGACTGCCATCCAACATATTAGTCCAACTACATTGGCTTTTCATCCTTTGGCACTCTCTTGCTGCAATATTGGTACTTTGATTCATGCATAAATGTTGACAGCTGAGCTTCTTCATCTGTAAGGACATTTTTTTCCATTATCAATATGTATGTCGCACGCCGTTACACCGTTGAAGAAACTCAATATCGCCTCTACATCAACGGATCCGAACATCAAAGTGTTTTCAACATCATAGCCTCTGCGAGAATGAACTTGGTAAAGTTTTGTTTTTAAGTTCCTTATAGTTCATACTTAGTATTGGGAAATTTTTATAAAATGTTTTTATAAAAATAAGAAGTAAGTTTTTTCAAGCAAAATGAGGCTTTTAAAATATTTTTTATTTTCTGGTAAGCCGGACCGGTCCGCCCATATTAAACGAACCGATCCACCCCCGGACCGGTCCGCCTACCTACCGGACCGATCCGCCTTGCTCAAAGTCCAGTATACCACGGATCGAATGCAAACCGATGAAGCCTCTTTTAAAAACGAATCGGTCCGAGGTCGGACCGATCCGCCTCCAAGCCGGACCGGTTCGCCTGGGATAAAATCGTTCAGTCCCGTATGTTTTTTATCCACCAGCTCATATTTTCTATATATATAACTATTCCGATGGTGTATTTCTTTAAGTCTTTGAGAAAACGTTTTTAAGAGATCAAACACAACAAGACTTCGATTTTTGATGTGCCAAACATCCTTTGATTCACACATAAAAATCCCAATTACTTTTGTGAATCTTTAGGAACCCTAGAACACATACTTTGTTACTGTTCATCTTTGTGGAGAGATCTTTGCAACCGAGGGCTGTGTGTCATTGCTGAGGGAGTCTCTACAAGGTGTTATGGCTGTGTGTCATTGAGGAGAGCTGCGGTTATTCCTTTGTTATTTGGGCTGCGAGTCCTTGGAGGGTGTTGCGTGTATTCTCTTGCTGAGTTCAAGACTGCGTGTCTTTGTGGGTTGGCTGCGCGTTGATCCATTGTATATTTCTCTATGTAATTGTAAGTTGCGATTTATATATTCATAGTGAAATAAAGGTTTTACCCGAAAGGGTTTTTTTTTCTGAAATCTGTGTCTCAGCATATTTTTGCGTCACACGTTTTATTTATTTATGGGTTGACACACGCACCTTAGATGCATGTTTAGGGACTCTAATTAAATAAGGGGTACTTGGAAACTTGCGAATTTAATTTAATCAATTATCACACAGTCATATGACTTCTCATCATCATTTTGTGGAGATTTTTCGTGATAAAAGGGGGCTTAATGCTGGCATTTTGAATCACCCGCAATTATTTATCTTATCTCTTGTATCCATTTTCATCTTTTCTAATGGTTATCCCCTTGATGGAAATGTTTTACTTATTTCGACGGTTTATAAGTTATGAGCTTATACAACGTTGATTATATTGCATTTAACTTATGCTCGATCACTTTGTGGTAGCATTTGATTAATTAGAGTATATTATAGGTAGCCCTTCAATATTGGTACCCCGAGGATCGAAATTCTAGGTTAGAAGAGGTGTGTATGACTTACGAGGAATTTTCTACTATGTTGGGCATTTTCCCTCAAGTTTTATGCCACCGTGCCCAATTTTTCCCATTCTCTGCGAGAAGTGATGGGGGACTTACTCCACATTTCTCCATCCACGGATCACCCATTGGTGCCCGAGGAATTCATATTTCTCCCCATAGTGATTAAAGCCTTGTGTTAGTTGGAGTGTATAGACAATGAATGTGTTCGGGGTATGGCTCTAAGCTTGACTATAAATAAGCATCTAGTTACGGGTGTCATGAGTTCGGATACCCAAGTATCTGTCACAATTTTGTCCATGCATTGTCATTGTAATTCTCCCGCCACTATTTTAGTGGAGACGTTAAACGATATTGCTGACTGAAAGGAAATTCCTCTTATTTCTTACATGGTAGTCCTATGATATTGTACATGTGGCTAGTAGAGAGGTTTCATTTAGATGTACCTCCTCCATTTCCTTTTGATAGTACCCAAAATTTCTTTCTTTGATCTTTCATGGACTTTAGAGTGTCTTTGAATGGGTTGTATGAATGATTGTTAGCAAATGAGTCTGATTATGTTCATTCATTCGTGCCATGGTGGGGTGTATTAACACATGTCTTGTAGATGTATGATTACTGGTATATCCACATTGTAGGTCTTCTTTAAAATTCCTTTTATATATAATGAAGACTTATGGGAGGAGATTTCCCCTCCACGTATAAGTAATTTTTTCCATGTAGAGGACTTGACTAAATCCCTAAGAATGTCACCGAGGATTCGGTGGCGGCATTGCAGTCCAGCCCATCGTCCGACGCTATCTGTAGGAGAATCTTCAGTGGATTTTGTTTATTATCTTATATAGTTATGGAAGGATTTTATGATGAAGGTATGTGCTGAGGTGTCTGGCCAAGGATGGTTTGTGGCGGTTGAGGTAATAGAAGATGATGTAGTGGTTTCATCCAGGATTTTTAAGATGTACCACCGCATTGAACATTTATGGATATGCACTCAAAACGGGGATAACTGCGGACCTCCAAAAGGTGGTGATTATGATAATGATGATGATGATGATTATAACACCCTGACCTGAATTTATGGGCTACCCTTGTTATACCCCGTTCGATCCTAATGTTAGGTGTAAAGTCCAATCAGGCAATATACATAATGTTATTAGTCCAATTTTATTTAATTAACGATTCACTTGTTTAACATGCGATTCCAGTTTAAATCAAGCTATGTGAGGGACCCATAGGAAGCATTCCTAGAATCTAAGCATATAGAGCTACAAACGTAAAATAAAAGAAACCTTACTTGGGTAATTCCCTCAAAATATGTAACCGCGTATAACCTGCTATTAAAGGGAGGATGGAATGAGCCGAATGCCCAGGAGGAAAGTGTGATAATGTAATATAGAATCGAACGTCAAAAAAGGGACTCTAACACGTTTACCTACGTTCGCATGCAATTACTTTATATTTATATACATACTTATACATTAATGCATGAAGCCATTTTAGTCCAAAAACGTTTCTTGTTCTGATTAATTCACTTAAATATCATGAAGAACCCCTTTCTTTTATTTTACTAAATGTTTATTTCCCGATTTAACGCACCCAGTTAAATATTTCAAATAACTACACTTTGTTTAGCAAAGACACTTCCTTTCTTAATATTTCTCATTTACTCACACCAAAATCTCCTTAGTATTTTCCTTGAAAATAACCTTTCAACACACGCAAGCACCGTGTTAGAAAATACTCGTTTTCCTTGAAAATCTTTCATAAGCACCCTTGTGTTAATTATGGATTAAACCTTATTAGGTGCTTGATAACGCATTTAATCACTTTCCTTTACCATTATATATTTCATGGACATTAGCTCATTTCTTACATTACTTGTCAATATTATCTTTCAATCGGAACATTTATCAATTACAATCAAGTTAGGTTGTCTTTTCTTAAATTTACCACACAATCCATTTCTTGACATGTTTCACTTTTTTACTTATCTTTTCTCGGAATCTTCCAAATATCCGCATACTTTATTGGGCTCCACACTGTTGGTTATGCCACCATATGCTCTGGCCTATGATTTTGGGTCGTTCACCCCGGGCTTCGGGGCCTTCTCAATTATTCCCGGAGTTATCCGAGTCCATACTAATGTGTCCTAACATTTTTCGAATGTCGACATTATTATGCTTTCTACCAGCCGAAGCCAAAACTTGGTGTTTCACCCCGCCTTGTCTTACACTTTAAAATCATGATTTCTTGTGCTTTACACCGTTACATTGATTCCATTTCAAAATCACTTTCATTTAGAACCATAAAAGTGTTCCATTTTATGTAAAAATCATCATTTTACCCATTTATTTTCAAACTTGCATTTTTCTCCATTTTCACAAGTGTCTTTTTTCTAAAAATATTATTAAGCTTAACCCATTAACACTTAATTAACACCTTGGGGTAACATGCTTCTCAAGTTGGGAATCTCTTTATTTTATTTACTTTCTTTCTCTAAGAAAATTTTAAGACTATTTTATAAGAAAACACCATTTTCCTTTGTTAACACGTGTAGTCTTAAGGCTATACAGTAATCACATTTTCAACACTTTTTCACACACTTTAAGGGTAGAAATTTATATTTTCTTTATTCCAAGTTAAAACTCATTAAAAGTTTCGTTAAACTTGTTTATCTGCCTATCATCAAAATACTACGAGTTTATAAACATGGAAACAGGAATTTTAAGTCCAAAAATCCAAGAAAATGAGTTTAACATATGACCTATTAAAGAAATTTCATAATATTTGCAGCAACATACTTTTCAAGACTAAAGACATTTTTTATCCTTCAATACTTGGAAAAATGTCTAATTTTGTGAAAATACTAATTTCTCAAGAAAACTTTGAACATTATTCATAAAATATTTTTAACAAGATAAATATTATTTCCAAAACATTTTATTCTATAAAATGTTTAACACAAAGTTTTCTTGAAATATATCATTTTTCTCTAAACTTCGAAACCTTATGAAAAACCACTTCACATAAATCATGACAATTATCTCTCTTATGACATACATGCATCTTACTCTTAAACTCTACATGCAATACCAAATACTAGAGAAATAGAGTCTTAAACTTACAGAGTAAAGTTTTTCCCATCTAAAGGAAGCTTAAAAATGGTGGATGAATGTAAAAGAATATGGAAACCTCCCATATCCTAACGTGGCCTTAAAGTGGTTACCTTGCTCCACCAAGTTTATCTTCTTGAAAGCTCAAAGCAAGACCCCCTTCGAACTCCATTAATCTTCTACTTTTTTTCTTCAAAACTCCCCAATAACAACTTCATGAATTTAGACCTTGACTGATAAATGGTGTATGTGGGTAATATAGGCTAAAATATGGTGGAATATAGTTAAAGTGTGGTGGTTTAAGGTTGATGGGTAGTGGTTGTAGGAGGTGGTGGGTGGTGGGGAAGCTCTCAAATCTAAGGGGTGAGAAAGAGGAAGAGTCTCTTTTAAAATGCCCCCAACACTCCATAAATACCCCAAAGCCATATGGGGCAAAATCCATAAAATACCCCCAACCCCTATTCACGAATTGATCTGATACCCTAAGAACATGACACATGTATTCATCTAATGGTCCACATTTTATCAGCATTTTCCGAACTACAGAAATCCATATCAGAACGTCTTGTTCGAACAAGAACTCCTATTTCGTTTGAACCAGACCGCCACTCGTTCAAACAAGAAAGACATCTCATTTCAAAGTACTTCGAACGAAGTTCTAACGAGGGTGGTCAGTCCTATATAGTGGAGCTTTGGTAGATGGTCGTTAGAAGACCCTTCAAATGAGATTCCTATCCCGTTCGAACGACCTTGACTTTTTCCTAATATTATGTTTACGCCCCTTCTTCTTCCAATTAGTTGCATCAAAACCACTACATAACCCAAATTCATCTTACAGGTTCTAAGGCCCAATTGGTACATATAAGGTCACTAAATCACTCGGGTACGGTCAAAGTTACGAGGCGGGTGTTACATTCTTTGGAAATTTTATGCTCAAAATTATCTATCCATCAATTACTCAAATTCTTGGGGTTTATCAACTCTTATTGTAAGTTTTAGAAATCCTCCAATGTTAAATCATCTAAGTCTTTAATTGTAAATACATGGAAGCTTTGATACCAATTTGTAAAAATTGACGACGGTCCCTTTATGTATGTCCTTTAGGTAAAAACAAATTTTCTTTTCAAAAACTTTTTCAAATTTTATTAAGCACCAATTTTGTGAACTAAACTAATTAAGACAATTTTATCTTATTAACCCTAAATATGCATCTAGTGTGATTAAGCAAGATAACTTAAAGAATGCCGAAAAAACACACTGATGTACGAGGAAACCACAAAGGAAAAAAACCTCGGACGGCTTAGGCCAGACAATCACTATGATACGGTATTATAAATGAATATCAGTCTTACACAACGAATCGATCCCCACAAGTCTTGATGCTTCTTATTCTCTTCAACCACTCCTCCACAGTGCAATGCAAGAGTCCACCCATGCTAGGTCCACAACACTCGAGTCCACGTGTGCCTTGGTATCCACCGATACAACTAGCAACCGTTAATAATCAAGTACAGATTCCACCGCACGAAACAAGTTCTTCGAATGATGAAGAATGAAACCATGGTGCAAACACGATATCTCTATAACATATGGAATGTAGACTCGGATTTTGTGAACACAAAGGAAGTTTTTAGCTTTGGAACCCTTTGGTAAATAAATGCAGAAAAAAGTATGGATTCTTTTCATTTTTGCACTTACGTTTTTCTGAGCAAAATACGCCTTAAATAAAAATTTTAAGGCGACGCATCGTTAGAATAATATTGTCATGTTGTTAGAATGAAATCCACATCTCGTTAGAATGATTTATGAATTTCGTTTGAACAACTTCCGCGTGTCATTTGGACGACTGTTAAAGTCGTTTGATCCATCCAAACTAAAGGAGATGTTTCATACGACTTTAAACAAGATTTATCTAAAAAAAACTCATTTAAAAACATTTTAAAATAGATTTAAATAAAATAACATCCTTAGAAAATATTTACCAAGTATCCATAAACCAATATGCATCCATACCTGAGAGAATATCGAAAAACGAAGTTGAAGACGTGAAACGCACACCAAAACTACGGCATGATCTATATTTAAAACTTGGCCGCTACGTATTCAACACAACGTCATGGACTATATGGGAATCGTGACGAGTAAAATCTATCTATGAAATAAATTATTATTTTTTTTGAAATAATACCAATACATACAAATTGACACTATTTGAAAATTTGTCCCTACATCAATCGCGAAGATGTCATCATACGCTCCTCACAATAGATTGTCACCAAAGAGCTTAACATGCGACATGCTTTAACCCTAACCGACGGCCCGTCAAAGTCTCATAACCTTCCTCGAGTCTCCACTCACTCGATGATCAATATCAATCAAGTACTAAGGCTATCTTGCTAATACTCAAGGCATACCGGGGACCCTATCTGGTAACGCCCTCTAGTGTTAGACACGTATCTAAGAGCAAAATGACCCAAAACTATCACCCTGTGTATTATAATTTAATGTTTTAATTCCCAGGATTACATGTCCTGAGTCTTTCCTAACCTTGCAAATTCACTTAAACTTGATATTAACCTCGCATGGACACTTACTCAATCCTAAGAGCAAAACACCAACCAAGTCATAGTCGTGTGCCCGATGAACAACTTTCAAAGACCCCTCTGTGAACCCAAGATTACTCTAGGCGTCCAACTCTAGGGAATTCACTCGAGTATCGTACCAATCCACTATTTATGGTAAAATAACACTACGTGTTAAGTTTTCTTGAGTTCTAACACCTCACAATATCCTCGAATCATCATTATGCTCTTTGCAACTAGAGCCTCTAATAGCCACATAAGCCAATTCACAAGTTCGCTAATCCAAAGGAAAGCAAATACTAAGAGGAAACCGTGTTGCAAAACGTGCTGCCACACGCACACAAAACTTGTGTAAATAAAGGGATATTTCAAATAAGAGAGTGCCCAGTTGCTGAGCTGCGATGACCATAATCGGTCCATCCGCACTCATACTGAGCCAAATCGTGCTATGAACAGACCGTCACATGGAACAATACCATACCAAGAAATTTGGAAGGACATCGTCCTCAACCATTTAAACCGAAGGAACATGGTCCCCGATTACGATAACTGAAAGAACATAATGAATTGGAATGAACAAGCAATCGTTCTGAGGGAATCCCATCTGCATGCAATCGCTATGGCTTATGAAAGACAAACCTACGCCATGTGTCCGGAGTCCATAACTCCTTCCAAGCATTCTTTTCGGATCCTAGCATAGCCATACACCGTGGATTGAATCACCAATTATGAAAAATCGAACCGTGAACCTCTCATATTCTCGAGACAAAAGTAACTTACGAATCTATTAATCCTTGGAAAGTCAAACATTGGAATTCCCTCCTTATGGATAAGGTTTCCTCTTTCCAGCCTTAACGAACGCGAGCTACTCCAGTTGATAAATTCCAATGCATTTATCGACACCGACTATGTCCATCTCTCTAGTTAACGTGACGTCATGACTAACCTAACCCACCTGGGCTATTGTCTACTTTATCATACCATGATCATAACCTAACATCTCCTTAGGCATTACTCAACTAGGAAAAATAATCACTTTATAATAACCTCTAATGACACAAGGTCATCACTGCGACTATCTCCAGGTTCTGCCCAGATTGAATTTACGTGATGGCCACACCGGTCACTAATAACACTATTAGGATAACATGTACTACATAGGTATACGCTTCCTAACTTCTACCAGTCTGGAAAGACTTTCCAGGAACTAATCCTTGCCCTTCAAGCGTTATTTCGGCTTACTCTCCCGACACATGTCGATAATCCTAATTGAAAAGATCTAATGGTCAAGTGCTAACGTGTATTAGGTTATAAAAACTCTTTTAACTCTTTGATATAAAATCTATTGAAATTTATAAATTAAAAACTCTCTTGCACACTAGTAAGAAAAGGTGGTGATGCTTTATTTAAAAATACCCTTTAAGAATGAGATGTGGGAAAGTGGAAAGAACACAATATTTGTTCTCGAGGAAACCATCGTAATGGAAAACCCCGTGTCCTTTAGTCCCAGGATAACTCACACACCCAAGTCCACTAATACCAATGTTTAAGTACAGATTACAGCAATACAAGTGTAAATAAAATAGTTTGGACAATACAAACAAGTACACCAAGGCACAGACTAAACAACCCCATAATTGAATCTACTAAACAACCAAGGTAGTGACAACTTGTAACGCACACACAACAACACACCCAAGTCCACTAATACCAATATTTAAAAATAGAATACAGCAACACGAGTGTAAATGAAATAGTTTGGCCAGTACAAACCAGTACACCAGGGCACAAACTAACCAACCCCATAATACTGAATCTTATTAAACAACGAGGGTAGTGACAACTTGAGACCCACACATACAACTACACACTCAACACAAGAGTACTAGTTGCATAAAAACACAATAAATAATAATAAGACGAGATTGAATTAATCAGTACACAAAAGAATGATTAACTATTAAGTCACGGGACACATACAAGGTCTTCCTCAATAATTAATATCCAAGTAAATATTAATCCTAAAAATAATTCAGTTGATGTAAATGTCCACAAAAAAATTAGAAAATAAAATTCCAAAAAATTGTGTCACACTAACTGAAATAAAATAACCTAACAACAGATAGAATATGAATAAATAAAATAAGTGATATGACACAAATATCAAATCCAAGAGAAATGAGCGAAAGATAAGAAGTGTAGCACTTAGCTCATATAATTTTGGACTGATAAAGAAAATAAAAGAATAAAAGAGAAATGATTTAAAGCTCAAGCACTTATTAACCCCAACAAAATAAAATGAACACACAAAGAAAAATGTTCAATTTAGAGGATGTAAACAAGGTGTGAGTAAAAACCGATTAATCTTAATTCACAAAGAATTAAAATAACTCAGATTTAAATAAAATATATTTTAATAAAAAAGATGTGACAAAAAAAACTTAACCCCAATCAGTGTGTACTAAACACACAGAAGTTTAAAAAAATTTGATCCATCACAACCCAACAGATTTGAAGTAAAACGTTTAAGAAAAAATAAAAAGATCCTTATAAACTCACACGCTACATAGATATATGCATACAGTGGCAAACAAACTAAATAGAGGTCTTGCTAAAGGATTTTAGACAAGCAAACGATTAAAAAAACTTTGTTTTCAGATCTTAAATGAGAAAATAAGAAAACGAAACTATATATATATATATATATATATATATATATATATATATATATATATATATATATATATATATATATATATATATATATAAAGGGTAAAGAAAAGATACCCCAAAGTGTTCGCCCAAAATAATCAGAAATGAAGGTCAAGAAAAACACCTCAAACCGCAAATCCTCACAACTCCAAAATTGCAAGCCAAATCTGAGTACCAAAAAATTCAACTGACACAAACCAACAGTATTCAAACCTCCTTCAAAACCCGAAATAAGCTTCAACAGCACAAAAAATGGAGTTCTCAAGACACAATCCTAACAAAGATTATTCAAACCCTTCAAAGATTAAACTCTTCACCAGCAAAACTCTCGAAAAAATTAACACCCAACACTGATGTTTAAAGCTCTCGAAAAATATGATCTCATGCAAGAAATTTAGAGAGAGAAAATGAGAGAAATATCGGGTGGAAATTTTGGCAGTGTATGGACACTTTTTGCCAAAAAATATCGCTAACTTCTAACACCTCCATGCCTTGAATATAAAGGTTGAGAAAACAGGCCTGGTTAATCCGTAATGTCGCTACAAAACAAGGGCACCAAGGTAACCAAACTTGTTCATTGAGGGGCAGAAAAGGGAAGGCAAAAATAAAGGGCAAAAAAGTCTTACTAGAGGAGAGATAACGGACACAAAGTCAGGTGTCTAGAGATACGCAAATAGTCCTTGAAAATGCAAGATATCAGATCTCCAAACTGACCAAATCCAGTGCACCGATAACCCAAAACGACACACAAAAGTAATGACTCTGCCGTTTTAATGTTTGTGTTAAAATGATTAATTAAACAAACAATATGTTTAATCAAATGATTATTTTAACATAAATAAAATCCAAGAAAAATATATAAATATCATAAAAGATAATTAAAAATCCAAAAAGAAAATAACACTCATAATTAATAATATAAAAATTATTTTCGGTAAAAATACACTTTAAAAGTATTTTATCAAAAATAGTTTGTATATAAAATAAATAAAAGAAAATATGATTTAAGGATTATAAAAAATAGAGTTTAATCAAACAAAAGATGCAGGAGCATATAAAATTGTTTTTCTTAAAATTGAGTCAACACAAGAAAAATGAGATTTTCACTAATCACGCCTCGATACCCTATCTGGGGTGCTATATTTCAAGTCCCTAACATGACATCACCAATCTAAGTTCCCAATGCATATCCGAGTACCCATCACAACCAAGTATGACACTTCCTACACTAGCCATCTTAGGACCACAGGCACTATGCCCAATTGTGGCACTAATCTTTAATTACCCTTAGAAGTTTACCTCACCTACTTATATCAAATTGGGAGACCTCACTGAGGACTACATGATTCGACTCCTTTGAATTTGAGTATTAACATGTGATCATTAGTCGACCCTCAATACAATCATCACTAAAACACTAGCACTTCCTAATATTGAACTTAACTGTTTCCCTCAGGACACCAAGTATACCCTACGTAACAGTCCTCAAAACCAATAAGATTTCATCACATATGACTCTCTCATCGTAGGTACGCTCTAGAAATTTCTTAATATCTACATCATGACTATTAGATGCTCGCATATATATTAGTCTACAATTCTTTACACATGGCGCAACTTAATAACTAAAAACTTCAAGGCATCACAATAAGTTTATTCCTATTTCCAATGACTCCACACACAATTAGTCCTATGGAAACTCCAATGACTTCCTTAAATTGTACTCACACCAAGACCACCTTGTATCCAACCATTACTTAGGTCGCTAAAATGGGCAACGATATTTAGATAGACAACCTTATTCCCCTTTTACTTGAGAAACTGAAGAGGGTCTAACCTATGACTCTCTCCTCGAGATCCCATAAAGGTCCAAAAACTTTCTTCCAAATGGCTGATGCCATAAAGCATGTATCAAATCATAGACTGACACTACTAAGGATTTTGGCAGGATATAGGGCGTCGTGTACAACCTATAAGCCTCTAAGTCTTTACTATCGACACCATCGGGGATCCTATTCCTAAAAACTTGCATCACACTCTCTAAAACCACATTATGGAAGACTTATGTCACTTATCACCACCAATGGCCCGTAAGTCTCATCATAACTTACGTGATACCGCTTTCAATCGACAACTACCAAGGCACTCACTTACTGTGATATTATCAAATTCCTATGACATGATACTACCCCAAGGATCAACTTTTCATAATCACATCATCGTTTCTAATTACCTGTAAGTACTTACCAAGGAACTTGATGCGTCCTTATAAAAACTCAATATTGCTTAGTCATGACACTCCAATCACTCAATATCCACAGCTGAATTTAAACAACCCGTGTATTCAATTTGATGGACATCATTCACCCTTATTAACATCTTAATATACCTCTCACATAATCAAAGGTTGACACAATATCACCTCACACTAAAAATTGCGGTGTCGCCACTATTGGCTTGCACAGACACTCAAAAATTACTAACGCGTCTAAATCAGAAGCGCGAAAGCTATTAATGGGAAATAAATTGGCCACAAGCCACTTGGAAATGAATTGCCCATCATGTAATCTCCTTAACTTCACTGTCGATAACATTAGTCGTAACTTTCACCGATCTAGTGTGATTGACCCAAAACTAACACCAACGTCAAAGATTAACTACCGACCTCACAACGTCATTCCCAAAAGGAACCTTTAACCTAGACCTCTGATACCATTAGAAAATTCCCTGGCTTGGATTTATGGGTTACCCGTGATCAATCCGATCTGATCCGAACGTTAGGTGTGAAGTGCAATGAGGCAACCTAAATAATGTTGCTAGTCCAGTTTTATTTAATTAACGTTTCACTTGTTTAACATGCGATTCCATTTTAAATCAAGCTACACGAGGGACCCATGGGAAGCATTCTCGAAATCCAGGAATAAATAGCTACTAACTTAAGATAAATTAAAGCTTACCTGGGTAACGCCCTCAAAATACGGAACCGCATATAACCTGTCGTAAGAAATAGGAGGGAATGAGACAAATGTCCAGTGGGAAAATACGATAATGCAATATAGAATTGAACGATAAAAAGGGAACTCTAACACGTTTACCTACATGCACATGTAATTACTTTATATCTATATATGTACTTATACATTCATACATGAAACCATTTTATACCAGAAACGTTACTTGTTCCGATTAATT
Organism: Sambucus nigra; assembly: GCA_949130495.1. NCBI lineage: Eukaryota > Viridiplantae > Streptophyta > Magnoliopsida > Dipsacales > Adoxaceae > Sambucus > Sambucus nigra. Next base: position 442,539,099 of record OX422222.1, on the reverse strand, counting down.
CATTTTAATCTCATGAAGAACACTTTTCTTTTATTTGACTCCAGGTTTGTTTTTAGATTTAATGCACCCTGTTAAATACTTTAAACAACTACATTTTGTTTAGCAAAGACACTTCCTTTCTTGAGATTTCTCATATACTTACACCAAAATCTCCCTAGTATTTTATTTGAAAATCACCTTTCAACACACGCACCTACCGTGTTAGAAAATACTTGTTTCCCTTGAAAATCTTTCATACACACCCTTGTGTAAATTATGGGTTAAACCTCGTTACGTGCTTAATTACCCATTTAATCACTTTACTTTACCGTCCCTTTTACTTCATGGACATTAGCTAATTTCTTATATTACTTGTCCACGTTATCTTTCAACGAAACATTTCTCAATTCCATTCAAGTTAGGTTGTCTTTTCTTATATTTACCACATAACCCATTTCTTGACATGTTCCACTTTTCTAGTTATCTTTTCTCGAAATCTTCCAAATATCCGCATAATTTAACGAGTTTCACACCGTCGGTTATGCTGCCATATGCTCTGGCCAGTGATTTTGGGTCTTCACCCTAAGGCTTCACGCCCTTCTTAATTATTTTCGGAGTAATCCGCGTCCATATTAATGTGTCTTAACATTTTTTGAATGTCCACATTATTACGCTTTTTACCACCCGAAGCCAAAACTCGAGGTTTCACGCCGCCTTATGTTACACTTTAAAATAATCATTTCTTGTCCTTTACACCCTTACGTTTATTTCATTCTAAAATCACTTTCATTTAGGACTATTTGTGTAATAACATTTCCAATATTTTTATTTCATAAAAATGTTCCTCTTTATGTAAAAATTACCATTTTACCCATTTATTTCAAACTTGCGTTTTCCTCCATTTTCACAAGTGTTATTTTCCCAATAACATTATTAAGTTATGCACACCAACTTTTCAAACGTTTTTAACCCATTAACACTTATTTAACACCTTGTAATAACGTTCTTCTAAAGCTAGGAATATCTTTATTTCATTACTTTCGTTCTCTAAGAAATCATTGAATATTTAAGGACTACTTTATAAGAAAAACACAATTTTCCTTTCTAAACACATGTAGTCTTAATGCTATAGACTTTTCACTTTTTCAACACTTTTTCACACACTTAAAAGATGAAATTTCTATTTTCTTTATTCCAAGTTAAAGATCATTAAAACCTCCATTAAACTTGTTTATATGCCTATCATCAAAATACTACAAGTTTATACACATGAGAAGAGGGATTTTAAGTCCAAAAATCTAAGAAAATGAGTTTAACATGTTATTTATTCAAGAAATTTCATAATACTCGCAACAACATGCTTTTTAAGACTAAAGATATATGTCATCCTTCAATACTTGGATAAATGTCTAATTTTGTGAAAATCCCAATTTTTCAAGAAAACTTTGAACATTTGTTCATAAATTTTTTTAACAAGATAAATATTATTTCCAAGGCATTTTTTTCCATAAAATGTTTAACACCAAGTTTTCTTGAAATATGTCATTTTTCTCTAAACTTTGGAACCCATGAAAAAACATTTCACATAAATCACGAGAATTAGCTCTCTTATAATATATATGCATCAACATTTCACATAAATAATGAGAATTAACTCTCTTACAACATACATGCATCTTACTCTTAAACTCTACATGTAAGACCAAATACTAGGAAAATATAGTCTTAAACTTAAAGAATAGAGTTTTTCCCACCTCAATGAAGCTTCAAAATAGTGGATGAATGTTGAAGAATATGGCAACCTCCCACCTTCTAAGGTGGCCTTAAAGAGGTTGCCCAGATCCACCAAGCTTGTCCTCTTGAAATCTCCAAGTAAGACCCCTTCCAAAACTCCCAAAAATAACTTTATGAATTTACACCTTGATAATAAATTGTGTAGGGGAGTTTTATATGCTAATATGGTGGAATAGGCCAAAACATGACACGTGTCTTCATCCAATGGTCCACATTTTTACAGCTTTTTCCAAAATATAGAAATCCATATCTGAACGTATCGTTCGAATGAGAATGGATCTTATTTGAACGAGAACTCTTATTTCATTTGAACCAGACCGCCACTCGTTCAAATGAGAAAGCAATCTCATTCGAAAGTACTTCGATTCGAATGAGGTTTTAACGAGGGTGATCAGTCCTATGCACTGGGGTATCGTTAGAGGACCGTTAGAAGACCATTCGAATGAGATTACAATCTCATTCGAAAGACTTTAAATATCATTCGAACGACCCTTACTTTTTTCCTAATATTAAGTTTAAGCCCCTTCTTCTTCCCATTAGTTGCATCAGGGACACTATATAACCCAAATTCGACCCATAATTCATCTTACGAGGTCCAACGCCCAATTGGTTCATACAAGGTCACTAAATCACTCAGGTACGGTCAAATTCTTGGGGCGGGTGATACAATGATGATGCCGAAGTATGCCCCTTAAGAAGTTAAGGAAAATTTTGCGAATCATTCGGGGGAAAATGGTTGTTGGTTGTTAGTTTTTGGTAAGTTTATTTGGTGTAGTTTTCAACGATGGTTTTAATGAAGGTCTATTGTCTGTTGGTGTAGATTTTAGTGAAGGTTTTATGGGTATTGTTTATTTGGGTATGGTTATGGGCGAAGGTCTGGTTGTCTTCTTGATATGGGTATTATAGGCGTTTGAAAGGGTTGTTGATTGTGCTTCATATAAAAGGTTGTATTATGAATGAAAAGTATTAAAATAAATGTTATTTTTTTATCATATCTAATTGTGCATTTGAGGAAGAGGCATTCATGTTTAAACTGTCTATACTAATCACTATGGCATACACAATCCTTTTGTCTAATTAAAAATTATGAGAGAGAGTTTTGTCTCTTAATGGAAGAAAAGAAAAGCATTCAGTGAAAGAGTAAGGACCGCACCTAAAGTTAATTTATAGGCTACCTACGTAGCTCTGCGGGGATGAAAAGGTTTTGTATTATTTTGAAATATTTTAAGAGGATCAAGTCCTACGTAGTTCTGATAAAGGGAAAATAATTTTTTTCAGAATAAGATGTAGGTGAGAATTGTGTAGCGCGACGGGAGTTGGATCAAGGATAAAACTTTTTCAGATGGTCTAACTTGACAGGGTGTTCAATATCTTCTCCGTCGAGATCAGTGATTATAATAGCGCCACCTTATAAGATCTTCTTCACACGATTAGGCACACTCCAATTGGATTTGAATTTACCTTTTGGGTCTCAAATAGGTTATACGATTTCTTTGAGAGTGAGATCACCTTCTTTCACACTGGGATCCTTAACTTTCTTGTTGAATTATTGTGCAATGCCATGAGGATACCCTTGTATGTGGTATAAATTTTTTAATCTCTTGTTATCCAAGAGTGTTAGCTTGTCGTAACGGCTTTGGTGTCAATTAACTTCTTCTACTTAAATTTCTAGCGTGACTCGCAAGGAAGGTGTCTCAAGTTTAATAGCCAAGACTCCTTCCACACCATAAAATAGGGACTAGGAATAGCCTTAGTGGGCATTTAAGTAGGCCTTCAATAGCCCAAGAAGGGGTAAGGGTTCCTATCGGCCCAATCTCTATAATTTTATGTCATCTTATTGATTATGGACTTGAGACTCTTATTTACAGTCTCAATTGACCCATTGGTTTGCGGCCTATATGGTGAGGACTTGTGACTTTGAATTCCATACTATTCGACCACTTTCGCGACTTCTTCTTCAAAATAGAGCCTATTATCAGATACGAGTTCATAAGAGACCATGTAGTGACAAATGATATTCTTTTAAAAGAACTTGGACACTTTCGTGGCATTCAACACCACATATGACTCGACTTAAACCCATTTAGTAAAATAATCAATACTGATGAAGAGGAATTCATGCCCATTGGATGCTTTGGCGGTGAATTTCCCAGTGATGTAGATGCCCCATGTCGAGAAGGTCTATGGAGAGTTCATGATATACGATTCTCGATCGTGTAAATATTAGAGATTGGAAAATCATTAGCATTTGAGTTACTTCTTAACGTATGTTGTGCAGTCCTGGACTATAGTAATCCAATAATATCCTTGTCGAATAATCTATTGGCAATTATATGATTGTTCATGTGGGGCCACATTTCCCACCGTAAAGTTTATTCACAATCTCCTTAGTGACATCCCCTGTTATGCATTGCAGATGATTGCCACCTAAATTTCTTTGGAATAGAGCTTTGTCAAAGATGATGTACTGAGTTGTGAGTTTTTAAAGGGTTATACGATCTTTATTGTCATCCTATCGAGGGTATCGATCATGTTTGAGTAAGCACCAGATATTTAATACCACAACCTGACTTTTTTTTAAATCTTCTTCACTGGCGAGCTTGATATGATAGTAATGAGTTGGTTTGGATTATTTTTGGACTTCCAATAGAGTGATTATTATTCCCTCGGGCATGTCTATCATAGAGGTCAAGGTAGCCATTGCATCGACAAAGTTGTTCCTTAAGCGACAAAGGTCATAGAAGGTCACATCCCTGAATCGGGAACAATCTCTTCAAGATTAGCATGGAAGGGCAGAAGTTTCTCGTCCTTAACTTTCCACTTCAAGAGGACTTGTTTTGTGATGAGGGTCGAGTCTCTATAGACATTGAGGTATTGGATTCCATTCTCGAGAGCGATTTTGAAGCCTATAGTGCATGCCTCATATTATGTAATGTTGTTGGTGCAAGTGAAGTTTAGCTTGATGTCGATGGGAGTATGTGAGTCCTCGGATGCTATTATGAGTTTCACAACACCACATATCTTTTTATTGGCTGATCCATTATATAACATTTTCCACCTGAGTTCTTCATGTAGCATGGAGATTTTTTTTCATCTGGTAATTCAGAGTTCCACATGTTGACTTCTTTTATGTGGTGATCGCCTAAGTAATTAGAGATTGACCTCCCTTTTATGACCTTTTGTGTCACGTAGGTGATGTCGAATTCTGATAGTAGAAGTAACCATAAGTCCATGTGTATTGAGAAAGCAGGTTTCCCCAATAAGTACTTCATGGGATTCATCTGGGACATTAACTTGATAGATAAGAAACATGTAGTGAGAGAGTCTATGATAACCCATTTTACGGTGACACAAACCCTTTCCAACAACGTATAATTAACCTCATACCCTATCAGTTTTCTACTAACACAGTTAATGATTTATTTGCATGACTCCTCAATGTATTCGTCTAGCATAGCCTGAATAGCAGTATCGATGTCAATTAGGTATAGAAGGATGTATAAAATAGGATGTGGTGGCATAAACACCGGTGGTTGAGTAAGGTACTACTTATTTTTGTCGAAAAATTATTAGCACGTCGCATTCCAGTTCTTAGATGAATCCTTTCGAAGGAGTTTGAAGAATGGTTTGCAAATAGAAATGATATGGCTAATTAATCTATTGATGTATTTGAGATTTCCCATGAAAATTGCTACCATCTTTCTCAATTCGGGGTGGTGATATTTTGAGGATTTCTTTGAGATTATAAGGGTCCACTTCTATTCCCTTCTCAATGATAATGGAGGCTCGAAGTTTACCTTTCTTGACACGAACGACACATTTTTATGGATTGATGCGCACCAGGTATTGTCGTTGTCATTAAGGAATTTTGTCAAAGCAGGGATGTTACTTTCCTGAGTTTTGTACTTTGTGATCATTTCATTGACATAGACCTCAACCTCCTTGTGGATGAGATCATGTAGGATAGTTGTGACTTCTCACTGGTATTTAACCTTTGCATTCTTTAGACCAAAATGCATGATAATATAGCAAAAGGTTCGCTAAGGGGGTGGTGAAAGTAGTATTTTCCTGGTGACCAGTATTCATCTTTATGAGGTTATATCCTAGGAATCCATCAACAAATGACTTGAGGGCATGATTCGCAATATTATCAATGATCATGTCAATATTGGGCAAAGGATAGTCATATTTTGGATAAGCTTTATTAAGGTATCGATAGTCGATGCACATGCGGACTTTTCCTCTAGTTTTCAATGCAAAAACTATGTTGGTGAGTCAAGTTCGGTACTCGACTACGTGGATGAAATCCACGTTCAATTTCTTGACCACTTCACCTTTTTATTTGGGGGACCAGCCTAGTCGTATCTTCCTTATTTTTTGCTTGGCAATTTTGCATTCAAGGTATGTAGGGATTTCGTGTTACACGATTTCTAGGTCAATTCTAGGCATGTCACTGTAAGACCATGTGGAGACGTCAACGAACTCATTTAGAAGCTATTCGAACTGTGACAACTCTCACTCGTCAAAGGTTGATCCTATCCTAATCTCTCATGGAGTGATACTAAAACTAAGATTAATGACGATAGTCTCCTTGTTATTAATTTAAACCTTGTTATGTTGTTTTATTTTTTCCTTATTGAGATTAGCTAAGAATTATTCATCATTTAAGTCATCCTTTTCAATTATTAGATTATTAAAATCAATGAAATTAAAATAAGGCAAAACAAGATACTCAAAATCTTTATTCATTTCATTTATATAATTTTGGGGAAAAATAGCGTTGAGGACCTTTTTGAAAGAGGCCTTATTTACATTGACATCAGAAAAAGTATTAACAAGTTCAGCTCAAGGTGATAGATAGCAGGGTTCTTAGTTTCCAGTGTTGGATTAGCTGAGTGGCTCCACCAATTAAGGAGAGGTTTGACAACAGGTTCAGAAAACTCTAAATCGTCATGGAGCATACAGATGTCCATTTCCTATTCGGAGAGGCCCAAATATTCATCTCTATCAGTGCTTTAAGTACTAGAGGGACTTAAATTAGATGATTTCATGGCGAGAGGATTCACGTTATACTTGGATCCCTCAGTTGATTTGACCTTATCCTCGAAGAATATTTCAAAACCTGGTTTCATCTTCTTTCAGCCACATCATACAATGGTTCAGGAAATCCACAATAGGAAAAATCTTTACCCTCTTTGCTAGAGTGACCATATAGAGAATCGATATAAATGACTTCTTTTATATCAACACCCTCTTTATATACGGTTGGCAGAGAGCTATAAGTGCCACTAGGGATGTTTTATAGTGTAGTTCATGTGGTGAATCAACTATCATCAAAATCATTGGATCGAGAATCCCTTGTTGATTGTTGCCTTCCCTCTCTTTGCCAAATAAGCCACTCAAATAACTGATGTTTTACAACAAAGTCTATCGGGAATTTTTGAACTTAAACATTCAAAAACAATATTAAAAAAGTATCGAGAAAACATCTCACACTTTTTTTCAATAAAATCCTTAGTGGAAAACTAAAATGCATGTAGAATAAGCTGCAAAGTCAAGATAATTAAAAGAAAATAAATCATTATATATATATATATATATATGATTTTTAGGTATAAAAGGAGAGAAAAAAAGAATGGAAATGAAGAAAAAAAATTGGGGCACAACTCAGACTTTTCTCCTAAAAAACTACACTACCAACATTAGTGACAACGACGGGGGTGATTCTCGGGATGGTGATGTAGAATCCCCACACCCAAAACTCAAGGACATGATATAATCATTAGTCGCAGGAAGAGTAGTGTAGGTTCAAGCTAGCACCGACAAAGCTAGCCCTGCTATGACCAAACCACCCACATCAGCCCACAAAATAAATTATGGGGCCCAATTTTATCAGTAACGGACCAAATATGGGCAGAAGAGAAAAATTGAATGGGTTACAACTTCACTCATAACTTATGCCCACCAATACTGGTTCAAATCATATTTTAATTCCTTCTCAGATCTCATCCATCTCTCTCTAGATTTTATTCCAGGTGAGTCTCTCACTCTCTCTTATTCCTCTTTATTTTCTCTCTTCTCATCTCATCGTTGATGGAGTCAGATCTGCCTCCACGTCATCAATGACATCGACATAAATTGATTAGTCATGAATTCTAAATAGTCAATAGTCACCAACGTATACATATATTTGGAGTTGTCATCCTCCATCATCTCTACTGCCTTCCCCCTTCGAAATACTTTTCGAGTCTCGTATACAAAATAGAGGGTTCACTAAAGGAACCGCTGCTTCTCCCTCCATAACATATCACATCACATGCTCCCATGGCTACCCAAACTCATGTGATAATAATCACCGCATCTGAGCATAGAAGTCGGTAACTCCCATATCCTCTCACAACCAACTGCAAGGCCATCTGTCCAAATCAATTCAGTCGTTAACATACGATTAGAAAGGACTTATAATGACAATCCAAAAATAATAAATAAAAAAGGCTAACCTGGTTACTCACAAAGCGTTCAGGACAACCCGCACATCCTTACAAATAAGTAGATTCTTGGAGACACGGTCTCCTTCCTCCACCTCCTCATCCTAGTCCATATGTTGACCTCCTCTTGCTTTAACTGCACCAGTTGGGTATTATACCCAATCACCTTATAAAAATATACCTAGAAAATAAATAATACAAAACACTTAAAAAAATCTATCACAAAAATTACAAAAAGAAGGAAAAAATTAAAGCTACATGAAAAAGGTAGGGTGATCCCGTAAATGTCGCCCGACAACAGCGGTTGAAAGCATCGAAAGAAGCATACAATGATGCCAACATTAGACTCCCCCAGTCGTAAGCGTTTTTCTGTATGAAGTCTAGCAGAAAATGGACGAACCAAAGATGAATATCATCATTTCTCTTTCTTAGTAGCGTACTCCCCAAAAGAAATAAGATAAAGAGGCAAGATGCATTCCACACAACCTGACCATAAACCACATTTATCACCCTCCCCAGTAAGATATCCTTCAATAAGGACAACTTTGTCGACCCTCCCGAGCCTACCTTAGATACTGGACCCAGAGCCAACTGAATAATAACATTCGTCATGAGAAGAGACTGGTCCACCATAATTTGTGTCTCCTTGTATAACAATCCTAGGATTTGGTACACATCCACCAGCATCACCGTTATTTTAACCACACTAAATTGTAAGGTGTGGGTAATGTCCCACCATCTCTTGATAAGAGCGCACAACACCAATGAATATCGTTATTTGTCATCCAAAGCCCCTGCTAAATCACCAAAGCCCACAACATCCACCACTATTGTCACCTTACTATGGAGGTAGTCCCAAATGGCCTTTGTCAGAGTCGATCCCTAAGGGCGAATATTAATCGAAGATACCCCCGTCGACAAGATGCACATACAAAATAAGTCGAAAATGTTTTTAAAAAATCATAAGAAATAAATAAATAATAAATTCAATTCACATACAAAATAAAATGTGTTACATAACCGCTAGGGCTATTCCCCATAACCAAACGATGTGTTTAAGGGTCCCTCATGAGAATCCACATATCCACCACTGTTTAGCATTGTGGTAATATTCTTCTCTCCCGCTGGCATCCCCTCGTGATGCGCCCACTCAATGTCAGCCCAGTCATCGACATTCGCAACATTCTCCATTATTCTTAGAGAAGCTCTCAATATCCTTTTCTTCTAGAGAGAGATAGAGAAAATTCTAATTCGAGGTTAGAAATGAGGGTTGGACTCACCCCCTTTATATAGGGGTAAGGGGATTTTCTAATGGCACCACCTTGTGCCTGCCCATCGACAGGTATCCTTTGGGAACCTAAAAAAACCTTAGACCCCATGCCACATGTTGATAGGCTGAGAACCCGCTGTTGGCAGACACCCCCTCTAAATTTTGTTATAAAAAATAAAAAAAAAATCCAAAAATGCTATGAAAAAATCACAAAAATACATAAAAACTCAAAATCCACAAGGAAATGCAGAATTTTTCATAAAAATCATAACAATTCAAAATTACAAAAACATTCAAAAATCAGTAAAAATCACAAAATCCCTCGAAAAATCCAAAACTTCCTAGAAAATTCCCACATTAACACATATATTTTCCAAAACTAGCACAAACTTTTTAGGTCCTCCGAATAAGACCTAGGCCGCGATCTCCAAATTGGTCGCATACACTTTTAAGTTCTTTAGAATTAGACCTAGGCCCTCATAATTAGGCCGTGATCCCCCTGTTGGTGGTATACAGTTTTTAGGTCTTCATAGTCATACCTAGGCCATTATAATTATTCTCCGATCTCCGTTTTGTTTGCATACTTTTTAGGTCCTTCAAATCATACCTAGGACCTCATAACCTTGATCCCCGTATTGATCACATACACTTTTTAGGTCCTCAAAATTAAACATAGTCCCTCATAACTAGGTCGCGATCCCCATGTTAGAGGACACACTCTTTAGGTCCTCAAAATCATACTTAGGCCCTCAGAATTTTGTCGTGATCCCCATATTGATCGCATACGCTCTTTAAATCCTCATAATAAAACCTAGGCACTCAGAATTAGGCCACAAATCGTCGCACACTCTCATAAGTGTATTACCCCCGAATAATATTAATTAAGGTTCCATGATAAATTGATAAATACTTGGAAATGGAATAAATTAAAATATCACTGTCACCATGTGATAAAAATATGAAATAATCTAAAACTTTCTTAACAAAAATAATAGATGAATAAACATTGTAAATAGCCATGCCTCATTAAATCGAATCATATAAAAAGTTTCATTAATTGAAATACTCCAAATATATATTATTTATTATCTCCAAATAATAAATGTGACTAAACCATAAAATCATGTCTCATATACAATGACCGAAAGGGAAACTAAAGAATACAAATAAATAATCCCATTATCTAAAATTTATAAACACTCCCAAATGTTACTCATGCGTCTTAAATCCAATACTGTTCAATAGGTACAATCCAACTCTAATCCTAACCTAAAATGTTAGTCAATGAAAGAGATTCAAAACCCATGTAAGTATACTAGCTAGTGATCCCAAATAGGGTACATAAACCCAAGCATAACTACTAGATGCGCAAAATATCACGGTGGAGTATTTTGATTAAACAAAGAGTATATAACTATAAAGCAGAAAAGGATTTTTAGGAGTAAGAGATGAGTAATAATAAATGCATCATCATAGTCCAGTTTTATAAGTATAATAAATAATCATGTATGCAAATGAATTTACGGTTTATAATGTTACATAACTCCCATCATAAAAGTGTTCCTCGTTGTTCATTAATTGAAAATTAAAATTTCTAAATCATAATTTAAAAACATTAACGTGGCTACCCCCATCCCCTCGAGGAAACTAGCCCCACGCCATGCATAAAAAGTCTAACATGAACTATATACACCCTAAACATAGACATAATATAAATCATAATCGTATTCGGTCCCCAGTCCCATGATTTACAAGACAAAACTGTCCTCCACGATAGACACTACAAGACCGTGATCGTGTCTAGTCCCCTACTCCCCCTCGAGGTAACTAGCCCCGTGACACATAACCCATTATAACCAAGTTTAACCTCGATCATAGACACCCCATAACATCATCATATAAAAGTCCAACCTCCACCATAAACATCCCAAGACCATGATCGTGTCTAGTCTCCCATGACACGCAACCCATGAAATATAAGTAAAATAAACTAAGACCACAACTCCTGACGGAGACAGGAAACACCAAAATATACTTGGATTAATAACCTTATCTCATTGAAGCACTAATGCAAAAATGAACAGAGTGTTCCCTCCCATCAAAGTTGAATTACTATATTACTAAGCATTAATATATATTCCCAATTCATTTGTTTAGGAATTACCATCAATATTGTGTTTACCACTTTTAACACAGGTATGTACTTTACAATTATAGTCTCATGTCATTATATTTTAGACTATATTGCCCTTGGGAATCCTTAACATCATATATGTTTATATATAACATCATTACTCATTTTGAAAACATCATTTTATCACTTCACATTTGTCTCTTTAGTAATATATCGCATAAACAAATAACCACAAGTCCCATAATTAGGATATTACTCAACTGAGTTTCCTTTATCATATTTATAATTTAACAACATATTAATTAATCAAATATATTTGATTCCCAACTTTATGTTCTCGCAAGATTAATAAATCAACTATTAAAAAATATCCTTATCCATTATATATAATCTTACTATACCTTGCCCATTAGTTCCAACTCCTAATCAGACTAGATTTCATGTTAGGACATCTCATGAATAAAACCCGATTAAGGAACCTTCGGGATACAATAACATATAACCTAGTTATTTGTATAGATATAACGAGTGCCAGATATCTCGTGCCCCCATAATCACTGACCCAAACAATCCATTTTATATATGAATATTAGATATTTTATTCTTATGCCGCTATCATCTTAACATTTTATTTTAAAGAATAATTACATATTAACTTCCAAAACTATGCAACAAACCTAACATATCATTATACCTCTAATATTATCATCACAACATTCTATTTATTTCCTGTTGATGCAAAATTTATTCTGCTGACGTGGACCAATTATGTGGAGACACGTGCCAATCTACATGGCACTCGTAAACATTTTTGAACAACACATTGACTCCGAGGAACTCAACCTCCCCGACCAACTCAGGCGCTCCGATCAACAAGTGATCTCCGAGAAACTTTATTATACCGAGCAACTCATGTATACCGAGCTACTTAGGCGGTCCGAGCAGCTTAGGTGATCCGAGCTGCACCTCGTACGGAGCATTTATAACCGGATAATTAAGAGGATTGAATGCGCATTAAATGCTGATTATTATCATACAGATGTACACGCCTATTGGACAGTTATGTAATATTCTCTCGCATGTATAGCCTCAAGGATATAAATACATTGTAACCTCCTCATTAGCAGGGGACTCGGAATTTCTTGGTAAACCCATTATCGATAATTCTGCAAACAGTCAGCAATAACACAAACAGTGGACGTAGGCCATTCTTTCAAGGCCAAACCACTTTAAAAATCTTTTGTCTTATTTATTTTTATCTGTGATTAAAGAATTAGGTTAAATCTAATTTTTTACATCAACAGATTGGCGCCGTCTGTGGGAAGCGACTGAAACTATCGTTTTTCACCAAAACAATTCATCACCAATGGCTGATAATCCTGAATCCAGTAATTGAAACGTTGGAAACCCCCCAAATCCATCCGCTCCTCCAAGTGTCCAAGATCTGGCTGGAATAATGGCTAATTTGGCTCAGGGCCAGACCGCCATGCAAGAAACCATGTGACAAATCATGCAAACTATCCAGGGTGGAGCACCCACCCAGTCAGGGCAACGAAGCATTCGGAGAAATGCCCGAGTGACTTCTTCACGAACTAGACGAACGTCACTCCCAGAAGAATCTCATTCTAGATGCACTGATTCATATCTCACTGAGAGATCTCATGATCCTTCTTCTTAGCCTGGGCACACTTCCTCAGTACGCGCTACAAACACTCAACAAAATGTCACTCTATCTCCAGAAAGGACCAGTGCTCTTGAAAGATTGAGTAGAGTTTATCCCTTTGATCATTTGGGTCCTAGGAGGAATAAAAGTCCCCCTAGGATGGTGTTGAGGAACTCTCAACGATCCTTTGATTTAAAGGAAGGTTCTGCCCAATCCCGACCAGCTGCTCGTCGTGAAAGATCCCAATAGGCAAATTCAACACGATCAGTTGCTCGGACCAGCAGGCCCGAGGAGGGAAATGATGCATGGAAAGGCTCTATTAAGAGATTGGAGGATAGACGAGGGGAAATGGCTAAGGCCAAAAATCCTCTACAAAGAACTTTTGTCCAAGGGACACCTTTTATCCAAGCAATTGTGGATTTTCCCACACCATCAAAATTCAAAGCCCCAGTGGTAACACCAAAATATGTTGGAAAAATTGATCCCGTTCTCCATATAGAACAATATCAGGCAGCTGCTGATATATATGCTGTTCCAGACGAGATGCAGTGAAGGGCGTTTTCAGGAACTCTCATTGGATCTGCTCAAATATGGTACAACAATCTTCCTCGGGGGAAGATTGCAACTTTCTTTCAACTGACCGATCTCTTTATTGGAAACTTCTGTTTTGGAGCAAAACCAGTTAAGCGAGTAGCACACTTGTTAAGTGTTAGACAAAAAGCAGGTGAGAGCACCAGGGATTATATTACTCGTTTCAATAACGAGAAGCTCGAAGTTATTGATTACGAGGAAAATACAGCAATCACTGCTCTGATGAGTGGATTGTTGCCAAATAAATTGTACTATACTCTGGCTAAAGATCCACCTAGGACCATGTCAGAATTAATGGCAAAAGCAGCCAAAATCATGAATGCCGAGGAAGCTATGGCTGCAAAGAAGAGCATGGACACTAAGGAGACCAAAGTTGAGGCCGAGAAGATTGAGAAGAAGGATCAGAAGAATAATGGTGATAACAAGCAGTCAAAAGCAAAGCAAGCGTTGGAACAGTTGAAGAAATTTGGAAACTATACTCCTTTGAAAGTAGATATAAACCACGTTCTGGAAGAGATCAGGAACAGCGAGGAGTTAAACTGGCCTGAGAAAATGAAGACAGATCCTGACAAAAGAAATAAGGCCAAATATTGCGAGTTTCATAAAGACCACAGTCACACGACCAAAAATTGCATAGCTCTTCAGAATGAAATTGAAGCGCTCATCAGACGAGGACAGTTGGCCAAGTATGTTGATCATAGAAATGAAGGAAAAAACAATGACCGAGCAAGACAGAGATCTAGATCTCCTCGTCGAGTAGAAGAAAACAAGAAAAGAGATCATGAAGATGATCTAGAAGACGACCCCGGTCTCCCTAAAAGACCAAGACAGCCAGAACGTGAGGTATTTTCAATTCGTTTTGGATCATTTGATTGTAATGTTATTACAGGTGGAGATGCAGGAGGTGGAGACCTCACTGCAGAGAGAAAAGCTTACCTCAATGAGGCTCAAGCTTGTTCATACATTCAACGAATAAATCTAGCTGAAGATGATCGTCCGAGGAAGGTGAACAAAGATAAACTGGTCATCGGTTTCTCTAAGAACGACCTCGCAGGTGTCCTATATCCTCATGATGACCCATTGGTGATCAAAATGAGGATGAAGGAAGTAGTGATTTCAAGAGTATTAGTGGATAATGGAAGCTCGACGGACATCATGTTCTACCCATGTTTTGATAGTTTAAACCTAAAGCTATCCCAGTTGGAGCCATATCATCGGCCCCTCCTCGGTTTTACTGGTGAGAAAGTTTTTCCACCTAGGACGATCAAGTTGGATATGTTTATCGGTACATGGCCTGCTTGTCGAACAGAAAGAGTGCGCCTTTTCGTGATGGATAAAAATATCCAATCAGCTTACAATATCATCATGGGAAGGGTTGGTTTGAATAAGTTCGAAGCAGTCCCATCTACTGTACATCAATGCCTAAAATTTACAACCAACTTTGGAGTAGGAATTGTGAAGGGTGACCAAAAAGTAGCTCGGGAATGCTACTATTCATCTACCGAGCAGGAAGAACTGGAAGAGTCTAGGAAAAAGACTACTACCTATCAAGTGGATGAAGGTACAGAAATTAAAACATTAGACCCTAGAGACAAGTCGCAGCTCGTCAAAGGCCAGGTGGTGGAAGCTACTAAAAATGTTATTTTGGGCGACGAGCATCCAGAACGAACAACTCAAATTGGTGCCTCACTAGATGTATCAATAAAACGAGAGCTGATAGCATTTCTAAAAAGCAGAAAACAAACTTTTGCATGGAGCCACGAAGATATGCCAGGAATAGAACCAAATTTCTTATGTCACGAACTTAATGTGAACAAGGAAATCAAACCTGTGAAGCAGCGAAGAAGAGTGTTCAGCCCCGAGAAGAACCAAGCTATACAAGAGGAGGTCGTGAAGTTCCAAAAAGCTTGCTTTATTGAAGATGTCAAATATCCAGACTGGTTAGCTAATGTGGTGATGGTGAAGAAGAAGAACAACAAATGGAGGATGTGTGTAGACTTCACCGACCTCAACAAGGCATGCCCAAAGGATCATTTTCCTTTGCCCCGAGTTGATCAATTAGTGGACGCTACCTCGGGACACGAGCTGTTGAGCTTCATGGATGCTTATTCTGGTTACAACCAGATTAAAATAAAACCTGAAGACAATGAGAGTACCTCTTTTATTACCCCTAGGGGAACTTACTGTTATAATGTTATGCCTTTTGGTTTGAAAAATGCAGGTGCAACATATCAGCGGCTGATGAACAAGGTGTTTGCAGAGCAAATCAGTCAGAATATGGAGGTTTATGTTGATGATATACTGACGAAGAGAAAGAAAGTTGTTGACCATCTAATTGATCTAGGTCAAACTTTGATTAATTAGATAAATATCAAATGAAGTTGAACCCTACCAAGTGCATATTCGGAGTACGAGAAGGCATGTTCCTCGGGTATATTGTTAACCAACGAGGTATTAAAGAAAATCCAGAAAAGATCAAGGCTCTATTGGGGCTACGATCTCCAACGACGAAGAAGGAAGTGCAAAGTCTCACTGGGCGAGTTGCAGCACTTAATAGATTCATATCACGAGCAACTGACAGATGCCTACCATTCTTCAAAACACTCCGAAAGACTTTCGAGTGGAATGATGAATGTGAAAATGCCTTTCAAGAGTTGAAGAAATACCTGGGAGAACCTCCACTGTTGTCCAGGACAGTGATGGGAGAAAGATTATACTTGTATCTGGCAGTTTCAGAGAATGCAGTTAGCTCGGCATTGATAAGAATGGAGGATGGAGTGCAAAAACCAATTTATTACACTAGCAAGGCCTTCCGAGGAGCCGAGATCAGATATCCAAGACTGAAAAAGTTGGCACTAGCATTGATCGAAGCGAGTAGAAGAATGAGGCCATACTTCCAGGCTCATACCATAGTAGTGTATATCGATATGCCACTGAGGCAAGCTCTTCATAAACCAGAAAAATCAGGGAGATTGATGTACTGAGCAGTAGAACTTGGTGAATATGATATAATTTATGAGCCTAGGTCGTCACTTAAAGGACAAGTAATATCAGATTTTATCGCATAATTCACTTATCCTGACACTTCCGAGGAGCAAAAGCTGAATACCGACCAACCTGTGGATGTTACAAGATCATCAAATTTAAACCCCGATCAACTTAAGTCAGTTGACGATCAGGAGGAGATTGTCGACGAGCAGCAAGAAGTACTAGAGGAGGATAAAAGGAAGTAACAAATATTCCATCGAGGAACTCTGTCCGATCAAAAATTTGAGGATGAGGTACCTATATGGAATCTGTATGTGGATGGCTCATCTTGCAGTACAGGCTGTGGGGCAGGGATTATTTTAAACAGCCCGGATGAAATCGATGTGGAGTATGCCCTGCGCTTTCAATTCAAAGCCTCTAATAATGAGGCTGAATATGAAGCTATGATTGCAGGTCTTATTTTAGCAAAAACCATGGGGGAAGAGCAGGTCATCGTATTTAATGACTCACAGTTGATCGTAAATCAAATGCTGAGAGTATATGCAGCCAAAGGAGAATTAATGATCAAGTATCATACAAAAGCAATGGAGGTTTTATCAAGCCCGATCGCAGTACATATAATTAGAATACCAAGATTGAAGAATATAAAAGCGGATGCTTTAGCTCGGTTAGCTTCAGCCACACGCACCGAGCTACGAAGAACAATCCCAATAGAAGTCTTGTCTAGTCGAAGCATAGACAAAGATCTGATGATGAACTTTATTACCCTTGATTTAGGACCATCTTGGATGGATCCCATCAGGCCATATATTGAAGAAGGAGTTTTACCAACTGATAAACTCGCAGCCAAGAAACTGAAGTTTAAAGCTGCTCGTTATGTATTGACTAATGGTATTCTATATAGACGAGGAATTATAGAAGGTCTGGAAAGATGTGTGCACCCTTCCGAGGAAAAAGACTTGATAAGAGTAATAACGCAGGGATATTATTGGCCGATGATGAGGGCTGATTTTATAGCCTATGCCAAAAAATGCGACAAATGTCAACGCTTCTCCTCTATCCGAAGAGCTCCCCAAGCATTACTATCACCCATTACTTCCCCTTGGCTATTTGCTATGTGGGGAATAGACTTGGTCGGGCCACTCCCAACGACCAAAGGAAGGTTCAAGTACCTTGTAGTCGCTGTGGATTATTTTACTAAGTTGGTGGAAGCTGAGCCCCTTATTGATATGACATACGACAAGGTGTATCAATTTATATGGAAGAACATCATTTGTAGATATGGTCTTCCTCATGCATTCATCACAGACCATGGAACTCAATTTGATAACGAGGAGTTCGCTGCATATTGTCATCAGTCAAACATATTGAAAACCCACTCTGCACCAGGCCATCCCCGGAGTAATGGACAAACTGAGGTGACGAACAAAACACTGTTGAATGGTTTGAAGAAAAGACTGGATGATGCGAAAGCAAATTGGATCAACGAGCTACATTCTGTACTGTGGGCTTATCATACTACACCACGAGCAGCAACAGGAGAATCTCCATGCATACTGGCATTTGGAAGTGAAGCTGTTATACCTGCCGAGCTGGGTCTCCCCACACACAGAGTGCTGAATTTCAATTCTCCTATCAGTGATTTGATGAGAAGATTGGACTTGGATATGCTTGAGGAAGTTAGAGAATAAGCAGCAATCAGGAATGCTGCATACCAACAACGAACAACACTGTTCTACAACAAGAGGGTAAAAAAGTGTGATTTGAAGGAAGGAGACTACGTGCTAAAGAAAGTAATTCAAAAGCACAATAAATTGGAAGCTAACTGGCATAGACCCTACAGAGTAACAGAAGTTGTTCGCCCAGGAACTTATAGGATTGAAACCTTGGAGGGGGAAGAATTTAAGAATGCATGGAATGCAGAACATCTACGCAAGTATTATCAGTAGTAGGGATTCCTATGTAAATGAAGTTTTCTTCAGTATGAATAAAGTGTTGAAGTTTTTATCCAATTCTCTCCTTTTGATGAAATTTTTTCGGAGTATTAGTGCTACACACTACGCATCAAGTTCAGAGCAGACCCTCCCAACTACGGTTGGTCGGTCTACTAACTACGATTGGTCGATAAAACAAACCCTCCCAACTACGGTTGGTCAGTCTACCAACTACGGTTGGTCGATAAATTAAAATCCACCAACTACGGTTGGTCGGTAAAACAAACCCTCTCAACTACGGTTGGTCGGTCTACCAACTACAGTTGGTCGGTCTACCAACTACGATTGGTCGGTAAAACAAACCCTCCCAACTAGGTTGGTCGGTCTACCAACTACGGTTGGTCGATAAAATAAAATCCACCAACTACGGTTGGTCGGTAAAATAAACCCTCCCAACCACGGTTGGTCGATAAAACAAACCCTCCCAACTACGGTTGGTCGATCTACCAACTACGGTTGGTCGATAAAATAAAATCCACCAACTACGGTTGGTCGGTAAAACAAACCCTCCCAACTATGGTTGGTCGGTCTACCAACTACGGTTGGTAGATAAAATAAAATCCACCAACTACGGTTGGTCGGTAAAATAAACCCTACCAACCACGGTTGATCAGTAAAATAAACCCTCCCAACTACGATTGGTCGGTATACCAACTACGGTTGGTCGATAAAATAAAATCCACCAACTACGGTTGTTCGGTAAAATAAACCCTCCCAACTACGGTTGGTCGGTCTACCAACTACGGTTGGTCGATAAAATAAAATTCACCAACTACGGTTGGTCGGTAAAACAAACTCTCCCAACTACGGTTGGTCGATCCACCAACTACGGTTGGTCGGTAAAATAAAATCCACCAACTACGGTTGGTCGGTAAAATAAACTCCCCTAACTACGGTTGGTCGATCCACCAACTACGGTTGGTCGATAAAATAAAATCCACCAACTACGGTTGGTTGGGAATAGAAGTTCACCAACTCCGGTTGGTCGAAAACAAAAATCTCAATCCTCTAGTTGGTCGGTAAACTAATTTCAATCAACTCCGGTTGTTTAAATTAGGCAATACCATGAAGTGTAAGTTGTTTAGAATTAAAGATTGATAAATCACTGCAATGAGATCAGTATGTCGCAAGCATATATAAATTTACCGACCAACAAGCAAAAACATTCTATAAATTATTTAGAAGAAAATGAAATGACATAAGAAAAATTTTCATTCATACTAAGTAAAATTACAAATGACGTGAGAAATGTATTACCAAAATTTTTCATTCAAAACAAGAAGGATTACATATACTGTGGAAAGTAGAAATTATTACATAAAATCCTATTCTATTGGTTTCTTCCCTTCTGCCTTTGAAACAGGCTCTACTCCAGCAGGAGGATCATCTAAGGCATAAGGAGAATTTATGAAGTTCAGGTCTCTGAGCATCCTGACATTCATTACTGATGGCCAATCAAGTAAGTGCTCCGGGCGAGATATCTCAACGTTGGAATAAAGACTGTAGTCCCTGAGATATTTGGAGATTAAACACTGAGGGATCGCCCGAGTAGGAATCCAACTCATATCAAGCTTGAAAGGAGGCACTGGTAAATCAAGCAACCCAGGATTGTAATAATCCCATAAGTAGTGACCCTGCTCCAATTGCAATACACCCAGTGCATTCAGCCATCCTTGTTTATAACCCTCATTATTCGCTTGCTGGATTCGATCATCAAGATGGTAGAGGGCTTCATTATAGCCAGCCATCCAAAAATCTCTAGGCTGTTTGTGGAATTGGTAAGTCAACCTCTCCAGCTTCTCGTGCAGATTCTTCACAAAAATTTCTTTATTCTCCAAGGCGGATCCTTGTGTGGAAAGTTGCTCGTTAAGATCCAGAATTTTCTTGGACATCTCTGCCAGAGCTTTATTCTTCGCTACCAACTGAACTGCTTGATTTTCCAAAGATGCTTGAGTTCTCGCCTCTTCAATAGTAACCCGAGCAACCCTTGCTCATCCCCGAGAAGATCTTGCTCGTCCGCGAGCAGATGTAGAGGGTCCAATTCTCTTTAAAGTTTCCAATTCGTCTCTTAAATTGGCATTTTCAACCTCCAGAAATGAGAAACCTTCGTCATTGATAGGGACCAATGCTCCCGAGGAAGACGCTGCAGATTTCAGTTGGGATATCTCTCCTCGCAAGTTATTATTTTCTTACTCCAGCAGTTTTGCGATCTGCCTATGTTCTTCAACCTGGGTCTTCAAAGTCCTCTCCCTAATATCATAAGTAGTGACTAACTTATCATATCCTTTATCAGCATTTAGTTGCTGATACTTTTTCTCATACCCCTGATGCAAAAGGGCAGAAGATTCCTTGTATTGTTGCTGAAGTTCCTCGATGATACCCTGGAAATCTTCAATCATCTCATAATATGCCACATTGTTGGCAACTGCACGGTCGAGCAGGCATTTCAAATATTGATAGGCTTTGACTTCTCGTTCCGAAGTGTCTGGACCAAGGATGTAAATGATTTGAGCTTTAGTCAAGTCAGCATGGCCAGCCTTGAAGTACTCATTATATATTTTCATCAGTTCAGTATCATGGGCTGACAAGAGCTCCATTCTAGCCATAAACTAGCAAAAAGAAGAGATAGAAGAAATCAATAAGAAAGCAGACAGAGCAAGAAAAAGGGATTGAAGATACACAACTAAAATTTCAAATTTTATTACATCACAAAAAGAGGTACATGGTTCAGAATTACATTCAAAAACAAAATAAAAAGTAATGAGAGAGGTCCGAACAACTCTACACCTTCTCCTTGCTTCCTAAGACTTCCTCGGGAGGCTTGGATGAAGAAGTAGGTTGCTCGGAAGGCAGAGAAAGATGATCGGTAGACATATTGGTTGGCTGGGGCTACTCGTAGCGAAGTTCAACACTAGGAACCTAATCCCCAGCTATCATTGAAAACTCTTCAGAGGCAGCTTTATCCACTTCTTCTTCTCCAGGAGAGGGAGGAGGACCATGAACATGGCGTTGAAAAAGTTCTGAACTCTCAGAGACCTTTAGCTCCTGCAGAGCTGCAACCCATCCATCTCTGAAGTATTTAACACTAGCAAACTCCATCTGAGAGGACATGGCAGCTAGGCCTTTGTTCCAACTTTTGTCCCAGCCAGCGTTGAAGGACTTCTTAACAGCCAGTTTTCTCTTTGCCTTCTCCGAGGAAATTCTCTCAGTTTGAAGTTCCTCGGCTGCTTTCATTTTTCTCTCTAGCTCCTGCCTCTGACGATCAGCTTCACGAAGTCTAGCAAGTTCATCTTCAGCAGTTTTGAGCTTGGTCTCAAGCTCTCCAGCATTTCTGAGCTTTTCCCCAAGCTCAGTATTCTTCTTCTCAAATTCTTTCAATTTATTCTCCAAACCCTTGGAGGCCTCCACAGCTTCATCTCTCTCTTGCTCGACAGACTTAACTTGTTTCTCCCAAGCAACTTTATCCTCTTCATACTTCAGACGAGAATCCTTTAAAGATTGGGATAATCCAGTAAAAGCCTCCTCTACACCTCCCGAGGAGATTGACAACTTGATGGCTTCATACTTCTTCAAAATGTTATTAAAACATGTTACCAACTGGAAAAAGAAAATAACTGTAAGTCAGTACAGGGACATAACATTAAAAAATGAAAGTTTAGATTAGTAATACTTACTGAGGCAATATGTTGAGATGCCAAGGTGGTAACCCTATCCCGAGAAAGACTGTCTTCAATACCTTGGATCTTGGGGATAATCCAAGACTTCACCGATCTCATGGCAGAGCTCAGAGCAATAAAAGTGGGAACACCACTTCCCGCAGTTAGAGGTTGAGAGATAGATTCAGCCAATTTGTCCGAGGAACTTTTCTTCAATCTCCTCGTAGGAGCAGGAACATCCTCAACTAAGGATGTTGTCTTGGTCGGTGATATAACGACAACCTCACTTAGAGGGGAAACAGCTACAACCTTGCTCGGAGCCACAGGGGGCTTCTCGGCAACCTTTTTAACAACAGCAGGAGGGGATGCATCAATATTTCTCGTCCCTTCTTCTGGGACATTTGGCTTATTTTTCTTTGCCTCTCCAGCAGTAGAGGCAGATTTATCAAAGAAGGCAGGAGCTCTTCTTCTCTTCATTCTGTCACTAAGAGGAATATTTGATTCAGGAGAGGAACCTTCAGAAGCTGGTGCTGGTTCTATGTCACTTATCACTGGACGAGCAGTAAAAGATGAAGTGTAACTCTTGTACTGCAACAAGTACGAGGCTGATCTGATATGTTCGTCAGCGACAGTTTGGTGCAAACTCCAGATAAGTTTCAAGTGTCTCAAATTGACATCAGTTTCTTTAGGGGATTTCTTTTTGCTATCGACTGCAAATAAACAAAAATTAAAATGTCAATGACGCATTTTATCAAACACAAAGAAAACATAATTTCGAAAATAAAATAAAATAAAAACAACCTATCCCATTGCCATAGGGGGGACACCTGGGACCCTGATATATAGCATCTCTATTTAATAGAGCGTGTTGCCAATTTTTCATGACAACCCCATGCTCGAAGTAATCCCTGTTGGCATCTGGGAGATTGACAACTAAAGCCCTATTTAAAAACCTAGTTTTTAAATAAAATGTGCTATCACTAACAACCCATCTATAGCAAAACATAATTTCTGGAATTCCTAAACGAGTTCCATGAATTTGATTTAATCTATGAACTCCATTAACTATTCTCTGAATGTTTGGTGCTATTTTCGCAGGAACAACATCAAAAAACTGACAGAACTCCAAACATAAGGGATTTGGAGGAAAAGAAAAGCCACATTCAGCTACAAAGAGACTGGGGAACCAATGTCCCTCAGCCAAACGAAAATAGTCAGAAGGTTCAAAAAGTTCTTCCAATATGATCCAGGAAGGAAAAGAGAAGTCAGAACGAAATTTATCAAGTGACTCAACAAGGTAAACCATGATGAACAAAGGAAATAAAAGATAAGGAAGAAGATCTTACAGGAAAAAGATGAATCAGGTGACAACAAACAATGGAAGAAACGAACGCAGAAGACAGAGAAGAAGTGAAGAAGTTCTAAGATGCAGATTTGAAAAAGTAAAAGTTGATCGAATTTTCTGAAGCGTTTAAATACTTTACCTCGATAATGGAGAAAAGCAATGATTACCAGGATGGACGATTGCGTATCCGGCGGCTAAAAAGAAGAAAAAGGCACAAAACACGACGCGATTATTGAAATTCGAAAGACTTTAAAAAGCCTGATACTATGCACTCAAAAAAGGATTATAAACAATGAACGTTTGTTTAGGCAGCGTAATGTTCCATACTTTTCTTCAACATCAAACTACGAAACATTGGGGGCTTCTGTTGATACCAAATTTATTCTGCTGATGTGGAACAATTATGTGGAGACACGTGTCAATCTACATGGCACTCGTAAACATTTTTGAACAACACATTAACTCCAAGGAACTCAACCTCCCTGACCAACTCAGGCGCTCCGAGCAACAAGTGCTCTCCGAGGAACTTTATTGTACCGAGCAACTCATGTATACCGAGATACTTAGGCGGTCCGAGCAGCTTAGGCGGTCCGAGCTGCACCTCGTACGGAGCATTTATAACCGGATAATTAAGTGGATTGAATGCGCATTAAATGCTGATTATTATCATACAGATGTACACGCCTATTGGACCTCTATGTAATATTCTCTCTCATGTACAGCCTCAAGGCTATAAATACATTGTAACCTCCTCATTAGCAGGGGACTCGGAATTTCTTGGTAAACCCATTATCGAGAATTCTGCAAACAGTCAGCAATAACACAAACAGTGGACATAGGCCATTCTTTCAAGGCCGAACCATTTTAAAAATCTTTTGTCTTATTTATTTTTATCTGTGATTAAAGAATTAGGTAAATCTAATTTTTTACATCAACATTTCCCTTAGCATTATCTCTTAGGTGTTCTAATGTAACATATATATATGTATATCTCCCACATTCTTGTGCCACAACCAACATTTGTATAACTCAATAATATTATATCAACTAATTATAGACACATTCAATATTTTAAAGATTCCTACAATAACTTTATTCCGTCCTATTGATTTTAAATTTCATTACTTCTTAAATACTTGTGAATTACCACTCATCTACCACATACATTATTATTTAAAAATTAATCCATTTATATAACCAATTGGTTTAGTATGTGTGGGATTTGTATATCAAAATCCTATGTTATTTAAATATATTCTATTATAATTGAGTTTCAAACATACATACATATTCATCTCATTTCATTTGAGTCACCGTCAATTCCATGATATATGTCTTTTAGCAAGTGTTTATGGAGAATTATGCTTCAATGTTCGAGTAAACACCCTATTACCTTTACTGGTGATATTAATGTATCCTAAGTATGAGTCGTAATTCATTTATCAATCACATCATACTTTAGCATATATTCTACCCATGACAACATTTCATCAAGCTTAATAACATATTACCATAATAATATCGACACGGAATCATAAACCCGAATGTCACTAAAGAGTTATCAACATCATGACCACTATCTTTTCATTTTTAAATTATCATGTCAATGAGTATTAACATTACCTAACTCGAGTAATAATAGGTTTATACCTAATAACACCACTTCTCATAATTTCTCAATTAGGTTGCATGATCTCTAACTTTTCTTTATGAGTTTCCAAATCTAATTCAATCAATGCTAATGTTCAAGTTGCGATTACATCGTATTAAACATAATCAACATTCCATTTTCATATTGAATTTGTTTTCAAGCAAGAAAACTTATTTAACTCAAAAATATTATCATCGGGATTTCAAATTCACAACGCCATTTTCTTGTCACAGGTCCCACATTATCAATTTCATTCGAGAAAATGAACATGAGTAATTAACTTATTTTTTTCCTAATTAAGTTTCTTACCATTTTTAGATCTCAATTCATAAAGAATTTAGGCAATATTCTTCACATACAATAGTTAATGGAAAAAGTAGAAGTATACTTGCCTTACTTGCCTTAAAGTGCAGAAACAATGATGATGATGATGATGTCCTTCTTAAAACTATGTTTGAAATCTCATTTCTACCCCCATCTTCTTTCTTTCTTTAATCTTATTCTTCTCAATCTCATGTACCAATGGAGATTTGCTTCTTCTTATGTTTCCTTGTGTTTCATCTTCTTATTTAATATCATCTAGTCTCATTACTCATTTAACTTATAAAGTTCCCAACTTAATCTAATTTTCTCTCCTAATTCTCTTGAATTTTGTCACTAAAAGGTGCCTAAAGACCTCAAACTTTAACACACTTTTATGTATCAGTAGGTACGTTTACAGTAACCCTAAAACCATTGAAAAAAAAGTTATTCCTTGACCTTACTCTTTCTCCCTTCATTTTCTTATTTTACCCTCCATTTACTCTCATAAATGCGCCAGTATATGGGCCTTAACTCCCATATTGATTATTCAACACCTAATATTCTTCCTAGTTCCATTTTTACTATTTCTTATCTATTTAAACATATATAATACATGTCAAAGTCATTCAGATCTCCATCTCTTTATCTCCACCACTTAATCCCCCTCAATCTCATAATTAAGGTTAGATTAAGCACATTAGCCCCTATTAATGATAAAAAACTAATATTTATTTAAATTCATTTTTTCCTAACTTTATATATAAATAGAACTCTTATTATTTTTCACGTATCTAGTACATAATTTCCATCCCCCAAAACATGAAATATTCTCGTCTAGATTTGAGGAACACTAGATCCGAGATTTTATCTTTTATTTTATTCTTAATGTTAGAAGTCTCAACACTCTTTCTCCATTAATGTAGTTTTACGAGTGAGCCCACTTCATTCAAGTATCTTTCATTAATAGGAAGTTCTTTACATTTTTATATATAGACTTACTTCACTCTAAAAACACTTTGAGGCATCAAAGAGAGTTCAAATCTCTCTCATCGATACTTTATAAGAGGGAGAATCCCTCTTTGTCCTTTCACGAACTACTTGAACTTGAATTCTTTGCGAGTACATAAGCTCACTGGACTGTCATCCAAGTGAACTTGCCCAAGTTTGTACATATTTATCCCTTGTCTACACTATCCACACACACAAATCATATTGCACTAAACAACCTATGTATATGTTAACTATTTTCATTTCATTACTTAATTTACATCATAACATGGTAACGCACATACTTTAGATATACATTTGAGACCAAAAGGGAGGAGCGAATGCCTAACACCTTCCCAATCTGTAAACCTGTCCTTAGACCTTTGACTCTCTAGTTAAACACACAGATCACTTTCCATCACTAAGTCTCTACGAAGGCTTACATCTTCTTTTCTCTATTTTGGGTAAAATATACTGAAGACCTCATTCTTTTTAAAGAGGATAAGGGGTGGAAATCGCCGCCAATAACCCCTTTCCTCCATATCCCATCCCGAAAGGATGGGAACGTGAATGGAGAGGCATGAGATAGGCACTGTGGTTCAGGTCTGGGTTCTCACCTTAGCTAATCCACCGGGGATATTTTCTAAGAGGACTAAACTCAATTTAATGTAGATATTTATTTCCTTCAGCATGGTATTACTGCACATGCCCATATAGACTGTTTGTTACCATTTATTTTTATTCTTTCGAGATACCTTACTAGGTTGAAAAACATAAGTTCTCCCATTGGGATAAGATTGCACCTAGGAATCCCTTGGACCTTGTTTATTGCCATGTATGCCAACATACATAATAATTTCAAGTGAAAATTACTCTTGTAAAAAAAAAAGATTTTCTAAAAAAGACGCACATTATTTCATAAGCATAACATTTTCATATCACTACATACCCCATTACCCTAAGAAACCTTGATTTGAACTTGGGTCTAAACAACGCAAGTCCTCGCAAGAGTTTCCATAATTTTTGGCCTCGTGCCCTCGACGTACATAGAGTGGTATGTTCTTAGTGAGCATCACTCATGTACCTCAAGTATATCGAGTCATATCTCTCACGTAATGTCTTCATGAGGTATATCGAGAGGCTCAATTCACGTACATTTGGGTATAAATGTATCTTTTACACGTACCCTATAGGTATATCATAAGGAATCATAGCTAAAAAAAGGGAGCCTTTAGCCTTGTGAAAAGCCTTGCATAATCTCATGCAATATATTTTTAGGAAACAGTCAAATACATGAGCCAAGAGAGTCACCGAACATTGAATCTTATCCCCAATAAATTTTCCTAATAAATGATACATGATTTGTTCTTTTAAGATGCATATAAGGCAATAAATCTTAATTTCGAAGCCAAGTGTAACTTTGCAGTCACTGTCTTTGACAAGGGATGGGGGTTGCATTTCTTGAAATCCGATATCATGTAACCCCAATAACATCTTGAATGAGGAAATGGTGTCACTAACTGACATTTTAGCTGGCTTGATAACCATAAGGAGCGAAATGTCTACCTTAGGTCAAGTGCGGGCATCCCTTTAAAATCAATTGCAGATCACCGAGGGCTGGGGAGTAAATCTTCACCATGCGAACATCTTGTATATCCTAGAAATACTACAAGTTACCAATAACCCTCTAGTCGTGACAACCCAAAGGACAGGCATCGCCAATACGACAGAGGTTCTAACGAATCTTGGACACCTTACAATGGAGTACTACACACTTCAACTGAAATTTTGGCATCTTCGACCTGCCTACGACCTCCCATGAATTCAATTTATATCCCTCTACCAATTATTAGATTACCAGATATATTTAGGATGCCAGATATCGAGAAGTTCATCGGGATGGGACCAACGACCGCCCATCTCAAATTATACATCTGAGCCATACAATCCCTAGGGGCCTTAAAGGTAGTAATGGCCAAAAATGTTTAGCATGCCCTATCAAAAGGAGCCTTAAAGTGGTTTTTATCCATAGATGATGGTAAAACTACCAGTTGGAATGAAATTTGCAAGGAATTTGTGAGATAATACAAGTACAACGACGAACTAGAACTTAACCATTAAGACTTGGAAATGACAAAATAGGAAATCAATGAATACTTGGGTACCTTCATGGATCGCTGGAAGAACAAGGCTGCACAATTATTGAATCGACCCTCAGAGGAAGAACGTGTAGTTATTGTAAAAAAATAATATAATCAAACCATATAGGTATCAACTAAAAAAATAATAGCTTTCCCACTTCAAAGCTTTGATTGGTATGGGAGCACAACTAGAGGACGATGTCATAAATTGACCATCCAATAACGAGAGTGGCAACTGTAGGAATATTCATCCTTTTGCAAATAGGAGGATTGACAAGCAAACTACAACTATGGTCAATGCCAATCAAACCCCAATATCTGCACCTGTACCGTCATCTTGGAGTATTGAAAGGGTCTAATGCACATTTTAACCCCCGTATGCTCCCATAGATTCAGTTTACCAAGCTCTCTAGAAGAAGGGGATTCTCAAATCATGATACCCCAAGCCATTACCTGATCCTTTTCCATAATTCTTTCAAAGTGACTTGTATTGTGAGTTCAATCGAGTGATAGGGCACAACCTAGAGGGGTGCCGAGTCATGAAGTTTTCTATCCAAGACTTGAACGATCAAGGAAAAATTATGGATCCGACTAAGCCTAATCCTAATGTCATCACCAACCCTATATATAATCATGTCACGGGGGTAAATTCTTTCACCATAGAAGAAGAGATCAAAGATCAATGTCTGCTGATCAGACCACTTGATTTAGTAGCTGAAATAAACCAACCAAGCTTGGGAGGCCTTGTCAACATATAGCTAAATCACGTGGTACCTACTCAGGCCCACATGGATCTTATTGTTGAAACATTTGGAGCTATATAAGCCATAAGATAAGACCCCCTTAAAGTTAACCTATATCAACTGATGTACCTGATATTCTGAGAAAGCTTTGATCTTTTATTGTCAGACGCGATGCATAAATAGGAAAATATCTATGAACATTGAGAGGTCATGTATGATAAAGTTTAACAAGAAACGTGTTATATTAGGGAACAAAAAATCAATAAATTATCCCAACTGGATAGCGTAAGGAGTTTGAAATCGAGGACTGTCAAGATTCATGGCCATAGAGGTCTTTAGATGATTCAATGACAAAATTATCTGTCCCAAAAGACCTGATGTTCCACTTCGATGATATACTTGTCTCTTCTCTATGGGAAAATAAATACAAAATATTGATGATGAACTTTGTTGAAATAATGGTAGAATTCCTCATTCCAGAGTGGGAATCCTTGGAAGTCGACCACATAACTCTATTTAGAAGATTTTATAAAGACCCGATACCGGAACCCATCCTTACAGGAGAAAAAGATAAGAATAAGGGAAGGGAAGTGCTAAAAAAAGTCTTATAGGAAGAAATAGAGGAAAATTGAGTCCTTGAACTATTGAAAAAAATAAAAGCCAACATATCCATATGGGGACTTCTCATGTCTCTCCAACCACACATCGATTTCATCCTCAATCAATTTGCTCAAAAAACAGGATCGATCTCTGCTTGCCTAGAAGAGCTCATGGAAATTGTCGATAACTTGAACTTTACAAAGATCATCTCCTTTACTGTAATGAAACTATCTAATACGGGGACCACACCACAACATAACTTTGAATATCACCATGAATATATAAGGACAGAGAATCCCTATGGTGCTTGTCGACAACGAATCTGCTTTAAGTGCCTGCCCACTGAGAATGACCAAATGTCTGGGAATTAAGCACGAAGATCTCATATTAATAAGTTGTAAGGGCTTACGATAACACCCGCAGAGAAGTAAATGGATTCATTAAGCTCAGTATCGGTATCGGCCCACTAAATAGCATTACAGAATTCCAAGTGATCGACATATTCGCCTCTTTCAACCTCCTTCTGGGAAGGTTGTGGCTTCATGAAATCGGAGGTATTTTTTCATCGTTGCATAAAAAATTATAATTCTTTTTCGGAGAAAACTTGATTATGGTAGTCATAAACTCTGTCTTGCTCTAGGGGGAAAGACCCAACACTCATGATATCGAGATTCAACATGAGAGTGGAGATGTCTATATTAGTGGGATTTATCTTGATCCACTCATGAAAAATATCTTAGAATATACAAAGGAAGAAATCCCGTCTCCATACTCCAAACATGGGTGTTATAATGTGAGCCACATGATGAAGAAAATAAAGTTTATGTCAGGAATGGGGCTCAAGGAAAATTAATAGTGAATGAGTGGCTTTTCACCATAATAAAGCAGTCCAACATTCAAGGGTTGGGATACAATAAAAAAAGAGTGAGGATCTAACGTCCAAGACACTGAAGGCCAAAAATGAGAATTCAAGAAACCAGGGGTTGCCGCATAATTAGTCGCTCCAGTCTTAATAGACATTTTACCAGGAAGGGAGATGACTTACCTTTTTGTGGATTCCCAAAACAATGGATTGAAGCCCACTCAGGGAGATAAATGCGAGGATGGGAAATCTTCTTTGAGGACTACCCCTCGCGGATAAATGGAAAAAAATACATGAAACTGCAGACTCGGTCGAAAAAGTTAAGCAAGCCCCTTGCCAAATGGGACCCTCTCGAGGATCTGAAACTTACCAAAATATTTGAAAAAGTGATGGAGGAAGAAGAATGCAACTGGAACTTATGCTACTTGCCAGAGATTGAGAACTCCTTTGAGGATAAAATGGCCTACATGCTCTAAGAAGAACCTCTATCTGTTGTGTGTAATCTCAATCCATTTGCAAATGAGATAAACTTTATCTTTGAGTATCCTTACGTGAGAAAAATTAATGACGTTGAATGTGCGAATCAAAGTAATGAACTAAATTTACATAATAAAGAACTATAAGATCACCTAAAATATCTCAATAACAAATAAACTAATTCATATCATCCTGTCAATAAAATGATAACGGTTAACCTAGGATCCTTCTATGAGATGAGCGAAATACGGATAGGGACTTCTTTAGATGATCTAAAAATATCTGCATTCATCTAACTCCTCAAGGATACATCGATTTTTTTGCTTGGTCATACTTCAACATGCCAAGGATCGACCCTGAGATCGATATTCATCGCATACCTACGTACCCAAAATACAAGCTAGTCAAGTAAAAACTCAGGAAGCTCGGGCCAAAATGGTCCCTTAAAGTAAATGAGGAAGTCATTACACAAATCAACGTAGTCTTCTTAAGAGTATTTGAATACACAGCATGGCTAGCTAATATTATACCAATCCTAAAGGTTGGTGAAAAGGTAATAAGGTGGGTTGATTATCGAGACCTGAACAGAGCCAGCTCCAAAGACGACTAACCACTGTCGAACATCAACATCATAGACAACATGACAGATTGTGCGGTGAAATCCTTCGTCGATGGATTTATGGGTACAATAAGATAAAAATGCACCTTGATGACCAGGAGAAACAACCTTCACCACTACTAGAGAACTTCTACACAATAATATCGTTCGATCTGAAGAATGTTGATGCCACATACTAACGTGCTGGTACCATGTTAACGCACAACGTGATCAATAAAGAAGTCGAGGTGTATGTGAATGGTATAATTATCAAGTCTAAAACCTCAGAAGGACAAATTCTAGCACTTGGAAAATTCTTCAAAAGGTTGAATTTTTGGCATCATTATAGATAAATTGATAGGGTTCCTTGTTAGCAAAAAAGGGATCGAGGTGGACCCATCAAGGTCAAATCCATTTTAAAAATTCCACCACCACAGACCGAGGAAAAGTCAGTGGCTTTATAAGAAGGCTACAATATATTAGTAGGTTCATTTCCCAAATAACCTATACATGCGAGGCAATCTTTAAACTTCTTAAAAAGATTCCATCAACATTTGGAAATCAACTTGCCAAGAATCCCTTAACATAAAGAAAAGTATCGAACAAATTTACATTTTTAATGCCACCCCGATAGGAACAACCTCTTTTCTTGTACATCATAATTATCGACACAATGACATGAGTTATATTGGACTAATACTTTGAGGAGTCCTAAAAGAACAAGACATATACTATGCCAGTCAAAAACTCAATGCATGCAAAGTACGATATACGGCCCAAGAAAAATCACGCATATCCCTGGTATAGGAAACATAAAGGCTAATGCATTACATGGTCGCCATCGAGATCAAGTTAATCTCTCGAATGATTCCCCTAAAATACCCACTCAAAAATCCTGCCTTAATAAGTAGGATGACCAAGTGGTTGTTCCTCCTTACAGAATTTGACATCGAGTACGTACCTCAATTGGCCATAAAAGGACAAGCCATTATGGACAATCTGGACGAATTCCCCTTAGATGAACAAGGAGAGATTACCACTCATTTCTTAGATGAAGACATCCTGACCATTGAGAGCTAAGAAGAATATAGGTGATACTACTTCGATAAATTTGTCAATAAAATAGATTTAACATCGGTATGTTATTGATCTCACCAGATGAAAAACACCATCCTGTACCCATTAAAATTAATTATAACGACACCAAAAATGTCTCCGAATACGAAGCCTCTATAGAGGTGATGAATATATCTAAAAGAAAAGAATATAAAGGATCAATGTGTATGGAGATCTAACCTCATCATTTACCAATTTCTAGGACATTAGAAAATCAAAGAAGAAATGCTCTTACCCTACCATGATCACTGGAAGAAGTCATTGTCCTGTTTGAAGATGTGCAATTATTTTACCTCCCCAAAGCATATAATAGCTTCATCAACGTACTAGTCACTTTAGCCTACATGGTAGATATCCCATGTGATGTAGACGAAGTTCAAATAGACATATGCAAGCAAGAGTAACCGAGTTACATGTTTGAAATATGCATAGCCAAGGTTATAAACGAAGTACCATGGTATCAAGAAGTAAAAGAACTCCTTGAAAATGGAAAATACCCTTCTGAATCTAATAAAAAGACAAAATGTCTCTCTGACAATGGGATGCCCAATTCATTATGTGCGTCGAACACCTATTTATGAGGCACCATGATTGCACTCATATATATGTCTTAACGAAGCATAAAGGATAATTGAATAAATAAACAGAGGAGAATGCAGTCCCCTAATGAACGTACACGTTTTCTCGAACATTTTGCGAATCTATATCATTTGCATCCAGGAGAATTATATAACATCACATCACCATGGCTTTTCCCAACTCATGAAATTGACATCATTCGGAAGGTGACAGCAAAAACTTCAAATGACCAAAAGTTCATCCTAGTACCCATAGACTACTTCACCAAAAATCCTACCCCGAGTTAAATGCAAAAAAGGTTACTCAATTCATACGCATGGTAACCATATTTAGTCATAAAATTTATCTTATTAATGTCCCCGTACTTTATTTTTAATTGGAAATACCTCCACCTTATATGGAACTCAGAAAAATCTAGTATCACTTAGCTTGTAAAAAATATCAACAATTCTAAGCAAGGGATATTTGTTCTTCGTGGTCATTTTGTTCAATTCTCTATAATTAATGCACATTCTCATAGTCCATATTTCATCTTCATAAAAAGTGCCTGAGCATCCCAAGGGGAGGTGTTAGGTCTAGTGAAGTTGTGGCCTAATATGTTCT
Organism: Sambucus nigra; assembly: GCA_949130495.1. NCBI lineage: Eukaryota > Viridiplantae > Streptophyta > Magnoliopsida > Dipsacales > Adoxaceae > Sambucus > Sambucus nigra. The sequence continues at coordinate 442,504,537 of OX422222.1, read as the reverse complement.
TTAATTTGTCCTTCAACTCCATGGGCGCTATCCTATATTGTGCCTTTAAAGTAGGCGCAACCTCGTGCAGGAGATCAATGTTATCTTAATTTACGTGTTCGGGGGTCAACCTTGGAAGTTTTGGGGTAAATAAATTTTCAAACTTTGCGACTATTGGAATATCTCTTATAATGGTCGCGGTCCTGTCAATATCCTTTACATATAGCTGTGACATCATTCTTTTAATATTTTCTTTTCTTTCAAGGTTAATATCAACAAGGGTTTATTACTTGGTGTATTTCCTCTCAAGGTTACGTCGGCCCCTCCAGGCTTAAAAAGAAGGATTTCTTTTCTACCACAACCAATCCTAGCGAAGTGGGTGGACAAGCAGTCTATGACCAAAATAACAACAATATCCTCAATTTCCAAAGGAATTAAGTAAACTTCAAGACATTGATCTTCTATCTATATAACACATTCCCTAATAATGGTTGCAATCTCCACTGACACTCCTACTGGGTATCTATCATCATTAGAGTGTTCAAAATTTGGGGGTTAGTGTTTAACTTACGTGCAAAAGTGGTGGATACAATGGATTACGTGGTGCCAAAATCAAAAAGTGAATAAGCGTCTCTATAATCAATAATGAATAATACCTACTATAATATCCCCAACCTTCTCAACACCCCTGCCATTCATTGCGAAGGCCTTTGCTTGATTTTTTAGCTTGTTTGTATCCTTCTTTGGCACCTTGCATACCTTATCCTTGTGGCTTGGCTTTCCACAATTATAGGATCTCATTCCCAAGGTATATATCTTAGCATAATCTCCCTCATTTTGTAGTTGTAGATGGGTATGTTGCTTGTCTTATCAAACTACTTATTTTTTTATAGAAACATTAGTATTTTGCGATCTTTGCGCCTGTAACCATGGCCTATCCTCTTTTATGGTTGTTGCCTCATCCCTTCTCTTCCTTTTCTTAACCTTAGCCTTCATTCCTTATTTAAAATCTTCTTCCATTATTTGTGATACTTCCACTAATTTAGAGTATGTTCTCAACCTTTAACTGATAACTCAACTGCAGACTCTAGGCTTTAGACCCCTTCCAAACTTCTTAGTCTTTATTTCTCGAGTATCAATTAAATTATAAGCAAAACGTTAAAGCTCTAAAAACTTGACTTATATTTAGTCACAAAAAATGATCTTTGAGTTAGCTCAAAAAATTCAACTATTTTTTATTCCTAGTCGTGATTAGAAAACATTTCTCAAAGAATATATCCTTATCCACCCAATGACCGCGGCCTCTTCCAAGTTGAGTCTTCCTAACTATCTTCCACCGATGATTAATATATACCACATACATGAATGTGGAAAAGACCACTTTCTCCACCTCAGTGCATTTCAACACATCAAAAATCTTCTCAGTCTTACTAATCTAGGCCTCAACCTCCAGGGGATCAGGCTTTCGCTTGAAGGCTTATGGCCCCAGTTTCTTGAAGTTATTAATGGTGCATATAATAAGCCTTTCTTCAGATGTTCTTTCCACTATTTCCCGTGATAGGGCCTCAGTAAATCCAACAACCATATATGTCATTTGTTCTTCGTTAGCTCCTCCATTGGGGCTGTAGGTGTCGCGACATTAACATTGTTTACCTCAACTTCTTTAACTCCTCGAAGATTACCTCTTTATATGCCTTCTTGATAAGAGTTACACAAGTATAAGTCTAGTTCCTAATTAAAATTACAAAGTCAAAGTCTACCTATAGTCTCCATAAACAAACATTCTGATACCTTTTGTAACACCTGCAATCTCGCCATATCAGCTCAAGGGGTTAATTCTCTTAACCTTTCACGAATATAGTTTTATCATCTTAACTAGGGCGATCTTACTAGGCCACGATCTCTAAGTAGTATCAAGCCTTATCATAATTATTATAACTTCTCGTTCATAAAAAAATAATCAAACATAAAGTAATAAGCCAAATCTCAAAATAAATAGTCATAATCCTCAATACATGCATTCGAAAATCACTAAGTTTGATACAATAATCCTTACAAATTAAAATGTATTAATAAAGTTCTTTTACTACAACTAGATATGGAACTGAACAAATCTACTCTAGAAATTTAACTCTTTATCTCTCTGCGGCCTCTACATCCTCTATGTGGCTTCTTATCCTAAGGAAGTCAAGGAATAAATGGATGAGCTCAAATAAACCAGTAAGGGTTAAATCAAATGTCCTTAGCCTAATTTATCAACGTTAGTAATCACAAATATACTAACAGAGATACAAATAAGATATAAAAGGATAATATATGACACGATTTAATTATTAGAAAGGTAGAAGTTATTTTTCCTAAAACCAAGTTTCAACCTCAAAGAGAAATAAAGTAATGGGGATCAATATACGTGGAATAAAAAATTTAACCCATGAATCTTCGAATAATTATGCAATGGAAGAATAAAATGCATAAACTAGGTTTAAACCCCAAACCTAGGCTTACGGATATAATACCTTTACAGATCCGTATGCAATTCGATATGGAGAAAATATATTTATTGGTGATAAGGGGTTGTCTTCTTTAAGTCCTCCAAAAGCTTGCTCTTATCCACCAAAATGCTTGGATATTCTAGTATATGATCCTCCAAAATCTAGGTATGTGTGTGGTCAGCTTTTTGAGATGAAATCTCTTACTTATAAGTGAGATATGAACCTCTCTCTCTTGGACTCTTCACAAAAACATGAGTAGTGTTTCTCTCTCCCTTTCCAACTCTTAACAGTGAATGTACAACTTAAAACCCTTGATTACACTAATATATATTGGTATGATTTGTGGGCTTAGGCTAAACTAAGCTTCCAGAGAGTTTAGGACTAAATACTTGGGTATATAAATTCTACTAGGAACCCAAGAGAAATAATTAAATTGACTTCCAAATAAATACTGGAAAATTCCAAATTATAAATCTCGTAATTTATTTTCTTTTCGTATTTAATCATAATTAATTCCACTAAATAATGATTTCACTCAAATTTAATTATCTAAAAAATCACTCAGATATAATGAGGTTTTATTTGTAAAGTTAATTATGGTATGTAATGTGATTCCCCACGTTAAGCTTTCGATACCTGCTTGTTTAAATTAATAAGTCGTTAATTGACTTTAATCAACATCCAATCAATTTCTCGATTCTCAGACTTAACATATTTTGCTATTCCATCGGATTATAAAATAATCCAATCACCAGGTTTAACTCATGGAAACAAATCTTATAAGTTAATCGTGGGAAAATTTCAATCTAAAGTATCTCTTGGAAGCGTATCCTTCCGAATTATGATCCCAAACCTACTCACACAATGATCACCCATACCATAGAGATTGAGATCCAATATAATTAAATCTTTGTCATATGAGTCAAAGCAATAATTGTGCAAGCATTCCAATCCTCATAACGCTCGAGATTTAGAATTTATGCACCATTTGGAATTGGTGTGAGATTTCGTAAGTTTAATTAAGACAACCCTTAGACAAAAATCTTATAGGTGGTACTATTCAATACATTCCTGGATGTACCGATCACAATCCTCTTTTGAACTAGCATAGAAGTTCTCGAACCATCAGATAACATCCTGTAGTTTGAGATAAACTACTAGGATAACCCAATTATGACTAAAATAATTGCTCAGGGCTAAAATAAATATTTTTTTGGTTTCCTCTTCTTTCCACCATCAATGAACCACATGACCCAGTTATGGCTAAAATAAATATTATTCCAGTGTGACATAATTGGTTAAACTAATAAAGTAAATTCCAAACAAATAAGAAGATAGATAAAATATTCATAACAAATTGGCAAATTTTCAAGCCTTCAAAAAGTATTTAAAGTAAAATTAACATTTTTCCATTAATCCTTTGAAGTCTGGAAATTATAAAAACATGAAGCACAACACCACCCTCTTGGGATTGAATAGTGATGAGAAAATGCATAGGTGACAAGTTTGTGGTGTGTGTTTTACATGAATTTTTTTAGATAGAATCAATTTGTATGTATTTTGGCATTATTCTGTTTGGACAAAAATCGTTTGAGTCGTAGGTTGGGATTTGAGTTTGTTTATCCTTCAAGCCTGTGATGTATGCTTGAAGACCGTAGCATCCAGTTAAAGTGACTTCATCATCATGTTGTGTTTAGTGTGGAGTTCCGTATTCAATGTCCATGGGATCTCAAAAGGTATGGGTGCGCACCTAGTTTGATCCCTGGATACTTTTGGGTGATGTTTTAAAAATCTTTGAGGCCACTTTCGTAAAAATATTTTTAAAGAAAATTTATTTTGTTAAAGTCGTTAGAACAAGTTTTTCATTATGTTCAGACGAGTTTTTATTAGTCATTTGAAAAAGTTTAAATTATGGTTCAAACGAAATATATGTTGTCGTTCAAATGAGGTTCAAATGAGATTTCAGTTTTACAGAACATATTCATTCAAATCTCATTTGATATATGTTTAATCCTTTTTTTTTATAAATAGGATGTTTGGCATCAGTTTTTATTTTGATGTTCCATGAAAATGATTTCCAAGATAAATCCAATAGACTTCAAACCCTAGTTTACACGTAATCATTTGAGATAAAAAAAAAATCATTCAAGTAAACTTGTTTGAGTTCTCGTGTTTGAACACCACAGGTTATTTACACTTAATCTTTGTTGAGTATGATTTCATACGTGAATTTTATGTGTTATGATTGGACATAGTGGACTCCATGTTGCAGTGATGATTTACTCACCCAAGATCGGTGGATACCGAGATGTGTGAGGAGCACATGTTGTGGAAGTTCGTGGGCGGAATCCTGCATGTCGCTGTGAAGAAGATTCAATGAATGAAGATAACATCAATGCTTGAATGAGTCGAGTCGGTTGAGTAAGTCATATATTCGTCCATTCCTATATTATAGTGCATTTTGCATGGCTGGGTCATCCGAGGTTTTTTCCTTTATGGAATTTCCTTGTACATCGTTGTGTTGTGTTTTTTTATTTACTCTAGCTTATATCACCTAGGTGCATATATTAGGGCAAGATAAAATTGGACTAATTTCTTACAAAACACATTGGTTATAATGTTAAGATAAAATAGGTTTAATTAATTTAAAAAAGAAAAAATTGGTGTTTGTTTGGAAATCCTTAAATCCTTAGCGTAATTTAATATTCGGTCTTCCATAAGGAGATAATGTGTTTTTGCTCCGAATCCAAATAGGCAAATTTTTGAGCCATATTTAATAAAAATACCTCATGATGTTGCAGAATTCGAATTGCCTCTTTGGATTCTTCCTATAGCTTCCTAGATTTAAAGGCAACTTCTTAAGGGGGAAGAATAACAAAGCCATAGTACTCGTGGTTACCTTGCTCATGAATAAATACTAAGGAAAAATCCTTATAATCCTAAAAAATGCGACGAATTTTAGTAAAAAGTTCATCATGTAAAGCCATGTGTTTGTAGTCATATTCGAATTCAACATCATATTGTATTAACTTTCTAGTAATATATGGATAAGACTTAAAGAATAAGGAGATTTGAGCCTGGGAATTATGAGAGTATTTTCGAAGTTCTCAATATTTAGGATGGCTCAAATCAAGTTATTGACAACATGAGCTTTTAAAATCACCCATGGATAAAGATGGGAAAATATATGGGGAACCTCGAGAGCTTTGCCAATAATATTGGCAATAGTGGATTGAGTAAATGTGTGACAACCTATATCCTGGTCATCTTGGGTATATTTCTACAGATCTCTAATTGGATCCTCGGATAATCTGTGTCTGTGTTGGGAGGGAGAAAAGACCACCATGTCGGAAAGAAGAGTGTTAGAAAGCTTGTCTCAATCACCATCTCTTCTAAGGCATTCGTATCGAAGCTAGAGCTAGCTGAGACATAAGAAATATTGAGGTAATTAGTAATGTAGTACAAGATGCAATGCATAATCATGTGATATGGACAATTGGCATCAATGGAACTATATCTTGAAACCTTGTAAGTTACACAATTTCAGGCATCTAAAAGACTCAAGTATTCAGTCTTATGAGTGTCAAAATGGAAATAGGCTTGATGAGGCTTGGACCAGTCATATGCTCTACTAGGATGTCATGTGAAAGTGGGGTTGGTTACATGCATTCGAAACTCAAGTGGTAAGCGAGGAAGACTGAGGATGTGATCACAACCAAAGACTGAAGTATCATGAGCTGATAGGACAGGTTCCTCCCACATATGTCCAAAAGGAGGAGGTGGTAGAGGACCATAAATAACTATGGTGTGATGCTTACCATAGTCGTTAAACGAATTATAAAGTTTGTAATTGGGTCTATACATAAAAACTTTCGATTAATCGCCATCATTATCTTCAACATTCATAACATCTTCACAATGTCCTTCTTCGATAAAGGGAGGTTATAGAACTCTAATAAATGGCCTACTGGTATAAAAATAAGTCCCACTAATAGAGTGATGAGCTGGTATTATAATATTCACGATTAACCATCCTTTGGGAGCCGGTAGTGTGCAACTCATCATCACAAAATTAATATAGGAAGACAATAGAAACCCCCCATGGATATACACTATTTTTTAAGGAGCTTGATGTTGAACCAAACTCATGAACACTTTTGGGACCAACACAATTGTTCTCTTGAGAAGCCATTATTAAGTGAAGAGGAGATGGGATAAGAAGAGACAAGAAATTAAAGTGAAGAGACTAATGCATGAAAAAAGAGATTTTCTCACCATCAAAAGGCACTTACTTATACAAAATTTATTCAGAGTAATGATGAAAAAAGTGGAGTGATGGAGTGAGAAATTTAACAATACATAAATTAAATTATTCTAAAAAATCATTTGGTGCAAGGGGTATGTTTATACCATAACATCCCCATCCAATGAGAGTGTGTCGCATAAATTTATAAACCAGAAATCACAACCCAAATGTAAAGTACTAGTTTAATGCAAGATGCAACTAAAATATTTTACACTTGTTAAATCTTTGGATGTGTATTTAAACACTGAGTGGAGGTTATTGGTGCATTTAAGCACCTAAGGGGGAATATTATTGGATAACCACACAATAGTTACAAAGAAGTTGCATGGCAAATAAATCTATACATAAGCAACTATAAGAGAAAGGAAAAGAAGACTCCCTCAATAAATAAATAAAAACTAAATTTACTCGTTTTATCTTATTTTCCTTTTAATATAATTTACTCTTATTTTTTTCATTATAAGTAGTTTGTAATGTAGATCGTAATTGTCTTGACATTTTATGAAAATTTCCTTTCCCTTTACATTTAAATTATTTTACTTTCATTAGAGTAATATTTCTTTACATTCTGTTGTATAATTTTTTTCTTTTATTGCATCTATCTTTCTTTACTGATTTCTAAGCTTTAAATTACTTTCAGTTAATGCACTATATATTTTCTTCTTTAATCTTACTTAATTATACCAATTTAGCAGTAACGCCAAAGTCTTACCTAAGGGAAGCACAAGTCTTCTTAATTCAAGCATCGAACGATACACAATCGTGTAATTATCAAAAGGCTAAGATAATCAATTGGTTGACAGTACCAAAACCCTTCTTTTAATGCTCGCAATAAACCAAAAATACATACACAATTCCAGTGTTCCAAAAAATGGTGTGAGATTATCTAAGTTTAATCAAGACAACCCATACACCTAAATCTCATGGGTTGGTCGTATTCAATACATTCCTAGATATATCGGTCACAATCCTCTTTCAAACTATCATACAAGTTCTCGAACCATCATACACGTTTGCACAATTTCAGATAAACTACTAGGATTGTACACACAACCATACCCAGTGGCGGATCCAGAAATGTGAGTAAGAAGGGGCCAAACAATAAATATCTATTTTTTTAGGGGCCAAAACTATAAAAATATAATTTTTTTTCCATAAAATTTTAAAACTATAGGGTTAAAATTTAAAATTCTTTGAAGTTTAGGGGGGGCAAGGCCACCCCTTCCCCCCTATATCCTCCTCTGACCATGCCGACAGGGTGTCAATTCCATATACAGGTCGTGAACAATTCAAGTATACTAGAACCGCCATCTCCTGTAATCAAGCCGAACTTAACTCGCTAAAATTTTTACTTATTACAATTGTCTGACATATAAAAAATATATATTTAAAATATAAATATAAAAGACCCTCACAAACATGATTCTCATTTTAAATGAACTAGAAAATTCTTTTATTAATAAATAAAATGTCATTACATGATTTTAAGAATACAACCCCAACATATACCTCATGGTCATGGTATGTGTGAGAACGAATTGGCTATACTCAATGTGCGTGAACGAGTTCTTGTGATATACCTCCCGTCACGAGTTTGTCCAAGAGGAAAACTAATGTTGTGTTCAAAATGGATGTGTCATGTTCGAATATTATGCATATCTTATTCATAACGAGTGTATTTATATACACACATATATATAAGGATGAATGAATCATAAAAAAATATGTACATATAAGATAAAGGTAGCACGATATATATGGAATATGGTGAAGATAGACACGCGAGATATATATACAACTAACAAATGGAATACGCATAAAAAGCATATGATGAATATATAGGAATATGCATGTGATAAGAAATGTACAACTAAGATATGAATATATATATGGAAGGGGTACGTGGATGCACCTATAGATGGAAGGGATACATGGGTGCTAAAAAGCTCTTGATCCTCGGGGAAATAAAAAAGTGGATTATCTGAGCAATAATGGCGAGTGAAGTGTCCCACAATGTAAAAGTAAGATTTGCCAACCTATTTTACCAAAAAATGGCAAAATAACATTGATAACCCTCGAAAAGGGCAATAAATCAAATGATCAAAACAAAACCCACGAGAAATGGGATCGATGATTAAGTTATGGATATGGAAGCTGTTAGACACACCATCCTCCATTTAGGTCTCTGATGGGTCAAAGCAACATATAATCTCTCATACTCTTGTGAGTGCGAGTGAGAGTGTGTGCATGCGTAAATATGTAAATAAATTAAGGTGTGTGTAAAATGTGCCACTATATGAATAAAGAAATGTGTGTGTATGTGTGTGTATGTGTGTGTGTGTATGTAAACGAGTGATAATGTGTGTGAAAGCTTACAATGCATGAATAGTTATGAAATATAAGTGTGTGATAGGAGTAAAGCCAGATTTGTTATAACAAGTGAACAAGTAAATGGGAATAAATTAATATCATAAAGAAGAAAGTCAAAAATAAACGAAGAACATACTTAAATCTCTAAATAAATCAAGACGCCAACATACGCTCAAAATAGAGGTCAAAGGCCACTTAATTGATAATGAGTTTCACGGTGCAGATTTACATGATATTGGAAACTTAGGCAGATTTTTGTTTTATTTGAGTATAAATGCGTATGAAAGCCCTTTTTAGATAAAAATTCTCAAGCGATATCATTAATTTTTTAAATATAAAATAAACAATATTTTTGGTCTTTTTTAATTAATTAAGGTAAATTTGACGAATATAACTCTAAAATAAAAAGTAGCGATTAGTATTAATAGAAATATTTATGACAATAGTAGTATTAAAAGAAGGAAAAAATATTTAAATGATAAAAAGAATAGGAAAACCTATTTAGGAAATGAGATATAAGGTACCAAATATAAATATTTTAAACCTTTTGAAGATATTTTGCACAATTTTGATTTGCCTTAAAAACTTTATTGATGTAGAAAAAATGCTTAAATTTAGATGGATTTGACGAAAGTGATGTATATGGAAAGGGATTTAGATAAGGGAATGTGTGGTTGATGAAAGGGAATTTTAGGTTTTCTAGAAGTAGATAGTAACTATGCATTTTTCAAGGTCCTCCCAAAGATAAATCACACCTTCGTATTATAGGAAAACCTTAAAGGGATAAAGAAATCATTTTTCCCATGGTCTGCTGATCAGGAGGTCGCGTGATCTGTTGATCGGTAGTGGCCTTAGTGAAATTATAATGATAACTCGTAACATATAAATCCTATTCGCGCACAACTTGGGCCTTCAAAAATTTATATTGGAGACCTAGACTCTTTACTTTTTGCAAACTTTCGGACTCAAGAAATATTGATGTCAAAATGAGTTTGGAAGTCATGTAGTCACCCGAGATTAAAGGTTTACGGTTGAGTAAAGGTCTGGGAGAGAGATATTCTCAAAGGAACCTTTAGGGATTCGGGTACAAAATTAAGGTATTTACACATATCTTTACATGGACTTATGGAACTCTAAACCCATCTTAAATTTTTCCAAACTTTCCCCAATTATCTACCCAAATCATGTGTATATCCTCCCACTTATTTTACTTTATATGGGCTCCAAAGCCTCTAAATATCGAATCCATAACACAAATTCATCTAAAGTCTAACTAAATAAAAAATTGTCATAATCGGTCTTTCGTGATGGTTCTTCGGTATGAAGATTTTCATAAATTTTTGTTTGATCTCAACCATGGTAGGGAAATCCTTTTAAAATCTTGTCCAATAAGATTGACTTGAGAAATCAAGCATTGAACTAATGAACTATTTAAGAATACACTCGATTTGTTCTTGTCTTGCTCAGTATTCTGGAGCTGTTAGAAACGATTATTGAATCAAAAGTATTTATTGGAATTCAAGTTGTAATTGGTCCACGAATTGTCGCTTTCAATATTAGCACAATTTTAGCGATAAATTTATTTTAACTTAAGTTACATCCAAATAATTTATTAAGCACAGTTTCAATTTTATCAAACATTTTGGCACATATGGATTATTAATCTAAATAGTTAACTAACACATACATATGACATGCAAAAGCTATAACTAACTTCATCATTTAATTTTCCAATTTAATTCATATGTTAATTTCAGTTTCCCCAACATAATTGTCCTTATACCACCACTTTTGAAGATGACGAGAATATCCACAAAATTGTAGAACATTATAACACTATTTTCGTGAGTTACTTACTGATCTACTACCACCCTTGTACAAATATCGAACAAACAAATGACTCACTCCATCATCGATAACATTGCTCAGTGTCATTTGAAGCAGACTTGATGTGGCTAGATATCCAACACTTAATATTCTTATTGGTGGAGGTTGAGCCGTAGTAATAAATCTTGTAGGTGTCTATCACTCTATTTTAGCTACAAGAAAAAAGGCTTTTTATGACACTTAAATACAGTCATAAGGGCCTTTTATGACTATTTCATTTTTCAATAAAATCAGTCGTAAGTTTGGGTGTCATAATTGATATATGTAAAAACTATCATATTATATGGGTATTATATATGACTGTTTTTTTCCAAAACAATCAATAAACCACAACAAAATTTTCATATATAATATAAAAATTATCATGACAAATCATTTATACATTAAAAAATATCATGCATGATTTTAAAACTATCATGCATGATTTTAAAAACAGTCATAAAAACCATTTTTATATATTAAAAATTGTCACGTAAAATATTTCATATCATGAAGATTTAATATACATTATCATAAAAAACGTATAATATATATAAAAAAAATTAAGCCACAACTGACAAAAAGATCAAAACACAAACGAAAAGGGGTAGAATCATTTATTTCACATTTAATGTAACAATAGATACATTATATAATATATCGTCTAGGGTAGAGATACAACAATACCCCCAACCAACATGTTTTTCGTCTTACGTCAAATAAAACTACACTAAATCAAAATGAACTAACACATCAACCAAATTTAATTCGCCTATCAAAATAGAGTGTTCCTCTGTAGTAATATCCACTTCATAGTTTTAGGCAACAATGCGTCGAAGTCCTCTTCCTCGATAGAGGTGATCGGTGAAATCATATTAAAATCTGCAAAATCATATAAAACGGTTCAGCTCAAAGTTCCCAATTATTCAACTAATCTACACTATTACTATACTTTTTAATGTTATTATACTTTACACAACAAAGGAGTGGATAAATAGTAAAAAAAACTTCAGCATTACTATACTTTACCCAACAAATCAGTGGATAAATAGTAGAAGAAAAAAATCATGGGTAATCGTGATATGAAATGTAAATACCAGAAAGATCTCAAATACAAAAAAATGAGTGGATAGACATTTATACTTGTTTCGCACGTAAACTTTTAATTTTTGAATTTCAGTTATGAAAAGTGGGGGGGAATTCATTATTGATTTATGTGAAAAGTGTGAAGCAATACGTGTGAAAACATATACATATCACATATGAAAAATGTGAAAATAGATACACATGTATGCACCAACAAGCTGAAAGCATATACACATGTGTAACTAATTTCTAAACTAAACTCATTTATGTGAAAACACATATGCAACTAATATTGAAATAATTCCTAAACTAAACTCATTTATGCTAAACTAAACACATATGTGAAAAAATTACACATATGTGTGCAACAACCAGCTACATGTGAAAATGGATACACATATGTGTAACTAATTACTAAACTAAATCATTTACGTGAAAATAGATATGCAAGTAAAAAACAGACACACATGTTAATCAGATTTATATTAAAGCAAATGCACATTCTAACCACATTTCACACAAGTAATGACACGTGTTTAATACTGACTTTGGACTCTCTCTTTGTCTCTGTGCATTTTCTATACTGATTGCTTCGATATATGTTTTTGATATCAAGGGAATAAAAAACAATGGCAAGACATCTATTTATATATTTTAATTAGTTTTATTCCTAATTTATATGGATCTTGTTTATAATTGACAAAGTTGAATGACACGTGGGAATGAGTTATTTAATAAGTCATGTGATGAAAATTAAGAAGGTTCTGGCAATGTTGATTCGAATCTCATCCCAAAATAAAAAGAATGAAAGAGGATATATGTTGATTAGAAATGGCAAAGGTGAAATAGACTAATACTATATAATATCATACGGAATTGGGGGGCTTATTACGTCATTCTTTTGGGCCTGCTGGCAGTCAAGCCCAAACGCATTGAAAGTCCGATTTTTGCTATCAAGTGATAAAGGTTATACCAATCAAGTAAGCAAGGTAACAGATTCAGTATTTCCCCGTGTACATGGGCAAATTGTTGAACCACATACATTATCGTTTTTGTGATATCTCTTCTCATCTAAATTCTTTAACTAGGTCGTGAGATTTTTTCATTTTATATGTGGATTTTTCCCTCGTACAAATATTGTATACGCTAAAACTTGTTGGTAGTCAAAACAAAGGATATGAGATTATCGACAAGGGATATAATTGGAGAGCCCATCAAAAGGTGTTCCCATATCCTATCTAAACACAAGATGATATCTGATGTTAGGGATATTGGGAGGTCATAGATTAGGTGGCTAAGAAGCAAATAATAGCTAAATATGATACTGTCACAAAAGTTAAAAAATATGATACTACCACAAAACTAGTAAAATGTGAGTTGTTAGTGTATTTCGTAATCAATAATTCTTGATCATTTAGTGACGAAGTTGAGGCCGTTATCACCTATGCACATAGGCATCTTGCCAAGCCGTTTATATTCTGTGATTAAGCTTATGTGTCTTGTGTGATTAAGCTTATGATTGTCTTCTAATTCTTGCATATTAATTTTATTCTGATCAATCAATGTTATTACTCACCAATAACCATAAATTCTTGCGTACGAATTTAAACAAGCTTGAGTGATAGGGATGTCGGTTATGTAGGAAGTCAACAAAAAATCTTCTCAATGAAACTTGCCCATATTTGGTTTTGAACTAGCAGCATGTATTATGGTCTTCATTATCTGTGATTAAAAAGTGATCTCGAGAATATTAAACAGCTTAGGAATACAACTAACCTCAAAAAGGATATAAATTAGAATCACGAACCATCAAACATATATATGGTTATCTCAGGATTATACATTCAATATAAGATTAAGAAGTTTGACAAAGTATAAACAAGCTAAGAATACAACTAACCTAAAAAAGGATAAATATTTAAAACAAGATCCATCCAACATATATAGGTGGTGTCATGGGCTTAAACATATTAGTATAGGATTATTAACTTTGACAAAGGCTGAATAAATTAGGAATACAACGAAATACAAAAGGGCTAGAAAGTATAAACGAGATCCAATACTCAATTCGTCGGATATAGAAAGAACCCTTATCTACGAGGTTTGTCTCTTGCCCCAATCATATTTTCAAGTTTCTATGACTTTTTGTTTATTTGAATTAGTTCGTTATGGGATTTGGTGGTGGTGTAGGTTGTGGGTGTAGTGGATCTCATTTCAGTTAAAAATATCCCTTATCCTGTTTCATTACCAATGATAATTTATGTGTACTTTATTATATTTTTGGAGTTAAATTCACTACTGTTTCAGTACCACTATGTTCGTTTCTTACACTAAATTCACTACTATTTGACAATCTTGGGAGTTAAAATGGGTTTGTGAGTTTATGTGTAGTATTGGAATTCGAATGCAGTTGTGAGTTTATGTTACACAAACCCCTTCAAATTTAATAGCAAACATCAACCTTGTTGCCCCCGTGAATTCGTTGAGTTAGAGTTTCAATATCATGGATCAACTATGACTTTAGACAAGTATAAATGCCGTGGATTTGATTTGAAAGAATTTGAGACTTATATACCCTAACTATTGTTCAAAAGAATTATGTATCTAACATGAGTTTGAAGTTGAATCGGTGCCCAAAATGTTATATCTCAATGCACAACTTATTTGAAATTTCTCTACCCATTACAGAGGATTTGGGAGTGCATAGTTTCTAAACTAAAGCAAACTTTCACTTGGAGTTCAACTTAAACAGTAAGAAAGGTGTGCTAACAGTCCCAACAATAATAACACGCATAACCTCAAACTTTACCAAAAACAAACAACCATAAAAATAATAGAAGTGATAATTTTTGACATGATAACCTATTTTACCGAGACAACCTGATTATGATGACATGTGATTAATTAATCCTTCTCGTTTTAAATTTTTTAGTTCTTACAAATAATATCTTAAACCAAAGCAACACAACGCCATAGTGATATTAACCTGAATTGGAACCCCTAGCTTTGAAGTACAATCTGGAGGGATTAAATAATATATCATCCTTGTAGATAATAATATGCGCACATATATGGATAACCAAAATTTATGTGAAGAATATAATGGGATAAAATTAACAAACTCAAAATGATTGTTCAAAAAATTCACCTGAAATTTCACTTCAACAAGTGACAACATAACTAAAGTAACTCTAATTATTGCAACAAAATTAATCCAACTAACCACTAAAAATTAAAGATCATTATTTTGTTTACATACTAATATACTCTTAAGAGACCTAATTTTAACATTGTTCCCAACAAACACAATAGTCAAGCTTAAGCTAAAAATGAATTAAATCTAAAAAAGAATAAGCGAAATTGGTAAAAAACAGAATACTTGTGTGAACGAATTCGGACGGTTTCATACAAAATTGAAATAATTTTTTTTGCAGTGAGTGTTTCATATGTATGTGTGCGCATATGTGTGTGTGTGTGTGTGTGTGTGTGTCTATGTGAGTCTATGTGCATATGTGGGTGCGTCTGTGTGTACGTATGTGTATGAGAGAGAGAGAGAGAGAAAGAGAGATAGACTCTCATAAATACCAAGTTTACATACTGATTTTTTTAAAATAGTAAAGATAATATTTTTGAGTTGGATTTTTTCATATACTATTTAAACATTTTAAGGAACCCATATAAAAATAATCAGTTCAAAATAACTTTTTTTGCTATTTTTACAAAATCGATCAAACTTTCACAACTTTTAAAGCACTTTAAAAGGAGAAGTATTTTTTTTGGGGGGGGGAGGAAGAGGATTTTGGTTTGGTATCACTTTGGGGAGGAATTTCCAATTTGAGACTGTAGGCCACTTTTTTCTTTTGAATGCGTTTTAAGGATAGCAAAAAACAACTTTCTTTTTATGAAAAACCTTTTTCCAATTCTTAAATAGCACCAAATTGTGAACCAATTTCAACTTAACCAAATTATATCTTGATTAACACTAAACATTCATCTAGTGATTAAATAAAGTAAAGCAAGGAAGAGAATGCTCACAACACCAGATGTACGAGGAAACCACAAGGGGAAAAAATCTCGAACGACCCAAGCCAGATAATCACTATAATTTGGAATTACAAGGAATAGACACAAGTCTTACTCAACGACTCGATCCCCATGAGACTTGACGTTTTTTTTATCTTCAACCACTCCTCAACAGTTCCCATGAAAATCCTTCCACGATACCTATCCACAGCAGTCGCCTCCACGAATACCTCGATGTTCACCGATGTAGCTTGGAAAGTCTACGATGTTGAACACGACTCTTCCACTTCTTCACTGCAAAACCCAACAAAGTACTATGAAGAACAGACTCTGAATGGTGCCAACAAAGATCACTATAGCATATAATAATGAAAACTCAGATCTTTGAAACTTTAAGGATGTTTTGTACTTAGAAAACCTTAGAAAACTTTGTGTAGAAAATGCACTGATTGTATACAATTTTTTTGGACTGCACACCTATGAAATTCTGAGAAAAAAGGCCTTCAATAATTTTCTTGAGGCGGCGCATCGTTTGAACTAGGTACCTGGTCACTCAAACGATATTGACACACCGTTCAAACAACATTCATATCTCGCTTGAACGACAACTAATGTCTTTTGAACGACAGTACGGGTGTGTTTGATTTTAACACAACTCTAAACCATCTTTATCTCAGAATAAAATGAAGTGTAAACCTTTTCAAACATTATTTAACATTTTTAAAAACATTTCTTTGATAAAATAACATCCTTAAACAATTTTAAAAAAATTCCAAGTCCCATTAAAATTACGCATTCATACCTGAGTGATCTCAGAATGCAATTTGATTGAAGACGAAATATACACCATAAATCGGCATGATAAATCTTTGAAGCTTTTTTGAAACGTCTTCAATAAACTTCAATAGGTCATAGTCTATGTAGGATCGTGAGAATAAAAATTTACCTATGAATCAAAGGTGTTTTGTTCCGGGAGTAAGTCAATTAAACATACAACGGACTCAATTGGAAATTTTGTCCTTACAAATCCCCCGCTTTGACTATTACGGGACAACACCAACAATGGCATGCCTAAGTCGGGTCGTCAATCCGTATGACGCCTAAATCCCATCCCATAAGCCCAAAATCAAAAATACAGGACAAGACTAGTAGATAATGATCTGGCAAGCTGTAACGCCCCGCCTAATTAAATATCGAGTGATCAGGCCTTTATCAAATTAAACAGAATTTTCATCTGGTTCATTCTTAGCATCACTATCGAAACTTATTAAAAACTAACCACCTAATAATTACGTAGTCCGGTGATAAAATTTTATATTTTAAATAACCAAGTCATGAAGTTTAACAAGAGACTAAATATAACCATCACAAAATAATAGAGCCTAAGCATTCCACAAATATCTGAATAAAATGCTAGCCGAATAAACATCGACAAAAAGAAACATCCAAACCAAAATAATATGACAGGTAGAAAATAAATCCCATACAATCTGAATTGGAATGAACTGAGTAACTGTAGTGAGCAACATGCTCGAAAACACAACTGAGAATAAAATTCCTGAACTAGGAATGAATGAAAGAGGCGTCTTATCCAAACTCCTGCAACACCCACATATGCCGCAAATGCATAAACCTAAAATAGAATCAAGTCTGGCATCCCTGTGGTCAGATACCTAAAATGTTTTGAAAATATATGATAGCAAGGGTTAGAACCCAAACATTTTGAAAATATTTAGCATGAATTAAATAGCAGTAAATTAAAATACATAAATGCTATTCATATTTAAGCTAGTGTCGCACTCTCTTGAGGACAAGCTCACCCCTCAACTATTGTGCACACCTAAAGTTTTTCTGCATAACCCACCTAGTCCTCTACCCCGTGACTAGTTCTCGATAATATCCTTCCTGACACACTAATCTAGCCCGAGTATGTTTAATATATGATATTTAAGTTATTCATCACATTAACTTAATTAATCATTTCTCATTTGGGACCATATAACATTCCAACGAGTTATATATATATATATATAATCAATACAATTCACATCATGTATTTTACCCGTATATAAATATTTGCACCATATATATACGTATCCTCATATTACTACATTCACACACATGTCGTAGGTATATAACCATCCTTTCGAGTTGACACTCAAGGGGTGTTCTCTAAATTGCTATCATTCCAAGTATACCCATCCACCCGGACACCCGGACACGGTTAGCTCCCCAAATAAGTGAAACAAAATAAACGTAGCGGAGACTGTCATAGTTCCCTCCGAAAATGAGACCGAATCATACCCAAGACATCTCACCCCTAACTACGGACGCTATGACCTGCAGACTATATTCACCCTGCTCCTCAAGCCAAGGGATTCACCCACATCGCGCAACCTCCTATGATAGCACTAGAGGTGTATGCTTTTACCAAATATCCAATCAACGATATTATGAACACACGATACATATACATATATATATATATATACACTATCACACTACCGTATATATATATACAATAAATTTAATATTGGCTACACCGTGCACAAAACCCGTAGCACTAGCCTAAAATATACCCAAGTCTATTTTCAGACTCCAAATTTAATTAATTACACATTAATTAATTTATATTCTTAGTGTCACTCAACTAATATACCCGGACTCGCTCACTTGGCTCGAAATTCAATATTAATAATTTATTACGCAAAATTCTCCTTAATAAGTTTGACACACTTATTAATCTAAGGTTTTCAATTTACTCAATTTCAACCTTAATTCCCTTATGGATTATTTCCCTCTTATACCAATAAAATTCCACACAAAACCAATCCATAACTGTAACTACAAAAAAAAAACAAAGTCCCAAACTGCAAACCCAGATAGTAACAACAACTAAATCTGCCGAAATTACGCCCGTCATTCGAACCAGTACGCCCGTCGTTCTAACGACTCTAGACATCGTTCGAACCAAACCTATGTCGTTGTAATGACTCTGGACGTCATTCGAACCAAACCCAGGTCGTTCAAACGACCCTGGATTCTCCTATCCTCCTTCGCCATCAACACAGTCCGCCATTAACAACCTTTTAAAACCTTCAGCCCATAATTTTATACAGTAACCCATACAACCTTACATCAAACCTAAGACTTCAAGATCCCCAAATTTTAATTAAAACATTCACACAGATTGAAGGTTAAATAATCGAATTCTCAAATCCTCTACAGATTAGAAACTAAATTTATTGAAAACCCAAAAACCATATGCTCTCATCATACCCACTATGATAAGAATAGAAATATGCAATTAATTTAAAAGAAAGTTTAACCACTTGCGTTAGGGCTCGAAGGGTCTGAATCTTTTGGTGTAGATGATGATGATTTGATGAAGATTGCCCACACTTGTTCTTGATTTTGGCTCCCAAGGTTTCTCCAATTGTTCCCTCTTTTCTCCTCTACATATTTATATTTTATAAAATGAGTTATGGCTCCCACACCCTCTCACTTTAGGGTTTATTAAGTCAATCCCGTTTTTAAGCTTGTGGGCTTTATTAAAAGGGCCCAAACACTCCCATGTGCGCTTGGTTATGCCTAAAAATGCCTCGAAATCCATTTACTACCCCTGGATACTCTTTTTCGATTATTTTGACCCATCCGGACTCAACCTTACACTTAGAATTGTCATCCGAATTATTTTACTAAAATTTTTTATCTCAACCCCAATATAGTCTATGCCCGACTCCCGGTTGAGATAAATTAATGCCACGTCACTATCGCTCGTTATGACGTAATTAAATTTTTACTATTGACTTAATAAATTTAAATTCTATAAATATTAATCGTTCAGTCACTAGATCAATATTTAAACCAATATTAATAATAATTAATTCATTTAAAATACGACCCAAGTAATTTAAAATTAGCCGCATTAATTAATTATTAAATGCCCAAAAATACGAGGTGTTACATACTTTCCCCCTTACAAGGGAATTTCGTCCCTGAAATTAGGTTGTACCTGCGGCGAATACCTCTGGATACTGTTCTCGCATGTCTCCTCCCGCTCCCAAATAGACTCGTCAATGCTGTGGTGTCGCCACTAAACTCTAACAAGTGGTATTACTTTAGAGCGCAGCTTGCGCTCACAACGATCCAGAATAGTTACGGGTCTCTTCTCATATGAGACATCTGGCTGCAAATCAAACTCCTCGAGTGGAACATGCCCTAAGCTCTCACACTCCTCCCATAATTCTTCAGCGATGCCACATGAAACACGCCGTGTATCCGCTCAAGATGCTATGGCCAATATTTTTTTTAAATTATCGGTCTCACCTTCTCAATGATAGAGAAAGGCCCCACAAATCGGGGCATCAACTCCCTATCATGATGAACCTCATGACCCCTTTCATGGGGGACACCCTAACCAACACCTGGTCATCAATCTCCAACTCAATGTTCTTCAACCATATATTGCCTCAAAAGACAATCCTATGCTCCGTCGGCTCTACTATCTCTATGTTGGAGAAGGCCCCACCTTTGTGGGTGCCAATTCGTTATTGCCTAACCCATGACTCTCCTTAGATTAAATACCCGCAACAATCCCTGATTACTCATGTCAGACTTCAAACCCTTAATTCACTGTGATGTAACTCTTCTTACGTTTCTGAGCTATCTGAAAATGACGTGATTTACTCAATTCCTACCGATAGACCATAAATCACTTCGGGTTCCAGAAGCTTGTTATTCCCCCACCCTTCCCTACCAAAGGGTGGATGACAAAATTTCCCTAATAATGTCTAAAAGGTGTCATGCAGATAATAAACTGTTACGAAGTATCACACATAACTCTACTAATGGTAATTAATATTCCCAATTACCCAACAATCTGGAATTAGGCATTTCTCAATTCCTTCAATAACCTAGTTGCCAACGTCCACCCTGGACTTAAGGTGACTCGTCTAGAACGTTACGCAATTCTGTTCTCATCGCCTCCTGACACTTTCGATCAGAGCTGGGACCCAAACCCGGTGGAAACCATGACCTCTCCGCGATTTTGGATGTCCCAAATATGAATTTCACCACTAATACTCATCACTAATGTAACTGGAACATCAAAATTACAAACACCTAATTGAATACCATGGATCCCCACGCCTAGTGTAACTTGGAGACAACTCCACTATGTTTTATTCAGCACCGATCCCCATGCTCAACGTTTCACATTACGAGGGACATCTTACTCCCCTTTTTCTGGAATTCACCTAAAATCATTGCCCTTACATTTACTCCCAAAACTGCTCGGCATCTGACTAAGTGAGACTCTGCTACACCCATGGCGCCCATACACCCTATATCTCGTGCATATTTACACAAACCTCATAACATCATATACGTAACATAATTATCTCAAGTTCAGCCCCTCGCATTCTCGGCGTGGCGATATCCTCTAGGTATTTTCGATTACCCCACCAATTACTATTTAATTCTTCCCGATATTTCCCCACCCATCAACTTGTGGTGAAAATCTTCCCAGTGTTTCGTTCGCAACACTTCCCGGATCCACCGTCCCTATTTCTTAATAGCTCCCCGCTCAACGTGTTTTCTCCACACGTTCAATTATTATCATTAAATCCGTTGTCCTCGCATGTAATGACGTTTCTCCACTCCCGAAATTTAATAAGGCTTATGCGTATAACATCTCACAGAAAAGGCTAAGAGCTTCTCCCAATGCACTATTACTCAGCATTGTCGGTCCTCGATTTTCCTAGAACCCAACGTATATACCCAAGATACTAAAACCCTGTCCCTATACTCACAAGTCTAATCAGTGACTCTCGCGTCTCTAAAGGAGTTATATACTACTGCGCTTGCACTATCACTAAGTCCTCAACCCTAAATTAATAACGAGTTAAATCTCTCCGCTCCACGGTAACCTGGCATACCCTGAATCTCATCAGTAAGAGTCCCTATGCACCGGGATCCAATACAACTAGACAACTGTACTTCCTGAAGTCTACTAAAAAAATACCACCGCGATCTCGACCCTCTTTCAGGTGAGACATCGCGAAAAGAATATACAACCTGTCCAGAACAATGAACGCGATAGTCTTCCGATAACCACCCACCATCGTTAACCCGTCCATACTCAGGATAAAATCATAAGCACATAATCATCTCTCATAATGGAATTTCCTTTAAATATATACCCTCTCAGTGTCCACACCCGCTCCCCTACAGGTGGAACTAAAGAGAGCCCCACTACTCAATGGTAAATATTTACAATTATAGTACTATTAATGATATCCCTACCAAACCCGTCTCACACGCGAATTTAGCACTCATAAACTACTGTAACTCCCTCGTGTCACACAAGATAGACCTACAATCACTCCGGGATAAAAAATTTAGTTTCAGTTACCCATAACACTAGCGGCTCAAACGGTTCCTGGACATGACACTCTCGTCCTTCCCGAACCCAAACTTATATAACTGTTGCCCCTATTAGGCATTCGTCTTCTGTCCCCTGACTCGATGTGAATAAGATCCACACATGTGTTTCTACTCTTTAGTCATTAGACACCTCGTTGTGCCCTTCCCCTTTCTCTGGCTCCACCGGCCATGCCGGGGCTGTCCTTCTCGCGGACCTGGTAGTCTTGGCCCTGATTGCTACCCTTATTGTCCCTTTGGCTCCGTTGGTCCCATGGGACCTATTGATGGCATTGAAGGCCCTGACTGAACCTACCGTCACTTGATAGAAATTCTATTGATCTCGATCATTAATCTGGGTCCTCTACTGGGTATCCCTTCCCTTGATGCCTCACTAGCACAGAAAAAAACCAGTCTTACTCTTCTGTTAGATTCTCTAACTCCCTTAGTGTGACAACCCGCTCATCAAAATAAGGGGTGGCCAGCCCGATACTCCAATATAATAGGAATCATGGATGGAATCATTCTCAGCATCTCAACAATATAACAAGTATGCGTGATAACCACCTTATATTTTAGAAAAACGGGTTGCCAAAGTTTTGTTTTAAAAATTAAAGAAAGAATTTAAACAACCCAATTTAGGAAAGAAAGTGGAAACCCACGAAAAATTATATTACATCCACAACAAGAATACAATATGGGGACCGAATATGTTGTCGGTCAACAGGTACAAACAACGTATTCAACAAGTTTAATTTAAGTTACATAATACATCCATTAGACAATTATAAAAGTTTGGGCCACACGCCCGAGCAGATGACCCGATCATAACTAGGAGACAGAAATGAAGGCGTCTAACAACATATCCCGTAATATTCGCAAAGTATTATGGCTCCCCAAAAGCATAGGAGTGGGAAAGTCTGTACAGGCTCCCTTGCGGTGGAGCACCTGAGCGGATACAATTCATGCACAACAAGAAAAATGAACGGGTCAGGGCCCGATTTTATATGATCACCAGATGAATAAAAAGTATGACAATTATGAACAGTTAATCATGAATGATAAAGATGAGAATCTATGAACATAATCTCAAAGCATAAACTAAGACAATTTAAATGATTATAAATATCTTTTAGTAATGCAAGAGGATTTAAATAAAAATCATTAATTAAAAACCTTCATCGTTTTTCACTATTTCATTTCATTTTTCCATTCCTTATCAGGGATATAACTATTGCCATATGCTCTTTGTGGCATTCCATTCCTTATCAGGAATATAATCACGGTGTATGCTCTTTATGACATTTATTATACATCAAGTCCCACTTGATTAGAAATAGTTATATTCATATATATATAACAATTCTAAGATTTCCCGTCCGGGTTTCCCCACTATGCGCGCCCCAAAATAACCATCATCTTCCAGGGCCTATATACCAAGACAACCTGGGCACCTATCGCAAGATGTCGGGAAGAGGCCATATGCCTGCGAGAGAGTCATAACCACACCCGGAATTACTTCTCCATCGCAGAAAAATATATATAATAACGCTCATATGGCCTAGGACTATATCCACCCTACATTCATTAGCCAGGGGGCTTCACCTCACACGCGCGCACTTCCCTTATGACGGTATTTAGAGAGGTGTGTTTAAATAAATTAACATTTACCATATTCATGATTAAGTAAATTATCATTTACCATCATCACTACCATTTTCGTTTCATTTTCATTTGCTATATACATGTTCATTTGATGGATTTACCCCATTTTATTCGGAGCCATCTGTGAATCATATCATCATCATAACCTCAACGAATGAATAAACTCTCAACTTATTCTCCAAACATTATAGGGTTTATATAATAACCCACCAAGACTACAACTTCAATCGAGCTTCTAAAGTCTCCCAATAATGACCTTGCAACTTCTAAACCCTTAATAATTAATTAGGGACAAGAAATGTCCTAATCATAAATTTTACATCCCCGGAATAAGCCCCATTTAACCCAATTCTAATGTAGGGTAATGACCCAACTCATCTAAAACTCTAGAACTCTAAGTTTACTTCGTACAAGAAGGTTCCTAAGTCCTAAGCCTAAAGGAAAGGGTTGAAATTTAGCTAAGAAAAATTTCTCAAAACTGCAGGATTTTCGAATCGATTCGGCCTGGCCGAATCGAATCGGTCAGAAAAATGAATCGATTAGGACCAGCCGAATCGATTCGGTCAGGAAAACTGACTTTCTGCATAATTTCCAAATCAATTCGGACTAGCCAAATCGATTCGGTTCACTCAGAACTGGACACTGTCCCTATGCGAACCGATTCGGCCTGGCCGAATCGATTCGCCCCTGCGAATTTGCCAAGTATGGGTTTAAGGGTTATAAACCCTAACTTCCCCAAACCTCTTTTCTTCTCCAACCAACCTCATAAATTCAACTTATCAACTAATAAATGTATCCAACTACCATCAATTTACACCAACAAACATATAAAACAACTTCTAAGGGTTTAAAACCAATAAATCCCTCCAAATCCCAAAATTGTTAAACTACATTAACTACACAACAATCAATACCATTTATTCATCTTAAACCATATATTAGCAAGTAGAAAACTTGCCTTAATGTAGGAATCTCATATTTCTCTTTTGTAGTAGCAACAATCCAACTTCAATCTCCAATTTCTTCTCTTTTCTCCTCTTTTCTCCCAAGTTCTCTTCTTCTCTATATCTCTCTAGGTTTATAAATGCTCGTAAGAGAAATGAAAGGCTTAGCAAGACTAAATCGTGGCATTAGTCTAAAATTATCAACTTAAGTTGTTAATACCGCAATAAAAGGATTTGCAACTACACATTTATGTCAAAACCAGTCAAAAGTGCCCAAAACACAAAAATGCAATATGGCACTTATTTCGACTATCTCGCACATTTCGGGACTAACTATGCCCTCCAAATTATCATTTGGAAATTTTATAATTCATTTCAAGTTCCGGATTCATTTGAACCATAAATGTCATTTAATGCACATGACACTATAAAATGCAACAAGATGATATTTACTTACACATACAGTAAATATGCAATAATTTAGTAAATATTAACTTTCATCTCATCCAATTAATACTTACTCCATATATCAACATTTCATATAATCACTTTACACAATAAATAAATATAAAATAGGTCCTCAAAAGCGAGAGTTGTTACACTTAGCTCCCTTCTCCCTAGAGTATTGATATAAATTATAAATGTACAACCTTGAGGACAACGATACCAGTCATCCTAGTCGGATATTTATCCATTCTTGTATGTTCTATACACGGGTATATATCAACTTACAAACCCTACTAATCCTTAGTGTTCCTCTCATTCGATATGAAGTTTGCGAATTTCGTCAACTTTCCTTCACACCCGCCCACTGTCTGGCCCTTTTGGAAAATTACTGAAATCTCCCTTGCCTCTCCAATTAACCTTTGGTGAGAGGTGTAATACCCTTTACTTTTGAGTATTTATTTTTATATTAAATTATCGAGTGTGGGTAATTTGTTATAATTGAGAATTGAAATAAGGATTTAAAAATAATTATTAATTTTGCTAGAAGAATTCATATTTATGAGGATTATACATTTACTGGAATGATATGTTAAATATAATCTTGTTTTATGAAATCTCATTGTATATATGTGTATTGACGGCGGGATTTAGTTATTTTTTAATATTGGTGTGTTGCAGTGAATTATTGGAGGTCGAGAGATGGATTTTATATTTTGAGTTTCAAAAGAAAATTTGGAGGGCACGATTGATTCCGAAAGGGCCGAGATAGTCAAAATGACTGTCCTGGGGGTTTAATTCGGGTTCTGAAATCTTTTGATTAGTATGACTCGAATTGGGGTATACTAGTTATTATTATGTGTGTATTCTCATTTAAAGATATGATTACCACTAATAAGGGGTTATTAGGTTTAAGTGGGTAATTAATCTCAATTAAGAGAAAACCCATTTTGAGAGAGAGAAAATGTGAGAAGAAGAGAAGAAAGAGGAAGTTTGAAGATCTTTGAAATCTTGTAGAATCCTTTACTTGGGAGAAGAATCAGACCCTACAAACTTGTCAAATGTTTAATTATGTGATCTATTTCATAATTTGTGGTATGTATTTGGTAATATTAGGGATGTATGTATTCAAACCTAGAATCTAGTATAAAACATCAATTTTTGTGGTGTAATTGGGTTCAAATGTATAGACATGGTGGTATTCATAATTTGGGTGATTAGGTGGGGAATCAATGTAGAAGGAAGGGTTGTTAGAGAAATGGGTAAAACTTTGGTGGGATGCAGAACTGGGCAATTGGGACCGATTTGTTTTTTGGAATACTGGATCGGTCCGAATGATTAAAAGTCTCTGTCAAGATTTATGCACTGGACCGGTTCGTTTTAAGAGGGTATCGATTCGGGGGTAAAATGTTTCTGTAAGAATAAAGGACCCGAACCGGTTCATTTTTGGGGACCTCCAGTCCGATCCGATTAATGTAAATTGAGGATTTTAATACTATTCGTTTCCTAATGATCTAAATACATCGGGACTCCTTTAGGTTATTGTGTAAACAATTTTATGGGATATAATGTGGGTATATTATGACTCGATAAAAGGGGCTATTATTGAGGCTTATTTATGAGGGTATTATATTGTTTCCTTTTTGTAAATCCTCCCTGAAATGGGAATTCTTTCGAGAAGAGTTACGGTCTACTGAGCGAGAGTTCGTGAGTCATTATAAAGATAAGGTTTGAGTCTTAATCATAAGATTAATAAGTTATTAATGGTCAATGAAGCGAGTAAATTATAACATGAACTTGAGGTGTTTGTAAGGATCATTAGCTATTGTGAGGTGCGATATTTACATATAGCTAGGATTAGTAATGCATGTAAATACATTCTAAAGTGTGATAGTTTGTATATATATTAAGTGAATGCATATTGGATGTGTAAAATATGTTATGTCATGCATACCCCTCCAGTGCTGTCATGGGAAGTTGCGCGATGTGGACAACTCCTCTGGCTCGAGGAGCAGGGAGAGTATGGTCCCGGGTCATAGCGTCCATTATTTTACCATGTGTGAGACAGGGGTAAGACGTATTGGGTATGATTATTCTTACCATTAGGTAAGGAACTATGGACGCTTCCCATACGCTTGTGATTAGGTTTTATACCAAGTCAGTGTGAGAGTCCGACCGCTGGTAACCTAGGATGATAAGTAAGTAATTCCCTGGAAGATGATAGCATTGTAGAGACTGTTACTATATTTGTAAGATGTATATTATGTATTACCCTACTGATATGTTGTGAGATATGTGTTGTTCCTTTTGATGCACGGTTGTATATGTTTATTTTGATGAATATAGATTGGAATTTAGGATGAAGTTTTATGGCTTGAGGACCGAACGGAATCCCACAACTAGCTATGTTAGGTAGTAGTGTATCAGGGGGTTCCTTGTTTGGATTTGGCTTGTGAGACGTCCCACCCACGAAACCTAGCGCTTTGTTGGAAGTGGGGAAATGTTTAGTAGTCAGCTCATGGGTTATTTTTAATTTACTTAATTAGAGAAATGTCATTCCTCCGTTAATAGGTTATAGTTATACATTTGGGGAGTTTTGCACAGACTCGTGGGGCTATGGGTCGTAGATTTAGTGGAGTGGCTTATCTATATACTTGTATATGCTTAGGTTCATGTTGTAGCTGAGAGGGGAGGTTGAGTCTCAAGGGAGTGCGACTCCACGCAAATTATGAATTCTTGCATATTTAATTATTATGCATTTAATCCACTTGCTATAACTATTTTCCAAACCAGGTCTCTAACCCGTTTATATTTTCCCTTGCTATATGTATACCTTGTTTGTTATAGGTGTTCCTCCGCAAGGACGCTAATGATGATTACCTGTTCCAAAGCCTTTGGGGAGCTGTAGCATGTGCGGGATGTTACATGATTTTTTATTTTAGACGCATTTATTTTTGTAATCTAGATAAGATCTCACATATGTAAATCGGGTGGTATACCCATGGGTCTTGCATGTGGATATCTTATATACCGGTGTTTTGATTGTTGAATGGTCTGTTTCCCGATAGTTTATTGGGGAATATTCTTTTGTATGCATACTCTTAGCATGGTAATGATCTAATCAGTGAATTGTCTTATGTGGTTCGTGTTCCATTGAATATGACTGGTTTATTGTATGTACCCTTTTAAAAGAAAATTTTTGGCACCTCTTTATTAATTTATATATGGTGGTTATCGATTTATTTATTTTCCCCAGTTGATGTTGAGAACGATACACTTGAGATTCCTGTTGTATTTTAGTATAGGGATGGCCACCCGTATATTTGAATAGGCGGGTTGTCACAGGTGGTATCAGAGCATCAGGTTTTAGAGTCTTAAGATATGTGCGGACTCCTACGTTCTACCGTAGCATTTTTTATATAGAGCTTTATTATTAGGATTGTTGTACTCACATTGATTCCTCGATCTTCTGCTTTGATAAATTATTTGAACTGTGTGTTAATACATTTTTCTCTTTCTACAAATGCCGCCAAAATGAGGTCGCCCTGTTAGGGCAAATAAAGGAGTCTAGAATGTAGAGCCCCAAATGCCTCAGGGGACCATGACTGCCGCAGAAGTTGCAAATATTGTGGCACAAGCCCTTAATGCGGCAATGACTGCAACGGCACAACAGTATCCTCAGGCTCCGCAATAGCCTACAGCTCCAGCAGTTCAAACCCACCCGGGGCCATCTACGTGGGAGAGGGTGCGTGAAGCTTTCCAAAAGGGTCACCCTCCAGAATTTTAAGGAGGAACTGACGTTATCCTTGATAATTAGTGGAAAAAGGATATTCAAAGGCATTTACGTATGGTTGAATGCAACGACGCTCATAAACAAATACTCGCCACTTTCAAATTGGTTGGTGCGGCTCTCCAGTGGTGGGAGTCAGTTACTACTCCTGTGCAAAGAGATACAATGCCCATAGACGATTTTTGGGTACTTTTTTATCGTAAGTATTTTCCTCCGGCAGTTCAAATATTGATGACTAGGAGGTTATTAGATGTGACATAAGGGGATCAAACTGTGGCGGAATACGAAGAGGAATTTGCCCGTGTAGCGAATTTTGTTCCTGAGGAATTCAATAGCGAGGATAAGAGAATCTTAAAGTTTATGGGAGGTCTAAATTGGAGGATTCGACAACACTTATTGGGGAATCCGACTCTGATCACATTTGCAGATGTGATGAATGCTGCACTGTTACATTGTCAGGATTATCGGTTGCATTTAAAGGGGAGCAAGAAACTGGTAGACTCAGGTTTTTCGATTAAGACGGGCACGGATAATTCCAGCGGGGGCACAGTCGACGCTTCAGCAAGTGAATAAATAAAAAGAGAGGGAATTCCCTTCTGGGGATTCATAAAAAAGGCAACGTTCAGGAAGCTCGTGATTTAATAATGGTGGCTTTAGGCAAAATCCTCAAGGGAACCAGCAGCAACAATAGAATGTTCCTCAGGGCCCAGCAGGTCGAGGGAACAACGGGAGAGGACAATATAGCTGAGGTCATTCAGGCCTGCGATAAGGACAACCCAGATTTGGGCAACAGGGCTAGAGGTATGGGAACTTTGCCGTTGTTTTCAGTGTGGTGAGGTGGGATACAGGAAGGTCAATTTCCCACAGTAGATTAGGGCACAGGAGCAAGGAGCTCAGCAGGGTCAGCAAGCACTCTTACCACCTCCGGTGCCCATTCAGATCGCCCCACCTCCGCAAGGTCAGTTGCAATATGGACGAGTGTATAATATTCAGAATACAGTGCTACCGTAAGTGCAGCAACCTCCACCAGCTATTGAGGTAAAGTTTCCTATCCATGTACATATGGGTCGGGTATTATTTGATACTGGAGCATCCCATTCCTTTATAGCTGTTTATTTCGCGCGTGCAGTGGGAGTGTTTAAGTCAGCTGAAACTGTTCAAATGAGTGTAGAATCTCCCTTGGGAGATGGGTCGCTTATCCATTTCATTTGTAAAGGGGATAGGGTAGATTTTGGGAGATTATGTTTAGTTGTCGACTTGCTTGTATTTGATATGAATGGGTATGATGTTATTTTTGGCATGGACTGGTTGGTTAGACATTGAGCTATGGTGGATTATTTTGGGAGGTCGATAGTGTGTGTACCATTCCAGGCCAGGAAATGTTTCTTGTTAATATGCCTCTTTCGGAGGGAGGTTTAAGCACCCATTTGTATTATATCGGGGATGAAACTTCGTAGGAAGTGGTTATTTCTTTATACTCGATTCCTGTGGTTTGGGAATTCACAGATATTTTTCAAAAGATTCCAGGCTTACCTATGAGTCGTGAGATCGAGTTTGTTATAGATTTAGCTCCAGGGACTAGGCCAACTGCGCGAGCTCTATACCGTATGGCTCCTATGGAATTGATAGAGTTACGAGACCAAATCCATCAGCTTTTAGGACAAGGTTTCATTCGTCGGAGTACATCGCCTTGGGCAACCCCTGTGTTGTTTATGAAGAAGAGGGATGGTTCTTTACGCTTATATGTAGATTACCGATAATTGAATAAGGTGACGATTAGAAATAAGTACCCATTACCTCGTATTGATGATCAGTTTGATCAGTTGAGAGGAGACTCTTATTTCTCAAATATAGATTTGCGTACGGGATATCACCAACTTCATATTAGGGAGCAGGATATCTCTAAAATTGCATTTTTGACCCGATATGGAATCTATGAGTTTTAGGTTATGCCGTTTGGGCTAACCAATTCCCCGGCAGTGTTTATGGATCTAATGAATAGGGTATTTTGGGATTTCTTAGACCAATTTATAATTGTGTTTATTGACGATATTTTGGTCTTTTCTCGGACGGAGGGCGAACATGTTGAAAATTTGAGGACGGTTCTGCAGATATTGCGGAATCATCAATTATACACCAAGTTCGAGAAATGTGGATTTTGGTTGCGAGAAGTGCAATTTTTGGGTCATGTTGTGTCGAAGAAGGGTATTTCCGTGGACCCAAGTAAAGTTACAGTAGTGAAGGAGTGGGGTCAGCCTAGAACACCGACGGAGATTATAAGTTTCTTGGGTTTGGCGGGTTATTATCGTCATTTTATAAAAGGCTTTTCGAAGATTGTTGGCCCATTAGCGAATTTGACGCGAAAGGGATTCCCGTTTGTGTGGGATGATTCATGTCAATTAGACTTTGATAATTTAAAGGATAGGTTGACGTCGACACCCGTTCTCTCTTTGCCTAAAGCAGGAGTAGAGTATTTAGTCTTTACAGATGAGTCTCTCCAGGGTTTAGGGGGTGTACTTTAATAAGAGGAGGGGCAATTGCGTATGTGTCTCGTAAACTCAATCCCCACGAGCGTAATTATCCTACTCATGATTTGGAATTAGTTGTTGTATTTTTTGCATTGAGAATTTAGAGGCATTATCTTCTGGGCGAAAAGTTTAGGCTTTTCACAGACCATAAGTCGTTGTAATATTTGTTTACCCAGAAGGACTTAAACATGAGGTAGCGTAGGTGGTTGGAGTTTGTAAAGGATTTTCAGTTTGATATCCAATACCATCTGGGAAAATCTAACATTGTAGCTAACGCGCCGAGTCGTCGTCCCACTGGGCAGTTAGCAAAAGTATGGAAAACCAAATAGAAAGAACTTCATCAGGACGATGCGGTGGCCAGGGCATGTATGGTCGTTTTATCAGTTACACTCGAGATGGTAATGAAGGTTGTGAAAGCCCAATATGAAGATACGGATTGTAAGATTTTAGTGCAAAAATTACTGACCGAATGAGCAGTATCCTACTCCATCAGTTCTGGGGGTGGATTACGATTCAATGGTAGGTTGGTAGTCCCGAACGATCATGATTTATGGTAAGCTGTTATGTCAGAATCCCATGGGTCGAGATTTATTGTTCACCCAGGAGGAGATAAGATGTATCAAGATATGAGACGGTAATAATGGTGGGCAGGTATGAAGAGGGACATAGTTGAATTTGTCTCAAACTGCGCCACTTGTTAGTTAGTAAAAGTGGACCATCAACGACCCTTGAGAACGTTACAATGGAAATTCCTGTATGGAAATAGGAAAGCATTTCCATGGATTTTATCACGAGGTTACCAATGACGCGTCGAAGCCATGATTCCATTTAGGTTATCATGGACCGCTTGACGAAGTCGGCACACTTTTTACGATAGCACAATATGCTCAGCTCTTTATTACCAAAATCAAGAGGTTACACGGAGTACCGATCAATATTATGATTGATTGAGATAAAATATTTGTCTCCCATTTTTAGAAGAGCTTTCAGGAAGCCATGGGGATCGAATTAAGGTTAAGTACGACCTACCATCCCAGAACGATGGCAAAATGAAATGAGTAAATCAAATGTTGAAAGACATGCTTCGGATGTGTATGCTAGATTTTGGATTAAGTTGGGAGAAATATATACCATTGGTGTAATTTGCCAATAATAATTCTTACCAATTTACTATAGGTATGGCGCCTTACGAGGCATTGTATGGGTGCCCGTGTTGTTCACCTGCATATTGGTTGAAAGTTAGCGATAATAAACTCCTTAGCCCAGATTTGATCCAGGAGACTTCGGTAAATATTGAGATGATTCGTAACCTCATACGTGTTGCTCAGGAGTGCCAGAAAAGCTACGCTGACACAAACCTTAGGCATGTGGAGTTAGAAATAGGATACCAAATGTTATTAAAAGTGTCTCCGATGAAGGGTATTATGAGGTTTGGTAAGAAAGGCAAACTTTCCACGAGTTATGTAGGGCCCTTTCCAATTATTGAAAAGATTGTTCATGTGGCTTATATACTTGCCTTACCTGAACATTTACAAAGAATACATGATGTGTTCCACGTTTCATCCCTGAAGAAGTATAAACGATTTGAGGGAGCTCATTGGCATGTTCCATTGGAAGAAATTGAGTTACAACCGAACATATCGTATGAGGAGCGACCAGTTGCCATCTTAGATCACAGTAAGCGTAAACTACGATCGAAAGTGGTACCTTCAGTATGCGTTCAATGGGGACATCATAACGCAGATGAGTCAACGTGGGAGCGAGATGATGATATGAGAGTCATGTACCCTCACCTCTTTCCATAAGGCATGTCTAAATTTCGGGGGCGGAATTTCATTAAGGGGGAAGTATGTAATACCCCTTACTTTTGAGTATTTATTTTTATATTAAATTATCGGGTGTGGGTAATTTGTTATAATTGAGAATTGAATTAAGGAATTAAAAATAATTATTGATTTGGCTAGAAGAATTCATATTTATGAGAATTATACATTTACTGGAATGTTATGGTAAATATAATCTTGTTTCGTGAAATCTCGTTGTATATATGTGTATTGACGGCGGGATTTAGTTACTTTTTAATAGTGGTACGTTGTAGTGAATTATTTATGGTCGAGAGATGGCTTTTATATTTCGAGTTTCAAATGAAAATTGGGAGGGCACAGTTGATTCCGAAAGGATCGAGAAAGTCAAAATGACTGTCCTGGGGTTTTTATTGGGGTTCCAGAATCTTTTGACTAGTTTGACTCGAATTAGGGTATACTAGTTATTATCATGTGTGTATTCTCATTTAAAGATATGATTACCACTAATAGGGGGTTATTAGGTTTAAGTGGGTAATTAATCTCAATTAAAAGAAAACCCATTTTCAGAGAGAGAAAACGTGAGAAAAATAGAAGAAAGAGGAAGTTTGAAAATCTTTGAAATCTTGTAGAATCCTTTACTTGGGGGAAGAATCAAACCCTACAATCTTTGAGGCAAGTGGATTAACTTGCTAAATGTTTAAATTGTGTGATCTATTTCATAATTTGTGGTATGTATTTGGTAATATTAGGGATGTATGTATTAAACCCTAGTATCTAGTATAAAAGATAAATTCTTGTGGTGTAATTGGGTTCAAATGTATAGACATGGTGGTACTCATATTTTGGGTGATTAGGAGGGGAATCAATGTAGAAGGAAGAGTTGATAGAGAAATGGGTAAAACTTTCGTGGGATGCATAACTGGGCAATCTGGACAGGTTCATTTTTTTGGAATATCGGATCAGTCCGGAGGATTAAAAGTCTCTATCAATATTTATGCATCGAACTGGTTCATTTTAACAGGGTATCGGATCAGTTCGGGGGTAAAATGTCTTTGTAAGAATTAAGGACCCGAACCGGTTCATTTTTGGGGACCTCCGGTCCAGTCCGATTACTATAAATTGAGGATTTTAATACTATTCCTTTCCTAATGATCTAAATACATGGGGACTCCTTTAGGTTATTGTGTAAACATGTTTATGGGATAGAATGTAGGTATGTTATGACTCAATAAAAGGAGCTATTATTGAGGCTTATTTATGAGGGTATTATATTGTTTCCTTTCTGTAAATCCTCCCTGAAATGGGAATTCTTTCGAGAAAAGTTACGGGATACTGAGCGAGAGTTCGTGATTCATTATAAGGATAAAGTTTGAGTCTTAATCACATGATTAATAAGTTATTAATGGTTGATTAAGCGAGTAAATTATAACACGAACTTGAGGTGTTTGTATGGATCATTAGCTATTATAAGGTGAAATATTTACATATAGCTAGGATTAGTAATGCATGTACATACATTCTAAAGTGTGATAGTTTGTATATATATATATATATATATATTAAGTGAATGCATATTGGATGTGTAAAATATGTTATGTGGTGCATACCCCTCCAGTGCTATCAAGGGAAGTTGCGCGATGTGGACAACTCCTTTGGCTCGAGGAGAAGGGAGAGTACGGTTCCCAGGTCATACCGTCCAGTATTTTACCGTGTGTGAGACAGGGGTAAGACGTCTTGGGTATGATTCTCATTACCTTTAGGTAAGGAACTATGGCCGCTTCCTATACACTTGTGATTAGGTTTTATACCAAATCGGTGTGAGAGTCCAACCGCTGGTAACCCAGGATGATAAGTGAGTAATTCCCTGAAAGATGATAGCATTGTAGAGACTGTTAGTATATTTGTAAGATGCATATTATGTATTATCCTATTGATATGTTATGTGAGATGTGTCGTTCCTTTTTATGCACGATTGTATAAGTATGTTTTGATGAATATAAACTGGAATTTAGGATGAAGTTTTATGGGTTGAGGACTGAACGGAATCCCACAACTAGATATGTTAGGTAGTAGTTTATCGGGGGGTCCTTGTTTGGATTTCGCTTGTGAGACGTCCCACGTACGAAACCTAGCGCTTTGTTGGAAGTGGGGAAATGTTTAGTAGTCAGCTCATGGGCTATTTTTAATTTACTTAATTAGAGAAATGTCATTCCTCCATTAATAGGTTATAGAACCTGATGCTTTGACATGATCTGTAACACCCCACCTAATTAAATGTCGGGTGATCGGGCCTTTATCAAATTAAATAGGATTTCCATTTGGTTCATTCTTAGCATCACTGTCAAAAACTTATTAATTACTAACCACCTAATAATTAATTAGTCCGGTGACAAAATTTTATCTTTTAAATAACCAAGTCATGAAGTACAACAAGAGACTAAATGGAACCATCACAAAATAATAAAGCCTAAGCATTCCACAAATATCTGAATCAAATGTTAGCCGAATAAACATCGACAAAAAGAAACATCCAAACCAAAATAATGTGGCAGGTAGAAAATAAATCCCATACAATCTGAATTGGAATTAACTGAATAACTGCAGTGAGCAACATGCTCGAAAATAAAACTGAGAATAAAATTCCTGAACTAGGAATGAATAAAAGAGGCGTCTAATCCAAACTCCTGCAGCACCCACGTATGCCGCAACTGCATAAACCTGAAATAGGATCAAGTCTGGCATCCCTGTAGTTAGATACCTAAAAGGTTTTGAAAATATTTGATGGCAAGGGTTAGAACCCAAAACATTTTGAAAATATTTAGCAAGTGAATTAAAATGCATGAATGTTCTTTATATTTAAGCTAGTGTCGCACTCTCTTGAGGACCGGCTCACCCCTCAACTATTGTGTAAACCTAACGTTTTTTCTGCATAACCGACCTAGTCCTCTACCCGTTACTAGTTCTCGATAATATCCTTCCTGACACACTACTCTAGCCCGAGTATGTTTAATATACGATATTTAAGTTATTCGTCACATTAACTTAATTAATCATTTCTCATTTGGGACCATATAACATTCTCATGAGTTATCTACATATAATCAATATAATTCACATCATGTATTTTACCCGTATATAAACATCTGCACCATAAAAATACGTATCCTCATATTACAACATTCACACACATGTCGTAAGTATATAACCATCCTTCCGAATAGACACTCAAGGGGTGTTCTCTAAATTGCTATCATTCCAGGTATACTCATCCACCCGGACACCCTGACACGATTAGCTCCCCAAATAAGTGAAACAAAATAAACGTAGCGGAGACTGTCATAGTTCCCTCCGGAAATGAGACCGAATCATACCCAAGACGTCTCACCCCTAACTACGGACGCTATGAGCTGGGGACTATACTAACCCTGGTCCTCAAGCCAGGGGATTCACCCACATCGCGCAACCTCCTATGATAGCACTAGAGGTGTATGCTTTTACCAAATATCCAATCACCGATATTTATGAACACACAATATATATATCTATATATACTATCACACTACCGTATATATATACAATAAGTTTAATATTGGCTATACCGTGCACAAAACCCATAGCACTTGCCTAAAATATACCCAAGTCTATATTCCGACTCCAAATTTAATTAATTACACATTAATTAATTTATATTCATGGTGTCACTCAACCAATATACTCGGACTCACTCACTTGGCCCGAAATTCAATATTCAGAATTTATTACCAAAAATTCTCCTTAATTCCCTTATGAATTATTTCCCTAATTATCCCAATAAAGTTCCACACAAAACTAATCCATAACTGTAACTACAAAAAAAAAACAAAGCCCCAAACTACAAACCCAGATAGTAACAACAACCAAATCTGCAGAAATTACACACGTCGTTCGAACCATTCCGCCCGTCGTTTGAACGACCCTGGATGTCGTTCGAACCAAACCTATGCCATTCGAATGACTCTAGACATCGTTCGAACGACCCTGGATTCCCCTATCCTCCTTCGTCATCAACACAGTCCGCCATTAACAATATAGTAACCCATACAACCATACATCAAACCTAAGATTTCAAGATCCCCAAATCTTAATTAAAACATCCACATAGATTGAAGGTTAAATAATCGAATTCTCAAATCCTCTACAGATTATAAAACTAAATTTATTGAAACCCAATTTAGATATCAACCTAACCCAAAAACCATATACTTTCATCACTCCCACTATGATATGAATAAAAATCTGCAATTAATTTAAAAGCAAGTTTAAAACATGCCTTAGGGCTCAAAGGGTCTGAATCTTTTGGTGTAGATGATGATGATTTGATGAAGATTGCCCATACTTGTTCTTGATTTTGGCTCCCAAGGTTTCTCTAATTATTCCCTCTTTTCTCCTCTACATATTTAGGTTCTCTAAAATGAGTTATGGGTCCCACACCCTCTCACTTTTAGGGTTTATTAAGGCAATCCCTTTTTTAAGATTGTGGGCTTTATTAAAAGGGCCCAAACACTCCCATGTGGGCTTGGTTATGCCTAAAAATGCCCCGAGACCCTTTTACTACCCCTGCTTGGGTACTTTTTTCCGTCTATTTCGACCCATCCGGACTCAACAGTACACTCGGAAATGTCATTCGAATTATTTTACTGAAAGTTCTTATCTCGACCCCAATATAGTCTATGTCGGCTCCCGGTTGAGATAAATTAATGCCTCATCACTATCGCTCGTTATGACGTAATTAAATTATTACTATTCACTTAGTAAATTTAAATTCTATAAATATTAATCATTTACTCACCAGATTAATATTTAAATAAATATTAATAATAATTAATTAAATTAAATTACAACACAAGTAATTTAAAATTAGCCGAATTAATTAATTAATAAATGCCCAAAAATACGAGGTGTTACACAAGCATGAACTGTTTGAATGTGATGTAGTCTTGAAATCTCGAATCTCTTAAGCATACCTACACAGACGAAATAGGCAAATACCCAATGAAGTATGGAGGAACAAATGATATATACCAATATATAAAATCAAATCCAAATCATTTGTTATGTGAGCAAAGCATGATACCAATTTGAAAATAAAATCTAAATCATGATATCAACATATGATCACAAATATGACACCAATTTATGCAAACTAATTAATACCGATATATAAGCATGAAAATATATGATATCAGTTTGTAATGCAACAAAATCTATGTGCTCAACAAACAAAATCTCCCCCTCCATCACATACATCTCTCCCCCTTTTTGCCTCGAATAGACAATCCAGTGAAAAGATAAACATATCTAGCATGAGATAATCAATGAAGTGTATTTAGATAAACAAGAAACAACCAGCTAATAATAATCAAATGATGTCAAATTCATAGCTAGCAAGCAATAATTACATGTGAGAAATAAACTCAATCAGAAATGATGTGATTAAACCACCCCAATGCAGCATAGTAATATAATCAGTGTGAATTGCATACTAACCAAGCATACCCACCAGTACTAAAAGAAATAACCATATGAACCAGGGTACTGTAACAATAGAAACTAGAGAAAAAAATCTCCAGACTGTCGCTCGATTGGCACAGTCTTATCGTTCAAATGACATAGGCTTGTCACCTGAAGGCTTCGCGTGACATCGACATCTCGTTTGAATGAGAAAACAAAAAAATCAGTTAAGTTCTAAATAACATGAAGTTTCGTCCAGTGAAAAAATTTCTAGAAAAAGTTAATTGGAAAGAGCAGAAACTGCAATACAGTGGCAAAACAGAAAACAAAACAAATAAAACAATGTGAGTTACATGCTAACATAGTACCGATGTGCTCAAACATGATCATGGAATGTATGGGCGTGAACTACGACAAATGAATTACAATTCCAACACATCGAAACAACCAAGAAGCTCTAATTGATAGCTATAAATAATCAAACTTTATTTTAGCCATAAGTTAAATTTAAAGTGTGAGCTTAATGAACTAAACAAACATCGTGCATACAAATCAGAAAT
Organism: Sambucus nigra; assembly: GCA_949130495.1. Lineage (NCBI taxonomy): Eukaryota > Viridiplantae > Streptophyta > Magnoliopsida > Dipsacales > Adoxaceae > Sambucus > Sambucus nigra. The sequence continues at coordinate 442,464,766 of OX422222.1, read as the reverse complement.
TTTAACGATTCTACAAATAATTACGTCATGACACGATTTTTCAACGTTAGGATTCGTGGTACAAACCCGTTTAAATTTTCTCCAACCAAACTCCCTCATATATACATTTAATTTTTAAGTTCTTTTGAGGTTTCTATCATTAACTTAGAGAAACTCCGAATGCCCCAATTTTTGGCATTTGTTTCTTTTTATTGCCTTGATTTTCTTTTGGGCTCTTTTAAATGGTGGGTTTCACGACGAGTGAATTTTGCACTCTCGCAACCCTTTCTCGTGAACACTCATTAATTTTTTCAATTTAATCATCACAGTAAACGGTTCTTACATGCACATATTCTCCTTAAGTCTACTTACGCATAGATAACAAAATTGAGATTAGAACGTCTCACCAAACTCAAATATGCAAGATAAGTCAAACATTCGTATGAACTCGTGCATGTGTGCAAAGATGGCATATAAACGAATTCGAATCAAAATGCATATCAACTTTGAAACAACCCCATAATACAATGGTTAAGATCATTCTAAGCATCAATAATTATGACCAAATGTCCTAGCCACGTGGATAATGGAAGGGAGGGGGTCCAAGCACACCAATATGCCACATCAAACATGTAAACTTAAAAACTAAAAAAAAACTAAAATCTTTTTGGTTTTTCAACATATTTTGACTCAAATAAGAGCAAAATCTTTTTGTATTTTTTTTTTAAAAATGAAAACCAAAAATATTTTTGTATTTTTTGAAAAACAATTATCAAAAACATAAGATTTTTGTATTTTTTTCAAATGAGACTCAATAAATAAAAAATATAATACAAAATATACACATATCATAACACTAGCAAGATATAAATCATGATGCAAAGACTAGCGTATGACAAACATGGTAACACAATCATCCTTTAGATCTAGCATGGGAGGAATCAAGTGCAACCAAATGAGAACCGTGAAGTTTTAGTCCTAATGCCTCTAAGTCCGATTTCCTAACCCAAGTAGGTATGACATGACGCATAGGGGTTTTGGGAACCAACGCGACTTTATTCCTAAACTTCCTAGAAGCATTCCTAAGCTCATAGCAAAAACGTCTAAGATGACCTTTCCTACCGCAATGTGTGCAAGTGTAAAGACGACGGGAATGATTACCAAAATATCGACTTCTCCTCACATTCCTAGTGGGATCTCTCACACGATTGGAATTGGATTTTGTAATGGGAACAACATGATCATCATAGCCTATACCAAACATATCTCTCTTGACTTGGACGGTTCCTAACATCCTATCTAACTTCTCCGACCTAGATTCCAAGTCAAACTTAGCCTTACTCGAGTCTTTCAACTTCTTCTCTAACTAACAAATCCTAGACTCAAGCACACGCCTAGACTCCTCAAACTATAGCACCTCCTTTTTCAATGCCTCCATCAAACCACGTAGGCTATATCTCTCCTTTTCAACATACTCTAAATTCTCCCTAAGCTTCTTATCCCGCTTCCTAAGATCCTCAATCAAAACATCGTTATTTTCTACGGCACGCTCATTCAACCAAGCTTGCAATTTAAAGTTTGCATTTTTCACCTTCACCGCTTCGGCATACAACTCATTAAAGGAAACTTGCAACTCTTTCACATCAACCTCCTCTTCACTCTCTTCACCCTCACACACTTGTAATTCTACAGCCTCGGAAGTGTCATGCACATGAGAATATTCATGGGAAGATTTATCGTCGTCGCTCACATGACATGCCAAGAAAGCAACAAACCTTCTCTCATTGGGGCAACTATCTCCCTCTTTCGGATCACTATCACTTAAGGAGGCATAATAGGCTATCAGTTTCTTGTCCTCTATCTTAAGTTTAGTGGGACACTCGACAACCTTGTGACCATACCCCTCACACCCAAAACACCTATCCCACTCAACCCTATTAATTTTCTCACTCTTATCCTTAGGGGTGGAATCTACCTTGTTGTTCTTGAATCTCTCAAATCTTTTGGCATCTTTTGATTGCTTTTGAAACTTAAGAAGTTTTTTGAACTTATTTGCCAACAAGGCGACATCCTCAAAATCGAAATCGAAATCTTCATCTGAAACTTTAGTCTCCTCCTTATAAGATTTCAAAGCAATGCCATTTTCTTTCTTTGGAACTTGCTTAGAGGTAAACATATCGCGATCATAGGTTTGTAAGTCACCTATAATCTCTTATAGTTTCGTCGATTCAAGCATACTGTAACAACCCAGGTTTTTGAGCGACTATTTTATACTATTTTGCCTGATGGGATAATTTTATAAAATAGGGGATGTTGGAGTAAATATTATTTTCCGTGAGACTTAGGGATAATATTTACTATGTTTTGTCTATTTACCGTTATGAGAAGATAAATAGCGTTATATTGTGTATTATTGAGTCGTTATATGTAAAACGACGGTTATGACCTATATATAAAAATTGGGTAAAATTAATGAAATAAAATGAAATTGGAATACAAAAATAGTTCACACTTTCTCGAATGCCAAAATAGGGGGTGCGGTTATTTTTAGAATAGTCGAGATAGTCGAAATAAGTGTCACGTTGTATTTTTGGGTTTCAGGCACTTTTTACGCGTTATGGCTCTATTATGTGATATTGAGTCATTTTAATGGTGTATTAACAATTAAAAGTGGGGATTTATGTTTTGGAGACCCGTATAAGTCCCCCACCCCCTTTTTTTTCTTCATTTGTGTGAGAAACCAAAGGAGAGAGAGATAGAAAAGAGAGAGTTGGGAGAAATGGAGAGAAAGAGAGAAAATGGAAGATTTGGGCCGGATTCCATCGCTACCGGAGGTGATTTGAGACTACGAACCTCGAGGCAAGTTTATTACTTGCTAGATATTGATTTAATGTGATAAATCTGCATGTGTAGTTAAGTTTTGGGAGGTTTAAACCATAAATGGGTTTTTGGTTCATTTTGGTGTTTAATCCTAAATCTTGTAGTTTAATTTGATTTGAAGAGAAATAATAAGTTATTTGATGAGTAGAAATGATTTTATAGTAATATTTGTTGTTGTGGTTGGGTAGAATATTGGGTAGAAGCTTGGATGGTTCGTTAATGGCCGAAACAGCTTCTCGGAGAAGAAGCTGTCCGCCAGGATGGATCGATCGAGGCCTTCGATCGATCGACGGCCAGGGGTCGATCAATCGACCCCTTCTGAAAAGGTGAGATTTTTTTTAGTCTTGTTTTAGCCCATTTCTTTTAGGTTCGAGTTTTAGGAACCTTCCTTTGGGAAGTAATGGGGAGTCCTAGAGGCTTGTATTGGGTAGACTAAGGTCCTACGCTAAGAGTGGATATTTGGGTTACCCGAGGGCTATTTTGTATGGGTTAATGTCCGAATGATATAGGAGGTTAACCTAAAGATAAATTTGAAGATCAAATATTAATGTTGAGCTTTTGGGAGACACTCCATTATGGAGACTCACTTTGAGGGTTTATGAAATGATATGAACTCTTGGAGGCTAATTTGAGGTTAGTGTCACTTTGGGTCTAAGGTCATTAATATAATATGACTTAATAAGAATGAAATGTACATTCTAAAACTTGGTGTTAAATGGCTAAATGAATGATTTTTGGAAAAGTAAAATTTGGAAGTTTTCAAAATGGAAAAAGTAATGTTTTTCATAAATGTTAATTTATGGATACACACCTCTCTAAATCGCTATCATAAGGGAAGTTGCGCGCGTTGTGGTGAAGCCCCCTGGCAAATTAATGCAGGGTGGATATAGTCCTATAAGCCATGTGAGCGCTTGTGATTGTATATTTTTCTGCAATGGGTAGGAGATTCCGGGTGTGGTCCTGACTATCCCGCAGGCACATGGCCGCTTCCCGACGTTTCGATAGGATTCCAAGTTGTCTTGATGATAGGCCCTGGAAGATGATAGCCATTTAGGGGCGCGCACAGTGGGGAAACCCGGACAGGCGGTCTTAGATTGCGCGATATTATATGATATATATAATTATGTTCAATAATGTGGGACATTATTGGTTATTAAAGCATTTTATGATAATAAAATGGCTTTAATTTACATTTCCCGGATGGAAGAAGGGAAATGGGATGTTAAATACATTTTCCGGATGGAAGAAGGAAAATGGATGATTTGATATGAAAGTAAAGCATTTTTATGATAATAAAACTTGCTTTAAATTATGTATTTTCCTGGATGGAAGAAAGGAAATAAAATTTGGTAAAGAAAGTTTTGAATGATATTAATTGGTAAACATTTGATAAAATGAATTTACCATATATGTATATTCCTAAAGAAGAAATTAGGAATTGTGCCATTAGATGATGGATGGGTTTCATTTTATATTTTCTTTGTGTAGTTGCAGATGTGACCTCTCACACATATTCACACACATATACTTATTGATTATTTCGTGCTAAGGATCTAATGGATCTCGACGATCAACCTTGCCTAAGTAGTAGTGTATCGGGGGGGTTCCTTGTTTGGATTTCGCTTTGCGAGACACCCCACGCACGATTAGGGCATAGTGTTGAGAATGGGGAGAAGTTAGCCCTTAGTACTTAGGGTTAACTAGAACATCTCACGATATTGCGCTAGGTTGCTGCTAGATTGTGAGGTGAGAAATATTATTGTTATCTGCGAGGGAATTACGCACTTAACTGTCATGAATTTTAGTCACATGGTAATCATATCAAACCGGGCCCTGACCCGTATCTATTTCTTGTTTCTGCACATATTATTGCCGTTACAGATGCTCTACCGCATGGACACCCGTGTTTACATTTCCATTCCGGTTGTCATGGAGCTACAGCATATTGCGGATGTTGTAGGTTATTTGTATTAGACGTTTCTTTCTCCTTGTACTCTAGTTATGTTCAGTACATTTATTCGGGCGTGTTTACCCAAGGTATTGCACTCATTCATTATATTGTAAATATTGAATTGTAATACTCGATGTACTATTTGTATTGGTTTGTTCACCGACAGCTAATTCGGTGATTATTTATTATATTACCATTCTTCATTCATCGGTTTTTGATATCCAGCGTTTTGCAAATGGGATTGTCTAAGTGTTTTCTTTTACTTTCAAAATTTTAAATTTGACAGTCCATTTTCTAAAATGATTGGTGGTTATCTCGTACTATTATTTTAATCGACAGTGATGCTGAGAATGGACCATATATGATTCCTGTGATTATTAGAGTATTGGGCTGACCACCTATTATTTTAGTAGGCGGGTTGTCACACATACCCAAGGAGTTCGAAATGATCACTTTTGCATCCAACCTCCTCGACAAATATCTCAAAAAAAAATTATCACACGGTTGTCGGGTATATTCTCTCCTAAGTTAAACGACAAGTTGACAATGTTGAAAAACTTAGTGTACAACTTATCAAACGACTCACTCTCTAACATATTAATTTTCTCGAACTGTGTAGTGAGGTTTTGTAGCTTAGACGCCCTAACCGTGCTAGTGCCCTAGTGAGTTAGTGAAAGTGTATCCCAAGCCTCTTTTGAAGTTTCACAAGTCATGATTCTATTGTACTCTTCAGGTGTGACATCTGAGGAAATAACGTGTAGACCCTTAGAGTTGTAAAGTGCAACTCTATGTTCAGTCTCGGTCCATGACTCAACGGGTTTCAAACTAGTGACCTCACCCTCTCGTGTGACTGGTGGTGACCAACACTTTTCAATCGCTAACCACACACGCATATCAATTGATTTCAAAGCACTTCTCATTCGCATTTTCCAATAAGCTTAATTTGTGCCATAAAAAAAAGAGCACGAAAATTTTCAAAACGTCCAAAATTCATCCTAAAAAACACAAGGGATCAACACAATAAAAATATGTTTCTATCTCTAATACCAATTTGTAGGCCCCTTTTTATTTCGAATCTGCTTTAAGGATGACAAAAACTGACTTTCTTTTTATGAAAAACTTTTTTCAATTTTTAAATCGCACCAAATTGTGAACCAAATTTTATCTTGATTAATCCTAAACATTCATCTAGTGATTAAAGAGATTAAAGCAAGTAAATTAAGGAAAGGAATGCTCACAACGTCGGATGTAAGAGGAAACCACAAAGGGAAAAAACCTTGGATGGCCAAAACCAGATAATCACTATGATTTGGAATTACAAGGAACACACACAAGTCTTATTCAATGACTCGATCCCCACGAGACTTGACACTCTTCTGATCTTCAACCACTCCTCCAAAGTGCCCCACGCGAATCCTTCCGCGATACCTATCCACAACAGTCACCTCCACGAATGCCGCAGTGTCCACCGATGTAGCTTGTAAAGTCTACGATGTTGAACATGGCTCTTCCTCTTCTTCACTGCAAAACCCAACAAAATTCAATGAAGAACAAACTCTGAATGGTGCCAACAAAGATCACTATAGCATATAATAATGAAAACTTAGATCTTTGAAACTTTAAGGATGTTCTGTACTTAGAAAACCTTATAAAACTTTGTGTAGAAAACGTATTGATTGTATACTATTGTTCTGGACTGCACACCAACGAAATTCTGAGGAAAACACACCTTAAATAATTTTCTTGAGGCGGCGCATCGTTTGAACGAGATAGCTTGTCGCTCGAACGAGATTGACATATTGTTCGAACGACATGCATATCTCGCTTGAACGAAAGGTAATGTCGTTTGAACAACAGTCTGCATGTGTTTGATTTTAACACAACTCTAAACCATCTTTATCTCAGAATAAAACGAAGTGTACACCTTTTCCAACTCTATTTAACATTTTTAAAAACATTTCTTTACTAAAATAATATCCTACAATTTAAAATAAATTTTGAGTCCCATTAAAATTATGCATTCATACCTAAGTGATCTCGGAATGAAATTTGATTGAAGACGAAATATGCAACATAAACCGACATGATAAATCTTTGAAGATTTTCCACAACATATTCAATAAACTTCAATACGTCATAGTCTGTGTGGGATCGTGACAATAAAAATCTACCTATGACTTAAATGTGTTTTGTTCCGGGAATAAGTCTATTAAACGTACAACAGACTCAATTGGAAATTTTGTCCTTACAAAGACGAGGGGAAAGAGTCCGCCTATTTGTACTACTTTGTGCGTCTAAAATTTATTGAGGAAAAAAAAAAGTCATATATGTTATTTTACCAAATATGCATATTGGGTGTTTAATAAAATCCTCATAATATATTCCATTTAATATGATTACTACATTTAAATTGCCATGTATATTAACACTAATAAATATACATTGGAAAGTGTATTCAGAGAACTATAATAATTAATTGAGCCACTCATGGGTTCGATAGTTGACCAAAGTCAAACGGGGCTCGAAAGCACCCGATGGCTTCTAGACGGGGGTTTCAAAAGTAAAAAGGCAAGTAAGCGCAAACTGTGAGGTCAATTCACACACAATATGGATTGTTGGTAAGGGGATTCATATACTTATGAGATTTCAATGAGCTTTACTCAAGCTGAAGGGTTGACCTAGGTCAAATTGGACACGGATTCGCCCGATGGCCTCTAGATCAGGATTCAAAGTAAAAAGGTGAGTACACGCAAACCATGAGGTTAATTTGTGCACAGTATGGAGCGTTGGAAATATAATCCAGAGACCTATGAGGTTTTAATGAGCTTCAATTAGGTTGGGGAGTTGTCAGAGGTCAATCAGGGATCGGAAGTACCCGGTGGCCTATGGATCAGGGTTTGGAGTAAAATGGTGAGTACGCACGAATGGTGAGGATAATTTGCGCATGGTATGGACCATTGGAAAGTGGATTCAGAATTATATTTGGTTTCAATGAGATTGCTTGGTTTGAATGGTTGATTGAGGTCAAATGGGGCTTAAAAGTGCCCGGTGGCCTCTAGATCAGGGTCGGACTAGGACTTAGGGTCTTATGATGGTGGGAGAAGTGTTGGGACCTAAGAAGGTATCTATGGGGTACCAGGATGGGGTGTCTACAGAGTCCCTTGACGGAAGAGCTTGGAACAAGTGGTGATCATCAAAATATAATCACCTCATCGATGTTTAAAGGTTGGGGACCTCGTGGGGGGTTTTAAAACTGGTATATTTAAGGAGTTGAGGTTGATTTTGTGTACCTAAAGAGTTAACGTGACCGATTCAGAGGGTCGAGGTCAATTTCGCGGACCTATATAAATTCTGCAGACCTAAAGAGTTAAAATGGCTGATTCAGAGGGTCAGGTCGATTCTGTGGACCTAAGGAGTTGGGATGATCGATTAAGAGGGCCAAGGTTAATTCATCAGAACTAGGTCTATTCTGAGGGACCTAAAATTTAGGATGAACATTTCAGAGGGTCGAAGTCGATTATGCAGACCTAAGGAGTTAAGATGACCAATTCATAAGGTCGAGTCCATTCTATGGACCTAAAGAGTTGAGATGACCAATTCAGAAGGACACGGTTGATTATACGGACCTAAGGAGTTGAGATGATCGATCTAGAGGGTCGATGTTGATTCTTAGGAACTAAGGAGTTGGAATGACCGATTCAGAGGGTCAATCAATTTTGCGAACGTGTTCGATTCTCCAGACCTAAAGAGTTGGGATGACCAATTCAGAGGGTCGAGGTGGAATTTGTTGACCTAATGAGTTGTTCTCAGGGAGTGTTTTTCAATTCTGATTCCATCGGGGAGAGCGTTTGTATTACGAGTGTAGGCGCACTTGGATTTTGGGTTCGCTAGGGAGTATACCGGTGATGAGAACTTTTATAAGTGTTGATGCATTTTTTTTTATTCTTACTGGGGGATTGATGAGAATTTTATAAGTGGTCAGGTGCTTCTTAATGAGTTATTTTAGATCCTTGATGTACTCGATCTTGAGGGGACTTTCCAAGAAATTTTTATGAAATTTTCGAGCAATTTTTGGATTTTTCATGATTTTTAAGAAGAAATTTTTTGCGGGGCTATAGATAGGCATAATAAGAGGGGTGCCTATCGGCATAGGGCATGCACTCCTAGGATTCTTGGGGGAGGTGAAAGGTTACTGCAAGTTTTTGTCTTTTTGTGGTCTTAATACTTTTTTTGCACTTAGTAGATTACAGAATCTTATTAGGGAAACATGTGACGTTCTACCCTTGGCATTTGTTTATAAAGGTTGTGGGGATTATGGGCATGCATTCCCATATGTGGAGGTTGTTAGTGCATGATGTGGGGTAGGTCTGGTACCGGGGAGGCTTGGCATTGACCATGTTGTATGCCTAATTTAGTTATTTTTCTTTGTACCTAAAAAGAGACTCAAAAAGGCAAAAAATACTAATCTTTTGTTTCATTATCTTGATTCAAGGCTTAGTCTACATGCACTTTAAATTTCTATTGATATTTTAATTTGAGAAAAAGTAGAAAAATGTGTTTCTTGGAATTTATTTTGAATGTGTTTTTGAATATTTGAACAGAGGAAGGCCTTGAAGGCTTGCCAGGAAAAGCTTACCTTTGAAAGATCTTATTTCAAAATAAAAAGGGGTAGAAGAGAGAAAAGGGGGGTTTTAAAAATAGGTGTGATCGATATATCCCTGACCTACTTATCAGCTTGTTAGTTTAGGTACACTATTTTTTAATATTTTGTGGTACTCTTATATCATTCTTGGGGTTTGAATTTTTCTATAACCATTGCTGGTTTGGTTTGTCTATGGAATGAGGAGAAACAAAGATTGATATCAATTATAGCTATTCGTCTTTGTTACACTGTGATGAATCTAGTTTTTTGAAGAGATTATACTAATAAGGGCTTCACTAGTGCTGTAGTCATGGGATTGACTGCCAGGTTACTTTAAGTGATCGATGACATGACGACTGATCCTCAGGTAGCCACAATAACATTATGGATGTCTTACCATTTTAATTAAGCTAGTATAATACTGTCAAAGACACTTAATGGTCTGGACGCCTACAAATAAGGTCGGGCTAACTTCTTGTGTGGGAGCCCTATAATGTTGTTCATATAGTTGTGTGTGAGACTATGCCTGATGGCCCCTCCTGAGTACCCTCTGGCGGGAGTTCTTAATTTCCTTTCTCGGTCTTTCTTCAGTTTTGGTTCATCAACAAAGAATTGGATGAATTAGTTCTCAGAGCATAGGTACAGGAGTCTTCGCAGGTCCATACTGTAGTGGGATTTGACTAGCCTTCTTTATATTTTATAGGCCTTAGCGAGACTTCTTTATAATTGGTTGATTACCAGGTGATTATTGATATGTGCAGTTTGTGGGCCTTAGCCAGACTTCTTTATATTTTCTATAGTAGCTTCTACGCCAAGTGGGATAAGAGCAAATAATTTATTCGTACACAAATAACTTCTTTTCGTGTAGGACCTGACTGACTCTCTAAGAATGATTTGTGGGCCTTTGTGACAGTGTCGTCAATCGTCTACCCATCCTTCTCAATCTGCAAAGACAATACCTTATTTATCAGATCCTTAAAAGCATTGGTCCAGGAAAATAGGCATCTCTTATTCGACAATGGATTAGTTATCAAGATCTGATCATTTAATCATGTCTCAGATGAGAAAATCTGGCTTAAATTCACATCCTTCATTTGTGTTAAGGAGTTTAAATCCATATCCGGGGATTATTTGAAGTGGCTGTAAAAGCGGGTGGTTGTGAAGATTCTTGCTGAAGATAATGGTCAGAGATGGCTTGTGATGTTCGATACATTGGAAGAAGGCGTCGTGGTCTTGTCCAGCTAATAAAGGCCTATCGTTGCACAGAGCAGATTCGAAGTTGCAACATGGAGTAATATTCTTGGGGCCCTTCAGGGAAGGGAAATGATGATAAAGCGGGTTCGTCAGGAAGTTGAAGGCAGGTCTTGGGTATGAGAGGTGGTGGTGTGGTAATGTGAATCTTATGAGAAGGTTGTGTAGGTTTTGAGATATTTGTGAAAAGATTATTAAGGTTTGGATGTGCTTTGGTTTTTTTGTGAAGCTTATAATTAGTTGGTTCATTTGGGCTTTGATGTTTTTATGAGGTTTGTAAGGGAGTGAGATTTTTTTCATTCCTCTTACTGATATCTCAAGTAATAGTTGTACCCCTGTTTTTAATAAAAAAATAATAATAATTTCAACATATTTTGTTGTGTCTTTGATGAATTTTGCTATTCCGATCACTAAGGGAATACATAATCCTTTTGTTTGCTTAAATGACGAGGGAAAACGTCATTATCGGAGGGATAAAAGAATAGCATTTTCTGAGAGAAATGACCACGCCCATGCATGTTTTGTGGGATGCCTACGTACCTCTATGGGGTTTAAAAATTGTGAACTTCTCTTTTTAAAAAGGGGTGATTTTTTAGAGGATCAGGTCCTATATAGTTCGAAGTAGAGAGGAAGGAGATATTTATGTTAAGAATATAAGGGAGGTGAGAAGAGTTGTAACGCGATGAGAGTGAGGACTAACGGTATAAATTTTTGAGACAATCCAAGTTGACTAAATGCGCCTTTTCTTCTCCATCGAGGTCTGCGAGCATAGCGACACCACCAGATAGGATTTTCTTTAAGATGCAGGGGCCACTCCAATTGGCCTTGAATTTTCCTCTCAAATCCTAAAAGAGTTCTATAATTTCCTTGAGGGCAAGATCTCCTTTTTGGACACCGCGATCCTTAACATTTTTGTTGAATGACTGCACAATAGGATGATAGTACCCTTGTATATAATATAGGACTTTCAAGCTCCTTTTGTCTAATAGTACAAGTTCGTCGTAGGGATTTCTATACCAATCTTCTTCACTGATCTGACTTTAGAGAATAACTCGTATAGAATGTATTTCAAGTTCTACAGGAACGACCGCATCCATGTCGTATACCAGAGAGTAGAGAGTAGCCCCAATGGGTGTTTTAATGGAGGTGTGGTAGCCCCAAAGGGCATATGGGATTCGATCGACCCAATCTTTGCAGCTTTCATTCATTTTTCTAATGATGGTTTTGAGGCTTTTATTGGAGTCTTTGATAATGCCATTGGTTTGCGGGCAGTAAGGAGAGGAATTGTGCCTTTGGATTTCGTACTCGTCGACTAATTCTCTTACCTCAGCTTTGAAATGGAACCCATTATTTGACACCAACTCGTGGGGAACTTTGTAGGGATAGATGATGTTCTTTTCGATGAACTTGACTACTTTCTTCGCATTTAGCACTGCGATGACTCAATTTCACCCCATTTTATAAAGTAGTAACTAACGACCAGGATGAATTCATGCCCCTTTGAAGCCTTGGGAGTGACTTTCCCCATGATGTCTATGCCTTAACTGGAGAAGGGCCTAAGAGAAGTCATGTTGTACAGCTCCCGACGAGGTAAGTGCTAAAGGTTGAGAAATTACTGTCATTTGAGACATATTCAGATGTAAGTAGTGTAATCATGAACCATAGTGGTCCATTAATATCTTTGACGGGATGCACTTCCGTTTCTCTATAGTTCTTCACTACTCGTACAAGAAGGAGTCTCTTTCTATTTGGAGAGAATCATTTTTTCTCAATCAAGATGCCTCAGCTAGATAAATTCACTTATTTCACATAATTCTTCTAGAGCATATGACCAGTCATATGGGGCCCATGTTCCCCATTATGGATCTCCTGCATCATGTACTTAATCCCATTCCCTTTTATGTTCTGTAAGTGGGTTCCATTGAAATTCCTCTTAAATATTGCCTTGTCGCAAATGTTTCCTGAGCAGCGAGCTTTCGAATGGTTGCACGACCTTTCTTATCAACATCTTGGGGATACCTACTATGTTTGATGAGGCATTAAATGTCATAATACCATAATTCCACAATGTTCGGATCATCTTCTAAAGTGAGCTCAATGTGGTAATAATGAATGGGGGCAATATGTTTCTGGACCAAAAAGGGAGCCATTGTTATCCCCTCTGGCATATCGACCATGGATGCTAAGATTGCCAGTGCATCGGCCAGGCTATTCCTCGAACGAGAAAGTTAATGGAAAGTGACACCTTTTAATTGGGAGATGAATTCTTCTAGTGGAGCGTGGAAGGGTATGAGCTTCTCATCTTTAACTTTCCATTTCCCCGGGATCTGCCCCACGACGAGAGCGAAGTCTCCATTGACATCCATGCATTTGATTCCTTTCTCAATGGCAATCTTGAGCCCTACGATGCATGATTTATATTTTTCCATGTTATTGGTACAAGGCAAATCCAATTTAATGGCAATGGGGTGTGAGAATCGTCGGGGACGATTAGGAGTCTCCATACCGTACCCTTACTTATTAGTGGCTCCGTCAAAGAACATCTCCCATTTGAGGTCCTCGTAAGAGGTGTAGAGGATGTCTTCATCTAAGAATTAGGAAATCTAAAGCTCAGTTCCCTCTATCGAGGTGTAGACAAGGTAATAGAAGATGGTTCTCTATAAGGACATGTTTTCCACAGTCCGTACATTACATAGAGTATATCGTATACTGCTATACCCGTCAAAGAAGTTCAAGTTCATACATTGATGAAGACGAGTCTGAATTTCAAGCATCTTCAATATTTGTAAGACATGGGGTACAATTTCATAGAATGTGTTTAAGTTTCTTAAAATGATTTACTTTAAGGGTTGGGATATTTTCGAAACTGTTTTTAAAGCTGGGGCATTTTTTTCTAAGTCAAAAATAATTTTTCAAGACCTGTAGGTGGAGTTTTAAAATAAAAAATTTCCGCCCAGTCATTCAAACGACAAGGCAATATCGTTCAAACGACATGCCAAAGTCGTTCAAACGACTTCATCTAACGACATTAGATGTTGTTTGAAGGGTCGTTTCTTTAATGCATCGAATGACAACATACAGTTTTGGTTTTCTTTTGGTCGTTCCTTCCTGGATCAAACGACATGAGATGTCGTCCAAACGACCTGCAGATGTCGTTCAAACGACATGCAGACTCAAGGTTTTTATAAATACCTATTTTGGAGTCCTTTTTCATTAAGACCTTTTGCAAAACGAGACTTCTTTTCTGCAAAACTTTTAGTCTTCAAAATTTAAGTTTTTTATGTTTTTAATTCGCCAAAAATCAATCCCAATCCTTTGTGAATCTTTTGTGGAATCCAAAATACTTCTATTGAAGTTTGATCTTGTGGAGTGTCGTCTCTATTGCAGATTTGAGGGAGTTTCTGTATGACGACTGCGGTCACTTGGGAATAGTCAAGGGTGTTTATTACTGAAGAGAGATACGATTTTTATGGGGTTTTATGGGAGTCCATTGCTGACCTAGGCTGCGGTCTACGTGAGTTTTCTACGATAAATTCATTGTAGATTACTATTAATGTTGTAAACATTTATTGAAATAAACGTTTTTCCCTCGCGGGGGATTTTTCCTGAAATCTGTTTGTCAGCAATTTGTTATTTTTATGATAACATGATTTTTTCACCTATATGCATGTTTTAGGGTTAAAATAAAATTGGATTCAACTGGTTTAATTTGGATTAAAAAATGACATCTAATTAAATAAGTTTTAATTGGAAATTTGTGAATCCAATAAGTATTCGATATCACGCACTTTTACAAATTGGTATCAGAGCTTTAGCTCCCAGTATTTATACCACTACATTCACACTCTCCCTTTTATAGCCTTCTGCATGATATACGTGATATCAAACTCGACCAATAACGTCATCCAACAGGCAATACAGCTAGATACAGTGAGCTTCTCTAACACTTATTTCATTAAATCCATTGGGGATACCAGTTTGATAGGGAATGCAAGTATGTAGTTCCAGAGCTTCTGTGTGACTTAGACCAAGGAGACACAATCCTTCTCTGGTGTGGTGTTGTTTACCTCATACCCGACTAGATTTTGACAAGCATAGTAGATTGCTCTTTCCTTATAAGATTCCTCGATGTACTTAGCTAACATAGTCCCTGCTACAGTGTTGGTGCTAATCAAGTATATGACGAGAGGGAGACCTTGATATAGAGGCATAAGTACCAAAGGTCGGGTGAGGTATCATTTTATCTGGTCGAAGGCTTTTTGACACGTCTTGTTGCAAACTTTAGTTGAATCCTTTTGAATAATCTTGAAAATCTGCTCGCAAATAGAGTTTAATTGGCTAATGAACCGACTGATGTATTAGAGCTTACCCAGGAATCCACACCCATTTTTCTCCTTCTGGGGTGATGGTATCTCGAGTATTGATTTCAGTTGGGCAGGGTTTACCTCAATCCCTTTTTGCTGACCATGAATCCTAGGATTTTACCGTTGGTGACACCGAAGATACGTTTCTATGGGTTGAGTCGCATCTGTTATTGTCGGAGCCACTCAAAGATTTCCTTGGGGAATGAATGTGACCTTTTCGAATCTTGAACTTGACGATCATGTTATTTTCATAGACTTCGACTTCCTTATGGATAAAATCATGCAGTATGGTTGTAGCTTCCATTTGGTAGGTAGCTCCGTCATTCTTGAGACCGAATGACATGACTGTGTAGGAAAAGTTTCCCCACAGGGGTGATGAAGGCGGTCTTTTCTTGATGGCCAGGATGCATCTTAAATCGATTACCTGTCTAAACAGTCGACAAATTATTTGAGGGTGTGACTAACAGTGTAGTCTATGATCATATCGATGTTAGGTCGAGGATAATCATCCTTCAGGGATGCCTTGTTCAGATATCGATAGTTGTTGCACATACGGACTTTCCCTCCCAATTTCCACACGAAGACAATATTTGTAAACCATATAGGATATTAGACAATGCGAATGAAGCCTATATATAACACTTTCACTACTTTGTCTTTGATATTGAGGGACCACTCCGTCCAGAGATTTCTCAATTTTTTCTTGATAGATTTAATATCGAGGAAGGTAGGGATCTCATGCTCTGCTATCTCTGGGTCAATTCCAGGCATGTTGTCAAAGGACCATGCGAAGACATACATGAACTCTTTCATAATCTCTTCAAACTATGACCGCTCAAACTCATAGAGGGTGGACCCTATACTAATCTCACACGGATGACTACTAGATACGCGATTAATTACAAGAGTTTCATCATTATTAGTTTGAACGCGATTATGTTGTTTAATTTTTTCCATATTGAGTTATTAAATCATCTTCATCAATAGTTTGATTAGAATCAAGATAGTTAATGTAGGGCATAATAAAATAATTAAAATCATCATTTATTTCATTGAAAATGTTTCTAGGTAATACGACGATGAGAACCTCATCAAAGGAAGCCTCGCTCATAATTACATCAAAAATGAAAGAAAAAATAGTAGACTCAGATATTTCTTCGAGAGTACGAATAATGGGGTTCAGGTTGACTGGCGCAGACTGGATAAGAATGTCATGCCAATTGAGGAGGGGTGCATAAATAACGGTGATATTGTAGGACCGATTAGTTCAACCTTTAAGTGGATCATGCAGAGATCGAGCCCTAGTGTATGCAGGTCGAATGACTCATTAGTATCACTGCCACCAGAATTTTGGGTGCTTTACATGACTTTGACTGTTAGAGGCTATACCTCATGTTTTCACCCTTCATCCTAAGCAACTTCATCTCCAAAGAAGATCTTCAGTCCCTATTTCATTTTTTTCTCTACAAGGTTATACCATGGTTTGAGGAATCTGCAAAAGGGAAAGTCCACACCCTCTGGTTCAATGCTTGAACTGTCAAAGTCGTCACCCCACCCGATAGCAACGATGTCATATTTCCATAAAGTATTAAGACATTCAACAACCTCTACAACTTCATGATACAGATCTCCCCACTCAGCGAGGAAGTGATGAAAAGAAGGGATAAGGTGCCCTTGGAGTTTCAGTATCGTGAGCAACTCGAAGACAACGCATATTTTTCATTTCTGGAGGAACATATCTGACATGACGTATATATTATTGTCTAGACTGAATTCTTCTGCAGGCACAACCCATTCATCAAATTCTCAAGCCAATTTTCGAGCTTTTATAAACAAATCGTTGATCTTCTCATAGTTAATGGTCATTCATAAAGGAAATTTTAGCCCGAACTTTTGAAGCTAATCTAGAATCGCAGGCAGTTACATTTATATCCCTTCTGAGCGGGTACGAACAATAATACAGGCTCGGGTAAGGAGTGATAGAGCTTGACCGACATGGTTTATAGGATGCAGGAGAAAGGACAGAATTTGTTTTACAGATTTTGGTGAGATGGTAAGTATATTGGATGTTTCAATGGGATTGATTGGTTGAGGGGTGGTCGAATTCTGGATCTTCTTCTGAGAGGATGGCATTCACCCCAGTTCTGTATGCTAAGAGAGGATTATAGGTGGTATTGGGGTTATGATTAGTTGGTGGGGGTAATGACACCCCTATCTATGAGACTCCAAATAACATTATTGAGATGGAAGCATTGATCAGTGGTACACCCAGCGATTTGGTGGAAATCATAATGGGCGTCAAGTTTGAAGTTTCTCTGAAGAGGATCTGGAAACAGTCAGGGTTCTAACGATTTAGTGAGGTTTCGGGCAAGCAGGTCTTGATGCACTTTTGACAAAGGAGCAAAGAGTTTAGTATAATTCTTTTGACTGGGTCTGACGCCTTTTAGATGTCCAAGAAGTGGCAGGTTGGGATATGTTGTTGATGATTAAGACTGAGGTGCTGGTCGACTTGTTATACTTTCGCAGCGCGAACTGCCTAATCATCCTTTTTGGTTCATATTCTACTTTATGATTTGTAAATACTTTTTTAATTTTTATCCCGGCGTCCCGAATGGCTCTGAAGTGAGGGTAGTACTGACCACCCGTTGAAGCTCAGATATGAGGCAAGAAGTTATTCTTCACTATGTTCACTCTTCCTTCCTCTTAAGGTTTATTTTTCATGGTAGCTTCTTTCTCTCTCCATCTTTCGATGAAGCTACTGATTGATTTCCCTAGATTCTGTTTGAATAGCTCTATATCTCCACAGGTGATTT
This sequence comes from Sambucus nigra, assembly GCA_949130495.1. NCBI lineage: Eukaryota > Viridiplantae > Streptophyta > Magnoliopsida > Dipsacales > Adoxaceae > Sambucus > Sambucus nigra. The sequence goes on along the minus strand of OX422222.1, from coordinate 442,446,886 downwards.
CCAACTTTTCATTATACTTATAATGTGTTATGAACTCACTAGTTACATCTTTCCAACTGCTAATTCTAGAATCTTTTAGGGACAAGAACCATCTGAGGGAACCTACCTTCCATTAACTCCTCTAACACCCCAAGGAGATTCATAGAGCAATGATAGCTGCGTAGGTGCACAATTGGAGGCCCGCTGCCTCCGAACTTCTCATATTCGGGAATTTGAATTTCTCCAATAATCGGGCCTTATGATGGGGAGACATATGGATGTAGTCTATGTAGTTCCCTAAGATCTTGACGTGGTCAAATCTCTTATACAGAATTTTAAGGTCCTCCTTGACCTTGTTTAGTTCTTCCCCTTTGGTATCCACTAGCACGGATAGATCAACCCCTAACTAGACAATATTCGGTAGTGGTAGCTCAGCTGTGGCAGTCCATTGGCAGGTGGGGCACATGGAGCCTACTGATACTATTTCGGAACCCACACTACTTCAAGATCTGGTGGATCTATGACACTAGGAAAGAGGATTTCGGGCTCAAAATCCTCGGGAGTCAGAATCCGATGTCGTTGCGTTTCCTCGACTTCTGTCAGGAGGTTGCCAATTTTAGCACTAAACTGAACAATGATTGTCATAACATATTATTGGGCGTTCATAGCCTCATCAATGTTCACCATGAATAACTATCAGAGGGATAATTGTGACCCCCCGCCTAATAAAATACCGGGTGATCAGTCCTATACGAAATTAAACAGGAATCTAATTTGGTTCATTCTTAGCATCACTATCGATTTTTTTTAAAACTTACTAACCACATAGTATTCAAAAGAAAGGGTATTTAACATCCCAACAACAACATGCGAAAGAATATATAACTAACCATCATACAATCACTGAATCGAACAATACTAAATAAAATGGGATAAATGTAATCCTTGTCGAGACAACCACCAGCTACAAATAAAATACCAAATATACAACACAAGAGGAATAATTGAATACATCTACTAACTGAAATAAAAAGGAACAACTAGGGCAACATGCCCAAATGGAATACTGACTGCATCCTACTCTAGGAATGAAATTACTGAAATGGCTAAGTCAAAGTCCTGCAACATCCACATGTGTCGCAACTGCGAAAACCTAGAATTTAACAATTCTCATGTCCCTGTGGCTGGACACCTAAAAGGTTTTGAAAATATTTTATAGCAAGGGTTAGAACCCAAAACATTTTGAAAATATTTAGCAAGTGAATTTAAATGCAGGAAATTAAAATCCATGAATGCTCTTAATATTTAAGTTAGTGTCGTACACTCTCTTGAGGACACTTCACCCCTCCACTAATGTGCACGTCTAACGTACTATACATGACCCACCTAGCTAACCACCCCATAACTAGTCTTGTCACATATAATCCACAACTTCCCCACTACACTAACCCGAGTGAGTTTAGCATACATTTTACAAGTTATTAATCACACTAACTTATTTAATTTCATTCTCATTTGATGCCATATAACAGTTTCACAAGTTAGAAAATTAATACAATTCTCATCCTGTATTATCCCGTATATAATTATACCATATATACGTACTAATCCTACAACATTCACATATACATGTTGTATATGTATACTATCCCCCGCGTAGGCACTCATCGGGTGTTCTCTAGATGCTATCATAATCGGATATTTTCATCCACCCGAAACCCTGATACGATTAGCTCCCCGTTTCAGAAAATAAACAAACGTTGTGGAGGCGGACATAGTTTCCCACGGTAGAGATATCGGATTAGACACCATTCGTCGCACTCCTGAACCGAAAGCTATGACCTGGAGACTATACTCGCCCTGCTCCTCAAGTCAGGGAATTAACCCACATCGCGCAACCTACCCGGATAGCACTAGAATATGTATGCTTTACTAAAAATATTATTCACACAAATATTTATAAATCACATATATACTACATATCACTGTATATATATGTTGAATCCAGGCTACCAGTGTACTAGGTCCGCACACAGGCCTTATGCTTTACTATAAATATTATTCACACAAATATTTATAAATCATATATATACACTACACATCACCGTATATATATTATTTCCAAGGTACCGGTGTAATAGATCCCTACACAAGCCTAAATCATGCAAGTCTACAACCCGACTTAATTTCAATTAATCATACACTAATTAATTTTATTATCTTAGTGTCGCCCTACCAATTATACCCGGACTCTCTCTCGGCCCGAAATTCAAAATTCCCAATCCGTCATTCGATTTCATTCAATTAAGTCTACCCCCTTAATTAACAAGGTTTCAAATCACTCAATAATAAACCTTAATTCTCAAATTGGATTTATCCTCTACTTAATCCAAGGGTGATTTTTTCACAAATTCAAACCCTAAATTAAAATTTGCCCCACGACTCTGCCCAGATTTTTAAATTGCTGTTTTGGGACATTTTGGAGCCGTTTTTGGAGAAAACGCATCAGAGAACAAACTTTAGAAAACGCGATTTTCTACAGGACAGCACGAACAGAATCGTCATTAAAGCTTTAAAACCTCACTTTCTGCCCAGATTTTACCCACAAAGCCCTCCAAGATTTGTTCTAAATTCACCCATTTGATTATCTCAATTTAACTACATCATCTACATAAAATAGGGCATCAAAACCACATGATTTTATCATCTCTATAGATTTATAAATCCCAAATATGAAATCCCCAAATTAAGATGTAGAACAAACCCTAACATATTAATTAATTCACACATTCTTTAATATGAATAGTAAAAATGCAATTTAACAAATGCAAGTTAAACCACTTACCTTAGATTTGTAGAACCGAGTCCTTTGATGAAGATGATGGATTGGAATCAAGGATCCCCTCTTGTTTTTGAAGCAATCTCCTAAAATCCTCAAATTCTCTTCTAAGGGTTCTTCTCTTAAGCTCTCACTAATTTTAGTCTTCTAAAATGACTTTAACTTACCTTAACCTTTCACCATTAGGGTTCAAAACTAAAATCCCGTTTTGGGGCCTATGACTTTATAAAAAAGGCCCAAACTCTTAATTTGGAGCTCAATTATGTCTAGTTAAGTCTCGAAACCCAATATATACATATGGCCACTCATTTGGGACTATTTCGACCGTACCGGACTCAACCGTGCTCTCAAAATCGACATCCGACATAATTTATAATATAATCCAAATTTAAGACCTCAAAATACGACATAAAATATTCCAAAATAATTAATCCTCAATTCGCCAAATTAATAAATTCCTCAATTGAAAAAAATTCCCAAATCATGAATTTAATTCTCCAAATAAAATAAATTATTTTCCTCCCAAAATATTATTTAATTAAATTTCCTCGAATTTACGGGGTGTTACAATAACTCGAACTTTATAGAAGTAGAAGAGGAATCGGTGGAGCTACGAGGTGGTTTGACTGAAGACATGAGCCAATAGGGGGCCGGGCCAAAAATCGGGGTACGCGATCACACCTGAGAGGAGAAACGATGCTTGATTTTATTTTGAGGGAAAAAGGAATATTTTTGGTATTTATATTTTTCTTTTTGGGAAAGGAGAAAATATTTTTAATATGTTTTTAAAAGAGGGAAAAAAGGAAAATCCTTAGCATGGTTATTATTATTAGGTTTCACTTGTATTGTATTTTGCTTGGGATGCAAGAAAAATGTCGGACATGATTTAAGTATGTGGAAAAAATAGGGTAGATGATGCAAGACAAGGTTTGACTTGTTTCCAAACTCGTGATTCAGGTCTTATTTTAAAAACAAGCAAAATAGCATGAAAATTTGGGTAGTAAGGCGACCAGAAATTTTGGCAAAGTAACTAGGTATGAGTGTCCAATGGTAGATGCCTTTATGAGGTTGATTCAATTGGAGGGTTAGTAGAACGGTTCCCCATTTGGCATAACTTCCATTATATACCTCTTGCCTATAAGGGCAATATTCATCGATACGTGTGGACAAGCCATTTGATATACCTGAGTGTACATGAATTACCTCACGATATACCTCGTGGAGATGGTACGTGTGAGAGTAAATTTGATATACTCAACGTATGTGAACGAGTTCCTTATTATATACCCCCCGTCGCGAGTTCGGTCAAGCAATACGATGCGGTGGGAAACGTTCGATTTACATAGAAGGTACTAGGCCAATAGAAGGTGGGGATCATAGCGCTTAGGTTAACTGCATCCTATAGGACCAGTGCTTATCGCGTAATGACCCCCCTGTACGGGAATTTTTTTTTAATCAATATTGCAATGATTAAGTGATGTAGTGTGCAAGAATAAATTAGTCTTAATTAGTATTTTATGGAGAGTTTTATGTATGCTAAGCGAGAGAAATACTACCACCATGAGGGAGAGCGTAATATATACAAGTAGCATGGGATAAAGGGGATAAACATGGAGAGTAAAACTAGTAAGTATGTACATGGAGCATGTATACTATATAAAGCATGGTGATAAATACAAAATGTGAAGCTTGTGGATATACACGAGTGAGTGAAAATATGAGCAAAATGAGAGAGTGACATGTGAATATGCGTGAGTGAAGAAAGTAAGTGGATATATACGAGTGAGATAAACGCGGAAGTGTGTGCTAGTGAGACAATGTGGATATCTACAAGGGGTATGTGAAACATGTGAGTAAACATGAAGATATATACGAGTGAGAAGAATACGAGAGTGTGTGCTAGTGTGACTAAGCATGAAGTGGTGTGAATCATGTGCAAGTGAGAGTGTGTGGAGTGAATTATAGTGATTATATATACAAGTGAGTGAAAAGAGGAACATGGTGAATATATACAAGTGAGTGAAGAATGGAACATAATGAATCTATACAAGTGAGTAAAGAGTGAAGCATGTGATAAGAAGATTATATATATATATATATATATATATATATATATATATATATGTGTGTGTGTGTGTGTGTGTGTGTGTGTGTGTATGTGTGTGATGAGAAAAGATCGTGGTAGATAGAATGGTATACACGTCATGATATGAACAAGGCATATATACAACATGTAAGTATGAGAGTAAGAAGAACATACAAGTGGAGGATATGTACACATGTAGAAAAGTACAAAGAGAGGAGAACGAACGAAATAAAACCCATGTGAAATAGAGTCTATTACTCTAAAAATAATCCCCAGCAAAGTCACCACCGTGTCCATTCGGGTCGGATTCCTCCAACGCGGGCTGGTCCCAAAATTAGAGAGGAGAGAAAATCAGAGAAATCCCTCTCTCCGTGCGTATGGGGATTCGAGGATAAGTAAATCCTCTTTGCTGATCTTCGCGAGTTGCCACAGATATAAATTGGTCGTCATTAAAGGGGAGAAAAATGTAAAAATGGAGTCACCAGCCTATTTTGCTCAAAGTAGGCAAAAAAATGTAGTTGTTCCAAGCGAATGACATCAAAAGATATATTGATGTGTATGAAACCAAATGAGTCGATAGTCTGATACTAAGTTATGGAATGGGAAGATCTTTCGTACCCATTCCTCTTTTTCGGTGTCTCATAGGCTATGATAATATTATCCTTTTCTCCAAAATATGATAAGTGTATACATGTGTGCGATGTGAATAATGAGAGAAATAATTCATCCAACCCACGTCGTGGGAAATATAGAGCGAAAGCATCCTAAGGAGTGTAGAGAAGAATAATATAAAAATATAATTTTAGTGTCCATCAAATCACAAATCACTATAAAGAAACGAAAGTGCATATCGAGCGAAAACGTTAATATGTAGGAGTACGCGCATTCAGAATATTACTAAACGCAATAAAACATAAAGTGGCTAAATGAAAAAATAGTACTTGAATCCCAAGATTGATCTGGGATGCCTACGTAACCCAAAAGACATCAAAGTCCACATAGTTCGATAACACGCAAGGGTGGGGATTAACCCATAAATCCTAAGTTAGAATTTCCTTTAGTTTGTGTTTAGAAAATGTGCACAAGTGTAGGGAGTGTGGAAAATTAGGAAATTCTAGTTTAGGGTTTATATAAAAACCCTCTTTTTGGCTTTTTTATATTTTATGAAAATAAGATTTGTGTGTACTAAATAATAAAAAAGTGGAATTAGTTTTGAAGTGGAGAAATAAAACAAAGGTATATCAAAAGTGGAAAAAAAAAGTAAATAACTAATACTAATTGAACGAGTTGTAAATGGATAAGAGTGGAAATTCTAGAGGACTTTAATTATGATTTTGTAGTAGAAAAGGATGATTTTTAGGTGGTTGGATGGTGGTGAGGTAAGAGTGAAAAATGTGGTGAAAAGTGGATGAGAGTGATGTAAGGAAATTGAGAGAATGTTTGGGAAAATGGAATTTCAACGCACTAATTTCAAAGAGAATATTTTGCCCCTTGGGAATGATGTTATGGTCTCCTTAAATAATAAAATTAGGCTTTTATTCAATCAAAATATCCCATGTCTTGCTGATCGGTACACCCCTGCCTTACTAATGAAGAAATATACACTCTACCGATAGATAGGGGGTTCGGATGCCTATAGGTAGTCCATAACGAACTTTTTCAAAAAAATGAGCATAAAATGAAAACCTAAATTTTGAATTACGCATGGTTGGGACCATTGGAAAGTGTATTCAAACAGATATAATAATCCATTGAGCCACTCCCGGATTCGTGAGTTTACTAAAGTCAAACGAGGCTCAGAAGCAGCTGATGGCTTCGAAACGGGGGGTTCTAAAATAGAAAGGCAAGTACGCGCGAGCCATAAGGACGATTCGCGCACTGTATAGGATGTTGGAAAGAGGATTCAGAGCCCTATGAGATTTCAATAAGCTTTACTCGGGCTAGAGAGTTGACCGATGTCAAATGGGGCTCAGAATCGTCCGATCACCTATAAATTAGGGTTATGGGTAAAAAAGTTAGGATACGTGAACCGTGAGGCCGATTTGCGCAAGTTATGGACCGTTGAAAATGGGATTCAGAAACCTATGAGATCTCAATGAACTTCACTCATGCTGTGGAGTTGATCGAGGTCAAATGGGGCTCTGAAGTGCCCAGTGGCCTTGGATCAGGTTTCGAAGTAAAAAGGTGAGTATGCACGAATCGTGAGTCTGATTTGTGCGTGATATGGATTACTAGAAAGGAGATTCGGAGCCCTATTTGGTTTCAATGAGCTTCAATCAATTTGGTGAGTTGATCGAGGTCAAACGAGACTCGAAAGTTCCCGATGGCCTCTAGATCAGGATTCAGAATAGAACCCATGGTCTTATAATGGGGTGAGATGTGTTAGCGACCTTAAGAGGTATCTATGGGGTACCAGGATGAGGAGTCTATAATAGAAATGTACAAAGAACTAGAAATGGTAAGAAATGTAATCTTTAAAAAAAAGATCCTAAATTATTGAGTCCGTCTCATGAAATCAACCATAAAAAAGCAAAAAAAAACTACCATGAACCAATAGTTAGAAGTACTTCAACATGATTACACTCTTCTGCAAAAACATGTGCCTATGGAGTTGTCCACTAATGGGCAAAGAAGTTAGTAGATTAAGAATATAAACACATTTCAAATCTTAATATAAAAAATAGGCATTACTTAAAACACGTTAAAAATTTAGATAGAGGGAGAGAACTTTTTCGATGATGGAATGATGTTTGTCACAGAAGATAAACATGGTTGACTGACTGGGTTCAAGATATCATCGTCACAGCTTAAACTTTAATCAGGGTGTAGTAAATTGGATACTTTGGTCAATTTACAATTATTCATTAACACAAGTTTTAAATTTGTAATGGTGTATCTATACGGGAAAGATGGCATTGAACAAAATCAACCTTTTTTATCCACATGGACATAAAAAGGTAAAATTAACACTATTTATGAATTTTTACACCCACTAAAACTTATAAAAACACAAAAGTAAGACATCTAATATATTTTAATAATAGTGGCAATAAGTGTTGATCTTCTATGTGTCTTCAAATATTTTCTACAATAAAATCATCTTAATGCACCCATTTATTATTACTCTTACTCCACCCCTCCAGCTCCAACCAAATCTCTTCAACCCCCACCATCCGATCTTCCGTCTCCCAGTAGATACATTACTCATGCTCCTGAACTTTTGTATTCCTCACTTCTATAAGTTATTTATTTCCTAGCTATAAATTTTCAATTCTTCGGCTTCTTTGATCTCTCTCTCCATCTCTCTCTCTCTCACACACACACACACACACAGAGACAGAACACTACCCATGCCATAGGCTTTCTTAATTGACAAAATAACTTTGACTGAAAGATAATGATGAAGATATGGTTTATAACTCCATTGATTCAACATTTAGGAGCGTATGGGGAACGGTCTCATATGCTTCAGATTTCATCTATTACATATTTTTGAAAATAAATTATTTGGACTTCTTCTCAAACTTGATTGATACACTATTTATATACATATTTATGTATGTTTATTCTTCGTGCGCATCTATTTATATACATATTTATCAACTACGAAGCATATCATTCATATTTTATATAATTAATTTATTTTTAATTCTTAGGGTATGGTAACTTTTTGTGTGTGTTTTGGGTTGTGCAAATGCAGGAACATTTAGCAATTTGATTTATGCAAAACTTTTCTGCTTTAATGAAAAAAACTATTTCATGTACTTAGTAACTGTTGCGATACCCAGGAAAGTCACGCTCTGTTTTAGTTTAAAATTATTTGTATACGACCTCTTCATAGCAATTTTTTTTTATAGAGATTGAGTATATTAGGCTTGCGTTTTCTAATACAGGATTATAAAAAACTATTATATGAATATTATGAATGAGATTTTCTAATTTCTCATCTTCTTCATTATATATAGCTTGTGTGTAAACCTCAAGGAATGAAAAAAGAACTTAAGATATATATGTATGTTGTGTACATATGTTATGGGTGTGTATATATATGTGTGTTGTACTATATATATATATATATATATATATATATATATATATATATATATATATATATATATATATATATATATATATATGAGAGAGAGAGAGAGAGAGAGAATGTCTTATAAGGATGCTTTCATCAAATATTATGCTTTAGGTGTGTTGTTAATGCCCCTATAGTGTCTTCTTAGGCAAAGCTAATATTTTTAGATTTTACAAATTTTAAAGATCGAAACTTTAAATTAAATTTACCCAATTAACTTTAGCATTGATTTTAAACTTCTCTTGTGGAAAATTAATTTACCAAATTTTATCTTTTTATCCTATAGCATTCATATAAGGTGATAAGCAGATAAAATAAATAAATAAACTTACAAGATGTCGATGTACGAGGAAAACCACAATGGGAAAAACCTCAGACGCCCCAGTTAAACAGTTCACTATGATACAGTTTTACATAGCATAAACAGTAGACTTACACAATGACTCGATCACCCACAGGCCTTGACGGTCTTCTATCTTCAAACGCTCCTCCACAGTGCAACATAGAAATCCACCCACGCAAGTTGTCATAGCACACAAAGTTCACACGCACCTCAGTATCCACCGATGAGTCTCAACAACTGTCACGCATCGCAAATAGCACGTACGGAGTCCACCGCACGAAATGAGTTCTTTCCTGATGAAAGAAACAAACTTATGTGTCCGATATAAAGATCTCAAAGCATAGGAATTATGGAACTTGGATCCTTAAATCGTAAAGGGTGAAACTTTGGGTTTGGAACTTTTGTAAACAAGGTAGAAAATTATTTTCATCAAAAGTTCTTAAAATTTGCAAGTCCAAAAAGCCTTAAATACTGTTTGTGCAATTTTCGAGGCGGCGGGTCCTTCGAATGAAAACTAAGGTCGTTAGAAAGAGAACCACATCTCTTTTAAACGAAAACCAATTTCGTTCAAATGAAAATGCAATCTCATTTGAACGAGCTTCTAATGAGTTTGGTTCTGCATATACATAACACCCTCGTTTGATGTTCGTTTGATCCTTGTTCTAATGAACTTTCATCGTCGTTTTAATGAGCTATAAATTCGTTTGAATGAAAATTATATTTTCGTTCTAACGAGCTTATTTCTCATTTAAACTTAGAAAACATTTTTTCTTAAAATATATAATAAAATAGTTTCAAACATTTTTTAAATAAAAAACTAACACCATTAAAATATTTTCATGGACTCATAATTAATACGCATTGATACTTGTGAGATCCTTGGTATACGTGAAGACAATCTTTGAAGCTGATTCGCTACGTCTTCATCAAATGTCGTAGACTTGAGGGATCAACAACTCAAAGTCTATCCTATGACTCAAACTGTTCTGTCCGAAATTATGTCAATTACATACAAATTAATTTGATTGGAAATTTATCCTTACAAATCTCCCCTTTTGGCTACTCGGGACAAAACTAAAGACAAGCGAAAATGCTAAGTCAGGTTGTCAAGCCACCTATGCCCAACCCATAAACCCTCGAAAAAAATAAAATACATTAGACATAGACTAATAGACTCAGCATCCTCTGAAATGCATGAATGATCAATCTACACAAATGAAACAAAATACCCCGTGATGTATGAAGAAATAAACAATAAATAATAAAATATAAGTAATAATGAATAAATAACACCCCATACATCACAATTATCTCTCTCCTCTTTTGCCTGAAAGAGACAAAAGGCGGAAAAAAAGAATAAACATACAAGTAAGAATAAAGCAGTAAAATGCTAAGCGCGATAGAGTCATATGAATAATAATTAGTGAAAATAATGTGACTAAAAGACGGTGTTAACCAGCTAATATGGAAAATAGTAGCCTGGTAGTAAGAGTAGGAACAAAAACAGTACGATAAAGAGATATCCACACAAATGCAAAATGTTGCTCCATAACATGAAAATCAATACTGCAAACAAATATACTACATGTCCATACACATGAGATGAAAATAACTAAGTGTGACAGTACAATAAGAATAATCAAAATACATCTAAAAAATACATAATGGATCCTCAATACAAGAAGCATAAATATCAAATCAACTCTCAGATAGAGGAATATCATCTTTGTGCTTCGGTTCACTGGTACCGGCTCCAGATGAGCTGGCTCCGCGTCGCTACTCCATCCTCCTTATCTCCTCCACAAATTCAGTGGAGCCACTCAGAAACATGAGAATACCCGAATTCCTCTACCCTAAAAATCCGCTCCCTCGCCACAACACAAATATGGAGACCTAGCGTGAAATGAAGGTTATAGTCTACCCGACTCTCCTAATAATCAATGGTATATCTAGGTCGATTGGCCTGAGCAATCTGGGCCCTAGAGGTGGATGAGGAGGGCTCACCCTCAGTGCCAGAGTAAACAGAACGACGACGACGCCCTCCACCAGCCATAATAATAATCATAGGGAAAACAACGGAAAGGGTGTAGGAAAAATGGAATGCTAAACCCTAACATCGATAAAGACAATCAAACTATAGGGTTCGCGAAAACCAATAACCAACATCAACAAAACAGGATATAATCAACAACAGGAAATAAACGCGTAGTGTGCGTAACAGCGTATGTCATAATACCTCAAACATAATGGAAAATTTTGACTTCAAGGGATATTATGGTACACTATAAAAGAGGGGGAAAACCAAAATGACTAAATAAATAATAATAATAATAATAATAATAATAATAATAATAATAATAATAATAATAATAATAATAATAATAAAGTAATAACACCCCACCCCCCACCCCCCACCCCCCACCCCACCCCCTCACACACAAAAAAAAATGATGCATATGGTAAGGGAAATCATGAATAAATTTCAATATTAATAGACATGAATGAAGAAATACCCCTTACAATATTAATAAAAAATCCCCAAAAAATAAATAAATGAAATAGACATGGGAAATACCTACTAAAGGGACGAAATCAGGTGGGAAAATGATGAAATACAACAATGGGTAAGGAAGATGGAAGGATTGGTGTAGATATGTTAAACTCTCTACATGGTTAGGATGGGGCCAGGGTTGATTAACTTTTCATTTGTGGGATGGGTATGATTGGTTTAATCATAAACATGACAAAAAAAGAGTTAGTGAACACTTGTATTGAGACAGTTCAGAATTGGTTGATTACACTGCACCGAGATAAGAATTTATATTGTGATGTGCCCCCTGTGGCATAAGGTGATTTGGAGTGGTTGATTTCTCCATGATCTAACGGTGGTATATATATGTACAGATGACTTAAGTTAATGATTTATGGTAGCTATTATGTATCTATGAGTTAGGTTGATGCTCTACGATATCTTATACGGTATATGACTTGGGTTAGTGCTTTACGGTATCGGATATGTTTTTTATAGTTGAAATTATTGGTATTTTCTTAAGGAGTCTCTTATCATTGATTTTGACGAGTGATCCAGCTAGACATAAGTGTATCGGGCGTTACTTGTTTGGATTTTATTCGCGAGACGTCCCATGCATTGAGTCTAGTTTAGTCAGAAGTTAGGACATATTTGGTATGAAATCCTTAATAATTACCTACTAACAGATTCTTGGTTTATTTTGTAATTACTATATTAGTATGGTGAGTCTTGGGCCAACAGATCTTAATGATCATATAAGATAAATAGAAGTATATCAGGGGGTTACTTATTTAGATTTCATTTATGAGACGTCCTATGCACGAAACTTAGTAAGGTTGGGGAGTTGTTTCAATTTTATGTTTGAAACTCAGGGTTAGGATCTACTTGTATCATCAGACTAGTTATTATTGGTTAATTTACTCGAATATTCACGGATAGGGTCACAGCTCAAATCCGTGACCCCATCTTCGGCGTATGAAAATGGTCACAGACATTGTCACGGTCTAAGGTCGTGACCCATATTTTCATGTAATTAGTCTAGTCACGGCTAAATATGTTTGACAAGAAAATATGCCTTTAGAGGGCGAAAACTCTAAGCACCCCCCAAACGGCCCAGCAAGAGGCGCAAACACCTCCCACGGGATCAATGTAACTCGCAGGAACCGATCGCGTGGACAAGGGGCCCCCGATTTGAGAATATGATGATAATTTGAAAATATAGACTTAGGATTAAAACATGCCGTTAGGGGGCGAAAAACTAACCCCCCCAAGTGGCCCCGTGAGACGAGAACACCTCGCAAGGGACCGATATAACTCGCAAGAATCGACCGCGTGGTCACTGGACCCCCCATTTGAGAATATGACAATAATTTTAAAATATCTACACTTAGGCTTGAAAACATGTTGTTAGAGGGAGAAAGCACAAATAACCTCCCAAACGGCCCCTTTACGGGGGGGATCACAGCGTACGAGTCCAACGTAGCTTGAAGGGAACCGACCGCGTGGTCACGGGACCCCCGATTTGAGAATATAATGATAATTTGAAAATATCTAAAATTAGGTTTTAAAATATGATGTTTTTAAGCCTAAGTCTAGATATTTTGAAATTAACGTTATGTTTTCAAACCAGGGGTCCCGTGATTATCCAACAGCCAAACACTAACAACAAACCAACTACCAATAATTATCCCATACTCCTTCTAACATACTGTGGTCATCCTCGATCCTCACCGTACGGACGGGCGCACGAAGGGAAAGGATCCTCGGGTCCCGCGTATCCCTCTCGGGAGCGCTTCGGTCGGCGTCATTTGAGATGATGTGTAAAAATGTAGAGAGATTCAGAGTCTCCAGTCTATTTTACTCAAAACAGACAAAAGAAAAAGGGGAAGCCATCCCGAAGGATGGCATCCAAAGACATACTGGTGCATGCGAAACCAAAATGATTCGAGAAGGGTTCGGAGGCTAAGTTACGAAATGAGAAGGTGTTAGGCACTCATTCCGCCCTTTCGGTCTCTCATAGATATTTGCTATTTTCCTTTATTTTTCCCCATGATATGTGTGCATGTGTATATATATAGTGGAGATGGGAATCCTCGACTTGTATCATGGAAGAGATAAAGCGAGTCATCCGTAGGAAGGTATAAAAATAATATTAAAAAGATAAGATTTACGCGATTACCCCTACGTTGATCGTTATAATGGAACGATAACGCATATGGAGTAATACGTCACTAAGAACAAGTGTATAGAATATAAGAAAATTGGATTTAGATAAGATAGAAACTGAGAGAGAAAGTGAAAAAGAAAAGGACTTGAGTCTCGGGTTTTACCCCGAGATGTCTACGTAACCTATAAAGGCATCAAAGTCCACGTAGTTCGTATACAAAACGAGGGGTGGGGTTTATCCCATAAATCCAAATGGGGGATCTCTTATTTGTGAGTGTGTGTGTAGAAAAAGTGTTTTAGTTGTGAGAAAAGTGTGAGAAAAGTATGAGAATCCCTATTTGGAATTTATGAGCAAACCCTTTTTTTCTTTTTTTTTAGGTTTTATTTATATGAAAATAGGAGATGTGCAATAATACTAAATAAAAAGTATATTAGGATGTGTGAGATGAGATAATAAAAATGATAAGTAATAAAACAAGTTATTACGAATTTAAGAGAATTTGGAGAGAAAGTTGAGAAAATTGGACCTTCTTGAAGATCTTGAGATTGATCTTGAATGTTGGAGAGAAGCCCTTGCACTTGGATGATGATGGAGAGTGGATAATTCACCAAGTTTGATGAAAAAGATGATGAAAAGTGGAAGTTAGGAAGGGATTTGGATGTTGAAATCGCGCTGCCTTCGAGAGAGGTTTTTGGGATTCGCTGAGAGCGATTTGTATAAGATCTGGGGCCCCTTGCAAATGAGGTGAAGGCCTCCTTTTATAGGCCCAGGTCACTCCCAATCGGCATAGACCTGGTCTTGCCTATCGGCACCTGCCGATAGGCAGGGTTTGGAACCTGCCGTTTGGTAGTATGTTTCAGGCCTTTTCGGAAAATCGGCTGCCCAGGGTAAATCGTTGGTCAGAATTGTGCACGGGGTAGACCATTGGAAAGATAATTCAGAGACCTTTGAAATTCCTTTGTATCACTCCCGGGTTCAGGAGTTGACTTTGGGTCAAATATGGCTCGGAAGCGTTTGTCGGTCCACTGGACAGGGAATCGTTCAGACGTAAACGGATCGTTCGTCCTCATGGTAAGTCATAATCGCGCACGGGGCGGATCATTGGAAAGGTTAGGAGATTTACTTCGACATTCTAAAGAGTTTGTCCTGGTTTGGGGAGTTGACTTTGGTCAACCGGGCCCTGGAAGTATTCGATGACCTCTCGGAGTCAAACGGATCATTCGTCCACTTCCATTTGAAGATTCATTCAGCCTCGGTCGAGCTGAAGAGTTGACTTAGGTCAAACAGAGCCCGGGAGCGCCCGATGGCCTCTAGATCAAGTTTCGGATGCAAACGAATTGTTTATCCGCATGGTAAGTCAGAATTGCACACGGGACGGACCGTTGGAAAGGGATTTCAGTACCCTTTGAAGATTCATTCAGCTTTGGTCGAGCTGAAGAGTTTGACTTTTTGGTCAAACGGAGCCTGGGAGTGCCCAATGACTTTTAGGTCAATACTCAGGACATGACCTAGGTTTATAGTGATGAAGGGAGGTGCTGGCGACCTTAGAAGAGGTAGGGGTAACAGAATGAGGTGTCTATACAGCCCCTCGATGGGTGAGTTTGGAATAAATGATGACCGTCGAATAGACACCACATGATGCTTTTGATGGAGTATGACCGATTCAGAGGGTCGAGGGCGATTATGAGGACCTGAGGGGTGTGCCGAGGATGATGAATTTTTTCAAAGCCAAATCTAAGGGCTTAAGTGATAAGGGTGACCGATTATATGGGTCAAAGCCAATTCTACGGGCTTAGGGTGAAGATCTAACAACCGAGGTCAATTCTGACCTAAGAGTGGTGACGACTGAGGACCGAGGTCAATTCTTACCTAAGAGTGGTGAAGACCGAGTATCGAGGTTATTTCTGACCTAACTCAGGTGACGATCCAAGACTGAGGTCAATTCTGGCCTAAGGAGTGGTGACGACCGAGGACCGAGGTCAATTCTGACCTAACTCAGGTAATGATCCAAGATCGAGGTCAATTCTGATCTAAGAGTGGTTACAACCGAGGATCGAGGTTATTTCTGACCTAACTCGGGTGATGATCCAAGACCGAGGTCAATTTTGACCTAAAGAGTGGTGACGACCGAGGACCGAGGTTAATTCTGACCTAACTCAGGTGATGATTCGAGACCGAGGTTAATTCTGACCTAAGAGTGGTGACAACTGAGGACTGAGGTCATTTCTGACCTAACTCAGGTCACGATCCAAGACCGAGGTCAATTCTGACCTAAGAGTGGTGACGACCGAAGACCGAGGTCATTTCTGACCTAACTCGGGTGACGATCCAAGACTGAGGTCAATTCTGACCTAAGAGTGGTGACGATCGAGGACCAAGGTTAATTTTAACCTAACTCAGGTGACGATCCAAGACTGAGGTCAATTCTGACCTAAAAGTGGTGACGACCGAGGACCGAGGTCAATTCTGACCTAACTCAGGTGACGATCCAAGACCGGGGTCAATTCTGATCTAAGAGTGGTGACGACCGAGGACCGAGGTCAATTCTGACCTAACTCAAGTGTCGATACAAGGCCGAGGTCAATTCTGACCTAAGAGTGGTGACGACCGAGGATCGAGGTTAATTCTGACCTAACTTAGGTGGCGATCCAAGACTGAGGTTAATTCTGACCTAAGAGTGGTGACGACTGAGGACCGAGGTCAATTCTGACCTAACTCAGGTGACGATTCAAGATCGAGGTCAATTCTGACCTAAGAGTGGATAAAGATTGGATTTTGATTCTACTGGAGAAAGTGCTTTGTGATTTTGATCTGAGCTGGGGAGCTGATAGATGGGGAAGCTTTTGTTTCTTTAGGAGGCATCGCAGGGGAGAACAACTAATTTTGGTGCTGTAAAAACTCCGCTGGGGAAGTGATCAGGCGATCCTTAGATATCCTCTGGGGCTTTATCGGGAGGAGATTCCCTTGGTTTTTGAGGATTTTGCTGGGAAAGAGGGGTTCCGTTTGAGGGAATGCGAGATTTTCCTGGTGAAAAGCCTCTAAATCCTTCCTGGGATTTTTAGGAATTTTTTGAGGATTTTTTGGGGCTTTATGGTATTTTCTGGGAATTTATGTACGAAATTTAAGGGGGGTGTCGGTCGGCATGGTATGAGGGGTGCCATTCGGCAGTGGCACAGACTTTTGGGCTACCTCGGGAAGGTAAGGAGTCAGTGCCAATCGGTATAGTGGGGGTAAGTATGGCGCTTGGCATCCTATATAAAGGGGGCGAATCCCTTCATTTTTTCACAGCTTTTTTACTTTCTCTCTCTCTGCGATTCCTCTGCAAATCGTTCTAGCATTCCGATCTTCAAGAAATGGTCGCTTTTGTGAGCACTGCAGTCCATAGGGAGTGGTTGACCGTTGATGACTGGGTGAATGTGGAGTGGAGGGCCAGGGCGCCTCTTACTTTGGGGAGTGAGAACTCCTTTGATGCGTTTGAGCCTTTTGCGGAAGAGCGGACTTTGCTGCGGGAGCCGTCTTGTCATCACTCTTCGAGAGTGATTCCTGGCGGTTATGTAAGTAACCTGACCTTTGGCATTCCTTTTTTTTTGGTGATTTTTCTTTCTTTCTTGACTTTTGACGAGATTTTTCCTTTTTTTCAGTCTGGTATTTCTTTAAAGAACATGCGCGCCCGTGGAACAACGGGGCTCAGGGATGTTTGAGAGCATCTCCCACCAGTGGTGCGCTGGGTGGTATCATCAGCGGGTTTTGGGAGGTTGGCATCTGTACTGGATGAGACGCCTCGTTCGACAGTGGTCCTGTGCGCTTTGGGGGAGAGGTGGTGCGATACTACCCACACCTTCCATTTCGGCTTCGGGGAGATGACTGTGACTCCCATAGACGTGCAACAGCTATTGGGGTTGGATTGTGATGGAGAGCAGATAGAGGTGGATCGCTCTTTGCGGGTGAGACCGGAGGCAGTGCGTGCGGCACTTGGTGATGTAGGGAGGATAGTCTCTGGGTATTCTATCCGGATGTCCCTGCTGAAGGATGTTCAGTTGGGCAGGGTGATTGATGTGGAGGACGGGCTGTAAATGAGACAGATGGGCCGATTATTTATTCTGCTGGTGTTGGGAGGTTTCATGGTGGTATCGAGCGGCGACGTCGTCCATTTGTGGTTCTTGTCGTACCTGAGGATGTTTTCGAACATCCCTTTTATGATTGGGGGAGTCTGACTTTGTCAACCCTTTACTCTTCTCTGGATGCATTCAGTCGGTGCTGCCGGCAGACCTTTACGGGAGTCACGTACCTTCTTGAGGTATTCTTCAGTTTGCGCATTTCTTTTCATGCATTCGCATTTTCCTTTCATGCATTCGCATTTTCCTTATGCGTCTCTTTTTGTTTGTGAATTCAGACGTGGTTCTATGAGGTGATTGGGTGCAATACCCCACCGATCGCTCTGAAGGACGACACTGTTGGGGACATTTAGCGATTATATCGATGGCGTAAGGCCAATCGGCAGTCGAAGGGATCTCTCTCTCTGGAGGCGGTGCGTCAGGTCTTGAATGACCTGACCAGTGGTAGGGTAAGACTCTTTCCATTTCAGTCTTGGTTTTTGCACCTTCTGATCTTGTATTTATTTATTCCTGCTTGGAGATTTTTAGGTGACCTTTTATCCCTGAGGGACAGCAATTCAGGATGTGGGGACGACCGGGGTGAACGTGCAGATGAGGCGTTTGTTGGCGCATGAGTTTGGCCATTCCTGGTATCTCGGGGAGAGGATGGTTCGCCAGATTACTGAGGAGGAAGTGGTGGTGCCACCTGCGCAGCCTCCTACGTCTATGAGGCGGGAGCCACTGCTATCGGAGGATGCGAGGATCGCGGCGATGATCGGCGAGTCCTACTTATTGTACACCGATACGGTTGCACCGTATGACTATATGGACTTTGTGACGAGCTGGTTGATGTCTCCCAGCATATATAATGACCTGCCTTTCCTTCCTACGGGTTCGAGTCGGGCGGTGGGATCTTCCCACAGTGGCGGTGGTCCGACGACATCTGCGACAGCGACTACTTCAGAGGTTCCTTTCGTGCAATTGCATACCCCTTCGTACAACATTCGACGGGCTGATGGAGGGATGGTGCCTATGCTGCATCGTCCTCATGCGATGGATCCGGAGGAGTTGGGTCTGACAGAGGAGGTCTTTCGACCTGCGGTATACCTTTCTGTTATTTTCTTTCTTTCCTGTTTTGGTCATCTCTACTTTGATACTGATTTTGCTTTTCCTTGTAGCAAGTTCGAGTGTCGCCACTTGGCTAAAAGGCATCAGAGACTGGATATCCTTAGCGACTGGCCATATTCGGGATGTTGTTCATGTTCCTTCTTACTTGGTGCCATCTGCTTCATCCGAAGAGGACTCTGGCTCGGGTAGTGGTGGTGCATCGTCTCACCGTAGGGGAAAGAGAGCACGTCGCAGGGGTGGAAGCTCTTAGTGAGAGAGAGAGAGAGAGAGAGAGAGAGAGAGAGAGAGAGAAGGTGGGTTCGGGCTGAGTCCCGCTATTTTTTGCGTTTTCTTTTTATTTCCTGCAAAGATGATGTAACACATAAAACAGATAGATGCAATGCAATGGATTTTTTTATTATCTTTTATTAATGATGAATGAATGCATGCACATGCGCTTTTTACTTTGCTGCTGAGACCGTAAAAAGGAGTATTTTTGAAGTAAAGTTTTTAATTAAAAGGGGAAGTTATATAAGGAGGAAAAGGGATTTTGAAATTCTGTTGAGAATATCAATTTATTTTTATTGAGTTTTCTGATTTGACAAAAGAGGAAAAAAAGGGAAATTTCTAAAAATGGGGGGTTGTCGATCGGCAAGCACCCTGTCCTGCCTATCGGCAGTTCAGTCCAGTCCCATCAATTCAAAGCTTTGAATGGTACCCTCTTCAGCCTTTTGGTACCTTGTGGTGTAGGATTCCCTCCGATTTCTACAGGGATTATGTCTCTTGTGAGGGTTCTTCAAGTATAAAAAGGGAGTAAGGGTGGATTATTTTCATCACACCTTTGCATTCTTACTTACTTGCCCCTATCTCTTGGCCTTGCAAGATGGCTCTCCCTGGTAGCATTGAGCTTTCTAACTACCTCGAAGCCTTGGAAGCAATGTGCTCTCATAATGTCGACTATGATGCTTTTAACATGCCTCGAGTCTCCTTGTGGAACAATCGGCCTATTGAGTGGAACGTGCTGATGGCGGCGGTACAATTCTGGTACCCCGAAGGCCATGTATTCCGCTTTGGGTTGGATGAAGTTTGTCCTACCTACGAGGAGTTTTCTGCGATGCTGAGTGTAAATCCCAGTGTTGCCGTGGCTTTGCCCGAATATTCCCGTTCTCCAAGGGGTTTGTTGGCTGGGCTTCTTCATATTTCGCCTTCGACGGCCAGATCATTAGTTGCTGGAGGAATGATCTCCCTCCCGGTGGTGCTACAGTCCGTACATTAATGGGAAGTAGGTGATGCTGGCTATGCCGAAGTCGTTGCTTTGGGCCTGGTTTCAAAATTACTATTGGTGACTGGGGAACTGCTGGTGGACCCGCAACTTGAAGCCATTACTTCATGGATGTCATACCGTCGCAATCCTGCGGCGGTGATACTGGAAGAGCCCCTGAATGGCCTGGATGCCTTGAGAGAAGGTCGTTCTGACTTTCTGAGGGGTAGCCCCGTGATGCTGTTCATGTGATTGTCCGAAAGACTCGGCTTGGCGGTCCCTCCAGAGTATCCGTTGTCGGCTATACCCAACTTCTTTTCGCGTTATTTCATCCACGTTGGCCTGGATATTGCAAGATAGGAGAATTAGTTTATGGAGCATGGGGGTCGGAATTTGTGTTGGTTAGTGCCTTGGTGGGGGCAGTTACAGCCTGTTCTAGAGCTCGGAGAGTACTCATATGTGCGGTTGGTTGGTCTCAGACAGACCTCTTTTTATTTCCCTTGGCGGCTTCTGCACTAATTTGGCTGGGCACAGGGCGTGCCACCTCGGACCTCAAATTTCTTTCCAGTAGAAGATTTGACCGAGCGCCTGCGCCTGCTGCTTGGATCTCTGTGGGAGAATCAGCGTCCGTCGAACCGTCCCTCTCAGTCTGTCGGGAGAGTTTAGCATGTCCCTAGGGATTATATGAAGTGGTTATGAAGGAGAGTAATCAGCAAGATGTTGGCAGTGGAGACTGGACAGAGGTGGTTTGTTTTATTTAACACCATGGAAGGGGGTGTTGTGGTTTTTTCGAAGATGGTTCGGTCCATGGAGTGTTTACGGCACTCCATTCAGGCAGGGGAAATTTGGGGGTCCCAAGATGTAGATGATGAGGGTGTAGGATCCTCTGGTAGCTATGGGTAGGGCTCTTGGAGAGTTTATTTGTGTAATAGGGAATAGGTGTGGGGGGTTTGATTTAGCTTTTTATGGCAGTAGGGGGAAGGGAGTTATCCGTTCCTTTTCTTATGTAATCCGTGCTGTAATTTCTTATTAATGAAATAAGCAAGTTTCTGATCATCTAGCTGTGCCTTTCGATGAATTTTGTAATTTTGAATTATCTATACCGATCGCTAAGGCATACATAATCCTTTTGTTCAAGTATATGTTAGAATAAACTACCGTTCTCGGAGATAAGAAAAGAGTAGTATTTTGTGAAAAAGAGAGGGTCGTGCTCCTGTAAGATGTATGAGCTGCCTACGTACCTCTCGAGTTTTTGAAAAAAAATTATTTTTCTTGAAAAATGGTTTTTTTTTTTTGCAGAGGATCAGGACCACGTAGTTCTGGGTAGAGGGAAATGAAGAAAGTTTTTTTTTTTTAAGAATAGAAGGGAGATGACAAGAGTCGTAGCGCGTCGAGATTTCGGACTAGGGGTAAAATTTCTTGAGACGGTCCAGGTTGGCTAGATGAGCCATCTCTTCCCCATCTAGGTCACTGTTCATGGCGGCACCACCGGATAAGATTTTCTTCACAATGTAGGGTCCGCTCCAATTGGGCTTGAATTTCCCTCTGGGGTCCGAGATGGGTTCTACTATCTCCTTGAGGGTTAAATTCCCTTCTCGAACACCGCGGTCCTTGACTCTCTTGTTGAATGATCGCGCTATTCGGCGATGGTACCCCTGTATGTGGTAAAGAGATTTCAATCTCCTTTCATCTAGGAGGGTCAGCTCATCGAGACGGCTTTGGCACCAGTCTTCTTCATTAACTTTGCTTTCGAGCATGACGC
Source organism: Sambucus nigra (assembly GCA_949130495.1). Classification (NCBI taxonomy): domain Eukaryota; kingdom Viridiplantae; phylum Streptophyta; class Magnoliopsida; order Dipsacales; family Adoxaceae; genus Sambucus; species Sambucus nigra. Next base: position 442,424,634 of record OX422222.1, on the reverse strand, counting down.
GTAGCGAGGGTACTTCCAGCTCCACAGGTAGGACCGCTTCCATGCCATAGACCAGAGAGTAAGGGGTAGCCCCAGTAGAGGTTCGGATTGAGGTTCGATAGCCTCAAAGGGCGTATGGGATCCGGTCGGCCCAATCCCTACAGCTTTCGGTCATCTTGTTGATGATGGCTTTGAGGTTCTTGTTGGCGGCCTCAACTGCACCATTGGTCTGAGGTCGGTAGGGAGAATATTTGTGTCTCCGAATTCCCTACTCGTTGACTACTTTGGTGACATCTGCTTCGAAGTGCAACCCGTTATCTGACACTAACTCGTGCGGGACCCCATATCGGCAGATGATATTTTTCTTGAGGAATTTGGCCACTTTCTTGGCGTTCAATACTGCGTATGACTCAACTTCGACCCATTTGGTGAAGTAATCAATGGCAACAAGGATGAATTCATGTCCGTTTGAAGCCTTTGGTGTAACCTTCCCTATGATGTCGACGCCCCAGGTGGAGAACGGACAGGGAGAGGTCATGTTGTATAATTCTCGCGGAAGCAGGTGTTGAAGATTGGATAACTGCTGGCATTTGAGGCATCTCCGGACATAAGCGGTGCAATCTTGGGCCATGGTGGTCCGGTAGTAGCCCTGCTGGATGATCTTCTTAGCAAGCATGTGACCGTTCATATGGGGCCCGCATTCCCCGCTGTGGATCTTCTGCATTATTTTCTTAATCTCAGCCCCTGCGATACAGTGTAGATGAGTTCCATCGAAGTTCCTCTTGAGTAGAGCTTTATGATAAATGATGTACTGGGCGGCCAGTCTTCGGAGGGTTATTCGGTCTTTCTTGTTGGAAACATCGAGATACCTACCATGTTTGAGGAGGCACCAGATATTATAGTACCAACAATCGGCTAGTTCAGGGTCTTCGGTAGAGACGAGCTTAATATGGTAGCAGTGGGTTGGTTTGTCTTGGTTTTGAACTAGGAAGGGGATCATTGTTATTCCTTCGGGTATGTCGACCATGGAGGCCAGGGTAGCGAGAGCATCGACTAGGTTATTCTTTGCCCGAGGTAGGTAATGGAAGGTGATATCTCGGAATCGAGAGGCTAACTCTTCTAAGTGGGTATGGAAGGGTTGGAGCTTTTCGTCCTTGTATTTCCACTTTCGGAGCACTTAACCGATGATGAGGGCAGAATCCCCATAGACATCAAGGTATTGAATACCTTTCTTTAGAGTAACTTTGAGGCCTACTATGCATGCCTCGTATTCCGTCATGTTGTTGGTGCAAGAAAAATCCAATTGGATGGCGATGGGAGTGTGGGAGTCATCTGGGGTGATCAGAAGTATCCCAATGCCATATCCCTTTTTGTTGGCAGCACCGTCGAAAAATATTTGCCATCGAAGGTTGTCTTGAGCGATGCAGAGGATATTTTTGTCTGGGAATTCGGAGATCCAAGCATCTGCTTCTTCTACGGGGTAATCAGCGAGGTAGTCGGAGATGGCTCTTTCTTTAATGGATTTCTGCGTGACATACACAATATCAAACTCGGTTAGGAGCATCAACCATCGGGCCATTCGACTGGATAAGACAGGTTTCTCAAGCAAGTATTTGATGGGATCCATTCGGGATACAAGTTTGATAGGGATGGAGAGCATGTAGTGTCATAACTTTTGGGTGACCCAGACAAGTGCGGCGCACTCCTTTTCCAAAGCAGTATAGTTGACCTCATACCCGACTAATTTGTGACTGGTGTAATAGATGGCTCTTTCTTTGCGTGAGTCTTCAAGGTATTGGGCGAGCAAAGCCCCAGCTGTAGTGCCGGTTATGGTTAGGTATATGAGCAAAGGGAGACCAGGTTGTGATGGCATGAGCACCGGAGGTTGGGTCAGATATTGTTTGATTCGATCAAAAGCCTCTTGGCAGGCCTCATTCCAAACCTTGGTCGAATCCTTTCGAAGGAGCTTGAAGATCGATTCGCAGATGGAGGTTAGCTGGCTTATGAACCGGCTGATATATTGCAATTTCCCGAGAAAACCTCGAACTTCTTTCTCTGTTCGGGGCGGTGGCATCTCAAGTATGGCCTTCAGCTTTGTAGGATCTTCTTCAATCCCCTTCTCACTGACCACGAATCCCAAGAGTTTTCCCTTTGTAACGCCGAAGACACATTTTTGTGGACTGAGTCTCATCTGATACCATCGCAGTCGTTCGAAGAACTTACGGAGTACGGGAACATGACTAGGTAAATAGTTGAGTTACGGAGTTTTCCCTTTTGCAGGAACCTCTTCTACTGATTGTCTACCATTTCTAGTGTACAATTTTGTAAATAGTTGAGTTATGTAATTTTTGACTTTCTAGGAAATGGGTAGATAGTATATTTTGTATAGGACTAGGTTTTATTTTTTTTGGTTCCCTAAGAGTTTAAGCTAACTCAAAGGAGATTTTGTCTCATATTTACAAAGGGGGAGATTGAAGCACCTTATACCTTTGACTTACTTAAGTCTATATTGTATAAGTGCTCAACTAATTTGGAAATAGTGACAAAATTGGTTGTCTAACCTAGAATCCAAAGAACCTCAGAATTATTCTCTCTAATCCTCTTCAATGATCCAAACGAGGTATAATTGAATCACACTACACACATTAGAAGTGCATACATGTGTATATATTGCTTAAAATTGATTGTGTGTTAAATTCCCCTTAAAATGTTGTTTTAATAATTTTTGGGAATTTTTAAACATTTTTAAAATAATGATTTCTTAAATAAAAAGTGTTTTTATAAACTTTGTGGGGTTAAAATGCTATTATGAAAAATATGTTTTTCATTAGAATGTTTGATTGGGTAGAATATCAAAGCGCTAGAGACTTCAGGGTGTTACCTGTAATTACTTTTGACGCGCGTTTGCCAGCCAATAGAATGCCAACACTTGTCACGTTCCTGATATCTCATTTTGTGTTTGTTTTGTGCGAGAACTGCCTGGTGTATTGTGGATCGTTAGATCAAACCTAATCTATGGCCTACATGCGTTTTAAGTCTATCCTTGTGCTATCTCTATGGACCAATCACATTCAGTTTAACCACCGCTATTTTACCACCCTTGGATCAAGTCAACATAAGGAAGACTGGATCTCAACCATTGATTTCGATCAGCAATCCAGAACCTTCTTTGGCTCCTATATAAACCCTCCTATTCTCAACCTTTGGAAACTTTAGGCAGTCGTCCAAATTGAGAGAAAAAAGAGAGAAGAGAGAAGTGAGAGAGAAGAGAGAAAAGAAAAGGGAGAAGAGAGAGAAAGGGAAATTGTGTTAGAGAAAACCTAACCCTAACCCTAAACAACTTCAAATCATCTTCAAACCTTCGTATATACAAAACCCCAAACACAACCTTGAGTGTTTGAGAGAGAGTGGTGTTATTGGTTTGTTCATTTGAAGCTGTAACCTCTTGATCTGTGATCTTATTACCAACTTAAACATTTTTGTGAAGATCTGTATTTCTTTATCATAGAAATCTTAGATCTACACTTTGCATCACTAGATCTGCATATTTCTTTCTCGTTTTAAGAAAATCTTTGCTAATTTAGATCTGTAAATATTTTATTGTTTCTGTTCTTATCAAACTTAACCTTGACCTAGTTGGATTCTCATTTGGAGATTTTCAATCTCAAAAATATTTTTAAAACAGTGTATGGACACAAATTTCCAATTGAGTCCATATGTAGTTTTGGCTCAATTCCGGACAAAAAACATTCATTCATAGGATAGTATTTAATTGTAATATTCTCAAGCCTATGAAGTGTTTGTTGAAGACGTAGCGGCAAAGAATATAAAGCTTCATCAAAATACCGGTTTGCGTGCCTCGTTTCTACGTCATCAACTAGAGTTCCATGCTCCCAAGGTATGAATGCACTTATATATATATAGGAGCTTGGAACAAAGTTTATTGGGTGTTAGGTTTTATAAAAACTGCGTTTTGTTTTAAGAAAGATATTATATAAAACTTTAAAATAAGTTCATAAAGTTTTCTGGGCCAAAATCGAATTTTTCAATCTTTCTGGTCGTTCGTTAGATATGTCGTTCGAACGAGTTTTTTCGTTCGAACCAGATGTCGTTCGAACGAACCTGCCAACGAGTTCCCACTAAGGCATACTGGTCTGTCGTTAGAAATGTCGTTCGAACGAACCTGCCAACGAGTTCCCACTAAGGCATACTGGTCTGTCGTTAGAAATGTCGTTCGAACGAGATTGTCTTTCCAACGAGATTTCCAACGAGCTTCTAACGAGTCCATACTGGAGCGTCGTTAGAAGTCTCGTTCGAACGAGACTTCGTTCGAACGAAATGTCGTTCGAACGAGCTGTCAGGCGGGAACAGTTTTTAGGCAGTTTTTGGCAGTTTTGCACCCACTTCCCCACTTGGTTTTTAACCAACTTTTTCAGACTTTAATAGGTGCGGGAATGACATTTTCCAACTTAACATTTCCATAACTTTTCCATACCATTTCCATCTTTTAGAGAGAGTTTGAGAGAAAATTTATTTTAGGAAAATGTTCATGTTTTGAGTGAGAATTTTAGAGAAAATATTTTATCACTCTAGTGTTGTACACCCATATTGTTTATCCAAGATCTTATATACATATCAAATTGCTTGGAGTTTTGGCACTGGTTTATCTCTACCGAATTCAAGAAGAGAAGTTTTGGTTTGCTTCTACATCCATCAAAGAAGAAGAATTTTTGTCGCGATTCTACCCACTTGGAGAAAGGCTCCTTGCTCGGGTGACGGTGACCATAGAACGCCCCATTGGTGGATTCCGAGACCGCGGTGGTGTTCCTAGGTTATCCGCTAGGAAGAGGTGTCTACGAGTAGAAGCGTCGAGGCTTGAGAGGGATCGAGTCAGTCGTTGTAAGTCTATCTGTCTTGTACGTATAATTCCGTATCTAGTGGATTTGTGGCTAGGGCCGTCCGAGGTTGTTTCCCGTCTTGGGCTTTTCCTCGTACATCGCGGCGTAGTGTGATATTGTTTATTTTATCTTGCTTCATAATTTAGAACGCATGCTTAGGATAAATTCAAGATAAAATTCGGTTTAATTTATCACACTCAATTTAATTTGAACTTATATTAAATGTTGGGTAATGTTTAATTAATTCAAGTTATTTACTAAAATTTGGTTTCGCCTAATTTACTAATATTGATAAATATGACTTAGGCAAATCCTAGGACTTGGATTAATGAATTGGGTTAATTTTGTTTTATTAAATTAAAATCCGGTGTTTAAAAGTTGAACCATCATCCATAAGCTTCCGCACTTACAAACAGAGATTGATTAAGATCTTGACAGATTTTGAAGCAAGATATCCGTGGAATCTGGGATAAATTAAAGGTCAAAAAGGTTTCAAGTTCTGTAAGAAAGAAAGAAAAGAAAATCACAGCATATAGTCTTTATATGTAATTTTCTAGGACTGTCTGCAAAAACTAAGTGTGTGTGAGTTCATGCATGTTGATAGGAATCACATCACGAACACTTGACACACTACCACACTGAAAGTGTTGGGTATAAGATCAAAGATTATTGAGTCGACGCAAGGAAAGCTAAAGCAAAAGGGAAGTTATCAAACTGGAAGAACATCATCAACAATCAGATCTATAAAAAAGTTAGAAGGACACCAAGTGGGGTATATTCCTAAACTTAGAATAGGCTGAGTTGTGTGCATGTATGTTGTATTGTTTGTAACTGCTATTTATTTTTAGTGGATTTTTACTTTCGTGACTTAGAAGTCACCGTGGATGTTTCCTCTATTGGGAGAGGTTTTACCACGTTAAAAATTGTGTGCTCTGATTATCTTCATCTCCTCATCTCATTCTATAGTGTGCTGAATTTTTGAAACTATCTTAGTTTTAAAACCGATTACAAAGTCTTGGTTATTCTCGTACATAAGTTTTTGTAAACACATCTTGTTGTTTATCATTTTTATTTTCAAAAGAAAAGGGTTTCTTCAACAAACATCTCGGAGTTGCTTATACAGTTTAATCATTATATTAAACGGCATTAGCAACGTTTTTCAATTGGTATCAGAGCCCTGCAAACTTTTATTTCAAAAAGATCTTGTGTTTCTGAAATCGTTTTCTGAAAAATCCTAACTATGGACGAGAAGAATGAAAGGTTTGGTAATCTGTCCAGACCTCCACTCTTTGATGGAAACAACTTTGCTTACTGGAAAGTAAGAATGGTTGCATTCATCCAAGGGACTTTAGGAGATGATGTCTGGGACATTATTGAAAACGGATATACTTATCCTACTAAACCAGCCACTGAAGGAAGTGATGAGAGGGTAAAGAAAATCTTAAGTGAGTTTACCCAAGAAGAGAAAACTATTTCTCGTAATAACAATAAAGGAAAGAATGCCATTTTTATGTCTATTAACGAGTACGAGTTCAAGAGAATCTCATCTTGTGCCACTTCCAAGGAAGCTTGGGACACATTAATCACTGCCCATGAAGGAGACTCAGGAGTTAAAGCTGCTAAAACTCAAATGATTACCCAGCAGTACAACTCTTTGATTATGTCTGACTCGGAGTCTTTTGACGACTTTTACATGAACCTAACTGATAGAGTTACTAAGTTGCATGCAAATGGTATTACATATGATAGGAATGAGATTGTTTCTAAAATTCTAAGATCATTACCACAAAAGTTTGACAGCAAAAGGTATGCTATTGAGGAGATGAGTGATCAAAACCTCACCCCTGAGTTACTCAGTAGCAAACTTAGGACTGTGGAAATGGAATTAGACTTTAAGAAACAATTAAATCAGTCTCAAAGAAAACAGCCCAACTCTAACTTGAGTTTTTCCTCTAAGATATCTGAACATGAGACTAATTTGACAAACTGTGACTTTTATGAGGAGTGTGATATAGACAAACTAGATAATCAGATTGCCTTAATGTCAAAACAATTTAAGAAAATTATTAAATTTAGAAACAAACAGGCATCTAAACAAGGCAAGCCTAATTATCCAACTGTGTCTAATCCCAAACCTCATGATAGAGGTCTTGACAAACCTCCTAAGGACAACAACTTCAGATCTAATAGAGACCTTAAAAAGATTGAATGTTTTAGATGTGGGAAACTAGGTCACATTGCTCACGATTGCAGAGTTAATCTGAATAAAACCAACACACACAATAGAGCCAATGTCTGTAAAACTTGGGATGATTCAAGTGACTCTGATGAAGAGTAACTTGAGTCATCAAATGTATTAGACCCTTGCATGTCCTTTTATGCTAAGATCATTTACAATGATGATATGCCTGTGTGTGATAATGATACTTCTACTCCTGCCTTTGTGAATACTGCTTTAATTGGCCTAGATGCCTTGTTATCTGAAAATGTTGCTAGCTCTAGTTCCGTGTGTGTGAGTCAAAGAGATCTCGATAACGACGATGTAAATGGGTGCGTGAGTACTAAAACTGAATCGTTAGGGGTCACTACACACACTTCACTTAGCGACTCAGACACAGATGACCTCCCAGATATTCATACTTTGTATGCTAAAACTCTTAAAAAAGGCATTAGACTGGAGAAGACTGTTAGAGACCTGACTAAGAAATTAGATGATCTAAGTCTTATTGTGAAGCTAAATATCGAAGAGTACACTAACCAGTGTCTGTCACATCAATCTGAAATTTAAACTTTTGATCAAAAATTAAAAGAGTTAACTAAAACTAATGAAACCCTGGAAATGAAATACAAAGGAACATTATTAGAACTGGAGGAAGCAAAAATAAAGACAGCTACTGTTTTCAAAAAAAATTCTAAGTTTGAAAATAATTCAAATTGTTTCACTGACTTTGTTGTTGACTCCAAGACCAATTCTGATGATAGAACCGGTATTGGATTCTGCCCTAAAAATAAACCACAAACTACAAATCTTGAACCTATTAAGTTTGTGTCTGGGGGCAAAAGACCAATCGAAACATGTCCAGATTTTCATTTTATTAAAAAGGAATTTGATCAAAAGGAACAACTGAAAGACATTGGAGAGTCTAGTAACTCTAAGGTTGACACTACACTTGAGACTAAATACGTCTGTCCTTTGATCAGAAAGGCTGAATCTACCTTTAAGACCATACCTCCTAGGAATAAGAATTCTGAACAGAATCCTGTTAAACCTATCTTTAGAAGTTTTCCTAAGGAAGTACATCCCTCAAGCAATCAATATTGCTCCTACTGTGACATTTATGGTCATTCCTTTGAAGGTTGTTATGCTAGGCGTCTAAACACCTCTGTGTACAACACTCCTGTTTACAAGAACTTTAACTATTCTAGGCAAAATCGTAACCATTATGTCCTTCCAAGACAACCTGACAAGAACTCTAACTACAGGAATAGAAAGACCAAAACTAAGAGTTCATTTAAGAGAAAGGCTCCCAGAAACTTTCCTAAACCAATAGCTCAACTTTTCCACAATAATCAGTTTGTTACTCCAAATGTTTTTCGATAAAAAACTGCTTCTCGAAAATTTTATCAAATGAGGGAAAACTTGCGCAAAATTAAAACTAGAGCTATTTGGGTTAGAAAAGATGATCTTTTACCCCAAATGAAGTGTAACATTGTTATCACTGCCTTAAAAGCTGAACACACTTCATTTGGTTGGTATTTAGATTCAGGATGCTCCAAACATATGACAGGAGATGAAACCAAACTCTTAAACAAAACCAGATTTTCTGGAGGTAAAGTAGTTTTTGGTGACGGAGTTTCATCCCAGATCATAGGTAAAGGAACCCTAAAAGAAGAGGGAATGCCTGTTTTGGAAAATGTACTTTTAGTTAAAGGCCTTAAAGCCAACCTCCTAAGTATATCACAATTTTGTGACTCGGACCATACTATTACCTTTTCAAAGAACAATTGCAAAATTCTAAAAGATAAAGGTGAATGCATTATTACCGGATTTAGAACACCTGACAATTGTTATACTGTCAAGACTAGTTCTGAAACCTGTAACATTGTCAGAATGGATGACAATGAAATCTGGCATAATCGTATGGGTCACCTAAGTTATGATATCCTTGGTAGATTGTCTAGTCAAGAGATTGTTAGAGGTATTCCTAAAATTAAACCTATTTCCAGTGTTGTTTGTGGTCATTGCCAGGAAGGAAAAATAGTTAAGACTTCGCATAAAAAGGTTAAAGACATTCTCACCTCTAGACCTTTAGATCTCATCCATATGGACCTTATTGGTCCCTCTAGAACTGTTAGTCTTTGTGGACACAGTTATATCCTTATCATGGTTGATGATTTTACACGATTCACTTGGGTTGCCTTCTTGAAACATAAATCTGACACGTTTCAGAAATTTTTGAAAATTTTACTAAGAATTGAAAATGAGAAGGACACACAAGTCAATCGCATTCGTAGCGATAGAGGGGGAGAGTTCATAGACACGGGAATAGTTGAATATTGTGACTACAACGGTTACAAACACGAATTCAGTGCCCCTAAGACTCCTCAGCAGAACGGTATTGCCGAAAGGAAAAATTGAACTCTTCAAGAGATGGCACGTGTCATGTTGCATGCCAAATCTCTACCTAAATACTTCTGGGTATAATCTATTAGAACTGCTTGTCATATCATTAATCGTGTTTACCTTAGGAAAAACACTAAACAAACCTCTTATGAGTTGTGGTACGGTAAGAAGCCTAATCTGAAATATCTAAGAACTTTCGGAAGTCAGTGTTATGTCTGTAAAGATAGAGAACATTTGTCTAAATTCGAGACGCGTGGTGATAAAGCCATCTTCTTAGGTTACTCCTCAAACAGTCGTGCATATCGTATATACAATATGCGTACTAAGACCCTTATGGAGTCGATAAATGTAATTGTAAGCGACACTATTGTTGAAAATAAGATATTTGAATCACCTATTGTGGTTGAATATGAAAATGATTTCAAAAATGATTCACCAGAAATAGATGACTCATTACCTATTGAGAGTCCAGAAGTACCTGGCTGGGTCTCTAAAGATCATCCCATTGACAACGTGGTCGGTAATCCTAATGAGCCAGTCCGTACTAGATCCCAGTTAAGAAATTATGCTAATTATGCATGTTTCGTCTCCCTTGTGGAACCGAAAAATGTTAATGAAGCATTGAATGACACACACTGGATTTCGGCTATGCAGGAAGAACTTTTATAATTTGTCATTCACGATGTCTGGTATCTTGTACCGCGGCCTCAAAATAAAAATGTTATTGGCACACGTTGGATCTTTAAGAACAAATCTGACAAAAATGGGATAATCCTTAGAAACAAAGCTAGACTAGTTGCTCAAGGTTACTCATAAATAGAAGGGATAGATTTTAGCGAGACATTTTCCCCTGTCACTCGTCTTGAATCTGTTCGACTTCTCTTCGCCATAGCGTGTCACTTAAAATTTACACTTTTTCAAATGGATGTCAAGTCTGCCTTCCTCAATGGAATTCTGTCCGAAGAAACGTATGTAGAACAACCCAAAGGGTTCATTGACCCAAAATACCCAGACCATGTCTTTCGTCTAAAAAAGGCTTTGTATGGCTTAAAACAAGCTCCTAGAGCTTGGTATGAACGCCTTTCCAACTTTTTGTTGGATAAGGGTTTTAAGAGAGGAGGAAATGACCAGACCCTCTTTGTCAAACATTTTGACAAAAACATTATTATAGCCCAAGTCTATGTAGACGACATCATCTTTGGGTCTACTTCAACATCTGAAGTTAAATCTTTTTCTGCTATTATGCATAAGGAGTTTCACATGTCCCTTATGGGGGGACCTACAGCTTTTCTTAGGATTTCAAGTAAAACAAAATTCTGATGGATTATTTGTCTCTCAAACTAAGTATGCCTTAGATCTTGTTAAGAAATTTGGTTTAGATAATGCTAAAGTTGCCAAAACGCCTATGAGTACTACTGTTAAATTATGTAAAGATGAAAATGGAAAGTCAGTTGATTCCACACTTTATCGTAGTATGATTGGTAGTCTACTCCATCTAACTGCCTCACGACCAGATATAATGTATGCTGTATGTTTGTGCGCTCGTTACCAGAATAACCCTAAAGAGAGCCATTTATCTTGTGTAAAACGTATAATAAAGTACATAAAAGGCACTCTTAATCTTGGACTTAGGTATACTAATGATACCTGCAGCACCATCATAGGGTATACTGATGTTGATTGGGCCGGTTGTACTGATGACAGTAAAAGTACATCAGGTGCCTGTTATTATGTCGGAAATAATTTAGTAGGTTGGAGTAGCAAAAAATAGAATTGCACATCTTTATCTACGGCTGAGTCCGAATATATAGCAGCAGGAAGTTGCTGTGCTCAATTGTTATGGATCAAACAAATGTTAAGCGACTATGGGATTAAAGAAGAGCGGTTACAATTGTATTGTGACAATCAAAGCGCTATTAACATATCTAAAAACCCGGTTCAACACTCGCGAACTAAGCATATCAAAATAAGACATCACTTTATATGCGAACTTGTTGAGACTAAGGAGTTAGAAATTCATTACCTACCTACTGATTTGCAACTCGCAGACATGTTCACTAAACCTCTAGACTATAACAGATTTCTGTATTTGCGTAATTCTATAGGTATGGTATGTGCTGATTAATCTCTTAAGACCATAATTTTTTACCCTTCGTCCATTTGAGACAAAATGGGGGAGAAATTTGAGTCTTACGGGTTCATTATTTTGTTCACATTTTATCTAAACTGCTTGATCTTAGTGTGCATATTTGCAGGAACCTCTTCTACTGATTGTTTACCATTTCTAGTGTACAATTTTGTAAATAGTTGAGTTATGTAATTTTTTACTTTCTAGGAAATGGGTAGATAGTATATTTTGTATAGGACTAGGTTTTATTTTTTTTGGTTCCCTAAGAGTTTAAGCTAACTCAAAGGAGATTTTGTCTCATATTTACAAAGGGGGAGATTGAAGCACCTTATACCTTTGACTTACTTAAGTCTATATTGTATAAGTGCTCAACTAATTTGGAAATAGTGACAAAATTGGTTGTCTAACCTAGAATCCAAAGAACCTCAGAATTATTCTCTCTAATCCTCTTCAATGATCCAAACAAGGTATAATTGAATCACACTACACACATTAGAAGTGCATACATGTGTATATATTGCTTAAAATTGATTGTGTGTTAAATTCCCCTTAAAATGTTGTTTTAATAATTTTTGGGAATTTTTAAACATTTTTAAAATAATGATTTCTTAAATAAAAAGTGTTTTTATAAATTTTGTGGGGTTAAAATGCTATTATGAAAAATATGTTTTTCATTAGAATGTTTGATTGGGTAGAATATCAAAGCGCTAGAGACTTCAGGGTGTTACCTGTAATTACTTTTGACGCGCGTTTGCCAGCCAATAGAATGCCAACACTTGTCACGCTCCTGATATCTCATTTTGTGTTTGTTTTGTGAGAGAACTGCCTGGTGTATTGTGGATCGTTAGATCAAACCTAATCTATGGCCTGCATGCGTTTTAAGTCTATCATTGTGCTATCTCTATGGACCAATCACATTCAATTTTACCACCGCTATTTTACCACCCTTGGATCAAGTCAACATAAGGAAGACTGGATCTCAACCATTGATTTCGATCAGCAATCCAGAACCTTCTTTGGCTCCTATATAAACCCTCCTATTCTCAACCTTTGGAAACTTTTGGCAGTCGTCCAAATTGAGAGAAAAAAGAGAGAAGAGAGAAGTGAGAGAGAAGAGAGAAAAGAAAAGAGAGAAAAGAGAGAAAGGGAAACTGTGTTAGAGAAAACCTAACCCTAACCCTAACCCTAACCCTAACCCTAAACAACTTCAAATCATCTTCAAACCTTCGTATATACAAAACCCCAAACACAACCTTGAGTGTTTGAGAGAGAGTGGTGTTACTGGTTTGTTCATTTGAAGTTGTAACCTCTTGATCTGTGATCTTATTACCAACTTAAACATTTTTGTGAAGATCTGTATTTCTTTATCATAGAAATCTTAGATCTACACTTTGCATGTTATATTTCACTAGATCTGCATATTTCTTTCTCGTTTTAAGAAAATCTTTGCTGATTTAGATCTGTAAATATTTATGGTTTCTGTTCTTATGAAACTTAACCTTGACCTAGTTGGATTCTCACTTGGAGATTTTCAATCTCAAAAATATTTTTAAAACAGAGATTGATTAAGATCTTGACCGATTTTGAAGCAAGATATCCATGGAATCTGGGATAAATTAAAGGTCAAAAAGGTTTCAAGTTCTGTAAGAAAGAAAGAAAAGAAAATCACAGCATATAGTCTTTATATGTAATTTTCTAGGACTGTCTGTAAAAACTAAGTGTGTGTGAGTTCATGCATGTTGATAGGAATCACATCACAAACACTTGACACACTACCACACTGAAAGTGTTGGGTATAAGATCAAAGATTATTGAGTCGACGCAAGGAAATCTAAAGCAAAAGGGAAGTTATCAAACTGGAAGAACATCATCAACAATTAGATCTATAAAGAAGTTAGAAGGACACCAAGTGGGGTATATTCCTAAACTTAGAATAGGCTGAGTTGTGTGCATGTATGTTGTATTGTTTGTAACTGCTATTTGTTTTTAGTGGATTTTTACTTTCGTGACTTAGAAGTCACCGTGGATGTTTCCTCTATTGGGAGAGGTTTTACCACGTTAAAAATTGTGTGTTCTGATTATCTTCATCTCCTCATCTCATTCTATAGTGTGCTGGATTTTTGAAACTATCTTAGTTTTAAAACTGATTACAAAGTCTTGGTTATTCTCGTACATAAGTTTTTGTAAACACATCTTGTTGTTTATCATTTTTATTTTCAAAAGAAAAGAGTTTCTTCAACAAACATCTCGGAGTTGCTTATACAGTTTAATCATTATATTAAACGGCATTAGCAACGTTTTTCAATGGGTAGCTATCTTGGAAAAAGATATCCATTCCAGGCATCATCTTCTTGTCTGTGTGGTCATACTATGGTTCTGGAAAATCGCAAAAGGGTAAGTCTTCGCCTTCTTTGATGAATCGTCCATTCAAGGAGTCTCCTGGGATAGTTGGGATACAGTCTAATCTTCTCTTTGGTCAAGATTAGTGGATCATTCTGAGTTCTTGTTCTGATGGTTTATACCCCAAGCCACAAGGAGGGAAAGCTTTCTTCAGTTCGATGGGCTCAAGTATCCCTTGCTTCCTTTGTCCTAGCCCCAGTCCGGGAATGAAGTGCATGTTTCTGAACATTTGAATCACATTGACATTGCCACGAGGGTCATATTCTGTACAGACCCTTTCTTTGAAACCATCCCCTGTCGGGAGTAGGAGTGGTTCAACTCGGAATCCTGATAGGAGCATATCATTTTATCCGTACTGTATCTCAAGGATTGGACTACTGGTGCTTGCACCCTCGACATTTTCGTCTTTGCCCAAAATGGTGATGACTCGCCCGTCGGTGAAGAACTTTAATTTCTGATGGAGTGTGGAAGACGCACCCTTGATACTGTGGAGCCAGGGTCGTCCGAGCAACAGGTTAAAACAAACTGGGATGTCTATGACTTGGAATTCAACGACAGGATTTATAGGGCCAACCCCTATTACAAGCTTTATGGATCCCATCACCTCCCGGCGGGTATTATCGTAGGCACGTACAGCGGCGAAGGTTGGAGCGAGGTCGCTTTCTTTCAGGCCTAAACACTTAAAGGTTCTCAGTGGGAAGACATTCAAGGCGCATCCGTTATCAATGAGAGAGAGTGGCACGACCTTCCCCATAACTTTGACGGAGATGTTGAGTGCATGATTGTGATTCAGCCCAATTCTGGGGATTTCTTCTTCAGAAAATGATAGCATCTGGGTAGAGGTCAAGGATCCGACCAGATTTACCGCTTCTTCTGGTGTGGTAGAAGGAGGAAATGTGGGTCCAGTGACTAGCTTGATTAAAGAATTTCTGTGCAATTGGGAAGACATGAAAAGCCCCCATAGAGTGATGTTATCTTGAGTTTTCTTCAGTTGATCGAGGATCTTGCTCTCCTCGATGGTCATCTCTGGCATAGGAAGGTTTTCAACGCCCTTACCTTTGTCATTTACTGGTAGTGAGCTTGGAACCTGGTAATGTCTCCCTGATCTGGTCATGTGATTTACTGAAGAAGGGAAGAACATGAATCCCATTTCCTCGTTAATCTCAGGTTGTTCTGCCACCTTGTTTATTTCCTCGAGGAGTTCTTCAAATAATATCATCCCATATATGCCGGCTACTGGGCCAGTTCTTCCTGAAGCTTGTTCTTCACTCGAATCTTCGAATTCTCCCCCCCATTCGATGGCAACAATTATGTCTTTCTATGTAAAGTCAATGCATTCCACAACTTCAACGGCTTCTTCATACAGGTCTTCCCATTCTGTGGGGATATGTATGGTTGAAGGGACCAAGCGCCCTTGTAGCTTTAAAATGTCAAGTAACCTGGTGATACTACAAATGCTGTTGGTTTGCCCGAATAATTCTGCCATAATCTGGATAACATCATCTAGGCCGACTTCATCGGTTGGTACAACCACTTGTCTGAACCTCGAGCCTATTTTCGTGCTTCCAAGAAGAGTGTACTGAACTTTTGGCAATCAATGACCATCTTTGAGGGTAATTTTAGCCTGAACTCTAGGAGTTGGTTTGACACCTCTGATAATTCCATATTCCCATTTTCAGAACGGGTACAGACAGCGATGCATGCTCTGGTAAGGAGTGATAGTGCCTGATCAGCGAGGCTAGTAGGGTATAGGAGGAAATATGGGCAAATTTAAAGAGGTTTAGGAGAGTATATGGGTGTGATTTTAGTTGAGGGATCGAAATATAGGTTTTCTTCTAAGAAGATGGCATTGGTATGATTTGGGAGTGGATTGTGAGTAGTGTTTGGCTTAGGATTGGCTGGTGGGGCGATGGTACCCTGGTCAATGAGATCTTGGATTATGTTTCGGAGGTGAAAGCATTGGTCGATGGTATGGCCAACAGTTTGGTGAAAGGCGCAATGAGCATCGGCCTTGAAGTTTCTCGGGAGTGGATTTGGCAATGGACGGGGATCCAAGGGTTTGATGAGGTTTCAGCTTAACAGGGCTTGGCAAACTTTAGAGAGGGGAGCATGGAGCTCAGTGTATTCCCTTCGGATGGGGGCAGGGCGGCTTTCTGGTGCCCATGATGTGGTCGGTTGAGAGATTTTGTTGATGGTTGAGACTGTAGCACTAGCCGTCTTGTCATACTTTCTAGGGGTGAACTTTTCGGACACCTTCTATTTTAACAAGGCTTTCCTCAATTTCTACTCCTGCCTCTCTGAGAGCTCGAAAGTGGGGATAGTATTGTCCTTCCATCGTCGCTCGGACATGGGGCAAGAAGTTATTCTTCACTATGTTGACCTGTTCATGGTAGCTGCTTGTTCCCTCTATCGAGTTATGAAGTTACTGACTGATTCCCCAGGGTTCTGTTTGAGCATCTCTAAATCACGATGGGTGACCTTAAGCACTTCGTTGTGTTTGTACTGCGACATGAATTCTCGGGCTACATCCTCCCAGCTACGGATTCTGGATTCCTAGAGAGATAAAAACCATCGGAGGGAACTATCTTTCAAAGTTTGCTGAAATAATTGGGCCATAACTTCTTCAAAAGCCCCTAGTAGAGTCATGGAACGATGATAACTGGGAAGATGAACAATCGGGGGTCCACTCCCTCTGAACTTCTCGATGTTTGACATCTTGAACTTCTCGGGTAACCTCGCTTTAGGATACGAAAACATGTGGATGTAGTCCACGTAATTCCCAGAGATTCTGACTTGGTCGAACTTCTTAGTGAGCATCTTGAGATCCTCTTTGACTTTATTCAACTCCTCCTCTTTTGGATCAACGACCCTAGGCAGGTTAGCCACAGGTTGGGCAATGTTTGGCATCGAAAGCTGGGCAGGCGGCGGCCCATTTATAGGAGGGGCACGTGGAGCGTGCTGATATTCTTCGGGAACCCAGATAGGCTCGGGCAGACCTATAGCACGAGGGAATAAGGCCTCGGGCACTTGAGGAATAGGAACCTAATTTCGTTGCATCTCTCGAACCTCAGTTTAGAGGTTGTCAATCTTGGACACAAGCTGAGCAAGGACTGTCGTTAGATCCGGCTGTATGACTGGTACTTGATCCGTATTCTCCATGGAAAGTGGATGGATTCTAGACTCGGAAGAAGTAGTAGAGGAACGGACGAACTCCGGGATGATTTGACTGAAGACCGAAGCCAATAGGGAGTCAGGCCAAGGGCTTGCGATCGACCTGAGAAGGCGTAGAATGGGATTTATTTTTGAGAAAAAGGGAAAAAACTATTTTTGGATTTTTGAAAAAGAAGGGAGAAATGTTTTTGGATTCTTGATAAAGAAGGGAGAAATGTTTTTGGATTTTTGATAAAGAAGGGAGAATTGTTTTTGGGGACGGAACTCAACATGATTATTATGATTATTATGTTCTCACTTATATTTAATTCTCCTAAATGCAATGCCGGACGGGACCCGAGCCTGGAAAAGTGGGGTTTTTAATATATGCAAATCTACGGCTGAACTTATTACGAGGCTCACGGACAGGGTCCCATTTTAAAAATGCGCGAAAATTGGGCGGCAGGCAGACTCGAAATTTCGACAGAGTTTCGGGTCGAAACCGACAATCTAAAGTGCGTGTCCTAGGTTTGACACCTATATGTGGGTATGCAGTTGGTTGGGTGAATCGGCATGGGTTATCCCCTTTGGTGTGACTTCCACGATATACATCTTTCTCTTGCGGGCAATCGGTACGTGTGGACAAGCCATTTGATATACCTGAGTGTACGTGAATTGCCTCACTATATACCTCGTGGGGACGGTACGTGTGAGAGAGAATTCGATATACTCGGCATACATGAACGAATTCCCTGCGATATACCTCCCGTCATGACTTCGGCCAAGCGGTACGATGTGGGGGAACCGTTTGATATACGTCGAAGGTACTTGGCCAATGGAAGGTGAGAGTCATATCGCTTAGTCTAACTGCGACCTGCCAGACTAGCGCCCATCACGAAGTGACCCTCCAGTTACTGGGTAAATTTTGGTTAATAATAATGCTCTTTGGTGATATCGTGTGAATCATGCATGATTATCTTATTAGTATCTTATGATGAGAATGCCTTTCTTTGATTATGCCAAACAGGGAGCAAAGTATAAGTACCAAAGGTACACCAAGTATGGATGGGTGATGCGTGCAACATGTAGATATATGTGATCCTAGGTGCACATGGTGCGAAGTGTACATGGAGAATTTTCTACAAGTGTGTGAACATAAGCATTAGCATGGGATACCCAAGGAAAAAGTGGAACATGCAGATATAGCGGAAACATAAACAAATATAACATCCATGCAAATAGAGTCAAGCCCTCAAAACATATTAGATATCCCCAACAGAGTCGCCATTGCGGCCATCCCCGATCCTCGCCGTGCGGGCGGGCGCACGAAGGGAAAGGATCCTCGGGTCCCGCGCATCCCTCTCGGGAGCTCTTCGACCGGCGTCATTTGAGATGAGGTGTAAAAATGTAGAGAGATTCAGAGTCGCTAGTCTATTTTACCCAAAACAGACAAAAGAAAAAGGGGAAGCCATCCCGAAGGATGACATCCAAAGACATACTGGTGTGTGACACCCCGACTAATTAAATACCGGGTAGCTACTCCTTTATTAAATTAATACAAAATGCCAAGTTGGTCCAGTTAATAGCATCACTGTCGAAAACATATTAATGATTACTAACCACCTAGTATTTAAAAAGTAAGTAGTCAAATTTTAATTTAAGTCTGATTAACATGCAACAAGTGTAATGAAGAATAATAACACCATCATCATCTAACTGTAAATAGAATAACCATCACATAATGTAAATAAAGTCGGGAGGAAAAATCCTAACTACAAATCCCACAACTAAAATAAGTAACGAAATACTGAATACTGAATCAATACATGCCAAAGTCTGAAAAACTGAAATGGAAAGATGTCTCTAATAGAAATGGGCAACATGCCCTACAACTGATAAATACTGAATCGGGAATCCAAATGAAAGAAGCGTCTACAAGCAAATCCCTGTAGCTTCCACAAACAGCTACAGCTCGTCACCTGAATGAATATCATATGCATGGTGTCCTTGTGGCTGGGCACCTAAAATGGTTTTACAAGAAAATAGATTTGAAAGCAAACGGGTCAGAGCCCGAACGTGGAGATATTTTAAAAACCTGCAAGTGCTTTAAGGACATTTAAAACATTAAATGCATAGTACATGTTAGGACGTGGACTCACATGAAATTCTCACCTCTCGTCTAACTGTGCACTCCTAACGTAAGTACCCGTCTAGAATGACACAAACTACTAGCTAAGTGACATCATAACTAGCTAGACTGACATAGGTTTTACCCTTGTTACTCGGTTCCCATTAACATAATAACGATCTCAATTAAATAGGGGGCTTAACGTAAATTCAGGTTCTCATATAAAAGTAATACAACCCGTTTAGATTATCCCTGTTATGTTATTCCATAGTTATACACACAATACCATATGAAAGTTCTCATTTTACTAAGTGTATATTTCCTCAACATAAATATACAATATAATACAATATAAGCACCCCGAGAAATAGCTGCGGTGCACGCATACTCTGCTATCCATCCCGGTACATCACGTACATAAGGATCACATATTCCGAATCTCTCAGGAATAGTTCACAGATAACAACATCACAAATAACGGAGGCGAACACAGTCACATCACATGGGTCACGCACATACCTGCGCTCCCACGATCAGCAGACTTATTAACATCCCAATAAGTCCTTCTATGACCTATGTTCATCGAGGTAACCAGTCTAAATCTGGGCAACACAAGGATTAGAGGGCCCTAAGCGAACGCAAACCTCCCGTGATAGCAAGTATGGTAGGTATGTCATACACACAAATCATATACCAATACTAAGTAAACACGCATCTTAGTAATCACCGTAGTTTAATTGTAGTACGTTTCTCATTCTTGTACCAACATATAATATTACCCAATTTATATGTTCCCGGTTAATATAATATATTAGGCCGTCAATAGCTAACATCGTATTAGACACTCACGTCCTACTTCATAGTCTCCTTTAGGTTCAAACTACACTACTAGGTTTGACTCCTCATTATATCCCAAACATCCCAAATATACCAATTAATCATCAAGGAAAGGTTATCTCTATGTATACACGAGGTTACGGGACACTCGGGATTAAAACAGGCTAAATAGCCTAAACTGTCAACTCGTTCGAACGAGGCTGTTCGAACGAGAGTTCGTTCGAACGAACTGAGACTTCTAACGAGATCTCGTTCGAACGAAGTGGCTTTCTAACGAGATCTCGTTCGAACGAACCCATCGAACGAACTTCACCCTCGTTAGATGTCAGTGGTCAACTTGTTAGAATCTCGTTCGAACGAGGTCGTTCGAACGACCTGGGCAGGACTTCTAACGAGCGACCAGACTCGAGCCCAGAAATCCTTATTCGTTTTTCACCAATTTCTACACCTCAAATCTCAACCAAAATTCGTCCCAACAATGTTTTAAGGTCTCTAATCAATCCTAAACATATCAAGGTCACATACTAACGTGTTTTAAGGAATCAATCCATCCTAAACATCATTATATCATCAAGTCTCTACCCTTTCCCCCAAATTTTCAAGAACATAAACCCTAGAATTTTAAATCCTCTATAAGTCCATTCTAGATCCGTTTTTGTTACATCCAACATATATTAACATCAGAATAATTATCTCCATACTATTCTACATGCAATTTGTCCTCAAAATTCAAGTTCTAAGTCCAATTAAAGTGGGTTTTTTATTTAACTTCCAAGAACAATTGTAAATCTTTCAATTTATCTAACATGGAAGAGACATTCTCTGAATTAAATAGAATTAAATCACTTGCCTCGAGTGTCTCTGAATTTGGTGTTGATTTGATGAAGCTTTTTCTGCAGAATTCCTTCTCTCTCTCTCTCTACAAGTCTTCTTCTCCAAAGGTGGCTAGGGTGGCTAGGGTTTCTTTAGGAGACTTAGAAAACCAAATTTTAAAACTCCCCGTAGTCTTATGGGTCAATATGGTTGGTAGTGGGTTTAGTGGTTAGTTACCCAAATCAGATTATAAATCCTAATTTTCGTCATTATTAAATCCCAAAAATACAATATTACCAAACTACCCTTATAAGATGCCGGTATGGCCTAAAAATACCCCGGGACCCAAACTAAACCCCCGGCTAGTGTTTTTTGACTATCTCGACCCTTCCGGACGCGTTGGCGCACTCAAAACGACCATAAGGTTAATAGAATTTAAATTCACTTTTATAATTAAATAATTATATACCATGACGCGACTGTCACACGCGTCTCAACAAATTTCCAAATTGCCGTATTTCAATCTCATGACAAATTTCATAATTCAATATTCATCTATAATCATATATGCACATATAATCAAATACCAACTCGCATCTCGCTAGTATTTTAACCCGGATTAATTTCCAATTAATTCTCATTTAATTTATTAATCCCAAAAATAAATATCGCCAAAAATACGGGGTATTACATACTTCCCCCCTAATAACTGAATTTCGTCCCGAAATTCGGAACTAGTAAGTACCTGGTAAGAACAACTCTGGATAACGTTCGCGAATCTCATCCTCGCGCTCCCATGTGGACTCCTCGACATTATGATGTCGCCACTGAACACGCACTAACGGAACGATCTTTGACCGCAGTTTCCGCTCACTTCGGTCCAAAATAGCAATTGGCCCCTCCTCGTAGGAGCTATCAGGTTGGAGATCGATGTCCTCCAAAGCAATATGAGAATGAGCCAAATTGTCTCTAAGATATTTCCTTAGCGAGGAAATATGAAATACATCGTGAATCCGATGCAAATGCTCCGGTAGTCCAAGCCTATACGCAACCGGTCCAATCCGCTCAATAATAGGAAATGGTCCCACATATCTCGGTGCCAACTTCCCTTTCTTCCCGAAACGCATAATCCCCTTCATAGGTGATACTCTGAGCAAAACCTGGTCCCCCACTTGAAACTCTTCTCATCAGCATAGCTCTTCTGCCGATCCTGAGCTACCCGAATGCGACTCCGAATCAATTTTATCCTCGCCGAAGTATCCTGAATCACTTCCGGCCCAAGTAGTTTGTTGTCCCCCACCTCCAACCAACATGCTGGGGAACGACAAGGTCTACCATACAACGCCTCAAATGGAGCCATGCTGATGGTGAACTGGTAGGAGTTGTTGTAAGCAAACTCCACCAGTGGAAGATACTGCTCCCATCCACCCCCAAAATCAATGATACTCATACGTAGCATGTCCTCCAACATCTGGTTTGTACGCTCCGTTTGCCCATCAGTCTGCGGGTGATACGTCGTACTCAACCGCAATTCCGTGCCCATGGCCTCCTGAAAACTCTCCCAAAACCGTGAAACAAATATCTTGTCTCGGTCAGACACGATATTTAGGGGCACACCGTGAAGTCTCACTATCTCAGAAATAAAGAGCTGGGCATACTATCCCGCAGTGTAGTCTGTCCTTACGGGTAGAAAATGAGCGACTTTGGTCAACCTGTCCACAATTACCCAAATGGAGTCGTGACCTCTCTGTGAAGTAGGCAATCCCATGATAAAGTCCATGGATATGCTCTCCCGCATCCACATCGGGACCTCCAACGGCTGTAGCAGTCCTGCCGGTCTCTGATGATCCACTTTTACTAGCTGACAAGTGGCGCATTTAGAAACAAACTCGGCAATGTCTCTCTTCATCCTGCTCCACCAATACTGACGTCTCATGTCTTGGTACATTTTGTCCCCACCGGGATGTACCGCGAACCGTGAGCCGTGCGACTCGGCCATCACCTCGTGCCGTAATTCCTCCCCTTCCGGAACCACCAATCTCCCATTGAAGCGTAATCCCCCATCTGAGCTAACGGTATAGGACTCGGCTCCCTCTGCTAGTAATCGAACTATCTGCTCCTGACAGAACGAGTCATTAGCCTGTGCCAGTACTATTTTCGTGACAATCTGCGGTGTAACTGTCATCGCAGACATGAATGATCGGGCCACTGCATCCTGGTGTCCCAATTCCTTCCACTTGGCCTTCCACACCTCTGCCACTTCATCTGCTGGCCTACGACTCAACGCGTCTGCTACCACATTAGCCTTCCCCGAGTGATACTGGATATCGAACTGGTAGTCCTTCACAAACTCAAGCCACCTTCGCTGCCGCATATTTAACTCCTTCTGCGTGAATAGGTACTGTAGGGACTTGTGGTCTGTGAACAACTGAAACTTCTCCCCCAAAAGATAATGTCTCCATATCCGAAGGGAAAAAACAACTGCCGCCAACTCCAAGTCATGAGTGGGGTAATTCTTCTCATGAGGCTTTAGCTTACGGGAAGCATAAGCTATGGCCTGACTCTCCTGCTGCAATACTCCTCCAAGTCCTTGTAGGGACGCATCGGTGTATACTAGATACTCAACTCCCGGTCTCGGCAATGCTAACACAGGTGCTGAGGTCAACTTATCCTTCAATTCATCGAATGCCAACTGACAGACATCACTCCAGATGAATGGCACACCCTTACGAGTCAGATGTGTCAAAGGACCTGCTATCTTTGAGAATCCCCGAATGAACCTCCTGTAGTATCCTGCTAAACCCAAGAAACTACGGATCTCCGTTGGTGTCGTGGGCTGTCCCCACTCCCTCACCGCTGATACTTTCCCCGGATCAACAGATATTCCCTGGTCGGAAATAATGTGACCCAAAAACTAGACCTCCTTCAGCCAAAACCCGCACTTCTCATACTTTGCATACAGCTCGTTCTGACGCAGCGTCTACAAAACCTGCCTCAAATGCTCGGCGTGCTCCTCCTCTGTCTGGGAGTAAACCAGAATATCATCAATGAAGACAATGACAAACTGATCCAGGAAATCCCTGAACACCCTATTCATCAAGTCCATAAACACGGTTGGAGCATTGGTCAAACCAAAAGGCATAACCCGAAACTCGTAAGAACCATATCTCGACAAGAACGCAGTCTTCGAGAAATCCTCCTCCCTGATACGCAACTGATGGTATCCCGATCTCAAATCAATCTTCAAGAAGAAGGAAGCTCCTCTCAACTGGTCAAATAGGTCATCGATTCGAGGCAACGGATACTTATTTCATATCGTGACCTTGTTCAACTCCCGGTAGTCCACACACAATCTTAGTGAACCGTCCCTCTTCTTCACAAACAAAACTGGAGCGCCCCAAGGCGAGGTACTCCTGCGAATAAAGCCCTGACCTAACAGCTGCTCTATCTGATCTCGTAGCTCTCGCATCTCTGCCGGAGCCATACGGTACGGTGCACGTGCTATAGGTCTCGTATCTGGCAATAGGTCTATAACAAAGTCTATCTCTCGACTGGGGGGTAGGCCTGGTATCTCCTGAAACACATCCGAATACTCCCTGACAACTGGGATCGAATCTAAAGGAATCACAACCTCCTTAGAGGCATCCTCCTCTATGTAATACAGATGAGCGGTCGAACCTCCCTCTGGGCGAGGCATCGCCACTACAAACATCTCTTGCCCCGGAATGGTTAAAATAATGCTCCCGCTGAAGCAATCAATCATGGCCCTCTAAGCTACGAGCCAATCCATACCGATAATCACATCGTGAACATGCATATCTAATACCAACATGTCTGCAGGTAATACCAAACCACCAATCTCTACCCCCACTCCCCAGCATATAAAGAAAATAAGTGACCCACTCCCTAATGGTGAGTCGACACACGTCACTGTGCTCTCCGCTGTGGCTAACAACCCTAAAGCCTTCGCGAAATGTGTAGCTATAAAACAATGTGTAGCCCCCGTATCAAACAATACCCGACCCATATTGCCATGGATAGGAAACGTACCCTCAATCGCGGGCGGTGCCTGTGGAACTGCTGCCTGGTGGGCGTTATAGACACGTCCATACTGTAGCTGCCCCTGCTGAGCTGGGACTGCTGGAATGGGTGGCAATGCTGCCATCTGTGGCGGTGCGGGGAGAGCGGCGGGAAACATAGGCCTCTGCGGCTCTTGGCGAGCACCCTGCTGCTGCTGCTGTGGGGCCCTGCCCCTATCAGGACAATCCTGTCGTTTATGGCCAGTCTTGCCACAAACAAAACACTTCCCTGGGAAGTTCCCTCCTCTCTGCCCCTGCTGTCCCCGGCCCTGGTGGCCGTTACCTTTCCTTCCTTGGCCCTGCTGGCCCTGCTGAAAATGCTGCCCATTCTGCCCCTGTTAGCCGTTTGGACCCTGATGGCCCTAACGGAAACCTCCCTGTCCGTGCCTATAATTCCCTGATCTGAACCTCTTCTGATCCCCCTGCTGGGAACCTTGCTCACCCTGTCTCTGCCCCTGAACAGATTGTGCCCCACCGGCACCATGTCCTCCAGTCCTGCCCTGATGGCTAGAATCTCCTGATCTTTTGCCTTCAGCCATATGAAAGCGGTGATCCTGGCAGTGTAACAAAGCAGCGTTAACCATATCAGAATAAGTGGCCAACGAAAGGTTCCCTAACAGATGCTGACGGATCCTCCATGTCAACCCGTCGGTGAATTTCTCAATCTTCTTCTTTTCTGTCGGTATCTCATCTGGAACGATATTCAACAGATTCGTGAACTCGGCCTCATACTCGGCCACGGTCTTACCCTCTTGCTTCAGACTCATCAATTTCCTCCTCATTTCCGTATGAACAGCTGACGGAAAGTACTTGCGGTCGAACCGCACCCAAAAGTCCTGAATAGTGAGAGTATCCCTCTCCTCCACGGTGGTAATAGACTCCCACCACTGCAGTGCAGATACAACTAGCTTGAAAGTAGCTAGCACCTGCTTCTGAACATCCGTGCACTCATACATCCTAAAGTGCCTCTGCATATCCTTCCTTCACTGGCTCGAGACTACCACATCTGAGCTACCTGCAAACTCTGGCGGATGCGCTTTCTGAAAAGCGTCACGTACACGTTCCCAAGCAGACGGGAATGCATTTGCCTGTACTGGCGCGGCAACCGGCGCCTGAGGTGGTGCCTGCTGAACTACGGCAATTGCGGCATTAACCGCTTGGGCTACAATGGCTGCAATAGGGGTGTAAACGGGTCGGGTCTGGATCGGGTCTGGGTATATCCAGATCCGATCCGGGTATATTTTTAACGGATCGGGTCTTACCCGATTACCCGACGGGTCTCAGAAAATGGATCCAGACCCGGATCCGTTAAGGACCCGGAGACCCGACCCGGAGACCCGACCCGATTATATATATATATATATATATATATATATATAAAAAAAAAACTGTTTTTATATTGTTTTTATATAAAACTGTTTTTATATAAATATAACTTATATTTATATAAAAACTGTTTTTATATATATATAAGTTATATTTATATAAAAACAAAAACAGTTTTATTTTATATAAAAACTGTTTTTATATATATATATATAAGTTATATTTATATAAAAATAATTTTATATAAAAAACAGTTTTATATAAAAACAGTTTTTTATATAAAACTGTTTTTATATAAATATAACTTATATATATATATATAAAAACAGTTTTTATATAAAATAAAACTGTTTTTGTTTTTATATAAATATAACTTATATATATATATATATATATATATAGTAACTATATGTAAGACTATATATATATATATATATATATAATATTATATATAAATATATATTTATTATATTATATATATACACATTCGGGTCGGGTCCTTATCGGATCGGAGTCATGTATATCCAGATCCGATCCATTAACTAATCGGGTAAACGGGTAATCGGGTAATCGGATAATCGGGTCTATAAAATTTGCTCAGATCCGTTAATTTAGGTCGGGTCCGGATCGGGTCCGGGTCCAGACCCGGTCCATTGACAGCCCTAGGCTGCAACCTCAGCGGCGTTCATCATGCCCTGAACTGGAACGGGCTGGGGTTCGGGCGTTGCATCCCTGGGAACTCGTCGTGCACGTCGTGGAGGCATCTGAAATAAGAATGAAGTTTATAAGTTCGCAGTTATAAACTTAAAATAGCTGAAGAACGTAGCATACACAAAAAGAGTACAACAGTCCTAAAATGTAGGGCTCTATATCAAAGAAAACTTAGCGGAAACATAATAGCCGTACAGATCCTAAAGGACACTAGAACCTGATGCTCTGATACCACCTGTGACACCCCGACTAATTAAATACCGGGTAGCTACTCCTTTATTAAATTAATTCAAAATGCCAAGTTGGTCCAGTTAATAGCATCACTGTCGAAAACATATTAATGATTACTAACCACCTAGTATTTAAAAAGTAAGTAGTCAAATTTTAATTTAAGTCTGATTAACATGCAACAAGTGTAATGAAGAATAATAACACCATCATCATCTAACTGTAAATAGAATAACCATCACATAATGTAAATAAAATCTGGAGGAAAACTCCTCACTACAAATCCCACAACTGAAATAAGTAACGAAATACTGAATACTGAATCAATACATGCCAAAGTCTGAAAAACTGAAATGGAAAGATGTCTCTAATAGAAATGGGCAACATGCCCTACAACTGATAAATACTGAATCAGGAATCCAAATGAAAGAAACGTCTACAAGCAAATCCCTGTAGCTTCCACAAACAGCTACAGCTCGTCACCTGAATGAGTATCCTATGCATGGTGTCCTTGTGGCTGGGCACCTAAAATGGTTTTACAAGAAAATAGATTTGAAAGCAAACGGGTCAGAGCCCGAATGTGGAGATATTTTAAAAACCTGCAAGTGCTTTAAAGACATTTAAAACATTAAATGCATAGTACATGTTAGGACGTGGACTCACATGAAATTCTCACCTCTCGTCTAACTGTGCACTCCTAACGTAAGTACCCGTCTAGAATAACACAAACTACTAGCTAAGTGACATCATAACTAGCTAGACTGACATAGGTTTTACCCTTGTTACTCGGTTCCCATTAACATAATAACGATCTCAATTAAATAGGGGGCTTAACGTAAATTCAGGTTCTCATATAAAAGTAATACAACCCGTTATAGATTATCCCTGTTATGTTATTCCATAGTTATACACACAATACCATATGAAAGTTCTCATTTGACTAAGTGTGTATTTCCTCAACATAAATATACAATATAATACAATATAAGCACCCCGAGAACTAGTTGCGGTGCACGCATACTCTGCTATCCATCCCGGTACATCACGTACATAAGGATCACATATTCCGAATCTCTCAGGAATAGTTCACAGATAACAACATCACAAATAACGGAGGCGAACACAGTCACATCACATGGGTCACGCACATACCTGCGCTCCCACGATCAGCAGACTTATTAACATCCCAATAAGTCCTTCTCTGACCTATGTTCATCGAGGTAACCAGTCTAAATCCGGGCAACACAAGGGTTAGAGGGCCCTAAGCGAGCGCAAACCTCCCGTGATAGCAAGTATGGTAGGTATGTCATACACACAAATCATATACCAATACTAAGTAAACACGCATCTTAGTAATCACCGTAGTTTAATTGTAGTACGTTTCTCATTCTTGTACCAACATATAATATTACCCAATTTATATGTTCCCGGTTAATATAATATATTAGGCCGTCAATAGCTAACATCGTATTAGACACTCACGTCCTACTTCATAGTCTCCTTTAGGTTCAAACTACACTACTAGGTTTGACTCCTCATTATATCCCAAACATCCCAAATATACCAATTAATCATCAAGGAAAGGTTATCTCTATGTATACACGAGGTTACGGGACACTCGAGATTAAAACAGGCTAAATAGCCTAAACTGTCAACTCGTTCGAACGAGGCTGTTCGAACGAGAGTTCGTTCGAACGAACTGAGACTTCTAACGAGATCTCGTTCGAACGAAGTGGCTTTCTAACGAGATCTCGTTCGAACGAACCCATCGAACGAACTTCACCCTCGTTAGATGTCAGTGGTCAACTTGTTAGAATCTCGTTCGAACGAGGTCGTTCGAACGACCTGGGCAGGTCTTCTAACGAGCGACCAGACTCGAGCCCAGAAATCCTTATTCGTTTTTCACCAATTTCTACACCTCAAATCTCAACCAAAATTCGTCCCAACAATGTTTTAAGTTCTCTAATCAATCCTAAACATATCAAGGTCACATACTAACGTGTTTTAAGGAATCAATCCATCCTAAACATCATTATATCATCAAGTCTCTACCCTTTCCCCCAAATTTTCAAGAACATAAACCCTAGAATTTTAAATCCTCTATAAGTCCATTCTAGATCCGTTTTTGTTACATCCAACATATATTAACATCAGAATAATCATCTCCATACTATTCTACATGCAATTTGTCCTCAAAATTCAAGTTCTAAGTCCAATTAAAGTGGGTTTTTTATTTAACTTCCAAGAACAATTGTAAATCTTTCAATTTATCTAACATGGAAGAGACATTCTCTGAATTAAATAGAATTAAATCACTTGCCTCGAGTGTCTCTGAATTTGGTGTTGATTTGATGAAGCTTTTTCTGCAGAATTCCTTCTCTCTCTCTCTACAAGTCTTCTTCTCCAAAGGTGGCTAGGGTGGCTAGGGTTTCTTTAGGAGACTTAGAAAACCAAATTTTAAAACTCCCCGTAGTCTTATGGGTCAATATGGTTGGTAGTGGGTTTAGTGGTTAGTTACCCAAATCAGATTATAAATCCTAATTTTCGTCATTATTAAATCCCAAAAATACAATATTACCAGACTACCCTTATAAGATGCCGGTATGGCCTAAAAATACCCCGGGACCCAAACTAAACCCCCGGCTAGTGTTTTCTGACTATCTCGACCCTTCTGGACGCGTTGGCGCACTCAAAACGACCATACGGTTAATAGAATTTAAATTCACTTTTATAATTAAATAATTATATACCATGACGCGACTGTCACATGCGTCTCAACAAATTTCCAAATTGCCGTATTTCAATCTCACGACAAATTTCATAATTCAATATTCATCTATAATCATATATGCACATATAATCAAATACCAACTCGCATCTCGCTAGTATTTTAACCCGGATTAATTTCCAATTAATTCTCATTTAATTTATTAATCCCAAAAATAAATATCGCAAAAAATACGGGGTATTACATGGTGCATGCGAAACCAAAATGATTTGAGAAGGGTTCGGAGGCTAAGTTACGAAATGGGAAGGTGTTAGGCACCCATTCCGCCCTTTCGGTATCTCATGGATATTTGTTATTTTCCTTTATTTTTCCCCGTGATATGTGTGCATGTGTATATATATAGTGGAGATAGGAATCCTCGACTTGTATCATGGAAGAGATAAAGCGAGTCATCCGTAGGAAGGTATAAAAATAATATTAAAAAGATAAGATTTACGCGATTACCCCTACGATGATCGTTATAATGGAACGATAACGCATATGGAGTAATACGTCACTAAGAACAAGTGTATAGAATACAAGAAAATTGGATTTAGAGAAGATAGAAAATGAGAGAGAAAGTAAAAAAGAAAAGGACTCGAGTCTCGGGTTTTACCCCGAGACGCCTACGTAGCCTATAAAGGCATCAAAGTCCACATAGTTCGTATACAAAATGAGATGTGGGGTTTATCCCATAAATCCAAATGGGGGATCTCTTATTTGTGAGTGTGTGTGTGTGTAGAAAAAGTGTTTTAGTTGTGAGACATGTATGAGAATACCTATTTGGAATTTATGAGCAAACCCTCTTTTTCTTGTTTTTTGGGTTTTATTTATATGAAAATAGGAGATGTGCAATAATACTAAATAAAAAGTATATTAGGATGTGTGAGATGAGATAATAAAAATGCTAAGTAATAAAACAAGTTATTGCGAATTTAAGAGAATTTGGAGAGAAAGTTGAGAAAATTGAACCTTCTTGAAGATATTGAGCTTGATCTTGAATGTTGGAGAGCAACCCTTGCACTTGGATGATGATGGAGAGTGGCTAATTCACCAAGTTTGATGAAAAAGATGATGAAAAGTGGAAGTTAATAAGGGATTTAGATGTTGAAATCGCGCTGCCTTCGAGAGAGGTTTTTGGGACCATCTGAGAGTGATTTGTATCAGATCTGTTCCCCCCTGAAAATGAGGTGAAGGCCTCCTTTTATGGGCCCAGGTCACTGCCGATCGGCATAGACCTGGTCCTGCCTATCGGCACCTGCTAATAGGCAGGGTCTGGAACCTGCCGTTTGGTAGTGTGTTTCAGGCCTTTTCGAAAAATCTACTGTCGAGGGAAAACCGTTGGTCAGAATCGCGCATGGGGTAGATCGTTGGAAAGGTAATGTAGAGACCTTTGAAAGTCGTTTGGACCGCTCCTGGGTTCGGGAGTTGACTTTGTGTCAAATATGGCTCAGAAGCATTTGTCGGTCCATTGGAAGGGGAATCGTTCGGACGCAAATGGATCATTCGTTTGCATGGTAAGTCAGAATCGCACACGAGGTGGGCCGTTGGAAAGGTTAGGAGATGTACTTCGACATTCCAAAGAGTTTGGCCCGGTTTGGGGAGTTGACTTTAGTCAACCGGGCCCTGGAAGAATTCGATGACCTCTCGGAGTCAAACGGATCGTTCGTCCGCATGGTAAGTTGGAATCGCGCACGGAATGGACTATTGGAAAGGGATTTCAGTGCCCTTCGAAGATTCATTTAGCCTCGGTTGAGCTGAACAGTTGACTTAGGTCAAACAGAGCCCGGGAGCGCTCGGTGGCCTCTAGATCAAGTTTCGGACGGAAACGGATCGTTTGTCTGCATGGTAAGTCGGAATCACGCACGGGATGGACCATTGGAAAGGTATTTCAGTGCCCTTCGAAGATTTATTCAGCTTTGGTCGAGCTGAAGATTTTGACTTTTTGGTCAAATGGAGCCTGGGAGTGCCCGATGGCCTCTAGGTCAGTACTCGGGACATGACCTAGGTTTGTAGTGATGAAGGGTGGTGCTAGGGACCTTAGGAGAGTTAGGGGGTAACAGAATGAGGTGTCTACACATACTATCCAACAACAAGCCAACAACCAATAATTAACTAACAACCAAACCAAAAAAACCCAATTATTATCCCGTACACATTCTAACATACTATCCAATAACAAGCCAACAACCAATAATTATCCAACAGCCAAACCAAACAAAACCAAATATTATCCCGTACTCCTTCTAACATATTATCCAATAATAGGTCAATAACCAATAATTATCCAACAACTAAAAGATTTAAAAGATAATGAATATCAATTATATAACTACTTCAGTTAAAGTAAAGAGTACGTGATTCCTGCGATCCAAGAAGGCCATTAAATAGAGTCTTCAGAATGTGTGATTAGACCAAATTGATCCTAGATCCCCCATTATATTCTTTTATATGTACATTTGTTGATTAGTTTCTTTAATACAATCTCTATAAAATCAAGTTAATTTAACTTCATTTTATAAACACTGCATCAATGAAACTGATCAACAAATGTATATGTACAGAAACACGTGGAAATTGAATCTATTCTCAAACCGAGCGTCTTGTGAAAGTAACTAAACATTCGACTAAGCATAACATATTATCGAAAGTTAAATTACATAAATCATATTAAACATTCATAAAAGTATCTAAACATTCATACATCAAAGAAAATCATATTAAACATTAGTAAAAGTAACTAAACATTTATACATCAAAGTAAAGCGCTAATACAGTGACAATATCACAATAGGATACAAATAAGATTGACAATGATAACATAATATTTTGATACTCACTAAAAGATCCTTTAAATTAGGGTTACCATCAAGAGCTGACTGGAACTCTTTTGGAGCCTTTAATGCATCCACTTCAGTAGTCATACCCTTTGGTGCATGCAAAACAATAGACCAATTACCATCGTTTATGCACTTCGAGTAGAATACCTTCTTTACGTTCTGAAAGGCACAAATAAAAGGCCCATCGACTATGCGATCTTTACTCCTCAACTTTGATAAATCTACCATAATAAGTTTGGAGCCAGGATTAACTTTGCAAGCATTCGCAGTTCCCTCCACCTTTATCTAATCACAATATAATATGGTTTCTATAAAATCTAAGTAATCAAGTTCTAGGGTTTGTTAGATTATCCAATAATATATTAGCATCGTATTCTTTGTATTTTTATCGCTTTTGCTAGCGATGCAGGTGGTCATGGCTGAAATTGATATTCCGCTATTTTGCATCAAAAGCTTTTCCTCATATGCATATGAAATGAAATCAAAACCGTTGGTGCAGAATTTTTTAAATTATTTCGCACGAAACTAGGGCCTTTTGCTAGGCGTAAAAGCCTGGAAGAGACATCACCTCTTTTTAGAAGCTGCATTTATTAATGAATTTGTATTATATCATATTTTTATCACACACGAATAAATAACCACACACATAAGATGTGAAATTTACCTCTTTTGATAACCATGCCCTAAAATCAGTTGTCGTGCAATTTCGTTCTCGTACTTACTACGGGTAAATTGTAGAGTTTAGATCATAAAATATAAAATACATATAATCAAAGAAGAAGAATTCAATAGATACTCACTCTCTCCAGTCTTCGACTTCATCTTGCGATTCTAAGACATAACGAGTTACTTGCTCGTATTGTATATTTGTGAGTTTCATCTCTTTAGGGTTCCCAAACGGTAATTCGTCCTCAAACTCATAAGTTTTTCCTCGATCACACCTCCTCCACGAGGATTGAACCTCCTCGCTTCTTGTTCTGTCATATATTCCCTAGCGTATAACGACGATTCCTTAGTTACGTATTCTTTAACAATTGAACCTCAAATATACCGTATATTCTTTATATAATCTTTGAAGGTTTTCATCAAGCACTCAAAATGATACATCCAACGATACTTAACGGGATCACATAATAAAGCTTCATCGCATAAATGCATAAGCAAGTGAATGTTGATATCAAAGAATTACGGAGGAAAATATTTCTCTAATACTCAAACTGCTTCAGCTAAAGTTAATTAAGCAGCTTTAATGTGCCCCCTGTTTACCACTTTTGCACAAGTAGTAGGGTAAAACACAAAAGGATTTGCATAATTGCCCGATGGAGATCTTTGTGTTTAGAGAAGCAATGCCGAAATAACAGAGGGATTAATTGGATGATTACATTCCAGTCATGAGACTTGCACTATTTTAAGTCATTTGTTTTAAGTGTGAACTCTTAACCATTGCTTTAAGTGTGAACTCTTCACCCTTGTGAGAGTCGAACGTCGGCACCCCTTTATCCCATAACACTTTAAGTTCCTCGATTAATGGGGCTAAATATATATCAATATCATTGATTGGAGCCTTCGACCTGAGTATTAACAAAGATAACAATGTGAACTCATTTCTCATGCACAGAGTCGGAGGGAGACTTAAAGGCGCTATGAGAATTGGCCAATAACTCTGACTAGTACTTAAATTACCGAAAGGGTTAAACCTATAGGTTGATATTACAAGACGAACGTTGCATGATTCCTTTACAAATTCATTGTGTCGTGTATTTAAAAATTTTCAAATGAGTGAATCAACCGGATGACGCATCAGATTCCCACCCACCTCGCATCGAGCGTGCCATGTCATGGCCTCCGCTATCCACGGTACAATAAAAAACCGTTTTAACCGTGGCCTAAGTGGAAAATACTTCAAAACCTTTTATGGGACTTGCAAACACTTTTGATATTTTGCACGTTTGTCCTTTCCCTTCTCACAGATGACATATCTAGGCTCACTGCATACTGGACATTCATAATTCTCTTTGTGCTCGTTGCGGTACAAGATGCAATCATACTTGCATGCATGAATAGATTTATATTTCAATCCCAAACCCTTCAAGCTCTTCTTCATGGAAGTATAATTGTCTGGTAGCGTGTTCTCCTTTGGGAGAACATCTTTAACCCACTTAAGAATTCCGATTACGATGTTCCCAGATAAACCAAAACGACTCTTCAAATTATGCAAACCAATCAATGCATATAATACCGAGTGATCTTCATCGAAATATTTATACAATGACTTATCCGCATCGACTTTCAACCGTATATATTCTCGGTCTCCTGGTAGTTCAATATCAAATTGTTCATTGTTCGCATTATTTGTCTATATGGGTTGGTGATTTTGGTCGTGGTGGACTCCGTAAGCATCGTCAATTAGGTCGGTCAATGGACGATGTGTTGGTGAATCATTTACCACTTCCACTCCTTGGTATTCTGTTACGCGATCGGTTATTGGCAATTCTCCGAGAACATAAGGTACATGTTATTCACCATGGTATGTCCATTTGTTATAATCTTGATAAATTCCCCACTGTATTAAATGTAACTCAACATCTTCTAAAGATTTATATTTTCTGTTGATAAAATGGGTGCACGGACACGGAATCTTCTCACTTTTAAGGTTCTTAAAAGCGTAGCGAATAAATTCTTAAATGTCTTTAATATAACTATTATTTATTTGGTCAGTCTCCCCCATACACTCTTTGTATTGTGGAAAATCCATTTAATAATCTTCAAATTGTAGTCCTGCGTTAACATGATAAAATAAATATCATGTTGCATAAATATAGTGTCAACAACGCACCAATCAATCAAACTATACAATAGCTAAAATACAAGAACACACCAATCAAAGATACTACACAACCACTTAAAATAAAATTAAATAAAATTGTCTACTGATATTATTACAGCATAAGAAAAATATTACTACAACTAGTACTTCAGCAAATGATAAACTAGCCAAGTGGTAAAAGAGTTTAAATAATTTTTTAATAAATTCCCTTCTCC
Organism: Sambucus nigra; assembly: GCA_949130495.1. NCBI lineage: Eukaryota > Viridiplantae > Streptophyta > Magnoliopsida > Dipsacales > Adoxaceae > Sambucus > Sambucus nigra. The sequence continues at coordinate 442,388,684 of OX422222.1, read as the reverse complement.
ACTATCGACGTACACTGGAGTCTCTTCGCAACCCTCAAATACTTTATCAATCAGGATGTGACACTTACCCTCCTGCAATGGCCAATTATGTACTAAGGTGCATACATGAGTGGAGATGAGCGTGCACACCCAATGAAAAATTTACCACTCATGTCCTTTATATAGTATTTCTCACCAGAATCAGCGTGGGTTGTTAACGATGATCCAAGACCTGTGGCATGCTGAGGCGCTGAGAAGGGGAATGTTGAAGGAGGAACCGTCATCTGTGAGGGGAATGTTGAAGAAGAAATCAATATCAGTGAGGGGAATGGAGAAGGAGGAAATTTTTGAGGAGGTAAGGGGTATCCGGGATGCATTGGGGGCTGCAGGGGCATACGACCGGTTAAAAGGGACACAATCTGTGAAAGTTTATCATTCACGCCTCCCAATTCATTTCGAAGCCCCATTATATCCCCTCCAGTCCTAGAATGATGTTCATCGTTGGACGAGAAACGCTTATTAACAGAAGAAAGCTCGTCCACGAGAGGTACGGAGTGTTTAAATCTTATTTTTGACATATGCGACCCCAAACCTCTCGTCCTTACTCTATGGTCCTTCCCCAAGGTTTGTGCGAGGGCATCATTATCAATGTCTTCGAACGGGCTTGAAGCTGACTGACTACTAATAGACTTTATTTATTCTAGAGTCTTAGCCAAGTGAGGAGGAAATTTATTATCTTTGTCTCATCTTGCGTGCACGTACAAGTTGGCCCTATTCGGTGTCTTCCCTTCATCTGGGTTGCCTTTTGTCTTGGTCGACCACTCGTTCTTCAAATCTTCATAAGATTTCGAGCCAAGCCGATGGACATCAGTTTTTTTGGCCCTCTTCTGCTTGTTTTTCTCCCTTTGCAGCATTTTCGAGTCATTCACCTCATTTTCCAGAAAATCATTCCATTAACCGATTGGCATCTCAACGTTCGAAGGGACTTTGTATTTGAACACCAAAATTTCAGAGCTTGATGCTCCCTTAGGGAAATGCTTTTGCCTAAGGTTTCTCCGATATGTTCGGAGTTGTTCAGCAACCCGAGAAAGAACCTTATTTTTTTAGTTTGTCAAAAATGAAAACCTTTTGTTGAGTTACTCGTAAATGTCATCTTTAATAGCTTTATCTACGAGGTTCCAATTGTCAGCTCCTCCCACTCCACATTCATTCTTTCCAAGGACAAACACTGGGCTTTAAATTGTTGAATGTGATTCTTATCCCCTGTGGGGTTATTTCTCAATAGAGAGAACCCAATGGGCTTCTTCTCAACTAACCCGACAGCTTCAAGTGTGTTGGGTGTATCTGTTGGATTAATGGGAGTACCTTCTCTACTACAACTCGGATTAGTGGAGTGTATTTCTGATGGAGATGTGTATTGCTCACCAATTCGTAATAATAATTCACCTTGAGGTTGTGTCACGTCCTCGGTTGGAGCATTGTTTCTATTACCACCCGACATTATCTACAAAAATAATAAAAGTTAAATGTGTATCTATAATAATAGATGCATAATTTCAAAGTTCAATATGAAATTATAACTAATAAAAATAATTATTTGGCCATATATTATAATCTACCTTTTCATGGTAAGACTTTAATAAAAGTTCAATGTGTCTGATCTCCATCCAGTCGGGATTTGTTTTTAAAAACGTACGGATTTTTGCACGTGGCCAACTAGGAGGCAGCGTATCTATAATCGATGCATAGATGTCAACGACATGAACTCGAAATTTCATCCTCTTCAGCCTATTGGCAAGATTGAGTTTGATGTGCATGTGTCGCGAGACATCACAGTCTTCGGCAATGCTCTTTGTACGTAATTTTATCCATAAATGGTGAGTTTTTTTCTACCTTCTCTAACAGCATAAGAAATTTCAGTGTTGTATCGGGATTATGTACGCGAAATATATATTGTACAGCTTCATCCCAGCATTCTGGTAGGGAAAACAGAATACGATCGAACAAGTACTCTTGCTGGAGATAAACTCCACGGTTTACAAGGTAGTTAAATTGTTCGATCTTCCTATTCCCATACCAATAAATTGGAGTACCCACTGAATGAGGGTCATTAATGAAAGATGTACGAGTGCGGTCCAATTGCAACCTTTCCCACTTTTATTGCCATTTATTAGCACCGTGACTCATTTTCCTGAGAAAAATGAACGAGAGCGTGATTATGATTCCTATAAATAATGGCTTTAATGAATCATTAACTAGTTATTATGTACGAGGGCATGAATCTTGTGCACACATACACACAGAAATACACACATACACATAGAAATACAGACAAATATATACACACGAAAAGATATATGAATGCGATTGTGGAGTCACTTCGGGTCGAATAATCCCTTAATTGACATAGCCTGTAATTGAAGCAGAGAACGGTACGACCCAGGTCACGAAAATCTTTGTGACTCGACCTTTGATTTGCTTCACACAACGGTTACTTTCTAGCTCATATTAAGTCTTCGCCTTCCAATGGAAATTCCACCCAACAATGTGGAATTTGAGAATGGGAGCGTGGAATCAAACTATAGTTGCATAACTAGCCTTACTTCCCCTCACGCTCCTCAATAAAATCGAACTCCACCATTAAAAATCTGTAATGGGAACACTGATTTATTAGGTTTTGAATCCCATGTATGTGTGTGTATCTCCCACGAGTGAATCATGTGCATCTGTGTGTATTTCACTATTAATTTATTAGGTTTTGAATACCTACTTTTGTCATTTAAACCAATAATCCCTAAAATTAATCCAAACATCAACCCTAAAATTAACCCTTACGAACATTAGTCGTAAAAACAATCCTTACAAACATTAGTCATAAAATTAATCCCTTATAAACATTACCCCAAAAATTAATCTCGAATTTAGCATCAATATTAAACTTAAACCAACATTAGTCATATATTTTGTTTCTAGACTTAAACCAACATTAGTCATATATTTTTTTATAATTTTTTTAGCATCAATATTAAAGGACACACATTTTTTTTTTATATTTCAGCCCTAAACCTAAACCAGCATTAGCATCAATACACACACACATACGTTATACATACACATACACACATATATACTATACACACATATATACACATATAAATATTCACACATGTGACACACCGCTCAATTAAATATCGGATGATCAGTCCTTTATTAAATTAAATTCGAATCTCCAGTTGGTTCATTCTTAGCATCACTGTCGAAAAATATTTATTTTTCCTCACCTACTAATAAATTAAGATAGTGCCAGAAACATTTAATCATTTATTTATTATCCAACAATTTAAACCATTTACCACATTCACCATAATGAACAAAATAATAAAAATGAGAAACCATCTACCTGAATAGATAATACTGGAATAAACGTTCGAGTTAAAAAGTCTCAAATACAATAATCCATAATAAAATTGAATCCCATCAAACTGAAATAAAGGAGTACAATATTTCTCTGAAATAAATGATAACTGAAAATGGGCAACCTGCCTTAACTGAAATAACTAAATCAGGAACTGGATGGAAAAGAGTGGAGGTGTCTAATAACAACGACATGTAACTTCCACAATAGCTGCATCACGTCAAATCATCAAATAGCCTATGCCTGGCATCCCTATGATTGGACACCTAAATAGTTGCATAAAGAAAATATATTTGCAAGAAACGGGTCAGCGCCCGAATGAAAATATTTTAAAACAGTTTAGCAAGTATTTAAAAATGCTTAAAAGCAGATATTATATTCATGTTAGTTATGTGGGCACTCACTTGAGAAATCTCACCTCTCAACTAGTATGCACGCCTAACGTACCGCTAAACCATTCTAGTTATTACTATCACGCCTAACTAGTCCAAGCTCATAAATCTTCAAATCCATTATCTCATAATAAGTACCCGTATTTCCCACGTAATACGTTAATGAATATTTTCACATCTTTTATCTCGAGTGGGAGAGTTTTCACATTCAAAGTTAAGTGTTCCCGCACTTAAGTTAATTTAGATTTCACTATCCATCTTATCTACTAAGTTCATACAGTAGAACATATCACAAGTGTGTATATATATGTGATAAAGTGATATATATATATATATATATATATATATATATATATATATATATATATATATATATATATATATATATATATATACATATATCACTTTATCACATATGTATACCAATACGACACCTCTAGACTCAACTGTGGTGCATGCATACTCTGCTATCATATCCTGGGATATCTCGCACTGTATAACGAACTATTGGTTTGGTATTTCCCTCTAACCATAAAATAAAATCACATATATTGGAGGTGAATATATTCCCTAGCCAAATGGTCCACGTATATACCTACGCTTCCATTCCACCGTTGAAACTATCATACTCTCAGATAGCATGTGTCCAAGGTTCTATTTTCTGGTTACGAATCTAGAATCCCCCAATGGGATCATCAGGATAAGACCGTCCATTAAGGGAAACCTCCTACCCGATAGTAAGCAACGTAGGTATGTCATACAAATAAGAAATCATATAATAGGTATTTTCCCCACCTATGTATTATATCATCGATATAGGTTTACACACGTCCCATATCACAACTTTTATACATAGTATATTTATCTCCCGAATATCCTCCGTATTATTAAATTTAAAAACTTTACTTTTATCGCATGCTCTCGAGTATTTCTCACCACCCGAAGTGTACTCATTCTTCTTCTTGTAACATCAGTAGGTAAACTCATTATATCCTACTGGTCTAAGTCATCATTTCCCTCGAATCCCCGCGACTCGAATTATTCTCCAAACTAAATATTTTCCTCGATAAATACTAATTAAATTTAGCCCTTAATTCCCCCTTTTAGGACAAAACCCAAAATCCCACCTAGGCCTACGGGTATTTCCATATATTCCCCTTTATGTTTAAAAATAATTCCCACGATTTAATCCCGAACGTTCCCCCAAGGATACTAAACAAAAGGGAGAAGTTGGCCAAAACTTGGCAACCAAATCGATTCGGCCTGGTTCGAATCAATTCGCCTTGTCGAATCGATTCTGCAAGGAGCCGAATCGATTCGCCACCTACAGGTCTCAAAATTTGCATTGTTTCTCCTACGGGTTTCACCATTTTCAACCATCAAAACCTTCACCAAACATTCCCAAACTCCCAACCAATTAATTTAAACATTATACCAACATATACGAATGATTCCTAACGTGCAAGAATCATGAATTCGTCAACGATCATCCATTAATTAATTTAATCCCAATTAAATTTTGAAAAACCCCAGTCTAACATTTCCATTCAAGAACCAATTTAAAACCCAAATTTCTTCACCAAGAATCCATTTAATTTCATGGGTTTCATATTACATACATGGAGGGTTCAATCCTTTATGAATTTCCAACACAAGATTATAAATTAAGTCTTCCAATTTAATCCAAAACATACAAATTTCATATATGATACATCCTACACCAACATAGATATCATACATGCTATAGTTTTGCAAGATTAAACACTTGCCTTAATATGACGGTCTGATCCTCTGGAGAATATGGGTCTATTTATGTTCCTCTCTTTTCGATCTACGCTCATGCGGCATCGGTGGTGCAAAAGGTGTAGGAACGGTGGTTCTAGCCTTTGGAACTCCTCTCCTCTTCCTCTTATGGCTTCTTTGTAACCTCTTTGTGTTTCTCACGTAACTAGCCCTAACCTACCTTTCACTAATCAGATATAATAACTTAGAAATTCGTATGTACTATTCACCCAAAAATACAATTGAGCAAAATGCCCTCTCGGGATGCCGGTTTGGCCTAAAATTGCTTCGGGACCCAAACTAAACCTCCCGGATAAACTTTTTGACTATCTCGACCCTTCTGAAAGCCTTGGCGCACTCTAAATGACCATTTAGATGACTTTAAAACTAATTACTTTCTGTCTTATTAAATTAAGTCCCGACACAGCTGACACGCGCATCCCGACTTAATTATTATAACTGTCGTATCTTTCACTTGCGATAATTTTAATAAATTCGTAATCACATATTACTTTACTCATTTAGTAATATTCAATATAATTCACATCAATAAATACTAATATTCAATATAATTCACATCAATAAATACTAACCATTGTCTCGCTAGTTAATATTTATTTTAAGCCGGATTAATTTTCAATTAATTTCCCATGTTTAATTTTAATTAATCCCACATTTAAAAATCATTAAAAAAAAATATGGGGTGTTACATACTTCCCCCCTTATAACGGAATTTCATCCCGAAATTCCAAAAATAAAAGTATACCTGGCAAGAACAACTCTGGATATTTTTTTCGCATCTCATCCTTGAACTCCCAAGTAGACTCCTCGACATTATGATGCGCCCACTGGACACGCATAAGTGAAACTACCTTCGACCTCAACCCTCTCTCGCTATGGTTTAAGACAACCAATGGTCTCTCCTCATACGAATTATCAGGGTGTAGGTCAATCTCCTACATCGCAATGTGAGTATGAGCCAACTCATCTCGGAGATACCGTCTCAGTGAAGAAATGTGGAACAAACCATGAATACGGTGTAAGTGCTCCGGCAACCCAAGTTTATACGCTACTGATCCAATCCTCTCAATGATAGGAAATGGCCCCATGTATCTCGGTGCCAATTTACCATTCTTCCCGAACCTCATAATCCCCTTCATAGGAGATAATCGTAGTAGCACCTGGTCTCCAACACTAAACTCATGGAAGAATCGCTTAGCATCGATGTAGTTTTTATGTCTGTCCTGTGCTACCCGTATGCGACTCCGAACCATCTCAATCCTGGCTAACGTATCCTGAATCACCTCCGCTCCGAGTAGCTTGTTGTCCCCCACATCTAGCCAACAGGCATGAGAACGATAAGGTCTACCATACAACGCCTCAAATGGAACCATGCCAATAGTGAACTGATAGGAGTTATTGTACAGAAACTCCACCAGTGGAAGGTACTGCTCACAACCTCCACTAAAATCAAGAACACGCGTACACAACATATCCTCTAACATCTAATTAGTCCGCTCAGTCTTCCCATCCGTCTGTGGGTGATAGGTTGTACTCAAACGCAATACGATACCCATGACCTCCTGAAGCCTCTCCTAAAAACGAGACGTAAAAATCCTGTCTCTGTCGAACACAATATCTAGGGGAACCCTATGTAATCTCACTATATTGGAAATAAAAATATGAGCATACTGTGTCGTAGTATAATTCGTCCGGACTGGCAGAAATTGGGCTACCTTAGTCAACCGACCCACTATCACCCATATGGAATCGTGACCCCTCTGAGAAGTAGGCAACCCTATGACGAAATCCATGGAAATGATCTCCCATTGCCACATAGGAATCTCCAGCGGCTAAATAAGCCCTGTTGGCTTTTGGTGGTCCACCTTTACTATCTGACTGGTGGTACACTTCGAGACGAACTCAGTAATGTCCCTCTTCATCCCATTCCACCAATATTGTCGCCTCATATCCTGGTACATCTTATCCCCACAGGGATGTATCGTAAATCGAGACCCATGCGACTTTGTCATCACCGCATGTCACAAATTCTCCCCCTCGGGAACAATCAGTCTACTGCTGAAGTGCAAGACTCCCTCGAAACTCACTAAGTAAGACTCTGCTCCCCCTGCTAAAAGTTGTCTAATCCTTTCCTGACAAAACGGGTCCGCTGCCTGAGCCTATACCACCCTCGTCACAATTTGGGGTGTAACGGTCATAACCGACATAAATGACGTGGCAACTGCATCCTGATGCCCCAGCTCCTCATGTTTCGCTTTCCACGCCTCATCCACCTTCCCCTTTAGCCTACGACTCAACGCATCAGCTACTATATTAGCCTTCCCCGGGTGATACTGGATCTCAAACTAATAGTCTTTCACAAATTCAAGCCACCTGTGCTGATGCATATTTAACTCCCTCCGAGTGAATAAATACTGTAGTGACTTGTGATATGTGAATAGGAGGAATTTCTCCCCTAACAAGTAATGTCTCCAAATTCGAAGGACAAACACGACCGCTGTTAGCTCCAAGTCATGGGTGGGGTAATTCCTCTCGTGAGGCTTAAGCTTGTGGACAGAAAAATCTATGGCCTGGTCCTCCTGCTGAAGTACTCCCCCAGGTCCCTGTAGGAACGCATCAGTGTAAACTAGGTACTCCACTCCTGGTCTGGGTAGAGCGAGAACCGGTGCTGAAGTCAGCTTATCCTTCAGCTCATCAAATGTCAACTGACACGCATCATCCCAAACATACGACACACCTTTGCGAGTCAAATTAGTCAAGGGACTCACAATTTTTGAAAACCCTCGGATAAACTGCCTGTAATATCCCGCCAATCCCAAGAAACTACGTACCTCCGTCGGTGTCGTGGGCTGTCTCCACTCCCTCACCACTGACACTTTACTCGGGCCCACCGATATGCCCCTCTCTAAAATAATATGCCCCAAAAACCGCACCTCACATAACCAGAACCCACATTTTTCTAACTTTTCATACAGCTGATGCTCACGTAGTGTCTGCAATACCCCACGTAAATGCTCGGCATGCTCCTCCTCGGCCCTGGAATAAATCTGAATGTCATCAATAAAGACGATAACAAACTAATCTAAGAACTCTCTGAACACCCTATTCATTAAGTCCATAAATACGACCGGTGCGTTGGTTAGCCCAAATAGCATAACCCTGAACTCGTAGGACCCATATCTCGTTAAGAAGGCAGTCTTAGAAACATCCTACTCCATGATACGTAACTGGTGGTATCGGTATCTCAAGTTTATCTTCGAGAAGTAGGCAACTCCTCTTAACTGATCAAATAACTCATCGATTTGGGGCAACGGATACTTATTCCGTATCGTGACTTTATTCAGTTCTCGGTAGTCAACACACAGTCGCAACAATCCATCTCTCTTCTTTATAAATAATACAGGGTCACCCCATAGCGATTTACTACGACGTATGAACCCCTGTCCCAACAACTACTCGATCTAGTTCTGTAGCTCCCTCATCTTCGTAGGAGCCATATAGTAAGGTGCACGTGCTATTAGCCGAGTGCCCGACCCTAAGTCTATCACAAACTCTATCTCCCTACTGGGTGGCAAACCCAGTATCTCCTGGAACACATCGATAAACTCTCGAACAACGGGGATCGAATCCAATAAAATCACTACCTCCTGAGAGGTCTCCTCCTCAATATAATACAAATGAGTGGACGATCCTCCCTCGGGGCAAGGCATCACCACCAAAACATCTCCTGACCAGGTATGGGAAAATAATTCTCCTACTGTAGCAATCAATCATGGCCCTAGACGTGACTAGCCAATCCATGTAAATAATGGCGTCGTACTCAGACATATCTAATACAAGCATATCAATGGGTAAAATGAGACTCCCAATCTCTATACTCACACCCCCGACATATAAAGAAAATCATCGTCCCATTACCCAATGGTGAATCTACACAAGTAACCGTACTGTCCATCGTGTCTAACAACCCTGCGGCCCATGAAAATCTAGTGACCATAAAAGAATGTGAGGCCCCCGTGTCAAATAAAATACTCCCTATAGTTCCTAGATAGAAAACATACCCTTAACTACGGGCGGTGCCTGAGGAACTACTGCCTGGTGGGCGTTATAAACATGCCTATACTGTAATTTCCCCTACTGAGGTGGGGCTGCTGGAACAACTGGTATAACAGGCATCTGAGGTGGCTCTGGGAGAGCGGCTGGGAAGATAGGCCTCCGTGGCTCCTGGTGAGCACCCTGCTACTCCTGAGCCTTGCCCTTATCAGGGCAATCCTATTTCCTGTGACCAGTCTTATCGCAAGAAAAACATCGGCCTGCGAAATGTCCTCCTCTCTGTCCCTGCTGGCAGTTACCACACCTCCTTTGGCCCTGATGGCCCTGCTGAAGCTTCTGTAAGCCCTGTTGTCCCTGATGGCCATGTCTGATAACCCATATCCATAACAAAACCCCCCTTATCTGAATCACTTAACAAAATCCCCCTGCTGGGAACTCTGCTCACCCTGCCTCGACTGCCCCGGAGCTGATGGGGCCCCACTGGCACTGCCTCCCCCGGTCCTACTCTGCTGGATGGACTCTCTAACTCGTTTTGCTTCCCTTAACATGGAAGCGGTGGTCTTGGTAGTGGAACAAAGCAGCATTTAACATATCACTATATGACTGGAGAGACAAATTACCCAGAAGGTGCTGTCGGATCCTCCATGTGAGACCATCCATAAACATCTGTAATTTCTTCTCCTCGGTAGGCACCTCCTCTGGTACCAAATTAGTCAGCCTCATAAACTTCTCCTCATATTCAGCAATACTCCTCCCCTCCTGGGTGAGGTCCAGTAATATCTGCCTCATCTCAGTCTCGATGACGGAAGGGAAATATTTGCAGTTAATTAAAGTTGTTTGATCTTTCTCACAGCCAGAGTATAACGGTTGGGTCGCCTTAAATTTTAAACTTTGGTAGTCATCGTCAAGTTTTATCGTGTTATCTTCACGAGCACTTGAATCTTTTACATCATCAGTAACCTCATTCTCCTCTGCTTCATAAACTCCGTATGCATCATCAACTAAATCCTCCAACATATTATGATCTACGACATCCCCTTCTACGTCTATTCTACTTGTTGAAGGTTGTTGTGAAGGTTGGTCGGGGACAAAAGGAACTTTCAATTCACCGTGAAAACTCCAAAATCGATAACTATCTTGCATACCCGATCTTAACAAATGTAGTTCAACTGTTTTCCACTCAAACACCTTACCATTCTTACACCTAGCACACGGACACGGAAACTCTTCATCATTACGACATCTCTTTGCATATTTCACAAATTCGTTAGCACCTCTGCGAAACACATCCCCCATTCTATTAGTCTCACCCATCCACTCTTTGTATTTCGGATATCCCATCACAGCTACCACAACTAAACACCTATTAAAGGTAAACAAAACTTAGATTTATAGTATATTTTATTTAATTATCCCATCATTTAATTATCCTATTAAAGGGTAAGTGGTCCTATCCCATTCAAGACTGCATTTTTCTGTAATATACTTAACAGCTCATCCACATTGTTACGATTTGAAAAAAATTCGACAGCATATCCCCTTAGTTCTCCAAGTACACGACGTAGATTGGCAGGTGTGAGTGTTATTTCAATTGGTCAATTGAAATAACGGTCACACTTGTCAATCTAGTATGTACCCAGAGAACATTAAGATACGACTACAGAACTTCCTCCAAAAGTAACAACTTTAAGCCAATAAGAATATTATACAGAAATTATACAATCTCAAACTGTCCAAACGGGACAATTCGAGAGATCTCATTACAGGGGTAATGACTCTCGAACGGGTCTAAGGGCTATTGAATGCGTACGCATAAGAACTAAAAGGCTAGTATCTATGCGTACTATATTTAATTTCAAGTATGTTTCATATAATGGGTTAATTCAATGTTAGACATGTGTTTTGTTAAGATATCTAAGTTGTACCTTGAAGTTTAAGTTCTAAAATAATCAACCTAAAGTTGTGGTTCATAAAGTATTATCACAAATATAAACTAAGAGTGATAAAATAACTTTGAGGCATATAAATTAATTGTGACAAAGTAAGATTATGGACCAGAACCTAAAATTTAAAAAAAGTGTTTTTATTTAAACCCCACTTTTCTTTCTATAACTCCTATTTTATTAAACTTTAAATATAATTAGGGGTGTATAGAAAGAAAAGTTAAATAGGAATAAAAACAACATTTTTAAAATATGAAGGGCTCACCAATTTGATCAAATTTTTCAACAACATAGACTAAATGATCTTTATTATAAGACAATTACTACAAATTTATGCGCATCGCCCGAATTCAAAAAGTAATTTAATGACTAAAGTAATACTTTTTTTAACTTTAGTTATTCACCACAAATCTTAAAAAATATTTTATTTTTCATGCTTTTAGCAACTTCGGATGCCATTTTAACCCTTATTGTAGTTTTTTAGTTTTCATGCTTTTATTTGATGGATATAAAGTCATGTGATTATTTCACCATATAAAGTCAACAAAAAACGCCATATATGGATTGATTTTGCATTTAGATTGATTTTCTTTGAGCTATATCCCTTTACTTTGCATTTAGATTGATTTTCTTTTGGTTACCTCTTAAGTTTGTCATTCATTAGGTATTGCATTACCAAAGATCAAAGTTTTGGGCATACATGATTCTAAAAATCAAAATTTGTACTGAATATAGATCAATTTAACAAAATTTGTCAATAAAAAAATTCAAACACTCCCCACCCCCTACCCCCCACCCTGCCCCACCCCCTGCCCCACCCCGCCCCACCCCCTACCCCCACCCCCCACACACGCACACACACACGCACATATATACACACATATATATACACACAAACATATATATAAATGGAAGAGAGAGAGAGAGAGAGAGAGAGAGAGAGAGAGAATTAAACCTGAAAGTAGAGAGAGAGAGAGAGGGAGGGAACGGCGGGAGGGAAAAAAGAAGGGGGAAAGGGTTTTTGCTGGAAACATTGTCACGGTCGTGTCAAGGTCATTGACCGTGACAATTCGTTATCACGGTCGTGTCAAGGTCAATGACCGTGACACAAAACGCGTGTTTTTTGTCACGGTCAATGACCTTGACAAGGGTGACCGGCTGAAAGGTGACAATTTTGTCATTTTGGTGTAGTGTAAATCGCACCCAGAAACCCTGAATAGTCATGTTGTCTCTCTCATCGGCTGTGGTAGTGGACCTCCACCACGTAACGCCTCCCCGACTATCTTAAAGGTAACTAGTATATGTTTATGACCTCGGTATACTCGTACATCCTCAAGTGCCTCTGAATGTCCTTTTCCCATTGGCTCGCAGCTATTACATCAGAACTTCCCGAGAACTCTGGGGGATGGGCCTTCTGAAAGGCATCCCTAACTAAAAGAAAATAGATTTGCAAGAAACGGGTCAGAGCCCGAGTGAAAATATTTTAAAACAGTTTAACAAGTATTAAAAATGCTTAAAAGCAGATATTATATTCAAGTTAGTTATGCGGGCTCTCACTTGAGAAATCTCACCTCTAAACTAGTGTGCACGCCTAACGTACCGCTAAACCATTCTAGTTATTACTATCATGCCTAACTAGTTCAAGCTCATAAATTTTCAAATCCATTACCTCATAATAACTACCCGTATTTCCCACATAATACATTAATGAATATTTTCACATCTTTTATCCCGAGTGAGAGAGTTTTCACAACTAAAGTTAAAAGTTCCCACACTTAAGTTATTTTATATTTCACTATCCATCTTATCTATAAGTTCACACAGTAGAACATATCACAAGTATATATATATATATTCATCACTCTATCACATATATATACTAATACGACACCTCTAGACTCAGCTGCGGTGCATGCATACTCTGTTATCATGTCCTGGTACATCTCGTACAGTATAATGGACTGTTGGTTCGGTATTTCCCTCAAACCGTAAAATCAAATCACATATATTGGAGGCGAACATAGTCCCCAGCCAAATGGGCCACGCACATACCTATTCTCCCATTTAACCGTCGAAACTATCATACTCTTAGATAGCACATTTCCAAGGTTCTATGTTCTGGGTACGAATCTAAAATCCCCCCAATGGGCTCATCAGGATAAGACCGTCCACTACGCGAAACCTCCTACCCAATAGCAAGCAGCGTAGGTATGTCATACACATAAGAAATTATATAATAGGTATTTTCCCCACCTATATATTATATCATCGATATAGGTTTACACACGTCCCATATCACAACTTTTATACAAAGTATATTTATCTCCCGAATATCCTGCGTATTATTAAATTTCAACTTTACTTTTATCGCATGCTCTTGAGTATTTCTCACCACTCGAAGTGTACTCATTATTCTTCTCATAACATCAGTAGGTAAACTCACTATATCCTACTTGTCTAAGTCATCCTTTCCATCGAATCCCCGCGATTCGAATTATTCTCCAAACCAGGTTATTTCCTCGATAAATACTAATTAAGTTTAGCCATTAATTCCCCCTTTTAGGAGTAAGCCCAAAATCCCACATATGCCTACTGGTATTTCCATATATTCCCCCTTATATTTGAAAATAATTCCCATGATTTAATCCTGAACGTTCCCCCAAGGATACTAAACAAAAGGTAGAACTCGGCCAAAACTGGGTAACTGAATCGATTCGTCCTGGTCCGAATCGATTCGCCACCTACAGGTCTCAAAATCTGCATTGTTTTTCCTACGGGTTTCACCATTTTCAACCATCAAAACCTTCACCAAACATTCCCCAAATCCCAACCAATTAATTCAAACATTATACCAACATATATGAATGATTCCTAATGTCAAAGAATCATGAATTCATCAACAATCATCCATTAATTAATTTAATCCCAATTAAATTCTAAAAAACCCTAGTTTAACATTTTCATTCAAGAACCAATTTAAAACCCAGATTTCTTCACCAAGAATAAATGTAATTTTCTGGGTTTCATGTTACATACATGGAGGTGTTCAATCCTTTATCAATTTCCAACACAAGATTATAAATTAAGTCTTCCAATTTAACCCAAAACATATAAATTTCTTATAGGATACATCCTACACTAACGTGGATATCATACATGCTATAGTTTTGCATGATTAAACACTTGCCTCAATATGAAGGTCTGATCTTCTGGAGAAGATGGTCATATTGATGTTCCTCTGTTTCTGATCTACGCTCCTGCGGCGTCGGTGGTGCAAAAGGTGTAGGAACGGTGGTTCTAGCCTTTGGAACTCCTCTCCTCTTCCTCTTCCTCTTATGGCTTCTCTGTAACCTCTCTGTGTTTCTCACGTGACTCTCCCTAACCTACCCTTATCTAATCATATATAATAACTTAGAAATTCTTAGGTACTATTCACCCAAAAATACAATTGACCAAAATGCCCTCCCGGGATGCCGATTTGGCCTAAAATTGCCCTGGACCCCAAACTAAACCCCCGGGTAGACTTTTCTGACTATCTCGACCTTTACAGACACCTTGGCGCACTCGAAATGACCATTCGGATGACTTAAAAAATAGTTGCTTTTTATCTCATTAAATTGAGTCCCAACACGGTTGACACGCGCATCCCGACTTAATTATTACAATTGTCGTATTTTTCCCTCGCGACAATTTTAATAAATTTGTAATCACGTATTACCTTACGCACTAAATAATATTCAATATAATTCACATTAATAAATACTAACCCTAATCTCGCTAGTTAATATTTATTTTAAGCCGGATTAATTTTTAATTAATTTCCCAAGTTTTATTTTAATTAATCCCACATTTCAAAATCATTAAAAAAATATGGGGTGTTACAACACATACAAACACATATACACACTGAAATACACACACATACATACACACACACATATACATACACGAATACATATACATACAATAAAATACACACACACACAAATACACACACGTACACATATCTACATACTGAAACACATACACACACACAAATATGCACATAAATACACACACAGAAATACACTGAGATTGAAATATTACCTTAAAGATTGAAAGAGAGATGGATATTGAAATCGCCGAAATGAGAACACAAAATCCTACGAGAGACGAAAATTTGGAGGATTTAGGGTTTTTGCGAGGGAAATGAAATAGTTCGTCTGGGTATTATATATAAAGACACTGGTCACGGCTAAGGGCCGTGACCACATTCATTTTTAACATGTCAGAGTGTAAATAATAACCGGGTCACGCCCAAAATACGTCTATATTGTCTTCAAGTATCCCAGTATATTCTTGATATTTTTCAGGTCTTGATAGTTCTTTTGCAAAATCATCAGTTTTTAATTTTTGTCTAAAGAGATCTCAAATCCCTGTTCTAATTATTTATATTCTAGGTACTTCTCTTCCTAACCACTCAATAATCTGGTCTATATATTTGAAAGTACCACCTGCGTATGTTAAAGCAGATTCTATAAGTTCTTTATCTTTAGGGTCTGAAATAGTCCAATCTTGAATTTCTCTAGTTAAGTCTAAACTTGTTTGATTAACAAATTCTAAAAAGTCTTTAGTGATTTGTAGGCTCATACAAGATTCTTTTTAAAATAATAATATGTAAAATAATGAAGGGTTTGGTTCGAGTTATACCTTCCTTCTGGTTTGTAATATTTTTATCTTCCTTTCTTCTTCTCTTTAGCCTTGCTACTATTCTTCTCCGATCTCGGCCTCCTACAACTCTCTCTTTATGTTTCGTACCTCAATCCACTATTTTGGCGTTGAACCCGTTTCCTGCCTGTATGCCTTCACGCCTAACTCCCACCTGGCTAACGGCTCACGGCTAATCGACACCTGATGATGGTTCACCAATATAACACCTTGGGTGCTACACCAGAGGTTCCACACAATATTCCTCTATGAATAGAAAGTTGGAGACAATTTGGAAAATAATAACAACTCAACATAAGAGATTTCTGGAAAAGCAAATACTTTTATTGCATACATAAGTAGTTACAACTATCCCCTCTCCCCTAACTATGAGAGGTTTACTCACTCATATACATATTACTTATTACAAGTATACTCTTTATCTTTGATATCTAATCCTGGAAGTCTAACAATCGATCACTCTCTAACCACTGATGTCTAAAACTTAACTAGACGCTCCCTTTTATAGCTTAAGGGCACTATAAATGACTGGTAAACGGCTACCAAAAGCAATTCGGTGGAAAGATATAAATTATTAAAGCAACTTTGTCTTAAGAATCTTATCTGCTGGGTCTACAGGCTCTTAACATCTTATGATAATTGGGGAAACTTTTTCTTTTTGAAAAGAAAGACCATCTGATGGGGGATGCCAAGTCTTCATCATGAGTCTTGTCGTCTTGTAATAATGCATAAGTCTTAGAGCAAGGCATCTTCTGTCTTTAATAATTCTTCTGCTAATGAGGGGCCCGTCTTTGTCCCGTCCGTGTCTTCTTCTTCCTTATCTTGGTTTGGTAGGCATTGTTGAAAAATTCATCAATGAGGCCCACATTTCTAAGGCTAGCTGGCAAAGCTACCTCTACCATTTCTTTGGATTCTTTTTTGAGCCTTCTGTTGAATGGCTCATCAGCTTGGATTATCAGGTTTTCTTTGTGGCAGGCAGAGTACCACCTGTCTTCTCGTGTCAATAACTCCATGATATCAATTATCTCCATGGATTGATAAATCTGGAGCTTGAACTTATCAACAATTAAATCTTTAGTCTCGTCTTTTGATAAAATCTCAACATCTTTGAATATATAATTGGAAAATCTAATAAGTCTAAATCCTTCAACTCTCATTCCTCTACAGGAACTTGGAGCAATCTCATAGATTCTAGCAAATAGAGGAAGGAAGTCTTCTACCTTCTTAACGTATTCATGGACTATTTTTCCAAGAGTAACAGAGTCTTCAATATCTTTTATCTGAACGAGTCCAATTAACCCGTGGTCTGCAAGAGTTATATGAGCCATGTCTGATTTTCCAAAAAGATATATTTTTGGAACATCTTTGAAGAAACCTTTGATTATTAAGGCATCTCCATTTATTTCTGATATTAACATATTAAAATGATCAATAATGTTATTAGTTTCTTTTTGAAAGTCTTCTGCTATTAGGAGATTATTATGACCAAATGGTATAACAATTTTAGTCTTAAAAGTCTTTTTCTGATAACAGATATCAGTAGGTCTAGTTTTGGAGGTTTCTCCAAGAGTCTGAGCATCAGTCTGAGGTCTAGGCACAGCAGTACCATTGAGTTGGGTAACTGCAAGTCTTTGAGTCCTCATGAATCTGGCAATGGGTACAAAATTTTATTTGAATCGATCCAGTGTCTATTCTTTACATTCCACCATATGGCGTCTATAAGAGTATTTTCGTCTTCTAAAAATTCTTGTCTAAATTTGATCAAGTCTGGGTATCTTTGATCAGGTCTATATTGGGGAAAATACATCTTCCAATGAGTCTATTTTGAGCAATAATCTCGTATCTAGATTTTCCTGGAGGAACCAAGATATCATCAAAGTTCTTTAGGATTGGTCTTTCTTGAGAGTCTTGAATATGAGTTTGTCTTTGCGTTGCACCATCATTTGGTCTTACGCGTCTAAGATAGTATGCAACGTCTTCCCTATTTAGTCTATTTGTTCCAAAGGAACTCATGTCGTCTAGGTCTTCTGTTTGCACCATAAAATATGAAAACATATTAGTGTTAGCAAGCATTGGCTCTCTTAATATAATGTCTAGAATGGTATTTTTACTTCCCTTAATATGTATAACAGAGAAGTCATAACCATTAAGCAATTGTTTCCATCTAATTAGTCTATTAGTCCTTGATTTGGACAAGTCTAAATCTCTAAATTTTATTGCATAAGAAGAGTCAGTATAAACAATAAAATATTTAGGTCTAAGGAACAACATATATTTTTCTATTGCCCTTAATATAGCTGAAACTTCTTTTTCATGGACAGTGTATCTTGTTTCTGGGTCTGTAAAGGTTCCAGAACTATGTCTAAAAAGTTTATTCTTTTTTGTCTGATGATCAATGACAAAGTATACTGCTCCCTATTATTTATCAGAGGCATCTGTTTCTACTATAAACTGGCCTTCTGCATTGGGCAGTTCAAGTAAAGGAATTTTTTTACTGCATCTTTAATTTGTCTTATGACTTCAAAATCATCTTTAGTCCAATAAAAGGGATTGGTTTTGTCTGTTCCTTTTAATTTGGCAGTTAAGTTTTGTCTTTTAGAAGCAAGGTCTTTAATAAAGTCTACAGCATAATTAAGCAATCCTAAAAATGATTGTAATAGTTTTCTATCTTTAAGTTGGTCTGGAAACTCAAGAATATTTTTAGTTATGTATTCTGCCAAGGATAATTTTTCTTTATTAATATGCATTCCCACAAAGTCTATCTCAGTCTCAAATAATTGCATTTTCCTTTCGAAAATAACAATACCATGTCTGTCTAATTATAAAATAATCTTTTTATGATGATCTACATGCTCTATCTCAGTCTTACTGGTTACAAGAATATCATCTATGTAAACAAGATAAAATTATGAATAAGGTCTAAATATATTATCCATTCTTCTTTGGAAAACTTGAGGAGGATTCAAGTATCCAAATGGCATTACTAGCCATTCGTATTTTCCTTGGGGCACACTAAAGGTTGTCCAAGTAATACTGTCTGGATGCATCTTAATTTGCCAGAAGCCTGATTTGCAATCAAACTTACTGAATATAATTTTATCTTCAATCAAATTGATTAAATTATTCTTGTCTCGTATCTTATAAGAATCAAATTAACAATTCTTATTTAATTGTCTAAAATCTATAACCATACGTCTTTTTCCTCTTTTACGTTCATATTCATCTTGAACATAGAAGGCTAGGCTATTATGTCTACTTTTACTTTATCTAATAATGCATAATTTAAGCATTTCGTCTATGTCTTTCTTGAATTCTTCTTTGTCTTCTTGTGAATATCCTTTTTTATAGGTTCCACCATTAATAGTGGCGTCCGGGTTAATAGGGATGATTTCACAATAACTTTGATCTTTATCCCACTTAGCGATGGAATTTTCTCCTAAAGTAGGCTCTGCTAGCTGCCTAATCTTTTTCTTTTCTACTTCTATAGCCATTTTCTTCTGTTTGGATATAGCTTGAACCTGTAATAAGGTATGCTGGGCTTGATCTAAAATGTCTTACTGTATAAGTGTTATTTGCTTAAACACTTTTGGTCTGGACACTTACATTCTTTTTGTAAGGGATTAGTAATTTCTAAGGCTTCTTGTTGGGTTATAGGTTTAGGTCCATCATGTCAGCTGAAGAACTCTGATGTTTTATGGGTCTATAATTTGGTTTGACCTGCATAAGGTCAAAGGCAGTCATGTGATCTATTAGAAGGGCCTTAATATTAAATTCCTCGTTATCACTAATTAATATCTCATCGTTATACTGAGTATAAGGATGATATTTACTAATAAAGTCTTGTCTTAAAATAATGTTTCCTGTGAAACTAGGACGAGGATCCATTATCCAAAACCAATGATTAACGGTTTTGTTGGTCTGATTTCCTAATTTAAAATAAATAGGCATAGTCTGGAAATATAAGGTAAATGGATCTCCATTAGCCACTTTACCATAGATTTCTTGAGTACTTTCTAAAAAATAGTCTTCAGGGAAGGCATTAGCCTTACAAATACTCTGAGAGCATCCTGTATCTATAAAAGCTAAAAGTCTTTTAGGAAAGTCTTTGTGTTGAACAAATAATTTTACAAAACAAGCATGTGGTTTAGTAGAAATTCCTAAATTATTCTTTTCTAAAATAGATATTCCTTTCTGAGGTTTATCTATAAAATCTAAGGGTATTTGGTCTTCTAAACTATTGTCAGAATGGTATTCTTCTAAATCATAGGAAATTCCCTTTCTTTTGAAGTCTTCATTTTCTTGCAATCTTTTGGCTATATTTCTATTAATGTCTTGATAATATGTTTTAATATCTAAGTCTATTTGAGCATCATACTGGCTAGTATAAATTGCTCTAAATCTAGTTCTCCAACAGTCTTCATGGTAGTGTAACTGACAAATAACACAAACCATAAATAATTCTGTTTGTATAATCTCAAAGCATTCTGCGCATCTAAAGTCTTTCTTGCTACATTTCATTTTAAGTGTGCAATAATATCTTTTATCAAAGTAACATCTAGGTATATAGGTTAGTAACTCAGGATTACTAACTGCCCATCTTTTCTTTAAAAAGGGGTTTAATATACACTTATACCAAGCTTTTTCAAAGTCTATATACTCATTATCTAAATTGTCTTGATTAGCTTGCATCATATACAAGTCTAAAGTATCCTGAGAGTCTTCATACTCATCAGTATCACTATAGTCTTCTGAATCACAATCTGTATATACGCTATGGATACTAGTATTATCATCATCATCTTCTATGTCTGATATTTTTATAGCATATAGGATATCCAATTCTTCTTGATCTGCATAGTCTAACATTGTATTAATAATCTTAATACCTTCTTTATCTTTCTTATTAGAGCAGTCTTTAGTAAAACGTGTCATTCTTTGCCGCAAGTCCAATATTCTTTGGTGGCAGTCTTAGATTGAGCTACGTTTTTTCCTTTCTATAATTAGGAACCTTCTTATACTTACTAGTATTTTTCTTAAAATATCTTCTTTGGTTAAATCTATTTTTCTTAGTCTTAGAATTCTTTCCTCTAAAGGTAGTAGATGGTCTAAATGTATATTTCTTTGGAAATCCTAAAGGTCTAGTCTTAAACTTCCTATGTTTTCATTCTAATTTCTTTTTGAATTTCTTAGATTCACTTCCACATCCCCATTGGATTGGAGCAATGTCGCTTTTGTTTTTAATTGGAGGGATCCGTTTGAAAGTTTCTTCTATTAACTTTCATTGGGTTATATCACGTCTCTTAGATATGATATAGTTTTTGGCAAAACTAATTCTTTCACCAAGGGAGTTGTTCTTAACTCCAGATACTCCTGGACAATTCCTATATTCATTAATTAGGATTTGTCCTATGGCTGGTATCTTTCTAAAGTATTCATCTTTTAAGGTCTCTCCAAATTCTTTAATTTGGTAATATAGCTGCTCATAATTATTGATATATTAATTTATCTTATCTAATTTGCAAATGCTAAGGAGGGATAACTTAGTTGTTGTTAGGTCTTGTTCATTGATTTGAGCTAGATGTCCAGCTCCAATGAATTCTGATGTGAACAATTGAATATATTCTTCAATTGATCTTTCTTCTAAGTTTTCTTTTATCTTCTCAATCTTTGCTAAGGATTCTTCATCAGTAGCCTTTCTTAAACTATCTAAGTAATCTTTTGCAATACCTCTAATGGATTGCTCAGCGTACTGCTTACATGAACTTGCATCCCATTGTTCATTAGATGCAAAACACATGTTCATCTAATTACGCCATTCATCTAATGTCTTATTCTTATCTTGAACATTGTTTAGGTTAAGGTACATACCTAGTGGATTTATGGCTTGGCTTGTCATAGTCTTAACGGGAGTGAAACTCTAGTCACTAGTTGGAAAGTCTTTTATATAATCAGGTTTAGTCTTAACTACGGTGCTTGAGTATATAGGAATATTTATTCCTATTGGTTTACTAAAAATCTAGGAGCATCTTCTAGCCTACTACTACTTCGTATTTCTTGTTTACTAGGCTCTACTTGTGTAGCTGGAATTAATCTTTGTTCTCCTTCTTCTATTAGTCTTAGGTTTTTAAGAAGTTCTTTTGTATTATTAGATTCTTTTAATTTTAATATGCGCTCTTGAGCTATCATATTAAATCTTTCTCTTTCTTGAAATCTAACCGAAAGACTTTTTTTAAGGTGATCTTTAAATGTCTTCATATCCAATTCTGAGGGTTCTTGTCTAAAGTTTTAGATCCTAGCTTTTTCTTTAATTAAGTCTTTTTGTTCAAATGATCTTCGAGGTCTAATTATCGGGGCTTGTCTTAGTAAACTAGCACTAGTCTTACTACTACATTCTCCTTCCGAAGTATCATTGATTATGGCTTATCTCATATTCCTAAATCTAATTTCTTCGGTCTGGATATTCTTATTGACGATCTTAGGAGGACCAAACTGGATGGTAACATTCCCAGTGACGTCATCTTGATTAATAAACAGAGGTTTATTTTGTATAGTCTTAGTTTCTTGAAATTATGGCAATTGCCAGAGGGTCTTAGCTTTTTCTTTCATAGGTTCAGTATTCCTAATACTATAAGTATGATTATAGTTTGAAACATTGGTTCTAACTAAGATTTCTTCATTAAGTCTACCGCTAGGAATTCCCGATTGCATTCCTTCATAAGGAAATTGGGAGAACTTCACATAACTTTGGAATTCTATATTTATATTAGCGTCTGGGATAAACAACATAATATGTTGATATTATTCTGAGGTCTATGTAATCCTTGAATTCTTGCTTGAAAGAGTCCAAAGGTTAAGAGTTGGAACTTCCTATCAATTCCTCTAGATCTAAGTCATTCTGGGTCAAATACTTGGAGCTCAGTATAAGATTTGTCTAACACATGATTCCTAGAATGGTAAGTCATGTTATAATTAGGGGTCTTAGGAGTGGCACCTTCTTTAAATAAGTCTATGTATCTAACGGCTGGAAGTTGTCAATTATGAATGGAATCTTCAACAATCTTCCAATCAACTTCACCCCATTCTTTTCATTGGAGAGGATTGGTGAATTTTTTTTCTTTCTACCATGTCCTAACATTGGAGGATGAAACCTTAAGTCTTTGGAGCATATGATTACTCTGTCCAATATTTGGGATAGAGCTAACTATCTTACTAGTCTTATCTAATCCGTCATTTATGACTCGTCTACCTATGGTATTTCTTTCTCTAGTTTCTATAGGAGGGGATTCTCTAAATGTACAGGTGATAACCTGCTTTTGTTCAAGTCTTTTTTCGATTCTTTCTAAGAAGGCTGAATAATCTTTTTGTCCTTTTATCTGACTAAGGATTTTTTCTTTAAAATTCTTATTTTCTTTTCTAGTCTTTTCAGAAGTTTATTCACTATGTCTAGCTAGAGAATTAACTAGGGATTTTGCAACATTTGTTATATAGTCTTTTATTTCATTATCTTTTTCTTATTGTTGCATAGTTCTAACTTCTATAGATTCTACAGTTTTTTCTATTTTATCTAAACGAGTTAGAATAATAGGCTAGCTTATTTCTGCTTGGGAAGGTTTATTATATACGGCCTTAATTCCGTTTATAATTTCTTCATATTTTTATTCTACTTGGGCCATCACTACACCAAATCTGTCGAATTGTCACGGTCATTGACCTTGATAAGTTGGACTTGTCAAGGTCAATGACCGTGATAATTTCGGGTGAGATAACTTTTTTTTATCACGGTCTTGTCACGGTCAATGACCATGATAAGTTCATTAAAATTGTCACGGTCCTTGACCGCGACAAGTTTTGTCACGGTTAAGGACCGTGACAAAGTCGTAACAGTGATTAAAAAATTGTCACGATCAATGACCGTGACAATTCTGGGCAGAATTGAAAAAAAATCTGTTGGGCAGTATGGCCACTGCCACTGCCCAGCAGTATATATGTACCTGTTATAGCAACGTTGTACCTGTTCAAACATTATATATCGATATAAAATAGAGATAGTACAAATATACATTCAAAATAGAAACAATCTCGTACCTGTTAAAAACTTTGGGATTCTCCACAAAGTACCTCAACTGTTTAACTCCATTGTTCAACCCCAATCCCGTAATTTCGATTGTCTTTAGGTGTGATCTCAAAAAATCAGGTATATACCATTCCAACCACGATGTCTCGATTTGTTCACAACAAAATTAAAAACCCTAATATAAGAAGAAACAACATCACCATCAATTATCTCAAATCTATAAACTATTTAGCTGGAAGTGGTGTTGTGAACCCTTGACGTACCTCAAAGATAAGAACCTCTAGAAGAGGAAAACTTTTGAGAAAATCCAGCACCAATTTCCAGTTCCAGTTCCACTATAAGAATCAGCCACTGCAAGACACTGCACAAGAGTGTAGTGCCACCCAACAAGCAAATATTCATAAAAATAAAAATCGAAATTGAAATTTAAATATTCATATAAATATAAATACATTACCTGTAGTGCCACCCAAACAGCTAATGTACCCCGAGCAATCGTGTCAAATATAATTCCCTTAATATCTGAACACTAAGAAATGCCATAATCCTATGGAGTTATACTCTGCAAATTCCTTCCAACTGTTGTGTAGCCAAACATCACCAGTTGAAGTTGTCAATTCCACTTTTCATATTTTCCCATGTTTTGCTAGAGGTTCCAAGTGGTGGGGTATGGAAAGTGGAATTGACAACTTCAACTAGTGATGTTTGGCTACACAACGGTTAGAAGGAATTTGCAGAGCATCACTCCATAGGATTATGACATTTCTTAGTGTTCGGATATGAAGGGAATTATCGCTTCATTTTTTGAGCTAAAGGATAGACGAAGAGATTTAGTCTCCTCTCCACAAATAGGACACCCGAAATAACTATGTACTAATCACCTATTAAAGGTAAGAAGCGTATATTCATGGATTAGTATAAATAAAACTTAAATTTCAAATTCAAATTCAAATTCAATTTATAATAGAAACTTCCTCCAAAAGTAATAACTTTAAGCCACTAAGAATATCATACAGAAATTATGCAGTCCCAAACTGTACAAACGCATTGGAATATTTCGGTACAAATTAGAATATTTATTACAAATTGAAAAATTGTTTAAAATTCGGGTTATCATAAAAAATGGATTGATATTCGGTAAGAGCAGCTAAGTCATCCACACTACTATTTAGACGTTTTGGCACGTGTTGGACAATTAACCACGGCTCGTTGTTGATATACTCCGAGTAAAGCACTTGGTTAACCTTTTGAAATGCACAAACAAACGGCTCATCGCTCAAGTGGTCGTTGCTCTTCAACTTGGACAAGTCAACCATGATCAAATTGGTGACAGGATCAACTTTACAAGCATTTTTATCCTCAACTCTTACCCAGTCATAGTAAAATACAACCTCTTTGAAGCTTATATAATCCAATTCAAATATATTTTGGATTACACCATAGTAAGTCATTTCAGCTTCAACGAGGTTTTTATTTTTGTGCTCGCTCAAAAGAAAGTAAGAGCCTTGTATGAAATGCCCGGGTTCTGTACATTTGTACTTTCCTCGTACACTTTAATGTCGAAAATGTAACCATTCAATCGATACTTTTTGTACTCTTGTGCCGCGAACAAGGGTCCAGTGGCTAGACGAGCAAGCCTTGATGTCGCATCACCTGTCTTTAAGAGCTGAGAATATAAATTAATTAATTATATTAGTGGTAAAATTTGAGTGTAATGTAACGTTATATAACGACTATTTTCATTATAATTACCTCTTATGTCAACCACAGCCTAAATTTGCTGTCTGATTGTACCATTGTTTTTCCTCTTTTATTGTTCTCACAGGCTTTATATTTTCTGCATATTACAAAATTAATCATGTATAAAATCATCTAAAATAATGTTAAACATTATAATAATCGAAACTTACTTTTTCCATTATTCGACATCTTCATGTGTGTCAAATAGATAACGAGTTACTTGTTCATGTTGCAAACTCGTTAATTTCACTCGTTTTCCCATCACATGACCACCATCATCGACGAACTCATCAGTGCCATCAACGCTAGTCAAGTCACGCATATATTCCCAAGTATATATTGATGACTCCACGGTGATGTATTCCTCTGCAATTGATCCTGTAATGTGTCACGTATTCTTGACATAATCTTTAAAAACTTTCATCAATCTTTCAAATGGATACATCCACTGATATCTAACTGGACCATAAAGAAGTGCCTCATCGCATAGGTGTACCAACAAATGAACACTTATGTCAAAGAATGCTGGGGGAAAGTACTTCTCCAGTACACAAATCGCTTCGATCACCGCCAATTTTGCGGCCACTATGTGTTCTCGATTGACTACCTTCTCACACAAGAGGGAGAAGGTAATACTAATTTGCATAATAGCCCTCCGCAAATCCTTGTGCTTAGAGAAACAATACTTAAACAATAGAGGAACCAATTGCATGATCACATGCCAATCGTGGGACTTGCACTTATGTAAATCATGAGTAGCATAATTCACAATCCTTTGCAAGTTGGACGAAAAAGTAGATGGGCCCTTCAAATTATATACTGTGTTTAAAAGCACCTTTCTTTCCCCACTCGTCAAAGTAAATGCACCAGGGGGAATTATTGTCCTTCCCCTACTATCCTCTTTCAACCATAGTTGTGGCTTAAGTTTCAACGATTTAAGGTCTTTTCGTGCATTTTCTCCATCCTTCGAATGACTCCCCCCAAGGCAAGTGCCCACAATATATTCAACGAATTTCTTCTCTGCATGCATCACATCCAATACATGGCGCACCGGGTTATTCTTCCAATAAGGCAAGTCAAATAAATTGACCTCCGAGACCATGCCTTTCTTGTCTCAGTTTCATTCCCAGTTAGGATCTTCTTATGCTTGACGCTCTTAAATTTGGGATTCTTACCTGGCATATTAGGGCCACATTCAGAACATTTACTTTCAATTTCCGAACCCGAAAGTTGTCTCGGAGGTAGCCTATGTTCAACCCCGCCCAATAAAAAATTAGAACCTTTCTTAGATTTGAAACTATGAGCCGGGGGTAAAAACCTCCTGTGGCAATGGTATACATTTTTTTAGCTAAAGGATAGACGAAGAGATTCAGTCTCCTCTCCACAAATAGGACACCCCAAATAACCATGTACTACACAGCCGGATAATGTCCCATAAGCTGGAAAATCATTAATTGCCCACATCAACATAGCTTTAAGCGTAAACTCTTCTTTTCCAAAAGAGTCAAATGATTGCACACCCTCTTCCCATAACTCATTTAATTCTTCTACCAAAAGAGCCAGGTAGACGTCGATGTCATCACTTGGTGCCTTTGGCCCATGTATCAGCAAAGCCATCATAAAAAATTCAGGTCTCATACACTCTGAAGGAGGGAGGTTGAGTGGGGCTAGGATCACTGGCCATACACTCTGATTGGTGCTTAGATTTCCAAATGTATTGAAACCATATGTTGATGTAGCCAAACGAATATTGCGTTGTTCTTGAGCAAAATCGGGATACTCAAAATTCATCCTCCTCTAGGCAGTAGAATCAATAAGATGACGCATGATATTACCCCTACTTCTGCCCTAGCATGCCAAGTCATTGCCTCTGCTATCCATGGTACTGTGAAAAATCGCTTTAATCTAGGCCCAACGGGAAAATATTTCAATATTTTTTGAGGCACTTTTGAGCTTATGCCTTCCTTACTAGTAGATTGGATATATCTAGGTTCATCGTATACCGGACAACGATCGAGATTTTTATACTCCTTTCGGTATAGCATGCAGTCATACACACAAGCATGAATCGATTTATACTTCATTCCAAAACCTTTCAAATTGTAAAAACTCCAAAATCGATAACTATCTTGCATACCCGATCTTAACAAATGTAGTTCAATTGTTTTCCACTCAAACACCTTACCATTCGTACACATAGCACACGGACACGGAAACTCTTCATCATTATGACATCTCTTTGCATATTTCACAAATTCATTAGCACCTCTGCGAAACACATCCCCCATTCTATTTGTCTCACCCATCCACTATTTGTATTTCAGATATCCCATCACAGCTACCCCAACTAATCACCTATTAAAGGTAAACAAAACTTAGATTTATAGTATGTTTCATTTAATTATGTCTTATTTATATTCAAATTCAATTTATAATAGAACTTTATACTTCCTCCATCTCCTCTAAAGGGTGAGTGGTCCTATCCTATTAAAGATCGCATTTTTCTGTAATATACTTAACAGCTCATGCACATTGTTACAATTTGAAAAAAATTCGACAGCATATCCCCGTAGTTCTCCAAGTACACGACGTAGATTGGCAAGTGTGAGTGTTATTTCAATTGATCAATTGAAATAACAGTCACACTTGTCAATCTAGTATGTGCCCAGAGAACATTAAGATACGACTGCAGAACTTCCTCCAAAAGTAACAACTTTTAAGCCACTAAGAATATTATACAGAAATTATACAGTCTCAAACTGTCCAAACGGGACAATTTGAGAGATCTCATTACAGGGGTAATGATTCTCGAACGGGTCTGATGGCTATTGAATGCGTACGCATAAGAACTATAACGCTAGTATCTATGCGCACTATATTTAATTTCAAGTATATTTTATTTAATTATTATACTATATATATATATTGTTCGATATACAAAGTAATTTCCAAAAAAAGTTGGAAAATTCCACCCCCATATGGACAATAATCCAGTGGTCATGCCACTTTTAAAACTAACCAACCCAACATTTACTAAACAAAATAATCCAACAGCAATGTCAACAACAAATGTGTATCCCGTACTCCTTCTAATTCATCTATTCAATTAATTCATTTCATCAATTAAAGTATACAATTATTAATTTATTAATTTACAATGTGGGAAAATCCTACTTTCATATGAAATGGGCACTAATTATTAATTTACTTCCATCTAAAACTATACAATTAAAGCTATACAATTTATTAATTAAAGCTATACAATTGTTAAGATTGCCCCACCACGCACCCACCCCACCCCACCCTACCCCTCTCCCCCCGCCACACACACACGCACACACCTGCATACACACACACCCCACCCCACCCCCTGCCCCCTCACCCCACCACACACAAACGCACACACCTGCACACACACACACCCCACCCCACCCCCTGCCCCCTCACCCCACCACACACAAACGCACACACCTGCACACACACACACCCCACCACCCCCACCCCACCACACACACACACGCACACACCTGCACCACCCCCCCCCCACCCCCACCCCACATACATATATATATACACACATATAGAAATGAAAGAGAAAGAGAGGAAAAAAACATACCTTAGAGAGAGAGAGAGCTGGAAATCGCTTAGAGAGAGGAAGAGAGGAAAAAAAAACGGTGGGAAAAAAGAAAGCGCAGGTTTTTTTTTACTGAACAATTTGTCACGGACGTGTCACGGTCATTGACCGTGACAATATTATAAGTATTTATCACGGTCAATGATCGTGACAAGCCCGTGACAAATAGAATTGCCATGGCCTTGTCACGGTCATTGACCGTGACAATACTTTATCACGGTCTTGTCACGATCAATGACTATGACACAAAACGCGTGTTTGTTGTCACGGTCAATGACCTTGACAAGGCTAAGCGGTTAAAGGGTGCCAATTTGCCCATTTTGGTGTAGTGCATATTTAGTCTAAGTTCATTAATAATACTATCCATCTTGGATAGGTTATGGCTTTCCATATTATTAAGATAATTTGCTAAATTTTGTTGGAATTTAACAAAGTTTGTGTAGAAGGTGGTTAATCCTTCTGTCTTAGCATTTAAGTCTAAATGCAAGTCTTTAACAAAGCTACTGTTATAGTCTTGGGTAGCTGCTATGGAAGTAGAAATTAAATTTAATCTTTCTAATATAAGTCTAGTTGCTTTAACAGCGTTGGCAATCTCATTTTTATTTATCTTATAATAAAATCTATCATCGTTTATCTTGTCTAAAATTCTTTGATAAAAGTCCGATAAGGTCTAAATGGAGAGGTCTCTTGATACCTCATTCAAGTCTGATCTAACTATCTCCATTAAGAAGATAACTATCTAATCTAGGGATAAACTGTCTTGATTTTTAATTAAAGTTTTAATTTCTAAAATGTCTTTGTTAAGGACTTCTATATGATTAGTCTTAATATTTATTTATTGTAAAACATGTACTAAGTCTATTGGGATTTGATTATCTATTTCTAGTAATCTTTTAGAGATATTTTTTATCTCTGTTTCTAGGGTTTGAGTGTCGTTTATTAATTGTCTTAATATAAGGAGTATACACTTATTTTGGTCTATTACGCTATTAATAGCACTAGCAGTGGCTTGTCTACTGTCTGCGTGTTTAGATCGGATATGTTCAGTGTGCGAACAACCGTTTATGTGAGAGGTTAAATAACCTACTGAGTCTAAATCAGTTATGGATATAGGTTGATAGTCTGGGTTGGTTCCAAAAATATCTTGGTAAATGCGAGGGATAAATCCCAAGGGCATTAAAGTCTTTTTACTATAAGTCTAAAAGGAGCGTCTTATGGCTCTGATACCAGAATTTGGGTTTTGGTCGGAATTTGGTGAGTCTCTAAAATCTTTAAGGTCTTGATACCAATTTGGGTCTAAATTACAAATCTTTTAAATATATAGTCTTAAAATAGGGTTTTAGTATAAGACAAGGGGGGACCCATCTAAAGAAAATAACAAAATATCTTAAGGAGCACGAGGGGACCATAATCGGATAAGGACAAAAGTCCGTTAATCTGTTCTTTAAGGAAGTCCGTTTTAGAGAATCTCTCTCTCTCTCTCTCTCTCTCTCTCGAGTATTTGTCTTATAAGGATGTTTTCGTCAATTATTATGCTTTAGGTGTATTGTTGTCTTGAAAGAATTATTAGTTATCCAATTATTATTATTATTATTTTAGTTCTTCACATTGACTAAATTTGTAGTACTAATATTGGTTGATTGTGTTTGTGTAACATTTTTACTTTACGAATAAAAATGAGTGATATATATAAAAGAAGCTTTTATCCCCAAGGGCATAGATTTTATATTGTAATGCTTTGATGAGATGCTTATGTATAATAATTTTATAATGTGGGTATGTTAATAATTTTTTTATTAATACATTAAAGCAAAAGTAATATTATCGTTCCTTCTTATCGAATTTTTTTATTAGTGTTTTGAATTTCTTTACATTGACTAAAAAAACAAACGTATAAACATGCCAAAAAAATCCAATAAGAAAATTTGGTAAGAAATTTTGGTCATTATAACATTACTCACTATTAAAGTTCATTCCTTTTTATGTACCTAAATCTGTTAGTACGTATTTTGACAAACTCATAAAAGTGTGAATACACAAACATCTAAATTTTAAATGCATTTTTACAAAATATATTGGAATAAATATCTTTAAATGGATTAATCCATGTTTTTTTTAATATTTCCTTTATATAAATATATTAAACATCAAGATTTATAACACTCCCATACCTCGGCCTAGGCTCTCCAAAAAGCCCGCGGGTTCATTGGCCTAGCCAACCCGACCCAAGCCGTTTATTGAGTGGGCCATTGGTAGCTCGGTACCCTAATGGGTAAGGCCATAGGCTCCACATCTTGCCCGTTTCGCCCGACCGGATTGGCCCAACCCAACCCAACCCATTTATAAAAACCGTCGACCCATTTCGTTTAGTCTGTTTAACCCATTTAAATTTTAAATATATTTAATTTCTCTTTTTATTTACTTATAAATACCACGCTTATCCTTTTCATATCTAATGTTTAATTACATTTGTTACTTGTTTTTGTTATATATAAGATTATAATTTTTTTAGTAAAAATATTTATTATACTCGAACAGAATTTATATTTTTTTGTTTTTTTGTTTTTTCCATTCGGCCCATTAGGCCCGGACCGCCCATTATGCCCAAGTACCTAGTAAGGCTTAGGCCTTGATATTTAGTCAGAGCCCATGGACTAGATTTAAACGGGCCGGGTTGACCCGGCCCGGCCCATTGGAAAGGCCTACCTAGGGCATAATTTTGACACCAAATTGCCAAATTGGTCGTTTCATCACTCTCACTCTATCAGTCCATGAATCACGCATTGAGCTTAGGGCTAAAGGGTTTCTTAAATCTCAGGAGGTACACACACACACATATATGTATATATATATTCTGTGAGAAAATCTTTAACTGTAAACAGTCTTTCTTCAACCCTTTTGGTTGTATAGAAAAACCCAATAAAAAGAAAACAAATTTATAACCTATTTTTTTTTTTCATTTTTTATGCGAACCCAGAACCATTTTATTTTGTAGCTGGAAAGTTGTAGTTACATGTCCAAAAAACACCTCACTTGAAGGACTAAATTGGGTTCTTTTTAGTTTTGCAGTAGTTCCTAAGAGCTTGAAATTCAGGGCATTTGTTTTTGTGATACCTATACCTATGGGGTCTCAAAGGGTACCAGCAAAATCAAGGAACTTTATGGATATTCAGCCTGCACTTGAAAATGATGTTATCAAGGTAACATTTTTATTGTTTATATATATACGAGTGAGGATCAGGTGCGAACTAACTTAACGGGTTTACTAATGAACCAACCTAGTTTTGGGTGGAAATGATGATGAAATTAAAAGAGAACTTCTCACTTCACCTCAAAACACCAAGTTTACATACCTACCAGGATTTAGATACCGCTCACACGGACCCTTTTTATAAATGCTTTTGAGATGAATTTTTTTATGCGGTATTTAAACATTTGGTAGGACCCATATAAAAAAAATCAGTTTTTTTTACTATTTTTAAAAAATTGGTCAAATTTTCACCGCTTTTAAAGATGTGAAAGTTTGACTGATTTTTAAAAATAGCAAAAAACGTTATTTTGAACTGAATTTTTTTACGTGGGTCAATTGAAATGTTTAAATATCATATAAAAAAATTCAATTCAAATTTTTTTTTTACTATTTAAAAAAAATCGGTATGTAAACTTGCTATGAATGAGAGCCTGGCTATATATATAGCCAGGCTAGGGTACATACCAAGTTTTCATACCGATTTTTTTTAAATAGTTAAAAAATTATTTTGGGTTGAGTTTTTTTGCGTGGTATTTAAACATTTCAAGAGACCCATATAAAAAAATCAGCTCAATAACTTTTTTTGCTATTTTAAAAAAAGCGATGAAGAAACACTGTTAAGCTTTGAAAGTTTGACCATTTTTTTAAATATAGAAAAAAAGTTATTTTGAGCCGATTTTTTTTATACGGGTCCCTTGAAATGTTTAAGTACCATATAATAAAACTCAACTCAATTTTTTTAAAAATATTTTAGAAAAATAGGTTTGCTTCAGCAAGTATGTATACTTGGTATGTATGAGGGTCTCTCTCTCTCTCTCTCTCTCTATATATATATATATATATATATATATATACATACATATATATATATATATATATATATACGGTCCTAAGCAGTCGTAAGTTGTGGACCACTTTTGAAAATATAGTAAAAATACAGGGCATTTAAACATTCTTTGAACACTCTATGGACACCCTATAAAAAAATTCGCCCAAATATTTTTTTTACTATTTTAAAAAAAATAGGTCAATATTTATTTACCTTGGGCTGATTTTTTTTACAGGGTGTGGATAAAATGTTTAGATACCCTATAAAAAAAAATCAGCCTTTCAAGTATTTTTTTAAATTGGTACCTTACGTGATCCGGCCTGTATATATATGGATAATTCTTACTTTGGCACTTCACAAATTTTTGCATATGTTTAAAAATGGGTTTTTTGCATTTTTGGGACCTAGCTGTATTTTGGGTTTAGAGTTTTGCATATTTGCACCTTGGGTGCCCTTTTTACACAATTTGCGATACTTTTCAAAATTTTTTCGACGCTTTTTTATCTAATAAGCGTTGTTACAAGTGAAAATGGCACCCAAAGTGCAAATCTGCACAACTTTGGACCCAAACTACACATACGCATAATTGTTGGACCCAAAAATCAAACAACCCTTTAAGTGTTTAATATGTGGTCCTGTATATATTATGTGATAATATAACTGTTTCTAATAGTTATATTTCACAATATGACACTCACTCTCACTTTGTAATAAAACACTATTACGTTGTTATAGTTGACAAATTCTGAGATATTAAAACTTAATTTCACATTTTTTTCTCCAAATAATATAACAGTGATACTACGAGGGAGGGACCACATCCTTAATTTTAAAAGGGAGGGGTTGCATTCTAAATCTCATAAGTTGTTGGACCGCACACTAAAACTTTTAAGTGCAAGGGCTAAATACGAAAGGCCCCTAAAAAATTGTACTTTGGAATTTTTTCGTTGACAAATGGTCAAGTCCGCCTCGCCTTTAAAGGTAACAATATGCAACTAAAAAGGTACCAAAGTCTAATTCTTTTTAACAAATGTAGTGAAGTCTACTAATGTAATTTAGTGAAGTGATTGTTGCAATGTACAGGAAATTGTTGTGAAGGGTGAAACAGTTAAAACTGAGAATGTTGGGGAGGATTCTTGTATTGTGGATAGAATGACAGTTGCAGAACTGAGACTAAAACTAAGGTAAATAAATTTTAATTTGGGTCTTAATACATAATTTTTTTAGCACGAGTATCATTGAGATTTGATGTTCACCCATTGTTAAATTTATGAGGAAATATTGGACCAAAGTAGGTGATGTCCTATTTTAAAGGAAAGTTGAATTTTTGAATAGCATGTTTTATACATTATGGGTTTCTTATAATAATATATATCACACACACACACACATGATGTCTCCTGTACATACCTCATATGCCTGGCACATACCATGTTTTTTTAAATGGTAAGAGTTGAATTTGACGAATTTATTTGTGGATGATCTCCATTACAAAAAAAAAATCTACACATATTCAATCAATAAGTGAGTGAGATGAGATGACATGATATGCAAAAATGATGAATACGTGCATTTTTGGCCATTGAAACTTTCGATGATCATCTCGAGGGGCGTGCATCGGATCGAAACCGACCTATTTGTGGAGAACCGAATCCAATTCAATTGAAGTCGGTTTTTGAATTTCAGAACCTAATTTAAACCGAACTGAAGTTGAAATTAAATCTGATCCAATCCAATTAACATTGGATTGCGATTGGTTTTGATTTCTCCAATTTAGGCCATTTTGGATCATAATTGGAGTGTATTTCGATCAAATACAATATAATAAATTTAATCCACTCGAGTTAATTCAATATAATAAAATTCACTATTGGTCATTTAGCCATACTATGAATGATAGCTATATAAGACCACAAACTAATAATATATTCCAACCAATAATATTACGACACAGGTTTCTTTTAAGGATCAAATACCAAAAAGTCCCTCAAACATTTTTTAATACACATTTAATCCAAGCCTTTTATTTTGTACTAAAAAGTCCCTTATTATCTTATCTTTAAAGGTCCGCGCCAGCGGCATAGTAAAGCCTTTTTGGCATGGTGAAGGGCTTTTTGGTGCAAAATAAAAAGGCTTGGACTAAACGTGTATTAAAAAAAATTCGAGGGATTATTGGGTATATGCCCCTTCTTTTAAACATATTATATATATAGTCGGTTTGGATCGGTTTTTGCATATGAAAAACAGAAATCGATCCAATTAAGTTCGTTTTTTTAACAACCAAATCCAAACCGTTTTTAATTAAATTAGATTGGAATGAATTGGTCGGTTTCATCGGTTTGGTTTGGACCTTGCACACTCATCTCACCCACTGTCTCAGGTCCGCTTCTAAGACGGCTTGTATTAGCTTCATTGACTTGGGATATTATTTTGTTTAGGTTCCAATTAATGAATAAATAAGGATTTGAAGTTGAGTCTCGCTTCTTTTTACCTCAGTTTCTCAAAATTAGGGAAATTTCTATTTTAGTCTGTTGCTTTTGGCGTTTTTATGGTTCAATAACTATATGAATGTGGTTATGAAAAGAGTTTGTAGGACACATTCATGTGATAATTTACATTGGCACGATGTTTATAGAAGCACCTTTTTTTTTTACTTTACACCTATAAGATAATTCGATGTTTAGACTCCCCCCTACATGTTCATTAATTAGACTTACCCATCCTCATGTGCATCAACCCACTTGTACCATATGCATTATTTGTGGCGTCAAAAGACGTCAAATGGAAGCAAGAAGAAAATAACTCTCGTCTAAACCCTCTCTCTAATATCAATATCTCAAAATGGAAGAATGCCTTAATGAGGCTACAAAAGAGGTATTTAAAGGGAGGAGGTTGCTTGGCCACTAAGCTAAGTATCTAATTACAAATATGCCCTTAATGCCAAATAACCTTCCTTCCTCTAAATACAAAATAAATGGAAAAATACAATGAATACTAAAAATAAAAGGAATACTAAAAATAAAAGAAATACTAAAAATGACGAAAAGACCCTTATTCACATTACTCTCCCCTCTGAAAGAGTTCATCCTCGAACTTAGAGGGGAAGGCCTTTCGTGTCACCATCAAGGATCGTAATGAGAGCGTGCTGAGGTGGGATCTCCGGTGCCTTCTCAAGGTACTCAGGGTCCTCGGAAGCTAAAAGAGTGCGACGGCGAGGGAGGGAACAATCTGAGGCTCGATGACCTATCAACCCATAGTTGTAGCATTTGAAGGTGACCGGATGAGCTGGTACAGGAGGAGGAACCGTGGTAGTGGGAGTAGCTGCAGTAGACGAAGTCACAGGAGGAGCAGAAGTCACTAGGGTTGGAGGAGCTGTCATGGAGCGGGTACGCGGTGGAGGGGCAGTCTGATGGAAGGAGTCGACTTTAGTGGCGTACTCCACCGCTTTGGCAAAGGAGGTGACTTCACGTAAAGTGAGATCCCGTTGAATATAACTCTGGAGCCCGTGAATGTAATGGCTAATTTGCTTCTCCTCACTCTCGCCGAGGTGGGCACGAGTACATAGAAGCTGGAAGCGCTCAGTGTAGTCTAAAACTGAAGTGTCCTGACGGAGAGACTGTACTTGGAGGAAGAGGTCGCGCTCGTAGGTAGCGGGAACAAAAGCAGCCATCAACTGTGCACGGAGCTCGGCCCAGGACTGGATAGGAGGTAAGCCCTCAAGAACACGTCGCTGCTCCAAATCATTCCACCAAACACTGGTATAGCCTTGAAACTTGGTCGCTGCTAGGGGTGACAATTTTAGAAACGACACGAAAAAACGACACGGAACGACACGAAATTGACCTGAAATTGACACGATATGTCCTGTTCGTGTCGTGTTTTTTTGACACGAAGTCGTGTCTAAATTATGAGTCGTGTCGTGTCGTGTTATCGTGTTTTTTAGGCGTGAAATTTACGAAATTCTGGTAATCGTGTTGTGTCGTGCCGTGTTGTTTTTTATTCGGGTCGTGTTCGTGTCAACTAAAAAAACACGAAGTCGTGTCGTGTCGGCCCGAAACACGATCCGTTGACCCGAATTGCCACCCCTAGTCGCTGCTAGCAGAACACATCGACGGCCCGTCAACCGTTTATACTAAAAAATCCGCTCCATCGCGGAAAATCAATAACAGCGGCTGGCTAAAGGTGGCCATAGAACATTGGGACATCCACCCAAATATCACCCTACATACTCCTCGAGAGTAACTGAAGGGCTAACTGCGTGATGGCATCTCCACCCTGTAGGGCTAGGGCATCCTCAACAAGATCATCATCACCTGGCGGAGGCTCAACAATTTGGGCTCTCTGGCGTGGTCTCCGAGGCGGTGGGCGAGGAGGATCAGGAGCTGGTGGTGGTGTCTCTAGAGGGACAGGTGGAGGCGGAGGAGTATAAGGCGGTACGGTCTCCCTAGGTGGGGAAGGAGGTGGAGCAGGAATCGAAAGCTGTCGGTAGGGGCAGTGGTCCGTCAGGTGCCCTCCCTGGTAGCACAAAAAGCAATGTCGCTCAGTGATAGGCATAATGGGGTGACCTTCGGATTCAAGGAGTCAAAAGGGGACATATCGATGCGCCATTCAGTATGTGGTGGGGCTCAATGTCTGGAAGAGAGTGGGATCGGGGTGAGGGTGGTCCGTCATGTGGAGGAAGACTAACCCACTCTTGTAACCGCTCATGGGAGTCAACATGTGAGGAATGAACGGAACGAGTGCCCCCTGTAAATGATGGTGGGGTATATGTTTCGGGTGACCGGGTGGTGGTGAAGTGTGGAGAATGGGTGGGAGCGGAAGCGTGGGGAAGGTAAAATGGGGAGGGCGAGGGTGTGTCGTAACGGATGGAGCAGGGGGTATGGGGGGAAGATGGGGAGGATCGAGGTGTTTTTGTGGGTGATGTCGAAGGTAAATAGAGATAGGAGGTAAGGAGTGGTCATGATGAGGGGTTGTGGGATAGGTTTGGTGAATTTGTGGGAGTAAATGGGGTGAGACTAGAATTCGAGGTGGGGGATGGGAGATGTTGGTGGTGAAATGGTAAATTGGGTAGTGGTGGAGGGTTTTTGGATGATTCTTGATGATTTTGGAGGGTGGGGGTATGACTAGGGTTTGTGTTTAAGCTTTCTTGGATGTGTGTGTGTGTGTGGGGGGGGGGGGGGGGGGGGCAAAATTGTTAACAATATTCACCGTGGGGTCATCTAGCACCGGTATTGATTCATTTGCACATAGTTGAGTCGGGATTTGACCCCTTTGCGTACCGGAGGTCTCAGATTTTCTCGGCTATTGTTGGGGAGGAAGTCCCGACCATTGAAAGAGTGATTTGACCCTGTCTTGGGGAGGAGGGCACCGGAATGGCTCGGAAGAGGCAGGCGGTGCTGGATGTCCTGTATTAAGACAGATCTTCTGCCTCGAGCAGTGGAGTTGGTCATTAAAAGCGTCGGTTCTTGCTGGATGAGGGATTTGACTTGTTTCCTGCTGTTGGCGATTTTGCAGATGTCCTACAGCGGCTGAATGGTGGTCGCCGGCTGTCGAAGGGTGTCTTGTACTGGCGAAAGGTGTGGAAGGCCGGCTGGTGTCTTTTGAACCTGTAGGTAGCAGATCGAGTGTGTGAAACCCCGGATCTGTTCGATCGGGTAGTAGATAGGTTGATCTGGAGTTGCTGAAGGAGTATGTTGGTTAACAGCAGTTGAGATGGGCAGGGAAGAAGTCGGCAGCAGTGGTGGTGGAACCCTACCACCAGTGGTGGCTCTAGATTGGGTATTAAGTTTTTTTTTTGGTAAAGGGGTTGAATGGACGGAATTTGGGGAACTAGGGTTAGGGTTTTGAGAGGGTGTAGGGGCGGTGCGAGGGTGGCCGGTGGTGGTTTCCGGTGGTGGTAGGCGAGCGTTAATGGCATCAATCCGAGCCACTAACCGGTTGAGAACCTCCTCGAAACGATCGGTAAGATTCACCACGGGTGCGTATCTTCTTCTCGGTCCCATTTGGTGTTCTTTACGATTTTGTCTACACAACAACAACAACAACAACAACAACAACGGGCAGAACCAACGAGGCTTTGATACCAATTGACGTGAAAAGACGTCAAATGGAAGCAAGAAAAAAGTAACTCTCGTCTAAACCCTCTCTCTAATATCAATATCTCAAAATGGAAGAATGTCTTAATGAGGCTACAAAAGAGGTATTTAAAGGGAGGAGGTTGCTTGGCCACTAAGCTAAGTATCTAATTGCAAATATGCCCTTAATGCCAAATAACCTTTCTTCCTCTAAATACAAAATAAAAGGAAAAATACAATGAATACTAAAAATAAAAGAAATACTAAAAATGACGAAAAGGCCCTTATTCACATCAATTTGTTGCATGATGTATAAACTGAATTATCTCAGAAGTAAAGTTAGAAAGATCCATCTATTTTTTATTTATTTATTTATAATTTATAAAACTTTACGCTTGGTAAGATGCCTATATTGAAGATTTTGATGCATAATGAACATATGTCCACTTTGGACAAAGAACAATATGCTTTGGTTGCCCCACTTATCCTAACAAATATGACTTGTGCAGCGAGTCCGGGTCGATAATAGTTTATTTAAAGTATAAACATATGCCTATATAAAATAATTGATTTTATAAACCTTATAATTTAAAGTGTTTTTATTGAGTGTTTTTGAATTGTAGGAGTCTTGGGGTCCCAGCCAAAGGTAGCAAACGTGATCTCGTATCTGCCTTGAAGAGTTCCATGAACCAGAAATTTGATGGTATCCTATTCTACTATTCAAACAAACCCCCTAGTCTCTATTTAGTCTAGTATTTGTAATTTTAGTGTGGTTCTCGAGAAGGTGGTGAGGCTGATGTTCTATGATTTGAAGTTTTCACTTTTCTTTCTTTAGTTTATTTCAGTTTACCTCCCTGAGATAATTCTGTATACAGACATACCCCTGACATATTCATTAATTAGACATATCCCCCATCACTTAATTGATGCCATCTCCGTTATAAAAAGCGCTTAACATGTATTTAGACGGTGTTATGTCTGTATAACGGCAAGAGGTAAGTCTAATTTTTGAACATGTAGGGGTTACGTTTAGATATGCAATAATTTTACGGGATGGTCTACAATTGTTAAGATATTCTTTTGAGTGCAGGTGAAGGTTCCTTAGTAGGAGAACATGAAGTGTCCAGCAACGATAAACCAAATGGTGCCCAAAATAATTCAAAAAGGAAGACTAAAAGTTCGTCTAGTAAGGACCATACTCAGAATATAAGCAATGGTGATGAGGATTCTGGCAAAAAACCAACTAAAAGAAGAGTGAAAGAGGAACCCGTTGAGAATTCTATTGTTGAAGTTAAAAATATGCTAGTTGAAACAAAGCAAGAGCTGTCAATAAAAACCAATGAGGTGACAGGTGCTTTTATTTTCACCTTTTCCCCTCGCTTAAACATGCTGTTTTTTATTTTTTAATTGCGACGCAAACTGATTTATGGATAGATTGCAAAGAATCCCCTAAACAATAGAGTTATCTAAGGTTTGGCCGCCATTAATTCTTAGTAATTGATTTTAACCCCCTTAATTTTATTTTCTTGCGGTTTCCCTTCAAAAGGACTTTTAGTGACATGAAACTTGCCACAAAAAGATCTACAATTGTTTTGTGCGACACTTTTTGCTCCTCTAATAGTCATTTTGTGGTCAAACCCCCAACAGTGAAAATTGCAGGGGCCAAAGTCAATATCAAATAATTATTGGGGCAAACGCCAAATAACTCAAACTGTCATACTAGATGCAAATACCTTCTTGAATTATTAATTTTTGCAAAAAACTCCTTGCATCATTCATATAATCTTCAATTTTCCTGTGTCGCTAAAAACCTATTTGGATCTTTTGGCCATTGGTCCCCTTTGTTATTCTGTATATTGCTTTGGGTGCCAAAGTTCAACATATTATCACTTTGAGTACTATTTTCACTTTTTGTGAAAAAAAGGGCCTCGAACAGTGAAAGTGGAACCCAAAGTGATAATACGTTATTTTTGATACCCAAAGTGATATTCGGCATATCAGATGGGACCCAAGGCCAAATGACCCAATCTTTCTAAATGACACATAAATGTCTATTTTCAACATTTTCATAGTTTGGGGGGTTATTTGCAAAATGACATAGTTTAGGGGTTTTCTTACATTTTACCCTTGATTTAACTAGATAGATGATGTTTAATCACGTGTAATGTTTTTCAGGTAAGAAACCCACCCGGGCAAAGAGAAAAGTATCGTCGGAAATTACTTCTAGTGATAATGGAGTTTTAGTTGAGGTTGAACCTTCCCCTCTCTCTGAGAATCATAATGAAGCTTGGACTGTTCTTGCCCACAAAAAACCCCAAAAGGGGTGGATACCGTACAATCCTAGAACTATGAGGCCTCCTCCGCTTAGTGATGATACGAAGTATGTGAAGTTGATGTCTTGGAATGTTAATGGTTTACGAGCTTTGTTAAAGTCGGAGGTCTCTTCCGCTCTGCAACTTGCACAAAGAGAAGATTTTGATGTGTTGTGCTTGCAAGAGACGAAGATACAGGTATGTTTGTCTAATTGTCCCTAATTCTGTTCCCTAGATCTAGACTCAATTGTTGTTAGCTTCTATAATTGGCGTGTACTTTAGATGCCGAGTAATGCTACACTTACCGGATTTTACCTTTGACTTTTCAGTCAAAGGTACAAGCATTTAATGCATCCGGTAAGAAGAGGCGGTAATCAATGATGGTAAGATTAGCATTTTGATCATTGTCAATAAAACAAGCTGGGCTTGCAAATATTAGTGGTTCAAAGAAAAATGTCAGTTGCTGAAACTGGTTTGAGGTCATAGAAGAGGATGCTTTTTTTTGTTATTTATTCTTATTTATTTTTATATCAAACCAGTTTCAGCAACTGACATTTTTCTTTGAACCACTAATATTTGCAAGCCCAGCTTGTTTTATTGACAATGATCAAAATGCTAATCTTACCATCATTGATTACCGCCTCTTCTTACCGGATGCATTAAATGCTTGTACATTTGACTGAAAAGTTAAAGGTAAAATCCGTGAAAGAAGCTAGTCCAGGATACTAGACTTAGGTTAACGACTTGGAACATAGGGACTATGACAGGAAAAGGGATGGAGTTGGTAGATACAATGATAAGAAGAAAAGTTAACATAGCTTGTTAACAAGAAACTAAATGGGTCGGTGAGAAAGCTAGAGAAATAGAAAATACAGGATTTAAATTTTATTATACAGGAAAACATAGAAATAAGAACGGCGTTGGAATAATAGTAGATAAGAACTTTAAGTACGATATCGTAACCGTTATTAGGAAAGGTGATAGACTTATACTTGTAAAATTGGTATTAGATGAAAACATAATTAATATTGTTAGTGCTTATGCACCTCAAGTAGGATTAGATGAGCACACTAAAGTACAATTTTGGGAACAAATGGATGAACTAATTCAAGAAATACCCGTAGGTGAGAAAATCTATATAGGGGAAGATTTTAATGGCCATGTAGGAGAAGATCGTGTAGGATATGAGATAGTGCATGGAGGATATGGTTTTGGAGATAGGAACGACGGGGGAGAGTCGATCTTAGATTTTGCGATGGCTTATGATTTTGTACTAGTAAATACATGTTTTAAAAAGAGGCTTGAACACTTAATAACTTATAAAAGTGGAACGCATAAGAGCCAAATAGATTTTTTTATTACTAGAAAAGGAGACCGATTAACATGTAAAGATTGCAAGGTTATCCCGGGAGAGAGCTTAACCTCACAACATAGGATAATGGTGTTGGATATAAATATTAAAAATCAATCACGAGTGCGAAAAGTGAAGATTAACCCACGAACTAGGTGGTGGAACTTAAAAGGAGAGAAATTAGAACTATTTAAAGATAAATTATTAAATGAAGCAACATGGAATACTGAAGAAGAGACTTAACATAATGTGGAATAAGATGGCCACATGCATTAGGAGAATATCAAAAGAAATTCTTGGAGAATCAAAAGGCAAGGGGCCACAGTCTAAAGAAACTTGGTGGTGGAATGAAGAAGTACAAAATATAGTAAAAATTAAAAGGGAGTGCTTTAAAACATGGCAAACAAATAGAAATGAGGAAAATTTTGAGAAATATAAATGGGCTAAAAAGGAAGTTAAGAAAGTGGTAAGAGATGCTAAGTTAAAAGCGTATGATGATCTTTATACAAAATTAAGTACACAAGAAGGGGAAAAAAGTATTTATAAGCTTGCTAAACTTAGGGACAGGAAAACAAAAGATTTTAATGACGTTAAGTGTATCAAAAATGATGATTCGAGAGTCCTAGTCAAAGATGATGAAATTATGGAAAGATGGAAAAACTACTTTGAGAGGTTATTAAATGGAGATAATGGGAGTAGATTAGATATAGAGGAACTTAGGGAGACTCGAGAAAATATATTTTTTCGCAGAATTAGGACAACAGAGGTCAGGATTGCTCTAAAAAAGATGAAAACAGGGAAGGCTTTTGTAATACCCCGTATTTTTATGCTATATTAATTTGGGGATTTATTAAATTTAATGTGAGTTAATTATTTAATAAAAATCCGGAAATTAATTATGTTATAATTATTAACGTGACGAGAGTTAGTAATTATATGAAATTTGTTGAATATTACTAATGAGCAAAGTAATATATAATATTGGTTATATTGAATGTCATGAGTGAATTAAATGACAA
This sequence comes from Sambucus nigra, assembly GCA_949130495.1. Classification (NCBI taxonomy): domain Eukaryota; kingdom Viridiplantae; phylum Streptophyta; class Magnoliopsida; order Dipsacales; family Adoxaceae; genus Sambucus; species Sambucus nigra. Next base: position 442,344,109 of record OX422222.1, on the reverse strand, counting down.
TTTTGGAAATTTGAGTCGGGACGCGCCCGTGTCGCGTCGGAACTAATTATTGATAAATAAAAGTGAATATTTTATAAGTTGTTCATATGGTCGTTTTGAGTGCGCCAACGCGTCCGGAAGGGTCGAGATAGTCAGAAAAGTGTACCCGGGGGTTTAGTTTGGGTCTCGGGGCGTTTTTAGGCCTAATTAGTACCCCGGGATGGCATTTTAGTCATTTTGTATTTTTGGGTAATTAAACCCACGAAAATTAGAGGAGTTATATCAGATACCTAGGTTACCTTCTAGGGTTAGAAACTCTAAACACAAGTGACGGCCATAGGAGAGGAAGGAGAGAGCTCTCAAGGCAAATTCAAGGCCCAAAACTCACCCGTTTGCACCGCCGCCACCACCAACGCGTAGATCGCGAGACGGGGAACGCAACCATACCGAATTCGACACCAAACCAGACTTCTGAAAATCCCAGCCAAGTGTTTATCTTGCTTATTTCGTTGGTGCATCCTTCATATTAGTTTAGGAATGATTAGGGATGAATTACATTGAAGAAAACCTAAATTGTGATAGGAATTTGCATGTAGTGATGACTTAAACCTTATTCTGGAAATTGTTGGTGATGTAGAAGAATAATCCACGAAATTTTAATGTAGTATAAGAAGGAAATTTCTGGGAAAAACAGATTGGAACCATGATTTAGAGATTTCTAGGGTTCTTGGATATTAAATGAATTTTGGCATGATTAATCCGTGTTTAGTGACGTAAATTGACATGCTTTACGTAGGAAATGTATAATATCATGTTAGGATGTTAGTAGTACAAATTTTGAGACGTTTGGGATTGTAAAATATGGATTTGGTGTAAGTTAGAAGATGGAACCCGTAACTGCAATTCTGCAGAAATCGAAATACGTGTTTGATCGATCGATCGAGCCCAGAGCTTCGATCGATCGAAGGTTCGCTCGATCGAGCCCCAGACCTCGATCGATCGACCCCTCCTGGCAGACTCCTATTTCCCTTTTTAAATTAGTTAAATTCAATTTATCGTGAAATAATTCTTGGGCATCCTTAATAAAATGTTTTGGGAGTTATGGAAGACCAGTAGGACATATGAAAAATTTTGGGACCTCTAATATATGACGAGAATTGTATTTTTGAGGATAATTACTTAAGGGTTGATGAATTTATGAATTAACGGGAGAGTTGCGTAAGAGAGTTACGTTGGAATATAGAAAGGACACTTACTGAATTTTATACTTGGGAGGATAGAGTCCATGCATGTTACGTATTCAGATGAGAAAATCCTTAGAGTTAGAGTTAGAAACAAACTCGTAAACGTAATACTAATAATGTGAAAATTAAGGATAAATGTTGTAATTATGGGTGATGAGAGGAACCTATATTAATATGATAAAGGTGGTATATTTATATGATTGTGTATGCATATATTATATACATGTGAAAAACATGCCCACGCTACTTGCTATCCCTGAGGTTATCGCGCTGGGACAGTCTTATCTCGATGGGACCTTAATGGGGGATATTGACTTGTACCCTAGAAGATAGATATCCTTGGTACAGGCTATCAGAATGATAGTTCAGACGGTCCTAAGAGACGCGGGTATGTGCTTTCCTCTTAGAGACTTGGAATCTATGCTTCGCCTCAATATTGTTGTGTATGTGTTAATACAATTCGAGAGTGATTCCGAATGTATTCCCCTTAATATGAGTGATATGGGGCTTTGGATAGTAGAGTATGCCCGCACCATAGTTTTTATTTGGGGTGCTGTTATGATATATATATTTTACGAGTAGTTAATATATATATGAAATTCTGTAATCTGGAACTGCCTACTGTGATTCGATATGTAGAACATGGTTGATGACTCAAATTGTAAATACTTGTTTTGAGAAAGTATAATATGACACTGGAAAACTTTATTGATTAATAAAGTTAAAATGAGAACTTTGGTTACTAATTGAAATATTCTTTTCAAACAATTGAATCGTTAAATGTTGAATCCTGCGAATAACCTAAGATAAGTTAAACCATTGGGAAAGGATAGCGTAATATATGATGAGATAGACCATTGGGAAGGTTAGTGCGATAGGTGTGCACATTAGAAGAGAGGTGAGAATTTCTCAAGAGAGTGTCGCACTAATATGTTGTTGCATTGGCCTGTATCAATTTAAATACTTGCTAAACGAATTTTTAAATCATATACACTATCGGGCTCCGACCCGTTTCTCTCTCTCTCTCTCGTGTATATATATATGTATATATTACAGGTGCCCAGCCACAGGGGCGTCTTGCTTAGGATCCCTTGAAAGGAACGTGCTGCAGCTTAGGTGGGAGTTGCGGGCCACTTGCATAGACGACTTCGTTTACTTGATTCCACATCTATCATTCTCATTTATTGGGCATGTGTCGCCCTTTCCACTATTGATATGTTTTATTTGGGACATTTGTATTTTAGTTATTTCTAGTACGGTTACTATGGGATTTATTTCAGTATGGATGTTTTACTTTAATTTTTGCATGATGGGATTCGATTGACGAATGGTTTCAAGTAATTGAATTATGTTCCAGGATAATTGTGGTATGATTCTTATTTATTGATAACGTTGTTAATAAATAAATAAATGATTTTTCTTTAAAACTAAAATTTGGAAAGTAATGTTATATAAATGGTTTTGACACTTAGCTTAATTATTTAGGGTGTTTAAATTGGAAAAGATATTTTTCGACAGTGATGCTAAGAATGAACCAACTGTTCACCTTGAATTAATTTGATAAATGAGTGATCGCCCGGTATTTAATTAGGCGGGGTGTCACAGCTTTAGGACCAGATGGTATCCCTATTGAGGTTTGGAAGTGCTTAGGGGAGGATGGAGTATCATGGCTTACAAAATTATTCAATAGAATTTTAATGACTAATAGGATGCCCGATGAATGGAGAAAAAGTGTTTTAGTACCTATTTATAAAAATAAAGGGGACATAAAAAGTTGTTCAAATTATCGTGGTATTAAGTTAATGAGTCATACAATGAAACTTTGGGAGAGAGTGATTGAATATAGATTGAGATTAAAGACAACAGTATCTGAGAATCAATTTGGGTTTATGCCTGGGAGGTCAACAATGGAAGCAATCTATTTATTGATGAGATTAATGGAGAGGTATAGGGAGAAAAAGAAGGATCTTCATATGATTTTTATAGATTTGGAGAAGGCGTATGATAGGATACCCAGAGATATAATATGGTGGGTTCTACATAAAAAAGGAGTGACTCGCAGATATATTGATGTGATCAAGGATATGTATGATGATGCGATGACTACAGTACGAACATCAGCCGGAGAAAGTAGTGAATTTTCAATTACGGTAGGTCTACACCAAGGTTCAACATTAAGTCCTTATCTCTTTGCGCTTGTTATGGATGAGTTGACTGGACAAATACAAGATGAGGTGCCACGGTGTATGCTATTTGTAGATGATATTGTTTTAGTGGATGAGACTAAGACATGTATTAATGCTAGGTTGGAATTATGGAGAGAAACTTTAGAAACAAGAGGATTTAAAATAAGCAGAACTAAAACAGAATATGTGGAGTGCAATTTTAGTAGTAATAAGAGGACAAATGGAGATGTGGTGAAATTGGAGGGTCAAGAGATACCTAGAAACGATCATTTTCGTTATTTAGGATCGATTATCCAAAAAGATGGAGATATTAGTGATGATGTTACTCATAGGATTAGAGCAGGCCGGGTTAAGTGGAGAAGTGCTACCGGCGTTTTGTGTGATAGGTGTATACCTTTGAAGTTAAAAGGTAAATATTATAAGACGGCCATTAGACCCGTCATGTTATATGGGACAGAGTGTTGGGCAATCAAGAAGCAAAATGTGCAGAAAATGAGTGTGGCGGAGATGCGAATGCTAAGATGGATTTGTGGTAAAACTCGAAAGGATAAAATTAAAAATGAACAAATTCGTGAAACGGTGAAAGTAGCTCCTATAGAAGATAAATTGAGAGAAAATCGACTTAGATGGTTTGGACACGTCAAGCATAGACCAATGGATGTTCCTGTAAGGAAGAGTGATTTAGTTAGTATTGATGGTAACAGAAGGGGTAGAGGTAGGGCTAAATTGACTTGGTGGGATATTATAAAAAAGGACATGATGTCATGTGGTTTAACCGAAGATATTGCACTGGACACTGGACAGAATGGAATGGAAAAATAGGATTCATGTAGCCGACCCCAAATAATTGGGAAAAGGCTTTGTTGAGTTGAGTTGAGTATTCTTATTTATTTTTAATTTTTTTTGTTCCCGGAGCATTTGTACATGATGACAAAGCATCCCCTGTATTGACTAGTGTGAACAATTATAATTCTTGCTCAAAATTGACCTTTCCTGAGGATTCTTCTGTATTGGAGTTCTATTGTTGTAGCACAAATGGACGTAGTCTACTAACCATCATGTTAAACTTTGATGAGGAATGCAAATTTTACACAATTTTGTTTACTCAATGTGTAGGAGGGTATGAGTTGCTGAGTAGGGTTGAGTTGCTCCTCAGCTGAGATGTAACCGCTTTGGAGATGCCACCCACCCACACCCTTTCACAGGAGATACCATTTCAATAGAAAAGAAAAGGATGAGTGCAGAGTGGTAGACAATTTATAACCAATGTCCAAGCTCAATACTCAATATGCTTTGTTGAGTTGAATTCACTTTAGGATTATAAGTTACACGTTTCAACTTTCAAGTTCTTATAAAAAAAGTTACAAGTTTCAATAAGAAGTTAGAATTATATATACAAGTTTCTACTTTTGTAGGCTTTGTTGTGCTAGAGTATTTATGTTGTTGCAATGTATAGTATCCGTATCTGTCCATATTTCATCGGGTTTGATATGCATGGATCTCTTTCTTCTAATTGCTTTTCATTTTCAATAAGCAGGAGAAAGATGTAGAGCCAATCAAGCAATCTCTTCTAGAAGGATATGATAATAGCTTTTGGACATGTAGTGTCTCTAAGCTTGGGTATTCTGGCACTGCAATCATTTCAAGGGTATGCTCATTTTTTCTTCTTGAATATGCAGGATTTATGATTATGCTTGTCACTCGTTAAAGTATGTAATAATGTAACAGTATTCTTGCGTACCCTATCTTGTTTTTTTACCACATACCCTTATTCTTAAGCAAAGTTACCTGGAACGTGGTTGGGACGCTATTTCGGTTCACGATTGGCTTAAATTATTATTTGGATAGTTTTGGATTATATAGAAAGTCAGAGACGAAACCAAGTTGGGGCAGAGGAGTGGCCCCCCTTAAGATTTTGAAGACCTCTTATGTATGAATAGAAAACTTGAGTTGTCTCGAGGGTTAAGCTCCGTGCAAACATTCTAATGACTTGATAAAAGCTTATAGCCCATAAATCCCATCTTTATCTCTCCAAGTGTTAAGGTTCCAATCTTTCAAGGATTTTATTTATGTTTATCTCCAGAAGTCATAGTTTAAACTACAAGTATTTATGGTAAAATATAAGTAACATATATTTAGACTCACACAGTTAAGTAATAACAGTTTAATATTGCAAAGCCATATAATTTCTAGGGTATTGTTAATGACATTCCAAGAACTACTCCCCACAAATGTGCTATTATATAAACATGATATACAATAACTTTTAAGCATTTGGTGATACCCGGTAGCATGTTTTGTGGCGTTCTTAGCAACCACTAATTTCTATTGTTCATTTCACATTTTTTCATGTATACATTCATAAACGTGTTCACTCCCAACAAATATCAAGCTTTATTTTTCCAGCACACGAGGTTCTCTTTTTAATGGGTGGTAAGACCATTAAATTTGTAAGGTTTTCATTAATACATAATTTTGAACAGTTTTCACAGAAATTAATTTGATGAATTTTCATATGCACCAATCAATTCTGTTATTTCAAAAGAAAATCATTGAAACGCTCTTTTAACTGTGCTTATCTCACTAAAATTAAAGTCTTGTTATGCTATTTGATGTGAAGTTAAAGTGCGGAAGTATAAATTACTAACTACACAACAACAACAACAACAACAACAACATAATATTTAGAGGTCAATGGCTCAAGAAATATCTCTAGTTCATCTCTCAAAATGTAGAAGTAATTTATAAAGCTTATCTTGCAAGTCAAGCTAAGCCTAAATAGGTAAAAAGTCTAAAAAAGGGCACTTTGAAGACATTAAAAAACAATGCCACCCACTAACCTAAAATAACAACTAAAATAAGGAACTAACTTAATAAAATATGAAAAATAAAATAAACAAAAAATACAAATAAATCTGGGAACCCGTACACATCACTCTCGCCCACTTGAAAGGGAAGTCGTCCTCGGAAACGCCCGACATATTGGCTAGCATAAAGTCTTGGGAAAATAATCACAAAACCCAACCACGGCCCATGAGGGAGAACTTGACCCCAGAGCTTGCCACACAAATAATCATCACGCCCTTGCCTCAGGGAGGGCAAACGATGTCAAATGCCATCCAAGTCCTCCATGACGAGTCTCCTTAGCACCAAGCCATGTAAAAGAACCTCATAATGCTCCTCATACGCATCCCAAATAGTTCACATACCCATATCCATGCACGTCCCCCATAGTGATGGCTCACCCTCCTACAAACGAACCCCATCAAAATCATCATCATTTCCAAAGAGTGGGAAGAAATCATCCATATCATACGCCTCCACCTCGCGGAAATGTGTGCGAGTCACCCAACCGTCCTCAACAAAAATATCAAAGAAATCTCCGATAAAGAACCCAACCTTTTCTTTCCCAAAGATGGAAAAGAATTCCCCAAGTTAAAAAATCTTTGCATGAAACGGGTGCGAGTGAGCCGACCATCCTCCTCAAAAATACAAATGAAATCGCATGGGAAGAACTCAAGGTCCATACCATCCGTTGACGGGGGACTCGACATCCTCGGGGACGTCCTCACTAAGCGTGATTGGGTAGTAGGCATCATTGTCGTGTACAGGAAGGATGTTGGCTAGAGGAAAAGCCGCAGCGGTGGACAAATACTCTAAATAACAATCGAAACGCATTTCCCGCTCGTGTACCCAATGCTCACGCGCCGCCTCCAACTCAAGATACTTTGTGCGGCATTGACCGAGGAGGTAATGGTGTTCCTCGTACTCCCCGATGGAGTAGGCACTGAATTGAAAGCTTTGAAGCTCTCAATGTAGAGTTTCTCCAAACCGCTCCAAGTCCTCGAGGCGAACTTTGACGTCTTCGAGGATTATACGGCTCAATTGCTCAAACTTGGCACAAATTCCCATATCATTTTCAGAAGCAACATCACCACCTTCATTCTACAACATATCAAAACGGGAAGGGTCCGCCTCGGGGAATGATGTGGTGATACAATTGGGGGGTTGGGAAAAGTAGGGGCTGAAATTGAGTTTTCCGAAAGTTCGGGTGCTGAGAAACAATTTTTAGAAGTTTTTGGGGCTAATTTAAGAATTTCTAAAAATCCAGGGGGTGAAATGTAGTTTTCAGCAAGTTAGGAGGCTGGTAATTTATTTCGGGAGTAGGGAGGGGGTCCCAATAATTTTCAGATGTGGAGGGGTGGGATGAGTAACAGTTTTAAGTCTCATAAGTGGGGTAAGACTTGGGATTAAAAGAGGGAGGGGTAGAATAGGAAATAGGGTTTGAATTATTAATTCTAGCTAGGGTTTCATTTTGTTGGGATGTTGGTGGGGCGGTGGCTAGAATGAGTAGGTTTGGAGGTGGGAGCCTGATGTGAGGGCTGGACGATCCTGTTGGAGGGACCCACAACCTGTAGGCCTGGCATGGAGCAACCAAGTGTGGTCGGCCTTGGGAGCGCCGCTGCTCCGCTGCTGGTCGTAGAGGGTCTGGGTGTGTAACCGGAGTGCTTGGGTTGCCGGTGACGAATTTTCAGCTGGGGTCGGGTTGGAACAGGTCCCATGGGAGTGGAGGGGTGCATAGGGTGATTTTCAGATGTGAAATTTTTAGATCTAGGTTTTGAGACAGAAATGGAGGCGGTGCCACTTGATCACGAGTGACGGGTGGGTTTTGTAGGAGTGACTTGCCTGTTCCTCCGAGCCTTACCCATGGCTCTACAATCACCACATCGGTGAGCACATTAGGAGCAAATGAGACTCCGAGACCAAATTAAAGGGAGAAAGCATAAATTACGAAGGAATTCTATCGTTTGTGCTCAAAGCTGATTGCATTGTTGGCTTATTGGACGAGAGGCACATTTTGATTCGCACGCATTGTGAAGAAGATTACCTTTGGCTCTGGTTAAAAGAACTATGGTTTGTTGGTAGGTTTCCTATGAGAATTTTTAAGTGGTCCCTTGACATCAAACCCACTGTGGAATCAGCTATTGCTCCGGTAAAAATTCCCTCTTTTCCTTAGTACAATACTAGCAAGCCTTTAAAGCTTGAATCAGTCATATCACAATTAGTCCGATCTAGTCTCCCTAGAATGTGAATAGACTTGACGTCGTTAAACTGAGACCTCATCGGATTTGGATTGGTTGCGGGTCGTCGGGTTTTTGGCAGCCGGTTAAATATGAGAATATTCTCTCTTAATGTACGCATTGTTTGAAATTGGGTCATAGCCGTGAGGATTATAGAATTCTCAATTTGCATATAAAGGGAGGGATGGACATACAACTATAGAAGATTCATTTTCCAAAAACCATTTGGAGAAGCAAATATGGTCTTAATAAAAAGTCAAAGGATGCAGTTGATAAGGGGACAAGCTCCCTACAAAACATGATGCCAAGAACTCACAATTTGGTGCTTCCATGGGAAGTATGCAATATCGGCAAAGAAAAGAAGATTGCAGAACCTTCACTTGAATCCTCCCAGTGAGACACTATAGTTGCAGATTCCCCAGCAAATGTTTGACGTAAGGCACCAAAGATTGAAGTGACTCAAACCAAGGGGGATGATAAGGTCAGCGCCATCATCAATGATTTGATTGAGTTTCGGAAACGTCTTGAGCAGCAAAGGGAAACATTCAATGAGATGGTAGAGGCAACACTAGAAGAACAATAACCAGTTGATAACATGGCTGGAAATGTTGAAACCCCAGTTTGACGGTTTCACCACAGGGGATGATTATTCCGTCAAGAAGGTTGAGGGGGATGTTCCCTCTTCTAAAGAAGACACCATAGTGGAGAACACCTCTTTATGTGTTCATCAAAGTGCTCAAAGAATATAAACTCCTTTTCTTCTCATGTGGATGGAGATGTTGTAACTTCATCCGTAGTCAAAGCCAACACAATTCAAGGTGATATCTCAGAGACTAGAGCGATGGTTGTTGAGGCGAATTGTTTTATAGATAAAAAGGACCATTCTTTTCCATCCCTAAGATAAAGGAGAAATCTGCTCTAAAATACAATCTTAGACTTCCTGCCAGTAGATCCAGGCCTTGTAAATTTAGGTAGTCTCATGGTAGTTATCTTTTCCTTGTAAGCCTCCGGGAAAGAAAGGCTATTTTCCCTTGACGCTCATAATAAAATTTAGTTGTTTAAAAAAAAAATCTTTGAAAAAATATGTAATGGGTCTAGTGCAATCACTATTAAGGGCGGACATACGCCTAAAGCCCGCTCCGCCATTTATATGGCTTGGTCTAGTGTAGTAAACTGGACTTGACATTTTATTAGGCCAGATAAAAAATAGGACTGGGCCTGGGCGCACTTTTTTCAGTTCCGGCTCGAGGCCTAAATATAAAATTGTCTCTCTTAATATATAATTAACTATAATAAATAAATAGCTCAAATCTTTAACTCGTTAATTTTTTTTTTTTCCGCTTAGTGATCCAGTAGCCTTTTCATATAATTATATGCAGGGGCGGAGCCAGGAACTTTCGATAGTGGGGGCTAATTTAACAACGATTCCCGGGGGTTTGGGGGCGGGAGCTCCCGAGCCGAATATTTTTGAGGTTATTTTTTAGTATTTCCAAACAAATAACGTAATTTGTTTGTTCTAATAAAACTTACGCATCAAATTAACTCTTTAACACACAAAATACAACCATAAAATTTCAGTCCTAAAATTCAACCATAAAATTTCAGTAATTTTACCATAAAATTTCAACAATCATAGAATAAATTTCAACAATTAATAGAAATTGTAGAAATTAAATAATTAAGTTAGACTCTTACCTATCTTACCTACCAAAATGGATAAAAATTATAGAAATATTGTCTTTGTCCCTCCCTACTGCTACTGCTACTTGCCGCCCCTGCCTACCGATACTGCCTACTGATACTTCAACTTACAAATGATGCTTCAACACTCACTTAGCAATTAGAAATGCCTATTAATTTAATGGAAGAAAAATGGAATAGATGGAGAAGCTATTGAGAGAAGAAGAAACATTGGAGAAGGCTGAAACGGCGTGCGTGGGTTTGATCGAAGTTGGTGTCCTGTTTCAAATAGGGTTTTAAGTAAGAGTTTTAGGTATTTATGTTTTTATCCTACTTTTTATAACAAAATCAGTTTTTACCTACAAAATTATTTTTTTTTAAAAAAAAAACGTGGGGGCTCAAGCCCCCACCTGCCCCCACCCCTGATTATATGTACATATGTACAAGATTTTTATAAGTAAATTATAAAAAAATTATACAATATTTATAAAATTTAGTGTAAACATGTGTTTGGGATTGGGTTTCGCAGGCTTGCAGGGGTGCGAGCTTGGGCTGATGTTGCCTTGACAAGCACAATTCCCTTACCATATAGTGCAGACCGTTTCGAGCTTGGCCCATAGCCGCCCGCAATCACCATCCTATATGAGTTTTTGGAATGGGATACAAAGAATAACATATTTTTCTGTCATTACTTTAAGTTTGTACAATCAAAATTTCACTAGTTTTGACTTTGTGGGACTAGGTCTACATGCACTACATTCTTAACTTTATTACTTTTATTGATATCCTGATTTCAAATGTCATCAAGGGACAAAATTTCAGTTTCATGTCTCGGTAAATATATTTATTATTGTTTTGGTAAATACCTTACCTAAGATCGACCCTTCCCCAATTGTTTATGCTACCATATGATAATTTAATTGAGATATGATTATGATGTTCTTTATTACTTTGCTTGCTAAAATCATGACGTGCCTGACAGATTAAACCACTTTCGGTCACATATGGCCTTGGCATATCAGATCATGATAGTGAAGGACGGCTTGTGACAGTGGAGTTTGATAACTTTTATTTATTATGCGGTTATGTTCCCAATTCTGGTGATGGACTTAAACGACTGGTAATTGATTCCATAATCTACACTTACTTTTGGAAATGATTCCATTCAAAATTAAATGAGTGTGTTTAATTATTTGTCTGAGTTAAAATTTGAAGTTTATTTATTTATTTATTAGTTACTTTAACCCTGGGACAATTGCATGATTAGACTTATCCCCTTGAAGTTCAAAAATTAGACTTACCTGCCTAGAAGTGCAAAAATTAGAGTTACCCCTAGAAATTCAAAAATTAGACTTGCCCCCTCATGCAACATATAATGCATTAAAAAAACTTACCCCCCCTCATGCAACATATAATGCATCAGGTACAAGCTGGGTTGATGAGCGTGTCGAGGGTAATTCTAATTTTTTAACTTCTGGGGGTGGGGGTTAGTCTAATTACACAATTATCCCACGAGTCAAAGTCAAAATAAAATTACTAATTCTAAAGATGAAACTTTCATGGACTGATGAGCTTTGCCCTTATATCTAGTCATACAGGGTTACAGAGTGGGATCCTGCACTTAGCAGTCATATGAAAGTAAGTCTACTTTTGTTTGTCTTTGCCCTCTTATATTATGTTCACAGATGTTGATGCATGAATACGTCGTGTACCAGTATTCTTTTCAACCCCATGGTGTGGAGACTTTTCTTTTTCTGTTTTTTATTGTGGTATTTATACTTGCAAATCTGAATTAGTATTGTTTGTGTTTTTTTTTAACCCTTTTGAGACAATAATTTTTTGCTTAATGGTCATATTTCACGGAAAACTCAGGAGTTAAATAATGAAAATTAATTCATTTCTGTCCTTTCTTTAGTAATGCATGAAAGACAAATGACAGATTTTATTGTCAGTATGAGTCCTTTCAACTTGATAACGTGTTAATTTATTTCTTTTTCTAATGTGTACGGGTGCGTGACACGTGCGAGGAGCCGAGCGAAGGACAATGATTCTACAATTGGCTTTTGTGTTTTATTTTATTATTTTCTATTAGTAAAATGAACTGATATTCCATGCAGGTGCCACGCACCAGTACACATCATCTTCAGTTATTATCGACTGTTTTCACTTTGTGCCATCCATAAACACTTACCAAAGTGTTGTAGCTAAATTGTGGTATTCTTGAAACATTTATCATTATTTACCCCCCTCCCCCCTCTCTTCCTCTTTTTTGGGGGCAAGGGGGGCAAAAAAGAGGTTCATTTCTTTCTTTCTTTCTTTCTTTCTTTCTTTCTTCATATTCATCTTCTTAAATTTTATATATCTTTTTGTAACAAAGTTTTACCTATTTGATATTAAATTGTAAAAACACAATTAGTTGATGCGCGATTTACTGTGATTATGACATAATGCGTATGCTTCCCGTGCCTGATACAGGAGCTAGAAAAATCAAAGCCGGTCATTTTAACTGGTGATCTGAACTGTGCGCATGAAGAAATAGACATTTATAATCCTGCTGTAAGTAATCCAGATTATAACACAAATTTCCCCCCTTATTGTTCTCCGTCTCGTATTGAATCTGCTATCAATTTATTACAATCAATTTGTTCTAGACAATGTCTACGGACTTAAAAATTATTGCAACTTCTTTTTCTTCTCTCGTGGAATTGTCGATTCATGGTTGCTAATGGAGATCGGTCTAGCTATGAGTTTACTTGATCGCTTTTATATAGAGGTATCTTCTATTGAATGATACTTCTATTGACTTACTCCAAAGGATAAATTAGATTTGCGAATTCTAGAGATAAATTCATGTTGGTTTTGCTATCCACTTCATATTAAAACTATATTATGGCTATGTTAGAGCGGGATTGGATTTTTTTATTTTATTTTATTTTCTTTATGATTTGTAATATATAAGACGCAACTACTTGACTTCATATGACTTGCCAAATGAAATAAAAATATTGGTTACTCATAACACGTAGCCTTGATGTCATTTTACATGGGGTGTGTCGATTACAAAGTTGGAAAAAATGGAAAAAGAGATGAGTATCTTGATGAGACGTTCTTTCACTTTTCCGGTTTCCCATGGAATCCAATTCTCTTTGGGTGGGGGTTTGTTAGAAATATCTTTCTGTTAAAATAAATAAAATATAGATCATATATCACATTTAAGACTATAGTTCCCATAAAATAGCTTTCCAATAACGCACCACAAAACTGAAAACTGAGTAAAAAGTTTTTCATTAAAAAAAATGAACACCAATCAAACACACCTTTGTGAAATACTTCTCTCCCTTCATGGGCATAGGCTTCTAAAGCTGAACCAAGTTAAATTCTTGCACCATTAATACTTGTGTGTGATTTGGTACTTCAAAATTCTCATTTTAAAGACCAGTTTTTGGTATTAACAAAGGAGTAGAGTATGACAAGGTATTGAACGGTGAACCGATTTGTGTGTTTCGATAACAACTTAATTTTGACAGTGCGTCTTTCAGTTGTTATCTCTAATAGTCAAAATTAGACCTTTATTCCCTATCCTAATTGTTTCATGGTTTTTGTAGGGAAACAAAAGAAATGCTGGTTTTACAGATGAAGAAAGACAATCGTTTGAGACAAACTTCTTAAACAAGGGTTTTGTGGATACATTTAGGAGGCAGCACCCTGGTGTTGTCGGCTATACTTACTGGGGTTACAGGCATGGTGGCCGCAAAAATAATAGAGGTATTTCGCAATCTATGCTAATTTTATATGGTTATTAATGTTCAAATGTTGTAGCTCCAAATAATTTTGATTTTCTTTTATCTCATTGAACTAAACTGTTGATGTGTAGAAGATGCATCAATATTTATAATTCTAGTGGTTCTCACACACACATGACGTCTCTTAAGCTGACCAAACTTAGTGGACCTAAAAAAACGACTAATCTTTTAAAATTGTTAGAAAATAATTTTTACAAAACTTGATGGAGATGATCTCCGTAGTGGGGAGATCAATTACCAAAAAATTCATCAAAAATTCAACACGGAAGTGGGTGAAATGCAAAATTGATAAATATGTGCATTTTCGGTTGATGAAACTTTTCCCCCACTTTTGGATTGATATTATTTGATGATTGTTTTTGTACATTATCTATTCACTATGGAGATCATTTTCACCAAGCTTAGTTAAAAAATTCAACTTTTTACCATTTAAACAAAATTTCTCCGTTTTTTAGGTCTCATAAATATGGTCCTCTTATTGTGCATCAACTAACACCCTCACCCTTTTGACGTATACTGTGCCTTCAATACGAAAATCTCACAAGATTGATTTCAAACACGTAAAAGGAATAAGAAGACTAAGCACCCCGAGGCTAAATTTTTAACTCAAGAGTATTGCAAGGCTCTTATATATAAGACTCAATAATCCTAAATCTACTAGTGTTTGGCGACTTGGTTGCTACTCGAAGAATTCCTTCACAGTTAGGAAATCTAAATAATTAAGGAAACTAAGGTTGTATTTGGGGACCACATGATCATTGGAATTCGAATATTTTTAGTTTGAAAATTGTCAACATTTGAATTAAAGATTTTCCAATTCCAATTATGAGGCATGGAAATGGGATTCCCAAACACACCCTAAAAGAAATAAGAAACGTAATTGAAATAGAATACTCTAAATGACACGTTACCAAATAAAGAAAAGAAAAGGAATTAATTAAAAAAATAATCAAATTACAGCCCCCGAATTTTCCATCAAATCTTCTTAGTATCATTGTGTATTCCCTAATTTTGCTATATTGAAAATGTGAAACAGGATGGCGGCTGGACTATTTCCTTGCCTCCGAGTCCATCACAGACAAAGTGCACGACTCGTATATTCTCCCAGACGTTAATGGTAGTGATCATTGTCCTATAGGACTTATTCTCAAGCTGTAAGTTTATCAGCACCATTGAAGCTTTAACTCAATCGACAATCTAACTATCTATCGGTGTTACATTTTGGGTGATGAGCACGAAAAAACACGGCATGCGGGGAACTTTCATTTGGGTATGAATGAATGAAGTATTTTTCAACTTGCACAAGAAAAATATTTCACATTCGATCATAAAGAAAGAAATTATCCGAAGGCCATTTTTGTTCTCATGTCAAGTGAATTAAATTGACACCAATTTTTGGTACGGAGGCTTTTGGGAAAATCTATATGCATCTGGAAATGGGAAATATTGTTAAGGTATTACAAAGGTGGTACATGTATTATGCATGATGAAAATAGTATTTTGGGCTCTTCAGACTGATCGATCATATATAATATCACATATTTTTGGTATATATCTGCAGCTTGGCTGCCAATAAGTTTATTTCATCACTGGCTCGGGACACGTGGCACTTGAAAATCTGCGAGAGGGCATTATCATTTTTTTCTTATTTTTGGCAGCGCGGTATATGTAGTGCTCGAGAGTTCCCATCAAATGCAGCACCCCACACAATTTTTTATCTTACGTTTGGAGCATTTCTTGTTTTATGATGACAAAAAATACCAACATACTTGACACATTTTTTGAACTTAGTCACCAAACTTTTTTTTGTGCAAAAGTCGCTAAACTTTTTAAAGATTTTCATTTAGGTTCTAGTAGGTCTTTTACTGAAACTTATTATGGGACCTTTAGTGACACTTTTGGAGCAAAATGAACTATGTAAAATGTTTAGTGGCTTTTTTGGCATATAGAACGTTTAGTGACTAAATTGAAAAAAACCCCGTATAGTTTGGTGTCCCTTTTAGTCATTATGGCCCATACTTTCATCTTCCCAATTTCTGTAAGAGCATCCACAATGGTGGCATACGAGTCCAAGAGATTCTGTATCTTTGCAAACTTGGATGCCTACCGTGGGAAATTGTGGGTAGATTCTCAGAATTTGTAGTCATTCTTCAAATTTGGAGAATGGTTACAAATTCTGTAAACCCTTCCTCCGAACTTCATTAGTTCGTACCAACTGCTGCGAACTTTATTTGTTCGTATCAATTGCTACAAACAATTGAAGTTCGTATCAAATATAAATAATTAATTTTTATTACATATTTCAGCTTTTACAAACTACATTTGTTCGTAACAATTCATACGAACAAATGTTGTTAGTAAGAGATATTTTATTTATTTCCTACGAACAACATTGGTTCCTAAGAACAACATTAGTTCGTAAGAATTATTTATTTCACCAATGTGGACTTTGACGAAAGCTAAAATTCACGTTTGTTTTGTAAGTATATCCTTCGTGAGTATTCACCATTGTGGCCCTTTAAAAATAATTATCATGATCACTTAAGGGTTGAATGACACCCATTAAAAATAAAAATAATGACAAATTTAAAAAAATAAAGAGATAATATGTCCACTCTTTGACATGGTGGTATTTTAGTCCGTGTGAGATCTATAACATCTTCAATTGCAAATGTGTATTTAGTCCATGTGAGAGTATGCGTCCACTCTTTGACACGGTTGTATTTATAATGAATTCACGGCCTTTTATTGACATTTTTTTTTCTTCATGAAAATTAGTTATTTTAGTTAATTGTTTTAGTTTTGTGGAGCTTCATTTCAAATACATTAAGCATGAAAAGTGCTAAGTAATTTTATCGTTTTTCATGAAAAACATTTCTTACACACCTAAAGAATTGATTTACTTGAGAAACTCCAAATTTAAGCAACTCATTTTCCAACTCATTTTCCTACTTCCCATAAAAATGAATTATTTTTCAATAATTTTTTCATTTTGTAATCAAACACACCCTTACTTTAAAAATTTGTGACGAGTATAGATTTAGAAAAGTGTTATTCATACTTCGGGACTTATTAGTTATACATATCATTTTAAATATTTTTGTGACAATTTTCTCACTCAAATGCATCATAACAAGGGAAAAATGGACTCATAAGTGCCAATATGCAAAACTTTAGGCTCCAAACTGAAAATACTCATAATTACTGGCTCTTAAAAATGCAAATAACCCTTTTTGAAAAAATCAATTTTATCTAATTAAGATTTATAGAATAACAAAATAACATTAAGATTTTTTTGTCTATAAAGCATATGAAGCTGTAAACGAAAAAACTTAAATACTATAGAACATTTGAGCATGAAGTCTATTTGAAAGACTTTCTTAACACATGGTGTATCAGTCTTATTTATCATTTAAAACTTGTTTAAGTTTCTTATTTGTCAGAACTTATCATTATTATGTTGAAATAAATAACCATATTCTTTTCTTTAACCATATTCTTTTCTTTAACCATACTGGCTCTTAATTAGATAAATAACCATATTCTTTTCTTATTTGTCAGAACTTATCATTATTATGATCGAATATATGAACTTAACATGGCAAATACCCTTTTTTGTTGTATTAAGTTTAATATATGAACTTAACATATTATGATCCAATATATAACCACATGCTTTTCTTTTAAATCATAAAGATATCAACCATTTTTAGTTGTACCAACTTTAATGAATAATGCTATGAGTACACAATAACTCTTCCAAATGTCCCCCAAATCTGATATGGATGCCACGTCATTTTCTCACTTGCCTGTCATCTATTGCCATGTGGTGGGGTCCTGCCAGGCCACAAAAATCAAATCATTTTGGGGGACATTTTGGGGAGTTATTTGGGATATGTAGCATTACTCAACTTTAATATATGAAATCACGCTCCTCTCTCTCTCTCTCTCTCTCTCTCTCTCTCTCTCTCTCTCTCTCGTACTTACACACACACACACACACACACATAATTATAGCCATTTACAATGTTATGTTTGAGAACCACAACCATCTTTTATCCCATGAGCATTTAATAGTCAATAACCACATGCACTTATATATGCTGTTTACATATATCGGTCTCTTGTCAAAAACCAATCGAAGTTCATAATAAATAGGACTATATGTAATTATTGAAATATATTTATTTATTTCAGCATTTCCGTGATGTAAGTCATAATTTTTTTGGAAATTATCATGTCAACACGTCTTGTCGTGTCAAGTACACCACTTATAGAGACGATGTGGTGGAGGAAATCCCCGCACAGTTGAACATGACCTTGTTGGTTAAGGGCGTGGGGGTGGTCGAAATCTTTTTTGGGGGGGAGGAAAACGTGGTATATGTGAGCCGGGAGCTTTTGGTGATGGGCGTGGTGCTGGTCGAAATTTAGAATTCGGTGGAGGCTTCACCGTTCCATATTGTCCTGCAACAACGTACGCACACAGAATATTTAACTAACGTTTCGTGATCATTATTGACGGATGAAATGTAAAACAAATTAAGAAATGAATCTTAAAAGATATTATGATTAATAAAGAGATTGCCACTAGAGAAAAATGAATGGCTACTTGGCTTTTTGACCCTAAAACTTTGACCGTTTGGGGATTGATTCACCAAAAAAAATTAATGCGTAGTGCCCCCCCGAATATTATATTGATTCGTCAATTGACCAAATTTGACCGTAATTTTATGTCAAGTTGCTGGTTATAATTGTATTTTTGTAACTTGACATAACATAATCCCAACAAGTTTTGTTTTGGTGGTCAATCACCAAACAGTCAACTTTTGGGACCAAAAGTCAAATGAACCCCCCCTCTCCCCCAAAAAAATATATAAAAAATGTCAAAAACAATCATATCCTATCACGCTTTAAAAAATAAAAACCAAACTTCAAAAAGATTTCCCATATCAATTTACAATAACGAAAGATTTTCCAAATCAGTCCAAGATGTGTAATTGTTTTGAAAAATTTGGTTCTCCATCAAATGGTCCTCATTAGAGTTAAGTAGAAATATGAGATTCTTAATTGTCAATATATATGAGATATCTTTTTTAAAGTAAAAATATGCTGTAAAATAGTGGTTTTAACATTAGCCTAAATAAAAAAGTTTTTTTTTTACTCTAAAACATTACTAATTATCGCTTTTAAACTTAATACAATTTTATCTGTTTATTAGACTTAAGTACATTTTTCATCGTTAAGTGTGAAAATTTCTTCACTAAAAGTGATTTTTGGTGACATTTAGCGACGAAAAAAATCATTTAGCAACGAAAAATATACTAAAATGTAATAAACTGATAAAGTTGTATTGAAGTCTAAAATAAAAAATTAGTAATATATTAAAGTAAAAAACCCCATAAAAAAGGGAGCTTGAAGTCCCATTTACATAAACATTGGTTCATTAGTCCTCCAAAAACAAACGTTCCTGAATAAGTCCTATTCACACATGCACTAAACATTCACTTCCTCTTTTCAAATAAGATTTATTGAAACAAAAATAAGTTTTCATGGGACTTGCCGGAGAAAAAAAAGATTGAATGACATATTTGACTACATATTTAATAAACAATCAACTGATAAAAATTTCATAAGAAAAGAATAATTCAATGATGAGTCATGATTCCGTTTTATTTTTTGCGTCGCACGGACGTATCACGTTTACATTGGTTCGTGTCTGGGATCTTTGAGTATCATTCAAACATGAGCCAAATGAGGCATGACACATCAGTGTGTAGCACAAAATAAATCGGAATCGAAATCTAAAAATGTATCATGTACTTACTGTCGCTTCCGCTTTCCACAAAATGGTACCGTTTTGCTTCTGGAACAAGCACCGGAAGGAGTAGTGGAATGAAGAGGAGGATGAGAAAAATAGTTTTTGTGGACATTTTTTAGCAAGAAATATACCCAAGGACCAATAATTTGCCCTTATATATATATAACTCAATGTCTTTGTGGCGTTTGAGAAGTGTTGAGATGAAGAAGTTAAATATCAAGATGTTTGTGGATAACAGTTGGTGATTTTGATTTTGGTCAAAAAAGATGGCGAAATATGTGCTTTTTGTACCAAATTCTCAATTTAGAGTGGAAAAGAAAAAGTAGAATTTAATTGCAAGTCAACCCAAGAATTGGAGTGACATGAGTGAGGCAGATTCGACGAAAAAGAGGAGAGAAATTAAAGAATGGTTGGGTACGATAATTGCAAATCAAACCATTGCTTACCATATACATCAAATAACACACTTCACTACTTAACTATACTAAATTATAATGTTTTGATTCGATTTTTTTAAAAAGACCAGGTCCAACCAGACTCACTGAAATAAGAATAAGTGAAGTGCGTTTTTTAATGTGTTAATTGTGTTATGTTGAAAACCCTCTCTCTCTCTCTCTCTCTCTCTATATATATATATATATATATATATATATATATATATATATATATATATATATATATATATATTGTATTTAAACATAAATATCAAGTTTACATATTGATTTTTTTTAAATATTAAAAATATTATTTTTAAGTTAAATTTTTTATATGATATTTAAACATTTTAAGGGACCCATATAAAAATAATCAGCTCAAAATAACTTTTTTTACTATTTTTATGAAATCGATTAAACTTTCACAGTTTTTAAAGCACTTTAAAAGTTGTGAAAGTTTGACAAAATTTTTAAAAATAGCAAAAATAATTATTTAAGCTATTTTTTTATATGGAGCCCTTGAAATATTTAAATATTACATAAAAAAATTGAATTCAAAGATATAATTTTTAATATTTTATTGAGGGGGAGAGAGAGAGAGGATTTTTTAATATCCATTTTTTTAAAATAGCAAAAAAAAAAATAAAAAAAATTTTGCTGAATTTTTTTGAGGGGGACGTGAATTGTCGAGAACTAGGGATGACAATTTTGGGAACGAAACAATAACACGACACGAAACGAAATTGACACGAAATTGACACGGTCTTTCGTGTTCGGATCTAGGTTTTTGGCCCTGCCGTCAGGTCGTGTCGTGTCCGTGTCCAATTTCTGTCACGAAATTGACCCAATAAGTACACTATAGTGATCCGATTAAGAACACGATATATATCTTATGTAGACCCACTATTGACCCCATTTAGACCCATTATCAATCTACTATTTAGACCCATTATTTTTTTTAATTCCTCACTAACTGGCCTAATTGTGTCTAATCGTGGCGTGGCGTGTTCGGTCTAATCGTGGCCAATCGAACCATATTTACTTATTGTGTCATCGTATCGTATTTTTAACGTGTCGTGTTCAGGTTGAGAAAAATAATACGCTATCGTGTCGTGTCATGTTCGGGTCCGCTAGATTCTTATCGTGTCGGGTCATGTGAAAACACGACCCGTTGAACCGTTTTGCCACCCCTATCGAGAACCCATAAAAAAATCAAGTCAAAAAATATTGTTTGCTATTTAAAAAAATAAATCTGTCCCTAAACTTGTTGCTACGGTGACCCATTTTTGAACCCACATTTATATATATATATATATATATATGTGTGTGTGTGTGTGTGTGTGTGTGTGTGTTAATTGGTGAACAATTTTAGCTAAAAATATTTAAACATATAAATGCTAATACACACAAACAAACACGCGCGCGCGCACGCGCACACACACATATTGATAAAAAGAAAATTGAAAATGATAAAAGGAAAATTGATATGTGTTAATTGGTGAACAATTTTAGCTAAAAATATTTAAATATATATATGTGTGTGTTTGTGTGTGTGTATTAGCATTTATATGTTTAAATGTTTTTAGCTAAAATTGTCCACCAATTAACACATATCAATTTTCTTTTTATCATTTTCAATTTCCTTTATTTATATATATATATATATATATATATATATATATATATATATATATATATATATATATATATATAGATAGATAGATAGAGAGAGAGAGAGAGAGGTTATCATCCATAACCCATGCACACCATTTTTTTAAAATAGTAAAATATTTTTTGTGGTATTTAAACATTTAAAGTGACCAATAAAAAATAACTCAAAATGATTTTTTTTTGCTATTTTTAAAAAATCGATCAAAATATGTTTGTTTTTAAGCAATTAAAGAACTCACATATTTTGATCGATTTTTGAAAATAGAAAAAAATCATTTTGAGTTGATATTTTTTATAGGCCCCATGAAATATTTTAATACCATAAAAAATCATTCAAAAAATATTTTTTTTACTATTTGAAAAAATAATCTGCAAACTAGACCTCACACAGGAGGGTATGAGAGCTTCTCTCTCTGTATATATATATATATATGCGGATTAGCTACCTTCCAAAAAGATTTTTTGGCCGCTTTGTCTTTTATGAACCACTTATGGACCACCTTCTCTTTCTAAGGTTTTTTGGAATAGAAATTTCTACCTAATAATTTTTAAAGTCTTTTTAAACTTATTTTAAAGTCTAATTAATATGAAAATCTTGGCTAAGAAAGGTTCGGGGCTACCTCTTAACCTTTCTCCATCACTATTATACTGTATTTTGGAGTAGTGAGGATTATCTATCCAACTATTTTCCTCAGGATGTCTAGAAATTGCAAGAGATTTTGAAGGAAAATAATCAACTCTTAAACACCTTATGCAGTATTGAGGTCTAGTTTCTTTATATATTTGATTAACAATATAAATTATACTGTCCTCTATAAATTCGTCTAAATCATTTTCACCGTAAGATGACAAAAATCTTCGATAAACTCTAGGTGAAGCTGTTTCTACGTGTTTAAGGACTGGATAAACACCTCCTGATCTAATTAAGGTAGCTCTTGTTTCTGCTAACCTTTTGTGTCTAATATATTTTAATACGTTTATATTATCTCTAAGTATTCTAGTATATTCTTGATATTTTTTTGGTCTTGAAAGTTCTTCTGCAAAATCTTCAGTACTTAAGTCTTGTGGATCTCTATTCTTATTATTTCTATTCTAGGTACTTCACGTATTAACCACTCAATAATCTGGTCTATGTATTTATAAGTACCTCCCGCGTATATTAAAGTAGTTTCTATAAGTAGTCTTTCTTTGCGTTCTTATAGAGTCCACTCATGAATTTCTCTTGTTAAGTCGAGATTTGTTTGATTAGCAAATGCTATAAATTCTGTAGTTATTTGAAGGCTCATGTAAGTGCTTTTGAAATTTAACAATAATATTTGAAATAGCTAGGGGTTTGGTTTGAATTAATACCTTCATTATGGTCTGCAATTCCTTTATCTTTTTCCCTTCTTCTCTTCAGTTTGTTACCATTCTTCTCCGGTCTGTACCTCCTGCAACTCTCTTTTTATGTGTCGCACCTCAATCCTCCGTTGGCGTTAAACCCGTCTCATGCCTTTACGCCACCACGCCTAACTCCCACCTGGCTAATGGCTCACAAAAAATTGGCACCTGACGGCAGTTCAATAGTATAACACCTATGTTCTACACTAAAGGTTCCACACTGTAGTCCTCTATGAACAGAAAGTTGGAGATGTTGGGAGAATAATAACAACGTAACAAAAGAGATTTCTGAAAAAGAAAATACTTTCATTGCATAACATTAGTAAATACAACTCACACCTCTCCCTTAACTATGAGAGGTCTACTCACTAATTTGCATACTAATTTACACAAATTACTCTCTCATTTACTACCTCTCTCTCTTCCATTGCTAAGCTCTCTCACTCTTTTCTATGATATACTCAGCTTGCCTTATTCTATAACTGACGCTACCTTTTATAATCATAAGGTCACATACAATTGATTGGAAACCGGATGTGAAAAGCAAATCGGTTAAAAGAAGTACAATTATTAAAGTCTATAAAGCAAATTTGTCTTGTATCAATAATCTTATCCGACGAGTTTATTTTTTCTTTCCAAAAGCTTTTGATGTCTTGCGATAATTGTGAAGAATATTTTTCTTTTTAAAAAAGCATCTTTGTCGTCTTGTGTCTCAAATTCCATCGGTTTTCAATAATTCTTCAAATAACGAGGGGCCCTTCTCTGTCCCGTCTGTGTCTTCCTTTATCTTTTCAACTTTGTCTGTTTTTGGCGGAGCATTATTCTTACTGTAGTATTCATTAATAAGGCCCACCACCATGATGCTAGCTGGCAAGGCTACCCCCACCACTTCTTTAGATTCTCTTCTAAGCCTACCGTTGAATGGATCATCAACTTGAATGATTAAGTCTACATTATGGTATACAGTATACCATCTTTCTTGGCTTGTTAAAAGTTCCATAATCTCGATTGTTTTCATGGCTTGGGTAATACAGATAAGTCTTTGGTATCATCTTCAGAAAGGATCTCAAAGTTTTTAAATGCAAAGGATGAAAATCTAACGAGTCTAAATCCTTCAACCCCTTATCCCTTACAAGAATTTAGAGGAATCTGATAAATTCTAGCATATAAGGGAAAAAATTCTTCTATCTTCATAACATTCTCATGGACAGTTTTTCTAAAGAGTAATAGCATCTTCTACAGTTTGTATATGGATGAGTACAATGAACCCACAGGCTGCAAGAGTTATATGTGACATTTCTATTTATCCAAAAAGATAAATTTTTGGAACTTCTTTGAAGAAACCACTAATTATTAAGGCATCTCTATTAATCTCAGATAATAACATATTAAAATGCTCAATAATGCTATTACCCTCTTTCTGACAGCTTTCTGAAATTGGAAGATTATTATTACCAAATGGTATTACAATCTTAGACTTAAAAGTCTTTTGTTAATAATAGAAATTATCAACAGGTCTAGCTTTGGAGGTTTCTCCAAGGGTCTGGGCATATGTCTGAGGTTTAGAAATATCAGTACCACTGAGTTGGGTAATTGTAAGTCTTTGAGTTCTCATGTATCTAGTAGCAACCACTAAATTCTTCTTGAATTCACTACACCAAAAATGCTAATCTGGCACTGATTAGGCATAAATTCTTCCCAATTTATCCCCTAATTTCGGTACTTTAATCACCTCGAACAACGTAATTGGATTGACTTTATCTCATAATCTTGCTATTGACTTATCCTAACAAGTACACCGAGTTTCTGGTATTTCGTTATGATTTTACAGGTATCTAATGTCAAGAAATGGAAGAAGGAAACCGGAAGAATATAAAGTCAACAAGAAAAGTCAAAAGGGCAAAAGAGTCATTTCTACCCAGAATCCGGATGAGGTACCTAAAGAGAAGTTGAAGGTATCATCCTCACAAGCACCTCGGAAGAAACGACACCTCAATCGGATACCCGGAGCAAAAGATATGGACAGTCAAAGTTGAGAGAAAAGTCAAATAGGCAGACCGGTCCGCCCTCAACCCGGACCGGTCCGCTGTGCAAACTCCAGAGGACTGCGAACCGAAGGAGAACCGAAGAGCCAAAAAAATAAAAGAACCGGTCCGCACCGGACCGGTCCGCCTGGAAAATAAAAGAACCGATCCGCTTTAGAAGCGGACCGATCCGCCTAAGGGACGGACCGGTCCGCCCATCGAGATTTGTTTTCTGATTCTCCTCTAAAGACTCCGACTTATACTCAACTTCTTGTAATTTCATGTAGGGTATAAAAACCCGAATTATTTTCTTTGTAAGGTAGGCTAGAACGTGGGGAGTTAATTCTAATTTCTCATTTTCTTCCACAAACCCTAGCTGTAGATACAATTTCAAGTTTTATTCAAAGATTGAAGGTTATTCAAAGTTTATGTGATTATCAAGTTTATTCATTGCTGCAATTGTTTTTTGGGTAATTTTAGTAAGTTGTTTCTTCTTTGTGATTCTATTATATAGTATTCCATCAATTGTCTCTAGATTAATCATGAACACTTGCATGTTAAACATTGTTTTCATCCTTCTCGGTATGTCCGGCTAGATTTCCAAGGTCGGGTTACATGAACCCAACCTGATGTGGTCATTGCACGTATAAAGTTAATCCTCTGAATTTAGTAATTAATTTTGACCGTATTGCGTAGGGACACAACAATTGTAGGTCTAAATATCTCGTTTGCCCCTGGGTAACCGGGATGATTGAGAATACAATTCGAATGTCGTTATCGTGATACTGATTTACTCGTCCTTTGATTAAGTATGACGCGGGTTTGAACCTCGTATACGTAATGATTGGGAGTACTAAATTCCGGGTCAAATTAATTAGATAAATTTACGATTAATATTATACTGCAATACACTAGGGTTGGGGGATTGTATTCCCGTCCTATTTTTCCTTCATCTCATTTAAAAGTTCAATTCAATCTTTCATTCTTAATTTAGGTGATTTAGTTAGCTGCAATTTTCACCATACTTTCATAATTGCATTTAGCGTAATCGATTCCAAAAACCAAATCAATCATCTTATTTTTCTTTTCTTTTTAGAGTCATCGTTAGGATTCCTCCGTCTTATTCCGTCGTCACAACTCCGTTGTCCTTTTTCCCTGAGGATCGATACCCGACTTGTCGGATTATTACTTGAACGACAGGCTTGCACTTGAGCCTAGAGAGTACACACTTTAGAGATACATTCTGAGTCGTGTCAAGTTTTTGGCGCCGTTGCCAGGGAACTAGGTAGACTTAGGATTAGATCGAGTTAATCCAAAGCTTTGACCAAAAATTCAAAAATCCAAAAAAATAAAAAAAATATTAAAAGCACAAAAAGATTCACCACCATCTCTCACAAACTTAATGCAAAATTCTGAAACCACTCCCACACCCCATAATACTCCAACTAGCATTCACGAAAATCCACTTATTGAGTATAATCCTGATAGTCCCCACACTCCACAAGCCCCACAGTTCTGGATCCCACCTCCCACACCGTCACACTCAATCTCTAGCAACACTCCTTTCTCCTTCGTAGGACACACGTCGTGTACACCCAGTGAGAACGCCGAATCGTCTAGTGAGATAGAGATGTCGCAGCACAGTAATGCGACTACCGGTGAGGAAGAGCCTCCGTACCGCCCGTTGAGAGAATTCTTATATCCCGAGCGCACTGTCACTCCGGGATGCATTATACTCCCGTATAATGCCGGGCAGTTCCGATTCAAAAATGGGATGATCCAGATGCTACCACACTATCACGGTATGGATTCAGAGAAGTCATACCTGCATATACGGGAATTTGAGGACGTGTGTGATACCCTCAACGATCAAACTTGCACACAGGAGGTGATTCGCCTCAAACTCTTCCCATTCTCGTTAAAAGACAAAGCTAAGACCTGGCTATGGTCTTTACCTCCGAGCTCGATTCCATCTTGGAACGAGTTACAATCCAGATTTCTCAAGAAGTTCTTTCCACCACATCGAACAATCTCCATAAAGGCTCAGATTCAATCGTTCAGGCAATTGGATAATGAGCCATTCCATCGATGTTTTGAGCGTTTCAATGAGTTAACTGCTTCATGCCCCCATCATGGATTTGATACAGCCCAAATCATTTCCTTCCTCTATAATGGGTTGAACCTTAACTCCAAGCAACTCATTGAAACCATGGGTAGTGGTCCGTTTATCGAGCTAGATTGCCACGATGCTGAGCTTCACCTGAGGTATGTCGCCGAGACTACCCAATCCTGGGATATTTCTGATCCTAATGCTCAGAATCGGAATCGTCAAGCGACCACCACTCCATCGGCGTCCGGCCTACACCAAATAGATAAGACCTCTATGTCGGACTGTCGGTTAGACTCCCTTGAGAAAGGATTTCGAGATTTATGCGAGGTAGTTGGATCTTTCAAGAATCCCATTGAAAAGGTGTGTGCGATTTGTGAGGCGGGACATTCAACTGAGGAATGCCCGACGATACCCGCCTGCAAAGTAATGTTGCAGGAGCAAGTTAGTGGTATAGGAGGCTTTAAGGGTAATTTCGGTGCCCCGCACGGGAACTCATACAACCCTTCGTGGAAAAATCATCCCGGATTTAGCTACGGGAAACAACATGCCGCAATGAACCCTTCTTCGCATGTTGCCCCTCCTCCTCCACAACAATTTCAACAAGCTCCACACATGCAAGGTCATGTGCAAGCACCGCCACCCCATGGGAATTATATCCCGCCACAGCGGAGAACTCTCAAGGATACGATGAATCAATTCATCAATAGCCAGGCCGCAACCAATGCCAAATATGATCGTCTAATTGGCGACATAAATGCGAACCTGTCCAAGATTCAATCCTCGTTGAGCGTTCAAGAGAAGGGCAAATTTCCTGCCCAAGGCCAAAGACCTCCTCAAGGTCAAACTAGTGTTAGCTCCACTTCTACTGATCATCAGGAGCAATGTCAAGCTGTGACCACTCTTCGTAGTGGGAGAGTTGTTGATTTATCACCTCCCCCACACGACACAACCAAAGACAAGGTGATTTCGCCCGGCACGAAAGAGGCCGAAGATGTCCCCTCGAATGAGAGTGATAAAGAAGACACTAGTGAGCCCGAGGTAGTAGTGAAACCACCCTCCGCGGCACCGTTTCCTCAAAGGTTGATTCCTTCCCAGAAAGGATACCCACGTGATGACGTGCTAGAAATACTAAAGCAGGTGAAGCTGAATTTACCATTCCTCGATGCCATCAAACAAATTCCAGCTTATGCAAAAGTCATCAAAGATTTGTTGACGGTAAAAAGGAAGATGAAAGTAAAGAAGAATGTCTTCCTAGCACAGAACGTGAGCTCTATCCTACTCAATGAGCTCCCTCCTAAATTCAAAGATCCCGGTGCACCCACCATTTCCTGCATTATTGGAGAGAACAAGATTGAAAAAGCCTTACTAGACTTGGGAGCAAGTGTCAACATCCTCCCTTACTCCATCTATAGGCAACTTGATTTGGGCGACCTCAAGCCCACAAGAATCACTCTCCAACTAGCGGATCGAACTGTGAAGGTCCCACGAGGTGTAGTAGAGGACGTGATCGTTCAAGTTGACACTTTCTACTTCCCGGTAGACTTTGTCATTTGGGACACGGAGCCTTCCTTAATCTCGACCAATCATGTTCCCATCATTCTCGGGCGCCCATTTTTAGCGACAGCTAACGCTATTATTAACACAAGGAATGGGCGAATGCAGCTCACTTTTGGGAATATGACATTGGAGACCGACATCTTCAACATAGCCCAACATACGGGAGAGGAAGATGATATTCACGCGGTGAGTCTCATAGATGAGATAGTAGAGGAGTACATTGAGGAGAATTATTGTGGCGATGCCTTAGGATCCTGTCTGGTTTCGAGCAATGAGAGTGAGGGGACGTATACTGAGTACGAGAGGGAGATTGGGGAATTAAGAGAGTTACTCGATGAGAGAGCGTCGGACGAGGACGCGAGAGATGTGAATTGGGTTTCTAGATTCGAGGAGTTACCACCACGGGATACACGCGTTGTTCCCTCCGACGAGAAGTTTCCAACTCTTGAATTAAAGAAACTCCCCTCCCATATCAAATATGCATACTTAGGAGAGGATGAGACATTTCCTGTTGTTATCTCCTCTAGCCTAGATGATGAACAGGAGGGTAAGTTGTTAAAAATTCTGAGGAAGCACCTAAGTGCTTTTGGTTGGTGTATAGCTGATTTGAAGGGGATAAGTCCTCTGATTTGCACCCACAAGATTCACCTCGAAGAGGATGTTAAGCCCTCTAGAGAAATGCAAAGAAGACTGAACCCCAACATGAAAGAAGTCGTGAGAACCGAGATCATTAAACTATTAGATGCCGGGATTATCTACCCAATCTCGGATAGCAAATGGGTGAGTCCTATTCAAGTCGTCCCGAAGAAGTCGGGTATGACTGTGATTGAGAATGCTAAGGGAGAGCTTGTTCCCCAACGCACCACCACCGGTTGGCGTGTTTGCATTGATTACCGGAAACTCAATGCGGGGACAAGAAAAGATCATTTCCCCTTGCCATTCATTGATCAAATGCTTGAGAGAGTTGCAGGCCACCCATATTATTGCTTCCTTGATGGTTATTCCGGATATAACCAGATTGAGGTAGATGTACTTGACCAAGAGAAGACGACGTTCACTTGTCCTTTTGGTACGTTTGCCTACAAACGTATGCCATTCGGCTTGTGTAATGCACCCGCGACGTTTCAACGGTGCATGTTGAGCTTATTCAGTGACATGGTCGAAAGAGGACTCGAGGTGTTCATGGACGATTTCAGCGTTTTTGGCACCTCTTTCGATCTTTGTCTAGAAAAATTGGAGCAAGTACTTGCTAGGTGTGTGGAGAAGAACTTAGTGCTGAATTGGAGAAGTGCCATTTCATGGTCACTGAAGGAATAGTTCTTGGCCACATAGTATCATCTAAAGGCATAGAGGTTGATAGGGCTAAGATAGATGTCATAGCTGACCTTCCCCCACCGAGATCGCTTAAAGACGTGCGCTCATTCTTGGGTCACGCCGGGTTTTATCGCAGGTTCATTAAAGACTTTAGCGCTATCGCTAGACCCTTAAGCAACCTTCTCATGAAGGATAACCCGTTTGAGTGGACCGAGGCATGCCAAAGCTCCTTTGAAAAATTAAAGAACATGCTCGTGTCCGCTCCCATCATGCAAGTTCCGGATTGGTCTTTACCATTCGAACTCATGTGTGATGCAAGCGATTACGCGATTGGGGCCGTTTTGGGCCAACGTCAAGATAAACAAGCTCATGTCATCTACTACGCTAGCCGAACCCTTACCGGACCTCAACTCAACTACTCTACCACGGAGAAGGAGTTGCTAGCAGTAGTCTTTGCCCTTGATAAGTTCAGATCGTACCTCATTGGTTCTCCTATAATTGTCTTCACCGACCACGCGGCTTTAAAGTATCTACTTGCGAAGAAAGACACCAAGCCGCGCCTCATAAGGTGGATCCTACTCCTACAAGAGTTCAATCTCTCTATCAAGGATAAGAAAGGAGTAGAAAACGTCGTTGCCGACCATTTGTCTCGGCTTTCGTCCGACGTACCTAGTGATCCCATACCCATAGACGAGTATTTTCCGGATGAGCAACTCTTTGCTACTTCTTCATATCCCTGGTTTGCGGACATAGTGAACTATCTTGTCACGGGAGCCGTCCCTCCCGATTGGACACCGCAAGATAAGAAGAGGTTTCTTACTTGGTCGCGCATGTTCTTCTACGATGATCCCTTACTCTTTAAATACTACGCCGACCAAATCATCCGAAGATGTGTACCGGATGACGAGATTCCAAAGGTCATCCAATTTTGTCATTCGGAAGCATGTGGAGGCCACTTCTCAGCGAAAAAGACGGCCGCTAAAATTTTGCAATGCGGCCTCTATTGGCCCACAATCTTCCGGGATGCAAATGACGCTTGCAAGTCATGCAATAAGTGCCAACGGATGGAAGCCATCTCTCGCCGCGACATGATGCCCCTTACCCCCATACTCATCATTGAGATATTCGATTGTTGGGGTATTGACTTCATGGGTCCCTTCCCCTCATCCTTTGGTTTCCTATACATCCTAGTCGCGATAGACTACGTCTCTAAATGGGTAGAAGCTATAGCTACTAAGACTAATGACAGTAAGGTGGTGATAAAGTTCCTACAGGAACACATACTTTCTCGCTTCGGCACACCGAAGGCGATAATTAGCGATAATGGCACGCATTTTCGCAATAGGCCATTTGAGAAGCTCATGAGAAAGTATGGCGTCGTCCACAAGGTTGGAACGACGTATCACCCACAAACAAATGGGCAGGCCGAACTAGCGAATCGTGAGATCAAGAACATTCTCGAGAAGACCGTCAATCCTAACCGGAAAGATTGGTCAATTAGACTGAACGATTCGCTATGGGCCTATCGCACCGCATACAAAAATTAGCTTGGCATGTCCCCTTTCCACTTCGTGTATGGCAAGCCTTGCCATCTCCCCGTGGAGTTAGAACACAAAGCGTATTGGGCAATTAAGGAGCTCAATTATGCCATGGATAAAGCCGGTGAAGCTCGCAAGCTTCAAATAAATGAGTTAGAGGAGATACGCAATGACGCGTATGAGAATGCCAAAATTTCTAAAGAAAGGATGAAACTCGCTCACGATAGCATCATTCGACGGAAAGAGTTTCTTCCCGGGCAAAAAGTTCTTCTCTATAACTCTCGGCTTCATCTCTTTCCGGGCAAGTTGCGGTCGCGATGGTCTGGCCCGTTTGTTGTCAAGAATGTTTTCCCCCACGGAGCTGTCGAAGTGGAAGATTTAAAAGGGGGAAACACATTCAAAGTGAATGGACAACGCCTAAAGCCATATCTTGAGGCGTGCGAAGAAGAAGTCGACACCGTTTGGTTGTCGGACCCCGTTTACGGGGTAGAGTGAACTGTTTCCGTTAGGTCGTCGCACCCCCGACGCGTATGGGGTGAGAGTCGTGTGAGTCGTGTGCGTTAGTGAGTGTCGTTAGGATTTTGGTACATTCAGGGTTAGCATGTGCAGGTTCGAGATTTTAGGCAATTCGGGTGACCGGTGTTTTTGAGAGGTCCTTAGTCTAGATTTGGTGAGGAGCGCGTGTTAAAAGTGCGATATCTCGAGCACGAGAGGTTGAATTCCAGTTTCGGGGAGATTCCAGCCAAAACTCCCCAAGCCGGACCGGTTCCTTTAATTTAAGGCCGGACCGGTCCGCCCCGGACCGGTTCCTTTAATTTTAGGCCGGACCGGTCCGCCTGTCGAATTTCTGAAAAATGAAAAGACCGGACCGGTCCGCCCCTGGACTGGACCGGTCCGCCTTCTGCAGATTTGTTGAATCTCTTCTTCCCATGCACCCCCCTTCTCCCCAATAGCCACCCTTCCCCCCATTTCGGTTTCCCACACCCCCATACATCCCTTTCCCTCCAAAACCCTTTTTCCCTCCACATCCATTTCCCTCCAACTCCCCTCCCCTCCACTATAAATACAACCTTACCCCTCCTCTTCTCTTCACACCTCAAACACAACTCCTATCCTCTCCCTCTCCAGATTTTTGTGAGTTCTATCCTCTCTGTCTCCATGGCCCCCCGTGCTCCTCCCACCAAATACGCATCCACCGACATCCCACACTCCGGGAGCAACGAGTTCCGCTCCCGCCAAGAGGAGCGATGGTGCACCGCCTTCTTCGACACCAACCGCAAACTCCATATGGAGCGCGCGGTTCAATGGAACGCGCTGCCCAATTCTGTCACAGCACTATTCATGGCCCGGGGGTGGTGTCGTTTCCTCAACGAACCCCATGACGCCGTGTGGGCTTCCGAGGTCCGGTTATTTTATGGCACTCTCGTAAGGACGGACCAATTTGAGGCCCAAGCGTACGTTGATGGGATGGTCGTTCCCTTCTCCTTAGCCCTCCTCACGGCCAAATTGGCCACCTTTGGCGTTCCGGACCCCCAAGACTACACCTATCCACGGAACGTTCCTCCGGTCGCGAAGAACGTCATCATGGACCGCATTGCTCCAAACGTGGCTTGGACGGGCCAAACCGTCGCGGTTGGACGCCTCAATGAAACGGCGCGCCTCACTTTCCAAATCGTATGCGCCAACATCCTTCAAACGTCCAACGATTCCGCCATGAGGCCTCGGCAGGCCACCTTAACCTACCATCTCTTCGACCCTCAAACCACCATCCATTTGGCCCGCACATTGTACGCCGACATCATCGCCGCTTCTTTGGATGAGAAGGGCACCGCTCCTTTGCCCTATGCCCGGTTGATCACGTCTATCCTCCTAGACGCCGGCATTGAGGCCCCTGCCGACCGCACCCGGATTCCCGGTCCCTTTGGACAAGGCACTCGCACTAAGAGTGCCAAACAGCTCGCCATAATCCGGGCACGGCGAGGTCATGATAGCGAGGAAGAGGCTTCCTCGGAAGAGAGCGAGGAGGAGGAGGCCGCCGAAGCGGACGTCGAGATGGGTGACGTCGCCGCCGACGACGAGTGGCGGACGAAGAGGACGACCCGGATTTTGAGTGGGTAGGTACGGATATTTCGACCCGGTTGTCCAACCTTGAGACCCGATTCGGGAACTTTGAGAACAAGTTCGACACCTTTGTGATCGACTACCAACGAGATCAGAATCGGGCGGCTCGAAGGCAAGCGGATATCTACCGACGCCTAGGGGATCCTTATGAGCCACTCCCATCGCATTTTCAAGACCCCTATGGCCCCGACGTGCCCAGCTCCTCCCATTTCCCTCCCCCGTGATATTTTAGTTGCTTAGGACTGTTTTGATGTATTTATTCTCACATCCTACATATGCTGTATTCCTGTTTGTACCACAGTCCTATGATATATAAAGTTGCATTTTTCTATATTTGTTTGTTTTAATTATTGCACTTATTATTTTGCCTTATTTAGCTTTTAGTCCTTTTTGCTTGAGGACAATGCAAAAGTCTAAGTTAGGGGGGGTCACCAGTGCATATTTCTAAAACTTCACAAATTTTCAAAAATGGCCAAAAATTTCCAAAAAAATCATAAAATTTTGAAAAATCCAAAAATATTTTTGTTCAAAATAAATAAAAATTGGAATTCAAATTTTTCAAAAATATCATTAAAAGTCAAATTGGAGTCTCAAAGTGTAAAAAGTCAACATACACAAAGCCGAAATTGACCAAAGATGGAAATTGTGAGAAAATTGACGACTTAACGAATAAATGTGGAGATTAACAAACCCGGTGAGATTCGAGCCTATCACGTTTTGCGAGTTTTTAAATCAATCTGAGTTAATTGTTAACTCAAAGTTCTTTTAGCGCTTAATAAGTTGTCAAGGATCTTAATGCTTTCATTTTGATCGGTTTTGAAAAATGTGTGCAATATTGCCTTGAAAAACGTGCCAAATTAGTCTCTAGCTTAAATTCACCTCGAAACGCATATGGTAACGCAATTAGCATTTTGGACAATGAAGTAGGCCCTCGTTTGTCATCCCAAAAATATTGGCCAGAAAAAGATGCGAAAAATCACCCCTTTTGCAACCCAAATTGAGCCGAATAAATTTTTCCTTTCGTTTGACAACCCGAAAAACCCAAAATAGCCGGAATTGTGAAAAATGAAAAAAATTCAGAATTTAAGTCCGAAAAGTGCAACAAAAAGGGGCAAGAAAAAAAAAAAATAGAAGAATGCTCAATAAAAATAGCAAGAAAAAAAAAAAATAGAAATGAAAAAAAAAAATATAGAAAAAGAAAAACAAATTGAGCAATAGCCCGGAAAAAGCACAAAGGGACATCACGAATGGTTTTTCCAATTCCAACTTTCCCTACCATTTTCATATTTACCCAATGCAACCTTTAACCCGAAAAAGTCCTAACCGAGTCCAAATTGCGAAATTGATTACCGCGTAGAGAGTCAATACACCAAAAGATAATAAAGGAGATTAAGTGCGCGAAAAAGAGGCAATGTTCCCGTTTTTTTTAAAAACCGTAATCCGTTGATGAGATCCTTTCGCCATGAAATTTTCGTCTTTCTAATTGTATGCGTGATTTTACATCCATTATATTTACTCTTATTATCACGCATACCGAGCGAAAAAGCCATATTCCGAGTAGTTCGTTTGAGAGAGCTTCCCGTGAGAATTTGAAATCAAAACGAATGTTCGGATAAGTAACGTAATGATTAATCAGTGGAAATTGGCGGTTATATTTCTGGCTTCGCACACACGCACTACAGTTTGAGACTTGTAGACATGACTTAATGATGACTATTTTCTGGAAAAGTTTGAATTATACAATTTTTGGTTATTTTGAAATTCTTTGAGTCGAATTTTGTGGGTATATTCTCTGCAAACCCTCACGAGACACAACTCGTCCCACTAGGGTAACCTAGGGGTTTAAAGGCTTGTTGCATACGCTAAATGCAATCGTGTGCCCGCGAAAGAGGTATTTTATCCCAATAAAATGTTTTTCAAAAGTTGAGCCTTGCTCGAATTCTTTTACATTGATCGGGACGCGCAAAGTTCTAAGTTAGGGGGGTTTGATTAGGCATAAATTCTTCCCAATTTATCCCCTAATTTCGGTACTTTAATCACCTCGAACAACGTAATTGGATTGACTTTATCTCATAATCTTTCTATTGACTTATCCTAACAAGTACACCGAGTTTCTGGTATTCCGTTATGATTTTACAGGTATCTAATGTCAAGAAATGGAAGAAGGAAACCGGAAGAATAGAAAGTCAACAAGAAAAGTCAAAAGGGTAAAAGAGTAATTTCTACCCAGAATCCGGATGAGGTACCTAAAGAGAAGTTGAAGGTATCATCCTCACAAGCACCTCGGAAGAAACGGCACCTCAATCGGATACTCGGAGCAAAAGATATGGACAGTCAAAGTTGAGAGAAAAGTCAAATAGGCAGACCGGTCCGCCCTCAACCCGAACCGGTCCGCTGTGCAAACTCCAGAGGACTGCGAACCGAAGGAGAACCTAAGAGCCAAAAAAATAAAAGAACCGGTCCGCACCGGACCGGTCCGCCTGGAAAATAAAAGAACCGATCCGCTTTAGAAGCGGACCGATCCGCCTAAGGGCCGGACCGGTCCGCCCATCGAGATTTGTTTTCTGATTCTCCTCTAAAGACTCCGACTTATACTCAACTTCTTGGAATTTCATGTAGGGTATAAAAACCCGAATTATTTTCGTTGTAAGGTAGGCTAGAACGTGGGGAGTTAATTCTAATTTCTCATTTTCTTCCACAAACCCTAGCTGTAGATACAATTTCAAGTTTTATTCAAAGATTGAAGGTTATTCAAAGTTTATGTGATTATCAAGTTTATTCATTGCTGCAATTGTTCTTTGGGTAATTTTAGTAAGTTGTTTCTTCTTTGTGATTCTATTCTATAGTATTCCATCAATTGTCTCTAGATTAATCATGAACACTTGCATGTTAAACATTGTTTTCATCCTTCTCGGTATGTCCGGCTAGATTTCCAAGGTCGGGTTACATGAACCCAACCTGATGTGGTCATTGCACGTATAAAGTTAATCCTCTGAATTTAGTAATTAATTTTGACCGTATTGCGTAGGGACACAACAATTGTAGGTCTAAATATCTCGTTTGCCCCTGGGTAACCGGGATGATTGAGAATACAATTCGAATGTCGTTATCGTGATACTGATTTACTCGTCCTTTGATTAAGTATGACGCGGGCTTGAACCTCGTATACGTAATGCTTGGGAGTACTAAATTCCGGGTCAAATTAATTAGATAAATTTACGATTAATATTATACTGCAATACACTAGGGTTGGGGGATTGTATTCCCGTCCTATTTTTCCTTCATCTCATTTAAAAGTTCAATTCAATCTTTCATTCTTAATTTAGGTGATTTAGTTAGCTGCAATTTTCACCATACTTTCATAATTGCATTTAGCGTAATCGATTCCAAAAACCAAATCAATCATCTTATTTTTCTTTTCTTTTTAGAGTCATCGTTAGGATTCCTCCGTCTTATTCCGTCGTCACAACTCCGTTGTCCTTTTTCCCTGAGGATCGATACCCGACTTGTCGGATTATTACTTGAACGACAGGCTTGCACTTGAGCCTAGAGAGTACACACTTTAGAGATACATTCTGAGTCGTGTCAGGCACGCTTAGGCAACGAGATTCTGACACTGTTTAAAATCGTGCCAGATTCTGGCACGGTTTTATCATAATCTGGAACGGTTTGAAATAGTGCCAAAATTTGGCACGGTTTTTAATTGTGGCAAATATGGGTACGCTTTGTTAAAAAAATAACCCCCCAAAATTTGGAGCGGGGATCAAATTTTCAAGACCAAATCATATTCTAAACCTAACTCTCTCTCTCTCTCTCTCCCTCCCTCCCCACGCTACCGGCTTCATCATCGTTTCTCCTTATCATCGTTGCTCCGCGTCGTTGCTACTGCTCCCACGCTACCGGCTTCATCGTCGTAAGGTATTACATCTCTCTCTCTCTCTCTCTCTCTATCTATCTATCTATCTATATATATATATATATATATCAGTTGGGATTTAGGGTAGGGGGTACCGATTTCGGGTACCTGATACGGGATAATTTTTTCCTTTTTCATTCATTCTTCTGCTCTTTGTTATATTTTCTATTTTCTTTAAATTATTATTAAACAAAAAAGTTAACAAAACTTCCACAGTTGGGATAATTTTTTTCTTAAAAACAAGAAATTCAAATGCATCATAAATGGTTGATCATTATAATAATTTAGGGGCCAAATATTGTCTTAGCTTGGGGACATTTAAATTGCAATATAACTCTTGGTAATTCTGATTTAAAAAATATTCAACACCTAATTCACTCTAATGTCCCACCATTGCGTTCAATAAAGTAAATTTCTAAACGGTAAAATATATATCATAAAAATACAGAGTCATATGTATAAGCATTGTCTGTCATGCTTTGAAATGTTTTAATTTCGTATGCTAGAGCTGTTGTGTTCTGCTTTCACGTCAAGGCTATGCCAATTAACTATTCTGAATGTGTTTTTACCTTTCAACGTGCATCAATTGAAGGGGCCATTAAGTATAAGGGGATAATATATTGACTTGATGAATATGTGCATAGATGAAATATTTTTTTTTTTTATGTACGTAGATAACGCTTTTAGTCCAGGAATATATGAAAGTCTTCTTCACGAATTTCATAATTATGAATTATATACCGAACCTACTTAAAAATTAGTTTTCCATCTTTCTACAATGTTAACAGGACGACCACATTCACGCAATTATTTGGAAAGACGAAGTGGCCGAATATGCTCCTTTGATCGCAGAAGGAAACATGTATAAAATCTCAAATTTCAAGGATAGAGGATACAAACCTGTTACACATTCATGTGTAATAAACTTCAAGCCCGACACATCTATGGAAGAATTGAAGTATGGAACACATAATATTTCATTACATAAATTTGAATTAATTGACTACGAATCAATGAAAGACATTACAAAAGCTCATCAAAGGTAATATAGTATACATATTGCTTCAAGTTATATAACAAATTTGTAGACTAATAAATAACTGCATCATATCATATTCAAAAGAAGAGAAAGTACATTGACACCATTGAAGAAGATGACTAAATCAGGTAACAATTGACAAATAATTTTTTACTCTTATGTCATATATACAAAGAAATTTAATAACTATTGACATATTTTCTAAAATCTTGCAGGAATACATTTATCATTTCTTTTCTACGTCGTCAATCCGTGGAAGCTACAAGGAATATACAAATGC
The DNA here is from genome assembly GCA_949130495.1 of Sambucus nigra. Taxonomy (NCBI): domain Eukaryota; kingdom Viridiplantae; phylum Streptophyta; class Magnoliopsida; order Dipsacales; family Adoxaceae; genus Sambucus; species Sambucus nigra. The sequence goes on along the minus strand of OX422222.1, from coordinate 442,304,934 downwards.
ATCGCGAAGCTTCTAACATCATTCATAGATTTGAAATCTATTTTTATATTTAATATCTTACATTAGTCAGTACAATTTTATGCAGATTATATATTGTCTTACAACATAGAAATAAAATAGATACTAATTTATAAATTGTGGGCCACGCATCGTGTGGCCTGCATGCTAGTAACATATAAAAATTCCTCATAATTAGGTCTTATATAGTCATACCCCCCAAATGAGAAAATAAATCAACACCAGCTTCCCTAATTAATTTCTGATTCGAAATCCACAACCCGAGTAATTTTCGATCTTATGAATAAAAGAACAACGTCTTCTAGTTTTAACACTATTTAAAAAAATTAAAATTCACATCTCTAAATTTTGCTCATTCTCAATTCGCTTTTTGACGCCATAATAAATTTATTCTCATCAGAATGATCATTTTTAAAAGTAATTTAACTTTTAAGCACCTCACCCTCATCTTTTATGGTATTTTGAAAAATATTTCTAAATTTCTATTTGTTTTAAGTTCTAAGAAATACCCTCATATTTTTTCATATAAGATATATTTTATACATGATTCCCAAGATCTTTGAACAATATGATAATCACATCAATAAAATGTGAAAAGAATAATTTTATTTACATCCTTTCGACGCAATGGATTCAGTCTTGCTGTTGAACGTCGCCGACGAGTGTCATCGGTGTGATCGCCTTAACAATCCTTTAAGGGAGAATTTGACTTCTCTCTCCTTGCCTAATCTTTAGGTATGTGTTTTTCATTGGTGTCTTGGATTACCTTTTGAGGGAGGAAAGACATCTATTTATAGGTGGAGAGAGGGTCAGAATTCCAAAGGTCAATTAATCTCAACCGTCCATCAAAGTTTGAGATTAAGTAGAATTTTAACTCATTTTTATTCTTTATTTCGTGTGGAATACGAACCATTTATACAGGATATAACATGTATTCTTTATTAAAAATGGATTAATAGAGACCACATTTCGGGGAAGGAAATAAACCAAAGGTTAATTTAATAATTTCCTTACAGTCTCCCACTTGGTCGTTAAGTTAATCCATAAATGTTTTTAATTTAGAATCATAAGTCGCGCATGATATGCTAAATCATTTAGTCATTAGTTTTCTTAAGTGCCTTGGTTAGTCCAATAGTCAATGGGAGTCATGGCGGTCTCATATCATTATACAGCATGATCCCTTTCATGTATTACATCATTGACAACCTTCTTAACTAGGCCATAATAAGGAGTTTGCGTAATGGTCCCATAATGTCTTGAAGCAAACAATTTTCTGTTATAATTCATCCAATAATAATATGTGTGCACAATGGAAAACATAATATAATAGATGTAGAAGTTTTATTAAGAGCTCAATAAATGTCATATACATGCATAATAATTTGCAAAAAAGAAATAACTAGGAACTATCTTCAAGACCCATTATTTCAGTATGTCTCTGAAATGTCTTTGGAGGTAGTCCTTTTGTAAAAATATCTGCAATCATGAGATATGTGCCTGTGCGTTCAATGACAAGATTTCCTCTTCTAACATCTTGCTTCAGTGAGAGATATTTAAGATCCATGTGTTTGGATCCCTTTAATATCCTATCATGCTTGGAGAAAAATATTAATATGTCATCAACATACAATACCAAAAAATATGAACTTACTCCCACTGATCTAGAGGTATATACATGGATCAAGAATGTTTTGTTTGAAATCAAAGTTCATAATGATTTCATCAAACTTTAGATACCATTGCCTTGAATCTGGTTTCAGTCCATATATTGACTTCGATTATAAAGTCTTCTAGTTAACGCACATAGACTTTCTCTTGTAAGTCTCCATTGAGAAAGGCTTTAAAACTTTAATTAATACATAGCAAGATTTGAATATTTTAGACATTAAAATAAGATGCTCCTATGGGTAGTCATCACATATTTTAACTTAATACCATTAATGGTCGTAATATTCAACATGCATAATTGAGTGATGTATCTATTTAATTTTAATAAGGTATCTATGGATATCCTTGGTTTACACATGTACAAACACTCCTTAATTGTGTATTCAACATATGATTATAGTATACCTATGGGCAACTAATTGATATATATTAAATAAATAAATTTAAACATTATAATGGTAATAAATGGCTAATTTGGAACTTATAAGCATTCCTTAATTATTTATTCAACATATGATTATAGTATACCTATGGGCAACTATTGATATATGTTAAATAAACAGATTTAAACACCATAATCATTTGGAATGAGTAATAAGTATCACTGTGGTGAGACCTAACTTTAATATTGCAATTGCATTCATTCAATAATTTAATATGAATACTTATGTATATTTTATCATAAAATTTCAAAAGCCATAAAATTATATAATTGTAAAATTCTTGAACAACAAAAGGTGTACAATTTAGAATTTCATAAGTCTAGAATCCCAAAAGCTTAGAATTTAAAAAAATCATTTGTTGATTTAACACATGATTATAGTATACCTATGGGCAACTAATTGATATGTGTTAAATAAACAGATTCAAATTTTGAGAATTTGAAAAGACATAATTTCTATAATTCTAAAAGGTTCTGAAAATTGCAAAAAAAAAATGCTTAATTTAAAGAATTCTAAAAGGCATGGTAGCATGAATTCCAAAAGTCATGGTAGCATGAATTCTAATAGTTGGTAGCATGAATTCCAAAAGTCATAATAAATGAAATTCTAGTAGACATAATAGCATGAATTCTAATAGCCACAATAACAAGAATTCTAACAGACATAATTCTAAAAGACATAATAGGAGGAATTGTAATAGACATAATTCTATTAGACATAATTCTAATAGACATAATTCTGTTAGACATGAATTCTAATAGACATAATTCTATTAAACATGATAGCTGGAATTTTAATAGACATAATAGCTGGAATTCTAATAGACATAATGCTAAAAGACATGAATTCTAATAGTCATAAGAATTCTAAGAGACATGAATAAGAATTCTAAGAGTCATGAATACTAAAAGTCATAAGAATTTCATAATTTTCAATATATATTTGTAGTGATTTATACCATAAAATATGAAAAAATAATTTATTTTTTCCAAAATGGAAAATTTTGAGTTATCACTACAATCACGTAAATAATCTTTCGAGGATCACTCTCCAATTTACGAAATTGTAAAATCAAATTTTAAACGAGAGTTATAAGCGTTGACATTATTACCAAAAATGGCAAAAAACGTATTTTTGAAGGCCTAAACGACGTCAAAATGCAAAATTGGGATGGGGCCCATTGTATACAGTGGGTTTTGTATATTTCGACGTTTTCAGTCGACCATGTCAGTTTCGAAAAATTTCGATCAAGTTTTGATCTTTCACATTTCAACAACAACATCATTATCTATTTTAATGGAAAATCATATGTTCTTAACATCAACTCTGATACCACATGTAAATTATATTTTATACATGATTCCCAAGATTTTTGAACAGTATGATAATCACATCAATAGAGAATTTGACTTCTCTTTCCCTGCCTATAAACCTTTAGGTATGTGTTTTTCGTTGATGTCTTGTATTACCTTTTGAGGGAGGAAAGACATCTATTTATAGGTGGAGAGAGGACGAAAATTCTAAAGGTCAATTAATCTCAACCGTCCATCAAAATTTGAGATTAAGTGAAATTTTAACACATTTTTATTCTTTATTTCGTGTGGAATACGAACCATTTATATGGGATATAACATATATTTTTTTATTAAAAACGAATTAATAAAGATCACATTTCGAAAAAGAAAATAAATCAAAAGTTAATTTAATAATTTCCATGCATTCAATTCTCACATAAACAACGTAAAGGGTTTCCATTCTCATATTTTCTCCAATGAGAAGCAATTAGTTCTTTTAAAGAATTATGAGACGACCAAACTTTTTAGAATATAAATCTAGTTGGGGTTTTTTCCATATAAGAAAATAAAGACAAAAGTAGTGGAGAGTGATCTAAATCTACCTTATTTAGATGTTCCACAGATTTTTTTTGGAAATTTTTTGACTCGCAACATTAAAGAAGAACCTGCCAATTGTTTCCCAGATAGTAGCATCACCTTCCCTCCTATTCCACCAGGTAAATTGAGAACCAGTATAACCTATATCTTTGAGACTAATTCATTAATACAACTCATAAGATCATTATCTGTGTTAATATCGTATGAAAAACACCAAACGATGTTTACATCATTGGAAATAGCCTGCTCAAAGCCAAGAATCCTCTTATACTCCTCCAGCTTACTAACAATCACTTTAGGCTCTATGCAGATTAACATAACCATTTATGAATCAAATAAAGCTTTTTCAATCTTCTAACTGCACTCTTCTTTGCGATCCCTCTACATTCCACACAATAAGATTTATCATTGAGATTTGTTTTTTTTAGGAGCTTTGGTATTAGATCTTAACACCCTATGCAAAGGTGTATGAATCTTCTTGAAAGGAACTTTCTTAGCTTGATTTTTCCTAACTTCCATACAACCTTCACTATTTGATCCGGGAGAAGATTGCATGGGAATTTGACGAGGAAATAAATGTAAATTTTGAACTACAACACTATCAACCGATACATTATCATTAACCTCCAAATCTTGCTTCTCAAAGCTTTCAGTAACCTTAGTCTACACCTTGTCAAGTTGTCATTAACCTCCAAATCTTGTAGTGCTTCTAATATTGGAAATTTAAACCTTGGTTGGCCATTTCTTCAACAACTCTACAATTGTCATCAAGAGACTCATTAGCGTTATCACTTCTAATGCCCATAACATCAATACTTTCTTCTGCATAAAGTTGATCAATATTTTGTAGTTCTCCTTACTCCAAGCTATTCACTACATGCTCATCTCTCTTCCGTTCAATGATATAATTATCACGTCTCAAAAGATTATTTTGGTCAGCAATATTAGCTTCATTAGCACAAGCCACATTCTCAGCTCTCTTGGACTGTTCCAATACCTTACCAGGAGACTCCATGGTATTATGCTTCTTCATAAAAATCTGTTGCACCCATTGTTTAGTAGTTTGCCTATCTCCAATACTTGAATCATCCACTAAATTTTTTTGACCCTCGCCGTCGGTATTTGCTTTTTTTTCCTTATCAAATGTCATCAAACTTTTATGTTGCTGGATTAGATTGCCCCCATTTTCCACCTTTGATTTTGCAAGAATTGATATCATGGCCTTTCCTGAGAAAAAAAGTTACAGAACAATGTATGATACATGCACCTTTGTCAAAAACCATTACCGTCATCCCCATACCCAATTGGTTAAGTCCTTAGTTAGATCGATTTCAATGCAAACCCTAGCCAAACTTGGACCATCCAGCTTATGCAATAACCAAACTTGACTTGTTTGTTATAAAGATGAATAGGAAGTAAAGGGAGTGATATCCATACAGGAGTAATAGCATATTCTCTTTCAGGACTAGCCACTTAACACTTTGGGAATCGTATCTATCGACGGTCTCCCATGTGAAAAAACTTACCAACGAGTGTATATTTAAATGGTTCAAACGAATTCTTGACATCTTCAATAGATGAAGGGCGCTTTGTAAATTTATATCTAATATGTATTTTGAAAATAGGACAATAGATATTATATTTATAGCTTTAATTTTTATTTAATAACATAATATAATTTTGGTGTCTCTTTAGAGAGAATGGACACGTGTCAAGTAATAAAAACTAATGTATTAAATATCATTAAATCTCTATCAATAGCTTTAACTTAAATCTAAAGGTCTCTCTCTTGCCCGTTCCCTCTTCCCCACCCCTCCATTTTTCAATGCCACTTCCAATTCCCTAAAAACTACCTAATTAAATTCCTCAAATCTCAAGAGACTTCAACTATTTATACACCCATACAATCAAATCATGTACCCGTGCAAAATGAACGCTACTACTAAAAAAATCAAGTTATTATCTCCTATTTCCTATTGACAATATGCTTTTACACCTTATGTTTTGTTTTTCCTTTATTATCTCCAATAAAAATAATTTTTCTCATTTGGATTAGATTCCTGAATTATTGCATTTTTCCTTTTTGTGAAGAAAGTATGCTTGTCATTAAAAATGTATAAGTATTTAGAGCATACAAATATGACAAAATTTTAAAAAAAAAATTGATTTTGGATTTATATAATTTTATATAAAAACAGTTTTTTTAATCCGCTGTCTTTAGGATTAGACTAATTTTGGCATTTTTAAAAAACATAAAAGTGGGCTTTTATCAAAAAGATATTTTTTTTATAAAAATACTGTAAAATAGTTTAAAATGCACTATTTTTCTTATTTATTTTTTTTTAAACAAAAGAGTTCTTTGTATCAAAATAATTTTTTTCAGGATTAGTATAATTTTGATGTCCGAAAAAAACTTAGAACAATTTTCTTAAAACAAGACATTTTTGGTTCTATAATTTTTTTTATTATACGAAACTGCTTTTTTATACAAATAATTTTTTTAGAAAAACATTGAAAACAATTTTTTTTGAACAAAACTGTTTTTTTATAAAAGAATTTTCGTTAAAACTGTCAAAACTTTTTTGCTTTCATAATAAAAACAATTTTTATTTTTATAAACTTTTCTAAAATAAAAAATATTTTTATTTTTAATAAAAAGTGGTTGTAAAAAAATATAATATGAAAAACCTTCGATTTCAATAATATAGAAAAATATTTTAACAAAAAGAAAAATAGTAAATTGAGGGAAAACTTTTTCACTGTGGGTTAGAGGTGAGCAAATCTTGCCACCAAAATCAAGGGTTCACATGTCATGACAAATTATGGCTATCAAATGCATACAAAAGTGAATAAATCGTTCATTTGCTACTTTTGCATTTGTCATGAAAAATCACGTCTATCAAATAGTCCCTTAGGAGTTTATTTGCATTGTTAAAGGGGTATTTGCAATCTTAGTGCACTCTCAACATTTTGAATATTAAGAAATTATAATCCATTTCGTTTGGAATACTTTTTTTAGTTTAGGTAAAGGGTAATGGTATGAAAATCAATGAATTTTTCTATCATTCTTTTTTTAGTTAATTTACTATCATTCTCAATCTCTTAAGTTTTGCTAGCGCATAATTCACATTGACTTAACTTTTTTGTACTAGGTTTGTTTTGTTGTTTACATTCTTTAATATGTTTGTTGTTTTGATTATTCAAATATCTAAATGATTTTATGTGAATTTTTGACAATTATTCTTCATATTTAGGAGCTTTTCTAAAGTGGTACTACTTTTTTTTAATTCTATAGAAAATGATTTTAGGTCACATTTTCAATGAGAATAGTATGTTATAACCAATTATGTAAATTCCTAAATCTTAACTATCCCCATTTTCTAAATTTTATAACGTTGCTATATTTATTTTCATGTAATTTTCAATAAATACATTATGTAATCTTATAATTTGTTGGGATTGAAAAATACTAATCGCAAGATTTTAATCGTTTATGACATGAAAGAGAAGTTATTCATTGAATAGACCCTCCAGCACCGAAAAATCAAGGTCAAATCAACCCAAATCCCTCAAAAGTTTTCACCACACTTTCTCTACTATCCTCCCTATGTTTTTATGCTCATTTTAAGAATACATCACAAACATGTTAGTTTGGAAAGCTTTTTTCTCAATTTATGTGTTTTACCTTTGTTTAGCCTTAGTTAGAGTTGCTATTATGTGTATAGATTTGTTTAATAAAATGGGCATAAAAAGTTAGCTGTATATTATATATGTTCTCCTCTAAGAGCTTTATACCACCTAAGTTTCAGTTTTTTTAGGTAATAATTTTTTTTTGTTAAAATCAACTTTATGTCTTTTTTTAAATAGTATTTTTTTTTGTTATAATCAACAGAAATTTATGATAGAGAAGTAAGACCAAATGTTTTTGTGATTAGAATCTAATAAATGAGAAGAGGAGTTGTATATTCACAAGAGAATTTGTATATTGAATTTGGAAAATGATATGGTGATACGATTTTGGGACACGTGACATGTGTGTGTGCACGCATAAAGTTAGTATATTATATATATTATAATATTTAATAATTTTTATAATTGTAATTATTTAACTGTTTTGTAACACGCTCGCGCATCGCGCGAGGCTTAAACCTAGTTTTTGAATAAAGCCGTTAGTGCGGACCCATATTCATAAAACGTCAATCAATCACAGCATGCATGTGTCCCTTTAATTTGAAAATAAGGACTAAAAAAGGAAACGAAATGTTTGTTGTCCTATATCCATAATCAATATTATTTTAAGTCCTAAAAATACATAATCTATAGATAAAAAGATTAATGTCTCTCCACTATACTTTCAAACCTCCTTCAACTTCAAAACATCATTGCCTCCATTGTTGCTTACAACTGTCGCGAATGACTTTGATACTGGTTGATCCTTAATTATTAACATAAGATCTTTAAGGTTTGGGGAGACAACCTCCATCGTGGAGGCTGCATGAAAAGACATGCAACTAGGGGTTAGGGTTTAGAATTCGCCGAGAGATAGATAGATAGGAAGAGAGAGAGAGAGAGAGAGAGAGAGTTTTTCCTAACTACCACAAATATATATAGAGCAATGCTTTTAGTCTCCAAAAAATTCCCCATTCATTCCTCAAACATTAATAAAGTGTTTTGTCGTGACGATACCTATATAACCGAGGATGAGTTGGGGGAATTTTTTTAGACTCAAAGCATTTCTCATATATTAATTATCTCTGTGTGGATATATATATATATATATATATATATATATATATATATATATATATATATATATATATACAGAGAGAGAGAGAGAGAGAGAGGAATAGGTGCGGACTCATTTATAGATCTGCATCGTATGGACCTATTTTTTTTATAAATAGTAAAAAAAATATTTTTTGGGTTAAATTTTTTTGTGTGTATTTTAAACATTTCAGGGTACTCATAAAAAATCAACTCAAAATAATTTTTTTTTTGCTATTTAAAAAATGGGTCAATATTTGACAGTTTCTGAAATAGTTACATAAACTAACAAACATTGATCCATTTTTTTAAAATAGCAAAAAAAATCATTTTCAGTTGAATTTTTTTAATGGTATTTTGAAATTGAAATTCTGCTATTTTGCATCAAAAGCTTTTCATCAAATGAACCTGCAACGGAATCAAAATCGTTGGTGCGGAATTTCTTAAACTCTTTCACTTGAAATTTGGGACCTTTTGCTAGGCGTGAAAGACATGCCGAGACATCATATCTTTTTAGAAGTTGCATTTATTAATAAATTTATATTAGGATATGTATTTACCACACATGATTAAATAATTGCAGATATAAGTGGTGGAGATTACCTCTTTTTATATCTATGATCTAAAATCATTTGTCAGGTAATTAATCCTTTGATTTTGGGCAATTTCGTTCTCGTACTTCCTAAAGGTAAATTTTAGAGTTTAGATCACAATATAGAGAATATATAAAATCAAACAAGATTAATCTAGTTGATTATATAGCTTCTTACTCTCTATTCTTCAACTTCATCTTACGATTCAAAGACATAATGAGTTTCTTGCCCATATTGTAGATTAGTGAGTCTCGCCTCTTTAGGGATACCAAAAAGAAATTCATCCTAAAGCTCATCAGCTTCCTCAATCACTCGTTCTCCACGAGGATTGAAACACCTTAGCTCTTGTTTTGACATATATTCCCGAGCGTATAAGGATGATTACACAGTTACTTATTTTTCAATAATTGACTCTCCAATATACCGTGTACTCGTTACGTAATTCTTGAAGGTTTTCATCAAGCGCACGAAAGGATACATCCAGTGATACCTAATGGGACAACACAACAAAGCCTCATCGCATAAATGCACAATCAGGTGGATGATGATATCGAAGAACGACGAAGGAAAATATTTCACTGATACACAAACTGCCTCAGCTAAAGTTGATTTCGCGGCTCTAATGTGTTTTCTGTTCACCACTTATGCACAAAGTAGGGTAAAGCACAAACTTATTTGCATAATTACCCAATGGAGATATTTATGTTGAAAGAAGTAATGCCTAAATAACAGAGGGATTAATTGGATTATTATCTGCCAGTCGTGAGACTTTGCACTGTTACAAGTCATTTGTTTGGTAGCTTATTATCTTGCACAAATCACCCGAAAAATCAGTTGGAGTCTTCAAGTTGAACAGCGTGTCTAAGAGGATTTTTTTGTCACTAGTAGTCAAAGTGAAAGTAGCTACGAGCTAGAAATTCTTCCTATTGTAGGATCATTTTTTAACCCCAATCTCTTCTTTATTCTCATATTCTGTAGATCGCGGTAGGCCTGTTCTCCATCTTTTGAATGAGATCCACCCAGACATGCTCCTATCAGATGTTACATAGCATTCTTCTTTGAGTGCATCACATCAATTACATACCTTACACGGTGAACTTTCCAATATGACAAGTCAAAAAATATTGATCATTTGGACTATGCCTTCGTTTTACTTGGGTCGTTCGGATCCCCCTAGCTTTACGCTTCAGGTTTACAAATTGAGGGTGTTTTTCCACGTACCTATTCCCCACATACGCAACCTTCGCCTTCTCCTCAATCTATTGACTAGAAAGTTGAGCAGGTTCTGTCCTACGCTCATGATCGACAGATAAAAAGTTAGACTTGTCATTATTGAAAGAGTGACTGGTCGACAAAAATCTACGATGACCCATTTAACTCATCTTACCACTATGACTTAGCCAACTAGCTTCAGTTTCCTCCCCACATATGGGATATCCATAATAACCATGAATATTGCAGTCGAATAAGGTCCTATAAGCAAAAAGGCCGTGGATCTCCCATATTATCATTGCTTTAAGTGTGAACTCTTCACCCTTATGAGAGTCAAACACCATCAAGCCTTTATACCGTAACTCTTTAAGTTCTTTAATTAATGGAGTTAAGAATATATTAATATCATCACCGGCAGCCTTCGGCTCGAGTATCAATAAAGATAATAATGTGAACTCCTTTGTCATGGAAAGTGTCGGAGGGAGACATAAAGTCACCATGAGAACTCACCAATAACTCTGATTAGTACTTAAATTATCGAAAGTGTTAAACCCATCGATTGATAATGCAAGATGAACATTGCTCCATTCTTCTATAAATTCACGATGTCGTGCATTTGAAAGTTGCTAGATGATTGAATCAACTTGGTGATGCATAAAATTTCCACCCACCTCACATCGAGCGTTCCATGTTATGACCTCTGCTATCCATGGTACAATAAAAAACCGTTTTAATCGTGGTTCGAGGAGAAAATACTTCAAAATAATTCGTGGAACTTGTGAGCACTTGCGATATTTTACAGATTTGACTTTTCGATTCTCATGAGGCACATATTTAGGCTTATTTCATACAGGATACTCTCCTTCTCTTTATGCTCGTTATGGTCTAATATGCAATCATACTTGCATGTATGAATAGATTTATACTTTAAAACCAAATTCTTTAAGCTCTTCTTAATGCTAGGGTAATTGCCTGGTAACATGTTTTCTTTTGGAAGAATGTCTTTAACCACTTAAGAATTTCAGTTACACTATTTCCCGATAATCCAAATTGACTCTTTAAATTATACAAAATGATCATTGCGTATAATACCGAGTGACCTTCTTTGTAATTTGTATACAAAGGTCTAGCTTCATAGACTTTCAATCGTATGTATTCTCAATCTTTGGGTAATTACACATCAACTTGTTCATTGACTAAGTCATAATGCACATTAGCCATATGCATAGGATGGTGGGTTTAATTATAGTGGACTTCGTAAGCATCATCAATTTAGTCGGTCAAAGGATAATGCATTGGAGATTCGTTCACCACTTTTTCCAGTGGGTTCCATCATGTGGTCATCATCCTTAGTATAGGAGTTGATTTCATCTCAGTTGTTATCCCAGTAGCATTTATATTCAAAAGTTAATTTTTATTGCAGTTGGAGACTTTTGTATTATGGAAACTCGTTATAGTAGATTCAGTTTTATTAGAGATTATTTTATACAGTTAAGTTATTTATATTATCGTAATTTATTATTATTTATGTCTTGGATGGTTTTTATCTATCGTAAATTTATTTATAGTTGATGCCAAGAATGATACAAATTAATTAACACGCCTTATCTGCAACATTTCAGCATGCACATGAAAAATATAGGGTGTTATAGTTGGTATTAAACCATCCTGTTTTTAGTGTCCTTGGGATATGTGTTGCGCTCGTTAGGTTTTTGCGTTGTGTTCTTTCAGGATATACCCTTATGAAATTATGACATGTCCAGTTATTGATAAATTACGACACGTCATGTTATAGTAAATTCAATTTGATTAAAGATTATTTTATTCACTCCAATTATTTATATTGTGGTAATTTATTATTATTTATGTTGTGGATGGTTTTTATTTATCGTAATTTTATTTATCGTTGATTTTGAGAATGATACAAATTGATTAACACGCCTTATTTTTGACATTTCAGCATGATCAATTGCATGTGAAAAATACGGGGTGTTATAGTTGGTATTAAACCATCCAATTTCTAGTGTCCTTGGGATATGTGTTGTGCTCGTTCGGTTTTTGCGTTGCGTTCTTTGAGGTTATATCCCTAAAATCATTTGTACTCTTCATTAGTGATATGCCCAAATTGTACCCTCGTACTTAGGGCCACTAACCTCGGCGTGTCTCACAGCCGAGTTGATAAGAATCTTACAACAACCATTAGAAAGGTCGTATTTGACAAGGTCGGCTCCTCATTGACTAACCTTGGCTGTCCAGCAGCCGAGGCCAACAACATCTTATGAGCTCAAGCTATTGCCAACCTCGTACTCTGCCTCAACCGACGTTACAATCTTCATTAGTGATATGCCCAAAGTGTAACCTCGTACTTAGGGCCACTAACCTCGGCATGTCTTACAGCCGAGTTGACAAGAAGCTTACAACAACCATTAGAAAGGTCGTATTTGACAAGGTCGGCTCCTCATTGACTAACCTCGGCTGGCCAGTAGCCGAGGCCAACCACATCTTATGAGCTCAAGTTATTTCCAACCTCGTACTCTTCCTCCGTCGACGTTACGATTTACCTTATGCCTAACCTCGGCCAGCCTCCCAGGCCGAGGTCATGCTGATGACTGACAGGACAAAGCACTATCGTACTTCCCCAACCTCGTACTCGACCAGGCCGAGGTTACGATAAATGATATCACAAGTCCGATCACACACAAGCACATGGAAGACTTGGAACACGTCAGAAAATCAGTTATAGCCAAATCATTCCCCTCACGTGAGGGAATATTTAGTCATCATTCCTTAAATGTGGCCTAGCCAGGTGTCCACCTATGATTAGTGTATTCAACTCACACATGATCATGGCATGTTTGGGGGGGGGGGGGTACACTACACCCTCATACTATAAATACATATCTTCTCCTAACTTGGAGGAGGATTCAAAATTACAACCCTAGCAGAAACTCTGTTTGTATACACAGTAGAGAGAGAAAGTGAGAGATTGTATCATAGGCCATTAGTGCCCTCATTTTAGTGATTCTTACTCACACACGTATAGTGGATGTAGGCCAGATTGGCTGAACAATTTATATACTAGCATACCTCCTCTTCTCCTCATCACCTTCTATTAGATGCTTACTCTTGTATTGCCATTGCTATTACTAGCTTGAGATTGCCAACACCTCATCTGGTGGTGCTATTTACATCATCATCATTTTGGCGCCGTCTGTGGGAACAAGAAGCTATATCTCTTCCTTCTCGAAGCTTGGCCTCGCCAGAGACTTTGGTGGTGCACCAGTCCTCCCCCATCGCTTGTAGCTGTTTCACCATTGAAAGAGATCCTTAAAGGTATCAAGATCTTTAGTGTTTTCATTTAAAAGTTCTCTAGTCTTTTTCCATGGCATCAAAGTTACCTCCACCATCTGGTGTTGGAGGCCCCAGTTCCATCCAGGTACCGCCCCAGTCCGAATGGCTGAGGTGGCAGCAGCCTTGAAGTCCTTAGCTGCAACTCAACAAGTGATGGAGGAGAAATTTGCCCAGCTAAGCCAGAACATAATAATTAGTCCACTTGGGGTCTCACCAGAGATGATTACTCCGACAGCTTCTCATCCACATCATGAGGCCAGGGGACCACCCCAGGCACCGTGAAAGGGCCTACCTACTCCTCAGCGGAGGAGGGTTGTTGCTGACCCTAGTCATTTACGCCTTGGGAGGTAAGGAAACCCTTGCCCTGAGGATAGGTACGATGACATTGAAGCAGAGGATGCTCTGACAGGCTGTTGGGACCCGTATGAGATTTCAAATAACACAGTGAGACCTACTCAGCAGAGCATAGGTCATCAGAGCCGAGGTCAGTGTGAAAGACGAGATTGTGATGCACACCAAAGAGGATCAGCTTTTGATCGCTTAAGTAGAGGGTCGACCTTTGAAAGGCTTGGACCAATTAATGATCTTAGGGAGAGGCTATCTAGATCAAGAAGTCTCACTGGCTCTAGAAGATAAGGAGGTAACTGTCGTCCCCATAATGGACGACCCCCACATGGCCGAGACTATGGTCAGGGGGAGGTCAACAACCGACGTTGTGTAGCTGCTGGGGAACCCTCAGTTCACCCTTTGGAGGTGACTGAAGATAACCTCGGCCAAGCTGACGTTTCCAAACTATGGAACGACTCTATTCAAAGGCTAGAAAACAAAATTGGGGATCTATTAAAAAGCTGAGACCCCTTGCAGAGGGGGAATACAGAGGGTTCACCTTTTGTGGAAAGGATTATTAGCTTTCCAACCCCGGCCAAATTCAAACCTCCCGTGGTAACACCAAAGTATGATAGAAGTACTAACCCAGTCCACCATATTGACATGTATCAGTCTGCAACTGACATCTATTCCATCTCTGATGAGATGAGGTGCCGAACTTTCTCGAGTACTTTGACTGGGGCAGCGCATGTATGGTTCACCTCTCTTCCCAAACATTTAAACTTTAAACAGTTGGCTGAGCGGTTCATTCACAATTTCTGTTTTGGGGTGAGACCTCAGAACAAGACAACCCATCTGCTTTATGTCAAGCAAGGGAAGAATGAAAGCCTCAGAGACTACATCACGAGGTTCAATAAGGAAAAGTTAGAGGTAGAAGATTATGAAGAGAGTATAGCCATGAAAGTACTCATTGGGGGTCTGCTGAAAGGAAAGATCTTTTGGAAACTAGCCAAGGATCCTCCTAAGTCAATGGCTAAGTTGGTAGAAATAACTAGAAAGGTCATGAACGCAGAGGAAGCTATGGCTGCAAAATACGAGGATGAAAAGGGGAGCAGCAGTGGAGGAAAATTTTAAGAGGAAAATAAAGATGGTAAGAAAAGATCTGCAGACGATAAATTTTTAGACTACACTCCTCTAACTATAAGCTGTGAGCACATCCTCAACGAGATAAAGAATGATAGATCCCTGAGATAGCCAGAGAAGCTGAGAGATCCTACACATAAGAGAAATAAAAACTTATGGTTTGAGTTTCATCAAGATCATGGCCATTTGACTGAGAAGTGTTTCGCTGTGAAGGACGAGATTGAAAAAATATTAAAGTCTAGAAAGCTCAAAAAGTATGTGGGCAGTAGATCTTCTAAGGGGGTAAGAGAAGACCCTATAAAGAAAAAAAAATGATAAATGCCGGGAAGATACCCCTTCCAGAAGAGCTGATGCCTTAGATGATAATGACGATGACCCTGACCTCCCACTGAAGGACGACAATGTCCCAATAAAGAGAGTCGGTATGATCTCTTTTCGTGTGAGCACTATCTGTGGAGGACTTGTAGGGGGTGGCTCAGAGGTGGATGATCGTAAGGCTCATGTGGTAGAGGCCAAAGCATTGACTAAGGCCGAGGTTGTGAAACTGGCTTCTACAGAGGTTAAATATGAGAAGATAAAGAAGGTAGATATGGACACCCCCGTAGTCGGCTTCTCATGACTTGATTTCAAGGGTATCTTAGCTCCCCATGATGACCCTTTAGTTATCACCACAAGGGTGCATGGGTGTGAAGTTCAATGGATCCTTGTTGATGGGGGCAGTTCTGCAGACATCATGTTCTGGCCCTATTTCAAAAACTTGGGCCTCAGCTGAGCTAGGCTTGTCCCATTTCATCATCCTTTGATCGGCTTCAGCGATGAGAAGGTCCATCCATTGGGTATGTATGAGATGGATGTGAGAATGGGAGATGAATGCCCTAAGAGGTTGACCAGAAAAATAAATTTATTTGTGATGGATGAAAATGTCTTCTCAACCTACAACCTCACCATAGGACGAGTGTCCCTCAGGGAATTTGAGGCTGTACCTTCAACGGTCCACCAAATGCTAAAATTACCGACCCCTATGGGGTAGGGGAAGTGCAGGGTGACCAAATGTCGGCACACGAATTCTACTTCAACTCTGTAGAAGAGAGAGAGAGAGGCTCACAAGAGGGCAACAACCACTTACAACATTGACACCCTTGACCCTAGAGATGAAACATAGCTCAAAAAGGGAGAGGCTACAGAAGAGGTAGAATCTATCGTCCTCAACAAGGACGAGACGGAAAAAACCATCTAAGTCAGCAAAACCCTAAAGCCTGAGATCGAGGAGGATATAGTGAAGCTGTTGAGAAAGAGACAGAGTATCATTTCCTGGAGCCATGCGGACATGCCAGGCATTGATCCTGAAATTATATGTCATAAAATCAATGTTATAGAGGGTGCCAAACTCATCAAGTAGAAAAGAAGGATATACTCAAGAGAAAAGTACGAAGTCATCAGAGATGAGGTTCTAAAGCTTAAATAGGCCGTGTTTATTAGATAAGTTATATACCCTGAGTGGATGTCTAACACCGTCATTGTGCCTAAAGTTAATGGGAAGTGGAGGTTGTGTGTAGACTTCATCGATTTAAACAAGTCTTGCCCAAAGGATAGTTTTCGCCTGCCTCGTATAGATCATATGGTGGATGCCATAGTAGGACATGAGCTCATGAGCCTCATGGATGCATATTTCGGGTATAATCAGATCTTTATGGACTCGACTGACTTAGAAAAAACAACCTTCATTACAAATAAGGGGACCTATTGCTACAAGGTCATGCCCTTCGAACTGAAGAATACAGGGGCTACTTAGAAATGTCTTGTAGATAATATGTTCGAAGATAATATATGAAAAACCATGGAAGTATACGTTGATGATATGCTGACGAAGAGTCTGAGGGCCGATAATCATGTGGTCGACCTCGAAAGAACTTTTGATACCATGGGAAAATATAGAATGAAGCTCAACCCGGTCAAATGTGTCTTTGGGGGCGTAACTAGAAAGTTTTTGGGCTTCATCGTCAACTAAAGGGGAGTAGAGGCTAATCCTGAGAAGATCAAGGCTTTGCTGGAAATGAAGACACCCAGAACCATCAAAGACATTTAGAGGATAACCAGACGAGTGGCCGCACTTAACAGGTTCATCTCTAAAGCTTTAGATAAATGTCTTCCTTTTTTCAAAGTTCTTAAAAAATCCTTCGAATGGAATGAGGAATGTGATAAATCTTTCAAGGAGCTCAAGTCCTACCTCGAATCCCCTCTACTCCTATCTCAGCCAGTTCAGGGTGAGAAGTTGTACGTACACTTAGCTGTCTTAGAGTCATCCATTAGTGCTGCAATTATAAGAGAAGAGGATGGGGTGCAGAGAACAGTGTACTTCAATAGCAAGGCACTCCAAGGGTCTGAGAAGAAGTACCCTCGCATGGAAAAGTTAGACTACGCTTTGATAAAAGCTTCTAGGAAAATCAATCCATACTTCCAGGCTCACTCCATGGTCGTCCTCACTGATTCCCCACTCAGGCAGGTCCTCTATAAGCCTGAGAAGTCAAGAAGGCTAGTGACTTGGGCAATTGAGTTGGGGGAGTATGATGTTGTTTATTAACCTAGGGTTTCCATCAAGGGATAAGCTCTCGCAGATTTTGTGGCTAAGTTTACCCGGGAGGTGGTCGAGGTTGAGAACGGTCTTAAAATTACATATGAGTTAGTAGAAGGGAACGTTGGCTGAACCTCAGACGAGGCCGAGACAAGTATAGCCAAGAAAAGAGCAGTTGAGAATGAAGAAGAGAGATACCTCTTCAAATAGGGAAGCCTATCAGAAGGAAACTTCTCTTCAAATGAAACCATCTGGAACCTCTTTGTCAATGGGTCATCCTGTAAAAGCGAAAGTGGAGCAGGATTGATAATGTCGGCCCCATACAATACAGATGTTGAGTATGCATTGAGGTTCAACTTTAAAGCATCCAAAAATGAGTCAAAATATGAGGCATTGATAGCCAACCTTTCTTTAGCAAAAGACCTCAGTATCGGCTAACTCCTAGTCCACAATGACTCAAGATTAATCGTGAACCAAATCCTGGGGGTATATGAAGTCAAGGATGAAAGGATGGACATATATATAAAGAGGGTAAGATCGATGTTAGAAGGCTTTAAAGAAGTAAAGATGAAGAGGATACCTCGATTGGATAACGACCGAGCTGACGCACTCACGAGATTGGCCTCGGCTACAAGAATAAACATAAGGAGAATAGTACAAGTTGAGATTATGCTCAAGCTGACCATTAAAGAGAAAGAGGTTGCTAAATCTTGCCTAAATCTGAGCCTGGGGGCCTCATGGATGGACCCTCTTATCAAATACATCAGAGAGGGATAACTACCAGAGTCAAAGTTAGAAAGGAGAAAGCTAAGATTCAGAGATGCTAAATTCTCTATTGTAGGAGATGTCTTGTATAAAAAGGGATTCCTTATCCCTCTCCTCAGATATGTCCACCCTTCAGAGGTTCCATATATCTTTCACGATGTGCATGAGGGCTCTTGTTCAAGCCACATATGAGGGAGGCCGTTGGCTAAGAGGATAATCACTCAGGGGTATTGGTGGTCGACCTTGGCCAAAGATGCAGATGCGTATGTGAAGAAATGTGATAAATGTCAGAGGTTCTTCACCATTCCCTATCAGTCACACCAACCTCTGACTTCTATCAGTTCCTCTTGGCCGTTTGTAGTATGGGACATTGATTTGGTAGGACCCTTGCCAAGAGCTGTAAACAACTATCGGTTCTTAGTAGTGGCAATTGATTATTTCTCCAAATAGGTAGAGGCCGAGCCAATGATCACAATCACCGAGCAGAAGACTTTCCAGTTAATATGAAAGAACATCATATGCAAGTATGGCCTTCCAAACACGCACGCTCATCTCATACAATGGAACCCAATTCAAGAATTTTTCCTTAGAAAAATATTGTGAAAGAGTAGGGATCAAATAGTTCTTCTCTTTTCCTGGATGACCCCACGCAAACAGTCAGACCGAGGTCACAAATCGAACAATCCTTGATGGGATAAAAAAGAGGATGGAAGAGGCCAAATGAAGATGGATAGAGGAGGTATATGATGTTCTTTGGGCTTATAGGACGACGGTGAGGACACCTACAGAGGAAACCCTGTTTATGCTAGTCCATGGCTCAGAGGTTATCATCCCAATAGAGATAGGGCTCCCCACTCATTGAGTTCAGACATATGACCCTCAGATGAATGGGTAAGAGAGAAGACTTGATCTTGATTTGATTGAGGAAAGAAGAGAATATGCAGAGATAAGACAGGCAACATAATCAGAGGGTAAAGTTAAGGCCGATAGCTATGGGAGATGTGGTCCTGAATAAGACATGGCAGAAAACTATTAAGCTCTATCCCAACTGACATGGTCCTTATAGGGTCATTGATGAGGTCGTATCAGGTACCTATCAGCTATAAAATCTTGAAGGAGAGCCTTTCTCCAACCCTTGGAATGTTGATCACTTAAAGGAATATTACTTATGATGTTGCAGTTGTTCTTATCTTCTTGTAATACATGTATCAGTTTCTACAGAGGATGTGAATGAAAAGATAGCAATGTTATGCTGATACTTTTGTTACAATATATATGTTTTAAACATCATTTATTTAGTGGGGTATGAGGTGAAACATCATTAACTTGGTGACCTCAGACCTTTAACATCATTTAGTTGGTGAAAATATGAGGTGAAACATCATTAACTTGGTGACCTCAGACCTTTAACATCATTAATTTAGTGAATTATGAGGTCAAACATCATTAACTTGGTGACCTCAGACCTTTAACATCACTGATTTGGTGAATTTATGAGGTGAAACATCATTAACTTGGTGACCCCAGACCTTTAACATCATTAATTTGGTGAATTATGAGGTGAAACATCAGTAACTTGGTGACCTCAGAACTTTAACATCATTTAGTTGGTGAAAATATGAGGTGAAACATCATCAACTTGGTGACCTCAGACCTTTAACATCATTAATGTGGTGAATTACGAGGTGAAACATTATTAACTTGGCGACCTCTGACCTTTAACATCATTAATTTGGTGAAATATGAGATGAAACATCATTAACTTGGTGACCTCAGACCTTTAACATCATTAATTTGGTGAATTACGAGGTGAAACATCGTTAACTTGGTGACCTCAGACCTTCAACATCATTAATTGGTGAATTATGAGGTGAAGCATCATTAACCTGGTGACCTCAGACCTTTTAACATCATTTATTTGGTGAATTATACATGTATGTTGTTACTTGCTTTTATTCCCATTATCCAAATTTTATGATATGGTGGATAAATAAAACATCGTAGACATGAAACAACAAAATAACAAGTAAAGGAAAGAAACACAAGTGAAGGAAATGGAATTGCATTCATTTGAACTAAAAAAAAGTATTACATCATTTCAAGGGAAGAGGTCACAGTTCATTAAATAAAAGTTACATAAAAAGCTTCACAAAAGTTTAGGCATGCAGAATAGACGCTCAGAGTTCAGCTTCACCCTTGGCTTCAGCCGACCCACTAGCAACAGGGTTGTTTGTCTCTGGGACTTGATTGGTAACTTCAACCTCGCCATCCTTCTTCCCACCATCCTCGGTCTCAGTCACCTCAAGCTGGCTCGTCTTGGATGGGCCACCCTCTTCAATCTCCTGCAGGGCCTTAGCAAGCTGAGCATTTCCAAAGCTGAGGCCAATAAAGTCCTTAGCCAATAGACTACCAAAACTTTCTTGCTTCATGGAAGACCATCGACTGGTTGCCTTTATTCCCCTCTCTATATACTCGAGCTTGGAGATAACAAACTCATCCGAGACTTAGTACTCTTGGACCAATTTCTCTGAGGTAGCCTAGATAGAAGCGTCGAGCTTAGATTGGAGGCTCTGATCGTTGTCCCTCAGAGCCTGGGTATGATCAGCCTCCATCTTAGCAATCTTAACATCTCTCTCCTTCTGACCCCACTTCAGGTCAGCGATCTCCTTCCTGAGGTTCACTTCAAACTTCTCAACGTCCTCTCTTTTTTGAATCAGAGTCAGCCTCTTTAGAGAATAGTTGGCCAAGCGGTGGAGAGAAACAACACATATTGGTAAGAATGACTGGCTAAACTCAGAGGTAACACTTGAAGAAAAACTGCAAATAAATACCTGAATGACCCTATGAATAGCAAACTCGGCCAGTAGAGGTACGTCCAGTGATTGCAGGAAGCGTTTGTCATCTGGGGTAATCATTTGGCCGAGGGCATCAGAAGCCTTAGTACTGTGACCGATGATGCTATCGCTGATCTATAAAGCATAGAGATGAGTAGCTAGAGCCTCGTCATTAGAAATGGGGATGCCACGCTCTATGGCTGGAGTTTTATGAGGTCTCATATGTGGAGGGTCGATCATAGCCTTTATCTTCTTTATTGCATCAGCAGGAGCTTTCCATTTCTTTGTGTGGGCATGGGGTGGTACAGTCTTACTACCATGCTTCTCTAATATATTTGTAATACTAGGCGGAGACATGTTCCAGAGATCTTCTAAAACTCCTTCTGGTCTCTCTGTAAAAAGAAAACATCGGAGTTAGAAGCTCAGACGCATGAAAGGTACGTAACTTAACTTGGCGTAAAAATTTTGTTCTAGAGCACTTACGAAGCTCGGCCAATGTCCCCTTCAAGACCTGTCTGGGATAAATAGTAAAGGGTCATCAGATGCTCGTATTTGATGAGTTTTCCATCTTCACCCTGACTACGAAGGTCCTTAACGCTTTTATGATTCTCCTGGTTCAGTCCAGGATCGGTCTTGGCCGAGACAGAGACCTTGGCCCACCTAAGGGGAGTCCTTAGAATAGACGTTCCACCAGCCTCATTAGGGCCAAACTCCCAAGCCCCTGAGGCAAAGAAGAATCGAGGTTTCCAGTTGTGGTTTGAGGTTTGGGTCACCAACAACATCTTCTTCTCAGACTTCCTAGCTACGAAGTGGTAGTAGCCAGGATGATTTTTAGCGAACGAGGGTATGTAGCAAGCTAAGAATACCCTAACTGGAAGGTCGATATGATGAACCACCTTCCAAAGAACGATAGCCCCAACCAAGACCCTCCAAGCGTTGGGGGAAAATTTAATTAGTCCTTGATTTCTTGCATGAATATCCTCTTTATTAGGCAAAAGAATGTTATACCCCGTATTTTTTAGAACTAATTAAATGATCATTTAATTGATAATTAATATTTACTTGGGCGAACTAACGGGTAATTTAAATGTTTAATTAGTTTGGATTAATAATCAAAATTTAAAATGAGAGTTTTAAAAAACTATGGATGACTCGTAAATTAAATCAACTTTATTGTAATTAATTTGATATTTCGAGTTGGTATGTTAGGACGGGACTCTAGGGGTATACAAAGGCCCATAATGGTATTTTTAATGCGGAAAATTGGTCCCGTGGGTAAGTACACCTTTGGATAAAGTTTTAAGAGTATTGGATTAGTAGTTTGGACTTATTTGGGGGGTCCAAAGTGGGACTATAATAGACTTGCAAGTTTAGGGTTTAAACAAGTATATAACCCCCATCAAGCGTCGTAATAAATCATATCATCAAGAGACAAGATTTGGGAGAAGATGAAGAAGACTCAGTGGGAACTAATCAAGATTTGATCTTCATTTAAAGCAATAAATATTATCTTGCTTATCATGTTAATGTTATCTATTTATGATTTCATCGTTATGTATGAATTAATTGGGTAGGATCATATTATTAGGATTTAAAATTTTATTTTCAATTGTATAATCTGATTTCTAACCATGTTTAATATAGATTAGAATTGATTAAATGATTAAACCCAGTTTTAAGTCAAAATGCATGATTAATTTTAGGTTAAATGGCTTATATTGTGAGAAACCAATGATTTGAATCATTATATATTTTAATTCTAATTTGTTTTGTAGTTTGAATGATTGATCAATATGTAATCACATGTTTAATGAAAGACTTGATGTCAATCACATGTTAATTTGACCCAATTCCACGAAGAAGATGGAACTAGGGTTTGATTGTCAAGATTCGTAATTGGACCTTTAATTATGTTAAATCACGTTGAAAACTTGTTATATATGTTAATATGTGTCTTTTATCTATGAAGGATTGGGTTTTAGTTGTTATAGAATTCCTAGGATTAATTTTGAAATCATTGGGGCTGCCGTGATAGGGTTTTTGGTCGGAGGTCTGGACCAAATGGATTGATCTGGCCTCATCCTGGATCGATCTATTCCTGGGAGTTTGGCGCAGGTTAATACGTTATGAGGAATTTCGGGTTGGATTCGATTTGGTAAATTACTTGGGTGCAAGTTTATATATATATACTTCCTGCACAAATAAAAATATGGACTTTACCGATCTCCCCACATTTTAGTTAAAACGTTCTCTTTCCTCCCTATCTATTTTACAAGTTAGCTACTACACATCAAAATAGGAGGACAACTTTCACTTTTTGTCTACTCAGACAAATTTTTACTTTTTTGAGAAAAGTTACTAGAGTGTAGCAACATGTCTTTTAATTGTACCAAATCTTTTCATGTACCAGACATTAACTTTTGATAAAATAAATAACTCACGCCTTATTATAGACCGAAAATACCATATTTCAGAATTAGAAAAACATTAAATGTGATTCATATGCATATTCTGAATAAAACACACATTCAGAACTAAAAAAATGTGATTTATATGCCTGCTCCGAAAAAACCACGTTCAGAATTAAAAGAAATTAAATGTGATTCATATGCTTGCTCCGAAAATACCATATTCAAAATAAGAAGAAAAAAAGTCCCGCTCGACTCATGATTTTCATGTGTCGGCAGGGACACATTGACATGGCGTGTCATGATTGTTTACTATCTTATGGATGTGGGTTCGTGCCAGCGACACTACCTATACGCCTACTCCAAAAATATCACGTTAAGAAACAACTAAAATGTTTGGTACTTATTAACATTTAAGAAAACAATTAAAAAGTTTGGACAATATTAAAAAAAAGCCTGGAAAAGTTGGAAAAAATAATAAAACGTTTAATAAAAATAGAATTCGAATAATTAAATAGAAAAAAATGAATTTTAATTAATAAAAAAACATTCCATAAGTAAAAAAACAGGTTTCAAATTAAAAAAAAAACACATTTATAAGAGTGAAAAATGATTACCAAAGTTTCACTTGACAAATTAATGAGTATCAAAAGTATAAAAAATTCTTCTTTTATTATATAGGATAAATGCTATCCTACAAAGCATTAAATGAATTGTACCTTTAAGTAGCTTGCAATAGCTTTGTGCAGAAGTTAAAGAGACTTATAATTTTTACTTCACAAAGAAAGAGGTGTTGAATAGTTTTTTTTATTGACGTGAGAGGATATAGGAATTAATTGAATCTGATTTTAAGGAATTAATTAGAACCGACATGAGCATCTATGTTGACTTGATAACATAGGAGAAAGGAGAGAGGAGAGAGAAAAGAAAAAGACATGAAAGAAAGATATGGAAAGATTGACACACGTGCAATCCGAAAAATAAAAATATGGTACTACCATTATTGTGTGTGTGTGTGTGTGTATATATGCATATTTTAATCACTTATAATGTGATATATAAACATGGCATAAAAGGTGGGGATTTACTAGGTTTTGAGTGTATTAAAAATATTATTATTAACGTAATCCGATTTTGTGGATTTGAATGGGCATAGGGATGTTATTGTATAGTATTTCCTATATGTGAACTATGTTATGTATATGTATGTGTTATACATGATAAGGTTTGGTTGCTCAATGGGGCCATACTATTGGTGGGATTAGTTTGAGTGTGGTTAGTTGTATTGGGTGCAATACCTTACGATGTGCTATATATTTGTATACCTAGATAGTTGTGTACAATTATTGGACTACGAGTTTTTAGTCTCGTACAAATGTGTGTCTGTGGATATTATGCTATGGGATGGTCTCGAGTAATGTTATGTTTATATATGGGTACGAATATTGTTAGACTATGATCATTTAGTTGATAATAATATATAATTGAGTGAGTTAACCGGTAATTTATTAGTTTAATTAATTTGGATTATTAATCGGAATTTGAATTGACAAGTTTAAATAAATGATGGATGACTCATAAATTAAATTAACTCAGTTGTAATTAATTTGAATTGCCAGCTTGGTATGTTAAAACGGGACTCTAAGGGTGTATAGAGGCCTAGAATGGTGTTTTCAATGTGGCAAATTAGGCCCGGGGGTAAGTACACCTTCATGTCAAGTTTTAAGAGCATCCAATAAGCGGTTTGGGCTTATTTGGGGGTTTAAAAGTGGGCCCATAGTTGTTTAACGAGTTTTTGTTTATAACCGTCATTAAACATCATAATATAAAACCCTAACATCAAGAGGCAATCTTTGGGAGAATGAGAAGAAGATGCAAAAGGATCTAATAAAGAATCAACCATCGTTTAAGGCAATAAATGCCATCTTTCTTATCATATTAATATAATCTATTTATGATTTTATCGTTGCATATGGACTAATTGAGTAAGAGCATGTTATTAGGGTTAAAATATGATTTTGAATTGTATAATCTGATTTTTGACCATGTTTAATTTATATTCAAATTGATTAAATGATTAAAACTAGGTTTAAGTTAAATTTCATGATTAACTTATGGTTATATGTCTTATTTTGTGAGAAACCATTGATTTAGATGCTTTAAATCTTTGTATTTTTTAATTTTAACTTGTTTTCTAGTTTAAATGATTTATTAATGCGTAATCACATGTTTAACGAAAAAATTGATGTTAATCACATGTTACTTTGGCTCAATTGCATGAAGAAGATGAAATTGGAGTTTTACTGTCAAGATTTGAAATTGGACCTCTAATGATGTTAGAATTATGTTAAATTGAAAACTTATTATATATGTTATTATGTGTCTTTTATGTATGAAAGACTTGATTCAATTTGATTGATTATAAAATTGAATTATTCCTAAAATATGATAGTTGATTTCTTAAATAGGGTATTTTGGATTGTCCTTGGCCTTTAATGGGAATAATTAGCACTCAAGTGAAAAATAGATCAAGGACAATCCAATACCCCATTTAAGACATCAACTAAAATTTAAAATTTGATTCCACCACCAATCTATATGATAGAATTTCTTGACATGATTCTATCCCAATGAGCATAGCTTTTTCCTCCGCATGGATATTAGTACCCCATCCTCAGAAAGAAGCAAATCCTCACAAGAAAATACCTTTAGAATTTCGAAGCACTCCTCTCCCACCCATACTACTTGGGTTACCTTTAGAACATCAATCAATATTTAGTTTTAACTTGAAATTCACAGAAAAACTCCACCTTACCACCTTTAATGATTTTTTTTACATAACAATGAATATTATTAACATAAATAGCGCATCTGGAATAGAATTTTAGGCTTTTCCCCACAAACAGATTCATTAGAAAAGAAACTTCGTGGACCACCTTAATTAGGGTCAATTTAATACCTTTAAACTTACACTTATTTTGAGCTTTCCAAATACACAAAGTGATTAACACTGGAAAGGTTATTTCGATAGTATTCTACCAAGAAGAGGTTGAAGATGACCACCAGGCACTTAGATGGCGGCTGATGAAAGTATTAATATAATGAAAAATAAACATATTTCCAAAGAATCTCTAAACCCATATAATTGCTGCATTGCCACCAAATAAATGATTAATCGATTAAATAGAAATCAACCAACAACAACTACATTTTGAACGGATTTTGACTCCAACTGTTTATAAATCATCATCAACTAGAAGGGACTTTTTAAGGAGCATCCATAAGAAAAATGAAACTTCGAGTGGAATAATTTTGTTCCAAATGAATGAATCGGTTGAAGATCGAATATGGTGAGAACGAGAAATATTCCAAGTTAATTTAGTAGAGAGATTACCTAATGATTGAGCCCTCCACACCATCTTATCTTTATAACTGTGACCAAGAAGTAACAAAAAGTAACTCAGAAGAGAGTATGTGATGATAATCTTACGGTATGAGGGTCATAATTTAATTTCTGTCCCACATACCAGATCCATCTAAAACATTCTTAACCAATAAGTTAGGCTCAATAAACATGGAACTTAGTGTACCCAAACGAGACCAACTATCCCATTTGAGGATGATACTCCCAAACCCAATAAACCACCGAATGATATCCTCACTTTGTCTCTAATCGCTACCAAACATTTTCCTATATTATAGCTCTATATAAATTAATACAAGCTAGGTGCATGCTTCTACAGTGTTTTTTCGCACAAAAATTTCCCATAAAGATTTATTTTCTCTAGATCTCCACTAAAGTTTCATATTAAATGATCTGAATTTAGTATCAACACGTAAACTTTTATGAGCTCAATAAAGAATAGCTTTAGAGGTGAAAAAATGGTGATAAACAAGTATTTAAATGGAGAAGGAGACGAGGAGAAGAGGAATAAACACTAGCAAATAAGTGGTTAAGCCATTGACCTACTCCACTGTGCACGTGAGTGTGAATTTCACTATAAGAATGTACAGTAATGATTGAAGTGATACAACTCTCAATACGTTCTCTCTCTACAATCATAGAAGAAAAGCTTAGGTTAGGGTTTGTATTTTTGATCCTTTCTTATGGGGAATAAGATGGGTTTAAATAATGCTTGGGGTTCACAATGCACCCCTAAGCATGCAAGGTGCATGTCCTTGATGGAGTCACAAATAGGATCTTGACACCTGTCCTTTAGAATGTTCAAGTAATGATGATGCAAATATTCCCCCCACGTGAACTTGTGATTCAGTTATAATTGCCTGTCCACGTTGATTGGCCATACTGAAGTACTGCGTCACACACAGTGGGGTGTTGTCGAGGGGGTCTCAGTCTGTACAAGTATGAGACCCGATATTCTATTGGACCATCTACTGGAGAATGTCGAGGTGTGGTCTTAGATGATCGGATGTTCGGCCGAGTTAAGCTTGAGTTAGGTCAGTTGGCTAATTGAGGTTTTGGATGCTGAAAATGTAGATGAGACCAACAGGTGGATAAGATGGTTGAGGGGTCTAGGCTAATGAGGGTAGACGGGTCGAGACTGCTGACGTGGGATTCTTGTAAAAAATGTGATTTATAAGATCGGCCTTGGTAGAGCGATTCCTAGGCTTGGACAAGGTTACACTTGGATATATCAATTACCCCTAGACTTTAACCTTCAATGTGAGTAGGAGGATGAGGGTTAAAACTTAAAAGTATCTGAGGTCAAAGGGTTGACGAGACATCTCTGACTGACAGCTGTACTATCTTTTCAATGTTAAATCTGAGCTGGTGATGATTATTGAAGTGACACTTGGTAGTTAGTCTATGGCTTAGTATGTTGAAGATGACACATGTCACTATTCTCATAGGTTAGTGTCTCACACAAGTATTGGTGGCAGTAGAGTCGCTTAGGGTTTTATGCCCTCATGATGGCTCTCTTGGGACTTGTGCACAATGATTTGGTGGTTTAAAAACCACATTTGATAGATTTCTCTCTCTTATTTGTAAACTATTCTCCCTCCCAGAGCTTTTGTGCCAGTTGCCATTAACGCTCCCTTCTTTTCCTTCGATTCTTGTTGTTTGAGATGACTTATGTGCTATTCCTTACTCTCAAGAAATTTTCTTGAACCAGGTAAGTCATATCCATCGATTTCTCTCTAATTAAAGTTTATATTTTCTTATTTTTCCTTTTTCTCAATTTCTTGATGAGTTTTTACATTTTTCGACAGTGGTCTGGGTGGTTCTAGGGCTTAGTTTTTAGTCTCCTCAGACCCTCTAGGAAATAGGAGGTGATACCTGTATAAATTTAGAGTTTGTCAGTTTATTTCCACCTAGGTTTAGACATTCCGGTGAATCTCCGGTCACCATCTCCGGTAAAATTCATACTCATTTTCTTGCTCTGGCATTCTTGAAAATGATTAAGTTCCCCCACCTTTGATATTATAGTCAACCTTAGTCACCCTAAAATTTGTTTGGATGTTAAAAAATATATATGAATTATCTGAGTAGTATCCAACCGTTAAGGAGAGGTTTTTCAGGGAAATACGGCAGGTAGAAGCCGAGGTCGCAGTTAAGCGTAAGGTTGAGGCCATAACTACACTTCTAATTCATCCAGTCCCATTAACCGTCGCACATCCTCCCATTACCCAACTAAGTGATTCAATGTCTGAATCATCTGATTCTGCAGAAGACGATCCTTTTGCCTCTCACACAACCGAGAGTTTGGATTCTTATAAGGAGGCTATGAGACTTTTGACATCCTCTTCTGAAGGGTCAAAGGTGGTCAAGGTCTCTTCCCGAGCCTTGTCCTCTTAGTATGATGAGTCATCTAACTATTCAAACTCTTTTAATCAGGAGATCGGGATAATTAAAGGGTGGAGGTTACAATCCCACCTCCTCCAATGGTTGTCTCGCTGTCATCCATTTCAGGTGACGAATTTGCATGCCGATTGTTAGGTGGTGTCCCGGCTGTTAACCCGAATGATGAATCTTATTCGATCAAGGATACACTTGACACATCTCATGCCAAATCCTTTCCCAGCACTATTATAGAGGTTGATCTCTTGACTTGGAGGCATCTTTATGGTATATGACCCTCTATCGACATGAGGGTGCCTTCTGCGGATGAGAGATCATTTTATGGCCGAGATGGTGAAGTCTAGGTTTACGAGTATATGTTTAGGGCCAGCTTCAGGCTATCCATTTAACCCACTATACGAGCCATTTTTTCCAGTTTAGGTCTCGACCCCTCACAGCTCTCGGCCAACGCATGGAAGACCATCCTCGGCTTTGTGTCCCTCTAGAAGTTGGTTCACTCTGCTGACCTTCCAGTTAGAATTTTTAAGGAATGTTAATATATATCATATCCAAAAACCTGAGTACTATCGTCTCGTTGCCAGAAAACCAACAAAGAAATTCCTTAGTGTGAACCAAACCTCTAACCACAACTGGAAGCCCCATTACTTTTTCATGTTGGGAGTTGAGAGTTCAGTACAGATGCTGCCTGCAGTGCCTCAGAGCCTAGAGTTCCTAAAAGATGGGACAAAGCCTCTATGTCGGCCAAACTAGACCCAAGTTTGAGTGTTGATGCCAGTAAGAAGGTGGCATAGATTAGGAAACAATGTAAAGAGGGCGGTCTTAGGGAATTTGAGCAATTGATGACCCCCTACTTTTTGGAGCAGATACGTTTGGGGATAGCCCCCCAACTGAGTTATGTAAGTACTTTCCATGAAACTACTGTATTGCATTGATGTTGATTTTGTGACTAACCTCATCTTTATTTTGTAGATTGTCCCCCAGTACACCGGAGTCTGTTTGGAAGATGGCTGCTCCAAATCTAGCCACTTTGATGCAATAAATGGGGAAAAAGTCTACACTCCCACCTCAGAAAAAGAAATCCACTACAAGTAACCCTAGCCAGGACGAGGGAACAAAGAAAAGGAAGGAGGTACCTGAGGACGCCCATGTCTCTCAGCAATACAAGAAGCATAAGGATAACTCATCCAGAACAACGCCGACACAAGCAATACCAATCTCATATGAGGATGCCCTATCGGCTCGTCTGGCGAATTTGAGAATCAGCTATGACTCCCTCATAGGGAATAAGAAGAGGGCCTTTGAGGCTCTGTCCTCCATGATGCCGAAGATCGATGGCCATTTTGTAGAGTCCATGGATGTCTCTCTTCTGAGTGACTTCTGTCTCTACAGGGCTGTCCATGTCTTCCCTTTATAATAACTCTTATGTCTTTATTTCATCTTTGTTTTAAGTTTTGTCTTGCATCGTCTTATACTAATATCTTGTATTATTTGCAGTCTATCTTATCTTTGAAGAAGGTCCATCAACGGGTCCGAGAGAGGCCTCCTGAGATTCGGCTAGTCCAGGAGGCCATCAATAATGAGAAGGTTTTGAAGAAACAGATCTTGAACAAGGTGAATGACCATAAGAGGGGAATTGATACCCTAAAGACCCAACACACAGAGGCCCTGGTCAAGCTGAACACAAATCATGATGCCGCAATCAAGGCCTTGGTAGGCAAATAGGCGACCGATGAGAAAGAGAAGGTGAAAGTTTTTATTAAGAAGGCCCTTGAGGAGACTAAGAAAAAAACTATGAAGGACTTTAAGTCGTCAGTGGCCTGATGCGCTTGTGTAAAATTTGAACACGTTCTAATTTTTGAGGTCGGGTGGTCAACTTTTGTTCAGATAATATGATCTCTCATCCCAATTACTCTTGTCTTCTAACTTTTCTAAGTAATGAATGCAAGTATTTGTGTCTCTTATTTTTGCCAACTCTTCTAATTATGATATGTCTACTTGGTTTAGGTTTAATTACTATTAAGCAATCTTGCAACCTTCTGATTGTGGATATATTCTCGTCCTTATCCAATGAGTAATTCAATAAACTTTATAATTTTTCAAATTACACCACATTCTGATACCACCACGTTGTGATGTTTAGATGATTTTCAAATTTGAACCACTAAATTAATGGTGTTTACCTACAAGTCCCTTCTCGTCATTTTTTTTGAGAGCGTATAGATGCGGGTCGTCTCGTCATACACTGTCATCTCGCTGAGAGAATTTGACTTTGATACCACCACATTGTGATGTTTAAATAAACCATAATTAAATGATTTTCAAATTTGAACCACCAAATTAATGTTGTTTAACTACAAGTCCCCTCTCGCCATTTTTGAGAGTGTATAGATGAGAGTCGTCTCGTTATACACTGTCGTCTCACCGAGAGAGTTTGAGTCTGATCCCACCACGTAGTGATATTTAAATAAACCATAATTAAATGATTTTCAAATTTGAACCACTAAATTAATGGTGTTTAACTATAAGTTCCCTCTCGTCGTTTTTGAGAGTGTATAGATGTGAGTCGTCTCATCATACATTATCATCTTGTCGAGAGAATTTGTGCCTGATGCCACCACGTTGTGATGTTTAAATCATAATTAAATGATTTTCAAATCTTCTTTGTGTTTTCACCACCTTAGTGATGTTATCACATTGTTCCCCCCTCTCATCGTTTTTGAGAATCAATGGACGAGATAAGTATCGTCTAGTTTCTCGTGTCACCGAGAGTGAGTTAATGATAATACACCATACGAATGATGTTTTTTAGCTTAGGAAAACTTGAACCATGAATTTGAACACTTCATAAAAGAAAAATACGAGGGAACACTTGAAACTTTTTCATTCATCACTTTGGAATACTTCTCATACAATGGTAAATTTTTTTTTATACAGATTCCTGGTGAAATATTTCTTCAAATGGTCGGCGTTCCATAGGTTTGGGAATGGATCTCCCTCCAAATTCTCAAGTCTATAGGTTCCTGAGACGATCTCTTTGGTGACTCTGTACGGGCCTTGCCAATTCGCTTGGAGCTTGTTCATCTCTTTCCAGGTCTTCTTCAGGACTAGACCCCCAATGACTATCAACCTAGCCTTGAGCCTCTTATTATAGAACTTCGTAGTCCTCTGCTGGTAAGCAACCTGTCTGACCTTCACATCTTCTCGTCTCTTTTCGATCAGGTCCAGGTCTAGTCTGCGCTCCTCTGTGTTTGCCTCTGAGCTGTAAGTTTAGAACCTATGAGTTGGTAGGCCGAGCTCAATGGGTATCACGAGTTCTGAGCCATAGGTAAGCACGAAAGGGTTCTCCCCTTTTAGCGTTCTCTCTATCGTCCTGTAGGCCAATATGACGACATGTGCCTTTTTTATCCAGAGACCCTTGACGTCTTCCAATTTTTTTTATCCCATCTAAGATAGAGTCTGACAATTTTCCTAAGGTTGACCTGGTGATGTATAGAACCGTTTGATGCTGAACTTCTTAGAATAGGCCTCCAAAGACTTGTTCTTAAACGTTTTACCGTTATCGGAGATCAAAGTGTTTGGAAAACTATACCTATAGATGATATCCCTCAAAATAAATTTTAAGGTCTTCGTCTCTGTTATAGTGATCATGGTCTCAGCCTCTACCCACTTTGAGAAATAGTCAATCATCATTATTAGGTATCTGTAGTTTCTTGTAGCCCTAGGTAGGGGTCCAACTAAGTCAATCCCCCATACTACAAATGGATACGGGGAAGTGATAGACAACAAAGGTTGATGAGGGATGCAGGCATATCTTTGACACTTGTCTCATCTTTTCACATAGTCGATCGCGTCTTTGGCTAAAGTCAGCCACCAGTAACACTAAGTAACTATTCTCTTCGATAAAGACCTTACTCCAATGTGGCTTGAGCATGAACCCTCATATACATATTTCAATACATATTCCACCTCAGTGGGATGAACACATCGTAATAAAGGGAGGAGGAACCCTTTTTTATACAAGACATATCCTATTAGGGACAACTTTGTTTCCTTATATCTCAACTTCTTCCTCTCAGCCTTAGATTATTGAAACTCACCATCTCTGATGTATTGGATGAGGGGATCCATCCACGATGCTCCCAGGTTTATGTTTAAACAAAACTCAACAGCATTATCGTCCTCTTCAATGGTCGTCCTATATAGGATGTCTCCTGGCACTGATCGTTTAATCTTAGTTCTTGTTACAGATGCTAACCATGCTAGAGCATCAACTCAGTTGTTTTCGAGTAGAGGGATCCTTTTGACCTTTACCTCTTAAAATTTCATTAGAACTTTCTTCACTCGCTCCAGGTATTTGTAATACCTCATATTTCCACGTATTTGAAATTTAATTAGTTCGATAATTAATTCATTCTATTTTAAATTATACTAGTGATGTAATTTAATTTAATTAAATAATAATGTGGTTACTAAGTATTAATCGAGAGATAAATAATGATTAATATTATGTGTTAAATTTACTAAGTGAATGGTAAATAATTTATGAAAATTATAACACGTCATCGCGAGTGATATTGGCGTAACTGAATTTTAACTTAATTGGGAGTCGAGTGTAGACTAATTTAAGGTTGAGATAGGACATTTATTTGGAGTGACTCGAATGATGATTTCAAGGTCATGTATGATTTCAAAAGGATCGAAATAGTGAAAATAGTATATCCGGGGGTATTGATTGGGTCCCAGGGCATTTTTTAAACTAAATCGGCATCGTGTGAGGGTATTTTAGTCTTTTAGTAACCTAGGGCTGAGGGAGATACGAAATTTAAAAGGTTATATAAGTTGGTAGATGGAAGAGGCTAGGGTTAAGATATTAGAAGACCAAGTGAGGCATTAAAGAAGAAAGAGAGAGCATTCTTGGAGATTTGAAGAGGATTCTTGAAGTGTTCTTCATTGTTCTTGCACCATCATCAACCTTGGATTGTTGATTGGAAGAGAAGACAAATAATCCGCCATCTTAATCATGAAATCAGATCACTCCCACATAAGGCAAGTGTTTATTTGCAATTTATTTTGAAGTCATAATACCTATGTAGAGTAGGGTTTAAAATATTGATTTAAATGATGTTCTTAGGAGTTAAAGTGGTTAGAACTCATGTTCTAGGTAGGATTACATGTAGATTGAATCCCTGTATCTAGAGGATATGAAACTAGATGATACATGATGATTTAAATGGGAGAATCTGAGTATTTTGATAAGAACACATGTGGAACACCCAAATCTAGGGTTTTTAATAAATAAATGATTTGATATGTTCTTGAATTGAAATCATGATGTTTTGAAGTTATAATCCCGTTGGAAATCATCCTAATATATGTATATGACATTTAGGACAATTGATTATAAGTTTGGTCAAGAAGGTTGTGTTAGTGAAAAATGGTGAAAAATGCAACAAAGAAGATGACTTGCTACTTTTGGAATCGATTCAGACCAAGGGCGAATCGATTTGGCAAGGAGAATCAATTCGGCACTAGGGCAAATCGATTTGGTTTGCCCAGAATTGCCTAATTTCCCTTTTTAAGTCTAGAACTCTTGAATAATCTATGGGTTGACTTTTGGGGCATGTTTGAAATATAAAGAGAGACTTATTGTATTACAGTAGGCCTATGATAGGGTTGTGGCTTAGTCTTATTGAGAGAATTAGGACGATGATTAATCAGGCTAAAATCGTAATATATTTAATTTGAGAGAATGAGAACGAGTTATGGGAATTTTGAATGATATTATTTTATAGACGAGTAGTTTATGATGAAACGGACTACTGAGAATAACTCAAGGGATTGACTTGGACCCTTAGAGTAGAGCATAATACTCGAATAAATATGATAGTGTGAATAATCGTAAATTGATAGTACGAAGAGTATTCGAGAGATATATACTATGTACGAAGCATGATTAATTACATTGCGTGTATACCTACTGAATGAATGTATATATAGGTAGTGTGTGTACCTATTATATGATTTGTGTTATGTTTTAGCATACCTACGTTGCCTGCTATCACGGAGGTTCCCTCGCAGTGGGTGTTCCCACCCTGACGATGCCAGTAAGGTCTAGATGAGTACCCCAGGATATAAAACTTAGGGCGGACCATAATTTGCATGAATATAATGGTGCCGACATGTCGTTCGGATATGGTAGGTATGTGCGTGGTCCACTGCTTAGAACTATGTTTGCCTTCAAGAATGTGTTGTTTTTAATTTATTGTTCGAGGATGACATTCCGAAATACTAATCCTTAATTTGGTACGAGAGGTACATGGATTGATAATAAAGCATGCCTGCCTTACGGTGGTCATTTTGAGAGACACCGTAATTATATATATTAGTGATATATATTTATATTAGTATGAATATCTACTTACGTGTGATATTAGACAGTTAGATGGTGTATATCTAAAAGTATATTAAGTAGAGAGACTTTACTAAATGATGAAATGATAACATATGCGAAATGTTAGTTACGATTCTAATAACATATGAGAGATGCTAATTATTGGTTAGCATACTGTATGGGAGGTATAGGGGGTTGAAATGCATCAATAGTCAGTTAGTTACTTATGTTTAGTTAGCTTGGGTAGTACCGCTAGGTGGGCTAAGTAGAGGACGCTAGGAGTGCACTATAGTTCAGAGGTGAGGAAACTCAAGAGAGTGTACGGAAACCTAACATGTATTAATAACTGATTTTTGAACCGTGATAAATACTTTCTAAATGTTTTTCAAATGTTTTTGGGTTCTAACCCTTGCAAAATATATTTTCCAAAACCTTTAGGTGTCCATCCACAGGGATGCCAGACTTGACGATCTATTCCAGGGACGCATAGATGCAATGCTGTGGAGGCTTGCAGGAGTTGATTAGACGCTTCCATTTCTCATTCCTAGTGTAGGATTTCATTTGAATATTTATCTTAGGCGTGTGCCCCTTCAGTCGTTATTTAGTTAGTTCTTTTCAGATTATGTACTTGGTTTCAGTTTTATTCTATTTAGACTTATGGTTTGGATTTTTTTTAAAGCCGATGGTTTTATTCTGTTTTAATTAATCCTTTATATTATCTGGATGTTGAGATGTTATGTTATATTGTGATTGAATTAAACTGTTTTACTTCCGCACATTGGTTAATCTTAATGAAAGATAAATTTTTGGCACCGATTTAATTAAATGGTAGGTGGTTAGTAACCTATATTGTTTTCAATAGTATTGTTAAGAATGAACCAAATGAGAATCTTGTTTTAAATTAATAAAGGACTGATTAATCAGTACTTAATTGGGCATGGTGTCATATATGTTATCAAAGCATCAAGTTCTAGTGTCCATAGGATCTGTACGTCTTACTACGATTTTAGGGTCGCATTATTTTGATATAGAGCCCTATTATTAGGACTGTTTCTTTTATCTTCAAGTGTTTGAGATATCGTGTTTCTGCTATTAAATTTTGTATTGAATGTGAACTCATACAAGTCATTTTAAATTTTAGATGCCGCCTAGGAGAGGTAGACCGACTAGAGTAGCAGTGAGAGATGAGGTGAGAGAGGCTAATCAAGAGCCAAAGATATCATAGTCGTAACCACCACTGGGGTTGGTGACGGTTGCACAGGTGACCGAGATAGTGGCCCAGGCAGTCAATGCAACCATGACTGTCATGGCCGTTCATTTTACATATACCCAACCATAGCCGCTAGTGGCACCAGTGATTTAGACCCAATCGGGGACGTTGTCTTGACAGAAGGTTCGAGAGGCTTTTAAGAAAGGCCACCCACCGTAGTTTTAAGGGAGCTCAGATGTTGTAGTAGCGAGTCAGTGGAAGAAAGACCTACAATGTCACCAATGTATGACTGAGTGCAGTGACACTAAAAAACAAATGCTTGCCATGTTGAAACTTGTGGTGGCCGCATTGCAGTGGTGGGAGTCTGTTACCACCTCCGCAAAGAGGGATATGATGTCGATTATAGAGTTTTAAGAGCGGTTCAACTGCAAGTATTTTTCGTTAGCTGTTCAGACAGAGATGAAAAGGAAATTTAATGATATTACGCAGGGTGACCGTTCAGTGGCTGGTTACGAGGAGGAGTTAACTCATTTGGCTAACTTTTTACCAGATGAGGTGAACATTGAAGAGAAGAAAAAGCTCAAGTTAATGGATGGGCTAGCCTAGAGCATCAGGCAACATTTACTTAGTAACCCAACACTATAAACTTATACAAAAGTTATTAATGCTGCACTTTTACACTGCCAAGACCATCACTTCCACTTGAAAGGAAGCAAGAGAGCAGGTACTGGAGGGAGTGGTGCCAGTGGGGCACCTCAGTAGCAGGTGGTGAGATAGCAGGGGTAGGATTCCCGATAGGGGGATCATGCCAAGAGGTTTATCTTAGGAGGCTACTGGCCAGAGGGTCAGGGTTTTAGGCAGGGTCAGCAGGGCCCTAATCAGCAACAGGCTCCTCAGGGCCATCAAGGCAAAGGGAACAACGGTGGAGGACAATAGGGCCAAGGGTTTCAGGGTTAGTGTCAAGAGAAGCCTAGACATGGTCAGCAGGGCCAGGTAGAGGGAGTTTTTAAACCAATGCTTCAATTGTGGACAGAAGGGCCACAAAAGGATAGATTTCACTTAGCAGGGAAGGGTGCCACAACTGGGCGCCCAACAAGGACAACAAGCAGAGATGCCTTCGATAGTACGTACTAGCTCCACCAGCCCCACAGTCGTAGGGGCAAATACAATACAAACGTGTGTATAACGTTCGGGACGTAACCATGCCACCAGCACCTTAGGCGCCTCCAGCAGTCAAGGGTAAATTTTCTATTCATGGACATGAGGGTAGGATTCTTTTTTATATGGGGTCATCGCATTCCTTTATTTCCACTAGATTTTCACAAGCAACCGGTCTTCTAGAGACAACCGACACTCACCTTATGTGTGTAAAGTCACTGTTGGGTAGTGGGTCACTTATACACTTGATATGTAAGGGTGAAGACATCATTATTGGGATACTAAGCTTAGCAACAAACCTTCTTGTGTTAGATATGAAGGGTTATGATGTTATTTTGGGTATGGATTGGTTAAAGGGTTCAGGGCGATGGTTGACTATTACGAGAGGACCATATTGTTATCCATTCCAGGATAGGAAATGTTCTTAGTGGCTATGCCTGTTCTTGAAGGAGGGTCACTCACGTACTTATACTACATTAAGGTGGAGACCTCACAAGAGGTAGTTATCTAGTTAGACTCCATTCTAATTACGAGAGATTTCAAGGATGTATTCCAGGAGATACTTAGGCTTCCACCCAATTGGGAGATCGAGATTGTTATCGACTTAGCATCGAATTCGAGACCAATTGCCTTAACACTATATCGAATGGCTCCTTTCAGAGATGCGGGAGTTGAGAGAGCTGATTCAGCAGCTCTTAGGG
Source organism: Sambucus nigra (assembly GCA_949130495.1). Classification (NCBI taxonomy): domain Eukaryota; kingdom Viridiplantae; phylum Streptophyta; class Magnoliopsida; order Dipsacales; family Adoxaceae; genus Sambucus; species Sambucus nigra. Next base: position 442,265,663 of record OX422222.1, on the reverse strand, counting down.
TAGGATTTTATTTGGCGAAGCACATCGTCGTGGGGTGCGCTAGTGTTATTTATAAAGAAGAGGGGTTCGCTTCGCTTATGTGTAGACTACAGGGAGCTGAATAAGGTCACGATATGAAATAAGTATCTCTTACCGAGGATCGATGACTTGTTTGACCAGTTGAGAGGAGCAACGTACTTCTCCAAGATTGATTTGAGATCGAGTTATCACTAGTTATGCATTTGAGAGGAGGACTTTCGTAAGACCGTTTTTATGTCACGGTATGGGTCATACGAGTTTAGGGTGATGTCGTTTGGGCTCACCAATGCACTGACAGTGTTTATGGATCTCATGAATAAGGTATTCAGGGAGTTTCTCGACCAGTTCGTGATTGTGTTCATAGGCGACATTATAATCTACTCTCACGCTGACGAGGAGCATGCAGAGCATCTGCGTATGATCCTACAGATATTACGGGATCACTAGTTGTGTGACAAATTTGAGAAGTGTGGATTTTGGCAATGGGAGGTGCAGTTTTTAGGCCACATCGTGATAGACAGAGGCATTACTGTTGATCCAAGTAAGGTATCGGCGGTGAGGGAGTGGGGATAACCCATGACACTGATAAAGATTAATGAGTGGGGATAACCCATGACACTGATAAAGATTAATAACTTTTTGGATTTGGACGGTTATTATTATTATCACTTCATTAAAGGATTCTCAAAGATTGTCGGTTCATTAATGAATTGAATCGCAAGGGGGTACCCTTTTTGTGGAGTAATTACTATCAATTAACTTTCGTTGAGATAAAGGACAAATTGACATCAGCATCCGTACTTGCATTGCCTAGGGGAGGATTGGAGTATCGAATCTATACCTATGAATCCTTGCTGGGACTTGGGGGTGTATTGCAGCAGGAGGATAGGGATATAGCTTATACATCTCAAAAGCTTAATCCCCACTAGAATAATTTCCCCACTCATGACATAGAGCTAACATCGGTTGTGTTTTCTTTAAGGATATGTAGGCACTACCTTCTGGGGGAGCAGTTTACGTTGTTCACAGATCATAAGTCACTTCATTATCTCTTCACACAGAATGATCTGAGCATGAGCCAGAGGCAGTGGCTAGAGTTCGTAAAGGACTACCAGTTTGATATACAGTACATCCTGGTAAGAGAAACATGGTGGAAGACCCGTTGAGCCAATGACCTATGAGAGAGTTAGTGGAGGTCTGGAAAGCGAAGTGGAGTGAACTCCGACACGGCGATGAGTTAGCCAGAGCGTGCATGACAGTTTTGGCTATCACTCCCGAGATTGTGATGCAGCTTGTGAAAGCACTTGCGAAAGAATAGTTCTGTCAGGACAGGGTATGCCAATTATTAGTTGAGGGGGTGGAGTCTTATTCGATCAACTCAGAGAGAGGGCTACATTTTAATGGGAGGATAATGGTGCCATATGATGAGGACATGAGGCATCCAGTGACGACTGAGTCCCACGGTTCGAGATTTGCGATACATCTCAATGGGTATAAGATGTACCAGGACATGATGAGGCAGTATTGGTGGTCAGGGATGAAGCACGGCATTGAAAAGTTTTTCAATAAGTGTGTTACTTGTCAGCTCATGAAATTTGACCACTAGTGACCTTCAAGGATGCTACAACCACTAGAGATTCAAGTGTGGAAGTGGAAGAGCATTTTAATGGATTTCATTATAGGGTTACCGATTTTGCATAAGAGTCATGATTCCATTTGGATGATAGTGGATCAGCTGGCCAAGGTGGCCCACTTCTTGTCAGTTTGCACCGATTTTGAGATGATGCAGTATACACAACCATTCACTACGGAGATATTTAAGATGAACGGGGTACCGATTAACATTGTGTTGGATAGAGACACGATCTTTGTGTCTTATTTATGGCAGAGCTTTCAGGAGGCCATGGGCATAGACTTGTGATTGAGTATCACATATCATCCATAGATAGACGGACAAACTGAGAGGGTTAATAAGATGTTGGAGGAAATGTTGAGGATGTGCATTTTGGATTTCAGAGGAGGATGGGAGCGATATTTTCCATTGCACTACACCAAAAACAACGATTTATCACACCTTGATATTAAAAATTTGGCACAACTTAAAACTGTGCCAAATTCTGGCACGGTTTAATGACAATCTGGAACACCTGCCAAAATTTGGCAGTGTTTAAAAGTGTGCCAAAATTGAGCACACTTAACTAAAATATAAATACCCTAAAAAAATAATACCCCTCATAATTTTTTTCTCTCCCGCTCACTTTGCTCTCTCTTTGTAGTCTCCCACTCTCTCTCTATCTCACCTTGGTAAAGAAGGTTCGGGGATGGCCACCACCATCACTTTGCTCTCTCATTCTGGTCAAGCCACCACCTGACGGTGTTGCCTGTCTTTAATTTGTGTAGGTCAATTTTGGGGTTGGCGGTGGTGGAAGTTTCGAGTTATAGGGATCCGGGGTGGCAGTTTCGAGTTAGAGAGATCTGGTGCTGGTGTTGGGGGTGGTGGCGGTGGTGACGGTTTCGAGGCTGACGGGTTGATCCGATTTAGATGGTGGAATGGGTAGGTTCATTGATTTTCGGGTATGGGAAATGGGAGAAGTGAATATATTCCTACATTCATTCAAATATCATAGCAGTCATTTACCTCCATTGACCATTCAGCTCTGTCAGAATATATTTTAAGGCCTCATGGCAACTCAATCTGCACCTGCTCTAGGGATTTCTTAATATGAGTAAGAAACTATTTCTGGTATGTGTATATCATTATACGTAAAATAAACATTGAACAAGTTTGTAGTTTGTGATTGTTGTATAATATTGCATTATTAGGGTTTGATTTCATCTTTTCATAAATTTAATAGGATACGAAATTTGGTAACATAAACATGGAGGGCTAACTACTATTATTCTTGTTATCAATTATTACAAATGATGGTTAATTAGTATGGATGACATTCAGTGGTAATTAGTTAGTTATATAATAATCCGGTAATTTCAATGTTCTATTGCATTGAATAGCCTCTTTGTATTTGCATTTCCATTAGTTCATCTGAATGCTATCCTGCCTAAATCCCTTGATTAAGAATTGTAATTTCACTGTCACGTAGTAATAAAATTATAAATCGTGGTGAATTCAACGAATTTGAGTTTGTTTTCCTCCCCTTTCTAATAATTAAATTGGATATATGATCATATACTAATAGTCATAAATACAATAAAAAAAGATATTGAATAAAAAATTATGTTTTTTTAGTGAGTACAGTAATCATTGATTGGTTAATGGTCATTAGAATAAAAAAGATGCTTATATAAGATTTTCAAATAGATATAGATCATGTGATCCCTTAAATCACAAATAAAAACAGTAATCCAGTTAAAACGGTTGTTGAAATTTGAGGGAGAAACACATAAGTAGTTTGTATGCATTGTTTTCAATTGCTCTCAACTGCCGGTGTAATTTATTTACAAGTTTGCTAATATACCATCTCATGATGAAACACACTATTAGTTGAATGGTTCCCATTTTGGGCAGGCAAATCTGATTGCCTTGAGGCAACCTTCTCTCACTTTTCTTTTGATAAATAAATGATTTTATAGGAATCAACCGCTAAGGAAGCGGAATCGATACACAGGAGTATACCAACACCACTAGAGATATGAGGCTCTTCGCAAATCCCCCACAAAGACTATAAAATTAGGAAGCGATGTGACATGCCTCTTATCAAACCAACTCAATAAAGTACACAAAAATAGGTAACGAATTCTAGAAGATGCAATCTTCGATCCTTCAAAACATCTCGAGTTTCCATCCTACCAGATCGTCTCGAGTTTCTCACTCTTAGATTCGCTAAACTATGGTTCCTATCAGGTATACTCTGTGCTTTATTTTACTTTTTATATGTTAGGTTTAGAGAGTTTAATGTAGTTGATATATAATTTTAAGGTTCATAATTTGTATTCCACGGCCTTGAAAAGGGTGGATGTAGTATCCATCCACTGAAATGGTTGTAAGCTACTTCTCTATGAAAACGAATAATGCAAACTAATTATAATTCAAACTTAAAGATTTAAAATTAGAATTCAAACATAAATATTTACAATTGGGATTCAATTTTTTTTAATTAGAATTCATTCGCGGCAATACCATCACGAGGTATCGCATTTCAGTTGCGGAATTGAGTCGCATCAATACCATCGTGAGTCCGTAAGTAATTCCTGCATATGATTTTTATAGTTGCAAACATATATAAAAATAATTAGCTTTAGTTATGTTAATGACTTTGTGAATAATGATCCTCACATTCATGCTCCTACTGTCATACACAGCTGAATACCTACTTTTCCAAATCTTCTAAACAATACTAATTGATAGCACATTGATAAGGAACTTTATCCGTGCATCTCCCGCTCTCCGCGCAACTCTCTCTCCCCTCGTCCCGCTCAGGTAACCTCATTCTCTAACTTTTGGTATAATCTAACTCAAAATAAGGACTATGTTAATTTGCTGGCGAAGATCTCTTTTATGATAACTTATTGCTTATTTTTCTTATATATACTGTCACTCAGTTGTTTATTTCTCTTGTGTTTTGTCTTTCCTAGTTATCTTAAATTTATGGGATTGGTTCGTTAAGAGTATCTCTTTATCTTTATTATATTTTCCTTGTCAGCGGTTGATTTGTACTTCGAGATGCCCCTTAAAATTGTTCAATATCCACACCCAATACTACGCAAAGAACAAGAGGATTGATTCATTTGATGAGAATTCAAAGAAGTTAGTTGATGATTTCAGAATTTGCAGACATTGTTGGACCAAATGGGATACTTTCGAGAAGTTATGGCATGAAGAGTTCATCGGGTGGCTATCAAAATACAAATGAAATCTGGTTAGTCTCAAAGTCTCAAATTTTCTTCAAATGTTGCAGCATTAAATAAAAAAATGTCCTGAAATAGCGGCAACAAGTATCCAAACGTAAAATGGCTTACTTTATGAGCTTATTCAGTTAAATTGGTGGAAGGGATTTGCTGGTGGTTTGGTTTTGGAATTTTCTGCTGCTGTTGAGTTTATTTTAAATGTTAAAACATATTGGATTTAACGAATAAAAAAATGAAACTATGTCAAAATTTTCTAAAATCAATAAACGTTCTAAATTGATTAAAAACATATCGTTAGAGGATGAAAACCCAAAATATCCTCCAAACAACCCTAAAGAGGTACGAACACCTCGTACGGGATCAATGTAACACGTAGAAACTCACCGCCTAGTCACGATTTATGTCTGCACAAATTATGTCCAATTAAGGGTGCTTTGGGAAGAACTTTATAATACACACCAATGTAAGAGGCACGAACTGACCGCGTAGTCGCGGTTCTCCCGATTTGAGAATATGATGATAATTTAAAAATATCTAGATTATGCTTAAAAACAAGTCGTTAAAGGGTGAAAACCTAAACCAACTCCCAAATGTCACAGTAAGAGGCACGAGCACCTCGCACGGGACCAATGTAACTTGTAGGAATTAACCGCGTAGTCCCGGGTCTTCCGGTTTGAGAATATGATGATAATTTACAAAAATCAACACTGACTTAAAAACAAGCCGTTAAAGGGTGAAAACCTAAACCATCCCCCAAACGACCCCGTAAGAGGCACGGACACCTCGTACGGGACCAATGTAACTTGTAGCAATTGCCTGCATAATCACGGGTCGCCCGATTTGAGAATATGATGATAATATCAAAATATCTAGATTAGGCTTACAAATAAGCCGTTAATGGGTGAAAACCCAAACCAATACCCAAACGGATGCGTAAGAGGCAAGAACACCTCACTCGGAACCAACGTAACTTGTAAGAACTGACCGCGTAGTCCCGAGTCTCCCGATTTGAGAATCTGACAATAATTTGCAAAAATAACACTTAGACTTAAAAACAGGCCGTTAAAGGGTGAAAACCTAAACAAGCCACCAAACATCCCCGTAAGAGGCACGAACACCTTGTACGGGACGAATGTAACTTGTAGGAACTGACCGCGTAGTCACGGGTCTCCGGATTTGAGAATATGATGATAATTTGCAAAAATCAACACTTAGACTTAAAAACAAGCAGTTAAGGGGGAAAACCTAAATCATCCTCCAAACGTCCCTGTAAGAGACACGAACACCTCGCACGGGAACAATGTAACTTGTAGGAGCTGGCCGCGTAGTCACGGGTCTCCCGGTTTGAGAATATGACGATAATTTGAAAATATCCAGATTAGGCTTTTAAAGTGTGATAACTTAAACCAACCCCCAAACGGCCCCCTAAGAGGCACGGACACCTAGCTCAGGACCAATGTAACTTGTAGGAACTGATCGCGTAGTCGCGGTTCTCTCGGTTTGAGAATATGATGATAATTTGAAAAGATCTAGATTATGCTTAAAAATAAGCCGTTAAAGGGTGAAAACCTAAACCTGCCACCAAACGTCCCCGCAAGAGGTACGAACACCTCGCACGGGACCAATGTAACTTGTAGGAACTGACCGCGTAGTCACGGATCTCCCGGTTTGAGAATCTGACAATAATTAGCAAAAAATAACACTTAGACTTAAAAATAAGCCGTTAAGGGGGAAAACCTAAACCATTCCCCAAACGTCCCCGAAAGAGACACGAACACCTCGCACGGGACCAATGTAACTTGTAGGAACTGACCGCGCAGTCACGGGTCTCCTAGTTTGAGAATATGACGATAATTTGAAAATATCTCGATTAAGCTTAAAAACAAGCCGTTAAAGGGTGATAACCTAAACCAGCCCCCAAACGGCCCCATAAGAGGCACGAACACCTAGCTCGAGGCTAATATAACTTGTAGGAACTGATCGTGTAGTTGCGGTTATCTCAGGTTGAGAATATGATGATAATTTGAAAATATCTAGATTATGCTTAAAAATAAGCCGTTAAATGGTGAAAACCTAAACCAGCCCCCAAACGTTACCGTAAGAGGCACGAACAGCTCGCTCGGGACCAATGTCACTTGTAAGAACTGACCTCGTAGTCTCGGGTCTCCCGGTTTGAGAATCTGACGATAATTTGCAAAAATAACACTTAGACTTAAAAACTGGCCGTTAAAGGGTGAAAACCTAAACCAACCACCAAACATCCCCGTAAAAGGCATGAACACCTCGCACGGGACCAATGCAACTTGTAAGAACTGACCGCGTAGTCACGGGTCTCCCGATTTGAGAATATGATGATAATTTGCAAAAACCAACACTTAAACTTAAAAATAAGCCGTTAAGGGGGAAAACCTAAACCATCCCCCAAACATCCTCATAAGAGGCACGAACACCTCGCATGGGACCAATATAACTTGTTAGAATTGACCGCGTAGTCATGGATCTCCCAGTTTGAGAATATGATGATAATTTGCAGAAATAACACTTAGACTTAAAAACAGGCTGTTAAAGGGTGAAAACCTAAACCAACCCCCAAACGTCACCGTAAGAGGTACGAACACCTCGCTCAGGACCAATGTAATTTATAGGAACTGACCGCGTAGTCCCGGGTCTCCCGGTTTGAGAATCTGACAATAATTTGCACAAATAACAATTAGACTTAAAAACAGGCCGTTAAAGGGTGAAAATCTAAACCAGCCACCAAACATCCCCGTAAGAAGCACGAACACCTCACACGGGACCAATGTAACTTGTAGGAACTGATCGCGTAGTCATGGGTCTCTCGATTTGATAATATGATGATAATTTACAAAAATCATCACATACACTTAAAAATAAGTCGTTAAGGGGGAAAACCTAAATCATCCCCCAAACGTCCCCGTAAGAGGCACGAACACCTCGTACGGGACCAATATAACTTGTAGGAATTGACCGCATAGTCACGGGTCTCCCAGTTTGATAATATGAAAATAATTTGTAAAAATAACACTTAGACTTAAAAACAGGCCGTTAAAGGGTGAAAACCTAAACCAGCCCCCAAACGACCCCGTAAAAGGCAGGAACACCTCGTACGGGACCAATGTAACTTGTAGCAACTACCCACATAATCACGGGTCTCTCGGTTTGAGAATATGATGATAATATCAAAATATCTAGATTAGGCTTACAAATAAGCCGTTAATGGGTGAAAACCCAAACCAGCCGCCAAACGGATGCATAAGAGGCAAGAACACCTCGCTCGGGACCAATGTAACTTGTAAGAACCGATCGCGTAGTCCCGGGTCTTTCGATTTGAGAATCTGACGATAATTTGCAAAAATAACACTTAGACTTAAAAATAAACCGTTAAAGGGTGAAAACCGAAACCAGCCACCAAACGTCCCCGTAAGAGGCACGAACACCTAGAACGGGACTAATGTAACTTGTAGGAACTGACCGCATAGTCACGAGTCTCTCGGTTTGAGAATATGATGATAATTTGCAAAAATCAACACTTAGACTTATAAATAAGCCGTTAAGGGGGGAAAACCTAAATCATCCCCCAAACGTCCCTGAAAGAGACACGGACACCTCGCACGGGACTAATGTAACTTGTAGGAACTGATCGCGTAGTCACGAGTCTCCCGGTTTGAGAATATGACGATAATTTGAAAATATCTAGATTAGACTTAAAAACAAGTTGTTAAAGGGTGATAACTTAATCCAGCCCCCAAACAACTCCGTAAGAGGCACGAACACCTAGCTCGTGACCAATGTAACTTGTAGGAGCTGATCGCGCAATCGCAGTTCTCTCGGTTTGAGAATATGACGATAATTTGAAAATATCTAGATTATGCTTAAAAATAAGCCGTCAAAGGGTGAAAACCTAAACCAACCCCCAAACATCACCGTAAGAGGCACGAGCACCTCGCTCGAGACCAATGTAACCTGTAGGACCTGACCGCGTAGTCCCGGGTCTCTCGGTTTGAGAATCTGACGATAATTTGCAAAAATAACACTTAGACTTAAAAACAGGCCGTTAAAGGGTGAAAACCTAAACCAGCCACCAAACGTCCCCGTAAGAGGCACAAACACCTCACACGGGACCAATGTAACTTGTAAGAACAGAGCGCGTAGTCACGGGTCTCCCGGTTTGAGAATATGACAATAATTTGCAAAAATCAATACTTAGACTTAAAAATAAGCCGCTAAGGGGGGAAAACCTAAACCATTCCCCAAACATCCCTGAAAGGGACACGAACACCTTGCACGGGACCAATGTAACTTATAGGAACTGACCGCGTAGTCACGGGTCTCCCGATTTGAGAATATGATGATAATTTGAAAAAATCAACACTTAGACTTAAAAACAAGCTGTTAAAGGGGAAAAACCTAAAGCATCCCCCAAACGACCCCGTAAGAGGCACGAACACCTCGTACGGGACCAATGTAACTTGTAGCAACTGCCCGCATAATCACGGGTCTCTCGATTTGAGAATATGACGATAATTTGAAAATAGATTAGGCTTAAAAATAAGCCGTTAAAGGGTGAAAACCCAAACCAGCCCCCAAACGGACCCATGAGAGGGACGGACACCTTGCATGGGACCAATGTAACTTGTAGGAATTGATCGTGTAGTCACGTGTCTCCTAGTTTGAGAATATGACTGTAATTTGAAAATATCTAGATTAGGTTTAAAAACATGCCGTTTGAGGGTGAAAACTTAAATTAGTCCCTAAATGGCCCAGTAAGAAGCACTAACACCTCGCATGGGACTAATGTAACTCGTAGGAGCTGACCACGTACTCACAACAATATCAATTTATGAATACAATAATAATTTTTATTCGTATATGCAAATGTTCCGCCTGAATAAGATTTTTTTTAAATTACTCGGTTACTAACATAATCTCCTTTTGTATCTTATTTTTTTGCAGGATAACATTTTTCCATTAGCTTTTACCCGCGTGGAACACATGAAGTCAATGGTCTACAATAAGAGGATTATTTACTTAATGTCGTTAATATTCAGGATTATATTTTTTTGTGTTATGTCCGTGCGGACTTTTATAGTTTTATTGTTAACTTTTATGGCCGTGCGGGCTTTTATAATTTTATTGTTATATTTTATGGCCGTGCGGGCTTTACATTACGCATGTATTATATTAACAGATTTTAGAATGTTTAAAAAATAGAGCAAACTCTGCCTAATTTTTTTGGTGTGTGAACTATTATTATTTGTAATATTTTGAAGTTTGTATGCACATTAGTTTATCAACAACTTTTGAGATTTGGAATTTGTGAATTTTCTTATTTTCAAATAATTTTTTTTCTTTTATCCAAAAATTTGGCACAGTTCAAAACCGTGCCAAAAGTTTATCAAATTTTGGCACAGTTATGAACTGTGCCAAAAGTTTATCAAAATGTGCTCAATCTGGCACAGCTCAAAACTGTGCCAAAAGTGTGCCAGAAATATAAAATTCTGGCATGGTTTAATAGTGTGCCAGAAGTGTTCCTGTTTGGTCAAATCTGGCACACTTTTGAGCCATGCCAGAAAAAACTGGCCATTTTGGAACACCTGATTCTGGCACAGTTCAAAACCGTGTCAGATTTGATCTGGCACAGTTTTAAATCGTGCCGGATTCCTATTTTTGGTGTAGTGTTGGTAGAATTTGAGTATAATAACTCATACTAATTCACCATCGGCATGGCACCCTTTAAAACACTTTATGGGAGGCCTTATCATTCACCCACTAGCTAGTTAGAGGTGGGGGACAACAAGTTATTGGGACCAGAGATGGTACAGGAAAAGACTGCCAAGATCGAGCTGATTTGGGACGTATTTGAATAGCTCAAGATAGGCAGAAGAGTTATGCAGATGCAGACCGGAGACACGTTTAGTTAGAGGTTGGCGACCAAGTGTTGGTGCGGGTGTCTCCCATGAAGGGGGTCACGAGGTTCGATAAAAAGGGGAAGTTAATATCGAGGTATGTGGGACCTTTCCCTATTATTGAGAAAGTGGGACCAGTAGCATATAGAGTGAGTTTACCAGAGCATCTACATCGGATACACGACGTGTTTCTCGTGGCATCGCTGAACAAGTATCGAAGGAGATAGAGAGATTGTCGGCATGTTCCTCTCGAGGAGATTGATTTCCAGCCAGATGTCTCATAAGAGGAGAGACCCGTCACTATTTCGGATCGTAGTGAGCATAAACTGCGATCTAAAGTGGTACCATTAGTCAGACCTTAATGGGGACACCACAATGTTGATGAGTCAACATGAGAGCATGAGGATGACATACGGGACCAGTAGCCAGTGTTATTCACCACAGGTACGTCCTAATTTTGAGGATAAAATTCTATTGTAAGTGGGGGAGTATGTAATACTTCGTATTTCTACGTATTTAGAATTTAATTAATTCGGTAATTAATTTGTTTTATTTTAAATTATACGAGTGACGTAATTTAATTGAATTAAGTAATAATGTAATTACTAAGTATTGATCGAGAGAGAAATAATGATTAAAATTACGTGTTAAATTTACTATTGATACATATAAAGTGAAGGTATGAAGAAGATGAGAATGAAGATGAAGTGGAGATAAGAAATCACATAAAATATATAAGAGACAAAAGTTTTTAAAGTGGCTTGGCTGTTGAAGAAATCCTACGTTCACTGTTATTTTATTTCCAAGTGTTTACAATACCACAATACAGTGTGATGAGAATGATTGAATTATTCTCATGTCTTGAGAGAGCTAGATGTGTAGAGAGATATAATGAATTGCTTCCCCTTTAGCTAAGGGAGGGAATGTATTTACAGTGATGGGAGTCTAAGAGATAGAATGTCTTTATATGTTCAGACATTTATATCTATATACAATGAATATAACTGTTGGTCTTCTTGGGTACAATGACTGTTGGCTACTCCTCACCAGTGGATTTTAATCTTTTGGATGGTTCGTATTATTTAGGTTGGTCAGGCGGTATGCCGAATAACTATCTTCGAGAGCCGATCTAGTGCCTTTTGTGCCGAGAAAGTGTGAATGTTGCCACGTAGGATGACATGTGTCCCTTTCTTAGTGGTCCATGTAGACGAGTAAATTTTTGGCGTCAATAGAAGCCCCCAATGCTCCATACCTGATGATTTACTGAGAGGATGGAGTATTTATTCCGAAAAGTTACTCGATGCCCGTATATAGTGATACTATTGACCCACCTTCTTGATTTTTTTAACATATGAGTGGGTTATCTCCTGGACAATGGATGACTCAAGGTGATCGATGGTTGCGTTGGAGCTAATATTTCTTTTAAGGATCTCTACCCAGCAAGCAAACATGTGCTATGTACTACCCCTAGGAATTTAGATACTACAATAAGATGTGTCATAGTGTACATCTTGTGGCTTATCATAATCTTCAGGGTGGTTGGTCGGTTGGTTAGCCGACCAACTGAGTGCTGACTGTACATGTTCGATTTTTTTGATTTCTGGTCCTCTGAATGCTTTGATGGTGTAACGTGCTAACTTCTGAATCCCATTCTTCAATCTGATTAGTGATGAGGTAGTAATGGATCTAGATATAAGTATAACTTCTTCTCCAGTGTTGGTCGGAACAACAGTAGTGGAGATCAGAGTGATGCATATACTGAATGTGATTCTTGATTCTTAATAGGAAAAATAACTCCTGAATGTGAATCTTGATCTTAGATAGCAAAAGTAATTCTTGAGTGATGATTGGCCAGTATGTTGACCATGTTATGATCTAGAGCCTAGTCTGATGCTTGGATGGTGATGTCATCAATTCTTCTTGCACGCCTTGGAGTTTCTTAGTAGCATGAAAAATAATCCCCCAATGATGGAATATGAGCTTTGAATAATTTCTTAGTCTTTTAATACTGTTGGTGGTTGGAAGTCAACCTGCTGGAATTTGTAGAATATTTCACTAGCGTTCTTGTAATTGTCCTGTAATTCAATTGTAAAACAATATCTGCATGTAATCATTATTCAAATGAATGAAAAGCATGTGATTAACTTATCTTGTTAATCTTTGGATGTGAATGTCTTCTCTGTTTCATTAGTTTTATTGATACACTTAAGCTCTGGTCTAAGTTTAGAATCAATTACCAATGAGTACATAGATTCTACTAGTACACTTAGATTAAAATCCAAGTTTAGCACTAGTTACCTATGTGTCTCCATAGGTTCAACTAATGCACATAAATTTTTAGGTTTCCTACATTAGTTAGCAGTGGTGCGACCAGGCGTATGTGGAATATGTGTTTACATTCCCTTTTTAGGAATCTTCAGAACGTTCTTTCTTCACTTTGCCCACTAGGATAAAGATCTTATTTTATCCTTATCTTCATTGCAGATAAAATCTTATTTTATCTTTGTCTTCATTGACAAAATTTCTTGAGGACTTAATATCCTGCTTTACTTGGATTTTTGTCTGATGCTGATAATGATTTCATCCTTTTGGTTCTTTCTGAATGTGAGCTCTCTTCTGAAGAAGTCTTGCTCGACTGCAAGTCTTCATATGTAAATTGGTATCAGGTGCCCCCAATTTTTGAAGAGAAGACTGAACAATGATAGGAGTATTCAATAATAATAATGCCCGAATAGGACTTTGTTACAGCATAATGTACGTTATGTTGATCATGTGATAAGATCAAATAATAACCATGCCCGAGCTTGTAAATATAATATTGGATGAACAACCGATTGATAACGCCTAATAATTTGTCGAGGCTATATAAATTGAATTGAATATTCATGTTAGTGAGAAATCCCTGTAAATAATAAGAGCGCCGATCATCTATCGGGGCTTAATGAGAAATCTAGATAAATAATAAGAAAGGGGACCGAATGATCCTGCATTGTTATAGAAGAATAGATTTCCAGAATATTTATTTGAATAATACTAATAATAATAATAATAATAAATGTAATACTGATGATTGGTCGAATATTCTGACCATTTGTCGGGACTGAATATAAATAAGAATTATCCCGACCAACTGTCTTTCGGGGGTGAAATATAATAAATGTTGCAGATCTCTTTGGGACTGAATATATGACAATAATTTTTTTTCGAGCTTTTGTCGAGAGGAATATAGAATATGCATCGGTCTTTTTCAGGTTTAGAATCAGATAAGAAATAATGAATCTGAATAAATAGAGCATCCGTTGAATATAAGAAATAATCGTGCCCAACCATTTTTCAGGTCTTAAAGTGTTATAGCGACCTCGATCATCCGTCGGAGCAATAAGAAAATAAATAGTGCCTGGGTGATATGTCGAGGCAAAATCGTATAGTGCCAAGCATCAATAATATTTCCAACAGTTTATGATTATGGACAAGCGTTCGTTGGGACTAAATCTTATGCCAGTGGAATTTAATAAATTACCCGAACTCCTGTTAAGGCTAAATGAGAATAATTTAGTCAGCCGAATAATATACAATGTAAATTTTCTCTAACATGGATCAATAAAATTTTTAAATATGAAATAATGAATGTTATGCCGACTATGTGTCACATGAGTAGATTTTTATTCGGGTCGTGTTCGTGTCAACTAAAAAAAATACGAATTCGTGTCGTGTCGTATTCATATCCGAAAAAACCTTGTCGTGTCGGCCCGAAACACGACCCGTTAACCCGAATTGCCACCCCTACTATTTTCCAATGCAAAGAGAAAATAATAAGGAGAGAGAAATTTGTGCCGACATTTATTTCTTTCAATTTTTTGGTATAGGAAAACGAATCATCACATCTAAAAAATTATAATGGGATTCTTGGAATTAAAATCAACACCGAAAACAATCAACCTATCAATAGATTGATACAGTTGTGCAGATTTATTGATAAAAATCATATAGTTCATTCAAATGAATAAAACGACGGGGGTAACGGTTTTAGGTTTCAAAATATGAGGTTTATCCTCTGGAAAAACTCAGGTATGGGAATTAAATATTTGATGTAACCCAGTAAATAATCATATTTGTCCTACTTTCAAGTATTCATATAAAACTTATGATCATGATATGCAATATTTTGCAAATTTCGTACATAAAAATTGGACAACCAATTTTTGAACATACAAAAATCACGATTGAATCAAAAGATCTATGTACAACATATAATTGGTTATACGCAGAGATAGAGAAAACTTAACTTTTGATGGGATTGGGAAAATTGTCAGCTTGTGACATAAGATCTCTTCTTCTTCTACTAAAGAGGGAAGATCCTTTATGTCGTTCCCAAAGACGACGCCAATCTGTTGATGACGAGAAATAACATCTATGTTATCTTATAGGCATCAACAACAGATAAAGTGAAGGTATAAAGAAGATGAGATTGAAGATGAAGTGGAGATAAACAATCACATCAAATATATAAGAGACAAAGATTTTTAAAGTGGTTCAACTGGTGAAGAAAGCCTACGTCCACTGTTATTTTATTCCCAGGGGTTTACAATAGCATAATACAGTGTGCTGAGAATGATTGGATTATTCTCATGTCTTGCGAGAGATAGATGTGTAGAGAGATAAAAGGAATTGCTTACCCCTTTAGCTAAGGGATAGTCTGTATTTATAGTGATGGGAGTCCAAGAGATAGAATGTCTTTATGTATTCAGACATTGATATCTATATACAATGAATATAACTATTGGTCTTCTCGGGTACAATAACTGTTGGCTACTCCTCACCAGTGTCTTTTAATCTTCTGGATGGTTCGTCTTCTTTAGGTTGGTCTGGAGGTACGCCGAATAACTGTTATAGGGAGCTAAACTAGTGCCTTTTATACTGAGCAAGTGTGAATGTTGCCACGTAGGATGACATGTGTCCTTTTTTTAGTGGTTCATGTAGACGGGTAAATTTTTGGCGTCAATAGAAGCCCTTAATTCTCCATGCTTGATGATTTACTGGATGGAGAATTTATTCTGAAACGTTGCTCGGTGCCCGTATATAGCGATATTATTGATCCGCCTTCTTAATTTGTTCAACATATGAGTGGGCTATCACCTGGATAATGGATGACTCAAGTTGATCGATGGTTGCGTTGGAGCTAATATTTCTTTTAAGGATCTATACCCAGCAAGCAAACATGTGCTATGTACTACCCCTAGGAATTTAGATACAGCAATAAGATGTGTCATAGTGTGCATCTTGTGGCTTATCATAATCTTCAGGGTGGTTGGTCGGTTGGTTAGCCGACCAACTGTCTTCTGAGCCGACCAACTGAGTGTTGACTGTACATATTTGATTTTTCTAATTTTTGCTCCTCTGAATGCTTTGCTGGTGTAATATGATAGCTTTTGAACCCAATTCTTCAATTTGATTAGTGACGAGATAGTAGCGGATCTAGATATAAGTATAACTTCTTCTCCTGTGTTGGTTAGAATAGTAGTAATGGAGATCTGAGTGATGTACATACTGAATGCGATTCTTGTTTCTTCAATGGAAAAATTAACTCCTGAATGTGAATCTTGATATTCGATAGCAAAAGTAATTCTTAAGTGATGATTGGCCAGTGTGCTGACCATGTTATGATCTAGAACCTAGTCTGATGCTTGGCTGGTGATGTCATCAATTCTTCTTGCACTCCTTGGAGTTTCTTAGTAGAATGTACAATAAGCCCCTAATGATGGAATATGAGCTTTGAATACTTTCTTAGTCTTTTAATACTGCTAGTGGTTGGAAGTCGACCTGTTGGACTTTGTAGAATATTTCACTAGCGTTCTTGTAATTGTCCTGTAATTCAATTGTAAAACAATATCTGCATGTAATCATTATTCAAATGAATGAAAAGCATGTGATTAACTTATCTTGTTGATCTTTGGATGTGAATATCTTCTCTGTTTCATTAGTTTTATTGATACACTTAAGCTCTGGTCTAAGTTTAGAATCAATTACCAATGAGTACATAGATTCTACTAGTATACTTAGATTAAAATCCAAGTTTAGCACTAGTTACCTATGTGTCTCCATAGGTTCAACTAATGCACATAAATTTTTAGGTTTTCTACATTAGTTAGAAGTGGTGCGACCAGGCGTATGTGGAATATGTGTTTACATTCCCCTTTTAGGAATCTTCAGAACGTTCTTCCTTCACTTTGCCCACTAGGTTAAAGATCTTATTTTATCCTTATCTTCGTTGGAGCTAAAATCTTGTTTTATCTTTGTCTTCATTGACCAAGTTTTTTGAGGACTTAATATTCTACTTTACTTGGGTTTTTGTCTGCTGCTGAGGATGATTTCATCCTTTTGGTTCATTATGAATGTGAGCTCTCTTATAGAGAAGTCTTGCTTGACTGTAAGTCTTCATATGTAAATTGGTATCAGGAGCCCCCATTTTTTGAAGAGAAGACAGAACAATGATAAGAATATTCGATAATAATACCCGAACGGGACTTTCTTGCAACATAATACGTTATGTTGATCATGTGATAATATCAAATAATAACCATGCCTGAGCTTGTAAATATAATGTTGGATGAACAAGTGGTTGATAACTAAGTGAGGCCATTAGAGAGTATTCTTGGAGATTTGAAGAGGATTCTTGAAGTGTTCTTTATTATTCTTGCACCATCATCAACCTTGGATTGTGGATTGGAAGAAAAGATAAACAATCCATCATCTTAATCACAAAATCAGATCACTACAACATAAGGCAAGTGTTTATTTACAATTTCTTTTGAAGTTATAATACCCATGTAGAGAAAGGTTTTAAATATTATTTTAAATGATGTTCTTAGGAGTTAAAGTGATTAGAACTCATGTTTTGGGTAGGATTGCATGTACATTGAATCCTTGTGTATAGAGGATACAAAACCAGATGATATATGATGATTTGAATGGGAGGAATCTGAGTATTTTGATAAGAAACACATGTGGAACACCAAAATCTAGGGTGTTTGATAAAAAAATGATTTGATCTATTCTTGAATAGAAATCATGATGTTTTGATGTTATAATCACGTTGGAAATCATCCTAATACATGTAAATGACGTGTAGGACAATTGGTTGTACATTTGGTTAAGGATCGCAATGGTTATAATAATGAAAAATGGTGAAAAATGCAAAAATGTAACGAAGAAGATGACCTGCTACTTTTCGAATCGATTCAGACCAAAGGCGAATTGATTAGGCAAGGCGAATCGATTTGGCCTAGGGCGAATCAATTCGGTTTTCCCAGATTTGCCTAATTTCCTTTTTTAAGTCTAGAACTTTTGAATAATCTACAGGGTGACTTTTGGGCATGTTTGAAATATAAAGAGAGACTTATTGGATTACAGTAGGCCTATGATAAGGTTGTGACTTAGTCTTATTGAGAGAATTAGAATGAGGATTAATCAGGCTAAAATCGTAATATATTTAATTTGAGAGAATGAGAACGAGTTATGAGAATTTTGAATGATATTATTATATAGACCAGTAGTTTATGATGGAACTGACTATCGAGAATAACTCAAGGGATTGACTAGGACCCTTAGAGTAGAGCATAATACTCGAATAAATATGATAGTGAGAATAATCGTAAATTGATAGTACGGCGAGTAATATATATATATATATATATATATATATATAGGAGAAGGCTCACCTACATCATGCTCTATACATCATCCATGCATCACGCTTAATTACAGGCCCTAAAAACTTTTTCTTTCAAATTTTATATTTTTCCCTTAAAATTAACCTTCTAATCAACACATATGCAAAAAATTAGATCAAAATACATTTTGTAACTATTTTTAAAAAATCCACAAAAAACTGCTAAAAATACCTTATTTATAAGGGTCTGTGCCAACAGTTTTTTGTGGATTTTTTAAAAATAGCTAAAAAATGTATTTTGACCTAATTTTGTGCATATGCGTTGATTGGAAGGATAATTTCAAGGGAAAAATATAAAATTTGAAAAAAAGGTTTTCTAGGGCCTAGAATCAGGTGTGATGTATAATGCATGATGTAGGTGAGCCTTCCCCCCCCCCTCTCTCTCTCTCTCTCTCTCTCTCTCTCTCTCTATATATATATATATATATATATATATATATATATATATATATATGAAGCATTATTAATTAGGTTGTGTGTATACCTACTGAATGAATGTATATATAGGTTGTGCGTATACCTATTATTCAATTTGTATTAGGTGTTAGCATACCTATGATGCCTGTTATCATAGAGGTTTTTGCGTAATGGGCGATCCCACCTTAATGATGCCAGTAAGATCTAGATGAGTGAACAAGACATAGAACTTACGATGGATCATTATTTGCGTGAATATAATGGTGCTGACATGTCGTTCGAATACGTTAGGTATATCCGTGGTCCACGACTTAGAACAATGTTCAGCTCCAAGAATGTGTTGTTTATAATTTATAGTTCAAGGATGACATTTAGAACTACTAGTCCTTGATTTGGTACGAGAGATACATGGATAGATAACAAAGCATACCTGCCTTACGATGGTTGTTTTTAGAGACACTGTAATTATATATATTAGTGATATATATATATATGTATGAATATTCTACTCACGTATGACTGTAGACAGTTAGATGGTGTATATCTAAAAGAATATTGAGTAGAGATACTTTACTGAAGGATTAAATGATAACATATGCAAAATGTTACTTACGATGCTAATAACATTTGAGTGATGTTAATTATTGATTATTGTACTGTATGGACAACACGGGGGATTAAAATGTATCGATAGTCAGTTAGCTACTTATGTCTAGTTAGCTTGGTTAGTACAACTAGGTGGGCTATGTAGAGGACGTTAGGAGTGCACTATAGTTGAGAGGTGAGGAAACACAAGAGAATGTACGCGAACCATGTGTATCTAATAACAAATTTTTAAGCCGTGATAAATAGTTGTTAAAAGTTATTCAAATGGTTTTGGGTTCTAACCCTTGAAAATATATTTTTCAAAACCTTTAGGCGTCTGGACACAGGGCGCCAAACTTGATGATCTATTCCAGGGACTCATAGCTGCAGCGTTGTGGAGGCTTGCAGGAGTTGATTAGACGCTTCCATTTCTCATTCCTAACGTAGAATTTCATTTCAGTATTTATCTTGGGCAAATGTGATTTATTTATTTGTATTTCAGATTATGTACTTGGTTTTAATTTGATTCTGTTTAGACTTCTGGTTTGGATTTTTTTTGGAGCAAATGGTTTATTCGATTTTATTTCCTCATTTATATTATCTGGATGTTCAGACTTTATATTATATAGTAATTGACTTAAATTGTTTACGTTGGTTATTCTTAATGAAAGATAAAATTTTGGCACCGGTTTAATTAAATGGTAGGTGGTTAGTAACCTATAATGTTTTCGACAGTGATGCTAAGAATGAATCAAATGAGAATTCGATTTTAATTTAATAATGGACCTATCACCCGGTATTTAATTAGGAGGGGTGTCACAGTATTTGGTCATCCTTTCATCCTTATCCTCACACACTCCCAAGATTTGATTTATAACTAATTGGCAATCACTTTGAACTAACATCTGATCGACATTCAATGCTTTGTCGAAGGAGAGTCCTGCTAAAAGCACTTCATAATCTGACTCATAGTTAGATGCTTTGAAGCTGAACTTCAGGGTGTACTCTATGTTGGTTCCATCTGGGGACAATACTATCAACCCGGCTCCACTTCCTGTTTCACATGAGGAGCCGTCTACAAACAAACTCCAAATTGTGCCTCTTTTTAAGAAGGCTCCTTCACCCAGGATTCCATTTTAAACAAAAAAATTTCTTCTTCAATGTCGGCTATGGCAGGCTTTGCTACATTGGTTGCGTCCTCAGTCGGACTTCCATTTGCTTTTTTTAGATCAATTGTTGGTACTGCAAACTCTTCACTATTGGCCTCGGACCAAGTGAATTCCGCTACGAAGTTGGCTAGTGCTTGCCCTTTGATTTCCATCCGTGGCTGATATACGATGTTAAACTCTCTTAGCTTTATTGACCAAGCCATCAAACTACCCAATTTCTCAGGTTTATGGATGACTTGTCTCAAAGGAGTGTCTATTATCACCACCATTGTATGAGCAAGAAAATAGGGCTTCATCTTCCTCAAAGCGTGGATTAGGGCATACACCAACTTCTCCATCTTAGGGTACCTCTGTTCGACCCCTTGAAGGGACTTACTATCAAAGTATATCGGCTTCTGTACCCCATCATCATCAGCTCATACGATTGATGTACTAATGGCCGACTCAAATACAGTCAAGTATAAATACAACTTCTTTCCTTGAATTGGACGGGACAATAGAATTTGGGAGCCCAAGTGAGCCTTAAGCTCTTGGAAGGATTTTTCACACTCTTTGTCCCATTTAATTGCTTTCCTTAATATTTTAAAAAAGGATAGACAC
The DNA here is from genome assembly GCA_949130495.1 of Sambucus nigra. Taxonomy (NCBI): domain Eukaryota; kingdom Viridiplantae; phylum Streptophyta; class Magnoliopsida; order Dipsacales; family Adoxaceae; genus Sambucus; species Sambucus nigra. The sequence continues at coordinate 442,244,352 of OX422222.1, read as the reverse complement.
TTATCTGTGGCCCTTGATACAAACCTGTTTAGTGTAGTGACTTGTCCTATCAGCCTCTGCACATCTTTGATGGTCTTCGGGGTTTCATCTTAATCAAGGATTTGATGTTTTCTCAATTTTCCTATATTCCCCGCTAGTTGACTATGAATCCCATACATTTTCCTGTTCTTACGAATACACACTTGGTAGGATTTATCTTCATCCAATAATTTTCCATGGTGTCAAAGGTGCACTCGAGTTGGCAACATGTGTCTCAGCCTTGAGGCTTTTTGTCAACATATCATCCACGTACACTTCTATGGACTGGCCAATTTATTCCTCAAACATATTATTCATCTGTCTTTGATATGTTTCCCCAGCATTTTTAAGGCCGGACGACATGACTTTGTTAAAGTAAGTTCCTTTATCTATGATGAAGGAGGTCTTCCCAGCGTCGGCCGTGTCCATAAAGATTTAGTTGTAGCCTAAATAGGCATCCATGAAACTCATCAACTCGTGGACAACCGTGGAATCTACCATTTAATCAATACTTGGGAGAGGGAATATGTCTTTTAGATAAGCTTTATTCTGGTCGATAAAGTCCACACATATCCTCCACTAACCGTTTGGCTTTCGTACAATGATCTCATTTGATAGCCACTCCGGGTAGACCACTTCCTTGATGAACTCAACCTTTTTTAATTTTTGACTTTATCTCTTATCACCTCATACTTTTCTCCGGAGTAGATTAATCGCCTATATCTAACCAGATTCATTCCTTTATCCACATTCAGCTAGTGCTAGAGAACCTTTGGGTCTATTCCTAGCATGTCCTCATGGCTCCAGACAAAGATACTCTTTCTCTCACTCTCTCAGCAACTTGACCAGTTCATCCTTTACTTCTTTCTTCAGGACTTTGCTGATTTGGACATTTTTTTTATTCGTCCTCATTGAGGACAATGGATTGTCCCTACTCGGCCGCTTCACCTTTCTTTAACTTTGTCTCGTCCCTTGGGTAAAGGGTATTAGTGTTGTATATGTTGGTGGCTTTTTATGATCTTATCTCTTTTGGGACGAGTTAAAGTAGCATTCTCGCTCCTCTACTTGATCACCCTGAACTTACTTTTCTCCATAGGGAGTCGAGAATTTTATCATCTGGTGTACAGTAGAGGGCACTGCCTTAAATTCCTTGAGGGCTACCCTTCCCATAATGACATTGTAAGCTAAATAGACATTCTCATCCATTACAAAGAAGTTTATATTTTTGGTGGCGCATCTCGACCAGGTTTCCATACAAACATCCATCTCATATATTCCAAAGGGATGAACTTTTTCATCACTAAAGCCTATTAAAGACTAGTGGTATGGGATAATTCTTTTCTTGCTAAGATCTAATCCCCAGAAGCATTCCCAAAACATCACGTCAACTAAACTCCCTCCATCAACAAGTATTATGGGAAAATGATATCCACGTACACTTGTAGTAATCACTAGTGCGTTGTCGTGAGGGGCGAAGATCTTCTTGAAGTTTAATCTTTAGAACCGTATTACCAAGTTATTTATATCCACCTTCTTCCTCTTACTCGGCTTGAGGTTGTAAGGACATAAATTTCCAATTGAGTCCATGTATTGGTTTGACTTAATTCCGTGAACAAAACTATGTTTGTAATATGTCGTAGGGAGAATTTTATTTTGTCACGATCCCACTTGGTCTAACGACGTATTAAAGAAATTAAAGACGTTGTGACAAAGCTTCAAAGAATTAAATCATGCCGAAGTTTAATTTGTGCAAGTTTAATCATCTTCAAAGTTAAATTCATTTCTAGATCACTCAGGTATGAATGCGTATAATTAATGGTGCTCGGAATTATTTTATAAAAGATAAGGATGTAATTTTTATAAAGAAAAATGTTTTTAAATGTTTTAAAGGTGTTTTAAAGGTTTACACAACGTTTTATGATGATAAGCTCGTAAAAGAGTGTGACATTTTTGGATCTCTCATTGGAAGAGACGTTTTAAACAAAAAGTCAAAAAGTCAAACTTTCACGCTGTCGTTCAAACGACATCCAATCTTGTTCGAACGAGATGGGATGTCGCTCGAACGAGTTCCTCAAGTCGTTCGAATGACACGTTTTTCGATGCGACATTTAAATCCTATTTAAACAGTATTTTTATCATAGTTTCGAAGGTGTGCTTTTTGGAAAACAGTTTTTCGAACCAGAAACTTGTTTTGCACATGTTTTCTAAGGTTTAAAAGTCTTAAAATAATCCTTAGAGTTTGCAAAGATCCGAGTTATTGTTCTTATATGTTTACGTGATCTTGCTGCACCAAAGTTATTTGTTCTACACATTGAACATCAAAGGGTTTTGCGGTGAAGAAAAGAGAAGGATGTAATACCCCGTATTTCTGCATAGTTTCATTTTATTTAAATTACGTGAGTAGAGTAATTTAATGTTTATTGTGAAAATACGTTTTATTTAAATTACGTGAGTAGAGTAATTTAATGAGAAAATATGTTTTATTTAAATTACGTGAGTAGAGTAATTTAACGTAAAAATGCGTTTTATTTAAATTAAGTGAGTAGAGTAATTTAATGTGAAAATACGTTTTATTTAAATTACGTGAGTAGAGTAATTTAATGTGATACGTTTTGAATTAAATATATGATGATTAAAAATTTACTAAAATGTGAATAGTAAATATTGGTTTATCTCGACCGAGTGTCGCGCGTAGACAAAATTGAAGGTGAGATGAGAAATATATTTTAAGAGACTCAGAAGATAATTTAGAGTCCACAGATGATTCCGAAAGGGTCGAATTAGTCAAAATAGTGTACCCGAGAGTACTAGTTGAGTGTCGGGTCATTTTTGGGCTAAAAAGGGACCATACGAGGGCATTTTAGTCTCTTTAGATTTAAGGGTGAGGAGACCTACGAATTTTGTAACCCTAAATCAGATTATAAGAGTTAGAGGCTAGGGTTAGAGAGAAGGGTAATACACCATAACCATTAGAGAGAAGAGAGAGACAATTTCCTAAGGTAAAAGAAGGAAGTAGGAAGCATTCAAAGGAGATTTCACTACCAACTCGTTGGGAAGAAGGATTGAAGGATAAAAATCATCAATCATCAACAACAACCACGAAATCAGACCCTACAGTACATAAGGCAAGTGGTTATTTGCAAAATAAATTGAGTTATAATACCCATATATAAGCTTTAGGAATAACATGATGTTTATGATATTTTTGGAAGCAAACACTTGAATATGATCCATGATTGATAGGGATTGCATGTAGAACGTTTTTGATCTCCAAATAATCTGATATCATAGAAGACTTGAGGATTAAATCGAACTAAAAATCTGGACTTATGATGAAAAGATGGAAAGATTTATTTTTAGGGTTCTTGAATGATATGAAGATTTTTAGTTAATCTGGATGAAATTTGTAATGATTTGGTTGTTTTAAATCGTTAGTAATCATCCCAGAATATGTAGGAATGATTAGAAATCGTTAGTTGCAAGTATGGTGAATTACCACGGAAGATAGTTAGACAAAAATGGTGTAACCCGCATGAAGAAGACGATCTGGGTCTGTCACTGCTCGATCGATTGATCGACCGTTGAATGTCGATCGATCGAGCAGTAGATGGATCGGCCATATCCCATCGATCGATCGACCCCGACTGTGCTTTAGAGAATTTTGTGAAAATTTATTTTTAATTACCGTCACCTAATGGGAACTTTAGTGATGACATTTTACCTATGAAGGGACTTAATAAATACCAGTAGGTGTACCGAGAGATTTTTTCATAAATGATTGAGTGTGAAATTTGGAGAAATGGACCGACGGGAAAATAACCGATTGAGTCGCGTGTCGGGAATGGGAGAATTTAATTACGGAAAGAGTGAGAGTCAATTCCAGAAAAATACCAGTAGGTTAGAGATAGCTTAACTACTAAAGGGTAACTAGGACCCTTAGAGTTGCTCGAATAAATGCGACAGTGAAATAAATCGTAAATTAATGAGTACGGGGAATATAAGTAAAATATATTACATACAGGCATGATTTGATAGGTCGGGTGTGTACCTACTATATTATATGAATTTTTGGGTTAAGAGCATTATACCTAAATTAATTATGTTAGGGTCGATGAGATATTCCGAACTAACATAAAGTTACTATATGTTTGGGGTCGATGTAAAATGCCGAACCAAACCTTAAAACTGGTGTCGTGATGAAAGAGTCCCGAACCAGAATATGTGTGTATATATATATAAATTGTTGGGGTCGATGGATCATTCCGAACCAACTCTCACTTGGGGTCGATGAAGCATTCCGAACCAAGAGTGTTTATGTGTGTTAAAAGGAAACATTAGTGATAACTAATATTTGGTACATGTTGTGTGATAAAATGTATTCCATATGCAAAATCTACTGACTTAAGATAGTAGATAATTAAATAAAATTGAATATATCTTAGTAATAATTAAGCAGCATGATATAATTATTACAAGAATAAGGTTAATGAGAAGTAAGTAAGTTATCTACGTTTATAACATATGAGATATGGCCTACTAAATTACTGCGAGTATGTTATGGGTACTTAGCAAGGGAATACATGAAGTGGGGTATTCTAATCTAGTTAACTTGAGTAGTATAACTAGGTGAACTAAGTACCATCGTTAGGCATGCACTATAAAAGAGAGGCGAGGAAACTCAAAAGAGTGTGCGATGTCTTAATATGTGTAGTCAATAACTCAATTGTGATAACTGCTTGCAAAATATTTTTAAATGTTTTTGAGTACTAACTCTTGCTATGTAAAATCTTTTAAAAACCTTTTAAGTGCCCAGCCACAGGGACACCCACCATGAATTTATTCCAGGGATTTGGGAGCTGCAGCACGTGTGGATGTTGCAGGGATTGTTTAGACGTTTTCTCTTTTTCAAATCTAGTACAGGACCTCAGTTTTAGTACTCTCTATTGGGACATGTTGTCCAATCTTTACTTTTACAGTTATTCAGATTTTGGATTTTGAGTTAGTTTTTCTTGGCCGTGATTTTCGGTAAGACTTTATTTAATTCAGTCATTGATGCGAATTGGTTTAACACTGCTTGTTATGTATCATTTCCGCATGAGTTGTTTATTTTTGTTTAAGGAAGATAAATTTTGGCACTAGCTTATTGTCACTTAGGTGATTAGTAATTTAAAAAGGCTTTCGACAGTGATGCTAAGAACGAACCATTTAGGAAACCTGTTTTAAATTAAATTAAGGCTTGATCACCCAAGGTTTAATTAGGCGGGGTGTCACAAATGACTTCTTGTTCGACATCGTAGATGAATCAAAGCCATATCGGTGGACACCGAGACATACGTGGACGCGTCAGTTGTAGACAGGTATCGTGGAAGATGGAATTTCTGCGTGGGCACTATTGAAGAACGGTTGAAGATTAGAAGGAGCGTCAAGACCCGTGGGAATCGAGTCTTAGTGTAAGGCTAAGTTTTCTTTGTAAAACCATTGTTCATAGTGATTATCTGGCTTGGGCCATCCGAGGTTGTTTTCCCGTTTTGGGTTTTTTCCTCGTACATCCGGTGTTGTGAGTATTCTTTACTTTACTTTACTTGCTTTAATCACTAGATGCATGTTTATGATTAATCAAGATAAAATTGGTTTAAAGTAAGAATTGGGTTTTTGACAACATGGTTTGGTGCATAATTAAAAGTTGGATCTTTTTCAAAGAAAAATTGGTTTTGTTTAAAACACACATATTGGGCACTCTTCAAATTGGTATCAGAGCTAGAAAACATTTTTATTTGTTTGGTGATCCCGTGTGTTTTCAAAGATGAATTCTGGATATAATGAATTTTCTTGAACTCCTGTTTTTGATGGCACTAATTACACTTATTGGAAGATGAGAATGAGTTGTGCTTTAAAATATATTGATGAGCGTGTTTGGCTTGCAGTTGAGAAAGGTTGGACACCCCCTGTCACTATTGTAGGTGAGGTCACTAGTTTAAAGCCTGTTGAATCATGGATCCAAACTGAACAAAGACTTGCACAATATAATTCTAAGGGTCTGCACGTTATTTCTTCACATGTCACACATGAAGAATATAATAGAATTATGACTTGTGAAACATCAAAAGAGGCTTGGGATATTTTGGCACTCACTCACGAGGGCACTAGCACGGTTAGGGGGTCAAAACTTCAAAATCTCACTACACAATTTGAGACCATTAGGATGTTAGAGAGTGAGACCTTTGATGAGTTTTATGCTAGGTTGTCCAATATTGTCAACTCGTCGTTTAACCTAGATGAGAAAATTCTAGACAACCGTGTCATTAAGAAAATCCTTAGGTCTTTGCCTAGTAGGTTTGATGCGAAAGTGACCATTTTAAACTCCTTGGGTAGGTTAGAGTCAATGAAACTAGAAGAGATTGTAGGTGACTTACAAACCTATGAAATCGACAAGATTACCTCCAAGCAAGTGCCTAAGAAAGAAAAGGGTATTGATTTGAAAACCCAAAAGGAGGAAATTAAAGTTTAGATTCCGATTTCGATTGTGATTTTGAGGATGTTGCTTTGTTGGCAAAGAAATTTAAAAAATTTATTAAGTTTCAAAAGCAATGGAAAGACGCCAAGAAATTTGAAAAATTCAAGAACAACAAAGTAGATCCCGCCTCTAAGGATAAGTTTAAGAAGCCTAAGAGAGATGAGTCGGATAAGTGTTTTGGGTGTGAGGGGTACGGTCACAAGGTTAAGGAGTGTCCCACTAGACTTAAGAAAGAGGTAAAGAAACCCGTTGTCTATAATGCCACCTTAAGTGATAGTGAACCTAAAGAGGGAGAGAGTTCCCCCATTGAGCGTAACTTTGTTGCGTTTATGGCATGTCATGTGAGCGACGACGATACAACTCATGTGAATGACACTTCCGAGGAGGTTTTGAGTGAATCCCATATTAGTGAGGATGAAGAGAGTGACGAGGAGGAGGTTGATGTGAAAGAATTACAAAATGCGTTTAATGAGTTGTATGCCGAAACGGTGAAGGAAAAAAAGGCTAACTCAAAATTGCAATCTAAGTTGAATGAGCGTGCCATAGAAAATAATGATAGTTTGATTGAGGATCTTAGGGAATGAGAGAAGAAGCTTCGGGAGAAATTAGAGTTTGTGGAGAAAGAGAGAGATAATCTCCGTGGTTTGATGGAGTCCTTGAAAAAGGAGATTTTAGTGTTTGAGGAGTCTAGACGTTTGCTCGAGTCTAGGATTCATGAGTTGGAGGAGAGATTGATAGACTCATCTAGAGTCAAGTTTGATTTGGAGGCTAGGGCAGAGAAGTTAGATAAAATCCTAGGCACCGTCCAAATTAAGGAAGATAGGGGAGGTATAGGTTTTGGTGAGAGAGTTGTTCCCATTCCCCCCGCACGTGTGAGAAACACTAGGATGGTTAGAAAAGGTCCACATAAAGGTAATCATTCCCACCACCGCTACACTTGATCATTTTGTGGTAGGAAAGGTCACCTTAGGCGTTATTGTTATGACCTTAAACAGGCTCCTAGGAAGTTTAAGAATAAAGTTTCCCCGGTTCCCAAAACCCCCATGCTTCGTTTTACACCTACTTGGGTTAGGAAATCAGATTTAGTGGCTTTAGGAATTAAACTTCATGATTCTCGTTTGGGTGCACTTGATTCTTCCCATGCTAAATCTAAAAGATGATAGTCTTGCCATGTTTGTCATATGCTAGTTTGCTTCATGATATATTCATTACTAGTATTATGACATGTGTATCATTTTGTATTATAGTTTTTATTTGTTTCAGTCTTATTTGAAAAATACAAAAATATTTTTTTTTTTGAAAAAACTTTTGAAAATCCAAAAAGATTTTGCTTTTATTTGAGTCAAAATATGAAAAGCCAAAAGGATTTACGGTTTTTGTTTTTGAGTTTACATGTTTGATGTGGCATATTGGTGTGCTTGGACCCCCCATCGTTTCATATACATTTGGCTAGGACATTTGGCCATTATTATCGATGCTTAGAATGATCTTAACCATTGTTTATATGGGGTTGTTTCGAAGTTGATATGCATTTTGATTCGACTTTATATATATATGCCAACATTGCACACATGCACGAGTTTATATGAATGTTTGACTTCTCTTGCATATTTGAATTTGGTGAGGCATTCTTATCTCAATCTTGTCATCTATGCGTAAGTAAACTTAAGGAGAAGTGTGCATGTAAGAACCGTTTACTGTGAGGATTTAAAATTGGTAAAAAAGACGAGTGATTCACGGGAAAGGGCTGCAAGAGTTCAAAATTAACTCGTTGTGAAAGCTACCGTTTAAAAGAGCCCAAAAGAAAATGCAATGTGCTAAGAAAAGGGCCAATAAGATTTTATCTAAGTTGAGAATGCTAGAAACCTCAAAAGAAATTGAAAAAATATGATATTATTGAGGGAGTTTGGAAGAATTAAAAATTTTAAACGGGTTTGCACAACTAATCTTAATGTTGAAACATTGCAATTTGACGCTATTATTTATGGAATCGTTAAAATTTTGGATTTGTGTGCATGTAGTATGTTTAGTTCATTAAGCTCACTCTTTAATTGTCATATGGCCATGAGAAAGTTTGATGATTAATCGCTGTAAATTAGAGATTCTTGATCGTTTCGATGTGTTGGAATTGTGACTCATTTTTGTAGTTTCACGCCCATTCATTCCATATCCATGTTTAAGCACATCGGTACTATGTTTGCATGTAACTCGCATTTTAATTTTTTATGAGTTTTTGCATTTTGTGTTAAAATCCTACTGTTTTAGCACTGTTTTGCATCTTTTAGGCCCTTCCTGACAGTTTTTTTGTGGAAATTTTTTCACTGGGCAATACTTTTTATTATTTCTGGGAATCGGGGAAATTTTGGCAGGTCGCGCAAAGTCGTTCAAACGACAACTCAGCTCGCGCGATCGACATCTGTACTTCGTTCGAGCGACTTCCTCATCTCGTTTGAGCGAAGTCCCTGGCTCGTTCGAACGACAGGCTGGAAAATGGCTTCTGATTGGTTTGCAGTCCACTGGTTTAATTTGATATATTTTTGGTACCGCGGAAAGCATTTCTGGACGGTCTGGTTTATATGCAGGTTCTTTTATCTTCCAAATTGGTATTTTGCATATGAGTCCTTTTATCACACCTGATTAATTTACGATATTCTTTATGTGATTCCTTGGTTTACTAGCTACTAATTTATCATTTCTTGATCATATTTAGCTACTATAGATATCTGGATTTACATATTGTTTAATTATATCTGTTTCAAATTGGTATCAAATAATTGCTCACATGTTTTAAATGATTTGTTCTTATTAGAAATATAAATTAGTATCATTTGTTCCTCCATACTTCACTGGGTATCTATTTGTCTATTTCATGTGTGTAGGTATGCTTTCAGCGATTCGAGATTTCAAGTCTATGTCACATTCAGACAGTTTATGCTTTCGGGTGCTACATATTCTAGTCCGTGTCCCGTATTTTTGATTTTGGGTTCATGGGATGGGATTTAGGCATCATACGGATTGACGGCCCCGTTAGGCATTTCACTGGTTTAGTTTTGTTCCGGAATAGTCAAAGGGGGAGATTTGTAAGGACATAAATTTCCAATTGAGTCCATGTATTGGTTTGACTTAATTCCGTGAACAAAACTGTGTTTGTAATATGTCATAAGGAGAATTTTATTTTATCACGATCCCACTTGGTATAAAGACGTATTGAATAAATTGAAGACGTTGCGGCAAAGCTTCAAAGAATTAAATTATGCCGAAGTTTAATTGGTGCAAGTTTAATCGTCTTCAAAGTTAAATTCATTTCGAGATCACTCAGGTATGAATGCGTATAATTAATGGTGCTCGGAATTATTTTATAAAAGATAAGGATGTAATTTTTATAAAGAAAAATGTTTTTAAATGTTTTAAAAGTGTTTTAAAGGTTTACACTACGTTTTATGATGATAAGCTCGTAAAAGAGTTTGACATTTTTGGATCTCTCGTTGGAAGAGATGTTTTAAACAAAAAGTCAAAAAGTCAAACTTTCGCGCTGTCGTTCAAACGACATCTAATCTCGTTCGAACGAGATGGGATGTCGCTCGAACGAGTTCCTCAAGTCGTTCGAATGACATATTTTTTGTGGCAGCATTTAAATCCTATTTAAACAGTGTTTTTATCATAGTTTCGAAGGTGTGCTTTCTGGAAAACAGTTTTACAAACAAGAAACTTATTTTGCACATGTTTTCTAAGGTTTAAAAGTCTTAAACACATCCTTAGAGTTTGTAAAGATCCGAGCTATCATTCTTATATGTTTACGTGATCTTGCTACACCAAAGTTGTTTGTTCTACACATTGAACATTAAGGGGTTTTGCGGTGAAGAAAAGAGAAGGACTTCTTGTTCGACATCGTAGACGAATCAAAGCCATATCGGTGGACACCGAGACATACGTGGACGCGTGTGTTGTGGATAGGTATCGTGGAAGACGAAATTTCTGTGTGGGCACTATTGAAGAACGGTTGAAGATCAGAAGGAGCGTCAAGACCCGTGGGGATTGAGTCTTAGTGTAAGGCTAATCTGTCTTTGTAAAACCATTGTTCCTTGTGATTGTTTGGCTTGGGCCGTCCGAGATTGTTTTCCCATTTTGGGTTTTTTCCTCGTACATCCGGCGTTGTGAGTATTCTTTACTTTACTTTAGTTGCTTTAATCACTAGATGCACGTTTAGGATTAATCAAGATAAAATTGGTTTAAAGTAAGAATTGGGTTTTTGACAACTTGGTTTGGTGCATAATTAAAAGTTGGATCTTTTTCGGAGAAAAATTGGTTTTGTTTAAAACACACATATTGGGCACTCTTTAGAGGTCAACCTCGACCGAGTTTACCACTTCATTTTTTGGGACTACTTTAGCTTCTATGACATAGGCCTTCCTGTTGGCTATATCCTTACCACCACCTGCTAGGCCACCACATATTATCCTCACTCTAAAGGAGATCATATTCAACCGATCTTTGGGTGCAGGTACCTTTGGCGAAAGGTCAGGTCGATCTGGTCATCATCATTAGAGACATCATCATTTCTATTTTTTTGGCCCTCTCGTCTAGGTTTGTCGTCTCGTCTATTCACTGGGTTGTCTTTATCACCCCTGGCACAGCTCTTACCAACATAGTTTCTGATCTTTCCTTTCTTAAATATTTTTCCGATCTAATCCTTAAGTGCAAAGCGCCTATCAGTAGTGTGCCTGTGATCCTGGTAGAACTCACACTATTTTCTCTTTTCCCTCTTGTGGGGAGGGTTTCTCAACTTCTCTGGCCATCTCAGAGATCGGGCATCTTTGATCTCATTCAGTATCATATGTTGACCGACTGTCAGTTGGGTGTAATCAGCAAACTTATCGTCTGCTGACCTCTTTTTACCTTCATTTCCTTTGTCTTTCTTGGACTTACTCCCACATTTTTCTGTATCATCCTCTCCTTTAGTAGCTATAGCCTCCTTCGCATTCATGACTCTCCCAATCGTGTCTAGGAGTTATGCCATGGTTTTTGGAGGTTCTTTGACCAACTTCTATACGAGTTTCCCCTTCTGCAGTTCACCCATGAGGGCAGTCATAGCAATGCTTTCTTTGTAGTCTTCTACTTCAAACTTTTCCTTGTTAAAACGGGTTATATAGTCTCTCAGAGACTCATTTTTACCCTGCTTGACGTACAACAGGTGTTTGGTCTTCTTTTGAGGCTTCACTCTGAAGCAGAAATTATGAATGAACCTTTCGACAGACTATTTAAAATTCTTACTGGAGTTATTAGGGAGAGAGCTTTACCATATATGTGTATCACCAGTAAGGGTGTTTGAGAAAGCTTTGCATTTCATCTCATCAGAGACCGAATAAATGTCGGCTGTTGACTGGTACATTTTAACATGATGGTTTGTGCTCCTATCGTACTTTGGCATGATCTGGCGGTTTGAACTTGGCCCGGGTTAGGTAGTTCAATATTCTTGTAACAAATGGAGAACCTTTTATATATCCTCTTTGCATAGGGTCTCGGCTTTTCAAGAGATCATCGATTTTGTCCACCAGTCTTTGAATGGAGATGTTCCATGGCTTCTTGGCTGCTTCCATCCTACCTCCCTCGGCTACCACGACATTATCCTCAACTTCTTATCTGTCGGTGGGGCGTTGCACAGGTTCTCTACCGGCTATCCACTGACGGATGTTAACTTCTCTTTATTCCTCCTCTCGACTGCGTGGAGGGTGATGGTCAACACATCCTTTATTTCCCCTAGAGCCCACAATACTAAGTGATTTGAAGAGTCGATCTCGTAGGTCACCAAGTGGGCCGAGTCGATCGAAGGGCGACCCTCTATTCAATCTGTCAAGTGCGGAAGCCTGAGGTTAACCATCTCGTCTCGGCCTACCACTGTTTCCTCAGCTAACTCAGACCGGACACACTAAATTTCTAAAAATCTCATAGGGCTCTAAGTACTAGTCCTCATCACAACACTGGTTATCTTGGAATTCCTGGCCTTGTCTTCCCATGCACAATGCTCTTGGGCCGGCCACGTCTCTGCAACTTTGCTACTGTGGCATTTTCGAGAAAGCTAAGATATCCAAAGAATGAATGAAACTTGCACATGATAAGATTATCGGACGTAAGGAGTTTCATTCCATGTAAAAAGTGCTTCTCTACAACTCTAGGCTTTATTTATTTTTGGGCAAATTACGGTCTAGATGGACTAGCCCATTCATCGTGAAGAAGGTATTTCCCCACGGAGTTGTGGAACTGGAAGCCCCAAAGGAGAGATACATTCAAAGTTAACGGGCAATGCCTAAAGCCATATTTAGAGGAATGTGTGGATAAAGTTGACACCATTTGGTTGTTGGACCCCGTTTACGGGGTTAAGTGAGCTGTAACAGAGAGGTCGCTGCACCCCCATCACGTATGGGGTAAATTCTTGTGTACAGTAGCTGTGACTCGGTTAGGGTAGTTAGAGTCCGTAGGTTAAGTCACGAGAGATTAGGGGAACACCATCACACATTTTGAGAAAGCGTATAGGGGTCGGAGTAAGCGATGGGAGGTTTTAAGTCGATTATGCGTAGGAATAATGGTAGGAACATCCAAGGTTTAAGAGAGAAGAGCATTCAAAGTTAGGGGAAAAAATAACCCTTTTGGGAATCGGATTGGTCCGGTTCTGGGGATCCGGATCTGTTTGTTTTTAGAAAATTTGAAAATAAAAATAAGACTAGTATTGGTCCGGTCCTGGGAACCCTGATCGTTCCGGTGTCTGCAACTTTTCTTTTCCCTAAGTTCACCCCTTCTCCCCAATCCACTCATTTCCCTCCCATTTCGTCCCTCATATTCCCCCATCCATTTTTCCCTCACAAATACATCCCCATTCCCTCTAAAAAATTTCCTTCCTAAACCAACCCCTCACTCCCCTCACAAACTATAAATAAGACCCTCTTTCCCCCCATTTCATCACCACTCTCTTACTCTCTCTCTCACTATCCCATAAGTCCATTTTCCTTCAGCCAACATGGCCTACCAAGCCCTTCTTGAAATATATGACTCCGTCAAGATTCTCAACGGCAACGGGGTCGCACATCGCTCCCTTCAAGAATGAATATGGTATGAGCGCTTCTTCATCCAGTCTCGTAAACTACAAATGGAGTGCACAGTGCGCTAGCCCGAGATGCCTAATTCCGTCACCAATCTCTTTATGGTGAAGGGTTGGTGTCGTTTCCTCAATGTGCCACACGGAGCGGTGTGGTCAGCCCAAGTACGATCTTTTTATGGCTCCCTAGTCCGCATCGGTGATAACGAATCCGAGGCTTATGTGCCGACATTTGTGTCCTATTATCCTTGGACATTCTCATCCAGAAATTTGTGACAAAAGACGTTCCAATCCCTTTCCCATTCACATATCCTAACCACCAACCACCAACTGCCTCCCTCTGCTTGAGAAGGACAAATGCATGTCCCACATTGCACGCAACACACCGTGGGCTACCGAGACATTATCGGTGGGCCGACTAAGCGACAAGGCACGCCTCACCTTTCAAATTGTATTCGCGGATATACTCCAAACTTCCAATGACTCGGCCATGCGCCCGCGTCAAGCAACCCTTATTTATCACCTCTTTGACCCCAACACCCCGATCCACCTAGCCCAAATAATTTATAAATACATATTTTATGCTATTGTGGACCAAAAGGGTAAAATCCCTCTCCCGTATGCCAGGATCATCACTTATATCCTAGCAGACGCTGGCATTGAGCCTCCTACCGATTTTCCTCTCCTTCCCAACCCTCTTGGACAGGGCACATGTACAAAAAGTGAGAGGCAACGGGAGATTCTCCGATCATGAAGTGTAGCTTAGGATGCTTTGAATGATGATGACGAGGGTGATGATGATGAGAGCAATAAGGAAGAGGAGGAGGCAGAGGCGGACATTATGATGGGGATGAGGAGGAGGAGTACGATGAGGATGCCGATTCAGACTATATGTCGGGAGGAGAAGATCTCACCGCCCGGGTTGTCTTTCTCGAGGCGTGTTTTGAGGGGTTTATGACTGAGTACCGTGAAGATCGTCGCGTATATCAATGAGACACTAGTATGATGGAGCATCTTAAGGCTGAGATGTATCATATGTCTATAGGTACGCCACCACTTACATATTTTTATGACCCATATGATCCTAACGTGCCCGGTAGCTCCCACCCACCGCTCCAATGAAGCCTTTATATGGTGTTTTGTGTGTTGGTTGTTTGTGTTGCTTTTCGGATCGGTTGTAATTGCTGGTTGCTTTGATCCCTATTTTTTGTAACACATGTTTGCTAGTTATATAAACATTTGCATTTTCACTATTTGTTCGTTTTATTTCTTCGCACTTTTAATTCGCTCTTAGTTGGATTTTCATACTTTTTGCTTCAGGACAATACAAAAGTCTAAGTTAGGGGGATGACAAGTGCGTATTTCTAAAACTTCACAAATTTTTAAAATGCCAAAAAAAAATTTAGAAAATTTCTAGAAAAATTGAAAAATTTTAAAAAAGCCAAAAATATTTTTCTTCAAAATAAATGAAAATTGGAATTTAAAAGCTTCAAAAATGTCACAAATTTTTTGCCTTAAGTTGTAAAAAAATCAAATGCACAAATTCGAAATTGACCAAAGATGGGAATTGAGCGAAAATTGACGACTTAACGAATAAGTGTGGAGATTAACTAACCCGGTGAGAATTCGAGCCTATCACTTTTGCGATTTTTTAAATCAATCCGAGTTAATGGTTAACTCAAAGTTCATTTCAGCGTTTTAAAAAGTCATTGAGGATCTCAATATCTTTACTTTGAACGGTTATGGGAAACGTGTGTGATGTTGTCTCGAAAAGCGCGCTAAATATATCTCTAAACTTTAATTAACCTCGAGACGCATATGGTAAAGCATTTAGAAATTTAGATGATGAAGTAGGCCCTCGTTTGACACCCAAAAATATTGACCAGAAAAAGTAATGAAAATTTCATCCCTTTTGCAACCCCAATTGAGCCTAATAAATATTTTCCTTTCGTTTGATAACCCGAAAAACCCAATTGGCCCGGAATTATGAAAAGCGAAAAGTCAGAAATAAAGTCCGGAAAATGCATAAAAAGGGGAAAGAAAAATAGAAGTATGCTCAGTAAAAATAGCAAGAAAAAAAAGAAAAGTGTGAGAAATAAAAAAAAATTAGAAAAAGAAAAGAAAAGGAGAAAAACCCGAAAAAGCACAAATGGACATACTAAGAATAGCTTCCAATTATGAATTTCCCAATCAATCCCATTTTACCCAATACACCTTACAACCCGATAAAGTCCTAACCGACTTTGAATTGTGAAATTAATTACCGCGTGGATAGCTAAGATACGAAAAGATATTAAAAGAGATTAAAATGGTGTGACTAAGAGATGATGTTTCCCAATAATCGTAATCCGATCAAGAGATCTTTTCACCTCAAATATTTCGTTTTTCAAAAATATGTGCGTGAATTTGTGTCCATTGCATTTACTCTTATATATCACACACACAGAGAGAAAATAACCACATTCCGAGTGATTCGTTTGTGAGTCTATCCGTGAGATTTTGAAATCAAAACGAATTTTCGAAAAGTACCGTAATGATCAATTAATAGAAATTTGCGGTTTGATTTTCGACTTCGCACACACTATGATTTGAGACTTGTGAATATGATTTTAAGATGACTATTTTTCGGAGAGTTTAAGTTGTCCAATTTTTAGATATTTTGAATTTTCTTGAGTAGAAAATTAATTTTATGCGTATATTCACTGCAAATCCTCAAGAGACACAACTCTTCCTACTAGGGTAACCTAGGGGTTTAAAGGCTTGTTGCATATGCTAAATGCAATCGTTTGCCCGCGAAAGAGGTATTCTATCCCTAGTTAGAGTTTGACCATGCTTTTGATTCTTTTACATTACTCGGGAAGATCAAAGTTCTAAGTTAGGGGGTTTGATTAGACATAAATTCTTACGATTTATCCCTTTAATTTAGAAGCTTTTATCACCTCGGGCGATATAAATGCATTGATTTATCTCATATCTGCGATACTAACATCTTCTAACAAATACCTCAAGTTTTGTGTATTTTTCATAAATTTTTCAGGTATTTAATGCATGAAAAAAATAAAGAAACCGGAAGAAAGGAAAAGAAGAAAAGAAGAAAAGTCAAAAGGTCAAAAGAGTAATTTCCATCTGGAATCTGGACAAGGACTCAAAATGAAAAAGCTCGAGTCTACAAGCACGTATGAAGAAACATTGTCCAAATCCAAGTCCCGGAGAAAAAGTTATGAGTCTTGAAAAATGAGAGATAATCATGAGAAACTGATGAGAAAATGAAGAAAAATTGATCCAAGGACCCGGACCTATCCGGATGACATCGAAAATGAACTGATCCGGCCCCCTTGAAGTCCACCGTCTAAGTTTGGTGAAGCGGAAAGATCCGAGTTACATAAAAAATGAACCGGTCCGGACCCTTGAAACTTATTGTCCAACCTTTGTGAAGCGGATTGATCCGATATAAAAAGAAAAAGAACCGAACCGGTATACACCAGATCGAACCAAAATATCAGGCCGAACCGGTCCGAAGGTTGACTTTTCTAATTATCCAGTTTTCCAGCTAGAGTATTGCATGGTTAAAACTCTTGTAATATCGTAGGTTGTTTATTCAAAATGGTTCCCAAAACATGGGAGAGCTTCTTTTTACATAGTTTTAGAGAGAGAAAGTGGAGAAGAACCCTATAAGCTCACAAATTACCGTTGTTAATTCTCAATTATAATTTCTATAGTAAAGTTGATTTCTTTCTCTTCTCTATTGTTTGATTTTAATAATTCTTTCATGATTAGTTTATTCCCAGTAGATATTACATATTTATTCTTCTTTAGAAGTAATTTCATCACGAGTTCAGTTGCATGCACTATAGAAACGCTAGTTTTTGTTAATTGCACCATGCTTGGCGAGACTTTTAGGAGTTGGTATGCATGAACCCAACCCGATGTGGTTTTCATGTGTGTAAAATTAGTTCACTGAATTAAGTAAATGATCGAATCGTGTGGTGTGGTGATCACAACCGTTGTACGACTTTTGATCTCGTTTGCCTTAGGTAATCGGGATGCTTAAGAGTGCGACGCGTGTGTAGCTACTACAAAACCGCTTTACTCTTACTTTTGATTATGTATGGTGCTGGCTAGTACCCTCATATATGTAATGCTTGAGATTAACAAAGACTGTATTTAATCAATTATTTAATTCATAACTATTTTTATAGCCGGTAAATATACTAGGGTCGGGGGATTGCATTCTAACCTATTTTTCCCATTCATACTAAGTAAATCATAATTAGCTTAGTCTTGCATTTTAGTTTCATAATTAGTTTAATGAACTTGCATTTAGTTGATAGAAATTTTCCCACTTCGATCATTTTTTTTTCATTTCTTTTTAGAGTCAGGTTAGGGTTGACCATCTTACCGTTCGTCATCATGAGTATCCGTCCTATTTCCCTGTGGATTCGACCCTATCTTACCGGGTTTATTAATTTTGTGACAGGTTTTCACTTGAGCCTATATAAGCACGTACTTTAGACACATTTATAGTCGCGTCACTTGGGGTGCACAATGCACCCCCAAGCATGCAAGGTGCATGTCCTTAATGGAATCACAAATAGGATCTTGACACATGTCCTTTAGAATGTGTAAGTAATGATGATGAAAATATTCCCCCATGTGAACTTATGATTAAGTTATAACTGCCTTCACATGTGGATTAGCCATGCTGAAGTCGTTCATCACACACGGTGGGATGTCTTCGAGGGGGTCTTAGCTTGACCAAGTATGAGACCTTGTTGTTCTGTTCGAACATCTGTTGAATAATGCCAAGGTGTGGTCTCGGCTAATCGGGTGTTCGATCGAGATAATCTTAAGTGGGGTCAGTTGGTCAATTGAGGTCTCGACTTCTGAAAATATAAACGAGACAAGATTAGCAGGTGGATAAGCCGGTTGAGGGGTCTCGGCCTAAGAGGGTAGACGAGGTCGAGACTGCAGACATGAGATTCTTCTAGAAAGTGTGCTTTAAAAGGTCGGCCTTGGCCGAGCGAGTCCCAGGCTGGGATGAGTTTTGTGACACCCCGCTTAATTAAATACTGGGCGATCACTCCTTTACTAAATTAAAATCAAGGTGAACAGTTGGATCATTCTTAGCATCACTGTCGTGAGAATAATTTTTCCAATTTAAACACCCTAAATAATTAAGCTAAGTGTCAAAACCATTTTAGACATTTCTTTCCAAATTTTATTTAATAAACCAACATTTAAAACTTTGCATAATTCACAATTTAATAGTCACACCATAACTATCCTGGAACATACAATCCGAATAATCAAATATTCAACTAATTGAATCCAATATTTAATACTTAAATGAAAACATCCTGACAAAAACAAACCCCAAAGAGTAAAATACTGGAAAGATAAATGAATCACAAGGTCTGCTAAATAACTGAATAATGGAAAGGCGACACATGCCCAACTGAATAAATAGTGCTAGAAATGGAATAAAAAAATGAGGTCGTGTAAGCAAGAGGCCTGCAACTCCCACCTAAGACGCAACACGTTCCTTTCAAAGGATCCTATGCAAGACGCCCCTGTGGCTGGGCACCTGTAATATATACATATATATACAAGAGAGAAAAGAAAATGGAAATGGGTCAGATCCCGATGGTGAAAATGATTTAAAATTTGTTTAGCAAGTATTTAAAATGTTTACAAGCCAATGCAACCGCATATTAGTGCGTCACTCCCTTGAGAAATTCTCACCTCTCTTCTAATGTGCACGTCTATCGCACTAACCTTCCCAACGGTTTAACTTATCTTAGGTTACTTGTAAGATTTAAAACTGAACAATTTGATTGTTTAAGAGGATAATTTCATTTGAGCACAAAGTTCTCATTTAAACCTTATGCTAATAAAGTTCCCCAGTGTCCTATTATACTTTTCAAAACAAGCATTTTCCAATTGAAGTCATTATTCATTTCTTACTTACCATAAACACAATAGGAAGGTCCAAATTTCAGAAATTCATATATATATTAAATACTTGTATAATATATATATTCTAACAGCACCCCATATAAAAATTATGGTGCGGGCATACTCTGCTATCCAATCCCCATATCACTCGTACAAAGGGAAATACAAGTTCGGAATCACTCTCGAACTGTATTAATACATTCACAAACAATATTGAGGCGAAGCATAGTTTCCAAGTCCAAGAGGTCAGCACATACCTTCGCGTCTCTTAGGACCGTGACTATCGATACGATAGCCTGTACCTAGGACTCCTATCTTCTTGGGTATAAGTCAATATCCCCCAAAAGTTTCCATCGAGATAAGTCTGTCCTAGCGCGATAACCTCAGGGATAGCAAGTAGCGTGGGCATGCTTTTCGCACGCATATAGTATATGCATAAACACAGTCATGTAAATATACTACTTTTTCTATATCAAATTTAGGTTCATCTCATAACCCATAATTATAACATTTATCCTTACTTCTCATTATTTAGTTATCACTTATAACGGTTCGTCTCTTACTTTTAGTTTGAGGGATTATTCCAACTTACTACGTAACACTCATGGACTCTATCCTCCCAAGTGTAGAATTCAGTAGGTACTCATCTATTTTCCATCGTAACTATCTTACGCGTCTCTCCCTTTAATACATAATTCTATCGTCCCTTATATGTAAACATCCCAAAAATGCAAATCTCGTCTTACATTGAAGGTCTCATAACTATTAATAAGTCCTACTGGTCTTCTTTATCTCCCAAAATATTTTAATAAGTATGTCCAAAGATTTTTACTCAATTAATTTGAATTAAACTATTTAAAAAGGGGAAATATGAGTCTGCCAGGAGGGGTCGATCTATCGATGGCAGGAGCTCGATCGATCGACACCCCTGGTTCAATCGATCGATCAAACAGGCATGGCGAATTCTGCAGATTAACTGTTACGGGTTCTATCATCCAACCTCAACCAAATTCAGATTTTTAACACCCAAACTCCCAGAAATTTAT
The DNA here is from genome assembly GCA_949130495.1 of Sambucus nigra. NCBI lineage: Eukaryota > Viridiplantae > Streptophyta > Magnoliopsida > Dipsacales > Adoxaceae > Sambucus > Sambucus nigra. The sequence continues at coordinate 442,223,729 of OX422222.1, read as the reverse complement.
ACCATAAACGTCCTAAACCCAAATGGACAATATTTAACGTAAAGCATGCGAGTTTTCATCAAGATTCATGGATTAAAAGTGCCCAAATTCATACAATACTCAAGAACCCTAAAAATTTCTTTAACTTAATTCAAATAAGTCTATCTCCAGAAATTCTTCTTCTAATTCATCCTAAATCCGTGGTTAAACCTCTACATATGAAGGGTGATTTCCAGATTATTATCTATATCACTAAAACATGCAATTTTCCAATCTCTAACATGGGTTTTCTTGCATAGAACTCATCATAATCAACCCTAAACTAACATGAATGAAGCATTGACGAAATTGAGCAAGATAAATACTTGCCTGAGGAGTTTTGGTCTCTGATTTGTGCTGAAATCAGTGTGGGTATGATCCTTGCGACGTGATCTATCGTTTGGCGGCGACGGCGGCGCAAACGGAGGAGTTTTCGGCCTAGAACCCCTTGGCAATCTCTCTCCTTCCTTCTCCAATGGCCATCACTTGTTTTTGATTGTGTTAACCCTAGAAGTCAACCTTAGGCATCTGATATAACCCTTGCAAATTCGTTGGTTTAATTACCCAAAATTACAAAATGTCCAAAATGCCCTCCCGGGGTACTAATTAAGCCTAAAAATGCCCCGAGACCCAAACTAAATCCCCGGGTACACATTTCTGACTATCTCGACCCTTCCAGACACTTTGGCGCCCTCAAAACGACCATACGAGCAACTTGTAATTTATTCGCTATATAATAATAGTTTAGTCCTGACACGACACAAGCGCGTCCTGACTTAATTTCCATAATTGTCATTTTATTCACTCGTGACATTTTTTATAAAATCAATCTCATATATTAATATACTCATCCAGTAACATTTAACAAATTTCCAATAATTACTAACTCTCGTCACGCTAGTAAATATTTAAAACAACTTTTCGGATTAAAATTAAATTAATTTATCTCAATTAAATTTAATAAGTCCCTAAATTTAAAAGCCATAAAAATACGGGGTATTACATACTTCCCCCCTAATAACGGAATTTCGTCCCGAAATTCCGAAAATTGAGGCCTACCTGGTAGAACAATATTGGATACCTTAACAGTACGCAACCTAACCACATAGTAAGGCGCCTAATCACTATAGCCCCCGCCTCACAACAAGCTTGATTAACACTCATTGGAGACACTTCACATGGTTCTCCTAACCGACAACAGTCGCAATAAACACATATATACACTATTTAATTCCATTATTTTAATATCACTGGGAGGTCACACCTCACCACATGAGAACTACTGGAATTTACCTAAACACAAAACTCCCATTCTGAGAGAAACTATACGAACATCTGACCACTCTTGTTCGCCCAAAACAATCGTGGGATTCCACCATAGTCATCAGATTATTCTCGACCGTTCCAAAATTTTGATTATCCGCTCACCTCTTAAACATACGGAGAGGGAGAATAGTTAAGGTTTTTCCACAAATAGGTACGAGTGCTTCCACGGAACTCTACCGCTAGGTAATACCCTTCCCCAATTATCGTACCCCTCCACTTGTTAGTTATAACCGTTGTGGAAGCGAATTGATCCCAATATTCTAAAATCACCTTCACGCAGCTCCACTACTCGTTAATCACTGTGCGCCTGCTCCTCGGCTATAGGTGGTACTTCCTACTCAAAATGAAACGTTATTTCCGCTGTTTCCTGAAATTTCATATTGGAGGTGGGATTCACAATTTTCATCCTGATTCAGAAAATAATACCATGTAGGACCACATACCGGCGCCATCCTTTCCTTTCAAAGGAAGGTTGGGGCACACTAGTTAATATTGTAAATCACCCCAAAGGAATGTCAACCACTTCCTTCTTGGGCGACTTACTCCCCATGTTTGGATGAACCCTTGAATCTTACCTTGAAGATGGCAACCCATCCAAGGAACTTTATCGAGTTTACCGCCCTCTTCCGTTATCGGAATGGTTGATAACCACAAAATCCTCTAGTTTATCCCCTTATTCCAACCGATCTCTATCTATGAGTGGTGCCCGCGGAGACTACTCACTATGTCCCGTTCAACATCGACTTTCCTTGAAATGTCTCTGACGCGACCAAGAATTTGTCTCAAAAGTGAATTTTCTCTAGGCTCAAGTTCAAGCCTGTCGCGTTAGTAATAATCCGACAAGTCGGGATCGTATCCACAGGGATAAAAAATTAGCACTTTTGTAGGAAAAGTTATTAAATATTGAAATGATTCATCCAAAGAAATATAAAGATGATTGATGATGAGAAATTGCAATTGGAATAAAATATACTCAAAGAAAAGAAAACCCTAAAAAAAATTGTGGAGAAATTAGATTGAAAAATAAGAGAAAATAGGGTAGGGTACAATCCCTCAAACCTTAACGAATTACCGTGTAGAATACTAGAAATGTAAATTAAAATTCTTGACTAAATCCAATCTTTATAAATCCTAAGTATTACATATATGAAGGATCTAGCCCTCACCATATGAAATCAAAGGTAAATATAAAGCGGTGAATGGACAATTACACTTGCAAAGCGTTCTTAAACATCTCAAGTACCTAGGGCAAGAGAGATTAAAAGATTGGCATGTTCATGTAATTTCCTTCCACGATTCAGCCAATATTTAATTTACCCTCTATTTTCTACATAAGTAATTCGCCTCGGAGTGAGTTTTTAATTTACCCTTTATTTTCTACATAAGTAATTCGCCTCGGAGTGAGTTCATGTACCCCAGCTCTTAAGAATTTAGCTAGACATGATTTGATTAGAAGACAAATTCATACACAAAATTATAGATCTACCAAACATTGGAAATAATTTTCAAGACAATTAAAATTTAACTGACATGGATACCAAATAAGAGAATGGAATTGGTATACTTGTATTCAGCAACAGGAAAAGACTTTGAATCCAGAAATTTTGTCTCTCTCTACCTTACAAACTAGGGTTTATGAAAACTCCTACCAAAGAAAATGAAAATTTCCTAACTTCTGAATTGCTCTCTCTAAATCGACCCCCTAGAATGAGGTAGGGCATGGGCTTTTATAGCACCAAGTAGTACGCATTTGACATCCAGAATCGCTTGTTGCGCAATATTTCACCAGCGATGCACATCAAAATCTTCACAATAAATGCCAGGATTTTGCATGACCGGACCGGTCCGGATAGCCCTCGGATCGGTCCGTTTTTCAGCCACCGGATCGGTTCTTTTTTTATTCTACCGGATCGGTCCGGTCCCCACCGGATCGGTTCTGCTGTCATCGGTTTGTCATCCATCCGGGGTCTACTGGACTTGGGTCATTTCGGATCGGTCCGATATACACCGGGTCGGTCCGATTTCTTCCCGATTGACTTTTTCCTTTTCTTCTTTGACCGACCATAACTTTTGATCTCGAGCTCCGATTTGCGTGTCGTTTCTTCCGATGCTCTTATGAAATCAAGCTCTTTAACTTCCCTTTAGGTGTCGAATTCGAACTCTGGGTAGAAATTTACATTTTTGCCCTTTGACTTTTCTTCCTTTCATCATCTCCTTTCTTCCGGTTTCTTTCTCTCTTTTCTTGCACTAAATTCCTGTAAAATCCAACAGAAATACTCGAAAACTCGGGGAAATTGTTAGAAATAGTCAATGGCAATGATATGGAATAAAAATGGTTCAATTACCTTGTTCGGGATATAAAAATCACTAACTTAAGGGTCTCAATTCCGAAGAATTTATACTTGGTCAAATCCCCCTAATTTAGGACTTTGCACGTCCCGGACAATGTAAAAGAAATTAGTTTAACGCTCAACTCTTGAAAATTCTTTTATTGGGATAGAATACCTTTTTCGCCGGCAAGCGATTGCATTTAGCATATGCAATAAGCCTTTAAACCCCTATGTTACCCTAGTAGGACGAGTTTTGTCTCGTGAGGGTTTGCAGTGAATATACCCACAAAATTCTTTATTGACTCAAATAAATAACAAAATACTTAAAAATTGTACAATTTAAACTTTTAAAAAAATAATCACCATAAATTCATATTCAAATGTCTCAAACCATAGTGTGTGTGTGCAAAGCCAGAAATTAAACCTCAAATTTCCACCGATTGAGCATTACGTTACTTTCCGAAAATTCGTTTTGATTCAAATTCTTACGGATGCACTCACAAACGAATCACTCGGATTGTGACTATTTTCTCTCGGTATGCATGATATAAAGAGTAAATATAATGGACACAAATTCATGCATACAAAATTGAAAAGAAGGAAATATATGGTGAAAAGATCTCATCACCAGAATACAGTTATTAGGAAACTGGAACATCACCTCTAGTTCACACCATTTAATCTCTCCTATTATCTTTTTGTATCTTATCTCTCCATGCAGTAATTAATTTCGCAATTTGGACTCGGTTATGACTTTTCTTGGGGTTAAGGTGTAAAGGGAAAAAATGGGAATGGACGGAATGTTCGGAATTGGAAAATGTCCTTATGACGTCCATTAGTACTTTTTCGGGCATTTGCTCATTTTTCTCTTTTCATTTTTCTCTTTTTTTTCTTGCTATTTTTCTTTTCTTGCCCCTTTTTTATTACACACTTTGGACTTACTTGATGAATTTCCAAATTTTCACACTTCCGGGCTATTTGGGTTTTTCGGGTTATCAAACAAAAAGGAAATATTATATTAGGCTCAAAGTGGGTTGCAAAGGGATAATTTTTCATAACTTTTTATGGCTAATATTTTTGGGTTAAACAAACGAGGGCCTACTTCATTGTCCAAATTGCTAATCACATTACCATATGCATCTTGAGATTAATTAAGTTTAGAGATATATTTAGCACGAATTTCGAGACAACATTTCACACATTTCCCATAACCGATCAAAACAAAGGATTGAGATCATCAACGACTTATTAAAACACTGAAAAGAACTTTCAGTTAATCATAAACTCAGATTGATTTAAAAACTCATAAAAAATTAAAAGGCTCAAAATCTCACCGGGTTTGATCAATCTCCACACTTATTCGTTAAGTCGTCAATTTTCTTTCAATTTCTATCTTCGGTCAATTTTGGCTTAGTGCAATTGAGATTTAACAATTTGAGACTTTAAATAGAATAAAGGTGATATTTTTGAAAAATTTAAATTCCAATTTTTATTTATTTTGAACAAAAATATTTTTGGCTTTTTTTTATATACATATATGCGAAGTTTTATGAATACGCACTTGTCATCCCCCCTAACTTAGTGATTTGCATTGTCCTCAATCAAATGGACGAGAGATAAAGAAGACAACATTAGGAGTGCGATAAATAAAATAAGCAAATATCATACTAAAACTGTATATTACAACACAACTGTGGAAGCAAAGGATCACAAACATAATTAATAGAACATAAAGGGGTAGCGGGGCATCCTAAGGGGCGGGTGGGGGACGGGAAGTTCCGGGAGCAGCAGGATCATAAGGATTGTAATAGTAGGGAGGAAGGGGGGCCTCGGGACCCGACTGGAGATGGTACAAGTCAGCCTGCATACGCAGGACCAAACTCATGTCCCTCTCGTATGAAGTCATAAACCCGTCGAAACGCGTTTCAAGAGAAAGAACGCGCTCAGTCAAACCCGTACCAACCGAAACATAATCCGGATCAGCGGTTTCATCATATTCTTCCTCCTCACCTTCTTCCATCTCAACATCCTCATCAGCAACGTCCTCTTCCGCATCAGTCTCCTCATCGCTCGAATCGCCGCCGCACCGTGCACAGATTAGCTGGATTTTCCTTTCACTTCGAGTGCGGGATTCTTGTCCTAATGGCTTGGTCAAGTTGATAAGATCTTGGGGTGGCACAATCCCGGCATCCTTGAGCAAGGATGTAATGAGACGGCCATACGGAAGAGGGGCCCGACTCTTTTTGTCCTATGCCACAAAGAGGATATCATTGTAAAATGTGCGGGCCAAATTGATAACAGTTGCATGGTCAAACAAGTGATACATCATTGTAGCTTGATGAGGGCGCATTGCCGAATCATTGGAGGTTTGCAAAATGTTGGCACAAACAATGTGAAAAGTGAATCGTGCCTTGTCGGATAACCGACCAACAGGAATGGTTTCGATAGTCCAAACCTCTCCCGGCTCGATTCTTGAGATGCAAACTGCTTTGGACAGAAGGGGATCGGGACTAGGATAATCAAATTGAGCTGGAGTGATCACACCTTTAGACTCGAGTTTCTGGGCCAAAAGTTCAAGTGAGAACGGTATTGGTGTGGAATCCACAAAATCTTGGGATTCAAATTCATCGGTACGGACAAGCGTACCATAAAACTGACGCACTTCATTCTCCCAAACTGCCTCAAATGGTTCATTAAAAAATCAGCACCAACCTCGTGACATGAACATGCCTGTGACAGAACTAGGCAGCTGATCCCAAAGCACTTGACGCTCAATGTGGATTTTTCGCGTCGGACTGAAAAACTGCCGGCACCAATTTGCCTCACGGCGAGAACGATATTCGCCATTGCGGTCTGGCAGGACTTCAATGGAGGTATATTTCTGGGGAGCAACCATGGGTATGATTATACAGAAAGTGGGAGAGAACAGAGGATATGGAGGTGTGAAGAAATATGGATAGGAGGTGAGGGTATTTATAGGAGGGATAAGGAAATAGGAGGGAATGGATAGGGGGAAATAGAGGAGACGAAATTTTTGGGGAAAGGAAGGGATTGTGGGAATGAATGTGGTTTGGATTGAAGAGGTGTGAACCTCGGGAAGTAGCACCTGCAGATTACCAGACCGATCCGATTTTTAGGACCGGACCGATCCGACTTAACCGGATCGGTTCTTTTTTTCAGGACCGGACCGATCCGGTCTGCTGAATTTCCAGAATTTCCTTTTTTTTTTCTGGTCTTCTCACTATTAAGTTGCTTTTCTCCATTCCAATGATTCCTTTACAACTCCTCGCACTTCAAAACTCCCACACTGCTCATCGAAACCTTAACACCCCTCAAAACATTGGATTCCGTACCCCGGGCCTAACACATATTTATGACTCCTAACATCCTAAGACTATTATGTACAACCTTCACCCCATACACGTCGGGGGTGCGACGACCTCACCTCACTTTTTTCAGTCAATCCCCATAAATGGGGTCCGACAACCAGATTGTGTCAGCTTCCTTGACGATCGCTTCCATATACGGCTTGAGACGATGCCCGTTGACCTTAAATGTGTTTCCCCCTTTTTCATCTTCGAGTTCAACAGCTCCATGGGGAAATACTTCTTTCACAATGAATGGACCTAACCATCGTGACCGCAATTTTTCAGGAAACAAGTGCAACCTCGAGTTGTAGAGAAGGACTTTTTGTCCCGAATGAAACTATTTCCATCGAATGATTCTGTCGTGAGCTCGTTTCATTCGATATTTGGATATTTTAGCACTTTCATACGCATCATTGCGTATTTCTTCCAACTCATTCAACTGAAGATTACGTGTTTTACCGGCTTTATCCATGTTAAAGTTCACCCTTTTGATAGCCCAATACGCTTTGTGTTCGATTTCAACCGGAAGATGACAAGGCTTGCCATACACAAATCGAAATGGGGACATCCCAAGGGGATTCTTGTATGCAGTTCTATACGCCCAGAGCGCATCATTCAATCTGAGAGACCAGTCTTTCCTATTAGGTTCGACTGTCTTTTCCAAGATATTTTTGATTTCTCGATTGGCGAGCTCGGCTTGGCCATTCGATTGAGGGTGATAAGTTGTTCCAACTTTATGGACAACTCCATACTTTCGCATTAGCTTCTCCATAGGCCTATTGCAAAAATGGGTTCCATTATCACTGATTATAGCCTTAGGCATTCCGAAACGAGAAAGTATGTTTTCTTAAATGAATTTTATCACCACCTTATTGTCATTCGTCTTTGTAGCTATGGCCTCTACCCATTTTGAGACGTAGTCTACAGCGACGAGGATGTATAGAAAACCAAAAGAAGGTGGAAAGGGCCCCATGAAGTCAATACCCCAACAATCAAACAACTCCAAGACTAGAATTGGGGTCAATGGCATCATGTCACAGCGAGTAATAGCTCCCATTCTTTGGCATCTATTGCATGATTTGCAAAAAGTATTCACATCCCGGAAGATTGTGGGCCAGTAGAGACCGCTTTGAAGGATTTTCGCAGCAGTTTTATTTTTGGAAAAATGACCTCAATATGCTTCCGTATGATACAATCGAATTACCCCTTGGATTTCTTCATCAGGTACACATCTCCGGATGATTTGATCAGCACAATACTTAAACAAATATGGATCATCATAAAAGAACATGCGTGACCATGTAATGAACTTCCTTCTCTCTTGCGGAGTCCAATTAGAGGGAATAATTCCAGTGACAAGGTAATTGACTATATTCGCAAACCAGGGGAGAGAAGAAGTAGCAAATAGATTTTCATCCGGAAAATACTCGTCTATGGGAATGGGATCAATAGGTACGTCGGACGAGAGGCGTGACAAATGGTCAGCAACGACATTTTCTACTCCTTTTTTATCTTGAATCGAGAGATTAAACTCTTGTAAGAGTAGGATCCACCTGATTAGATGGGGTTTGGTGTCTTTCTTGCTCAAGAGATATTTGAGAGCCGAGTGATCAGTGAAACAAATGATAGGCGACCCAACAATGTAAGAGCGGAATTTGTCGAGAGCAAAAACAATTGCTAGTAACTCTTTCTCTGTAGTAGAGTAGTTGAGCTGAGGGCCAGATAATGTTCTGCTAGCATAGTAAATAACATGAGCTTTCTTGTCTTTTCTTTGTCCAAGAACGGCCCCAATCGCGTAATCACTTGCATCACACATAAGCTCAAATGGGAGTGACCAGTCAGGAGCTTGCATGATAGGAGCGGAAATTAGCATGCTTTTAAGTTTATCAAAAGCTTCTTGACATGCTTTATTCCATTCAAATGGAATGTCCTTCATGAGAAGATTACTCAAAGGTCTAGAGATGGCGCTAAAGTCTTTGATAAATCTTCTATAAAATCCAGCATGGCCTAGAAAGGACCTCACATCTTTAAGCGATTTTGGCGGGGGTAACTCAGCTATTACTTCAATTTTTTCTCGATCAACTTCAATCCCCCTAGATGAGACTATGTGGCCTAAAACTATGCCCTCGATAACCATAAAGTGGCATTTTTCCCAATTGAGGACTAAGTCTTTTTCCACACACCGGAATAGAACTCTTTCAAGATTAGCTAAACATTGGTCGAAAGATGGACCGAAAACGCTGAAATCGTCCATGAACACCTCAAGACCTTTTTCAATCATGTCGCTAAAGAGACTTAGCATGCACCTTTGAAAAGTTTCTGGTGCATTACATAACCCAAATGGCATACGTTTATAGGCAAACGTACCAAACGGACATGTAAAATTTGGCTTTTCTTGATCAAGTACATCCACTTCAATCTGATTATAGCCAGAATACCCATCTAGGAAACAGTAGTAAGGATGGCCCGCCACTCGTTCAATCACTTGATCGATGAACGGTAAGGGAAAATGATCTTTTCTGGTTCTGGCATTGAGCTTTCGGTAGTCAATGCATACACGCCACCCGGTGGTGGTGCGTTGAGGTATTAGTTCTCCCTTGGCATTTTTAACCACGGTCATACCCGATTTTTTTGGAACGACCTGAATTGGGCTCACCCATTTACTATCAGAAATGGGATAGATAATCCCAACATCTAGTAATTTGATGATTTTCGCTCTTACTACATCTTTCATGGTTGGGTTTAATCGCCTTTGCATATCTCGCGAGGGCTTCACCTCTTCTTTAAGATGGATTTTATGGGTACAAATCAATGGACTTATGCCTTTAAAATCTGCTATAGTCCAACCAAAAGCACTTCTATGCTTCCGTAACACATCCAACAACATGCCCTCTTGCTCTTTTTTTAAATTGGAAGAAACAACAACAGGAAATGTATCATTATCTCCCAGAAAAGCATATTTGACATGTGAGGGTAGTTTCTTCAACTCAAGACTAGGAAATCTATTTTCAGAGGGAATCATGGTTGTCTCCCTTGGAGGTAATTCTTCAAACCTAGAAATCCAGTCAACATCTCTTAATTTCTCAAAACTCACTTCTTCTTGTAACCAAGTTTCCAACTCTTCCACCTCACGCTCAAACTCAGTATAAAGACTTTTTTTCTCACCACTTTGCACTAAACATACTTCCAGTGCATCTCCTCCTATGATCTTCTCGATGTTCACATCCCCCACTTCTTTAATAAGATCAACCTCAAGAATTTCATCCTCATCACCCATTTGGTTAGCGACATTGAAAATATTGGTCTCGAGAGTCATGTTTCCAAAAGTGAGTTGCATTTGGCCATTCCGTGTATTGATCAAAGCATTAGCAGTGGCTAAAAATAGACGGCCCAATATTATTGGAACATGATTTCTCGCATGGGGATCAGGCTCAGTGTCCCAAATGACGAAATCAGCAGGGAAGTAGAACGTGTCCACTTGAACTATCACGTCCTCCACAACCCCACGAGGCACTTTCACTGTTCGATCAGCTAACTGTAGAGTGATTCGGGTAGGTTTTAAATCACCTAAATCAAGTTGCTTATAAATGGAGTATGGAAGGATGTTCACACTCGCACCTAAGTCAAGCAATGCTTTTTCCACTCTTTTTTCTCCTACGACACACGAAATTGTAGGTGCACCAGGATCCTTGAATTTTGGTGGTAGATCATTGAGAAGGACCGAGCTCACATTTTGTGCCAAGAATACGTTCTTATTCACCTTGAGCGATCGTTTAACAGTCAAAAGATCTTTGATAACCTTGGCATATGCTGGAATTTGTTGAATAGCATCAAGAAATGGCAAGTTCAATTTTACTTGCTTCAAAACATCCAACACTTCTGTACGCGAAGCCCCTTTTTTAGTTGGTGCTAAGCGTTGAGGAAATGGAGCAGCAGTGGGAAGTTTGACTTCAATTTCAGGTTCAACTCCCTCATCTTTGTCTTTCGTATCTAATGGAGTCTCAGCAGACTCGGAAGTTTTAGATTCCTTGGGAATTTCAGGTTCAACTCCCTCATATTTGTCTTTAGATGTCTTGGGAAGTTTTGGTGCTAGATCAATTACGCGACCACTACGAAGAGTAGTAACAACTTGACATTGTTCTGGCAAATCCGCCGATGTGGAGCTAACCATGGGTTGTCCTTGAAGAGGAGGTCTTTGGCCTTGAGTTGGGAATTTACCCTTCTCCTGAGTATTCAATAAAGACTGCAACCTAGAGATGCTACTATGAATTTCAGTGAACATTCGATCATATTTAGTATTGCTCTCTTTTTGAGATTGGATGAATTGGTTCAGATTATCTTCAAGAGATCGCCTAGGTGGAGCAACATACGGACCAGGAGGTGGTACCTGCATAGGAGGATGCATCGGAGGAGCCACTTGCTGAAATTGAGGGGGTGGTGGTGATAGAGTCACCTGTGGGTTAGGAGCCATCCCCTCCTGTGGTTGTCCATAGTTGAAACCAGGGTGATTCCTCCACGATTGATTGTATGCATTCCCTTGCTGTGCATTATAATTTCCGTGAAAACCCCCTATTGCCTCAAGTTGTTCAGTGTAAATTGCCTTGTATGCAGGGATGGTAGGACATCCTTTGGTAGAATGACCAGTAGCACAAATGGCACACACTTTCTCCTTCCCGGCTTGTACGGGTCCAGCTACTTCTCTCAATCTCACTTCAAGCATGTCTCTAAAATTCTTTTCCAATTGGTCAAATTTTCGATCTAACAAAGTGTCCTTGTCCAAGTGATAGATAACGGACGCAGCAGGCAAATTGGACACTTGTCGATTTCTATTTTGACTATTGGGATAAAAAATATCCCATGCTTGGGTAGTCTATGCTACATATTTCAGATGGGCCTCTGCATCGCTTGAGTCTAACTCCCAAAAAGGTCTTTCGCACATGGTTTGAACAAGTTGTTTGGATGCTAAAGTAAGGCCTTGATGAAAAAATGAAATCAGATGATGTTTTTCGAATCCATGATGTGGGCAAGCACTAACTAACTACTGAAATCTCTCCCAACACTTGTCGAAGGCCTCATTCTCATTTTGTCAAAAAGCTTGTATTTGTGCCTTGACAGAATTGGTTTTGTGTTGTGGAAAGAACTTGGAGAGAAACTTGGTTTGCATATCTCTCCAGGATAACACGGAATTCGGGGGTAGCGACCATAACCAACTTTTAGCTTTATCCTTTAAGGAAAAAGGGAAAAGCTTTAACCGGATAACATCTTGTGGGCAAGCTTGGTCACCAAACGTCTCACATGCTTCCTCGAACTCTCTAAGATGGAGATATGGTTTTTTCGAATCCATCCCGTGAAATGTGGGAAGAATTTGAATCATACCATTTCGAAAGTGGAACTGACTGGCATTATACGGGAGTAAAATGCAACCAGGGGTAACAGTTCTTTCTGGAAATAAAAGATCTTTCATGGGAAGATAGGGTATCTCTTCCTCTCCAGCACCAATACCAACACTACCGTGCACCGACATATTGCTACCTAAAGATTCATAATTCACACTTAGTGTTTGACTTAATGAGCGACTTGTGATTGAATTGCTAGGCGAAGGAGGAGGAACCCAAAAATGAGGAGAGTCAGTGGTATGGGAATTTTCAGAATTTGCTTCGGCAATAGGATTTTCGTGAACTTGGGTGGAAGATGAATTCTGCATGAAAGCGCATAAGAGATGAGATGTAAAAAGATTTTTTTTTGTTTTGAAATCACTTGTAGATTAAAATCACTTTCCTAATTAATACCAATTGATGATCCCCGTCAACGGCGCCAAAAACTTGACGCGACTAAGAATTTGTCTCAAAAGTGCGTTTTCTCTAGGCTCAAGTGCAAGCCTGTCGCGTTAGTAATAATACGACATGTCGGGATCGTATCCACAGGGATAAAAAATTGGCACTTTTGTAGGAGAAGTTATTAAATCTTGAAATGATTCATCCAAAGAAATATAAAGATGATTGATGATGAGAAATTGCAATTGGAATAAAATATACTCAAAGAAAAGAAAACCCTAACAAAAATTGTGGAGAAATTAGATTGAAAAATAAGAGAAAATAGGGTAGGGTACAATCCCTCAAACCTTAACAAATTACCGTGTAGAATACTAGAATTGTAAATTAAAATTCTTGACTAAATCCAATCTTTATAAATCCTAAGTATTACATATATGAAGGATCTAGCCCTCACCATATGAAATCAAAGGTAAATATAAAGCAGTGAATGGACAATTACACTTGCAAAGCGTTCTTAAACATCTCAAGTACCTACGAAAAGAGAGATTAAAAGATTGGCATGTTCATGTAATTTCCTTCCACGATTCGGTCAATATTTAATTTGCCCTCTATTTCTACATAAGTAATTCGCCTCGGAGTGAGTTTTTAATTTACCCTCTATTTTCTACATAAGTAATTCGCCTCGGAGTGAGTTCATGTACCCCAGCCCTTAAGAATTTAGCTAGACATGATTTGATTAGAAGACAAATTCATACACAAAATTATAGATCTACCAAACATTGGAAATAATTTGCAAGATAATTGAAATTTAACTGACATGGATACCAAATAAGAGAATGGAATTGTTATACTTGTATTCAACAACAGGAAAAGACTTTGAATCCAGAAATTTTGTCTCTCTCTACCTTACAAACTAGGGTTTATGAAAACTCCTACCAAAGAAAAAGAAAATTTCCTAACTTCTGAATTGCTCTCTATAAATCGACCCCCTAGAATGAGGTAGGGCATAGGCTTTTCTAGCACCAAGTAGTACGAATTTGACATCCAGAATCGCTTGTTGAGCAATATTTCACCAGCGATGCACATCAAAATCTTTACAATAAATTCCAGGATTTCGCATGACCGGAGCGGTCCGGATAGCCCTCGGATCGGTCCGTTTTTCAGCCATCGGATCGGTTCTTTTTTTATTCTACCGGATCGGTACGGTCCCCACCGGATCGGTTCTGCTGTCATCGGTTTGTCATCCATCCGGGGTCTACTGGACTTGGGTCATTTCGGATCGGTCCGATATACACCGGATCGGTCCGATTTCTTCCAGGTTGACTTTTTCCTTTTCTTCTTTGACCGGCCATAACTTTTGATCTCGAGCTCCGATTTACGTGTCGTTTCTTCCGTTGCTCTTATGAAATCAAGCTCTTTAACTTCCCTTTAGGTGTTGAATTCGAACTCTGGGTAGAAATTTACATTTTTTCCCTTTGACTTTTCTTCCTTTCATCATCTTCTTTCTTCCGGTTTCTTTCTCTCTTTTCTTGCACTAAATTCCTGTAAAATCCAACAGAAATACTCAAAAACTCGGGGAAATTGATAGAAACAGTCAATGGCAATGATATGGAATAAAAATGGTTCAATTACCTTATTCGGGATATAAAAATCACTAACTTAAGGGTCTAAATTCCGAAGAATTTATACTTGGTCAGTCTCACATTCAGTGACACTTAATACTCCCCTTCCTTCCTTGATGTATATTAAAAGTTCCGTCCCGTGCACTTTTCCCACGATGCGCACTTCTGTATCTTTTATATCATATTAACATTATCACTCTTTGTATGCACAACTCCCTCTCAACATTTGGCTAATTACAACTCCGTCCTGAGTGCTATCCATATAGTTAAATTCTACCATTCTCAAGGAATACCCCGTTGTAGACGTTCCCACAGCGTTCCAACCAGATTCGGTGTGCTATTCAGATTGCACACTCTACCACTTTTACTTTGTTATGTTAATTCCACAAACATATATTCCACACGTCTATTCCCACGTCCCTTCAAATCGGACGATTTGAACTAGCCAGGATGTCTACACACCCGATAACCGTGCATACTAGCGTAAGTATCACACACGCTTCACGCCTAATAACCGATTCTTTATTTTCCTTGTGCTCATAATGTGATTACAGCATTTGGGTACCCTCAATCACCCTAGATATCGAAATCTTAAATCCTCCTTATCATCGTTCCACCCCTCACGCGTGGTGGTAAAACAAAACTTTCAATGCTTTCTTACCACGTAACCGACTCCTTTGGACTTAAATCATAATTCAACTACCGACTTATAGATATAATTATCCGCTTTTATTACGACCGAGGTACTATACTTATGGACAAATGACCAAACATCTCCCTATTCCCAACCTTACGCTAAGTTTCTTGCGTGGGATGTTTCGCAAAGCGAAATCCAAACAAGGAACGCCCCCGATACACTACTACCTAGCATTATCGGTTATCGGAATCCGTTAGACCCTCCGCCCATAGCATATACCCCTATTTCCCCGTTTCTTGGCAGAGAATTACATCTCTTCCCAAAATTATACTTAATAAAGAACATTTCGTCAATTGCACTATCGTACAGTATTGGTGGTAATTGCATTCCATAATCCTCGAATACATACAATCGGGATTTTCGAAATCCCTTTCCCCAATCAGAGGAGTATAAATCTTAACTCTCACATCTCTAAAGGATAGATACAATGATACACTCTTTCTATCATCCAGTCCTGAGCGCTAAACATAGTACTGTGTTAAGTCTTTTCGTTCAACCGTAAACCCGATACAAACTGAATCATACAACAAAAGTCCCTACACACCGGTATCGAATATCTCGAGCCCACTATCCCCTCCGAAGTCTCTAAACTAGCTAATATAAGTGCGAGTCCGACCCTCTCACAGGTGAGACCTCGCCAGAACAAAACATGCTGCACTTATGCAACCATTTCGATAGCCTTACAATAATTGCCAACTATCGTACTAACCATTTTTATAATGTTGTAACAAGGATAATATCATACTCGCATATCGCATTACTACAACGAGTAACCTTAATAAAGCATATAACACTATTAATACACACATTCGTTCTCCTCGGATAGCACTAAAGATAATCCCTCTACACTAGGAAAAATACACATAATAATATCCTTTGTAGTTATACACAATAAACTCGTCTCATATGCTAATCTAGCAATGAACAAAATATAATGATTCGTTCGTGTCACATGAAACATGCCTCATCTTTCGAGGATAACCGTCACAATTCTACCTCTCCATTCATATTAGTAAATCCTTCCTCTGGGCGAGGCATTGTCACTAAAACACCTTTCCCACCCCGAAATGGCGGGGACAATACTCCTACCGAAACTCTAACATGCCAATAACGACCTTATACTCATGTATATCTAACATCAGTATTGATCGTGGTTAAAAAATGAAGTTATCAACTCCTATATCTGCACTCCTTCAAATAAAGAAAATCAAAGACTCTTTCCCCCCAAATGGTGAGTCTACGCATGACACCTTACTCGTCACCGTGGTTAATAGCCCTAAGGCTCATAAAAATGAATAGCCCTAAAACAGTGCGGTGTCCCGGTACCAATTAAAACTCAACCCATAGCACCCAGTATAAGGAACGTACATTGTATCTCGGTTGGGGCCTGAGGTGCTGCTATCTGGTGGACGCTATATACACGTCCATACTGTATTTGCCTCTGCTGAACTGAGGCTGCTGAAATGGCAGCTGGAGCTGGCTTCTGTGGTTTATTACCAGCGCCCTTCTGCCGTGGGGCCCCATTCCTCTCTGGGCAATCCTAACGCCTATGGCCATTCCTGCCACATTGGAAACACCTCCCTCGAAACTGCCTCACTTCACTACGTTGTTGACTAGTCTCGCTTTTTCCCTGGTTTTGCTGGCCTTAATGAGAAATTTGCAGAAAAACTATGTCAGGGTGAGGACAATCCCTCCACTTGTGACCCATTTGTACACACTTATAGCAGAGTCCGAAAAGTTCTCGCTGGTTGATTTGGAGTTCTTTTTCAGACTGATCCGGGCAAGTTTGACGTTTATGACCGTCCATTCCACATCTGAAACACCTCTTCGTGACTTTACTCGGACCCCGGCTTTGTTGGCCCTGACGCTTTTAAGTTTCCTTGCACAATTTGTTACCTTCGTGATTCTTACGGTCCTGAGAAGCTTGTTTTTGCGATTTATGTGTCTTCATACACTTGTTATTTCTAGTTATGATAGACTGACTATACTCTCTAGATCTTTTGGCCCCCATAAGCTGTGTGCTGTGTTCTTGATACTGCAAGACCGCAGTGGTAACTGCCTGTGCCACAATACCTGCCAACTCGGTGGTTGAAACTCTCTGTGGAGTCACTAGAGATGTGAGTCGACCTTGCTCGTGGACTCCATTAACGGCATTAACTAGTTCTTCTTGATGATCCATCTAAAATTTAATTCATCATTCGCATAAACAAATCACAGTAGCACGAATTCCCAATTTATAGAGATGAATACAACATTCCTAATATTAAGGGCTCTAAATCAAAGACGCTAAGCTGGAAACAAGATAAGCCGTACAGATCCTAAAGGACACTAGAACTTGATGCTCTGATACCACTTGTGACACCCCGCCTAATTAAATATCGGGCGATCACTCCTTTATTAAATTAAAATCAAGGTGAACAGTTGGATCATTCTTAGCATCACTGTCGTGAAAATAATTTTTCCAATTTAAACACCCTAAATAATTAAGCTAAGTGTCAAAACCATTTTAGACATTTCTTTCCAAATTTTATTTAATAAACCAACATTTAAAACTTTGCATAATTCACAATTTAATAGTCACATCACAACTATCCTGGAACATACAATCCGAATAATCAAATATTCAACTAATTGAATCCAATATTTAATACTTAAATGAAAACATCCTGACAAAACAAACCCCAAAGAGTAAAATACTGGAAAGATAAATGAATCACAATGTCTGCTAAATAACTGAATAATAGAAAGGGCGACACATGCCCAACTGAATAAATAGTGCTCGAAATGGAATAAAAAAAATGAGGTCGTGTAAGCAAGAGGCCTGCAACTCCCACCTAAGATGCAACACGTTCCTTTCAAAGGATCCTATGCAAGACTCCCCTATGGCTGGGCACCTGTAATATATACATATATATACAAGAGAGAAAAGAAAATGGAAACGGGTCAGAGCCCGAGGGTGAAAATGATTTAAATTTTTTTTAACAAGTATTTAAAATGTTTACAGGCCAATGCAACAGCATATTAGTGTGGCACTCCCTTGAGAAATTCTCACCTCTCTTCTAATGTGCACGCCTATCGCACTAACCTTCCCAACGGTTTAACTTATCTTAGGTTACTCGTAAGATTTAAAACTGAACAATTTGATTATTTAAGAGGATAATTTCATTTGAGCACAAAGTTCTCATTTAAACCTTATGCTAATAAAGTTCCCCAGTGTCCTATTATACTTTTCAAAACAAGCATTTCCCAATTGAAGTCATTATTCATTTCTTACTTACCATAAACACAATAGGAAGGTCCAAATTTCAGAAATTCACACATATATATATTAAATACTCGTATAATACATATATTCTAACAGCACCCCACATAAAAATTATGGTGCGGGCATACTCTGCTATCCAATCCCCGTATCACTCGTACTAAGGGAAATACAAGTTCGGAATCACTCTCGAACTGTATTAATACATTCACAAATAATATTGAGGCGAAGCATAGTTTCCAAGTCCAAGAGGTCAGCACATACCTTCGCGTCTCTTAGGACCGTGACTATCGATACGATAGCCTGTACCTAGGATTCCTATCTTCTTGGGTATAAGTCAATATCCCCTGTAAAGGTCCCATCGAGATAAGACTGTCCCAACGCGATAACCTCAGGGATAGCAAGTAGCGTGGGCATGATTTTCACACGTATATAGTATATGCATAAACACAGTCATGTAAATATACTACTTTTTCTATATCAAATTTAGGTTCATCTCATAACCCATAATTATAACATTTATCCTTATTTCTCATTATTTAGTTATCACTTATAATGGTTTGTCTCTTACTTTTAGTTTGAGGGATTATTCCAACTTACTACGTAACACTCATGGACTCTATCCTCCCAAGTGTAGAATTCAATAGGTACTCATCTATTTTCCATCGTAACTATCTTACGCGTCTCTCCCTTTAATACATAATTCTATCGTCCCTTATATGTAAACATCCCAAAAATGCAAATCTCGTCTTACATTGAAGGTCTCATAATTATTAATAAGTCCTATTGGTCTTCTTTATCTCCCAAAATATTTTAATAAGTATGTCCAAAGATTTTTACTCAATTAATTTGAATTAAACTATTTAAAAAGGGGAAATATGAGTCTGCCAAGAGGGGTCGATCAATCGATGGCAGGAGCTCGATCGATCGATGCGTCGATCGATCGACACCCCTGGTTCGATCGATCGATCAAACAGGTATGTCGAATTCTGCAGATTAACTGTTACGGGTTCTATCATCCAACCTCAACCAAATTCAGATTTTTAACACCCAAACTCCCAGAAATTTATACCATAAACGTCCTAAACCCAAATGGACAATATTTAACGTAAAGCATGCGAGTTTTCATCAAGATTCATGGATTAAAAGTGCCCAAATTCATACAATACTCAAGAACCCTAAAAATTTCTTTAACTTAATCAAATCAGTCTTTCTCCAGAAATTCTTCTTCTAATTCATCCTAAATCCGTGGTTAAACCTCTACATATGAAGGGGGATTTCCAGATTATTATCTATATCACTAAAACATGCAATTTTCTAATCTCTAACATGGGTTTTCTTGCATAGAACTCATCCTAATCAACCCTAAACTAACATTAATGAAGCATTAACGAAATTAAGCAAGATAAATACTTGCCTGAGGATTTTTGGTCTCTGATTTGTGCTGAAATCAGTGTGGGTATGATCCTTGCGATGTGATCTATCGTTTGGCGGCGACGGCGGCGCAAACGGAGGAGTTTTCGGCCTAGAACCCCTTGGCAAGCTCTCCCCTTCCTTCTCCAATGGCCGTCACTTGTTTTTGATTGTGTTAACCCTAGAAGACAACCTTAGGCATCTAATATAACCCTTGCAAATTCGTGTGTTTAATTACCCAAAATTACAAAATGTCCAAAATGCCCTCCCGGGGTACTAATTAAGCCTAAAAATGCCCCGAGACCCAAACTAAACCCCCGAGTACACTTTTCTGACTATCTCGATCCTTCCGGACACTTTGGCGCACTCAAAATGACCATACGATCAACTTATATTTTATTCGCTATATAATAATAGTTTAGTCCTGACACGACATAAGCGCGTCCCGACTTAATTTCCATAATTGTCATTTTATTCACACATGACAATTTTTATAAAATCAATCTCATATATTACTATACTCATCCAGTAACATTCAACAAATTTCCAATAATTACTAACTCTCGTCACGCTAGTAAATATTTAAAACAACTTTCCGAATTAAAATTAAATTAATTTATCTCAATTAAATTTAATAAGTCCCTAAATTTAAAAGCCATAAAAATACGGGGTATTACAAGGTTACACTTGGGTATATCACTAAAAGCTTGACAAAAATCTTCCATAGACAAAAAATTCAATCCTCTTCGTCAACTGGTTTACGCATATGTTTTCCTGAAATTCAATGATGTTTCAAATTACCATCTTTAGATTAGACCCCCAAAGAATGTCCGCCATAATTTTTTCTATAGTACTCACCACCTTTTTAGGAGGATTAATATATGCCATTATATATAAATGAAGATATTGAAGCACATGTCTAATGAGAATAATCTTTGCACCTGTGGAGATAATTTTTTCTTCCAGCTTGCATTTTCCTCCTCATCTTCAACAAAACAACTTCAAAAAGGAAAACCTTCTTTCTCCCAACAAAAATAAGACAACCTAAGTACACAAAATGGTTGCATTTTGCATGAATTTGTAGAAGAATTAAAATCCTCCTCACTTTTACAGTAGACAAATAGTTTACACAATACAACGAACTCTTAGCTTTATTAATTTCTTAACCTGATGCCTCCTCATAAGTATTGCAAAAGAACAACCCAAAGAGAATATAAAAAGATCATCTACGAATGCCAAATGGGACATCACCAGATAACTAATATGATTTTTATTAATCTTGAAATTATCAGCCTCAATTGTCTTGTTCAAATTTCGGCTAAAATCTTCCGCACAAAGAATAAAAATCTAGTTGAAATAGGGTCGCCTTGCCTCGAACCCTTTAAATATTTAAAAACCACACGAATCTCAATTAATGCGCACCGAGAAATCATTATTGGAAATCAATCTCCAAATAAAATCCACCCAAGAATCTTTAAAACCAAAATTCCTAAGAATTAAAGTAAGGGAGATCCAAGAGACACAATCATACGCCTTATGCATATCAAGTTTAATCTTCTTATTACCACCCTAATTTTTGACATTTAACATATATATCATTTCCCGTGTTAACAACGCGTTATGCCTCTACCTTGCATGAAGCCACTCTGATTAGGAAAGACCAATTTAGGAAAAACTTTGGCCAATCAATATGAGAGAATTTTGGAAATAATTTTATTTTTGAAATTATAAATACTAATTGGTCTAAATTCCCCAAAACCATTTGGCGTATCTTTTTGTGGGATCAAAACAATAGCAGTGCTTGTAATAGACTTAGGAAGCTGAAACCCCACAAAAAACCCTCCACTGCCTTAATATCCTATGAAGACGTGAATCAATTCCCATTAAAACCATCCAATCCCAGAGCACTATCAGCATTTAACTTCAACAATATGACAGTTCAGATAGCATCTCATTATCCTTTGCTGTAATTAATTTTGGAATAATAGAAAAAATTCCTCACAATTAGGTCATATACAGTCATACCCCAAAAGATTAGAAAAAAATCAACACCAACTTCCTTAACTAATTTCTGATCCAAAATCCACTCCCCGAGTCATTTTTGATCTTATGAGTAAAAGATCTACATATTCTCATTTAAACATTGTTATGAAAAAGTTTAGAATTCAATCTCTAAATTTGTCCCATTCACAATTCGCTTTTTGTCGCTAAAACTCCTCCTCTAATTAAAGATGATAGACCAAATCCGTTGAGCATATATTCATTATGCTCTATTCTCATCAGATGGATCATTTTCAAATGCAATTTCACCCTCAGCTTTGATGATATTTTGAAAAATATTTCCAAATTTCTCTGTGTTCCAAGTTTTAAGAACTATCCTCATATTTTTTTAAATTCTTAGATAAACAATATAAAGGGTTTCCATTCTCAAACTTTCTCCAATGGGAAGCAATTAATTCTTTGAAATAATTACGAGAAGACCAAACTATCTAGAATATAAACCTCGCTGGGGTTTTATCCATATAAGAAAATAAAGACAAAAGTAGCAGAGAGTGATCTAAAGCTATCTTATTTAAATGTTCTACATAATTTTTTGGGAATACATTTGGCCCGCAACATTAAAGAACAACCCGCCAATTGTTTCCAAATACTAGTATAACTCACATCTTTGAGACCATCATCACTAATACAAGTCAGAAGATCATTTGCTGCGTTAATTGTTAATCAATACTGTTTTGTCAATCATAAAAATTAAATATAAACCATAATGTTACATCACGTTAAAAACAGGTTTGTCATGAATCAGGATGTTTAATCTTCATGTAATCACAAAATCATAAGTTCTTTATAACTATGATCAAAACTGACCTTTATCCATTGCAATTGATTGGAATAAGGTGACTTGAATGCTTCTGTCAAAGGTTCCTTTGAATCCCTTCTTGAATAGCCCAGAATTACTCTATTATGTGCCCAAAATATTTGTGAGAAAATAGGAATAATGAGAATTTCTGATTTTCTCTCCCTCTTTAGAAATAGTGTGTATTGAGATGACTCTAGATGGTGTAGATGTCTCTATTTATAAGGGGAAGAGGGCTGAAATCCTCGTGGTGGTGGGACTCTTTTCAAGTCTCCCACTAATGCCACTAACCATCATATGACTAACAGATAAGGTTTACCCAATCTTTTAATATCTTTATTTATCACATTCCTAATTAATTATCTGACATTTATTAAAACCACATAAATGGGAAATTCGAAATTTAATACAATTGAGATTAAATAATTAATTTCGTCACTTAACATTAATTTCCAACACTCTCCCACTTGGTCTTAATAATTTGTATAATTAAATTAGGTATCATAAGGTGCACAATCATTGATAAATTTAGTTTGCTAAATCAAATGATTCACGGATGCGAGTCATGAAGGTTCCATGCTATTCAAGAGCATGGTTCCTTCCATGCACCACAACACCAATGTTTCATTCAACCGAGCCTTTAATATTGGGTATCATAATTGCCTCATAATGTCCTTTTGAATAAGGACTATTTCTGTCAACAATAATTCATAATTATATGCATGCATTCACAAAAGACAGAAATAATAGAAATCAGAAACACTTTTATTGAATTCAAGTAATAGTGTTAAACAACTAAGCCAAAATAGCAATCATAATCTAACTAATCAAGACCCATCACTTTGACATGTTCCATAAAGGTCTTTGGAGATAGTCCTTTCGTAAGAGGATCTGCTATGTTATCACGCGTACTAATGTGATCAATTGACACTCTTTGTTTCTGAACTTCTTCTTTAACTGATAGGTATTTCATCTCAATATGCTTTTCTTCGAGAAGAAGACTGCTGCGACATTATCACAATGAATTTTCAGCAGCTTAGATATTGACCCCATAATTCTAAGTCCTGAAATAAAGTTTCGCAGCCATAATCCATGATTTGTAGCTTCGAAGCAAGCTACATATTCGGCCTCCATAGTAGATGATGCAATGACGCTTTGCTTAGCACTCCAGCCATAAGGAAGACATAACCTGAAGTGCTCTTCCTACTGTCAAGGCATCCCCCAAAATCTGAGTCTGAATAACCAATCACCTCAAGGTGATCAGTCTTCTGATATGTGAGCATGTAATCCTTGGTCCCTTGCAGGTACCTCAGCACTTTCTTTGCAGCTTTCCAATGGTGAACCCCCAGATTGCTTTGATATCTGCCTAGTATCCCAATGGCAAAACTGATATCCAGTCCAGTGTAGACTTATGCATATAACAAGCTCCCTACGAGCGAAGCATAAGGCATGCCTTTCATGTGCTCCCTTTCTAAATCACTTATAGGGCATTGACTTAAGCTGAACTTATCCCATTTCTGAAGTGGAACATTAATGGGATTGCAACTTTGCATGCTAAATCTTTCAAAAACATTGTTAATGTAAGCTTTTTGAGACAATCCCAACATTTCTCGTGATCTATCCTGAGATATTTTTATCCCGATCACGAAGGATGCCTCACCTAAATCTTTCATTTCAAAGTTTTTAGAAAGGTACTTCTTGGTTTCACTTAATAAACCAAGATCACTGCTGGTGATAAGTAAGTCATCAACATATAGTACTAAAAATACAAACTTACTCCCAGTGATCTTCAGGTATATGCACCGATGCACCGTGTTTTCCGTAAACCCAAAGGATGTAAGGGTATCGTGGAACTTAATGTACCATTGACGAATAACTTGCTTTAGACCATATATTGACTTCTTTAACATACATACCATGTTTTCATTTCCTTCCTTCATGAAGCCTTGTGGTTGTGCCATGTAGACTTCTTCTTCTAAACTCCCATTTAGAAAAGCTGTTTTTACGTCCATTTGGTGCAACTACAAATCATAATGAGCCACCAACGCTAATATGATTCTTAATGAGTCCTTATTTGAAACTGGAGATAAGGTCTCATTATAATCAATGCCTTCTCGTTGATTAAAACCTTTGGCAATAAGTCCAGCTTTATGTCGTTCGATATTGCCTTTTGAGTCAAGTTTGGTCTTAAAGATCCACTTGCACCCCACTCATTTTTGTTCTTCTGGCAATTCGACCAACTCCCAAATTTTATTGTCATTTATAGATTTTATTTTTCTTTTATGGAATCAATCCATTTATCGAAATCATCACTATTTACAACTTTTTCGTAAGAAACTGGATCATTAATATTCCCTATGTTAAATTCGGTCTCTTGAAGGTATACCACATAATCATTCGGAATTGACATCTCCTTTCTCTTTGAGATCTTCTTAATGGCACTTCCTGTGGTGCTTCAAAAGTTTCATCGGTTATAGTCTCATTATGTGGTTGTCTAGTTGGATGATCATTCACTTGTTGTTCATTGTTATTGATTGGTTTAATGATCGGTTCAACAACTACATTAGGAACAACAGGTATGTTATGAACTCTGGGTATAGGAATTTGTACCCTGACTTCTCGAATGATTACCTGCCTTTCTTTTATACTCCCACTTACTTCACCTTCTTCAATGAATTTAGCAGTTCCAGTTTCTATGATTCCAGTTGTATGATTTGGAGAATAGAATCTATATCCCTTCGACTTTTTTGGATACCGGATGAAATGACAAGATAATGTCCTAGGATCCAATTTCTTTTCATGAGGGTTATAGATTCTAGCTTCCACTGGGCATCCCCATACATGTAAATACCTTAAATCGGGTTTCCATTCTTTCCAAAGTTCAAAAGGGGTTTTTGAAACTGACTTACTAGGAACCCTATTTAAGATGTGTACAGCGGTCTTTAATGCATGTGTCCACAAAAATGTAGGCAATTGGGTCCTACTTATCATACTTCTAACCATTTCGATAAGGGTACGATTACGCCTTTCAGCTACACCATTCTGCCAAGGTGATCCTGACGTTGTGTATTGGGCGCCAATACCTAATTTTTCAAGGAGTTTAGCAAATGGGCCAGGGCGTTGCCCTTACTCGTCATATCTACCATAATATTCACCACCTCTATCATACTTAATAATTTTCACCTTTTTGCCTAGTTGCCTCTCAACCTCATTAATGTATATTTCAACGACGTTCACAGATTGAGATTTATCATGCAACATGTACAAAATCCAATAACATGAAAAATCATCTATAAAGGTGATGAAGTATTTTTCTCCACCAATATATGGAATATCAAAAGGTCCACATATGTCTGTATATATTATTTCAAGTAGCTGGGTGCTTCTTGTGGCTCCTTTCTTTGTATGTTTGGTCTGTTTTCCTTTAATATAGTCCACACATACATCATAATTGGCCCAATCCAGGTTATGGAGTATTCCATCTTTAATGAGCATTTCAATTCTCGTCCTGGATATGTGCCCTAATCTTTTATGCCATAAATAAGCAGATTTTTCATCATTAAGTGTACATTTCGTACCAACATTAGGATGCAGGGTCACAAGGGTTTCAGAAAAATTCTTTTCAAGATTCAATTGATATAAACCATTTAATAAAAATCCAAAACCAACATTATTAGAATTTTTAATCAAACCAAAACCATTGTACTTAAATTCAATCGCAAAATCGTCTAAAGCAAGTTTGGAAGCATAAATTAAATTCCTAGAAACTGTGGGAACATAAGAAGTTTCTTGCAAATCTAAAATAAATCCAGTGCTTAAAATCAGGCGAAAGACTCTAATAGCTTTTATTTTAGCCTTCGCTTTATTGCCCATGTAGAGAAATGCTCATTTGGATTTGTTTTGTGGATCAAAATGAAGCCCTGCATCGAATTAGAAATATGACACATAGAACCAGAATCAATCCACCAAGTGTTAGAAGGAGCATTAATAAGGTTTGATTCGAAACAAACATAAATAAAAGGGCTTACCCTTTTTCTCGAACCAAGCCTTTCGTTTATGACAATCCCTTTGGAAATGGCCCTTCTTTTTACGGAAGTGACACTTGTCGTTCTTTCTCTTCTTCACATCAGCAGTTGATGGTTCAGCTTGATGAGACGGCCCAGGACCTTTATTAATGCCCTTGCCGAACTTATTCTTAAAACCAACTCCTTTGACTGTCAGATTTGCCACCTGTCCCTTAGTCACATGGCCATTCTGTTGCTTAAGCCTTCCTTCCTCCTGTACCAACAAGCTTTGCAAATCATTTACATTCCACCGATCTTTTATAGTCTTGGAATTGATTTGGAAAGGCCCATACTCAGGAGGTAGGGAGATTAGGACGAATTGGACGAGAAAAGACTCATCCACTGTCATGCCCAAAACTCTAAGTCTAGCAGCCAAATTGGTCATCTCTATAATGTGCTCATTCATGGTTCGAGTACCATCGAACCTCATAGTGGTCAGGTCAGCCATCAGTTTCCCAGCAAGGAATTTATCAGCAGTGCGAAAGCGTTCCTTAATGTTGTTCAAATACTCTTTCGCTTTCGTAGTTTCAGGTAGGGAGGTCTTAATGTTAGCAACAACGCACATTCGCATAAACATAACGACCAACCTATTGGATCGAGACCATGCTTCATGGAAAGTAATTTCATCCTCGCTACTGGCATCAGTAATAGCAGCGGGTTTATCACACATAATTGCCATGTCGAGGTCGAGAACCCCCAGGCTGAACTCAATTTGAACATTCCATTCAGAAAAATTAGTTCCATCAAATTTGGAATAGGACTGAGCTTGCGAATACAGGTTAAGGGGAAATGCAATTAATAACAATGTTCACAAATTAAATTTTCACACAACAAAAATTGCAATGGTCGAATATTGAATTGTTGACTAAAATTTTTGGTATATTTAATTTACAATCTGAATATCATGGAATCTGTGTTAATCATCACATAATGTTCAGATTGTAAAGATATATTACCCTATAATTCATTTATCATGGTCCCATAATTTTGACATGTGTGTTTATTGCCTAAACATTTAATACCATGATTAATGGACTTAATGTCAACTATTTTGTTTTCAGAAAATCAGTTCTAATGTTGTTCAATTCAGAAATTAGCATGTGTTGCGCCTCAATCTAATTTTATAACTAACATTAGAATAAACCTTTAATGAATGTAAGTGTATTATTCGTACATGCAGTCACAGCCTGTGTTTGGCCTTTGACTTAACTCAAATAAATAATTGCTTACATGTCTCAATTTAAATATAGTTAATCATGCATTAAATATTAACTATAATACGTAATCTATATGTAATTACAAAGATACCAATAGTATCTTAAATGCCTTAAAAACATAATTGCCTAGTAAAAATACATAATTCATGAATTTTGCCAAAAATGGAAAAAATAATTTTTCACCATAGAATTGAAGTAAAACATGCCAGAAAATCAAAACTTTTTGCGGAACATTAATATCAATTTTCTGTAAAGAGTTATAAACCCCGAGATTATTTTTAAAAATAGCAAAAACGGGGTTTTGAGGTCCTTAACGGACTCGAATTGCCGAAAAGCACATTACATCACGACCGAAGGCGGTGAAATTCGATCGTTGGCCCTTTTCCAGTCAACATGTCAAGTTTCAAGTCAATCGGACACCCAAAATTTCAAAAAATACTATTCACAGCGAAAAAAAAATTCTTCCGAAATCTGTTTTGCGTCAAATC
The DNA here is from genome assembly GCA_949130495.1 of Sambucus nigra. Classification (NCBI taxonomy): domain Eukaryota; kingdom Viridiplantae; phylum Streptophyta; class Magnoliopsida; order Dipsacales; family Adoxaceae; genus Sambucus; species Sambucus nigra. The sequence goes on along the minus strand of OX422222.1, from coordinate 442,195,293 downwards.
ACAGTTTTCACTTAATTAATCTTAAAAACAAATTCGTTTTCTTATCATGATCAATAAAAGTGTTTTTCAGAATGCTTACACATCTCGAAACAAAAAAATAATGTTAACGGCATATTAGGGTTCTTATTACATAACGGAATATTTGTGAGAAAATAGGAATAATGAGAATTTCGTATTTTCTTTCCCTCCTTAGAAACAGTGTGTATTGAGATGACTCTAGATGGTGTAGATATCTCTATTTATAAGGGGAAGAGAGCCGGAATCCTTGTGGTGGTGGGACTCTTTTCAAGTCTCCCACTAATACCACTAACCATCATGTGACTAACGGATAAGGTTTACCCAATCTTTTAATATCTTTATTTATCACATTCCTAATTAATTATCTGACATTTATTAAAACCACATAAATAGAAAATTCTGAATTTAATACAATTGAAATTAAATAATTAATTTCATCACTTAACATTAATTTCCAACATTAATATCATATGGAAAACAACCAATCTTCTCCTCTGAGCAAGTAGAAGTATTAAAATCCTCTCCCACTATCCATAGTAGCTATTGAGTTGATATAGTTTCATCATGACTAAGTCCTTTCTCCCTGCATACACATAGTATACATCATTGAGACATCAATATGGACATGAACGTTACAATGATTGATCTTCAATGTTATGTATTGCTATACTTGAGATTCCACTAAAATATCAATACCAAAAGAGAAAAAACACCCAACAATGTTTACATAATTGGAAATAGCCGGCTCAAAGCCAAGAATCCTCTTATACTCCTACAGCTTACTAACAATCACTTTAGGCTCTATACAGATTATCATAACTAATTTGGCCCAGTTTGGTTGCGCAAATTGTTTGATTATGTAAATTGGTTCATTGTGAATTAGTGAATTGTAAATGAGTGAATTTGAAATGAGTTAAATCCAATTTTACACAATGTTTGGTAATTTGAAATTGATGTTAAGGTTCTATAAAAAAAGGATAAAAACAAATCAAGAGAGAGAGGGAGAGGGAGAGGGAGAGGGAGAGGGGACATGCACTTTATGTGGCTTCTATTTCAAATGGGTTCATTTCATGTTTTTTGTGAAATGATCCAATTTCAGATTTTGCACATGAGCTAAAATGGGGCAATTAATGAATCCTTTCATTAATGAAACCAAACACAATTAATGGATCAATTTGTAAATGGATCAATTTATTAATGATCCAATTTACAATTTTGGGACAACCAAACGGGGCCTTTATGAATCAAATAAAGCTTTTTTCAAATTGCTAACTGCACTCTTTTTTGAGATCCCTCTACATTACACATAGTATGATTTATCATTGAGATTTATTTTGTTTATGATCTTTGGTATTTAGATCTCAACACCCTATGCAAAGTTGAAGATCTCCATGCCTTTCAATGATATAATTGTCACATCTCAAAAGATTATTTTGGTCAACAATATTTACTTCATTAGCACAAGTCACATTCTCAACTATCTTGGACTGCTCCAATACCTTACCAGGAGACTCCATGGTATTATGCTTCTTCATAAAAATATGTTCCACCCATTGTTTAGTAGTTTTCCTATCTCTAATATTTGAATCATCCACCAAAAGTTTTTGACCCTCGGTATTTGCTATTTTTTTATCAAACTTTTTTGTTGCTGGATCTAATTGCCACCATTTTTTCCACCTTTTACTTTGAAAGAATTGATATCATGCCCTTTCTTGAGACAAAAGTTACAGAACCATGGAATATCTTCATAGATGCATCTTTGTTAGAAACCATTACCATCATCCCCATACCCAATCGGTTAACTCCCGAGTTGAAGAGATTTCAATGCAAACCCTAGTCAGACAAAGACACATTTGGACCATCCAATTTAAGGAGGTTACCAAAAGCACTAGCAATCGAGAATATACTTGTCTTACTATAAAGATGAATAAGTCATGAAGTAAAGGGAGTGATATCTATTTTAGGATGAAAGTCATAGAATCACTTAAAAACTCTCGTATGACATATTCGAATAAACCAGGTTTCACGGAAAATCTTCCTCAAGAAAACATCTTATTAAAATATTCTTGGAATCAATTACACCCACATTAAACGCAACCTTCAGACCCATAGCAAAAAAGACATTTTGAATTACATCAATGGATGGTCTCCCATGTGAGAACTTAGCAACGAGTGTATATTTAAATGGTTCAGACAACTTCTTGACATATTCAACAGAGAAAAAGATTAAAGGATATCCTCCATACTTTCTAACCTCCTTCAACTTCAAAATATCACTGCCTTCATTATTGCCTACAATTACCGTGAGCGACTTTGACACAGGTGAGAGTACGTGCTGGCGCACATTAATTTTTTTAAAATATTAAAAAATAAAAATTTCAGTTGATTTTTTTATGTGATATTTAAACATTTTAACGGACCTATATAAAAAAATGAGTTAAAAAAACTTTTTTTGCTATTTTTAAAAAATCGGTCAAATTTTCGTTGCTTTTAAGCACTTTAAATTCTCCCTATTTGTTCATATGGGTCCCTTTAAATGTTTAAATATCATACACAAAAAAAATAATTTTTTAACAATAGCAATATTTTTTTTTGAACTATTTTTTTATATGGGTCCTTGAAATGTTTAAATATCACACAAAAAAAATTAATTTTTTAACAATAGCAATATTTTTTCGAACTGTTTTTTTATATGGGTTCCTTGAAATGTTTAAATATCACAGAAAAAAAATCAACTCAAAAATGATTTTTTTACTATTAAAAAAAAATAATATATAAATTTAGTGTGCAAACTTAATGTGCATATGAGCCTACCCCCCCCCCCCCCTCTCTCTCTCTCTCTCTCTCTCTATCTATCTATCTATCTATCTATCTATCTATCTATCTATCTATCTATCTATCTATCTATCTATATATCTATCTATATATATATGGATCTTTTTCATTCAAATTTCAAACTCTTATTACCCACTTTATTCCCCATTTAATTCATTTAACCAACACGCTTCTCGCACTTTTTCTAAGATATTTTCGGCACCTCTCTCTCTCTCTCTCTCTCTCTCTCTCTCAAGGTATTATTTTGATATATAGTTTATATGAAATTTGAAATTATTAATTTGTTTGCAGATTGAAATCCTAAACGGGTATGTTTCTACTTCTAATTTGATGAGATTTTTTTTTTTTTTTTGCATTTTCAATCGCTATTTATCTATGTGTATATCTATATTTTGGGTTTCAAATCTAAGCACAAACCCCCTCATGCTTTGGGTTTTAAATTCTCTTGTTCATTTTTTGGATCTGAGAAAAAAAAAAGATTTCTACCATCCTTTTCTCAGTCATTTTTAGATTTTAATCCAAACCTCCCTTTTCTTGGGGTTTCAAATTTGAACGTAAACCCTAATTTGTTAGATGCTTTGCAATTTTTTTTCTTTTCAACTCTCACGCTTTGAAACCATAATGTATTGAGTCAATGGTTGTTCTGTCAGGTTTAAGGGTTATTCTCTTAAATTGTAGGGTTCTTTCAAGTGTAGATATGTTTGTCGTCATAGTAAAAAAATCTACAAAAAATAGTGAGGTGTTCAAACTTCAATTTTTGGCACTGAATTTTGTAGGTACTTTTATGTTTTAGATACTTTATGTTTGGTTTTTCAAAACATAAATTTATCTCCCCATTTGTTCATTTCTTTCGGGGTCTTTGTGCTTTTTTTCCAATTCATACCCAAAGTGTTTCACCTAAAAAATAAATCACAATAAAACACCGGACGATATGACCTGGGGATTATACTCTCTCTGCATTCACTAACGAAGGGATTCACCCACATCGCGTAACCTCCCATGATAGTACTAGAGGGGTACATTTTTACATAAATATCATGCACATCGATATTTATAAATTACACACACACACACACACACACACACATAATAATAATAATAATAATAATAATAATAATAATAATAATAATAATAATAATAATAATAATAATAATAATAATAAATTCGGCTATCCCCTGCCTAACACTCATAGCACTATCCCATAATACCCGAGTCTATTCCCCCGACCCCTAATTTATTTAATTTCACATCCATTAAATAATTAACGTAGCTTCACTTTGCTAAAATATCCGGACTCAACCAATTGACCCGTATTTAAATATTAATGAGTTTATCTCACTTAATTCATTCTTAAGTTACTCACCACTTCTCACTTTTCTAAACCCAAACTTTTTCACCCCAAATCCCTAGGTAATAGGCCCCCTCTTTATTTTTCACAAAATAAATAACCCTGAAAAAATCCCATAGAAATTAGAGTCCCACTACACCAAAATGACAAAATTGTCACCTTTCAGCCGGCCACCCTTGTCAAGGTCATTGACCGTGATAAAAAACACGCGTTTTGTGTCACGGTCATTGGCCTTGACACGACTGTGACAAGTCCGTGATAAATTTACTTGCCACGGACTTGTCACGGTCATTGACCGTGACAATTATTTAAATAATTATCACGGTCAATGACCTTGACACGACCGTGACAATGTTTCCAGCAAAAACCCTTTCCCCCTTCTTTTTTCCCTCCCGCCGTTCCCTCCCTCTCTCTCTCTCTCTCTCTCTCTCTCTCTCTCTCTCTCTCTCTCTCTCTCTCTCTCTCTCTCTACTTTCAGGTTTAATTCTCTCTCTCTCTCTCTCTCTCTCTCTTCCATTTATATATATGTTTGTGTGTATATATATGTGTGTATGTGTGTATATATGTGCGTGTGTGTGCGCGTGTGTGGGGGGTGGGGCAGGGTGGGGGTAGGGTGGGGGCAGCGTGGGGGGTAGGGGGTGGGGCAGGGTGGGGGTAGGGTGGGGGCAGGGTGGGGGGTAGGGGGTGGGGCAGGGGGGGGTAGGGGGTTAAAAATGTAATATTATTTTGATACAACATTAATTTGTGTATGAGTTTCATAATTATAAATAATATCCAAAAATATTGGATAATAATTTATTTTCATTCAAAATAAATAAGTAATTTTCTACAAATTTCATAAAAAAATGAAGGCCGGCTTAATATGTGATGTAAGTGTGAAATAATCGCTATATACTTATACTAATGGAGAAAAAAACCATATATGGCGTTTTTTGTTTTTATTAGATGCAAAATAACACATATAGGTATCACATGACTTTATATCCATCAAATAAAAGCATGAAAACTAAAAAACTACAATAAGGGTTAAAATGGCATCCGAAGTTGCTGAAAGCATGAAAAATAAAATACTTGTAGAAATTTGTGGTGAATAACTAAAGTTAAAAAAAGTATTACTTTAGTCATTAAATTACTTTTTGAATTCGGGCGATGCGCATAAATTTGTAGTAGTTGTCTTATAATAAAGATCATTTAGTCTATGTTGTTGAAAAATTTGATCAAATTGGTGAGCCCTTCATATTTTAAAAATGTTGTTTTTATTCCTATTTAACTTTTCTTTCTATACACCCCTAATTATATTTAAAATTTAATAAAATAGGAGATATAGAAAGAAAAGTGGGGTTTAAATAAAAACACTTTTTTTTTAAATTTTAGGTTCTGGTCCATAATCTTACTTTGTCACAATTAATTTATATGCCTCAAAGTTATTTTATCACTCTTAATTTATATTTGTGATAATACTTTATGAACCACAACTTTAGGTTGATTATTTTAGAACTTAAACTTCAAGATACAAAAAATAATTCTATAGAACAACTTAGATATATTAACAAAACACATATCTAACATTGAATATGATTTATAAAAAGCACAAAACAATAGTAGAAATTCAATACCTGAAATTAACATTGAGATTATTTTAAATAGACAGTCACTACTGTGTGTGTGTTTAAATTGAAAGAAGATATGAAAATTTTATTAAAGATTTTTATGGGAACTTGTTATATTATAACTTAGATGAACACTAAGTGATGAAAATATTCCTTAAAATTGAAAATTAAATAAAGTTTATAAAAGTAAAGATGCTGGTAATACATCAAAGATAAATTAATAAGGACTAAATAACAAAACATGTTCAAGTGTATAACAAGAAAGAAAATGTGGTATTCATATTGGGTAAGATTCTTAAAGTAATGTTAAGGGACTAAAAGACCCAAGACAACTGGCCAGTAAGTCACGGACCGAAAAATTTATGACGGGTGATGAAAGCCCGTAAACATGTGGGGGTGGGGGTGGGGGTGGGGTGGGGTGGGGTGTGTGTGTGTGTGGCGGGTTTGACATGATAATTAAATGAAACATACATGAAATTCATAATATATATATACACCTGCATGTTGTTAGAAAGTCTTAAATGTAATTCTCACTTTATTCATGCCAAACCCGACTCTCTTATAAGATATGCATATTGTGATAATATTATATCTGTACTAATAACATTTTTTTACAACAAATGACTCCTTCAGATATTAAGGCGAAGATGATGATGCTGTTTATGATGATGTCGTCTGGGCTCGGTGGTAGTGGAGGCGACGAGGGCTCTTCCGTCCCTAGGCTCCCCAAATATGGGAAATTTGGGATTACCGTCGAGAACAAATCGGAGATATTAGCAAGATCCCTCGTTCTGCTAAAGACGGTCATCGGCCCGGGGTTTATGAGTTGGAAGGAGGTGCCATATGAGCTCAAGTTAGCTGTTTGGGCGGCACTACAGGTAATATATTTATATTTATATTTATATGAATATTTCAATTTCAATTTCAATTTCAATTTCAATTTCAATTTCAATTTCAATTTCAATTTCAATTTCAATTTCAATTTCAATTTCAATTTCATTTTATATTTATATTTATATTTATATTTATATTTACATTTATATTTATATTTATTCGCAACTAACATTATATTTGTTGGACAGGAACAATTCAACTTGGATCCAAAGCTACGCGATCCCGTCTTGGAGCAGATTAGGGAGCAACTCAAGTCGTGGAAGAAAAATATGCGGGCACGGTACTTTGGGAAAACACGAGAGTTGATTATCCAATGGCGTGAATCCATCCCCCCCAAGGAGCCGATCTCATTGGCACAATGGCAGAAGTTCATTGACAATGAGATCTAGGATCGACAATTGGCATCTCGCCAATCGGAGAGGGAAAATCAGGCAAAAAAGACGGACGTGCACTACTCCGGCCGGACCTCTTACGCGGAGGTGGAGCATAGGATGCAGGTAAGATTTAATTTTTATATAACTACAGAAATATATTATTCTTCATTATTTTACTTTGCGGGGCCGATACTAATTTTACTTTACTTTATTTTATTTCAGGGGGTAGGGAGTGGGCCAGGGGGTAAGCCACATAAGCTCGATACTTATGTGGCTCTTCAGACGAAGAAGGGGAAGGACAAGGAGGTGTCCCCGAGCGTCGCGGCCACGATTGTAAGTAATCCGACAGTTTAATTTTTGTTAATTACGTTATAATTTTTTAGTTTACTTATTTTACTAATCATGTGCTTTTTGTCGTTTCAGGCAAAGCTTAAGGAAGTGCATGAGTCGCAGTCTGATGCCGACAAGGCATTTTTGTCCACAGACGCACTCAGCCAAGCGCTTGGCTCTGATCGCAAGGGGAGGACAAGGGGGGTGAGCTTGCGGGTGGCCAAATCTAGGATCATCAGATTAGAGACAGGCGACACCGGGTTGGCTCGAATGGTGGATTCACACGACGCGAAGCTGCCCCGTTTGGAGGCGACGATCCAAGATATGTACGCATTCATGAAGCGTACGTTGGGCGGAGACCGTAAAGGGAAAGGGAAAGGGAAGGAGAAGGCGGTGGAGGAGGAGGTGCGGGAGGATGAGGCGCAGGATGACGAGGATGTGGACCTCGCTTCTTCATCACCGACACGTGCGTACTTCGATGATCCACTTTCTTATTTGGCTCCCTTCCCCAGACCGATGTCGACACTTGGTTGGACGAGCGTGCTCATATTGGACGTATTTGATGGAAAGCAGATAGGACGGGGGTTGAGGGACCCGAATATCGTCCAGGGTGGAATAGTTCATGGACGTGAGCTTTAAGAGATGGAGTCCAGGGTGCTTGTCACGCATGTCATACCCGGGAAGGAGAACTCCCTATTGTGGTTGCGCGAACAATGCGGCACGACGTATATTAGTGGGTGCGTCAATTCGTATATCGTGTGGCCTACTCACCTCCTCAGTTTTAACAATACACCAGACATGTAGCGACATTGTTTTAAGTTTGAATTGAATTGTTTTAAGTTTGAATTGAATTGTTTTAAGTTGTTACATTTGAATTATATCGTGATGCATATTGTCTCTATTTGAATGTATATTTGCATTATCTCTATTTTATTTGAATATATGACGTTTGAACAGGTACAACGTTGCTATAACAGGTACAAATATACTGCTGGGCAGTGGCAGTGGCCATACTACCCTGCAGTTTTTTTTTCAATTCTGCCCAGAATTGTCACGGTCATTGACCGTGACAATTTTTATCACGGACGTGTCACGGTCAATGACCGTGAATTTTTTTTTAAAAAAGGGTCACGGCTTTGTCACGGTTATAAACCGTGACAAACGTGTCACGGTTATGGACCGCGACACGACCGTGACAAAAAAGTTGTCTCGCCTCGAAATGTCACGGTCAGTGACCTTGACAAGTTGGATTTGTCAAGGTCAATGACCTTGACAATTCGATAGATTTGGTGTAGTGTCCATAGAAAAAAAAGTAAAATTACCTCGTTTTGGCCTTCATCGATCGATTGATGAAATCGATCGATCAATCGATGCTGGGCGGCCAACCCTTCTTCCCCAATGCATTTTCTCCATTTTTGTTTCTCAAACCTCCATGGGTTCAACCCAAACTTCAACCTAATTGTAACCAATGTTTATTTCACATTTAAACTGGTTCTAATCCTAATATAAATCATCAACCATTATTGATTTCTATTAAGATTTATAAATTTCATGAATTGGGTTTTTCATAAATTTCAATCCATCATGTCATTAAATTCGATTCTACAATCCAAATTGAATGAAATTACCTACTGAATTTCGAATATAAATCAGATTCCAACAACACTGTATGGTATTTCATCATCAATTGAACATTAAATCTATATCTAATGCCCATATCACCAAAAGCCCATTTTACATGTGACAACCCTCCATAAAAACGAACTTATCTACACCTACCATGATATGAACATGAATTTTTGTAATTTAAAATAGAAGCACGTTAATCACTTGCCTTTCTAGGTTCTTAGGGCTTGATTACGCGCTGTAGAAGATGAATTTGACAATAGCACATCCAATTCTTCTTTTAATTTGGCTCTTAAAGCTTTCCTTTTTTCTTCCTTCTCTATTCTCTCAATTTCTAGGGTTTAGTATATGAACTGTGGCTGCCTTAAGCCCTTAAACCTAGACTTTTAATCCCCAATTTCGAAATTGGGCTAACGGGCCAAGTCTAAATGACCCAAATGCCTCCGTGCGGCCCCGATTATGTCTAAAAAGGCCTCGCGACCCAATTATTACTCCCGACTACATTATTTTGACTATTTCGATCCATCCGGAACTAACTGTTGCTTCGAAATCGCCATCCGAGTCACTATGTAACGACTTCCTATCTCGACCTCATATAGTATACACGCGACTCCCAGTTGAGCTATGACATTATCACGTCACTATCACCCGCTATGATGTAAAATAATTATTTACTACCCGCTTAGTATTTTAATTTCATAAATAGTAATCATCATCTCTCCCAATTAATATTTATAAACTCACAATATCTAATTCAATTAAATTACGACACACATAATTTAAAAAAATGTCCGGATTAATTTAAATTCTAAATACCCAGAAATACGGGGTGTTATAACTATATTATATAATTTAATAAAATATGAATAAATGTATTTTGTGTACATGTACATATATATTTTTCATTTATAAGAATTACCCACATATTAATGTATTATGTGTATATTATTATATATTAAGGTATAAATGCATAAATTATTAAGAATGAATAATTCTCGGCTGAAAATAAAAAACTAGAATTTAGAAAATACCTTTTTGCTGTTTTATGAAAAACTAGATTCTAACACCAAAATATTATAATTCAGTATTTAGAAACAGACATGTCAAATTTCTCATAATTATATTTAAACACAAAAAATAAAATTATAGTTGCATACTAAACATGCCCTTAGTTATTTTAGTTAATTGTTTTAGTTTTCTGGAGCTTCATTTCAAATACATTAAGTATGAAAAGTACTCAATAATTTTATCATTTTTCATGAAAAACAATTTTTACACACGCCTCAAGAATTGATTTACATGCGAAAATCCAAAAGTAAACCACTCATTTTCCCACTATCCATAAAAATGAATTGTTTTTCAACTTTGTAATAAAACACACTCTTACTTTAAAAGATTGTGATGATTGTAGATTTAAAAACGGGTTATTCATACTTCGGGGTTTATTAGTTATACATATCATTTTTAATATTTTTATGACGATTTTCTCACTCAAATGCATCATAACAAGGGAAAAATGGCCTCAAAAGTGCCAATATGCAAAACTTTATAGGCTCCAAACTGGAAATACTCACAATTACTGGCTTTTAAAATGCAAATAACCCATTTTGAAAAAATCAATTTTATCTAAAGCAGACTTATAGAAAAACAAAAGATTAACATTAAGACTTTTTCCTCTATAAAACATATGGAACTGTCAATGAAAAAACTTATACTTCAAAACATTTTAGCATGAAGTCTATTTGAAAAACTTTCGTATCACATGATGTATCAGTCTTATTTATCATTTAAAACTTGTTTAAGATTCTTAGGCCCTATTCGGTTTGCAACTATAATTCTGTTTTCTATGTTTAAATACAATTCTGATAAAATTCTGCATTTGGAAACCTGTTTTTAAACACTGAATTATAATATTTATGTGTTATAATCAAGTTTTTAAGAAAACATGCTGAGGGTGTTTTATAACTTTCATTTTTTATTTTTCAACTCAGAATTATTCATTCTTAATATTTTAATGTATTTATGCCTTAATATATAATATACATACATAATACATTAATATGTGTCTAATTATTATAAATAAAAAATATATATGTACATGTACACAAAATTATGTATGGAATAATATAAAGTTAAATAATATTATCAATACATATATGATACTTATATATAGTTTTATACGTGTATTATTAATGTATGGAATAATATTAAATATACATATAGTACATATGTATTAAAAAATATTATCAATTCATGTGTGTATATAATTTTATAGTGAATTATACATGCAATTATAGGCGCTCTCTCATTTTTCTGGATTACCACCAGGTGACACACGTCAAGTCCGCACAGTTAAAATATGGATTGGTCCGCACAAGAGCATTATATATATATATATATATATATATATTTTGTCAAGTTCTTAATTTCTACTTCAGCGTGTACTTTCTCATTGCCAACTATGGCAACACTACACCGTATGCAACATGTACCTAAACAACCAGATATTGACAGAGACAAAGCCAAAAGCTTTGCATCTATTTTAAATAGTGATCTATCTGACCAACTCATTAAAGACAAATCGTACGATACATATAAAGGTGAACCCATGATTTCATTTACTGAAGAAGAAAATCTCAAACTTGCAGACCTATATAAATTCTCTCTTATCGGAAGATTCACTTTTGATAGACCCTCCATGGAATCCATCCGTAAAGATTTTTTAACCTTCTCTCTCAAAGCTGCTTTCTCCATTGGGCTTCTTGATGAAAAACATATTCTTATCTAGCTTTTCTGTGAGGAAGATTACATGAGATTATGGCTGCGTGACCAGTGGTACATCTATACATCCCCCATGAAAGTTATGAAATGGACATATGATTTTACGCCAGGTCAAGATAATGCTATATTACCTATTTTTTTTATCTCTTCCCCATCTCCCTGTCCATTTATTTGCAAAACCAGCTTTATTTGCTATTGCAAATTTAATTGGTATTCCTCTCAAAGTTGATGAAGCCATTGTCAATGTCCCCAAGTACTGTGTTAGCTGTGCTAAAATTGGCCATGTTGAATCTGAATGTTGTTTTGATCATGAAAATGAAGGTCTTCAATATTTGGAGGAGACTCAATTTAAGAAAGTTGCTAAACCAGCCAAAAACCCTAAACCGCTAGGGGTGTGGGTTGAAAAATTGGCAACAACAGGAAATCAAGATTATTGACAACCCTAAACCAGGCCATGTTCTTAGAGACAAAGGGAAGCAAACGCCGCTGAATATATAAGAAATTACTAAACATGGCCTTGACTCAACCTCACTCATAGGTACGATCATCAACGCCGACAAACAACCGGTTAGATCTGAGGAAACTAGAAACCTGAGATTGATGGAAGCGAATCACAAAATGGTGGAAAAATTCCCACAAAATAAGGAGACAGTTTCTATCGTATCAGAGGATTTGGTTGTTACACACAATCAATTTTAAATTTTGATGACAGATGCAGAAGATCAGGAGGAAGGTGAGATCTCGCCAAAATTTCAAATGCTTCTAAATAATAAACCCACATGCCTTCAAAATAAAACCTTTACCCTCCAATAATTCAAATCCCCAAAAATAGCTGGAAACTTTTGTGGAAAATTGAGGATGACGTAAACAGTATGGGGGGAGATATGCCAGCTCAGATATCCAAGGAGGATTTTCGAAATTCTCCAATCAGCTCAACCACAAATTTTCTTGCTTCTAAAAAATGAAACCTAACACACCACACTCAACTACCGACCTAGCTTCAGTCCCATAATATACCTCTCCAACTAAACTATCACCTACGAAAATAGCTAATATATAAAACGTCCTTCCAATTGAAAAACCTATTCACAGTGAGCACTCACAAGAAGACAGTGACAAATCATCCAAAAGGAAGAATAAGAAGAAAAATGGTGGCAGTAGTGTTGTGTCAAATGTTCAAACTAGAGTTAGAGGTTATGGTTCAAGAACTTCTTTCAACTCATTCCAATCATGTTAAACATACTTTTTTGGAATATCAGAGGATTTGGAAATAAACCTTCCATCAGAAGACTTAAAAGAATCATCCGAAAATATTCCATTGTTATGGTAGTAATTCAGGAACCAAAGATTGATGAATGTAATATTCAAGAGTTGTGTCGAAAATTAAATTTTGAAGGGGGAATTTCAAATTGTAATAGCAAAATTTGAATTATGTGGAAATTCTCTTGTGATGTTATCCCAGTAAGTGATAAATCCCAAATTTTAGCTATTTCAATGAATCTTCCTCATCTGGGTGGTGGTGCTCTTTTTTCCTCAGATTATGCTAAGTGCAACAAAGAAGACCGAGAAGATTTATGGGAAGATATCAAGCATCTTGCTTCTTTGAATTTTAACAAATGGATTCTGGGAGGGGATTTCAATATTATTTCTTCTCAAGCTAAAAAATAAGGTGGTAACTTAGTAGACCAACAAGCAATCTTAGATTTTAACTCTTCCATGTTCCAAGCAGGCTTAAAAGAAGTGGCGTTCAATGGGGTTGGTTTTCCTTGGTGCAAAAATCGTGTTCGAGATGCTAGAATTTGGGCCAGATTTACAAATAATTGTCTCTCTTCGGTGGAACACTTAATTCGAGCTAATTCAGATCATGCTCCTTGGTTGTTAAAGTTGAGATATCCTAACGATAATAGGCCTAAACAATTTAATTTTCAAAATATGTGGACTACACATAAATCCTTTTTAAACAGTGACTTCAAATGCTTGGAATAGCTCTGTGAAGAGTAAGCCTATAAAAGCTTTTTTTGGTAAACTCAAGTTGGTTAAAAAGGCTTTACAAGCATGGAATAAAAAAGAGTTCAAAAATATTTTTACGCGGGTTCAAACTGCAGAAAAGGAGCTCATCATAAAAGAAGCCATGTATGACACCAATCCTTCCGAGGAAAATAAAGAAGCTTGACAAAAAGCTACAGCCATTTTCAACAAAGAACTCAGTATTGACGAGATGTTCTGGAAGCAAAAAGCAAACATAAAGTGGTTGCAACATGGGGACCAAAATTCCTCTCATTTCCATTCTTTGGTTAAAAGAATTGCAACTATCTATCCATTCACAAAATAAAAAATGAACAAGGTGTTTGGTTAGATAAAGAAGTTTGGATTGAAAATGAACTCTTTGCTCATTTTCATTCTCTCCTTGGCACTTCTTCTTCCATTATTAATGATGATTCTATTTTTGATAACATCCCTAAGATAATAAATGAGGACACTAATTTTATGCTTTCGAATGTTCCATCAGAACTAGAAATAAAAAATGCCATTTTCTCAATGGCCAAAAATAGTGTCGCAGGCCCTGACAGGTTTAATGGGTCTTTTTTTCAAAATTGTCGGGAAATCATCAAAAAGGACTTAATCTTGGCCATTCAATCATTTTTTCTTGGAGATGAAATTCCAATATGTTGGTCTTCCTCTAACATCATTTTGATTCCAAAAACTGAAAACCCCTCCCTGTGCAAAGATTGTAGACCCATTAGTCTTTGCAATTTTTCAAATAAAATTATTTCTAAAATTCTTGCTAACAGAATTGGGAGTGTCCTCCCCAATATTATTTCCCCTTCTCAAGAAAGATTTATTAAAGATCGTTCTATCTCGGACAACATTTTTTGGCCCGATAATTATTATCTTCCTTCAATAATCAAGTTCGTGGAGGCAACATTGTGGTTAATCTTGATATGTCCAAAGCATATGATCGACTTTCTTGGCAATTTATTCTCATGGTGCTTAGAGCTTTTGGGTTTTCTAAATCGTGGATTGATATGATATGGAGATTAATTTCAAATTGTTGGTACTCGGTTATGATTAATGGAAAACCATGTGGTTTTTTCAACTCAAAACGAGGAGTACGACAAGGAGACCCTCTCTCGCCGACTCTATTTGTCATCGCTAGTGAAGTTCTTAACCGGGGCATTCAGAATTTGGCAAGGTTGAAGAAAATCAAACATTTCTCAATTCCCAGTGGGTGTCCGCTCATTACATCTCTTTCATTTGCAGATGATATCCTTTTTTTCCTGAATAGCCACAAAACATCTTTTACAAATTTCATGAATTTTCTTGCCATTTACGAAAATCAATCGGGCCAATTTGTTAACAAAGGTAAGAGCTGATTCATAATTACTTCCAAATGTGGTGAATCTAAATTATCAAAGATAAATAATATTACTGGTTTTCAACAGCAAGTGCTTCCAATAAATTACCTGGGCGTTCCTTTATTCCGTGGGAGAAAACGCAAAAGCTTCTTCAATCCCTTAGCTTGTAAAGCGTCGGCCAAAATCTCCAATTGGAATAGCAGACTTTTGTCACATGCTGGGCGTTCCGTCCTTATAAAATCAGTGTTACAAACAATGGGGCTGCATATTTTTTCTTCCCTCAATCCGACAGTGGGATTCATACGAGATTTAGACAAAATCAGCGCAAATTACTTTTGGGGTCAGCAAGATGAATCCAACAAGCACCAATGGATCTCCTGGAAAAATATTTGTTTGCCTAAGGAAGAGGGAGGTTTGGCCTTTAGATATACTTTTGATGTTTGCAATGTTTTCACCTGTAAGCTTTGGGTAAATTTTTTGCAAAAAAAATCTCTTTGGACTGAATTTATGAACAAGAAATATAAAAAATTAGTCAATAATAATTTTAAAGGTACTATCTCCTCTTCAAGCTCCATTTTTAGTTGTGCTAGCTTTAATATATATGAAATCGCACTCCTCTGCTCTCGCGCGCAGGGGTGTGGGAACACACACACATATACACACACAAATATAATCTATAGTATATAACTAAAATTGTAGACCGAAATCACGTTCGGATGACACATGGCAATAATAAATACTAATGCATTTAATATCATTAAATCTCTATCAAGAGTTTTAACTTAATTTTAACCCTACTTCCATGTTTCACTTTCCAAGGCAATTGATCGTCCCTATACCTTTACTCAATGGGACTGCACGGATCGAGAAGAATAAAAATGCCTAGAAAAAAACAAAAGCCAAACCAAATGAAAGGAAGAAACATTGGAAAGCTAATAAAGAAAAATCACCATCGGAGATGACCCCAATTTCAATGCTACATAGAAAATGACCGAAACACATGAATAAAAACACCACCAACTCCAAACACCCAAAAAACATGTTAAAACTCACTAACCAACACAGTGCTATAAAGACCTTCAATCTACCAAAAGCTAGCAATGGCCTTTAATCATCACCATTAGCGACTGCAAAGCGTTGCAAACTGGAAACACAAGATGGTTTTTATGCAAGATTCAATTTTTACATATATAGAGTGAGAAAGAGAGTGATATAGAGAGAGAAAGAGACCGGAAGGCTTGCGTTTTCAAAGAGGAGTTTGGTGTGCAACTTTTATGCACAAAATTTAACTTTTTGTGTCGATTTTATTTTTTAAGTTGGTACAGCCATAGATAAAGCTCCCAAAATCAGGTATGTTATCTTTTTTATTTTAAATTAGTGGAGTGTATAAAAAAGAATACTATAACAAAAAGAATATAGTTTACATAAATTCGGTCACGCATCGCGTGGCGTTCATGATAGTATCTAATATTAAAAATGGAGTCTCATTCTTTAGGTTTGCACGTGTCTTGCAATTAGAGATGCATTTAATAATAACCCCTTCCGTTCATTTTCTATTTTACACAGCTCGGCTAATCTAATGTCTAATATTTATCTCTTCCATTCTCTTGGTATCCCTCTCAATCTCTTAATATCCCTCTCAACGCTTCCTCTTGAAAATGAGAAGTCCTTTGGGAGTATATTTAAAAATGCAGTGCATATCACTCATGCTGCAATTTTCATGGTAATGTCTTTCCATTTATGCTACTGCATTTTGTATGCTAGGGACATACTTCATTGATGAGGATGCTACTTATGGTTTTCTACTGTAGAAATTCTAAGTGAACCGCAACTTAGCCCGCCTAGAAACCGCCTAACCCAATTGGCCAAAAATGATAACTTATTTGATCTCATTTGTTGGTCCACATGTATATAGGTTAAAAACAAATAAAGTTCACAAACAAGACACCCACGCAAATATTCTCTCTCTCCACTCAATAGTTACGCCTCTCTTTTTTTAAGACATCCACATAAAGCTTTGTAAAGGTATGGCTTCTCTTTCCCTATGTATATATATAATCTAGGATTTTATATTTTTTGTTTTTAGGTTGCAAATTATAGGATCTTGTATTTTTTGTTTTTAGGTTGCAAATTAGGGATTATATTTTAATTATTTTGCTAGTCGATTATTTTTTTAACTGTGAGATAGTTTTTAAAAATAATTTTAACCGGTGATTACCTCCAAATCATTTTGTGGGTTGTTAAAAATAATTTTGACCAATGATTACCTCCAAATGTGATAGTTTTTATAATTATTTTTAATTCATTTAGTCCCTCAAACATCGATTTATTCAATATTCTCTTATTTTTATAGGTCCGCGCTAGCGACACCCCTTATTTTAAACTTTTTTTTTTTAATTTTACAACATTTAAAATAATTTTTATATTTCTTATTTTTATTTATATTAAACTAACTTCTATTTTTTAAAACAGTTTTTTGTCATCATCAAAATATTGTAGCTTGACTAACATGATGGAAAATGGTAAGTTTGCATTTAACACAATGTAAAGTAGCATTGTTTTAGTTAATTTCTTGAGAAATCTTTGAGATTTATATCATTAGACAAATCGATTAGAGTCAACATATTAGATATTGGATTGTTACAAAACTTATTTCTCATATATCGTGATATGTGAAAACAAAAGTATGATTTTATGGAATTGGGATAAACATGAGTAAATCATAAAATAAATGTGTATTTAAATTTGGTGTGCTTTTTTATTTTGTCCAAAATGATTTGGTACGAGTTATTCAAATTGTTATTATATTCTATTTTACCGGCACGAACATTGCGCGGGACTAAAAACTAGTACATATAAATACAGCCATCTACAATATTCTGCTTGAGAACAACAACCATCTTTTATCCCATGAGCATTTAATAGTTGATAACCATATGCACTTATATATGTTGTTTATGTATATTGGTCTCTTATCAAAAACCAATCGAAGTTCATAATAACTATATGTAATTATTGAAATATATTTATTTATTTCAGCATTTGCATGATGCAAGTCATAATTATTTTGGGAATTATCACGTTAACATATCTTGGTCGTGTCAAGTACAAAACTTATAGAGATGATGTGGTGGAGGAACTCCCCGCGCAGTTGAACATGACCTTGTTGGTTAAGGGTGGGGAGGTGGTCGAAATCCTTTTGCAGGTAGCGTATGTGAGCCGGGAGCTCTTGGTGATGGACGTGGTGCTGGTAGAAATTTAGATCTCGGTCCTATCGAGGTCTTCACCGTTCCAGATTGTCCTGCACAAACATACGTATACAAAATAATTAACAAACGTTTCATGATCATTATTGACGAAATGAAATATTAAACAGATTAAGAAATGAATTTTTAGAACATATTATGATTAATAAAGAGATTGCCGTTAGAGAAAAATGAGTGCTTAATTGAATTTCTGACCCTAAAATTTTGACCGTTTAGGGATTGATTCACCCCAAAAAAATTAATGTGTAGTGGCCCCCCAATACTGAATTGATCTGTCAATAGACCAAATTTGATCGTAATTTTATGTCAAGTTCACGGTTATAATTGTATGTTTGTAACTTGACATAACATCCTGGTTAAGAATTTGACCAAAAATAAGATAATCCCCCTAAAAAGTAAAAAATGTCAAAACAATCCTATCCTACCACACTTGAATAAACAAAAACCAAACTTCCAAAAAAAATTCTCATATCAATTTACAATTCCAAAAGATTTTCCAAATCAGCCCAAGATGTATAATTGTTTTGAAAAATTTGATTCTCCAACAAGTAGTTCTCATTAAAGACGCTAAAAGGATATGTGCAAGATTTTAAAAATCAATTCTTAATTGTGAATCGAATGAGATATCTTTTTTAAAGTAAAAATATGTGCTAACTATGTTGTGTGTGTGTGTGTATATATATATATATATATATATATATATATATAGTTTTTTTATTATTTTAAGACATTACTAATTTTTGATTTTAAACTTTAATACAACTTTATTACTTTTACTTTATTAAACTTGAGTACATTTTTCGTCGCTAAATGTGTAAAAAATTTAATCACTAAAAGTGATTTTGGATGACATTTACCAACGAAAAATATATTAAAGTCTAATAAACTGACAAAGTTGTATTAAGGTAAATCGAAAATTAGTAATGTACTAAATTAAAAAAAAAAACTATAAAAAGGGAGCTTGAAGTCCCATTTACATAAACATTGGTTCGTTAGTCCTCTAAAAAAAAAATACATCCCAATAAATCCTATTCATAGGTGCACTAAATATTCACCGCCATTTTTTAAATAAAATTTATTGAAGCAAAAATAATTTTCGCGGCACTTGCAGCAGAAAAAAAGATGGTATGACCTATTTTACTATATAATTAGTAAACAATAAATTAGTAAAAAATTCATAAGAGGAGTAAATCAACGCCGACTTATGATTCCGTTTTACTTTTTGCGTCACACGTACATGTCAAGTGTGCATTGGTTCGTGTCTGGAATCTCTGAATATCTTTATCTTTCATTACATGAATCAAATGAGATATGACATATCAGTGTGTCACACAAAATAAATCGTGTAGAAATACCGGAAAAAAATGTCATGTACTTACTGTGGCTTCCGCTTTCCACAAAATGGTAACGGGCTGCTTCTGGAACAAGCACAGGAAGGAATAATGGAATGAAGAGAAGGATGAGAAAAATAGTTTTTGTGGACATTTTTTAAGCAAGAAATATACTGAAGGACCAATAATTTGCTCTTAAGATATAACTCAATGTCTTTGTGGCGTTTGAGAAGTGTCAGATGAAGTTAAATATCAAGATGTTTGTGGATAACAGTAGGTGGTTTTGATTTTTGGTCAAAAAAGATGGCGAAATAAGTGCTTTTTGTACAAAATTATCAATTTAGTGGAAAAGAAAAAGATGACTCTAATTGCAAGTCAACCCAAGAATTGGAGTGACATGAGAGAGACAGATTCGAGGAAAAAGAGTCGAGAGAAATTAGACAATGGTTGGGTATGATAATTGCAATGAGTTCACATTCAAAAATCGAACCATTGCTTACTATTGCTTTTCAAAAAGATGATATGATGGATTATAAACAGGGTGAAAGTCTTCAAAATATCTCACTTAATACACCAAATAATATGCTTAATTTATAGTCACTTAACTACACAGAATTACAATATTTTGAGTCTGAGTTTTTAAAGTAATCAGGTCGAACCTCATTCACTTAAATGAAAATAAGTGAAGTGTATTTTTTAATGGTCCCCCCCCCCCCCCCCCCCCCTCCCTTCTCTCTCTTTATCTTACATCACACCAAATTTTAGCGTCTAAAAAATATTTTTTTTGACTTTTTTTATTTTTTATTGAAACTAACCTTTCAATCAACATATGTTCAAAAAGTTACCTAATTTTTTTGAACATGTGTTGATTGAAAGGTTAACTCCATGGATAAAATACAAAATTTGAAAAGAAAAGCTTTTAATGAAGAACTAGGTGTCATGTATAAGTGATGTAGGAAGCATGATGTATAGATGCATTGCTCTCTCTCTCTCTCTCTCTCTCTATATATATATATATATATATATATTTAATATCCCATATTTTTCTTATAAATAATTAATGATGAAATATTATTTTAAAATAAATAATTAATTCTGAAAATTAGACCTAAATAAATATTTTCATTCGAAAATGCCAAGTGAAAATTTATTATTTAGTATACTTGTGTGTGACTCATTTTATGTGCATGCTTATGATATTTGAATATAATAAAAGAAAATACATAATTTATATGTGACACAAATTAAAAGTATTTATTATTGGCATAAATAATTGGGAGCATATTTTGGGACTCATATGGACTCGTTTAGGTGGTTTAAGCATTTAAAAATGGTCTTGGGTCAATAATATATGGGTTGGAAATTTTTTGGGGCAATTAGATAATTGATTCAGGCTCATTTGGGGGTCCAAAAGTTGGGCTTGGGGTCCAACTCGGGATTAGGCTCCTGATTAGAGGTTAAGTGGCCCCACCATTGTTCCACAAACCTAAAAGTGCAGTTACAGGAGATATTAGGAGAAATACCAAGAGGAGGAAAAAAGGGCTAGAACTGAAGAGGAACCAAAGAGGAACATCAATGGGGATCTCCTCTACATTTATAAGGCAAGAATTTCTTGTATAATCTATGACTTTCAATTTATTTCTAAATGCATGAAGTTTATTCCCTTTAATTTTTTTTTGGAATTTAGGGCTTTATCTATTGGATTTGATGATGAATAACTCATGTAGAGGGTTGTTTTTGGTATATAACCTATTCCAGAAATTATGTATCGACAAATCTGAATATGGGTGTTAGATTTCCTTAAGATATTGATCACTAGTTAGGAAGAATGGAATCATTAATGGAGTTATTACTATAGTGAATTTATGGACTAAAATCTGTGTAGAGGTTTCCAAATTTAATACCCTTTCTATTTCGAATTTATCATGATTGAATGCTGGAAGAAAGCTCAAAAGTTTAAATCCTTAACAATTAATGAATAGAAGCTTCGTTGATTTGTTAGAATGAAATTATGGGTAGCATGTTGTGTTGGCTTATAGAATTTATCAGAACTGGGCAGACTGAATTAGGATACGAAGGAAGGGAAAGAGATGAGGGTCGCTCGAACGATGTGCAAAGTCGCACGAACGAGGGGCCCACCCGTTCGAGCGACGCGTTGGAAACCTTCGTCCTGTTTTTACTTTAGCCTTAATCCCTCAAAACCTTAGCCCTCGTCTGTTAACAGGTATGGGGCATGAGAAATAATAAGGAATAGTAATATACGAGGGAAAAATGATCTTAATTGTAGTCTATATAAATTTATGGTATTAAGACACATCCACACTTTATATATTATTAATTACATTAAACTAGATGGTTTAGTAATTATATTCTTGGAATGGAATTTAATAATTTATAAGATGATAAATTATTAATAGCTGGAAAAATGGTATGGATTTTGGATTGGAACTTTATGGTAATTATAGAGTAAGTTCCTTTACATATTATATGGAAAAATAATATGTATTATTATTATATAATATTTGTGTGTGGACATAATAGTGGACCGTTCTATCTTCTTGGGGGTTTGCGCGTTTGGGTCGTAGACCACACATCGACACATGTGGACTTGACGATGTGTAGGCCATATAGGTACTACGTAGAGGCTCCACCCTCGAGGGGTAGGTGTGGCGGTGACCTTTCCTATATTACCGTCGGGTATGGTTCGTATACAGGTGTCTTGCGTAGGGACCGTCCCCAAACTTATAAGTGATTTGGGGTGTACGCTTAGGATGTAAGGATTTCTCCGGACTTTCCGATAAAGCACGAATTAGATACTGACGGTAAATGCCCTTGTGTGTCAATTAGATGGAAGGATATATATTATTAATTACCATGTTATTATGGACATAAATATAATTGTCTAAGGATATGGACATTAAATATTATTTTGACCCTATAATGCATAATAGATGTTTATGCATTATACTTGATATTGAAAAGACTGGAATTAATGTACATTGGTAATTTAAATGTAAGGATTGCATTTAATTTAATTAATTAGGAATGAATTCCTCCTAGAATTAAGATGATGTCATAATGTATTATTTGGGACGTATTGGGGTGAGAATAATATCACACTTAGATGAGAGGTGAGGTGTTATACACATGTGAGTGACGAAATAGGGGTATTTATTTTCACTATTGTATTCATAAATTATTCAAGTTAATTCTCCACACCTCGGGCTCTGACCTAAATTTAAATATTTTTCTCCCCACGTGCTCATAGACAAGGATAACGAGATTGTACATAGCAATCTTGCAGCCTTACTTGCTCTCCGATTTTAGCTCAGTTGACTCTAGTGTAGGTGATTTTCAATTTTAGTCCTTTATCTATTTGGAACTTTGTAAGGGCATAAGCCCGAATATTTATTTTTATGTTGGTGGAGATTATGCTACTCTAGTTGAATGTTTATGTTATTTTTGGTGATTTTGGACTTATTTATTAATTATAAATGTGTTCGCGACTTTGCAAATTTGGGTCTTTAATTATAAACTATTTATTTTCACAATTGTATTAAAGATGGTATTAATTGACAGACAAGCCCTATCTTCGGCGTATCATGCTTAGCCAGCCTTTATGCGAGAAAATAAGGGTTCTTACAGTTGGTATTAGAGCACGGTTATAGTTTCCTTAGGATCTGTGTTTGCGCTCATTACGTTCTGCGTTGCATTCTTTGATATATAAAGCCTATACTTAGGACTCATTATATTATTACAAATAATGCTAATTCGAACCTTAGTTGATTTCAGATGGAAAACGGACGTAGGGGTAGACCCAGGATAGTAGTCCCACCAGTTGGGGAGGAGGAGGCTCGTCGGAGCCCACCACAATCTACAGTTGATCACCCCAGTTGAGATAGCCACTATAGTGTCACAGGCAGTATTTATGGTGATGGCGGCCATGCTTCAACATTTCCCACCGCCTCAAACACCTCAATAGCAACCACCACAGTAGGTGGCTATTTCAGTATAGGCACCAGGGCTACACATGGGATCGAGCGAGGGAGGCCTTTGTTAAGGGCCAGCCTCCAGAGTTTGCAGGTGGTTCTGATATTCTGGTTGCTAGTCGTTGGAAGAAGGACATCGAGAGGGACTTACAGATGGTGGAGTGCACGACAGTTCAGAAGCAGATGCTAGATTCCTTTATATTGGTGGGGAGCCACTCTTCAGTGGTGGGAGGCAGTTACAACAATAGAGGAGAGGGACAACCTCAGGATTGAGCAGTTTCGGGCGAGGTTTGAGGGGAATACTTCCCCCTAGCTATGTAGTCCGAGATGAGGACCCGATTTATGGAGCTTAAGATGGAGGGACGTATTGTTGCAGAGTACGAGGAGGAATTCATTGCCTCTCGTGCTTTGCAAAGGGGGATGTTCGGATAGAGCAGATGAGGATGGATCATTTTATTAAGGGATCAGCATGGCATATTAGGAAGGCTCTTCTGAAAAATTCAGCCTTCACGACATACAACCAGATGGTTAATGCTGCACTTCTTCACTGTTAGGATCATCGGGCCTTTCTAAAGATTAAGGGGGACAAACGAGAAGGGGGAGAATTATCTAGCCAGTAGGGCAAGATGAGTGGGGGTAGTGAATCTGGGGCCCAGCAGCACAGGAGCACCCCATCCGTCGAGAAACATAAGAGGTTTAGGGGTACAGATGACCGATAGAGGCAGGGTCAGGCAGGACAGGGCCAATAGTATAAGGGCCATCAGGACCAGTAGGACAGAGGCCACAAAAAATATTTCAAGGGACCCATAAAAATAGCTAAAAATGATTTTATTTTTTTGCTATTTTTAAAAATCGACCAAAATATGTCAATTTTTAATAAACTTAAGCACTCACATATTTTGACCAATTTTTTGTAAAATAAAAACAATTCATTTTGAGTTGATTTTTTAATGGATCCCTGAAATATTTTATTTCCATAAAAAATCAGTTAATTTTTTTTTTTCCATTTGAAAAATTGATCTTCAAACTGGGACCTGACACGAGGTTATGTATGAGAACCTCTCTCTCTCTCTCTATATATATATATATATATATATATATATATATATATATATATATATATATATATGATCCCTTTCACTTTTAGGATCCATAGGAAGAGGCCTTAGTTACCGCCTAGTGCTAGGGCTTGGGTTGCATGGTATTTAAGTTTTTTGAGTTTAAACACGAAGGAACATAATAACTATTTTCATTGGGATCCTTATATTTTATATTGATTTTTCCAGTAATTCATATGTGAAATTTTCATACATACATACATACATACATACATACATACATATATATATATATGAATTTTTGTAATGTATATGATTTTTTTTTGTAATTCATACGTGAAATTTTATAATGTATACATAATGATCGGGGGTGAACTGCGTATTCATGGAAGAACACTATCATTGTCTGGTTCGCCGCCTAAATGCATAAACCTAACTTTAAATACACTTACTTTATAAGTATAGCAACGAGTTCGAGTATCGAAAATCCACAAGGAACAATATTTAGGATCAAATTGATTTAGTCCTTAAAAGGAGAAAAATGTAAAAAATGATATGGTGATTATACAAATAAGGAAAATAGGTTAACTAAACAAATAAAAACAAAACAAAGATTAACAAAACGAGATTATGATCACATCCCCGCTATGGGCTAACTACGTGTAATGAGGAATTTGGTTTGAAAACGATTAACCTATCATAATTATAAACATCAATCATGAAGAAATTTAATTCAAAGATAAAATATTAAAATTTCAATAAAAAATTGTAAAAAATGGACTAAAGTCTCAATATCGCTATAAATACTAATGTTGCTTGACAAAAGTAGTTAAACACCTAATATTCCGATTTTAATACACAAGGTTTCAATTAAATGCATGTATACCCAAAATTAGTGGTGAAAATATGATTGTATCCTTTAACTAAGAACTAAACATGATTAAAACAATAAATACAACTAATTAACAAATGAAAATAACTAATTAATGAAGAAAAACAATAACTAAATGAAGACAAGTATCTAACAATGAAAGAACATAAATAAATGAAACTAGAATAATAGGTAAGAAGATGGAAAAGTTGAACTTACATAAAAAAGGGATCATACCATAGGAGAGAATACTAAAAAACTCTAATCTAAACTAAAATCCAATCTTTCAAACATATCATATTAAAAACTATTTATACAAAAACTATAGTGGCAAACCTGTAAATAAAAAAGCTCAGAATGTAGGGGTCGAATCGATTCTGGCCAAATCCAAATCGATTCGGTACATGGAAATATGAATATTGACAGGGTGCGAATCGATTTGCTTTTGGACCAAATTGATTTCCAGCTAAGCTGAATCGATTCGCAGTAAAGCTGAATCGATTCACATCACAAATGTATAAACTTTTTGTTTGTTGTCTTGATTTCTCTTGGACTGATTTTTCAAAAATGCCTTAACTTCTTTCTTGGTCTCCACGAAGATAAATCAAAGGGATAAACTTCCATAAAGACTTTTGGCCAAAAACCTAAATGTTGAAATAACTAAAATGCCCCTAAATGCGCTCTTTATGATAGACTTTCACGAAATGTGACCAAACTTCACACTTAGTACCCTAATACCTAAAAAAAAGCTCAGTTAAACCTCGAAAAGCATTTAAACATATATAATAGAGTTTATCTGATTAACGAGCATAAATATATAAATTAACACACGCAAAAGAGCTAAAATGCATAAGTATAAAGGGTGAATAAATACAATATTCTTGACGAAATACATAACCTTTTGTAATATACATTGATTAGGTCTGTGGATACCCTAAAGTATAAGGTATTATTTAAGAGGTGAGGGAGTTTAATGGTAAAATAAATTGCTACCAGACTAAAGCCAAATAATCTTATTGGCTATAGACTAAATTGTGAAACTTCATTTATTCTTTTAAAGATGGACAGTAATGTGTAATTCCCCATATTTTGGGGAATTAATTAAATGACCATTTAATTGATAATTAATATTTACTTGGGTGAACTAATGAGTAATATATTTATTTAATTGGTTTGGATTATTGCTCAAAATTTTAAATAAATTGCGGACGACCTGTAAATTAAATTAACTCGGTTGTAATTTATTTAAGTTAAAACACATGATTAACTTAAGGTTAAATGACTTATATTGTGAGAAACCATTGATTTAGATTCTTTGAATCATTATAGGTTGTAATTGTGATTTGTTTTGCAGTTTAAATGATTGACTAATATGTAATCACATGTTTATCGAAAGAATTGATGTCAATCACATGCTAATTTATCCCAATTACATTAATATGTTGAAACTAGGGTTTGATTGTCAATATTTGAAATTGAACCTTTAATTATGTTAGAATCATGTTAAATCTTGATTAAAACTTGTTATATATGTTAATTTTTGACATTTATGTATAAAAGATTGGGTTTGAGATGTTGTAGAAACAATATGATTGAATTTAAAAATCATTGGGGCCACCACGAGTGGGTTTTTTGGCGAAAGTCGGAGGTTTGGACTAACCGGATCGATCGAATCCCACCCCAATCTATTTGCCCTGGGGGTTGGGTGAATTTTGGGTTGGATTCGATTTGGTCGATTAGTTAGGTGATGGCACACACACACACACACACACACAAATATATATATATATATATATATATATATAATCTGGTTTTATTAGGGGTGTTCGCGGTCCGATCCGATCAGATTTTTACTAAATTTAAGGACCGAACCGATTAAACTAGTCCTAAAAAAAAGGACCAAGACCGAACCGATTAAATTGGTTTTCTAGGCTTAGTCAGTCCTGTCTAACTTATCGGTCCTAATCTTATTGAAATAATCTTTTTAAAAATGAAAACTACCAAAATTTACCATTAAACCCGTCTAAATTTTACCTTAAAAACTGCCCAAATTAAATTATATCATAAAAACTTTCCAGATTTTTATCATAAAAACTACCCAAATTATATGCTAACATTTTAGATCCTAAAAACTCAAACAACTAAAATAATACATTTGAGATAAAAAAAAAAATCTGAGATAAACTCTAAAAATATATGGATGATACCTTGTGCTGCAAAAATAAAACACCTTCGCTGTTTTTTTTGTTCAAACAATACACATGAAATGGCAAAAACTTAAAAAACTATCATAGTTTTTTTTTTAGAAAAAAAGAAAGAATACCTAGTGTTGTGTTGTGCGTGAGAAGAATATGGATGAGCGGCTTGCAAATGGAAGATACCTCGTGCTGTGATGGCAGAGATGATACATTGTTCTGTGCGTGAGAATAGTATGAATACCTTGTACTGTGATGGGAGAGATGAGCATCCTCTGTTCGTGAGAAGAAGGGTTTTGCAAATGGATGAGCGAACGGTTTGCAAATGGATGATGAGGGATTTGTGTTTGAGTCAGAGACTCTGAGAGAAGGTGAGAGCGTGAGTCGGTGACTCAGTAACTTACTAAGTTATGTGCATGCGTGTATTAGCCTAGTGTTTTTGTTTTGTTCCTTTTTTTGATATTGACGAGCATTCCCTAGGGCCTTCATAAAAGAATTTTTTCTTTCTTTGAATCTTTATATATATATATATATATATATATATATATATATATATATATATATATATATATATATATATATATATATTAATATGTAATCGGTCCGGGTCGATAGGCGGATCAGATCGGTCTGCCAAAATAAAATTTGGACCGAACCGATTAGAAAAAAACCTAAAAAAAATAGGGCGGTCCGATTTGGTCCGGTTCGGTCCACCGGTTCAATCGGTTTTCTGAACACCCCTAGATTTTGTGGATTTGAAAAGGAATGAGGATATTAATATATATTATATCCTATGTGTGAACTATGTTATGTATATGTATGTGTTATACATGGTGAGCTTTGGTTACTCACTGGGAACGCAACGCACGATTGAGGTGGGGTTAGTTCGATTGCGATTAATTGTATTAGGTGTAGTACCTTGCGATGTGTTTTAGATTTATATATGTAGATAATGAGGTATAGTTATTGGACTATGGGGTTTTATTCTCGATGATGGGGTATATATATACAAACACTCTCCTGTGCACACTAAGTTCGCACATCATTTTTAAAAAATAGTAATATAATAACTTTTGAGCGGATTTTTTTGTGTGTGATATTTAAACATTTCAAGGGACCCATATAAAAAAAAATCTGTTCATTTTTTTTTCTATTTTTAAAAAGTTGGTCAAACTTTCGTTATTTTTAAGCACTTTATAAGTTGCGAAAGTTTGATCGATTTTTTAAAAATAGCAAAAAAAGTTTTCTTTGACTTGGTTTTTTTAAATATCACATAAAAAAATTACCTCAAAAATATTTTTAAAAAATTGGTGTGCGCCAACACATGTGCAAACTTAGTGTGCACAGGAGCCCCCCCCCCTCTCTCTCTCTCTCTCTCTATATATATATATATATATATTAGTCACGGTTATGATCTTGTGTATATAATGAATATATAGTCCGGTGTTGATGATGATGTATGATCGTTAATACCTATGCGTTGGGATTGTGGGTAATTTAACATTGGGTAATATATACTTGGGTGGTTATGGATATTTGATATATATATTTGCATACGCGGGTTGGTATACTTGGGATTTGGTTATAATTATAAGGCTAAATGGACATACATTGATATATGAAAAACGTAACTAATGGAGGTAGAAGTAACTAGTGATATTGTTAAAATAAACTTGGAACGAGTTAATCATAATGAGTAATGATTGTTAAAATATGTGATTATGCTATATCCTTCGTAATGGGTTTATATAGAGTAATGATTCTTTTCATGGATTATATGTGGTGCTTGAGTTAGGATTTCGCTTAGTTATTGAAAAATTGTGTTTGGCCTATCTGTTTGTATACATAATGAGGTGGGTGATTACTCTTTGTTGGGTCGATCCAAGATGGTTGATTTCACTGAGCCGACGGGATATGGGTACATTAGATTGTGTATGCCTATTTTAGTGTTTATGTAAAAGCTCCTTATTGGGATGGTTGATTTCGTTAGGCCAACGTAGTGTATATATAATAGATTGTAGTGTATATATAATAGATTGTATGTATATATATTGGACTTGTGTATTTTCTTAGGGAGTCTCTTATCACTATCTCGAATGAAAAATCCGACTAGACATAAGTGTATCAGAGGGGGGAGGGTTCCTTGTTTGGATTTCGTTCTTGAGACTTCCCACACATGTAGTCGATCGGGAGCTTAGGATCTTTGGGTATGGGATCCTTGGGACTTACCTCATGAACTTAATTTAGTTTTTTTTATTGATATTACCATGATACGCGTATTCTTGAGCCAATGAATCTTAATAAAGGATTAATCTAGATAATAGTGTATCGGGATGTCCAATACACGGAACTTAGTAACGGTTTTAAGTTGAGATATAGTTGGGCATTAGGACTGTTGATTTATTACTTGTGGGTTAGATATATTCATTATATATCCTTAGTATGGTAAGGTATATATTGGGTACAATTAGTTAGAATTGTATTAGGTTAGATGAAAGGTGAGACTTATTCTTGAATAAGTGATAGTGGTTGACGAAATGGGGTGTAAACGGATCGTGTTTAATACTGTTAAGAAACAAAACATTTCTTAAAACTCTCAATCCCTAACTCAAGTCTATAAATTATTTTCTCCCAAGTATTATTATTATTATACAGGAGTAGCAAGGTTGAGCAGTGACCAATGCTTGGAGATGCAATTCATCATCCTCAATGTAGGATTTTATTTCATTTAAGTTGTTATTCCAGTAACATTTGTGTTCAAAAGTTCATTTCTATTAAAATTGGAGACTTTTGTATCGATGAAACTCGTTATAGTAGATTCGGTTTTATAGGAGATTATTTTATTCAGTTCGGTTATTTATATTATGGAAATTTATCATTATTTATGTCGTGGATGGTTTTTATTTATTGTAATTTTATTTATAGTTGCTGAGAATGACAAAAATTAATTAACACGCCTTATCTTCGATATTTCAGCATGATCAACTGCCGTAAAAAATATGGGGTGTTATAGTTGGTATTAAACTGTTTAGTTTCTAGTGTCCTTGGGATAAGTGATGTAGTCGTTAGGTTTTTGTGTCACATCATTTAAGGTTATGTCCCTATGAATAGGATCATTTGTACTCTTCATTAGTGCTCGATTGCTTGTATGAATATCCTCGTTATTAGCAGGAAAAATGTTATACCCCACATTTTAAGAATTAATTAAATGATCATTTAATTAATAATTAATATTTACTTGGGTGAACTTACGGGCAATTTATTGGTTTGGATTATTAATTGAAATTTAAAATGAGAATTTTAAAAAACTATAGATGACTCATATATTAAATTAACTCGATTGTAATTAATTTGATGTTTCGGGTTGGTGTGGTAGGACGGGACTCTAGGGGTATACAACAGCCCAAAATGATATTTTTATTGTGGCAAATTGGTCTTGTAGGTAAGTACACATTTAGGTTAAGTTTTAAAAGTATCCAATTAGTAGTTTGGACTTATTTGGGGGCACAAAAGTGGGCCTATAATAGACCTGCGGGTTTAGAGTTTAAACATGTTTATAATCCCCATTAAGCATCATAATAAATCATAATTAGAATACTACCATCAAGAGCCAAGGTTCGGGAGAAGATGAAGAAGACTCAATAGAAACTAATCAAGATTCAACATTCATTTAAGGCAAGAAATACTATCTTGCTTATCGTATTAATGTAATCTATTTATGATTTCATCGTTGTCTACAAATTTATTGGGTAGGATCATATTATTACGATTTAAAATTTTATTTTGAATTGTATGATCTTATTTCTAACCATGTTTAACGTAGATTATAATTTATTAAATTATTAAACTCGGTTTTAAGTTAAAAGGCATGATTAACTTAAGATTAAATGACTTATATTGTGAGAAATAATTGATTTAAATGATTTGAATCATTATATATTGTAATTCTGATTTGTTTTGTAGTTTAAATGATTTATTAATATGTAAACACATGTTAATCACATATTAATTTGACCCAATACCATGAAGAAGATAAAACTAGGGTTTGATTGTCAAGATTTAAAATTGAACCTTTAATTATGTTACAATCATGTTAAATCTGATTTAAAACTTGCTATATACGTTAATATGTGTCTTTTATGTATGAAAATTTGGGGTTTAGTTGTTATACAACCCTATGATTAATTTTAAAATCATCGGGGCCACCATGAGATGGTTTTTGGGGAAAGTTTGAAGGTCTGGACCGACTGGATTGATACGGCCCCAACTCGGATCGATCTGGTCCTGGGAGTTTGGTGCAGGTTGGTATTTTATTGGGAATTTCAAAATAAAAAGGGCATAAAAGGTGGGGGATTTATTAGGTTTTGAGAGTCTTAAACCTATTATTATTACTGTATTCTGGTTTTGCGAATTTGAATGGGCATGGGGATATTATTGTATATTATTTCCTATGGGTGAACTATGTTATGTATAGTTATGTGTTATACATGATGAGGTTTGGTTACTCTATGGGGCCACGTGATTAGTGGGATTAGTTCGAGTGTTGTTAGTTGTATTGGGTGTAATACCCTACGTTGTGGCATATATTCGTATACCTAGATAATGGTGTATAATTATTGGATTACGAGTTTTTAGTCTCATACAAATGTGTGTATTTGGATATTATTAGACAATGGGATGGTCCCGAGTAATGCTATGTTTATATATGGATACAAATATTATTAGACTATGATCACTTAATTGATAATTAATATCTACTCGAGTGAAGTAACTGGTAATTTATCGATTTAATTTGTTTGGATTATTAGCCGAAATTTAAATTGACAATTTTAAATAAATGATGGACGACTCGTAAATTAAATTAACACCGTTGTAATCAATTTGATATGTCGGGCTAGTATGTTAAGACGGGACTCTAAAGGTGAATAAATGCCCGAATGGCATTTTTAATGTGGCAAATTGGGCCTAGGGGTAAGTATACTTTTGGGTCAAGTTTTAAGAGTATTTGATGAGCGATTTGGCCTTATTTTGTTTTTGTTTTTTTATGTGTGTTGGGGGGGGGGGGGGGGGGGGGGGAGTGGACCAAAGGATTTAAGTTTATAACCCTCATTAAACAATATAATTTAAACTCCTAGCATCAAGAGGCAATCTTTGGGTGAATAAAAAGAAGACTCAAGTGGAACTAATTCAGAATTAACCATCGTTTACGGCAAGAAATGCCATCTTTCTTATCGTATTAATGCAATCTATTTATGATTTCATCGTTCTGTATAGTCTAATTAGGAAAGAGCATGTTATTAGGTTTTAAAATCTAATTTTGAATTGTATAATCTGATTTCCGACCATGATTCAAATTGATTAAATATTTAAAACAAGGTTTAAGTTAAAATGCATGATTAACTTAAGGTTAGATGCCTTATATTGTGAGAAACCATTGATTTCGATGTTTTGAATCTTTAAATTTTTAATTATGACTTGTTTTGTAATTTAAGTGATTTATTAATGCGTAATCACATGTTTAACGAAAGAATTAATGTTAATCACATGTTCAATTGGCTAAATCACGTGACGAAGATGAAATTGGAGTTTGATTGTCAAGATTTGAAATTGAACATTTAATTATGTTAGAATCATGTTATATTTTGTTAAAAACTTGTTATATATGTTAATATGTAACGTTTATGTATGAAAGATTGGATTCAATTTAATTGATTAGCAAATTAAATTATTCCCGTAATATGATAGTTGATGTCTTAAATGGCGTATTTTGGAACGTCCTTGGTCTTTTAATGGGAATAGTTAGCAACTGGGTGAAAAATAGACCAAGTACAATCCAATACCCCATTTAAAACATCAACTAAAATTTAAGAATTTGACTCCACCACCAATCCAGACGATAGAAGTTCTTGACATGATTCTATCCTAATGAGCATAGCTTTTTCCTCCACTTGGATATTTATTACCCAATCTTAAGAAAGAAGAAAATCCTCACAGGAAAATACCCTTAGAGAAGAAAATACCAATACTGTGTGGGTTACCTTTAGAGCATCCGTCAATACTTAGGTTGCGTTTGTTTTTCCATCTGAATCTGAAGTTTGCATCCGAAATCTGAAGACTGAATCTAAAGTCTGAAATTTGAATCTGAAAAATATGTTTGTTTTATGTCTGAGTGGACATCTGAATGGATATATTTAGACTGATTCAGACATCAGATTCAGACTTCAGAGATTCATTTACCTGATAATCATTCAGAGATAAAAATAGGCGTTAACATCTTAATCATTTAAAAAAATAAACACTATTTGGTAACTCTTAAGTCTGATGATTTAGATTCAGACTTAAGAGATAAAAATAAACAACACCTTAGTTTAAGTTCAAATTCCTAGCCGAACCCCACTTTATCACTTAAAATGGGTTTTCAATATAACAATGAATATTATCAACATAAATATGATATCTGGAATTAAGCCCAAATCATTTCAGGCCTTTCCCTATAAACAGATTCATTAGAGAAGAAGCTTCATGGACCACCTTAATTGGGGTCATTTTAATACCTTTAAACTTACACTTATTTTGAGTTTCCAAAACCACTAAGGGCCTGTTTGGCAATCCAATTTCAAGGCTTGGAATTGAAATTGTAAGGATAATTTCAATTCCTTGAATTTAAATTCTCCTTCCAATTCCATTATCATGGATTGGAATTTGATTGCCAAACACACTCTAAGAGATTAATGCAGGTAAGGTTATTGCGATGATATTCTGCCAAGAAGAGGTTGAAGATGACCACCAAGCAGTTAGAGGACAACTGATATGGAAGTACTAATATAGTGAACATCAAAAATATTTCCAAAGAATCTCCAAACCCATCTAGCTACTGCAGTCTCACCAAATAAATGATAAATTGTTTCAATAAATCTCAACCAACAAGAACTGCTTTTTGAAGGGACTCTGACTCCGATTCTTTGTAAATCATCATCCTACATAATGTGCATAATGAACATAATATTATTCTTATTCCATACCGAAATCAATATCAGAGTCGTAATTAAGAAAGCATACAATAATGTGATTAACTATGATCAACTCAATCCATGCTAACTAAATATATACAATATGTGAATGTATTAAAACCTCAGTGTGACAATGACAAAACCCCCATGTCTAATCCCCAGCTCTTTTTAACGGTGCAATTCTCAAATTCTGATCATATGACATCCTAGCTGGGAGCGTACAACCCTAAAAATGTTAAAATATAAACCGTAAGCATTAAGCTTAGTGAGGTACTCCTTCCCTGAAATGAAATAACAGTTTTATATCAAATATGTGGATATTAATCCAACCAATCCTGCTATACAATAAATTAATAGTTATATATATCAATCTGTGGATATTAAATCCAATCAATCATGCCCGTTGGCAATAACAAATCCTGGACCATAAGGCCCAAATAATCCTACCCATTGGCAATGATAATTCTGCCCATCGACAATAGTATGTCTGCCCATTAGCAATAGTAATTCTGCCCATTGGCAATAGTAATTCTGCCCATTGGCAATAATAAGTCTACCCATTGGCAATAACAAATCCGGGAACATAAGTTCCCACAAATCATTGGATCTTTGTCCAATTACAATCCTGGATCATAAGACCCAAACAAATCCTGGATATTTTAATATCCAAACAAATCCTGAATACCGAAGTATTCAAACCAATCCTGGATCATGAGACCCCAACAAATCCTGGATATTTTAATATCCAAACAAATCCTGAATACCGAAGTATTCAAACAAATCCTCTCTTAGAGCTATATTCATATTTATATATGAAACAAATCATAAGTACACTCACCTTGGTAATTTAATAGGCTTTCCTTTTCCTTTGTTCGGCACTTATTCAACTGGTTCTTCTTCCTTTCCTATCATTCTTACAATATTAGTATCATCATAAGAATATCAAAAATCCAAGGAATATCTCAAACATAACTCAATCCATAAGTATCATATGATTCTATTCAAATCATTTATCACAATTGAAGTTCCATCCAAATTCATGTTAATATATTTGACATATTCAAATCATAGACCAAAATACATTAATTTCTAATTGTTAATTCAATCCTTATCATATTAGTATTCCAATACAAAAGATGGTACATAATTTCAAGTCTCCTAGAGCAAGATAAGCCCATTTCTTTACCACATAGCAAATCTGCCCTATAGGCTCTTTTATCGTTCATTCAACTTCCAGGAATTTTCATAATTTTCTACATCACAAATTTCTATGATATTTCACCCAACATCAGTAAACATATTTAAAAATACAAAATTAAAGTTTCATAATTTTTAAGGTTCGTTTTCTATATCAAGCAAAACATCGAACACATGGCGGGCATACTTTCACCCTTAGGGAAGATTTCATACCCTAACTTCAAACCATCACCCAAGATTCATTTCTTGGTATTTTTACATTATTTTCGGATATGTCACACATATATGAGTCTATTTTAATCTTCAATTGTAATTAATCAATTCCAGTAAGCATAGAAAAAGATATCGAAGTTTTAATAAACAAGGTTACTAAACAAAGCAATTTAATGGTTTACACATTCAACTTTGTTTAAACTTGCATATAT
Source organism: Sambucus nigra (assembly GCA_949130495.1). Lineage (NCBI taxonomy): Eukaryota > Viridiplantae > Streptophyta > Magnoliopsida > Dipsacales > Adoxaceae > Sambucus > Sambucus nigra. The sequence goes on along the minus strand of OX422222.1, from coordinate 442,158,779 downwards.
CCATACATATGCACCCAAGAATGAAAGGTCAATAAAAAATCAAGTATTTATATCATATAAATCATAAATACAAGAAAAATAACAAGATTTGGGGTTAGTATTACCTTCGGGACTTTTACGTAATTTCCACGGATTTTTCCCCAAATTTTCTCCTTACTTTCTTCCTAAACTTTCCAATTCTCTCTTCCTCTCAAGCTAAAATCTTTTATAGCTGAGATATGCTGAAGGAGGGGCTTATTTCAAGCCTTTAAAGTCGGCCAAAACCAACCTCCTTCTTTAACCAATCAAAATCCACCATTTGTTAGCCTAATAAGACGAAATATCATTTAACGAATGGACAAATTTGCCCCTGCTTTGTAATTCCAGCATAACTTCTCGTTCGGACCTCCGTTCAACACACCGTTTGTTGTGTTACAACCATAACTCACATGTATACAACTATCTAGGTTTCACCTCAAGTCAATTGTTATGTCATAAAGGTCAAAACTAGTCTTAAATATGAACATTCCTACCGAAAACTTCAAAATTTCATATTTGTAACTAATTCGATATTTCATGCTTTATGAAGGTAGGATTAGTCAAAATGATTGTCCTTGGGTTTTATTTCGGTTTCAGAATATTTTTAAGTAAGTTTGACTCGAATTGGAGTAAACGAGTCATTTAAAGTGTGTATTATCATTTAAAACTGGGACTTATGTTTTAAAGGTTTAAGAGGCTTAGGGATCAAGCCAATCTCATTTGTGAGAAACCCTGGAGAGAAAGAGAAGAGGAAAAGAAAGGAAGAAGAAGAAAGGAAGAGAGAGAGAAAGGAAAAATCTTGGAGATTTTGGCCCGTACGCGCTCTCGGGGATGATTCCACCTCTACAATTTCGAGGCAAGTGTTTAATCTTGCTTAATATTTCATTTGTGTATTTCATTTCATAATTTGTGGATAAAAGAATTGAATTTTGGGAATATATGTCAAAACCTAGATTTTGGGACTAAAACTTGAATTTCATGTTTATATATGGGATTGATGACATATAAACTAATGGGATGAGGTATAGGATGAGTTTTAATGTTAGGAGCATGTTTAAGTGGAAAAATTGTGGTTAAAAAGTGAAATAATTGGTTTTTGGGAAGTTTGGTTTAGTTCAAAAAATGGAAATCAGCCAAGGCACCTGGTATGGATGATCGACCGTGGCCAGGGGGACGGTCGATCGCTCCTTAAGGTATTTGCATACTGCTTTCTTCGTAAGGAAAAAAATTTGACCCGCGATCGATCGGGGGTATGGGACCGGTCGACCAGTCCTCTGTTTTTGGCCCAAGATTGGGATTTTTCTTTTACCCCTTTTCTTTTGGGTTTTATTCTTAGGTCCTTGCTTAATGGACTTATTATGGAGGGTTATGATAGTATATTAAGGGAATAGGTGCCCTAGAATGAATAGGGGCTTTCAGACCTATATAAGAATTGGATTTTGAGGGTAGGATGCCTCTTTTAGTAATAAAAATGATTATGGGACTGAATTGATTGGTGGATTATCTTAATATTATAGGGGTGGGCTATCACGAAATAGTTATAAATTGTAGAGATAGTCCCTTTATGTTTATGTGCGTTTGAAATCAAGAGGTATTACAGTATATGCGTAAGATTGTTACCAAATAGAATAGTTATGTGTGTACTTCTAGTCGAGTTGGTTATTTCATACTTATGCGTTAATGTTAAGGGTTCATAGGGAAAATTGAACCGTAGTCAAAATTGAAAGCGATTGGATCATCCTATCAACTAGAGTAGGGTGTGTTGTAAATCTAGTCGGTATAGTTGTTATATATCGGTGTGTGTTTAACAATAGGGATTCCAATTACGGATGGGATCTTGGAATGAATTTAAGATCGAGCTTGAGGTTTGTAGACTAGTAGTCATGTGAATACTAATAGTCGGAATTAATACTAGATATATCGATGTGCTTTCGGATATAGAAGGGATGTGTAGTGATTGTTACATGCGTTAAATGTTGGGTTGTTAACCTTAATGTTGGATATATTGAAGGACTATTCATATAATAGGGGTAATGGATGAATGTGCTTCAAGTGAGGAATCGTACTTATATAATGAATTAAGTTAATACGTTGGTGTGACGGCTAGTATAATGAGGACTATGTACACTTATAGCCGAGTTTATAAATCTCATACATATGGACGAGAGATAGTGTATATATATATATATATATATATATATATATATATATATATATATATGTGTGTGTGTGTGTGTGTGTAGATATGTATATGTGTGAGTACTTATGGCATGAATACCTATATCGTGTGTGATGGTATGTATATATGATGTGATCATATGGATGTATATATATATATATAGTGTGAATGATATATATATACTTATGGTGTGAAGCATACCCGACACATGCTATCATGGGAAGTTGCGCAATGAGGGTGAGCCCCTGGCTTGAGGAGCAGGGTGTGGATATTCCCCAGGTCATAGTCGTTCATTTTTATTTGTGTGATTTTATTTTGGGGGTGAGAAGTCTTGGGTATGAGTCGTTCTCACTTGCTGGTTAGGAACTATAACCGCTTCCCAGATGTTGTATTTTATGGCCACGAAGTAGGTGATATTTAGTCCTACCGGTGGTCCCCAGGATGGTATGTGAGTGATGCCCTAAAAGATGATAGCATGGTGCAGTATTTTGGCATCCTATAACCGTTTACGTTATGTGAAATTACAAAGTGTACATTATGTGTGTTATGTATACGTGGTTATAGGAATGGATGATTGCTTATATATATATATGGAGTAAATATATATTTATATTTCCTATAGGTGAAGAGGATATAAAGTTTCTATGAGGTACATCTTGGATGATTTCGGTTGACTAATTTATCAAGGTCGACAGATCGTATTTACAGACATTTTGCGATTATATCGACCTCAAGGAGTTAGATGGAGATTCTAGTTATAATACTCAATATTTAAGTAGTTGAAGTAGTATGATATGTGTAGAAGACATAACGGATCCCTGCAATCGACATTGTTAAGGAGTAGTGTATCGGGGGGGGGGGGGGGGTTCCTTATTTGGATTTTGCTTTGCGAGACGCCCCACGCACAAAACGTAGTACAATGTTGATAGTAGAGAAAAGTTTTGTCCTTAATACTTGTATGTATGTTGTTTAGAGAATAAACTCTTATAATAAAGCTTCATGTTAATGTGTGTCGCACTAAAATTTATAATTGGTTTAAACGAATAATTGGAACCTAAGCCTATGAGGGCATATATGTGTGTATATATTTTGGTGGCATTAGAATGGAAAGGATTGTTGGGTTATGCTAAGATGGCAGGTCTTGCGGGTATAGGTCGTGTGTATGGTAAGGTAGGTTGTCCTTATATGGGTGGGGTATCTTAATTAAGGTCACATGACACGATTAGGTGCGCGTTGTAGATGAGAGGTGAGTTTGGGGTTTCACGAGAGTACGACTCCACTTTAATTATGAAATAGTGCATTTATATTTATTATGCACGGTTAACACACTTGTTAAACATTTTAACACCTCGGGCTCTGGCCCATTTATATTTCTCTTTTGCTATATATATATATATATATATATATATATATACTGTTTACTACAGGTGTCCTACCGCACGGATGCTGGATGCTTTTCTATCCAGAGTCTTGGGAGCCGTAGCAGTTGCGGACTGTGGCGAGATTTAGATTGTAGTCGCTTCCTACTCCTTTGTAAATCTAGATAGGATTCATTTTTATATCGGGTTTATACCCAAGGGTTTATGTATAGCTGTTTATATTTCTTCTTTATGGTTATTTTACTGTCTGTGACCCGACAACTTATTCGAGTATATTTCCTTTTGTGTACTAATTTCATTTTAATTCAAGCACTTTCTTTTATCATTGGTACTTGTGTGAATTCTACCTTTTCTAGTATTTCTATAGTGTTGGTTTGTGTTCATTGTATGTTTTTATTTAATTTTGGATCCCGCTTTTATAGTTTTGGGTGGTTAGCCTTCTCTATTTTAGTATAGTCTGTTGATGCTGAGAATGCGCTATCTGAGATTCCTGATTTAATGTAGTGTAGGGTTGGCCACCCATTATTATTTTAAGCGGGGTGTCACAGATGGTATCAGAGCATCAGGTTTTAGTGTCTTTAGGATCTGTGCTAGTTTGCTGCGTTCTCCCTCTAGCGTTTTGATGTAGAGCCCTACTATTAGGATTGTTGTGTTCACTACGTCTATCTTCTTCTGCGAGGTGTACTCACTTGAACAGCGTTCTGACACAGTTTATTTCGTCTAAGACGTTGCTAAGAATAAGTCTTCTGGGAAGGGACAAGATGAGAAATGCAACACCCATAATAGATTTTGGGTACGCTTTGACTGGAGGTGATATGACCAAAATGTACCCTCGTCTCTTAGGACGACGGGCATCACATCTCACAAGAGCTTCACATATCCTCAGCAGGGTCGTCCAGATAGGGGTCGACCTCAACAGGGTCGGCCTCAGTAGGGTCGGCCACGGCTTAATCATTGGCAGGGTCATCCATATAAGGATCGGCCTCAGTAGGGTCGCCCTCAACAGGGTCGGCCTCAATAGGGTCGGCCATGGGTTAATCATTGGCAGGGTCGGACTCAATAGGGTCGGCCTCAACAGGGTCGGCCATGGCTTAATCACTGGTAGGGTCGTCCAGATAAGGGTCGGAACAGTAGACGTTGGCCTCAACCTTAGCCTCATAACTCTCATACAGCAATTCATCCTCGACCTCAGCCTCATAGATCATCACGATTAGAGACAAGACAAAGAAACTACAGCTGATTCCACCAACCTCATACTCGTCCAGGCCGAGGTTACATCAGTCAAGGACACAGGGCCGAGCATTTACAAGCACATGTGAGGTTTGGAACACGTGGGAAAATCAGTTATAACCGAATCATTACCCTCAGGTGAGGGAATATTGAGGTCATCATTATCTAGATAAGATCAGTCAGGTGTCATTCTCATACTGGTTCGATCCTCATGCACATGCTCATTGCATGCTTGGGGGGTATATTACACCCCCCAAGAACTATATATAGAGGTCATCCTCTACCTTGTAAAGGGACTCAAAAATACAACCCTAGCTGAAACTCTATCAAATTATACAGAAGAGAGAGAAAGCTTGAGAGTTTATACCTATGGCCATTAGAGCCCTCATATAGTGATATCAACCACACACCTTCACAGTGGACATAGGCCTGATTGGCTGAAACACTTATATTCCAGTGTAAATCCTCTTCTCCTCACCTACCTCTACTATATGTGTATATACTCTTATCATGCCATTGTTAACATTGAATTGAGCTCATGAACACCTTGAAGGGTGGTGCTGTTTCCAGCATCATCATTTTGGCACCGTCTATGGGAACGAGAAGGTGTCTCTTCCTCTTTATTCGCTTAACCTCACCGGAGACTCTGGTGGTGAACCAGGCCTCCCCCACTGCGCGGAGCTGTTTCACCATTGAAAGAGGTCATGTAAGGTATTAAGATCATTTGCTACACCAGCTATTTTGTGTTAACACATGGCACCGGAATTACCACCACCTCTTCCGCCACCTAGTGAGGGGGGACCTAGCTCCAGCCAGGCACCGCCCCAATCCGAAATGGCAGAGGTGTCCGCAACCTTGAGGTCCTTGGCTGCAACGCAGCAAGCAATGCAGGAGCAATTTGCACATCTCAGCCAAAATATGATGAGGCCACCTGGAGTCTCACCAGAAATGATCACCCTGGCGGATGTTCAGCCCCATCCTGATGCCAGTGGACCACCCAGGAACCACTAAAAGACCAACCTATACCCCAGCGGAGGAGGGACGTTGCCAACCCTAGGCTCTTGTGCCTGGGAAGGCAAGGAAACCCTTGCCCCGTGGACCGGTATGATGATATAGAGGCAGAAGACGTCCCAGAAGATTGTTAGGAGCCATATGAGGTTTCGAACAACACAATTCGTCCTGCCCACCGGAGCCAAGGTTATGGAGGCCGAAGGGGTGATGAAGCCCAATAATGAGGATTAGCTTTTGATCGACTAAGCAGAGGATCATCCTTTGAAAGGCTCGGTCCCATCAACGACATAAGACAAAGGTTATCAAGGTCGAGGAGTGAAGTCGTCTCACAAAGGGAAGAGAGGCAACGTCGACCTCATCAGGGACGAGGAAGAGACCCAGAAGAGGTCAATAGCCGACGTTGTGCTGTAGTTGGGGAACCCTCAGTTCACCCATTGGAGGTGGCTGGGTACAACCTCGGCCAGGCCGATGTTGCAAGGCCTTGGAATGACTCTATTCAACGTCTTAAAGAGAAAATAGGAGACCTCATTAAAAGTCGAGATCCGCTGCAAAGAGGTTTCTCAGAGGGTTCACCGTTCGTGGCTAAGATAGTTAGCTTCCCAACCCCCGCTAAGTTCAAACCGCCCATGGTGTATCCTAAGTATGACAGAAGCACCAACCCTGTACATCACATTGAGATGTACCAGTCAGCGACGGACATTTACTCAATACCGGATGAGATGAAGTGCCGGGCCTTCTCTGGGACCTTGACAGGAGCGGTGCACATCTGGTTTACTTCTCTTTCAAAGAATTCGATTGAGAACTTCAAGGGCTTGGCTGAACGATTCATTCACAACTTCTACTTTGGGGTAAGACCTCAAAAGAAGACCACCCATCTGTTGTATGTCAAGCAGGGGAAGAACGAGAGCCTAAGAGACTACATCGCCAGGTTCAACAAAGAAAAACTTGAGGTTGAGGATTATAAAGAGAATATAGCCATGATCGCCCTTATAAGAGGTCTTCAGAAGGGAAAGTTATTGTGGAAACTTGCGAAAGACCCTTAAAGTCCATGGCGGAGCTATTGGCAACTGCGGGGAAGGTCATGAACACTGAAGAGGCTATGGCCCCCAAGTATGAGGAAGAGAACGGCGGTGGCAGTGGAAAGTTCCAAAGAAAGAAGGATGGAAAGAAGAGGTCAGCTGATGATAAGTTTGCACGTTATACCCCTCTTACAGTTAGCTGCGAACACATCCTCAATGAGATCAAGAATGACCGATCCCTAAGATGGCCAGAGAAGTTGAAGGCTCCTCCACAGAAGAGGAACCAGAACTTATGGTGTGAATTCCACCAAGACCATGGCCATATAACAGACAAGTGCTTCGCCTTGAAGGATGAGATTGAGAAGATGCTGAAGTCAGGAAAGTTGAGGAAGTATTTTGATGGTAAAGCTTCCAAAAGGGGAAGGGAAGACCCCAAAAAGAAGAGACACGACAAATGTCGTGAGAACACCACAGCAAGAAGAGACAATGGCACGGATGACGATGATAACCTCCCGCCAAAAGATGACAACACCCCAGTGAAGAGGGTTGGGATGATCTCCTTTGGCGTTAGCACAATATGCGGAGGACTTGCGGGGGGTGGCTCTAAAGTGGCTGACAGAAAAGCTCATGTGGCAGAGGCCAAATCAGTGGCCAAACTTGAAGTGGTAAACCTAACGTCTTCCGAAATGACGCAAAAGAGAAAAAAGGTGGACATGGACACTCTCATAGTTGGGTTCTCCCGACTCGACTTCAAAGGCATCTTAGCCCCACATGATGACCCTTTAGTGATCACGATAAGAGTTCATGGATGTGAGGTGCAGAGAATCCTTGTAGACGGAGGAATCTCAGCAGATGTAATGTTTTAGCCTTGCTTCAAGAGCCTAGGTCTTAGCAGAGCTAGGCTGGTACCCTATCATCATCCGTTAATGGGCTTTAGCGGTGAAAAGGTCCATCCACTGGGCATGTACGAGATGGACGTGCGAATGGGTAATGAGTGGCCTAAGAGGTTAACACGAAGGATCAATTTTTTTGTTATGGACGAAAATGTCTTCTCGGCCTATAACCTCATCATAGGAAGAGCCCTTAAGGAGTTTGAAGTCGTACCGTCGACAGTCCACCAGATGCTAAAATTCCTGACCCCCTATGGTGTAGGGGAAGTGCATGGTGACCAGACCATAGCACGAGAATGTTACTTCAACTCGGCTGAAGAGAGAGAGGCCCATAAGAGAGCTACTACCACTTATAACATCGATACACTTGACCATAGAGATGAAACAAAGTTAAAAAAGGGAGAGGCCACAGAAGAGGTAGAATTCATCATCCTCAATGAGGATGAACCGTAAAAAACTGTCCAGGTCAGCAAAGCCTTAAAAGAGGAGATCAAAGAGGAGCTGATAAACTTCCTGAGGAAGAGGCATAGTGTCTTCGCTTGGAGTCACGCGGACATGCCTGGAATTAGCCATGAGATCATGTGCCATAAACTCAACGTATCTAAGGATGAAAGGTCAATCAAGCAAAGACGAAGAGTCTATTCAAGGGAGAAGTACGACGCCATCCGGGAAGAGGTCAGAAAGTTGGAAGAAGCTGAATTCATCAGAGGAAGTGATATATCCAGAATGGCTATCAAACGCAGTCATTGTGCCTAAAGCCAACGGAAAGTGGAGAATGTGTGTGGATTTTACTGACCTGAACAAGTCTTACCCGAAAGATAGTTACCCCTTATCCCGAATCGATCAGATGGTAGACGCAACTGCAGGACATGAGCTCATGAGCTTCATGGATGCATATTCAGGCTACAACCAAATCTTCATGGATGCCGAAGACTCGGAGAAGACAACCTTCATTACTGACAAAGGGACGTATTGCTACAAGGTGATGCCCTTCGGATTGAAAAATACAGGGGCAACATACCAACGTCTTATGAATAAGATGTTCGAAGACCAAATAGGCAAGACTATGGAGGTGTATGTTGAAGATATGTTAACGAAGAGCTTAAAGGCCTGCACCCATGTGGTAGACCTAGAAAAGACCTTCAATACTATGCACCTGTACAAGATGAAACTTAACCCGACAAAGTGTGTCTTCGAGGTAGGAGCTGGGAAGTTTCTTGGGTTCATCGTCAATCAGAGAGGAATAGAGGCGAACCCGGAGAAAATCAAGGCTTTTCTTGACATAAAGACACCTCGGAGTATCAAGGAAGTTCAAAGGCTCACTGGAAGAGTGGCTGCGCTTAACAGGTTTGTTTCTTGGGCTACAGACAAGTGTCTTCCATTCTTCAAGGTGCTTAAAAAGGCCTTCGAATGGGACAAAGAGTGAGACGAGGCTTTTAACCAACTTAAGTCCTACCTGGGATCTCCCTTGCTGTTATCTAGGTCCGTAGTAGGTGAGAAATTATTCGTTTACTTAGTGGTCTCTGAGTCGGCTATAAGTGCGACCATAGTTCGGGAAGACGTTGGGATCCAAAGGCCCGTATACTTCAACAGTAAATCCCTTCAAGGGGCTGAGCAAAATTATCCTCGGATGGAAACGTTGGCATATGCCTTGATACACGCTTCAAGGAAGATGAAGCCCTACTTTCAAGCCCATTCCATGGTTATTCTCACCGACTCCCCGTTAAGATAGGTCCTCCATAAACCTGAGAAGTCGGGTAAATTGATGGCATGGGCCATTGAGTTAGGAGAATACGACCTCACTTATCAGCCCAGGGTGGCCATCAAAGGGCAGGCACTTGCAGGCTTCTTCGCAGAGTTCACATGGGAAGAGACCAAGATAGATAATAACTCAGAGACTATAGAGGGGTCAAACGTAAATGTCTTTCGAGATTCAGAAGAGGTTGTATCCAAAGAGATTGAGATTGAGAATAACTCAGAGACTGCAGAGGGGTCAAACGTAAACGTCTTTCGAGATCCTAAAGAGGTTGTATCTAAAGAGACCGAGATTGAGAATAACTCAGAGACTGCAGAGGGGTCAAACGTAAACATCTTTCGAGATCCAAAAGAGGTTGTATCCAAAGAGACCGAGATTGAAAATAACTCAGAGACTGTAGAGGGGTCAAACGTAAACATCTTCCGAGATTCGGAAGAGGTTGTATCCAAAGAGACCTAGATTAAGAATAACTCAGAGACAACAGAGGGGTCAAACGTAAACGTCTGCCGAGATCCGATAGAGGTTGTCTTACCGCACGGATGCTGGATGCTTTTCTATCCAGAGTCTTGGGAGCCGTAGCAGTTGCGGACTGTGGCGAGATTTAGATTGTAGTCGCTTCCTACTTCTTTGTAAATCTAGATAGGATTCATTTGTATATCGAGTTTATACCCAAGGTTTTATGTATAGCTGTTTATATTTCTTCTTTATCGTTATTGTACTGTCTGTGACTCGACAGCTTATTCGGGTATATTTCCTTTTGTGTACTCATTTCATATTAATTCAAGCACTTTCTTTTATCATTGGTACTGGTGTGCATTCTACCTTGTCTAGTAGTTATATAGTGTTGGTTTGTGTCCATTGTATATTTTTATTTAATTTTGGCGCCCGTTTTTATAGTTTTGGGTAGTTAGCCTTATCTATTTTAGTATAGTCTGTTGATGGTGAGAATGAGCTATCTGAGATTACTGATTTAATGTAGTATAGGGTTGGCCACCCGTTATTATTTTAAGCGGGGTGTCACACACCAGACAACTAATAAGAGTTTTATAAATCTTGAAATTATCAACCTCAAATGTCCTCATCAAATTTCGATTAAAATCTTCGACACAAAGAATAAACAATCCAAGAGAAATAGGCGCCATGACTCAAACCCCTTAAATATTTTAAAAACAACACAAATATCCATTAATGAGCACCGAGAAATAATTATTTGAAATCAATCTCCAAATAAAATCCACCCAAGATTCATGAAAACCAAACTTTCTCAGAATTGAAGTAAGGAAGATTCAGAAGAAACGATCATATGCCTTATGCGGATCAAGTTTAATCTCCATATTACCACCCTAATTTTTTACATTTAACACAGATTTCCAATGTTAACAATGAATTATCAACAATGCCTCTACCTTGCACGAGGCCACTATGATTAGGAAAAACTAATTTAGGCAAAACTTTTGCTAATATAGAGAATTTTGGAAATAATTTTATTGGTGAAATTATGAAGAATAATTGGTCTAAATTCACCAAAACCACTCGGCGCATCATTTTTTGAGATAAAAATAATAGCAGTACTTGCAATAGATTTAGGAAGCTGAAACCCGACTAAGAAACCCTTCACCGTCTTGAGAACATCATCTGCAATAATATCCCATGAAGACGTGAAAATTTTCCCATTAAAACCATCTTATCCCGTGGCACTATCACCATTTAAATTCCAAACCGCTCTTTTAACTTCATCAAAATTCGAACTTTTAGGTAGCAATTAATTTCGGAATAACATATAAAAATTCCTCATAATTAGGTCTTATACAGTCATACCCCAAAATATTGGAAAACTAGGTTTTAGCCCCGCGCGATGCGCGGGCTATTTATAAGTTATTTATTGAAATATTAACCGATAATTGAATTAAAAAAATTGAGTAATGAAAAGCTATGTTTTATTTATATTATCCTTTCCATATTTCCTGTTAAAAATGTGAATCAATTTTGAAAAAAACAACCTTAGTTTTAGTACAATCCATATTTAATGTTTCAATAATTTCATGGAATGTTATAATCAAGTATACTATTGAACAACTACATATATTGTACCATATACATACTTCAAAAATCAGAGTATGCATACCCCCTCTATTTCTTTAATTATTGCTACATGCGAAGGTAATATATTCAGTCTGAATGTAGCAACATAAAACTTCTAATAGAAAATTGCAACTGGTGAATATGAACTGTGTGAAAGATCACTGATCAGAGTAGCTTTGGCAAAGAATATTGCATAAAAATTAAGAAAGACATTCCAAAAGCCAAGCATAAATAGAACATGTGAGGCTGAATAGTAAAATCCAAATCCAATGTTTCTATTTCAAAACACATAAGAAACCCAATAAATTCAACAGAATATTGTGCAAGGATTTAAAAGTAATAATACATGATTAAAGATAAATATGTATATTAGGAAATGTCAAATACTACCCTTGTCGCTCACATCATCCTCGCCTAATTTCCATCGATCACACATCACACTCACATTTTGCTCCCTACGTATTGTTATGGTTATTCAGACCTCATTTCCATCGATCACACATCACACTCACATTGTGAAAGGCCTATAATGCTAACTTGGATGAAATAAAAGTAATTTTTTTTATTTATAAAGTGAAAATATACATATAGGGAGGAGACGAAATATGCTTACATAATAATTCAAACAAATACATAATGTTTGATGAAAGTGAAATGATGCCTTTTATGGGGAAAAATATAAAAATACATTTCATCGAACACTTACGAAACAATTTACCCCCATACAGTTGAGAGTCATTATCACAAACAACATATACCCCAAATGAAGACATCCAGCATTTGGGGGAAAAGGTAATTAGTAATATATTTGAATGAGCAGTAATCAGTACATAAAAAGTTTCAAGAAAAATTAAGATTAACCCCCTTTAAAACATGTCTAATAAATTGCAGACGATAACGATCACATCTAATGTATACATATCCAAATTTAAGAGAATAACTAAAAATCAAATGAAATTGGATATTGGGGAGAATGGTTTGCATACAATGGTATCTTTAGAACAGTCACAGAAGGGTGAAATGCTCATAGTGATTGAGATATAAATACTATAGCATAATGAATTTTCAGATCCATTGTAATTAATTGGTTAGGGATTGATGAATACAAATATCAATTGGGAGACAATTATGAGTTGGGTTTATGAAATTTCATTAGAAGGTGAATGGGTATATAATATATGATGGGTCAGAGTTTGGTTGTTGGAGGAAGATGGAATGGGTCAATTCAGAGTGGATGGGTTCATTTTTGGAGGAAGATGGAAGGTCGGTTGGGAGTTTCATTATTGGACGCCGATGGAGTGGGTCGGTTTGGAGCGCATGGATATATGGAAGGATGGTTGGATATTGGGTCAGAGTTTTATTGTTGGAGGAGGATGGAGTGGGTTGGTTTGGAGCGAAATGGTTCGATTTAGAGGGAGATAGAAGGTCAGTTAGATAAGAGATGATTTGAGGTGATATCACTCAGGATGAGTAAAGGATATAATGAAATGGATTTTGGCTTAACTCAAGATCCATTTCAAATACAAAGATGAGAAAATGAATATAATCATAGTGAAATGGCATTGGAATTAATTAGAGCTTCATTCTCATGCCACGTGGCAGAGCCATAGTTGGAGATATCATATTTAATTAAATATAACAAATTAGATAGTCAACACCAGCTTGCTTAATTAATTTCTAATCCTAATCCACACCCTCGAGTCATTTTTGACCTTATGAAAAAAAGATCCACGTCTTCTCATTTTAATAATGTTATGAAAAAAATTAGAATTCAATCTCTAAATTTGTCCCATTCACAATTCGCTTTTTATGGCTAAAATTCCTCCTATAATTTAAGAGGATATACCAAATTCGCTGAGCATATATTCATTATACTCTATTATCATCAGAAGGATCATTTTGAAATGTAATTTCACTTTTAAGCACCTCAACCTCAACTTTTATGGTATTTTGAAAAATGTTTCCAAATTTCTACGTGTTCCAAGTTCTAATTGTTAGAATTATCAAATAATTCATAAGCCTATTAAGTGGTTCATTATTAAATTAAAAAATAAGTCATATTGGGTAAATAAAAGGTCACTCTAATATGCCCAAGAGTCAAAAATGTTTTTGTTAATAAATTAACCAATTATTGAATAAAAAATAAATTAAGGAAAACTCTTGATCTAACCGTGATGGACGACCAAGATCGCATGACTTTTGGGATATATGATCTTTCCCTGCCTACAAATTATGTCCTAAACTCCATAATTTAGGCACGAGAAATAAGCAACAAATTATAGAAAGGCTAGGGTAGAGAAACCTATAATCCATGATAATTTTTTGATCTCAAGTTGGAGGCACCAATGACAACCTCTTCACTTGTCAAATCTAATGCTAACTTAGGTATGTTTTTCAATCCTATTTTGGACACATGTGATAATTATGTAGATTAAGGTCCTATATTTACATAACAGTTTATATGTTCACGTGTTGTATTACTGGTCTATAAAAACTGTTAATTGATTTATTAATTTTAAATCTAACATGTGGTATCAGAGCATATGGTTTAGATTACATAATTATCCTTTATGTCTAAATAGGAAATCATATTTTATAGCAAATTATATATTCTAAATTATGATACTTATATGATATTTTTTATTATATTTGTTTATGACTCTAATTTGGACTCGGTTTAAATTATGCTTATGTTTATGAATAAAATTTTCTGCGACATTCTAATTTTCTGTCGCTGAATCTGTTAAGAGTTATATGTAAAACTTTCTACGATGTTTTGATATTCTGTCGCTGAATTTACTTATATTGATGTGTGAAACTTACTGCGACGTTTTAGTTTTTTGTTTCTGAATCTGGTAAAGTTTATGTATGAAAATCTTATGTGATGTTTCTGTTTTCTGTCACTAAATCTGTCTAGATTCATTTCTGTGACGTTTTGAATATTTTAGTCCCTTAAACTCTTATTGCCTATTATGGACTTTGTGTTTCACTTGATAATTTTTTTAGTGTCACCAATAAAAAGAAAGAAAAAATGATTTGGAAATAACGTTTACTTTTGTATCTCTCTCACGAAAATTATACTTTCGATTTCGCGATTTGGAGAGTTATTCTTTTGCATTTCTATACATATTTGTGGTGAAAACTATTTTTTTTTTCATTTTTGGTTATTTTGTAGTATTCCATATTTTACGATTTTTTTCCACTACATATATAATGTTTATATTGTTTATATGTTCTTATGTACTTTATATCATTCCAAATCATTGTATGGGTATTTCTCATGTGCCAATATTCTCATAAAGATAGGATAGGTGTCCACCAAAGTGCTCTACCCTATGTTAGCGTATATTAGATTAAATAGTATATTCTATTTGGTTGCAGAAATTCCTAAAATAATTGTGACATAATATTTATATGATGCTAGATTAGGAGGAAAGTGTCTTAATCTATATTCATAAATATTAAATTACTGTGTACGCATCTATATTTGGACCTCTGATTATCCATAAAGAATTGCGTATAATATTTTTTTGGTATATTAATTTTATATCTATTACATAATATGAGTGTGCATGTATATTCCATGAAAGTAAATTTATTTTGCACACTTTATGAATTAAAGATTTAAGCGCAATTAAGGATAAATCAATTTAGGGTATGTGTGAATGCAACCAAATGAATTAATTGGTGTATCTACATAATCACATAAAAGAAAAATCCATAAAATGAGATTTTGTTTACCAAAATTTTTATGACCAAATTAAAATTGATTTTGATTCCCTAATTATGATTTTCTTTTGTGACAATTTTAATTATGTGTTTAAAGCTGCTATTTTATAAAACTGTAAATCGGAATATTTTGAGACATTTTCACTAACAGTTTTCTTATGCCTCTAATAAGCAATAACTGAGATTAAAATTGTCGACTTACCCGGGATTGATAAAAAAAAAATTATGTCAACCTGAGAGGATTTAATGATGAAAAATCAGAATTTTTTTAGTGATAAATATTGTTATGACTATTTGAGCACGTTTAAGCTCTCAAAACCTTAAATTTGTCATATTTGGTAATAAAGCTGACAACTACTTCTTTTTCAATGTTTTTCAAATTTGGCTTATTGAGAAGATAATTTTTTAAGATTTTTCTTATAGTGATTACTCAAATTTTTCATTACTGAAAATTATGGATTTATCCATTTTATTTGTTCTAATAAATACATCTGTTGTCTTATCTTAATTGGTTGTCATAATATTTTCGGTATATACCAAATATTGTTATGAAAATTATAGTTATGGTTAAGGTTTGGATACTAATATTTATATTGGATTTGATCAAATATCTATTAAGGTGCCCCAATCTGTGATTATAAATATTAAATTACTATGTATAAATTTGACTCTTAGTAGATGTAAATATAATTACGAATTATTGATGCATTGATGATGTGACTTGTTCATTGTAAGATTGCCCAAAGGGAAAATTTTTATCAAGTGAACATTAATGATTAGTATTTTTTTATGCATCAACTTAACCTCGAATGATTCAAATTTTATTTGAGACTAATATTTACGTGAAGTTTAATCGGTATTCAAAATAGTAAATATTATATTGAATATGTATATGCTTATCATGTCCAAGATGAGTAATGGAATATTAAAAGCACTCCTTAAGGTTTTCATCTCAGTATATATTAGGTTACGATTCCATCAAAGTGGTCTAATTTAATAAATTGTAAATGCTGAATTTTGTGATAACATTCAAATACTATGTCTTGGTTGCCCCAAAGAGTCCGGATATGGTTTTGAGTATTCGGATTATTAATGTTGTAAGGACATTTTTTCATGTCCGTTATCAACTGTTTTGTATGTCGTAGGCCGTTACATTTGGCACGTATCTACACGATCACATATGACGGCCCCAATCCGAATTCCGGGAATTAAGCATCCAACACCTCCATCATGTGCCCCACATCCGCCTCAACGACTTCACGTACCATGATTTTAGGGACTACATGCTAGTGGTATGCAAGAGAAGTCAAATCAATGAAAGAAGTCACGATATGGAAGTTCAAGGGCAATTTGGTAATTGTACATCCACCGTCCGGAGGATAGGTCAACTGGAAAGTTGAAGAGCTTGCCGCAACAAAAAAACTGGAAGAAACGGCATCTCATTCCGAGCTACGGTGAAGAAGATATGGCCCTTTGAAGATGGAGAGAATTCCTCGAAGGAATCTGGTTTCTGAGGACCGGAACGGTCCGGCCAAAATAAAAGAACCGATCAGGTCATCCGGACCGATCCGATCACAACCGGACCGATCCGTTATGCTGAAGGCCAGTATACCCCGGACCGATGGCAAAACGATGAAGCTGAAAGCCGAACCGATCCGATGTTATCCGGACCGATCCGCCTGCAATAAAAGAACCGATCCGATGTCAACCGGACCGATCCGCTTCAGACCCGGACCGGTCCGCCTGGGATAACTTCAAACAGATCGTGTTCCGATTTTTTATGGCTCAAGTCCTCTTATTTATACCAACTTCGGGAGAGTTATTTTTCAAGACTTCTACACGATTTTCTGAGTTCCAAAACTCTAAAGTCTTCATGGTATTTGAGTCCATTGATTCATACCCTTGATTCACACAAATTCCATACCTTTGTGAATCTCTTTGCAACCCAGGAATGAAGCTTTGTTCTTGTTCAACCCTTGTGGAGAAGCCGTTTCTCTTCTCCATTGCAGCCCTACTGGACAAGGATATCTCCAGCCGCCGACTACAGAATCCGATACCTGAGGGTAATTCTTAGTCACTTGTATTTTCATTGTAATCCGCTTGTAAGCCGTTTTCTTACAAATTATAGTGAAAATAAATGGTTTTGCCCCTGTGGGGGATTTTTCCTCAATTATGTGTGTTTGAATAACTCTTGCATGATTTCATATTGTTTCAATCACACCTAGTTGCATGTTTAGGGTTTGTTTGGGTTAAAAGGTGTTTAAAATATAATTTGATCATTTGAACGCGAGCACACACGTTCTCAAATTGGTATCAGAGCAGGTTACGCTAATCTATCGCGTATTCCTATTTTCCGCAACATTCTTTCTAAGATATCAATTTTCTAAAAAATAGATTTTTGAAAAAGTGCGTGTTCAAATGGAGAAGTTATATAATAAAATGCCTGTTTTTGACGGGACAAATTATGCTTATTGAAAAGCCCGAATGAGGTCGGCTTTAAAAGCCATTGATGAACGTGTCTGGATTTTGGTTGAACGAGGGTGGACTCCTCCCTCCGTGACTGTTGATAATGCTTTAGTCCTTAGGATCACCGCTTTAGAGAAGGATTTAAGATTATTTGGAGAGAGAGAGAGAGTTGTGGTGAGAATGAGAGAAATAAAAAACTTGAGAAGATAAGATGTTTTGAGTGCGATGGGACAGGGCACAAGAAATTTGAGTGTCCCACTAGACTTAAGAGAGAGGGCAAGAAAGTTGATATGCCCACTTCTCTAAGTGATAGTGAGGATGATAATGGTGATGATAGTTTGATCCAAAAAGCCTTTAGAAAGTTGTTTATCGAGACCATGGAAACAAAAAGGACTAATAGGATCCTAGGTCTTCGGATTGGTGAGTTGAAGGGAGAGAATGATGAGCTTAAAAGGGAAAAAGGTGACTTGACCAACACGGTGTCTAGTCTGACGACACGTGTATCCCATCTCGAGGATGACCTCAAACAAGCACGGGAGGTTCAAGTCACATTAGAGAATTCACCAGAGCCTATATCCACCATTGTGAGTGAGTCCCATGGGTGTCCGTCTAGGAATGTTCATCCCAAAATTGTTGATAAATTACTTCCTAGACCGGTTTATGTTTGCTCCCACTGCAAGAAGCGAGGACATCTTAGGGAATTTTGTTCTAAGTTGGGTTTTGTGCCATATCATGCCACTTCACACATTCATGCACATGCACCCACTCATTATACTTTGCCTGCTCATTTTGATAGAGAGTTTGCACATATTCGCGAGCAAGTGAAGTTTTTGATCAGGACTACACATGATCTAGTGGAGTTGGTTCAAAAGATGTCACCATCTTTAGAAAACTCCACCGTTACTCCCAGTTGAGATCTAGTCTTGATTGCTAGCATAGGTTGTTTATCATGTTTTACCTATTGCTAGCATGTATCATTAGTTAGTTTTTCATTTTTTTTTTTTAAAAATATACAAAAAGATTTTCCTTTAAGAAAATTTTTGAGAAAAGCACAAAAAAAAATTTATTTTGATAAATTTTTTTGAAAAAGACAAAAAAGATTTTTCTGTTTTTGCTCCTTTTGTGGATGAGCATTTAAGATAGCCAAGTCACAACTTCATTCCATATCTCCATGTGACTGTTTGATAGATATTTGAGAGGCTACATCATTTCATCCATGTGCTTTACATTGTATGGAGTCTTTGAGATGTAATTCGTGATATCTTCCTACATGTTTGACTCCTATATCCTTTATTGCACACATGCACGGCTATATTTGATTATTGCACTTGTCTATCTCATATTGGCTTGAGTGTTTCCATCTCAATTCTGTCTATACAATGTACAATATGCGATAAAACTTGACAAGATTGGAATGCATGTAAAAACCGTTTTGGTGAGACTGTGTGTTTTTGTATAACGGGGAGGGGCTGCGAAAGGTCATCATCTATCCTTTGCGCAAAAGCCACCGTTAAAAAGGACCTAAAAAATTGAGGAATTTTAATATCCGAGGTCCAAAGAGGTTAAAAGAGCCCGAAAAATTTAAAGGCAATAAAAAGCAATTCATGCCAAATATGGGCCATTTAGGTTTCACCATCAATTCTCCAAAGTTTGAGAATTTAGAATGCCTCTATTCAAAATAATATCTGAGGGAGTTTGGTTGGAGAATATAAACGGGTTTGTACTTCCTTGAAAGTCCTGAAAAAGCATAAAAACATTTTGGACGTTATTGGTGTGAAAATCACTTTGAGCTTAGATTTGTTGATTTGATTGAGTCAATATCTTATATTGTCAATATTTTACACCAAAGGAAGCATTTGAGTTCATTCGCTAGGAATATCCAATATTCATCGTGCACATATGTCATGTTTGTATGCACTGATTTTCCTATCGAAATTGATCACACCACTTCATTCACGCTATCATCGACTTGGTTGCTTTGTGTTCATTCATGGTGTGATTTTATCCGAGTGACACCCCGCTCTTGCTTATTTGATATATTTCTCTCATTTATCTATTTGAGGACATCATAAAAAGGGGGAGAATGAATTATCTTATTATGGGAGAGATTTGAAAGTTTGAGTTTGTTCATAAATTAGTATATATGTTTATCTCATTTCAAACTCGATATGTCACTTGGTGCTTTGCTTTGTCTCATGTGTGTAGATACTACTTTGATGATCACTGAATTGCACACCCTGATGAGAAAAGCGTTGAGATTCCTGAAGATTTGAAGATCAAACGCTATAGTCTTATTCACTTGTACTCTTTCAGTTTTGGGTTCATGGAAGGGTAGATTTGTATAGGCATTTTTTATGATTGATAATTCGGATTTTTTATGTATGTACCGGCATAGACATAGGGGGAGATTTGTAAGGACATTTTTTTCATGTCCGTTATCTTACTGTTTTGTATGTCGTACGCCGTTACATTTGGCACGTATCTACACGATCACATATGACGGCCCCAATCCGAATTCCGGGAATCAAGCATCCAACACCTCCATCATGTGTCCCATATCGGCCTCAACGACTTCACGTACCATGCTTTTAGGGGCTACATGGTAGTGGTATGCAAGAGAAGTCAAATCAATGAAAGAAGTCACGATATGGAAGTTCAAGGGCAATTTGGTAATTGTACATCCACCGTCCGGAGGATAGGTCAACTGGAAAGTTGAAGAGCTTGCCGCAACAAAGATATTGGAAGAAACGGCATCTCATTCCGAGCTACGGTGAAGAAGATATGGCCCTTTGAAGATGGAGAGAATTCCTCGAAGGAATCTGGTTTCTGAGGACCGGACCGGTCCGGCCAAAATAAAAGAACCGATCCGGTCATCCGGACCGATCCGATCACAACCGGACCGATCCGTTATGCTGAAGGCCAGTATACCCCGGACCGATGGCAAACCGATGAAGCTGAAAGCCGAACCGATCCGATGTTATCCGGACCGATCCGCCTGCAATAAAAGAACCGATCCGATGTCAACCGGACCGGTCCGCCTCAGACCCGGACCGGTCCGCCTGGGATAACTTCAAACAGATCGTGTTCCGATTTTTTATGGCTCAAGTCCTCTTATTTATACCAACTTCGGGAGAGTTATTTTTCAAGACTTCTACACGATTTTCTGAGTTCCAAAACTCTAAAGTCTTCATGGTATTTGAGTCCATTGATTCATACCTTTGATTCACACAAATTCCATACCTTTGTGAATCTCTTTGCAACCCAGGAACGAAGCTTTGCTCTTGTTCAACCCTTGTGGAGAAGCCGTTTCTCTTCTCCATTGCAGCCCTACTGGACAGGGATATCTCCAGCCGCCGACTACAGAATCCGATACCTGAGGGTAATTCTTAGTCACTTGTATTTTCATTGTAATCCGATTGTAAGCTGTTTTCTTACAAATTATAGTGAAAATAAATGGTTTTGTCCCTGTGGGGGATTTTTCCTCAATTATGTGTGTTTGAATAACTCTTGCATGATTTCATATTGTTTCAATCACACCTAGTTGCATGTTTAGGGTTGTTTGGGTTAAAAGGTGTTTAAAATATAATTTGATCATTTGAACGTGCGCACACACGTTCTCAAATGATTTCATTATGATTAAGCCATTGTGATTTGGTTTCTCCAAAGAGTCCGGTTGCAATGGTGGAGTTAATATTAAGTGGCAATATATTTATTTATTAAGGTTGGTATCGATTGCTCCAAACAATCCATAACCTTCCTTAATTTATAAGTACAATGTCCCTTTATGCCTTTTGAAAACATTTATGATTGTTGAAATTATTATACAATCCATGAAATAATGTAATATTCATATATTGGATAATTTGGTAGTCACAAAGTGACTCAATTGCAATGCTTGTGAATAATAAATTTAGAGCTAAAAGTGGTAGTAATAACTTATCATAGTAAAAATCATTAATGGGGCACATTGGATTTAATTCATCTAGCGAGATAATTTCCTAAAGGAAATTTATTTTGAGTAACTGAAACAAATATTAAGGAATTATGTAATTAGGTTGTGAAAGGTTATCCTAGATAACATATCCATCTAAATTACATAACATGGTACGCACTAAAGTCATATATATAAATATTTAAAGTTATTACGAAAGAAAATCCACATTTATAAATGTTATTAATATACGTGTTGTCAACTCATAGCTTTAATGTAGTGAGCTATTTACTTCATTAATTATATATTACTTTATTTCTCTAAGATTTCATGTTTTATCCATTTTAATGTTCTTGAGACTCACTTCTTAGAATGAAATAAAGAAGTCAAATTTCACTTAAAAATGTTAAATCATTATAATTCACTTTTACTTGAGGAACCCAATCTTAATACATTTGAGTGTTAAACTCTTTTATAAATTTTGAAGAATTATTAAATGGATTGAGCATAAAATCTATGTAAAATCTCTTAATGTTGGAGATTAAAATATATGAGTACCCATTATGTGATATACATTCTGTGAATTATGATATGTCGTTTTATATGAATGAAATAATTTATTTCATTTTAAAAAAACTAAAGTGCTACGTAACATAGTTTAATTCGATATGAGGATCGTTACAAGACAAGTCATCAAACAAATCATAAACTCTTAGATTCCTTTTCTTATGTTATTTTGGAATCATTTCAAAAGACCCCTCGATGGCCTTTCCAAATATTTCTATTATGTATACAAAAGATTTTTTTGCTTATATGAGAATATATTTTTTTAATTATCGTGTTCTCATTGGTAGTTTATATAATTATATTTTTGATAAAACTTTTACAAGGAAAATGATTGTGATCCTATATCATAATGTTGAACTTCAAAGTAGCTTTTCAATCTTGTGGATGGAAATCACATTCTTTTCACTCTAGATTTATTCTGATGACTTAATAGTCTAGATTGTCTTTGGGTTGTCACTTATGAATCTTGACACTCATGTTTGAGCTCTTAAGGTTTTATAATTTTAGAATGCTCTATGTGGCCCAAGTGGGAGAATTATAATAGTCCTTGGATCCTTGGATAGTGGACCTACATATAACATGTCGTTATAAAATAATAAGTCAAATACAACAAATCGATATCGCCACAATATTTATTCACCCAAAAATTAATATATATGGCAAAAGTGTATTATATAAATTCTACTTTACTTACTCTATTTGACACGCCACTATGATTGGGAGTGTCTAGTACATGCATGGATTTATAATCCACTAAAAGAATTAGAATTTATAATTATTTTTTAGACTTGAAGGAGTGTATACTAAATTATTTCGGAATAAAAAAATATCAAATGTCAAATTCTTTAAAGAATGGTGGAATTAGTGGGAGTATCAAATCACCTAATGTGGCAATAAAAGAAGTTAAGATACTTATGTCATTCCTTTAACGTCCAAAGTAATTATTCTTTTGGTTAATGGATGTACATTGTTGTAAGAAGCTCTTAAATGAGTTTGCTATTCTGAATGATTGTGAGATTTATTCCAAGCATGCGAATTTGACAAAGAAGTAAGAAAATATTCGATTTTGATAATCAACGATATAAAGCTAGGCTTATGGTTAAAGTTTTCATTACGAATAAAGACAAGGGAGAAAATAAATATTTTCACCTATGTCTTAGAATATTAAAATTTATAGCTTTAGTAGCTCCTTTTGAGTAAGAGTTACATTTAGTGTAAAAACTTATGAGAGTTTAAGAAAAGAACTGTAAACGTTGAGAAATCATTATATAAACTTATGTAAGCTTTCCATCAATGGTATTTTAAGAATACTTTATGTATTTTTATTAAGTATATATATACCTTGAAGTCGGTGGGAATAAATTTATATATTGAATTTCTCTTAGTAGTGAATCGTAGAGAAATAAAATAGTTTAAGAGTATGAAGTAATGAGAGGCTTAAAATATTATATGCTCACACTTATGATAATTTTTCTCTCTTGATTAAGTAGATTTGTTTTGGCCTAGTGATCAATATGGTGAAAGAGTGAGAAACAATTAAATATTGATGTAGCATGCTTTGGGGCTACAATTTATTGATCATGGTTGCAAAAAAATTATTTTGGCACTTGAAGTTGTTGACACTATTATCAAGTCGCTGAAATATTATGATAATTCGGCTACACTCTTCGTTATGAAAAACTGATAGGTATTTTAAAGAACCTAGGCACATTAGAATACAATACCTATATGTGAACGAAGAAGTTCAGAAACAACAAGTGTCAGTCGAACACATTAGTTTAAGTTTTAACACAACATATTCACCAATAAATGGGCTATCACCAAAGCACATTCATAAAACATGCTTAAGATATGAGTCTTGCGTGCAACCAATTAAGTATAAGTGTTGTGTATTGTTTGGTGCTTAATTTTGACACTATATTTGATACCAATTAAACTGTATTCTAAACATTTTAATTTATGTCATGCAATATAACTTTACATGCATGTTGATTGATTAAAGTGACAGAAATAGTCTTTCTAAGACGATTATTGGTCCATTATGATGAGCCTTATTATAGACCTTGTTAAATAAACTCTTAGTGGCGTAGTACATAAAAGGAACCTTACTCGTGTATTAGTGTGGAACCGCTGTAACTCACATTGATATTTTGTTTAATAAAGGTGCTCATAAAAAACTATTAAAGATGACTGAAAGTTTGAAAGCACGCCTTATATTAATTATGAACCAAGTGGGAGAATGTTAGAATTATCAAATAATTCATAACCTATTAAGTGGTTCATTATTAAATTACAAAATAAGTCATATTGGGTAAATAAAAGGTCACTCTAATATGCCCAAGAGTCAAAAACGTTTTTGGTTAATAAATTAACCAATTATTGATTAAAAAATAAATTAAGGAAAACTCTTGATCTAACTGTGATGGACGGTCAAAATCGCATGAGTTTTGGGATATAGGACCTCTCCCTGCCTATAAATTATGACCTAAACTCCACCATTTAGGCACATAAAATAAACAACAGATTATAAAAACGCTAGGGGAGAGAAACCTATAATCCATAATAATTTTTTTTATCTCAAGTTGGAGGCACTAATGGCAACCTCTTCACTCGTCAAATCTAATTCTAACTTAGGTATGTTTTTCAATCCTATTTGGACACATATGATAATTATATAGATTAATGTCCTATAATTACATAACAGTTTATATGTTCATGTATTGTATTATTAATCTATAAAAACTATTAATTGATTTATTAATTTTAAATCTAACACTAAGAACTATCCTCATATTTTTTTAAATTCTTAGCTAAACAATATAAAGGTTTCCATTCTCAAACTTTCTCTAATGGAAAGCAATTAGGGTCCGTTTGATACATATTGGGCAAAAGTGTTGGCATGGCAAAATTTGTGAGGACAAATTTTGCCTAGGCAAATTTTGTCTAGACAAATATTTTTTTCTCACATTAGGCTATCAAACACCAAATGAGGTAAAACAAGTTTTTTAGACAACATTTTAATAACACATTTTTCGTCCATATTAACATATATAATAATAAAAAATATGTTTTTTTTTAATTTTCGTCCCAAGTCTTATTTAATAAGAAAACAGTTTTTTCTTTTCTTTTTTACTTCTCGTTTTTATTTATTAAAAAAGTAACAAACGATATATAAAAAAAAGTTTTTTACGCCAAAACTACTTATTAAAAACAGTTTTTACATTAAAACAATTTTTAATTTTTACATTAAAACAGTTTTTATATTAAAACAGTTTTTACGTTAAAATAGTTTTAAATTTTTTTTACATTAAAACAGTTTTTATATTAAAATAATTTTTTGCATTAAAACAGTTTTTACATTAAAACAGTTTTTAATTTTTTACATTAAAATAATTTTTTACATTAAAACAGTTTTTACATTAAAACAATTTTTTATATTAAAACAGTTTTCACATCAAAACAATTTTTATTTTTTTACATTAAAACATTTTTTACATTAAAACAAACTTTTACATGAAAACAGTTTTTTACATTAAAACGGTTTTTACGAAAAAACGGTTTTTACATTAAAACAGATTTTAATTTAAAACAGTTTTTTTTAACTATTTAAAATAATTTTTAAAATATTCATAACATTTTTTAAAATATTCATAACAGCTTTTTTTAATTATGTAAAATAGTTTTTAAATTGTTTTTTAAAATATTAAAAGCGTTTAAGAAGTTAGCAAATTTGTTGGCAAATATTTCTCACCCATATAGCAAAGCAAAATTTGCCAACATGTTATGCATAAGAGGTGTTGTACATTGACAAATAGTTTGTAGGCAAATTTTGCTATCAAACACACCAAATTGTAGGCAAATATCATATTTGCCAATTTATTTGCCATTTGCCATGGCAAATAATGCTATCAAACGAACCCTTAATTCTTTGAAAGAATTGTGAGAACACCAAACTATCTAGAATATAAATCTCCCTGGGGTTTTATCCATATAAGAAAATAAAGACAATAGTAATGGAGAGTGATCTAAATCTACCCTATTTAAATGTTTCACAAAATTCTTTTGGAATAAATTTTGGCCCACAACATTAAAGAACAACCTTCCCATTGTTTCCCAAATAGTAGTGTAACCCATATCTTTGAGACTAGCATCATTAATACAAGTCAGAAGATCATTAGCTGCGTTAATATCATATGGAAAACCACCAGGATTTCCATCTGAGCAAGTAACAGTATTAAAATCCCCACCCCCACTATCCATAGATCCATAGTAGCTAATGAATTGGTGTAGTTCCATAACCGAGTCCTTTCTCCACGAGTACATTTAGCATAAGCCAGTTAGACTTAATGTGAACATGAATATTAGAATGATAAATCTTCGAAGTTATGCTCTGCTGCATTTGATATTCCATTGAAATATCAATACCACACGAGAAAGAACACCAAACCATGTTTACATCATTCGAAATAGCCTGCTTAATGCCAAGAATTTTCTTATACTCCTCTAGCTTACTAACAATCACTTTAGGCTCTATACAGATTAACATAATCAATTTATGAATCAAATAAAGCCTTTTCAATCTTCCAACTGCACTCTTCTTTGGGATCCCTCTACATTTCACATGATAAGCCATTGAGATATGATTTGTTTAGAAGCTTTGGTGTTATATCTTACCATAAGTCTAGTCCGACTCATGATATTCATGTGTTAGCCGTGACACGCTGATATGACGTGTTACGATTGATTATTATCTTATGAATGTAGGTCCACGCTAACAAAAACTAACGAATCACAATAAGCCATGTCAGTGTGTTTTGGCGGACACTGAAGATCATGAGTGGGTGTCTAGATCTTAACACCCTATGCAAAGGTGTAAGAATCCTAGTAAAATAAATTTTCTTAGCATTTGGTTTTTCCGAACTTCCGTCCAACCTTCACAATTTGATCCCGGAGAAGACTGCATGGGAATTTGATTTGAATTACAATACTATCAGCGGACACATTATCATTAAGCTCCAAATCTTAGCGTCTCAAAACTTTCAGTAACCTTAGCGTACACGTTGTCATTAACCACCAAATCTTGTAATTGCTTCTCATAATGGTAATCTAAACCTTCAGGGCTGACAATTTTTGACACGATAATCCGTTTATGTTAATAACTCGAACTTGACCCGAACATGACACGAATAACTTGTATAGATTTAAGAGTACCCAAAACTTATACTCAAATCAAAATCAACGCGACCCGAAAATGACACGACTAACCCACAACTCTACAATACAACCGTCATCAAGAGACTCATTAGCGTTATCACTTCTAATGCCCATAACATCAATACTTTCTTCTGCATAAAGTGGATCAAGATTTTGTAGTTCTCCTTACTCCAAGCTATTCACTACATGCTCATCTCTCTTCCTTTCAATGATATAATCATCACTGCTCAGAAGATTATTTTGGTCAGCAATATTAACTTCATTAGCACAAGCCACATTCTCAGCTATCTTGGACTGCTCCAATACCTTACCAGGAGACTCCATAGTATTATGCTTCTTCATAAAAATCTGTTGCACCCATTGTTTAGTAGTTTGCCTACTCCAATATTTGAATCATCCACCAAGTTTTTTTGACCCTCGATATTTTCTTTTTCATTTTTCCTTATCAAACGTCATCAAACTTTTTTGTTGCTGGATCAGATTGCCACCATTTTCCAGCTTTTATTTTGCAAGAATTGATATCATGGCTTTTCTTGAGAAAAAAGTTACAGAACAATGGAATATCTGTTGGAATATTAAATAAAATTCATCAACATATTAGATTATCGAAATTACCTTATAAAAGAATTATAAGAACTATGTAACTGAATCCATAGTGATGATTGAGACTAGGGGGTTGAAGGTCTTCCACAGACTAATCCCTTTCTCTATGGGTTGTCTCTCATTTTTTTTATAAGTAAATGCCATTAAAAAACATCGCAAAGGGTGCGAACCCGTATACAAGGAGTATACAAAGCAGCTAAACAGGTTGAAAAAAAGAAAAACAAACAAAAAAAAAGGAGAAAAAAATATGCCCCCATCACAGAAATCACATGCTACAGAATAGATTGTAGCTCGTCGACAAACTCAAGAACCTCCATACTCGTGGCTGCCAAGCTGTCATTATACCAACAGAGAAGCGTGCTCAGAAACGGATATCTTAGTCTTGGGGGCGCAATCTCATTACCATCAAAACATCTCGAATTCCTCTCCTTCCAAACTGTCCAAAAAATACAATGAGGGACTAACCGCCACACACGTATGACACCCGGCAACCCCGGCGGAGGTCTCCAACCCTTTAAGAGAGCCCTCACTGACCCAGGCATAACCCATGAAGTCCTAGTAATGACAAAGAAAATATCCCACAAACCTGTTGCCACCTTACAGTGTAAAAGGAGGTGATTTGTCTTCTCTTCCTCCTCCTTACATAACCAACAACGAGTGGCGAGTCGAAAACTTCTCTTCTGAAGCCCCTCAAGCGTCAGAATGGCCCGTCTAGCTGCCGTCCACACAAAAAATCTGACCTTCGGCGACACTTTCATCTTCCAAATATTCTTCTAAGGGAAGCGAACCAAGTAGTCCTCGTTACCGCATAGAATCGTATAGTAGCTCCTGACTGAGAACACCCCTTCCCCCCCTTCCAGCGCAAGTAGTCCTCCCTATCCATCGGGCGCGGGGCTGAGCTCAACCACTCAAAGAACATATTCTCTTCCTGAAGCTCCCAGTCCCAAAGCCTTTTTCTGAACTACAGATTCCATCTCACTCCCTCCCCGCTAGTAGCCCAGTGGTTTGCCACTAGCCCATCTTGGTTCTCTCCGAGGTTGAAGATCCCACGAAGAGATCCTGAATGGACCCCTAAACGCCCCATCTATCCTTTTAGAATCTGATCCTGTTCCCTCTCCCCAAAGTAATACGCATATGTCTGTAAAACTCTGCCCACTCCCTAGATATATGTTTCCACAGACCCATACCATCAGCAAAACTCCCCACCACCGGCACCCATCCCCATTGAGGACTCGCAACCACTACTCTCCTCCACAACCACTTCCCTAAGAGAGCTTTATTGAATATATTTAAGTTTTGCACGCCCGCTACCCCCAACTTGACGGGCTTACACACCTCTTCCCATCCTACAAGGAAATACTTAAAGCTAGCCTTCGTGCCTTTCCATAAGAAATCCCGCATAATTTTCTCCATCTTCAAACGAAGAGACCCAGGCAAGGGAAGAATGGACATGAAATATGTGGGCAATCTAGACAGCGTACTCTTAATCAACGTCAGTCTCCCCCTTTCGAGAGGAAACCATTTTTCTAACCGGCCAGCTTCCTACGCATTCTCTCCAAGATCGTGTCCCAGCTCGTCGTAGCCTTATACTTAGCCCCAAGAGGAAGGCCAAGATAAGTACTAGGTAAAGAACCCACCCTTCCACCCAAGATATCGATTACTTCCTCCACGACACCCTCTCCCCCCACCGGGATCATCCCACACTTACTCGCATTGATCCTAAGACCCGACACCGCCTCAAAACAAATAAGTAGGATCTTAAGAGCATATACCTGCCTCCGATCTGCATAACAGAAAATAATCGCATCATCCGCAAATAGAAGGTGAGAGACCGTAACTAAATTAGGACCCGAATTCCTAAAAGAGAAC
Source organism: Sambucus nigra (assembly GCA_949130495.1). Classification (NCBI taxonomy): domain Eukaryota; kingdom Viridiplantae; phylum Streptophyta; class Magnoliopsida; order Dipsacales; family Adoxaceae; genus Sambucus; species Sambucus nigra. The sequence continues at coordinate 442,128,836 of OX422222.1, read as the reverse complement.
CCCCTGATCCACCCTGCCTCGACCACCCTCCCCATCATCCTACTAAACGCCTCCATGATCAAGATGAATAGGAAAGGGGATAAAGGGTCCCCCTGGCAAAGACCACGAGAACTAGGAAAGAAACCCTCAGGTACCCCATTAATCAACAATGAAAATCTAGCCGTCGAAATACACCTCCTGATCCATCGACACCACCTTTCGCCGAAACCCATCCTCCTTAACGAGTACAGAAGAAAGTTTCAATTGACATGATCGTATGCCTTCTCTATGTCAATCTTACAAGCGATACCAGGAGTCTGTGATATCGAAAGAGCCCCCCTTCTTGGAGATCAAAGTGATGAAGGTCACATTCAATCTAGGCACAAAATAGCGCCTATCGTGGAACTCGTCAAAGGAAGCCATCACATCATTCCTGATAGTGGCCCAACAATGCTGAAAGAACGCCATTGAAAATCCGTCCGGACCGGGCGCCTTATCCCCACACATCGACTTTAGGACCTTCACGACCTCCTCTTCGATGAAAATGCCCTTAATATCGACAGCCTATGAATTGGATATACTCCCGAAGTCGTCCCTATCGAGAGTGGGCCTCCACGTCTCCTTTTCCCTAAAAAGATCCTCATAAAACTGAGAGATGGCCCCCCTCAGATATTTATCCTCTTCAAACACCACTCCCCCCACTTTGATTTTCCCGATGTGATTACTGTGCCTATGAGAACTAGCCACCGAATGAAAAAATTTGGTATTCGAATCCCCCTCTCTCAACCACAATGCCCTCGACTTCTGCCTCCAGCTAATCTCTTCCTGAATGAGCCTGACACCAATATCACCCTTCTTAACCTCCCTCACCCTCTTCTCCTCCTCAGAGAGACCAAATCTCCCTTCTTTCTCGTCGAGAATCCTGACCTCCTCCAAGTAACCAGTGGTAATCAGCCGCACGTTTCCAAAAACCTCTCTATTTCGTTGTTTAATATCCTCCTGAAGTAATCCTAGTGCGTTCCCCTCCACCTCATAACCTGACCACCAGAATCCAACTCTATCCACAAAATCAGTCTCCTTGAGCCACATATTCTCAAATCTAAAATGGGTACAACCCTCCTTCCACCCCCCACACTCTAAAAGTATCGGGAAATGATCTGAGGTAACTCTAGGCAAGCAGGACTAGACCACCCAGGGAAAATGCTCCTCCCACCCCCTAGATATAAGAAAACGGTCTAGCCGAGACATGGTCGGCCTATCCCGGAAACTAGACCACGAAAATAATCCACCCATCAATGGGAGATCCATTAACTCCATCTCATCAATGAAATTTGAAAAGTCTCTCATATATCCATTAACTCTAACTCCATTACTTTTCTCCGTAGCGAACCGTACTACATTGAAGTCCCCCCCAAAGCATAAGGGGACGTCCCAAACCCTACTCACTCCTGCCAACTCCTCCCATAAATCCCCCTACTAGCATCCTCCACTGGTTCGTAAATCCCCGAGAAACACCAAGTGAACCCATCCTCCACATCTTTGAATAGACAGGAAAGGGACCATCCCCCTTTCATACTCCCAATCAAGTCGAGTTCTCTCTCATTTATGGAAATGAGGAGGAGAGTCTTTGAGGGCATTAGCCTTGGGGACTAGAACGCTTCATTATATTTATAGACATCTAATAGGAACCCCATAAATTTTAATTAGCTGACTCTTGAGTAACCAATAGGTGACTCTTGAGTAACACGACTCTTTATTAACCAATAGATAACTTTTGGGTAACCACATATTTAAGATTCCATACTTATTGTTGATGTCTTTTGAGCTTACCTAATTAGATCACTTCATTTGCCCATTCAAAAATTGAAACCCAAATATAATTACTATTTTAATATGTGAACCCGCATTAAATTATTTGGAATATATAAAATATTCCAACAATCTCCCACTTGGGCTACATAATAATTCTGAATGTAATTATATTCAATAACCTTATGTGCACACCAAATTTCTTTCTATTCTTAAGACATCTCCCGAATTAATCTCATCCATCTCCTATACCAGTATGAGACCAAAGCGACCTTCGTTACATTTATGTGGTAACTCGATCCATCAATGATCACCACACCAAATATATTTAACGACATAGATCAAGTATGGATGTGTGGCTGGAAATTACATGCAATGTGATCTCAAACATTCCTATTTCGAATTAGTCCTAACTTTATTCTGTAGTGAGATCAAACCTTAGTCTTTTAAACCTTATGTTATAACACAATTAAAAGACAATACATTGAGAGTAAACAACAAAATGAAAATACCATCAACTTTATTCTGCAGAAAACTGAAACATACATAAAGTATGTGAGTAGTGTCAAATGAATGAACATTAAATTCAATACAAACTCCCACTAAAACTAAATATCCTTAAATTGAACAACACCCATATGAGCAGTGTGCTCATGAAAGACCTTGGGTGGTAAGCCTTTAATAAGCGGATCCACGAGCACGGAGTTTGTTCTTATATGTTCAATAGACAATATCTTACTCTGAACTTTTTCCTTAACAACAACAAACTTAATGTATATGTGCTTAGACTTCAATAAGCTTTTGTTGTTATTCGAATATAGAACTGCTGAATTATTGTCACAATATATCTGTAGTGGTTTTTCAATGCTATCCAAAATATGCATCCCAGTGACAAAATTTCACAGCTATATAGCATGATTTGTTGCCTCATAATAGGCTATGAACTCTACTACCAAAGTGGAAGGTGTAATGAGTGACTGCTTAGCACTCCACCGAAAATAACACCTCCAGACAACATGTATACATAGCCAGAAGTGGATCTCTTAGTGTCTTGGCAACCCGCAAGATCGGCATCATAATACCCAATGGTCTCTAAATTATCTGACTTCCGATAGATGAGCATGTAATGCTTTGTTCCCTATAAATGCATTATAACCCATTTGGCTGCTTTCTAGTGATCCATTCCAGGGTTAGATATCTGCCTAACATACCCATTATGTACACTAAATTCGAACGCGTACATACTTGAGCATACAAAATTATCCCAATAGTTAAAGCATAAGGAACCTTTTTCATTTCTTTACTTTCAGTCTCATTCGTGGGGCATTGATAGAGACTAAACTTGTCTCCTATAACAACAGGAGTATCTCCTTGTACACAATCTTTCATGCCAAATCTAGAGAGTACCTTCTCGATATAACTCTTTTGGGATAATCCAAGGATACCCTGATAATGATCTCTGTGTATCTTAATTCCCAAAATAAAAGAGGCATCCCCAAGATTTTTCATTTCAAAATTCTTAGTTAGAAATCTCTTGGGTTCATTCCATAAGCCTATATCGCTATTAGCCAATACTATGTCATCGACATAGATCACAAGGAGGATAATTTTACTCCCACTGAACTTATGATATACACAGTCATCAACATAACATAATGACTTGATGAAACTTGTGATACCATTGACAGGAAGCTTATTTGAGACCATATATGGATTTCTTGAGTTTGCAAACCATAGACTTTGGATCACGGGTCAAAGTTTTCTGGTTGCACCATATACATTATTTCCTCAATGTTACCATTGAGAAAAGAAATCTTAACATCCATCTGATGCAACTCTAAATCAAAATGATCTACAACTTCTCATGAGGTTGTTGAGTTTGTTCTTCTGGAAAAACTCTTAGATTTTGAGTAGGGAAGTCCTCATGGTTGTCTTCTTGAACACTGCTAGCAGGCTGAACAATGTTTGGGAGAGGAGTTGATTCCTCTTCAAAGACAACATTCTTATTCTTAACCGTATCTTCCCCTTTAAACTCAACATCCTCAAGAAATCTCGCATTTTTAGTCTCGAAAAGGACTTAGTTGCACTACACCAAAAACAGGAATCTGGCACGGTTTAAAACTGTGCCAGATCAAATCTGGCACGGTTTTGAACTGTGCCAGAATCAGGTGTTCCAAAATGGCAATTTTTTTCTGGCACGGCTCAAAAGTGTGTCAGATTTGGTCAAACAGGAACACTTCTGGCACACTTTTAAACCGTGCCAGAATTTGATATTTCTGGCACACTTTTGGCACAGTTTTTAAGTGTGCCAGATTTGGGCAAATAGGAACACTTCTGGCACACTTTTAAACCGTGCCAGAATTTGATATTTCTGGCACACTTTTGGCACTGTTTTTAACTGTGCCAGATTCAGAACAGTTTAAAATTTTTTGGCACAGTTCAAAATCGTGCCAAAATATGATACACTTTCGCCACGATTTTGAACTGTGCCAAATTTTTTATATAAAAAAAAAATTTGAAAGCACAAAATTCACAAATTAATAATATTGCACGTTGTTAATAAATTAATGTACATACAAACTTCAAAATATTACAAGTCTTTAATAGTTTACATGCCCAAAAAAAATTGGGCAGAGTTTCCTCTATTTTTTGGACATTCCAAAACCTGTTAATACAAAACCTGCCTAATATAAAGCCCGCACGGCCACAAAATATAACAATTAACTTACAAAAGCCTGCACGGCCATAAAACTCAACAATAAAACAACAAAAGACCGCACTGCCATGACACAAAAAAATGGAATCATGAATAAATCCCTTGTTGTAAACCATTGAGTTCTCTGTGTGTTTCACGTGAATAAATGCCAACGATAAACTGTTATCCAGCAAAAAAAATAGGATACAAAAAAGATACGATATTAGTAACCCAATAATTTGCAAAAAAAAAATTTACTTAAACTATAAAATTACATATATGAGTGGAAATTATCATCATACTCTCAAATCGGGAGACCCGAGACTACGGGGTCAGTTCCTACAAGTTACATCGGTCCCGTGCGAGGTGTTCATGCCTCCTACGAGGTCGTTGGGGGGCTGGTTTGGGTTTTCACCCTTTAACGGCATGTTTTTAACTCTAAGTGTGATTTTTGTAAATTATCGTCATCCTCTCAAACTGGGAGACCCGGGACTACGCGGTCAGTTCCAACAAGTTACATTGGTCCCGTGCGAGGTGTTCGTGCCTCCTACGGGGTCGATGGGGGGCTGGTTTGGGTTTTCACCCTTTAATGGCTTGTTTTTAAGTCTAAGTGTGATTTTTGCAAATTATCGTCATACTATCAAACCGAGAGGCCCGGGACTACGCGGTCAGTTCCTACGAGTTGCATTCGCCCCGTGCGAGGTGTTCGTGCCTCCTACGGGGTCGTTGGGGGGCTAGTTTGGGTTTTCACCCTTTAACGGCATGTTTTTAACTCTAAGTGTGATTTTTGCAGATTATCGTCATACTCTCAAACCGAGCGACCCGGGACTACGCGGTCAGTTCCTACAAGTTAGATTGGTCTCGTGCGAGGTGTTCGTGCCTCCTACGGGGTCGTTTGGGGGCTGGTTTGGGTTTTCACCCTTTAACGGCTTGTTTTTAAGTCTAAGTGTGATTTTTGCAAATTATGGTCATCCTCTCAAACCGGGAGACCCGGAGCTACGCGGTCAGTTCCTACAAGTTGCATTGGTCCCGTGCGAGGTGTTCGTGCCTCCTACGGGGTCGTTGGGGGGCTAGTTAGGGTTTTCACCCTTTAATGGCATGTTTCTAAGTCTAAGTGTGATTTTTGCAGATTATCTTCATACTCTCAAATCGAGCGACCCGGGACTACGCGGTCAGTTCCTACAAGTTACATTGGTCCCGTGCGAGGTGTTCGTGCCTCCTACGGGGTTGTTTGGGGCCTGGTTTGGGTTTTCACCCTTTAACGGCTTGTTTTTAAGTCAAAGTGTGATTTTTGCAAATTATCGTCATCCTCTCAAACCGGGAGACCCGGGGCTACGCGGTCAGTTCCTACAAGTTGCATTGGTCCCGTGCGAGGTGTTCGTGCCTCCTACGGGGTCGTTGGGGGGCTAGTTAGGGTTTTCACCTTTTAAAGGCATGTTTTTAAGTCTAAGTCTGATTTTTGTAGATTATCGTCATACACTCAAACCGAGCGACCCAGGACTACGCGGTCAGTTCCTACAAGTTACATTGGTCCCGTGCGAGGTGTTCGTGCCTCCTACGGGGTCGTTGGGGGGCTGGTTTGGGTTTCCACTCCTTAACGACATGTTTTTAACTCTAAAAGTGATTTTTGCAGATTATCGTCATACTCTCAAATCGGGTTACCCGGGATTACCCGGTCAGTTCCTACAAGTTACATTGGTCCCGTGCGAGGTGTCCGTGCCTCCTACGGGATCGATGGGGGATTGGTTTGGGTTTTCACCCTTTAACGGCTTGTTTTTAAGTCTAAGTGTGATTTTTGCAAATTATCGTCATACTCTCAAATCGGGTTACCCGGGACTACGCTATCTGTTCCTACAAGTTACATTGGTCCCGTGCGAGGTGTTCGTGCCTCCTACGAGGTCGTTGGGGGGCTCGTTTGGGTTTTCACCCTTTAATGGATTGTTTTTAAGTCGTGTGATTTTTGCAAATTATCGTCATACTCTCAAACCGGGATACCCGGGATTACACGGTCAGTTCCTACAAGTTACATTGGTCCCGTGCGAGGTGTTCGTGCCTCCTACGGGGTCGTTTGGGAGCTGGTTTGGGTTTTCACCCTTTAACGGCTTGTTTTTAAGTCTAAGTGTGATTTTTGCAAATTATCGTCATCCTCTCAAACCGGGAGACCCGGGGCTACGCGGTCAGTTCCTACAAGTTGCATTGGTCCCGTGCGAGGTGTTCGTGCCTCCTACGGGGTCATTGGGGGGCTAGTTTGGGTTTTCACCCTTTAACGGCATGTTTTTAACTCTAAGTGTGATTTTTGCAGATTATCGTCATACTCTCAAATCGAGCGACCCGGGATTACGCGGTCAGTTTCTACAAGTTACATTGGTCCCGTGCGAGGTGTTCGTGCCTCCTACGGGGTCGTTTGGGGGCTGGTTTGGGTTTTCACCCTTTAACGGCTTATTTTTAAGTCTATATGTGATTTTTGCAAATTATCGTCATACTCTCAAACCGTGAGACCCGGGACTACACGGTCAGTTCCTACAAGTTACATTGGTCCCGTGCGAGGTATTTGTGCCTCTTACAGGGTCGATCGGGGGTTGGTTTGGGTTTTCACCCTTTAACGGCTTGTTTTTAAGTCTAAGTGTGATTTTTGCAAATTATAGTCATCCTATCAAACCGGGAGACCCAGGGCTACGCGGTTAGTTCCTACAAGTTACATTGGTCCCGTGCGAGGTGTTCGTGCCTCCTACGGGGTCGTTGGGGGGCTGGTTTGGGTTTCCACTCCTTAACGGCATGTTTTTAACTCTAAAAGTGATTTTTGCAGATTATCGTCATACTCTCAAATCGGGTTACCCGGGATTACGCGGTCAGTTCCTACAAGTTACATTGGTCCCGTGCGAGGTGTTCATGCCTCCTACGGGATCGATGGGGGGCTGGTTTGGGTTTTCACCCTTTAACGGCTTGTTTTTAAGTCTAAGTGTGATTTTTGCAAATTATCGTCATACTCTCAAATCGGGTTACCCGGGATTACGCGATCAGTTCCTACAAGTTACATTGGTCCCGTGCGAGGTGTTCGTGCCTCCTATGGGGTCGTTTGGGGGCTGGTTTAGGTTTTCACCCTTTAACGGCTTGTTTTTAAGTCTAAGTGTGATTTTTGCAAATTATCGTCATACTCTCAAACCGAGCGACCCGGGATTACGCGGTCAGTTCCTACAAGTTACATTGGTCCTGTGCGAGGTGTTCGTGCCTCCTACGGGGTCGTTTGGGGGCTGGTTTGGGTTTTCACTCTTTAACAGCATATTTTTATGTCTAAGTGTGATTTTTGCAAATTATCGTCATACTCTGAAACCGAGAGACCTGGGACTACGCGGTCAGTTCCTACAAGTTACATTGATCCCGTGCGAGGTGTTTGTGCCTCCTACGGGGTCATTTGGGGGCTGGTTTGGGTTTTCACCCTTTAACGACATGTTTTTAAGTCTAAGTGTGATTTTTGCAGATTATTATCATACTCTCAAACCGAGCGACCCGGGACTACGCGGTCAGTTCCTACAAGTTACATTGGTCCCGTGCGAGGTGTTCGTGCCTCCTACGGGATCGATGGGGGGCTGGTTTGGGTTTTCACCCTTTAACGGCTTGTTTTTAAGTCTAAGTGTGATTTTTGCAAATTATCGTCATACTCTCAAATCGGGTTACCCGGGACTACGCGATCAGTTCCTACAAGTTACATTGGTCCCGTGCGAGGTGTTCGTGCCTCCTACGGGGTTGTTTGGGGGGCTGGTTTGTGTTTTCACCTTTTAACGGCTTGTTTTTAAGTCTAAGTGTGATTTTTGCAAATTATCGTCATACTCTCAAACCGAGAGACCCGGGGCTCCGCGGTCAGTTCCTACAAGTTACATTGGTCCTGTGCGAGGTGTTCGTGCCTCCTACGGGGTCGTTTGGGGGCTGGTTTGGATTTTCACTCTTTAACAACATGTTTTTAAGTCTAAGAGTGATTTTTGCAAATTATCGTCATACTCTGAAACCGGGATACCCGGTATTACGCGATCAGTTCCTACAAGTTACATTGGTCCCGTGCGAGGTGTTCGTGCCTCCTACGGGGTTGTTTGGGGGGCTGGTTTGGGTTGTCACCCTTTAACAGCTTGCTTTTAAGTCTTAAGTGTGATTTTTGCAAATCATCGTCATACTCTCAAACCGAGAGACCCGGGGCTACGCGGTCAGTTCCTACAAGTTACATTGGTCCTGTGCGAGGTGTTCGTGCCTCCTATATCGTCATATATCGTCATATTCTCTAACGGTATGTTTTTAATCAATTTTGAACGTTTATGGATTTTAAAATTTTTTGACATAGTTTCATTTGTTTATTCGTTAAATCCAACATGTTTTAACATTTAATATAAACTCAACAGCAATAGCAAATTCCAAAACCAAACCACCAGCAAGTCCCTTCCACCAATTTAACTAAATAAGCTCATAAAGTAAGCCATGAAGTGATTTTCAAACTTTAAAAGGAATGATCAGATATAGAATGAAAAAGATAAACTATAAATATTGAGTAGAAATAATTTATTGCATTTTAAAAGGTTAATGAATGGGTACTAAATAATAGTTACCTGTAGTAACTTGATTAAGATTGGATGGAACTGGCCTGAGTTGAACATTTGTAAAACAAAACCAAACAAATCACTGGCAGCCTATGCTGGCCTTTTGATCTCCAAACCTCCCCAATACCTGCATTCAATTACCACCTAGCACTGGATCAAACTCTTTAATATTACAGTACCCATATATGATTATACACACACGTGTGTGAAATTGATAACATGTCCCTTTTATGAGTATAATTAGGTATCATTATGTGCCATTAGGACACGCGTTATATTGTGCTTTATTATATATATAGTGAATAATCTACCTTTGATTGTGCTTAAGATGTATTGAATTGATCTAGAGATCAAAGATTGTGATGGAAGATGATCATGGTTAATCTTTTTAAGAAAGTAGTCTATGAAAGAACTTGGGATCTCCATTCAAGGTTCTCAAAACAAGAAGCGCCATTCTTTGTATGGTTTTTCCTTCAAATAAAAATTTGGGATCTCCTACCTACTCACAAAAATCCATATGTCCATTACATATAAGAACATATTAGAAAGGAAAATGGATCAATATATAATGAAATAAATAAATATTCACATTAATTTTTCTCTCACCTGTAAATCAACAATGGGAGGCACTTCAATCTCCTCCATTTTTGTTTCTAGCGAGAAACAAGCCACAGCTAACAATTGGACTATCCAAGCTTTACCCCTCTATGTGCACATTAACATTGTCACAAACATGAACAGGCACAATTATCATTTAAACACTTAAATATTAATATGAGATTATTATGCCCTAAAATGCATTTTGTGCACATTGAACCATTTTTGTGCCAAAAAAAATGCATTTTGTTGCAAAACAAAAAGCCCATTCAAAAAATTAATATGAGAAATACCTTAGAGGGGCGACAACAGCCTTGGAGGGAGTGTGCCCTGACTGGGCCTTTGAGAACACAATCACCCCAAGTGCTTGGAAATCCCATCACCCCCATCAGAGCTTGCCAAGAAAACACAATCACCTCCTATATCACCCACCTCAATACTGAAAATGTTAGCTGCACATGGCTCTCACTTTCCTAAACTGGACTATTGAAAAGTTATCTCCACATTCCAAAAATCAGTATATATTAGATTTAATTCCACCTCAGTATATATATATATATATATATATATATATATATATATATATATATATATATATATATATATATATATATATATATATATATATATATTAGATTAAACTCTAGAATTAGATTTAATCTAGAATTATCTAGAATTAAATCTAATATATAGTGATTTAATAAAATAGATTTAATTCTAGATAATTCACTATATAATAAAATAGATTTAATTCTAGATAATTCTAAATAATTCTAGACAATTCTAAATAATTCTAGATTAAATCTAATTCTAGAGTTTAATCGAAAATATATATATATAAATCAGTATATATGATTTTATATTTATATATCATAAATCAGTATATATATATATAAATCAGTATATATGATTTTATATTTATATATCAGTCTATATATATATATATATAAATCAGTATATATGATTTTATATTTATATATCATAAATCAGTAAATATATATATATATATAAATCAGTATATATGATTTTATATTTATATATCAGTTAGTATATAATATATATATATATAATACTTATAAAGGAAAGAAATTACGAAACCAGATAAAATACCTCAAACTGAGAAAACACGAGGTCGCCGGAAGGGACACCACGACACCGGAATATCAAAAACTCGGAACCAGGGGAGCGGGGGAGGTGACCGGAGGAGGATAAACCCGGAAAATAGGGGCGACGGCAGGGGATAAACCCAAGGGGGGAGGCGACGGCAGGAATAGGGCCGACGCAGCAGGGGAGAGAGGGGGAGAGCGGATGGTAGGGCTTGGGTTTTTGGTGACCCGATGGTAGGGCTTGGGTTTTTGGTGGAGAGAGAGGGGAGAGTGGGGGAGAAGACGAAGAAGGAGAGAGAAGAGGGAAACTAAAATGTCCCAAAATTTTGAGGTATTTTATATCCTAGTAAAGTGTACTCAATTTTGGCACACTTTAAAACAGTGCCAAATTTTGGCACTGTTTTAAAATGTGCCAAATTTCTATTAAACCGTGCCAAAATCTGGCACAGTTTTAAACCGTGCCAGATTTTTAATATCAGGGTGTGCCAAAATGCTGTTTTTGGTGTAGTGTTGAGGGATCATAGAAGTTGAAAACCTTCGTCTGTTCAGCGTGCCCAATAAAATAACATCTAATAGTTCTTAAGTCCAGTTTATTTTCAATTGGCCTATAAGGCCTTGCCTCAACTGGACACCCCCAAATGTATAAATGACATGTTTTCAGCCTATCCATAGTTCATGAGGGATTGTATCTACCGTTGTATAAACTACTCTATTTAGAATATATACTGTAGTCTTAAGCGCCTCTCCCTAGAGTAAATCTTGAAAAGAAGAATGATCAATCATACTTCTTACCATGTCCTTAAACGTTCTGTTTCGTCTCTAGGAATTTGGCAAAAGGTTCTAGACGTTGTTCACCTAATCTATCATATCTTTCATAGTATGCACCGCCACTGTTAGATTTGACAACTTTAATCTTCTTGCCTAATTTATTTTTAACTTAGGCTTAGAAGGATTGAACACGTCCATAGCTTGCGACTTCTCATGAATTAAATATAAGTACCCATAATGAGAATATTTGTCTATAAAAAGTGATAAAATACTATTGGCCATTCCATGAAGCCGTAGGGAATGGACTGCAAATGCCAGAACATATCAATTCTAAGACATCTTAACTCCTTTTGGTATTTAATTTCCTTATATTTGTCTGTTTCCCCTTTATACGCTCAATACAAACATCAAAGTCTGTGAAATTAAGGGGTTGAAGTATTCCATCTGACACAAGTCTCTCTATTCTCCTTTTGGAGATATGACCTAAACACTTGTGCCACAAAGTAACGGAATTCTCATCGGTTAATTTTAATTTTGCAAGATTTCAATAAATGAAGCATTGGTGTTTAATAAATATAATTTATTAATTAAAGAACCAATCGCAACCAAAGTAGAATTTAGAAAGAGAGTAACTTTATTATTTCCAAATGAACAAGAATAACTGTATTGGTCCAAAATAAAAAATAGAAACCAAGTTCCATCTGGAAAACGGTACGATATAAGTCTTTATTAATTCAATAAAATGACCAGTTTCAAAAGATAATAAAAATGTCCTAATTGCTTCAATTCCAACTATTTTGCCATCGTCCAGATAGATGAATATTTCAGTATCATTTGGCGGTCGGTTCCACAGGCAACCATGCATAGACATACTTACATGAGCAGTAGCACCCAAATCTACCCACCATGGATGTCTATGTACAAAAGACAAACTAACTTCAGAACAAAACAAAGCGATAAGTGTAATTTTCGTTACATGCCATGTGGCGTAATTAGAATAATCCTTCTTCACATGCCCAGGTTTATAGATAAGAAACAAGTAAATTTTGAACCCTGGACTTGTTTCTTTTATTGAACTTTACGTTTGGGTTGTGATGTTACAACTACAATATCCTTATCATTAGTCCTTTTCCTCTTTTATGTTCCTTTAGGTAGATGCAATATGAGCAATTTCAGTTGTGTTTTCTCGCTTCAAACTTTCCTCTTCTTGCACACAATGTGAAATGAGCTCATTAAGAGTACATTTGTCCTTTTGAGTATTATAACTCACTATAAACTGTCCATAGTGTGTAGGAAGAGATATCAATAACAGATGCATGAGCAAGTTACCATACAGCTCTAACTTTAGTACTTTAAGTTTTTTGAACCGATGTTAGACATCTCCATAATGTACTCTCGTATGTTTCCTTTGCCTTTATACTTTATTTGGATAAGGTTAGCTAAAAGCGTACTTGTCTCAGCCTTTTCGTTATTTGCAAAATGTAATTCAATATCTTAAAGGAAACTTTTAGTAGTTACCTTATCGGAAATACCGTCCCTGAAATCTTCTAGAATATTACGTTTTAGCATCATTAGACTTAAGCGATCAGAACGATCCCACTTCTCAAAGTTCTCTTTATCCATAAGAGGAGCGGGTTGTTCCTTCCTTATCGCATAGTCTAAATTTATGCAACTGAGAACTATCAAAATGTTTTATTTCCAGTTCTTAAAGTTTATACCGTTAAGCACACGAATTGAGGTTATGTTGGCAGTAATATTAACAGAATAAGCAGTAACTTAATGCGAAAGAACAAATAAATTACAAAAGCTCCAATTTAAAATTTATGTCATGGCATATTATAATAAAATAAACTGATAAATGCAGGACATAAATTTAATATAACTGTAATGGTGGAATGGTGGGTCCATCAATGAGAGACATATCACAACATTAATATTTAGTCTTTGGACATAAATATTAACCTGTAAGTGGTACTCTCAGTCCAGAAAAAATATTGATTATAAATCCGGTTGGGCCGATTAATTGTACATTATAGAATTCGATCAAACAACTAAACTTCATTTGGGCCGATTAATTGTCCACATGAAAACTATAGAATTATTACATATTTAATTTTGCATGTATTGTTATTATTCAGCCAAAGAATAATCTTCCTTTGGGCTGATTATTACCTGCAAGAATAATAAATATATTAACATCATTTTTATATCTCAAAATAAATTAATCTATGCAATAAAGGTTACTTTGGCAACGTATTACTTTAATTAATTCATTTCAAGATATAATACATTTTTGGTAATTTTTTTAAGAAAATACCCCGAATGGGAATCTAACTCTATTAAAAATCTGAAACCAAATGATTTTTAATTTTATATGCAAGTATTTGGCCCACCTAATTTTATACTTGCCTTAGTTTCCAAAAAAGAATATGCGTTTGGAAATAATTCTCACAAAAAAACTGATTTGGAAAGAATTCCCACAAACATTGAGTTAGAATTAATTCCTAAAAAAATACTGAATTGAGTGCTCACTTATTTTTTTCAAAAATGAAATTTTTTGAGTTATCACTACAGTGACATAAACAATCTCTTCAAGATCACTCTCTATTATTACTAAAAATGGCAAAAACGTATTTTTAGGGGTCTAAACGATATCAAATCGCCGAGATAAGGTGGTGCCCATTGTCTACAATGAGTTTTGTTTATTTTAACGTTTCCAGGTAACCACCAAAATTTGGTAAAATTCTGAATAAGAGAACGAAATATGTCGTTGAAAACATCCCTCAAAATTCTGAATCAAGATTTTAACAATTCTCATATTAATCTTGAAAAAAAAAACTGAATTAATCCATCCAAATCCATTATGAATTAAATCCATTTGAGGAAAATAAAAAATCACATTGGATTAACAATCCTTAATCAATTTGGGACTGTGATTATGAAAATTATCACAAATCATACATAAATTCTACGTAGAATCCTAAAAGTCATATGAGTCTAACTAGATGATATGTATGATAAATAAAATAAAATCACTTCTAAATCACAATCACAATACCAATCCCAATAATCTAATATGAAGAGGCTCTGATACCACTTGTTGGAATATTAAATAAAACTCATCAACATATTAGATTATCGAAATTACCTTGTAAAAGAATTATAGGAACTGTGTACCTGAATCCATAGTGATGATTGAGACTAGGGGGTTGGAGGTCTTCCACATACTAATCCCTATCTCTATGAGTTATATCTTATTGATGAGAATGAGGAGGAGAGTCTTTGAGTGCATTACCCTTGGGGATCAGAACCCTTCATTATATTTATAGACATCTAATTAGAACCCCATAAATTCTAATTAGCTTACTCTTGGGTAACCAATATGTGACTCTTGAGTAACACGACTCTTGAGTAACAAATATGTAACTTTTGGGTAACCACACATTTAAGATTCCATACTTACTGCTGATGTCTTTTGAGCTTACCTAATTAGATCACTTCATTTGCCCATTTAAAAATTGAAACTCAAATATAATTACTATTTTAATATGTGAGCCCACATTAAATTATTTGGAATATATAAAATATTCCAAAAATATCTTCATACATGCACCTTCGTCAGAAACCATTACCGCATCCCCATACCTAATCCATTCCCAATTGGTTAAGTTCCGAGTTAGATCGATTTCAATGCAAACCCTAGCTAAACTTGGACCATCCAGCTTATGCAATAACCAAACTTGCATAAAAAGATTAATGTGAAAAAACTTATGCAAACCCATTTGAAAAAACTTACCAACGAGTGTATATTTAAATGGTTCAGACGACTTCTTGACATCTTCAATAGATAAAAATATTAATGTCTCTCTACTATACTTTCAAACCTCCTTCAAGTTCAAAAGATCATTGCCTCCATTGTTGCTTACAACTTCCGCGAATGACTTTGACACTCGTGGATCCTTAATTATTAACATAATATCTTTATGATTTGTGGGGACAACCTCCATCGTGGAAGCTGCATCAAAAGACATGCAACTAGGGTTAGGGTTTAGAATTTCCTGAGAGATTGATAGATAGGAAGAGAGAGAGAAAGAGAGTTTTTTCTAACTACCACAAATATATTAAGATCAATTCTATTACTCTCCAAAAATTTCCCAATTCGGTCATTAATATCACAAGGTATAACATTTATTCATGTTTGAAGGATGAGTTAGGAGATTTTTTTTTACTCAAATTTTTTTCTCATATATTAATTATCTCTGTGTGGATATATATATATACACAGAGAGAGAGAGAGAGAAAGAGATGAATAGGGGTGGATTCACTTATGGATCCGCACCGTAGGGACTTAGTTTTTAAAATAGTAAAAAAATATTTTTTGGGTTGATTTTTTTTTTTTGTGTATTTTAAAATTTTCAAAGTACTCATAAAAAAATCAACTAAATTTTTTTTTTTGCTCTTTAAAAAAATGGGTCAATGTTTGACAGTTTCTGAAATAGTTACATAAACTACCAAACATTGACCAATTTTTTTAAAATAGCAAAAAAAAAATCATTTTCAGTTGAATTTTTTAAATGGTATTTTGAAATTGAAAGTCCGTTGTTTTGCATCAAAAGCTTTTCATCAAATGGAGCTCCAACAAAATAAAAATCGTTGGTGCGGAATTTCTTAAACTCTTTCACTTGAAATTTGGGGCCTTTTGCGAGGCGTGAAAGACTTGACGAGACATCGTATCTTTTTAGAAGCGACATTTATTAATAAATTTATATTAGGATATGCATTTACCACACATGATTACATAGATAGGCAAAGAGAGAGTTTTGTCTAACTACCACAAATATATAAAGAGCAATGCTATTAGTCTCCAAAAATTTCCCAATTCGTTCCTCAATATCACAAGGTATAACATTTATTCCTGTTTGAAGGATGAGTTAGGAGAATTTTTTTGACTAAAAGTATTTCTCATATATTGATTATCTCTGTGTGGATATATATAACAAATAAAATAAAATACTCAGATAAAGAACTAACTATAAAAGTGGATATTTGTTGGGGTGAGTAAATTATAAATTTTAAACCCATAGTAGACAATCTTAACCATTACAACAATAAGTTAAAAATGTAAATAAAAGTAACAGTTAATGCATATTGTAAATAGATTATATATGCATAAATGTGTAAAGAAAGCAAGGGGATGAAAATATTGCACATTACCCTTGAGGTTGAAAGCACATTCTACTTAAAATAAATTTCAATTGTCACAAATAAATTCAAGAAATCAAAGAAAACCCAACCAATTCAATCACCAAACAGAACAAATAGAAATGTATCACATGAACCTGGTATATAACCCGGTTATTTAAAAAGATGTTATGTGAAAATTTTTAACTTCAGGGTGTTTTAAATAAATTTATATAATTATTTTCTATAAGAGTCCATATCTAAAAAAATAATCCATCAAAGAAATATGAAATTACAATATAAAAAATTTGTGTTCTTTTAGAGTAACAACTATTGTATAAATAAATGATAAATTATACAAGTCTATAAAAAAGTTGCTTATAATTCACTTGACACACCTAATTTATAAATGACAAACAACAAATCATAAACTACTCATAAACAAAATATTTTAACATAACCACGACACTCATCACACCCAAAATCACCTCAACAACCACCCAAACACATTACATTGAACAATAGAGGTAAATACCGAAATTACCATTGTGTTAATTCCAATTAACCCATCTCGTTATGTTATTCTTCATCATCGCCTCCATCTGTACGCTGCAACCAACACGTCAACCTTCACAACCACTTGCATATTGAATGAGTCTGAAAAATGCAAAGAAATACCAAAATGATATACACATCAATGTATACATTGAAGTTGTACAATCCAAGAATCATTGGTAATCATATGAAAAAACACGCAAAACTTTTTTAAATGGAATAATTTAAAGTTGCATC
This sequence comes from Sambucus nigra, assembly GCA_949130495.1. NCBI lineage: Eukaryota > Viridiplantae > Streptophyta > Magnoliopsida > Dipsacales > Adoxaceae > Sambucus > Sambucus nigra. Next base: position 442,111,326 of record OX422222.1, on the reverse strand, counting down.
AACACTCATCTTACATAAAATAAAAATCTGTAAAAATCAAAAGGATAATTACACAACTAAAAAGAAAACAAATGATAGAGTTGATAAATGTTGAGATGGAAAGAAATGGAAAGAAATAAAGAGATTAAAAATTGTATCTGCTTTGCTTCCATTAGGCAGAGATAAAAAAGAGACTAACCTCGCTATTCTTGAGAAAAGGAATATCAGAGTGACGTTTCCTACAATTCAACACCTTCAATCTTACATCGTCATCCCTGGTTGCCTTAAAACTACATATTAGCAAACCAGATTAGTATAAAATCATCTTCAATTCTTTATTACAAAACGTGGGTAGGGAAAACATTATTTATATAAATAAAAAATCCACTACATTCTTTTCCAATGATCATCCATACTATCCTTGAGCCTAAACACCAACTCCACTTTAGTTGAATAATGTTATGGTAGAGATAGTAATCATCTGATTGGCGAATAGATCTCCAACAGGTGGATTATTTCTTATTCACATATTTGCTTTTTAGTTTAGGATACAACTGGTTTTTCTGGCTACCCAATTGCTTTTATGCTTTGGTGCCTTACCTGTAAGTTTTTTGATAGTGACTGCTAGTTATATTATTTGACCCATAGAATTAATAGGAGAACCTTTTGTCTTTTGGTGCCTATTCTTAGAAGTAGAAGAAACAGTCTTCTTGTCATGTCTAGGGCTTCATTAATGATGGCAACCCACCCTTACTTTCCACTTGCCACTGCGTTCTCAACACATTCAATTACCCCCGATTTTTTTCGCCAGAAGCCGTTAATTTCTTCAATTCAATTACCCTTGATTTCAGGTTTATACTTTCTTTACAAAATAGTCAGCTTTAATATACGTGGGGAGATGAAGATATAATGGATGTTAATGGAGTACAAATGAAGAAGTGTTATTGGGAATTGAGAGAGAAAAGAAACGGAACGGAGCTTTTGATTCAGAATAATGATATGAGTACAAAAATCTCTCCCAAAATCTCCCCCAAATCTGATGTGGATTCCACTTACTCTCTCACCTGCCTATTAAGTATTGCCTTGTGTTATAGGGTCCCGCCAGGGCACCATATTAATTACTTTTTGGGAGAGTTTTGGGGGAGTTATTTGGGACTCATAGAACTACTCTTTGATTCATATCCTCTTTTGATTTCCAAGAAATACCGTATTTAGTGAGAGCGAAAAGAATGGTTCATTTCTAACCTTTCACTCTCTTAATAACGTTAGATATGAGAAAATGATTTTGGGAAGTGGAAAAGTTATAAGAAATTAAGAGAAAGTGTTATGGGAGAAGAAATTTAAAGAGACAATCTGAAGAGACACTTTTTTGTAGAAATCGAAAAGGTTGGGAGAGGGGAGAGTAGGTTCGATTGAAATAGATTTTAAAGCGACAATAAATGATCCTCATTAAATGCTCTTTCTATTGTAACTAATCCTTTGATTTTGGAAAATTTCGTTCTCGTACTTCCTAAAGGTAAATTGTAGAGTTTAGATCATAATATAGAGAAAATATAAAATCAAACAAGAGTAATTCAGTTAATTATGTAACTACTTATTCTCTCCATTCTTCAACTTGATCTTCCGATTCAAAGACATAATGAACTTCTTGACCATATTGTAGATTAGTGAGTCTCACCTCTTTAGGGTTCCCAAAAGGTAATTCATCCTAAAACTCGTCAGGTTCCTCGATCACTCGATCTCCATGAGGGTTGAACCTCCTTAGCTCTTGTTCTGACATATGTTCCTAAGCATATAGGGATGATTCCATAGTTACTTATTCTTTAGAAATTGATCCTCCAATATACCGTGTATTCTTTACTTAATCCTTGAAGGATTTCATCAAGCGCTTGAAAGGATACATCCAGTGATACCTAACGGGACGACACAAAAAAGCCTCATCCCATAAATGCACAAGCAGCTGGATGATGATATTGAAGAACGCCAAAGGAAAATATTTTACTAATACACAAATTGCCTCATCTAAAGTTGATTTTGCGGCTCTAATGTATTTCCTGCTCACCACTTATGTGCAAAGTAGGTTAAAGCACAAACTTATTTGCATAATTGCCCGATGGATATCTTTATGTTCATAGAAGTAGTGCCTAAATAATAGAGGGTTTAATTGGATGATTATGTGCCAGTTGTGAGACTTGCATTGTTTCAATTCATTTGTTTGGCAGCTTATTATCCTGCACAAGTTACCTAAATAACCAGTTGGAGTCTTCAAGTTAAACAACGTGTCTAAGAATATTTTCTTCTCACTAGTAGTCAAAGTAAAAACAGCTAAGGGCTAGAAATTTTACCTATTATAGGATCATTTTTTAATCATAATTTATTGTTTCTTCTCATATTTTGTAGATCGTGATGGGCCCATTCTCCATATTTTTAATGAGATCCACCCAGACATGGTCCTATCATATGTTGCGCAACATTCTTCTCTGAGTGCATTACATCAATTACATACCTTACGCGGTGAACTTTTCAATACGACAAGCCAAAAAACATGGATCATTTGGACCATGCCTTCGTTTTACTAGGGTCGTTTAGATCCTCCCTAACTTTACGCTTCAGGGTTATAAACAGTGGGTGTTTGCTTACATACCTATTCCCCATAAACGCAGCCTTTACCTTCTCCTCAATGTGCTGACCGGAAAGATGAGAAAGTTTTGTCCTACGCTTTTGATCGACCGATAAAAAGTTAGACTTGTCATTCTTAAAAGGATGGCTGGTCGGCAAAAATCTACGATGACCCGTATAAATCATCTTACCCTTTGAGTTATCCAACTGCCTTCATTTTCCTCCCCACATATGGGATATCCATAATAACAATGAATATTGCATCCAGATAAGGTCCCATAAGTAGGATGGTCGTGGATCACCCATATTACCATTGCATTAAGTGTGAACTCTTTAACCTTAGGAGAGTCAAATGCCATCAAACCTTTATCCCGCAAATCTTTAAGTTCTTAAATTAATGGAGATAAGAATATATTAATATCATCACCGGGAGCCTTCGACCCGGGTATCAAAAAAGATAACAATGTGAACTCCTTTGTCATGGAAAGTGTTGGAGGGAAACATAAAGGCGCCATGAGAATTGACCAATAACTCTGATTAGTACTTAAATTATCGAAAGGATTAAACCCATCGGTTGATAATGCAAGACGGACATTGCATCGTTCCTCTACAAATTCACGGTGTCGTGCATTTTAAGATTTACCAGATGATTGAATCAACCCGATAACGCATCAAATTCCCACCCACCTCACATCGAGTGTTCCATGTCATGGCCTCTAGTATCCACGGTATAGTGAAAAACCATTTTAATCGTGGCCTGAGGGGAAAATACTTTAAAAAAATTCGTGGAACTTGTGAGAACTTGCTATATTTTACAGACTTGACATTTTGATTCTCATAAGGCACATATCTAGGCTCACTGCATACAGGACACTCATCCTTCTCTTTGTGTTCATTGTGGTACAATATATCATGTATGAATAGATTTATACTTTAAACTGAAATTCTTTAAGCTCTTTTTAATGATAGGGTAATTGTCTAGTAACATATTTTCTTTTGGAAGAATGTATTTAACCACTTAAGAATTCCAGTTACACTGTTTCTAGATAAGACAAATTGACTCTTCAAATTATACAAATCGATCATTACGTATAATACCGAGTGAACTTCTTCGCAATTTGTATACAAAGGTCTAGCTTCATCAGGTTTCAACCGTATGTATTCTCAATCTTCAGGTAATTACACATCAACTTGTTCATTGACTTGGTCATAATGCACAATATTCGTATCCATAGGCTAGTGGTTTTGATTGTGGTGGACTCCGTAAGCATCATCAATTAGTTCGATTAAAGGACGATGGCTTGGAGATTCGTTCACCACTTCCACTGAGCAGGTTCCATCATGCAGTCATCATCCCTAGTGTAGGAGTTGATTTCATTTTAGTTGTTATTCCGGTAGCATTTGTATTCAAAAGTTCATTTTTATTGCAGTTGGAGACTTTTGTATTATGAAAACTCGTTTTAGTAGATTCACTTTTATTAGATATTATTTTATTCAGTTCAGTTATTTATATAATGGTAATTTATTATTATTTATGCCTCGGATGGTTTTATTTATCGTAATTTTATTTATAGTTGATGCTAAGAATGATACAAAATTAATTAACACGCCTTATCCCTGACATTTCAATATAAACAACTACACGTGAAAAATATAGGGTGTTATAGTTGGTATTAGACCATCCCATTTCTATTGTCCTTGGGATATGTGTTGCGATCGTTAGGTTTTTGCGTTGTGTTCTTTTGGGATATATCTTTATGAATAGGACCATTTTTATTCTTCATTATTCCTTGATTTTTGGCATGAATATCCTCGTTATTGGGAGAAAGAATGTTATACCCCGTATTTTAAGAATTAATTAAATGATCATTTAATTCATAATTAATATCTACTTGAGAAAACTAATGGGTAATTTAATTATTTAAATGGTTTGGATTATTATTCTAAATTTAAAATTAAAGTTTTAAATAACTATGGAGGACTCGTAAATTAAATTAACTCGGTTGTAATTAATTTGATATTTTGAGTTGGTGTGTTAGAACGAAACTCTAGGGTATACAAAGGACCATAATGGTATTTTTATGTGTCAAATTGGTCTCGTGGGTATGTACACCTTTGGATGAAGTTTTAAGAGTATCAGATTAGTATTTTGGACTTATTTGGGAGTCCAAAGTGGGACTATAATAGACTTGCGAGTTTAGGGTTTAGACAGGTTTATAATTCCCATCAAGCGTCGTAATAAATCATAATTAAAATCCTATCATCAAGAGACAAGCTTTGGAAGAAGATGAAAAAGACTCAATAGGAACTAATTAAGAGTCAACCTTCATTTAAAGCAATAAATATTATCTTGCTTATCGTATTAATGTAATATATTTATGATTTCATCGTTATGTATGAATTAATTGGGTAGGATCATATTATTAGGATTCAAAATTTTAAGTTAAATTGTATAATCTGATTTCTAACCATGTTTATAATATAGATTAGAATTGATTAAATGATTAAAAGCAATTTATAGTCAAAATGCATGATTAATTTAAGGTTAAATGGCTTATATTGTGAGAAACCATTGATTTAAATGATTTGAATCATTATATATTGTAATTTTGATTTGTTTTCTAGTTTCAATAATTGATTACTATGTAATCACATGTTTAATGAAAGACTCGATGTCAATCACATGTTAATTTGACTCAATTTTACAAAGAAGACGGAACTAGGGTTTGATTGTAAAGATTTGTAATTGGACCTTTAGTTATGTTAGAATCATGTTAAATCTTGTTGAAAACTTGCTATATATGTTAATATGTGTCTTTTATCTATGAAAGATTGGGTTTTAGTTGTTATAGAATCCCTAGGATTAATTTTGAAATCATTGGGGCTGCCATGAGTAGGTTTTTGATCAGAGGTTTGGACGTAATGGATTGATCTGGTCTCAGCCCGGATCGATCTGGCCCTGGGAGTTTGGCCTAGGTTAATACGTTATTGGGAATTTCAAGTTAGATTCAATTTCGTAAATTACTTGGGTGCTAATTTATATATATATACATACACAATTTTTCTCTAGTAAATACTTACTGCACAAATAAAAATACGAAGTCTACCTATCTCCCTACATTTTAGTTAACACGTTCTCTCTCCTCTCTAGCTATTTTAAGAGTTAGTTACTACATGTCAAAGTAGTAGGACAACTTTCACTTTTTGTCTACTCATACAAATTTTTACTTTTTTGAGAAAAGTGACTAGAGTGTAGCAGCATGTCTTTTAATTGTACCAAGCATTAACTTTTGATAAAATAAATAACTCACGCCATTTTATTGATATACCAAAAATACCATATTTCAGAATTAAAAAGCATTAAATTTATTTATAGCCCTACTCTGAAAAAAACACATTTAGAACTAAAAAAAATTCATATGCTTGCTCAGAAAAAACCACGATCAGAATTAAAAGAAATTAAATGTGATTCGTATGCATGCTACGAATATACCACATTCAGAATAAAAAGAAAAAAGTCCTTCCCGACTCATGATTTTCATGTATCGGCAGGGACACATTGACTTGGCGTATCGCGATTGGTTATTATCTTAAGGATGTGGGTCTGCGCCAGCATCACTAACCATATTCCTGCTCCAAAAATATTACGTTCAGAAATAATTAAAGTTTTTGGTACTTGTTCACATTTAATAAAACAATTAAAAAGTTTAGACAATATTAAAAAAACTTGAAAAACTGAAAAAATAATAAAACGTTTAATAAATATAGAATTCGAATAATTAAATAGAAAAAACTGAATTTTAATTAATAAAGAAACTTTCCATAAGTAAAAAATAGGTTTCGAATTAAAAAAAAAATCGAAGAGTGAAAAATGAGTACCAAAGTGTCAGTTGGCAAATTAATGAGTATCAAAAGTGCAAAAAATTATTCTTTTATTATATAGAAAAAATTCTATCATACAAAGAATTTAATGATTCATACTTTTAAGTAGCTTGCAATAGCTTTGTGCAGAAGTTTGAGAGATGTCTGATTTGTACTTCACAAAGCAAGAGGTGTTGAATTGTTTTTTATTGACGTGAGAGGATAGAAATTAATTGAATTTGATTTATAACAATTAGTTTGAACCGATGTGAGCATCTATGTTAACTTGAGAGTATAGGAGAGAGGAGAGAGTAAAGAAAGAGTCGTGAAAGGAGAAAGGAAAGAAAGATAAGGAGAGATTGACACTCATGTAGTTCGAAAAATAAAAATACGACATTACCATATAGGAGCACTATTTTTTTTTTTGTGTATATATATATATATATATATATATATTATCACTTATAATGTGATGTATAAAAAGGGCATAAAAGGTGGGGATTTATTAGGTTTTGAGTGTATTAAACCTATTATTATTAACGTAATCTAGTTTTGTATGTGAACTATGTTATGTATATGTATGTGTTATACATGAAAAGGTTTGGTTACTCGATGGGGCCATACGATTGGTGGGATTAGTTCGAGTGTGGTTAGTTGTATTGGATGTAATACTTTATGTTGTGGTATATATTTGTATACCTATATAGTTGTGTACAATTATTGGACTACGAGTTTATAGTCTTGTAGAAATGTGTGTCTGTGGATATTATACTATGGGATGGTCTCGAGTAGTGTTATTTTTATATATTTGGGTACAGATATTGTTAGACTATAATCATTTAGATGATAATAATATATACTCGAGTGAGTTAACTCGTAATTTATTAGTTTAATTGATTTGGATTATTAACCGAAATTTAAATTGGCAAGTTTAAATAAATGACTGAAAACTCATAAATTAAATTAACTCGGTTGTAATTAATTTGATATACTGGGTTAGTATGTTAGAACGGGACTCTAAGGGTCTATGGAGGCCTAGAATGGTGTTATTAATGTGGCAAATTGTGCCGAGGGGTAAGTACACCTTTAGGTCGAGTTTTAAGAGCATTCGACTCCGTCTGGGCTTATTTGGGGGTCCAAAAGTTCCCCCTAGTAGTTTAACGATTTTAGGTATATAATCCTCATTAAACATCATAATACAAAACCCTAACATTAAGAGGCAATCTATGGGAGAATAAGAAGAAGACCCAAAATGAACTTATCAAGAATCAACCATCGTTTAAGGCGATAAATGACATCTTTATTATCGTATTAATATAATCTATTTATGATTTCATCATTGGATACGGACTAATTGGGAAAGAGAATGTTACTTGGGTTTAAAATATGATTTTGAATTGTATAATCTTATTTCTGACCATGTTTAATTTATATTCAAATTGATTAAATGATTAAAACTAGGTTGAAGTTAAAAATACATGATTAACTCATGGTTATATGGCTTATATTGTGTGAGAAACCATAGATTTATAAGCTTTAAATCTTTTTATTTTTTAATTCTAACTTGTTTTGTAGTTTAAATGATTTATTAATGCGTAATCACATGTTTAACGAAAGAATTGATGTTAATCACATGTTAATTTGGCTCAATTACATGAAGAAGATGAAACTGGAGTTTTACTATCAAGATTTAAAATTGGACCTCTGGTTATGTTAAATTTATGTTAAATTGAAAAGTTGTTATATATGTTAATATGTGACTTTATGTATGAGAGACTGGATTCAAGTTGATTGATTAACAAATTTAATTATTCACAAAATATGATAATTGATGTCTTAAATTGGGTATTTTTAATTGTCCTTGGTATTTTAATGGGAATAATTATCAATCAAGTGAAATATAGACCAAGGACAATCCAATACCCCATTTGAGACATCAACCAAAATTTTAGAACCACCAATCCATACGATAGAATTTCTTGACATGATTTTATCCCAATGAGCATAGCTTTTTCCTCCGCATGGATATTAGTACCCCATCCTAAGAAACAAGAAAATCCTCGAAAGAAAATACCCTTAGAGTTTTGAAACACTCCTCCCCCATCCATACTACTCGGGTTACCTTTAGAGCATCCATCAATAATTAGTTTTAACTTGAAATTCACAGCAAGACTCCACTTTACCACCTTTAATGATTTTTCAACCTAACAATGAATATTATCAACATAAATAGGGTATTTCGAATTTAATTTCATGCTTTCCCACACAAACATATTCATTAGAAAAGAAACTTCACGGACCATCTTAATTGGAGTCGTTTTAATACCTTTAAACTTACACTTATTGCAATGGTATTTTGTCAAGAAGAGGTTGAAGATGACCACCACGTAGTTAGATGACCACTTATGGAAGTATTAATATAATGAACACCAAACATATTTTGAAATTATCTCCAAACCCATATAGCTGCTGCACTATCACCAAATAAATGATTAATCGATTCAGTAGAACTCAACTAACAACAACTACATTTTGAAGGGACTCTGACTCTAACTGTTTGTAAATTATCATCAACTAGAAGGGAATTTTTAAGGAACGTCCATAAGAAAAATGAAACTTCGAGTGGAATAATTTTTTTACAAATAAATGAATCGGTTTGCGATCGAATATGGTGAGAACAAGAAATATTCCAAGTTGATTTAGTTGATAGATTATCTAATGACTCATTTCTCCACACTATCTTATCTTTATAGTCGGGACCAAGAAGTACCGAAAAGTAACTCAAAATATAGTATATGATGATATTCTTACGATATGAGGGTCAAAATTTTATTTACATCCCATGCACTAGATTCATCTAAAACATTCTTAACCAATAAGTTAGGCTTAATAAACATGGAATTTAGTGGACCCAAACGAGACCAATTGTCCCATTTGAGGATGATACTCCCAGACCCAATAAACCATCGAATAATATCCTCACTTTGTTTATAATCACTACCAAACGTTCCCATGTATTATAACCCCTATATAAATTAACACATGCTACGTTCATGATTCAACGGTATTTTTTCTGCACACAAATTTCCCATAAAGATTTATGTTCTTTAGATCTCCACTAAATTTTCATACTAAATGATGATACCCAATTTAGTATCAACATGTAAACTTGTATGAGCTCAATCCAGAATAGCTTTAGAGGTGCAACAATGGTGATAAACAAGTGTTTAAATGGAAAAGGAGACGTGGAGAAGAGAAAATAAACACTAGCATAAAAGTGGTTAAGACATTGGCCTACTCCACTGTGCAGGTGAGTGTGAACTTCACTATAAGAAGGGGCACTAATGACGTAAGTGATACAACTCTCAATACTTTATTTTTCTAATATCATAGAAGAAAAGCTTAGGCAAGCTTTTGTATTTTCAGTTCTTTCTTCTGTGGAAGAAGATGGGTTTAAATAGTGTTTGGGGGGCACAATGCACCCCCAAGCTTGCAAGGTGCATGTCATTGATGGAGTCACATATAACATCTTGACACTTGTTGTAATGACCCCACTTTTATGTGATCATATGTATATAGTTTGTTTTTACACTCATGTGTTACTTACTATCTTATAAATGTTGTATTATTAGATATGTGATGTTATTGGCTATCAATATAACAAACCCCATTTTTAAATATGAAGAATCAATCGTAAATAGGATGAAATCTTAGTCTTATGACATATCTTAAGGTATATAATAAGTTTTGCGGTAGAAAATATAATTTTATGAAACTTTAGGGACTAAAATAAAAATAAAAAAAGGGCTATTTTGTAAATAAAATATTTTCAAGGACCTCTAAGAAATATTAAAAATACATAGTGTGAAATTACCAAAATACCCTTCATGTGTGAAATGACCCTTATACCCTTATCACCTTTCCACCATGTGCTGGTCACCTCCACCTTACACATGTCATCTTCAGAGAGAAAGCTAAAACACTTGTCATCATTTGGTGATGTTAGACTGCAAGACCACCCCGGAATGCGACACCCAAACGATGACTTGCCACCGTAATGCTTGATCACCTAGACACATGTCAACACCATAAGACTTTTAGAACCTATAAATAGGGCCTTAGGGTTCATTTGAAACTCACACCAATTCCTTGAGAATTATAGTAAGAAAGAGTGATAGAAAGCTTGGGAAATATCTTAAGAAGGAGTTCTATAATTTCGAAGAAAGAATTCATTTCGTAGGTATGATTTTATTTAAATGTTATAATTCATTTTTGTAGTTTTAATTTCGTATTTTATAGGTTTACTTAGTAGTTATGTTGGTAAAATACACTAAAGACTTTGCTAATCAAAACTTAAAATATGGAAACAATCTAAATTGATTTTATTTTCAAAATATGTCAACTTGTTTGAAATATATATATATATATATATATATATATATATATATACTATTTTTAAAATGATTTTTGTAAGCAATTGCTCGTATTATGGAATCTCATTTAAGTAATTCCAAAGTCAGTCCCGGTGAAATTCTGTCCAGTTGAGATGGTATTTAAGTGGTGCCCCTGTGACCCTCCATCTGTACTGGGAATAAATTCGGAAATGTTCTGTCTAGATGAGATGGTATTTAAGTGGTGGCCCTGTGACCCTCCATCTCTACTGGGAACCGACTGATTAGGAAGAACTATGAATTAAAATTCTTTAAATGCGATGAATGAATATTAAAAATTGAGAAAATGGTTTTAGCAACCTTTTTCAGCAAGATACTTTAGGATTAAAACACAATAGTTAGAATTGGGCTTTATTTAGAATACATAATTAAACCTTTATTGTATTTATTAGATTAACGTGTGATCCAAGACTCAATATCTATATTTTCGAGCCTCTATTTTAGGTGAGTACTCTGACATTCCTTGTGTATTTTGATTATATGATATTAGGCAAACTATATATATTTTGTGAACTGCTTTTATTCTCAAAATTCATGTGATACCAATGATTGATTCCTTTGTGATATGTTTATAATTGTCCATATAAACATACCGATTAAAAAGATTATTGAAAAGGATATTGAATATTGAAAATATGATTCAGCCTAAGGGACCTCTTTACTGACTGACCTTCCCAGCTGGGTTATCGCTGGTGTGCCCTAAATAAGGCGTTGTGACGAACTAGTTCGATTGGCCCTCAACTACCGGGGTATAATACGGTAGAAGAATACGGTAGTAGAGTGTACTTGGCCATTAAAATGACATGATTGAAAGAAAAATATATCACATTTGATTTGTTGCATTCTTCTTATTATGAGCTATCCAATTGGGATATATATACTATCATTTCAAAATATATATCTACTTACTGCAAGTTCCTATCCATATATGTATATGCCTTCTCTTTTGACTTGAATAGGTATCTATTTTCTGAAAACCTTGGAATGTCGGGAGATTAAATCTTATTCAGCTTTTAGCTGACGTTGTATAAATAACGATTTTTCAGGAAATAATTAGACTAGAGGATGGAGTGTAGAAGGATTATGTTTAAGATCTAGCTTGAGGAGCTCTTTTGTTATAATTTTAAATATAACGGTTGTTTTTAGGAGATAGAGCATGTTTGGCTCTTTAGTAATAAGTTTTAATTTTGGCATAATTTGCAATCCGTTCATACTTTAATATATACGAAGTTCCCTTTTAGAAAGCTCTGATGACATAATTCCATTTTTTCAATAGTTTACGATTCATGACCATGTGAATGTATTTCCATTGCATTTATTTTAAGAAATATTTTAAGTCCATAACATTGAATGCCTTGGTGGCATGCCAAGACACTCATTCCCTACTACTATTGGGTTGGGGTCGTGACAGAGGTGGTATCAGGGCATAGGTTATGAACCCGTAGACTACTGAACATAGGTTTCGAACGTTATAGATTTCTAGTTTCAATCCTCAGGAGATAATATTAAATATCTGATTTATGTGATAACTTTCCCTATGTGTTATATTATTTATAACTAGTATTTTAATTTTCAATCTTGATATTGTATAGTAGATCTTACGTTTTGCCATGACTGTAGAAAATAACCAAGAGGAGATCATCTATGGGAACTAGTGATTCGAGTATTGAAGGACTGGAAGGTGCATACAAGGAGATCGAAAGTCTAGCAAAGATTATGGAGCATCAAGTTAATAATGGAGTACCAAGGAATCCTGAACTAAGTAAATGTAGTATTGAACAGTTCAAGAAGTTGATTCCTCCATCTTTTAAAGGTACTCCTAAACCCACTGAAGCAGAAAGTTGGGTGATGCAAATAGAAAAGATACTCGATGTTCTTAAGTGTACTGATGAACAAAGAGTATCATTTGGAACGTTTATGTTAGAAGGTGAAGCCGAACATTGGTGGAGAATGACTAAGAGAATATACGAGCAAAGGAATAATCCCATAGGTTGGAATGATTTCCTAGTGACATTCTACGAGAAATACTTTCCTGAAATGGTACAAGACGAAAAAGGAGCCGACTTCATGAGCTTAGTTCAAGGAAATATGACGGTTAGTCAATACGAGGCGAAGTTTATCGAGTTATCCTATTTTGCACCTCATGTTCTGATAATCGATACTTTAAAGGCCAAGAAGTTTGAACGTGGGTTAAGGTTGAACATTCGTAGTCGAATTTCTATCCTGAAGTTGACATCATATACCGACGTGGTGACTAGAGCAACGATAGCTGAGAAGGACATTGAAGAATATAATCAGATTAGAGAAGGGAAGAGGAAGTTTGGGGAACAAAGAGGAAGTAACCCCAATAATAAACCCTTTAGGACTATACCCAATACAGGGCGACCTTTTATGAATAAACCCTTTAATGTTGATAGATGCCAACGATGTGGTAATATTCATAGAGGGCAACCATGTTACCTGGAAACAGGAAATTGCTTTGGGTATGGCGAAAAGGGACATAAAATGAGAGATTGCCCTAACAAAGGGAAGGCGCCAACGAAGACTTTTAATGACAATAAAGATCATGGAAGACAAGGTAGAATTTTGAATCTTTCTGATGCAAGGGCTTCTAATGCAGTAGTGTCAGGTATACTTTCTATATGTGCATAGCCTTTTCAAGTTTTAATAGATCCTGGTTCTACCCATTCATTTGTGTCTTTACGTTTCGTTAATCGCTTTCCTAATATTCCCTAACCCTTGAATCATAACATACACGTTTCTACTCCTTCTGGGGATTTATTGACGGGTACATTAGTATATAAATCTTTCCCTATAGATGTTAGTAGTCATAAACTATATATCGATTTGATAGTCTTAGACATAAGAGATTTTGAAGTCATTCTGGGGATGGATTGGTTAGCATCATATCATGCTAATGTAGATTGTTTTGAGAAGAGAGTTACTTTCCAAATTCTTAACCAACCAAAATTCAGTTTTGAAGGAAGTGGCGTCCTATCTCCCATGTGTATTGTCTCTGCAATGCAAGCCTATAGTTTTCTTAAGAAAGGATGTCAAGGATTTTTTGCAAGTGTTATTGATTTGCAAATGAATGATCCTAGTTTAGAAGAGATCCCTATAGCAAAACATTTTCCAGATGTTTTTCCGGATGATTTACCCAGTCTACCTCCTAGTAGAGAAATAGAGTCTACGATTGACCTTCTTCCTGGAGCCATACCAATCTCAAAATCACCTTATCGCATGGCACCTTTAGAATTAAGGGAATTAAAAGTTCAATTACAAGATCTATTAGACAAGGGTTTTATTAGACCAAGTATATCCCCTTGGGGTGCGGGTGCTCCGGTGTTATTTGTTAAAAAGAAGGATGGGACGATGAGGTTATGTATAGATTATCATGAATTAAACAAGGTAACCATTAAGAATAAATACCCCTTACCTCGTATAGATGATTTGTTTGACTAACTACAAGGTGCGCAAGTATTTTATAAGATTGACCTTAGGTCAGGATATCACCAATTGAAGATTAAGGAAGATGATATTTCGAAATCAGCTTTTCGTACTAGATATGGTCACTATGAATTTCTTGTGATGCCATTTGGACTTACTAATGCACCAACCATTTTTATGGATATGATGAATAGGGTGGTTAGGAAATATTTGGATTAATGTGTGGTTTTTTTCATTGATGACATCCTTATTTATTCCAAGAGTATTGAAGAACATGAGAAGCATTTAGAGATAGTATTATAAATCCTTAGGAAGGAGAAATTACAAAATTAAAGAAGTGTGAGTTTTGGTTGCCTAGCGTTTCTTTTCTAGGACATTTCATTTCAAAGAGGGACTGTCGGTTGAGCCTCAAAAGATCGAGGCTATACTAGATTGGCCTAGACCAACTAATGTAACAGAGATTCGTAGTTTCCTTGGATTAGCAGGTTATTATCGAAGATTTGTTGAAGGATTTTCTAGCATTGCCAAACCTCTATCCAGGTTAACACAAAAGAAGGTAAAATATGAATGGTCTGAGGAAGTTGAGAATAGTTTTCAAGGACTTAAGAATCGATTAGTAACTGCCCCAATTTTGACTATTCCTTCAGGGACAGGAGGATTGGTGATTTACAGTGATGCTTCAAAAAATGGTTTGGGATGTGTGCTAATGCAAAATGGGAAAGTAGTAGCTTATGCCTCGAGACAATTAAAACCACATGAACAGAATTATCCAACCCATGACTTAGTATTAGCTGCTATAATTTTTTCTCTTAAGATTTGGAGACACTATTTATATGGTCAGACTTGTGAGATTTATACCGATGATAAGAGTTTGAAATATATATTTACTCAGAAAGAATTGAACATGAGACAAAGGAGGTGGTTAGAATTGATGAAGGATTATGATTTAAATATTCATTATCACCTAGGGAAAGCAAATGTAGTAGCTGATGCTTTAAGTAGGAAGTCTACAACAAATTTAGCATGTCTCATTACAAATCAGGAACCTTTGTTAGAAGATTTGAGAAGTATGGAAATAGATGTCCGTATTTATAGCAAAGGAGGAATAATCGCAACCTTACAAGTACAACCCACGTTGATGGAAAGGATCAAAATTGCACAAGTAAATGACCCGCAACTGAAGAAGATCAGAGAAGAGGTTATTGAAGGGAAGAGATTTGAATTTGCGATACGAGATGATATATTGAGGTTTGGAAATAGAGTGTGTGTTCCACGTGATGCCCAACTAAAGAGACAAATTTTGGAGGAAACTCATTGCTCGAGATTTACATTTCATCCTGGAAATACCAAGATGTATAGAGATCTTCGAGAAGTGTTTTGGTGGAATAATATGAAAAGGGAGATAGCAGAATTTGTATCTCACTATTTGGTTTGTCAACAAGTAAAAGCTGAACATCAGAAACCATCAGGATTATTACAACCTCTACCTATTTCTGAATGGAAATGGGAACATATTACCATGGATTTTGTGACAGGTTTACCAAGGAGTTCAAATGGTAATGATTCTATTTGGGTAATTATTGATAGGTTAACTAAATCTGCTCATTTTCTTGCCATTAAAATTACCCATTCATTAGAAAAGTTAGCCAAGTTATATGTGCGGGAAATTATTAGGCTTCATGAAACCCCAATTTTAATTATTTGTAATCGTGGCCCTAGATTCGTTTCTCGCTTTTGGAAAAGCCTACAAGCAACCATGGGAACAAAATTGAATTTCAGCACCGCTTTTCATCCTCAAACAGATGGACAATCTGAGAGAACCATTCAAATCTTAGAGGATATGCTTAGGGCCTGTGTACTTGATTTGAAGGGGAATTGGGATGATCATTTACCATTAGTGGAGTTTGCCTATAATAATAGTTATCAAGAAACTATTCAAATGGCTCCATATGAAGCACTATACAGTAGAAGGTGTCGTTCTCCCACATGTTGGGTAGAAGTTGGAGAAAGAAAATTATTGGGACCAGAATTGATTCAGATCACAACAGAGAAAGTGAAATTGATACAAGACCGACTTCGAATCGCTCAAAGCCGTCAAAAGAGTTATTTTGACAATCGACACCGACAGTTAGAATTTCAAAAAGGAGATTATGTGTTCTTACGAGTATCGCCTTCAAAGGGAGTCATACGATTCGGGAAGAAAGGGAAGTTGAGCCCAAGATATATAAGACCTTGTGAAATCCTTGAAAAGATAGGAGTTGTTGCGTATAGAATAGCCTTACCACCTGAACTCTCTAGTGTACATAATGGGTTTCACGTATCAATGGTAAAGAAATATATCCCAGATCCAACACATATCTTAAGTCACGAACCTCTTCAAGTTAGAGAAGACTTGTCATACATTGAGCATCCGGTAGAAATTTTGGACCATAAAGATCAAATATAACGGACCAAGATAATTCCACTAGTCAAAGTATTATGGCGAAATCATTAAGTTGAAGAAGCATCGTGGGAGCGGGAAGATGAAATAAAGGAGAGATATCCATACTTGTTTGTCAATTAATATGAGTCAAGTTTGGGGACCAAACTTTTCATAAGGAGGGTAGGATGTAATAACCCCATTTTTATGTGCTCATATGTATATAGTTTGTTTCTACACTCATGTGTTACTTACTATCTTATAAATGTTGTATTATTAGATATGTGATGTTATTGGCTATCAATATAACAAACCCCATTTTTAAATATGAATAATCAATCGTAAATAGGATGAAATCGTAGTCTTATGACATATCTTAAGGTATGTAATAAGTTTTGCGGAAGAAAATATAATTTTATGAAACTTTAGGGACTAAAATAAAAATACAAAAAGGGCCATTTTGTAAATAAAATATTTTTAAGGACCTCTAAGAAATATTGAAAATATATAGTGTGAAATTACCAAAATACCCTTTATGTGTGAAATAACCCTTATCACCTTTCCACCACGTGCTGGTCACCTCCACCTTACACATGTCATCTTCAGAGAGAAAGATAAAACACTTGTCATCATTTGGTGATGTTAGACTGTAAGACCACCCCGGAATGCGACACCCAAACGATGACTTGCCACCGTAATGCTTGATCACCTAGACACATGTCATCATCGTAAGACTTTTGAAAACCCACCAATTCCTTGAGAATTATAGTAAGAAAGAGTGATAGAAAGCTTGGGAAATATCTTAAGAAGGAGTTCTACAATTTCGAAGAAAGAATTCATTTCGTAGGTATGATTTTATTTAAATGTTATAATTCATTTTTGTAGTTTTAATTTCGTATTTTATAGCTTTACTTAGTAGTTATGCTGGTAAAATGCACTAAAGACTTTGCTAATCAAAACTTAAAATATGGAAACAATCTAAATTGATTTTATTTTCAAAATATGTCAACTTGTTTGAAAATATATATATATATATATATATACTCTTTTTAAAATGATTTTTGTAAGCAATTGCTCGTATTATGGAATCTCATTTAAGTAATTCCAAAGTCAGTCCCGGTGAAATTCTGTCTAGTTGAGATGGTATTTAAGTGGTGCCCCTGTGACCCTCCATCTTTACTGGGAATAAATCCGGAAATGTTCTGTCTAGATGAGATGGTATTTAAGTGGTGCCCCTGTGACCCTCCATCTCTACTAGGAACCGACTGATTAGGAAGAACTATGAATTGAAATTCTTTAAATGCGATGAATGAATATTAAAAATTGAGAAAATGGTTTTAGTAACCTTTTTCAGCAAGATATTTTAGGATTAAAACACAATATTTAGAATTGGGCTTTATTTAGAATACATAATTAAACCTTTATTGTATTTATTATATTAACGTGTGATCCAAGACTCAATATCTATATTTTTGAGCCTCTATTTTAGGTGAGTACTCTGACATTCCTTGTGTATTTTGATTATATGATATTATGCAAACTATATATATTTTGTGAACTTCTTTTATTCTCAAAATTCATGTGATACCAATGATTGATTCCTTTGTGATATGTTTATAATTGTCCATAAAAACATACCGATTAAAAAGAATATTGAAAAGGATATTGAATATTGAAAATATGATTCAGCCTAAGGGACCTCTTTACTGACTGACCTTCCCAGTTGGGTTATCGCTGGTGTGACCTAAATAAGGCGTTGTGACGAACTAGTTCGATTGACCCTCAACTCCCGTGGTATAATAAGGTAGAAGAATACGGTAGTAGAGTGTACTTGGCCATTAAAATGATATGATTGAAAGAAAAATATATCACATTTGATTTGTTGCATTCTTCTTATTATGAGTTATCCAATTGTGATATATATACTATCATTTCAAAATATATATCTACTTACTGCATGTTCCTATCCATATATGTATATGCCTTCTATTTTGACTTGAATAGGTATCTATTTTCTGAAAACTTTGGGATGTCGAGAGATTAAATCTTATTCAGCTTTTAGCTGACGTTGTATAAATAACGATTTTTCAGGAAATAATTAGACTGGAGGATGGAGTGTAGAAGGACTATGTTTAAGATCTAGCTTGAGGAGCTCTTTTGTTATAATTTTAAATATAACGGTTATTTTTAGGAGATAGAGCATGTTTGGATCTTTAGTAATAAGTTTTTAATTTTGGCATAATTTGTAATCCGTTCATACTTTAATATATACGAAGTTCCCTTTTAGAAAGCTCTGATAATGTAATTCCATTTTTTCAATAGTTTACGATTCATGACCGTGTGAATGTATTTCCGTTGCATTTATTTTAAGAAATATTTTAAGTCCGTAACATTGAATGCCTTGGTGGCATGTCAAGACACTCATTCCCTACTACTATTGGGTTGGGTGACACTTGTCCTTTAGAATGTGTAAGTAATGGTGATGCAAATATTCCCCCTACATGTACCTATGATTCAGTTATACTGCTTGCCCACATGGTTTGTCCATATCTAAGTCTTGCATCACAAATGATGGGGTATCATCGAGGGGGTCTCGGTCTGGCCGAGTATGAGACCCCAGTGTTCTATTCGACCATCTATTGGAGAATGCCAAGGTGTGGTCTCAATTAATCAGGTGTTTGGTCGAGATAAGCTTGAGTTGGTTCAGTTGGCCAATTGATATATTGGCTGCTAAAATTATAGATGAGATGAGACTAGCAGGTGGATAAACTTATTGAGGGGTCTCGGTCTAAGTGGGTAGACGAGGCCGAGACTACTGATGTGGGATTCTTATAGAAAGTGTTCTTTGTAAGGTCGGCCTTGGCCGAGCGAGTACCAGGCTGGGATGAGGTTACACTTGGGTATATCAATCACCCCTAGACCTTAGCCTTTAATGTTAGTAAAAGGCTGAGGGTTAAAAGTATCTGAGGGCAAAGGTTGATGAGACATCTCTGACTGACGGTTGTTCTATCCTTTTAATGTTAAATCTGAGTTGGTGAGGACTATTGAAGTGACACTTGGGAGTTAGTATGTGGCTCATTATATTGAAGATGACAAATGTCAATGTTCTCATAGGTTCGTGTCTCACACGAGTGTTAGCGGTAGTAGAGTCACTTAGGGTTTAATGACCTCATGGTTCTCTTGGGACTTATGCACAATGCTTTGGTGGTTTAAAAACCACATTTGATATCTTTCTCTCTATTCTTTACATACTATTCTTTCGCCCAGAGCTCTTTTGTCATTTGCTAATAATGCTCCCATCTTTTCCTTCAATTCTTGCTGTTTGAGACGCCTTTTGTGCTATTCCTTACTCTTAAGAACATTTCTTCAACTAGGTAACTCATATCCCTTGATTTTTCTCTGATTGAAGCTTACATTTTCTTTTTTTCCTTTTTCTTAATTTTTTGGCGAGTTTTTACATTTTTGGCGATGGACTGGGTGGTTCTAGGGCTTAGTTTTTAATCTCCTCAAAACCTATAGGCAATAGGAGGTGATACATGTATAAATTTGGTGTTTGTCAATATATTTCCACATAGGTTTGGATATTTCGGCGACTCTTCAGTCACCATCTTCGGTGAAATTTGTAGTCACTGTTCTTGCTCTTTTATTCTTAAAAATGATTAAGTTCCCAACTTTGATCTTGTAGTCAACCTTAGTCAACTCAAAATTTAGTTGGATGTTAAAAATTATATATGAGTTATTCGATCCGTATCCAATCCTTAGGGAGAGATTTTTTAGGGAAATATGAAGGGTAGAAGTCGAGGCTGCAGTTAAGCGTAAGGCTGAGACCAATCCTATACTTCCAATTCATCCAGTCCCATTAGCTGTCGTACGTCCTTCCATTACTCAACTAAGTGATTCAATGCCTGAGTCATCTACTTTTACGGACAATAATCCTCCAGTCTCCCACATAACCAAGGGTGTGGATTTTTATAGGAGGCTATGAGACTTTCGTCATCCTCTTCTGAAGGGTCTGAGGTGGTTGAAGCCTCTTTTTGGTCCTCGTCCTCTCAGTATGCTGAGTCTTCTAACCGTTCAGACTCCTATATTCAAGGGATCTCGGACCCAGGAAAGTCAACGGTCGAGGTTGCAATCCCACCTACTCCAATGGTTATCCTATAATTGGCCATTTTGGGTGATGAATTTGCGCACCAATTTTCAAGTGGTGTCCCGGCTACTAGCCCGGACAATGAATCTTATTTGCCCGAGGATACACTTAACACATCTTACACTAAATCCTTTTCCAACACTATTATAGAGGTCGATCTATTGACTTGGAGGTATCTTTATGGTATAGGACCATCTATCAACATGAGGGTGCCTTTTGAGGACGAGAGAGCATTTCATGACCGAGACACTGAGATCTCGATTTATGAGAAAATGTTTAGAGTTAGCTTCAGGATTCCCATTTACCCGACTATATGAGCCATTTTAGCCAGTTTAGGTCTCGGCCCTTCACCTCTCTCTCCCAATGCCTGGAGGATCATCCAGATTTATGCCCCTCTGAAAGCTGGTTCACTCTACCGACCTTCCAGTTCACATTTTTAGGGCATGTATATCGTATCATCTCTAAAAACCCAACATGTCTATTATCATCTCATATCCAGGAAACCAATAAAGAAAGTCCTTATTATGAACTAAACCTCTGACCACAACTGGAAGCCCCATTACATTTTCATGTCTAGAACTTGGGAGTTCGGTCCAGATGCTTCCTGCATTGCCTCAAAGCCCAAGGTTCCTCAAAGATGAGCTAAAGCCTCTGTGTCGACCAAACTAGACCCAAGTTTAAGTGTTGATGTCAGTAAGAAGGTGGCAAAGATTAGTAAATAGGGTAAAGAGGGTGGTCTTGTGGAATTTGAGCAATTGATGACCCCCTACTTTTAGAACGGATAGGTTTTGGGATGGACTCCCTAACTAAGTTATGTAAGTATTTTCCATGCTACTGTTGTATTGTATTTGTGTTTCTTTTTTGACTAACCTCATCTTTATTTTATAGATTATCCCCCCAATACACCCGAGTCTGTTTGGAAGATGGCCGGTCTTAGTCTAGCCACTTTTTTTAAACAAGTGGGGAAGAATTTGACACATCTACCTCAGATAAAAAAATCTACTACCAGCAAACCTGACCAAGTTGAGGGAACAAAGAAAAGGAAGGAGATCTCTGAGGATTCCCATGTCTCTCAGCAACACAAGAATCATAAGGGAAACTCATCCAGAACAGCACCGAGACAAGTAATACCAATCTCCTCTGAGGATGAACTATTATCTCGTTTGGATAATTTAAGAATCAACTCTGACTTACTCATAGGGAATAAGAAGAGGGCCTTTTAGGCATTGTCCTCGATGACATCAGAGACCAATGGCGATTTTCTAATGTCCATGGATGTCTCTCTTCTGAGTGACTTCTATCTCCACAGGGTTGTTCAGGTCGTCCCTTTATAACAACTCTTATGTCTTTATTTCATCTCTATCTTAAGTTTGTGTAGCGTCGTCTTGTACTAATATCTCATATTTTTTTTAAGTCTATCTTGTCTTTGAAGAAGGTCCATCAATGGGTCCAAAGTTGGCCTCCTGAGATTCGAATATCCCGGGAGGCCATTAAGAACGAGAAGGTTTTAAAGAAATATATCTTGACCCAAGAGAATGACTATAAGTGGGAAATTGATACCTTGAAGACCCAATACACAGAGGCCTTGGGCAATATGAACACATATCATGATGCTGCAATCAAGGACTTAGTCTACAAGCAGGCAACCAGAGAAAGAGAAGCTGAAAGTTACTGTTGAGAAAGCCCTTGAGGAGGCCATGAAAAAAGCTGTGGAGGAATTTAATTCGTTTGAGGAATTATTGGGGTACAATATCCACTACGTTGGGAGAGGTGCTATAGCCCATCACTGGGCTATGCTAATATTCCCTGACATATCACACTTGGCATCATAATTTGAGGCCTTTGATTTTTCCATCCCATTGTCTATGACTGCATTGACCTGGATTGAGGGGTCGACACAGTCTGAGCCAGTTGTCTAGAGAATCAATGAAGAGGGTGATGATGAGTCGTTCGAGGACGAGGCTAAGACCATCTAGGGCCGAGGTGGGGGCCAGAAGGATGCTATTATTGAGGTCTAGAATGATGGTAATGTTGAGGCCGAGAATGATGGTGCCATTGATGTGTTGGCACAGGTAGAGACCGAGGGGAATCAAACAGCTTGAACCTTCCATTTTCTATTAGGGCGGCCATATGAGGCCTAATTCCCTTTACTTATGTAAAATTTGAACAACTTCTAACTTTTGAGTTTTGGTGGTCAATTTTTATTCATACAATATGATCTGTATTCTCGTCCCAATTACCACTACACCAAAACACGCCATTAGTAAGACAATTTTACCATTACTAAATATATTAGTAACATAACTTTTTTGTTATAAAAAAGGCGTGGGGCAGGAAGCTAGTAACGGTAAAATTATGTTACTAATAGTAACGGAAAAAATTAGAATTAGTAACAGAAAAAATTAGAATTAGTAACGGTAAAATTCTGTTACTAATAGTAAGGGTAAAGTTTAAAATTCGTAACGGTTAAATTCTGTTACTAATAGTAACGGTAAAATTCAGAATTAATAACGCTAAAGTTGTGTTACTAATAGAAACGAAAAATTTAGAATTAGTAACGGTAAAATTATGTTACTGATAGTAACAGAAATATCAAAATTAGTAACGGTAAAATTATGTTACTAATAGTAACCGTAAAATTCATAATTAGTAACGGTAAAATTATGTTACTAATCTTAGTACGTATTTAAAAAAATATATTTTTCAAGGGCCCTCCCCAAATCCAGAACCTTTGGACAATTCCTTACCAATTACACCAGATTAATAGCAAACGCAGTGATTTCAAACCACTTTAGACAAATTTGGAAACAAATAGAGATTAATCGCACCAGATAAGAAATCAAAATAAAAAATGAGGAAAAAAAATGAACTAACTTGCACAGGGGATACTACTATGCACAGGGGATCGTGAAGAATGAAACTTATGTAAGACAAAAATAGGAGGAGGACTTGGCAAGACATCTTGCGGTTGGGTAGGTCCCACTTTGAGGGGAGATGATGTGTCAAGTCCAGCAGCAAAGCAACTAAAGAAAACAATGGAAGCTCACCCGCAGACAAGAGTGTTCTTACTAGAATCGAGACTTAGGTGAGGGTCAGTGTTCTTACATAAACCAAATATTGCAGGAAGCAAAGATAAGACAATGCATGAAATTGTGATATATAGTTCGTGGTCAAGTACAAAAAAATCAAAACAGAAAAGAAACACATGATCTGACATCCAATATATAAAACCATTTATCAAGTCCTTCTTCATCCTGTAGCCCTTTGGCATTTTAAAAACATCAACCCGAAATCTAGGAGAGCTACATATTCATGTTAGTTAGGCTACATCTACTTACATAAGTTCAACCAACATCAGAGTCAAATCAACCAACAAGGGGGTTCAGATCTTGTCCAGTGAACAACACAACTCCAGTCGTGTCTTCTCTGATGAGGAACAAGAATGGGTGGTCCGCTACAAAGTCTATCTTCTCAGTATATACAAAAGACATGAGCATAATCACATCAGAAGAAGCAGTAGCAGCTTATGTGCTTTCATTAACTTCAACAAAGGATTTATGGAATATGCTTGAAACATATATATTCAGACCATTGGGGGAATCAACCATCTCAGTCAAACCACCTTCGCTTGATAAAGGCAACACCATCCCTAATCCCTTTAACAATTTCAAAGCTTCAAACCCAAAAGAGATCTTAAATTTTGGGATACGAAATTCACCCACTTAAACTTTATCGTATGGGATATGATGGTCTAAGAACCTGGATTAAAAACCCAATTTTTTAACCAAAGCTAGCATCCCGTCATTTGCATCTGGGAGAAATATATACATAGAAAAATGACATTTATCAACACCTTATTTATAAGGGAGGACTAATGACTTTGAAACCATCAAATAAACTAGTGACTTGCTTCTATTCTGATTGGATTTTGATTTTGAAGGAACTCCAAAACTTCACCTCATTACATTCATTTTCGTACTACAATCCGAGGATAGATAGATACCCATAAAAGCGAACTTCTTATGCCTATTAAGACCACTAAGATACTTTGTTGAGTTGTATTCTTCTATATCCAAAAGCCCTTCAGAGTATGTTCTTTGAAGGAATCACTGTTGATATTCTTTGGAACATTGTGCATTGTAATTGTCAACTAGTAGGAAAGTCCTTCAAAATTTGGTAGAATTGTATTTTTTCTTCTTTATTTAAGATAAATGGTGTTGTTGGTTTTATCATTTTTTCAGTGCGTCCATCAACTTGAAGCCATTGGCCACTGTGTATGCCCATACTCTTCATATCCAATAGACCATTTTCAGTATCCTTTGTTTTATTATCATCAAGAATTGTGTTTATTAAATGCTCTACAACATTCTTTTTAATGTCCATCAGATCAAGGACATGTCGAACTTGATGATATGACCAGTATTCCAAATCAAAGAAAATAGATTTTTTATACCAAGCTTCTTTAACTTCCACATTAGCACTCCCATTAACATTATTAGACTTTCTCTTCTTAATGGGAACTTTTGAGACTTTTCCAGGTACATACTTTATATTTCTTAACTTCTCCACAAGTGCATATCCGTTTAGTCGAACCGGGGGACTTCCAACTTCTTGTGTCCTAAGTCCCAAACCTCTACCACTCCTAAAAGGATGATCACTTTTAAGAAACATACGATAATTTGTGTAAACTATCTTCGTGCTGTGTTCTAGTAAAATGGATGGAGTGTCATCACCACAAATAGGACATGCTTTGTAACCATGTGTTACACACCCAGATAAGTTTCCATATGCGGGAAAATCATGAATCCCCCACATCAACATTGCTCTCAACGTAAAAGGTTGCATTTTGTGCATGTCAATAGCTGAAACTCCTTCCCATTGTTTTTTCAACTCATCTACTAATGGCTGAATAAAAACATCAATGTCTTGACCCGGTGCCTTTGGCCCAGGAATCAGCAAAGATAAAATTTAGAACTCACGCTTCAAGCACAAAGAAGGGCCCACATTATAAGGCGTGGTCATGACAGGCCAACAACTATAACTACTATACTGAATACCATGGGGATTGAACCCATATGTTGCTATCGCAAGCCAAACAATGAACCCTTCCTTGACGAAATTGGGATATCTAATTTTTAGCATTCTCCATTGGGATGAATCACAAGGATGTCACTAATGATCCCATAAACTTGTTACCCGATGGTGCCATGTCATTTCATGCGCTATCCAAGGTATAGTGTACAATCTCAGTAGCCTTGGAATTAAAGGGAAATGTCTCAACACTTTCATCGGTTATTTGCATATCCTTTTCCCTTTCTTTGAGGTCACTGCATCCACACTAAGGAAATTCCTCTAAATCTTCATTCTCTTTCCAGTATAAAATACAGTTGTTAACGCAAGCATGAATATAATTTTCTTTCATCCCTAGGTCTTTTATCATTATCTTCATGTGGGGATATTTTTCTGGTATTGTGTTTCCTTTTGGAAGCCACCTCTTTAAGACTGACAAGAGAGAGGTCACGCTATTTCCCGACCAACCAAACTTATTTTTCAAATTATGCAATTCCACAATTACAGAGAGAGTAGTCTCAGGACCCTCACATGAAGGGTATCGATCGCTAATTTATTATATTGATTATACTTCTCATTGTCGACATACGATTTTTTTAGAGAATCCTTCCTGATCGGGTTCAACACAATGTTGTTCGTGCACTCCGTAACATGCGTTAACTAAGTTTCGCAACCTTTCATTCTCATTATTATCAGCTTCATCATGTCCTTCACAATCAATAAGTTCTACTACGGGACATGTTAGGTTCGATGATAGTGTTTCACCATGTAAAACCCACTTTATATATGTCATCTGTATACCATGCATTTTTAAATGACCCTTGATATCTACCGTAGTAAAACGTTTCTTATTTCGGCACTTAACACGTAGAGAAGGAAAGGTCGAGAATTGATGGCCATTGTTTGCAATTGCAAAATTAAGAAAAGACGTAACTCCATTTGTGTACACCTCACTTATTCTATTCCTCTCATTCATCCACTCTGTGTTCAACGTTTGTGACATTCTGCACTACCAAAAAAATATGGTCTACACACAAGTTATATGACAATATACAAAAAATATAATTATTGATACACATAAGAAAAATCATAGTTAGAACATGTAATTTTGTTAGAACAAACCTTCAAGTTCAGGGGAGGGGGTGAAATTTCCTTAGTTGTATACTTATGCAATTATGAGTTTGATAGAGGATATGCTTTAAAATCAAGGTATGTAGTATTTTTGGCATAGACAACTGAATACGCACACATTCATGTCATTGGAACCAATACTACGACCTTCAAATCAAAATTTGCAAAATAATTATACCAATCACTTTCATGTAATTTTATATGTGTATCACCATGCCACGTTTATATTTCAATAAAAGGTATCCAAAAAAGGAATTGGTACAAATTCCATAAAAGTAACATTAACAAAATAATCACTCTATATATGACCCAAATCAATATAAAATTGTGCTAATTATAAACTCACCCAAATTTTAGAATAATAATAAATTTATCACTTTGTATCAATATAAGAGATCGTTAATATATATAATTTATTGCATTTCAACTCAAGAAAGTTGAGATGGAATTATTAAAAAAATATACAAATCAAAATTTCTACCATTAATTTCGATAAAGAGAGAGTTGATATGTTTATACGCACATGCTCAAAGAAGTATATATCTATTTTCCTCCAATAGATCTTTTAGTATTCAAGTTGAATAATCTAAGCCAAAACATCACCAAAGAAAGAGAAATCAAATAGACATTTTATGAAACATCTTGCATGCAATTTACAACTATGAAAAGGTAAAATGATTAGCAAGGTAAACTTAACCAATATTTGGATAGATACTTGTTAATATATTAAAGGGTCATAACTAGATATATGAAATTTAGTTAATAAAATCAAAATGAAAAAACTAAATATAACAAATCTAAAATCATTAGACGAAATCGACAAATTATAAGATAAAAAATTAGTATAGTCAATATCATTTTATGGCTAAAAAATTTTGAAACCATCTATTACAATAAAATAAATCATAAACCCTCTCTTTTATGGTCAGATCTTTTGGTTCTCTTATTATGGTCCTAAAATTTCAAACAATATACAAACCCTAATTATTATGATCTTAGAAATTTATAAAATCAAATACATTAAGCTTGAGTGTTGGGCTAAGAATAAGGTTCAATGGGAAAGAGTGTACCTCAACCCACAACAAATTTCACGACCTAAATCTGAGCACCGAACGAATTTCAACAAATCTCACAGTAAAATAGTGTGACGAATGAACAAGAAGCTTGAACAAATCTCGAGAATTAATGGTTGATTGTCGCTTCATTTTCATGTGAAACTAATTAAGAATTTTTCAATGATGAATGAACAAATCTCACAGTAAATAGTGTGATGATGTACCTTATTTATAAAAGATCGATCTGAGCACAGTATCTTATGTGTTGGAACGAGTGAACAAGGAGCTTGAACAATTAACAAGGAGCGTCGAATGAACCCTATGTGATGCGTTGGGAGAAACCCTATGAGAACATGACGAATGAACGTTTTTTGGGTTTTGGGGGTTTTTATTTTTTTTGATATTGAACTAAAATTAGTAGCAGATATATTATATTACTAACACTATTTTACTGTGAGAAGTAGTAATGGTAAGTTACTATTAGTAATAAAAAAAATAGTTTGTTATCAAAAGCTTTTTTTGGTGTAGTGTACTCTTTGAATGCAAGCATTTGTGTTTCTTATTTTTTCCAACTCTTCTAATTATGATATGTCTGCTTGCTTTGGGTTTAATTACTGTGAAGCAACCTTGTAACCTTCTAATTGTGGATATATTCTCGTCCTTAGTCGAGGTGTAATTTAATAAACTTTATGATTTTTAAAATTACACCACATTCTGATACCACCATGTTGTGATGTTTAAATGATTTTCAAATTTAAATCGCCAAATTAATGGTGTTTAACTACAAGTCCCCTCTCGTCATTTTTTAGAGTGTATGTATGAGAGTCGTCTTATCATATATTGTCGTCTCGTTGAGAGAATGACTCTGATACCACCACGTTGTGATGTTTAAATAAACCATAATTAAATGATTTTCAAATTTGAACCACCAAATTAATGGTGTTTAACTACAAGTCCCCTCTCGTCGTTTTTGGGAGTGTATAGATCTCGTCATACACTGTCATCTCGCCGAGAGAGTTTGACTCTGATACCACCACATTGTGATGTTTAAATAAACGATAATTAAATTATGTTCAAATTTGACCCAAATTAATGGTGCTTAACTATAAGTCCCTTCTCGTCATTCTTGAGAGTGTATAGATGAGAGTCGTCTCGTCATACACCGTCGTCTCGTCGAAATAGTTTGTCTCTGATACTACCACATTGTGATATTTAAATAAACCATAATTAAATGATTTTTGAAAGATTCTTTGTGTTTTTTACCACCTTAGTTATGTTATCACATTGTCCCCCCTTCTCGTCATTTTTTAGAATCAATGGAAAAGATAAGTCTCATCTGGTTTCTCGTGTCACCGAGAGTGAGCTAATGCTAATTCACAATATGAATGGTGTTTTTTAGCTTAGGACAACTTGAACCATGCATTTGAACACTTCGTACAAGAAAAATATGAGGGAACACTTGAAAATTTTTCATTCATCACTCTGGAATATTTCTTATATAATTGTAAAATAAAATTTATATAGATTCCTAGTTATAGTATTCCTTCAAATAGTCGACGTTCCGTGGGTCTGAGAATGGCTCTCCCTCTAAATTCTCACGGCTATAGGTGCCTGGGATGATCTCTTTGGTGACTCTATACGGGCCATGTCAATTCGCGCTTACCTGACCTCTGTATCTTCTCGTCTCTCTTCGATCAGGTCCAGGTCTAGTCTGCGCTCCTCTGTGTTTGCCTTTGAGCTGTGCGTTTGGACCCTATAACTTGGTAGGCCGATCTCAGTGGGTATCACGCCTCTGAGATATAAGTAAGATTGAAAGGGGTATCCCCCATTGGTGTTCTCTTTATCGTCCTGTAGGTCCATAGGAACGCATGTACCTTTTCTATCCAGAGACCCTTGGCGTCTTCTAATTTCTTTTTTATCCCTTCTAAGATAGTCTTGTTGGTCATCTCAGTCTAGCCATTTTATTGAGGTCGGCCTGGTGCTGAGTAGAACTGTTTGATGTTGACCTTATTATAATAAGCCTCTAGAAACTTGTTCTTAAACTATTTACCGTTGTCGAAGACCAAAGTGTTTGGAAAACCATACCTACAGATGATATTCCTCCAAAAGAATTTGAAGGTATTCATCTCGGTTATAGTGATCATGGCCTCAGCCTCTACCCATTTTAAGAAATAGTCAATTGCCACTATTAGGTATCTGTAGTTGCCTGTAGCCCTAGGTAGGGGTGCCACCAAGTGAATCCCCTAGACTACAAACGGCCCCGGGGAAGTGCTAGATAACAGAGGTTGATGATGGATGCATGCATATCTCTGACACTTATCGCACCTTTACACATAGTCGGCTGTATTTTTGGCTAAAGTCGGCTTCCACATCAGTGGGATCAATACATCGTAGTAAAGGGAGAAAGAACCCTTTTTTATACAAGACATCTCTTATTATCAAAAACTTTGTTTCCTTATATCTCAACTTCTTTTTCTCAGACTTAGATTATTGTAACTCACCGTCTCTGATGTATTGGATGAGGGGATCCACTCAACTGCATTGTCATCCTCTTTAATGGTCGGCCTATACAAGATCTCTACTGACACCAACCTTCTCATCTCAGTTCTTGTTGCAGATGCTAACCTTGCTAGAGCATCGACTCGGTTGTTTTCTAGCCAAGGGATCCTTTTGACCTTTACCTATTCAAAGTTCATCAAAACTTTCTTCACTCGTGCTAGGTATATTTGTACACCCTTTCATCTTTGGCCTTATACACTCCCAAGATTTGATTTAGAACTTACTAGGAGTCATTGTGAACTAACATCTGGCCGACGTTCAATACTTTGGTGAGGGAGAGTCCTGTTAAAATTGCTTCCTACTCCGATTTATAGTTATATCCTTTAAAGTTGAACCTCAGAGCATACTCTAAGTCGGTTCCATCTGGGGCCGATACTATTAACTTGGCTCCGCTTCCTGCTTCACATAAGGAATCGTCTACAAACAAGCTCCAAATTGTGCCTCCTTTTGAGAAGGCCCCTTCACCTAAAATTCCATTTTTAAACAAAAAAATTCTTCTTCGGTGCCGGCTATAGTAGGCTTTGCTACATTGGTCTCGGCCTCAACCGAACTTCTATTTTCTTTTTCTAGATCAGTCGTTGGTATCGCAAACTCTTTACTGTCGCCCTCAGTCTAAATGAATTCCACTAAAAAGTAAGCCAGTGCTTGCCCTTTGATTGCCATTCGTGGATGATATATGATGTCAAACTCTCCTAGCTCTATTGACCAAGCCATCAACCTAATTGATTTCTCAGGTTTATGGATGACTTGTCTCAATGGAGTTCCATTTAGCACCACCATTATATGAGCCAGAAAATTAGGCTTCATCTTCCTCGAAGTGTGAATTAGGGCATACACTAACTTCTCCATCTTAGGGTTCCTCTGCTCGGTCCCATGAAGTGCCTTACTATTAAAGTATATCGAATTATGTACCCCATCATCGTCTCATAATGTTTCTTTGTTAATGGCCGACTCAGATACATCCAAGTACAAATACAACTTCTCTCCTTAAATTGGCCGGGACAATAGCATTAGGGAGCTTAAGTAAGACTTAAGCTCATACAAGGTTTTTTCACACTCCAACTCAAATGCTTTCCTCAATATTTTAAAAAAATCCAGACACTTGTCTGTGGGCCTTGATACAAACCTGTTTAGTGCAGCGACTCATCCTGTTAGCCTCTGCACACCCTTGATGGACTTTAAGGTTTTCATCTCAATCAAGGCTTTGATCTTTTTTGGATTTTCCTCTATTCCCTCATGGTTAAGTATGAATCAAAAAAAATTTCCTGCTCCTACTCCGAATACACACTTAGCAGGGTTAAGCTTCATCCGGTAATTATCTATAGTGTCAAAAGTGCACTCGAGGCCCGCCATATGTGTCTCAGCCTTTAGGCTTTTTATCAACATATCATCCACGTACAGTTCCATGGTCTTGTCAATTAATCAAAACTTCTTATTCACCAGTCTTTGATACATTGCCCTGGTATTTTTTAGGATGAAAGGACTAACTTTGTAGCAATAAGTTCCTTTATCGATGATTAAAGAGGTCTTCTCAGCATCTACAGGGTCCATAAAGATTTGGTTGTAGCCTGAATAAGCATCCATGAAATTTTTCAACTAATTCCTAGTCATGGCATCTACCATTTGATCTATCCTTAGGAGAGGTAAACTGTCTTTCAGACAAGCTTTATTCAGGTCGGTACAGTCCACACACATCTTCCACTTATGGCTTGACTTTGGTACGATGACCCCATTAGATAGCCACTCCAGGTACACCACTTCTTTGATGAACTTAGACTTTTCTAACTTTTTGACTTTATCTCTTATCACCTTATACTTGTCTCTGGAGTATATTTGTTGCCTCTGCCTAACCAGCTTCATTCTTTCATCCACATTCAGCAGGTGGCAGAGAACCATTGGATATATTCTTGGCATGTCCTCATGGCTCCAGGCAAAGATACTCTTCATGTCTTTTAACAACTTGACCAGTTCATCCTTTACTTCTTTATTCAAGGCTTTGTTGATTTGGATGGTTTTTTCGGTTCGTTCTCATTGAGGACAATGGATTCTACCTCCTCAGAAGCTTCACCTTTCTTCAACTATATCTCATCCCTTCGGTGAAGGGTATTATTGTTGTATGTGGTGGTGGATTTTTATGAGCTTCTCTCTCTTCGACCAAGTTAAAATAGCATTCTCGCGCCTCTACTTGATCACCTTGAACTTCCTCTACTCCATAGGGAGCTGAGAATTTTATCATCTGGAGTAAAGTAGAGGGCACTGCCTCAAATTCATTATGGGATACTTTTTCCATGATGATATTATAAGCAGAATTAACATTCTCATCCATTATAAAGAAGTTTATATTTTTGGTGAGGCGTCTCGGCGAGGTTTTTATACAAACATCCATCTCATATACCCCCGGGGGATGGACCTTTTCACCACTGAAGCTGATCAAAGACTGGTTGTATGTGACAAGTCTTTTCTTACTAAGCTCTAATCCCCTGAAGCATTCCCAAAACATCACATCAGCTGAAATCCCTCCGTCGATGAATATTCTAGGAACATCATATCCATATACCCTTGTATTAATCAACAGTGGGTCATCATGAGGGGCCAGGATCCCCTTGAAGTCTAATCTTGAGAAGCCTATCACCAGGGTGTTAATATCCACCTTCTTCCTCTTACTAGACTTGAGTTCAACCCCAACCGAGTTTACCACTTCATTTTTAGGACTGCTTTTGCTTCTACGATATGGGCCTTCCTGTCAGCCATATCCTTGCCACCACCTGCTAGGCCACTACATATCATCTTCACTATCAAAGAGATCATATTCATCCGACCTTTGGGTGCAGGTACCTTTGGCAGAAGGTCAGGGTCCGCCTAGTCATCATCGTCAGAGACATCATCATTTCTATTTTCCTGGACCTCTATTTTAGGTTAATTATCTCATTTCTTCCTTGGGTCATCTTTTTCACCCCTGGCACCGCTCTTATCAACACACTTTCTGAGATTTCCCTACACCAATAATTTTTCGATCTCATCCTTAAGATCAAAGCACTTATTAGTTGTGTAGTCGTGATCCTGGTGGAACTCACACCACTTTCTCTTATCCTTCTTGTGAGGAGGGTCTCTGAGCTTCTCTGTCTATATCAGAGATCGATCATCTTTGATGTCATTCAATATCATATCTGGACTGACTGTCAGTGGGGTGTAGTCAGCGAACTTATTATCTACTGAACACTTCTTACCTTCCTTTCCTTTGGATTTCTGGGGCTTACTCCCACTCATTTCTTTATTATCCTCTCATTTGGTATATATGGCCTCATCCGCATTCATGACTCTCCTAGCCATGGCTAGGAGTTCTGCCATGATTTTTAGAGGATTTTCGGTCAGCTTCCATAAGAGTTTCCCCTTCTATAGTCCACCTATGAGGGTAGTTATAGTGATGTTTTCCTCGTAGTCTTATACTTATAACTTTTCCTTTTTAAAATGGGCTATATAGTCTCTCAGAGACTCATTTTTCGCCTTCTTCATGTACAACAATTGTGTGGTCTTCTTTCGAGGCTTCACCTCGAAGCAGAAATTATGGATGAACCTCTCAACCAATTGTTTTAAATTCTCAATGGAGTTCTTGGGGAGAGAGGTGTACCATACATGTGCAGTACCAGTAAGGGTGTTTGAGAAGATTGAAATTTCATCTCATTAGAGACCGAATAGATGTCGATTGCTGACTAGTACATTTCCACATGATTAACAGGTTTTGTGCTCCTATCATTCTTTGGTGTAACAGATGACGGTTTGAACTTGGCCGGGGTTGGTTAGCTCACTATTCTTACAATAAATGGAGATCCTTACATATATCCTCTCTTCACGGGGTCTCGACTTTTCAAGAGATCACCAATTTTATCCTCCAGTCTCTGAATGGAGTTGTTCTATGACTTCTCGACCGGTCCCTCCCTACCTCCCTCGGCTACCACGACATTATTCCCAGCTCCTTCTCTATTGGTTGGGCATTGTACAGGTTCTCTTCTAGCTGATGGTTGTTAACTTTTCTTTGTTCCTCCTATCGACCGCGTGAAGGCCGATGGTCGACACATCCTTTATTTCCCATGGAGCCCACAATACTGCCTGATCTGGAGAGTCGGTCTCATTGGTCATCAACTGGGCTGAGACGATCAAAGGATAACCATCTACATAATCTGTCAAGTGATAAAGTCGGAGGTCGACCACCCTATCTCGACCCACCATTGTTTCCTCAGCTAACTAGGATCGAACGCATTGTATTTTTGAAAATCTCATAGGGCTCCCAGTACTGGTCCTCATCACAACACTGGTCATCTTGGAATTCCTGGCCTTGTCTTCTCAGACGCAACCGCCTAGGGTCGGCCACATCTCTACATTTTTTCTACTTTGGCATTTCATTGTCTGGGGCTGAGGGTGGATCCCCTATCAATGGATTCTCATCTCTGCTAAAACACGGGTCGGTCTAGCCATCACATTTTGGCTAAAGACATCATATTATTCCTGCATTTTTTACTGGATAGCCACCAGTGGGCGTAATGCCACAGCAACCTCATCCATCTCTGACTGAGGAGGTGCCTGGCTAGAGCTGGGGCCAATGCTATGAGGTAAATACAAGGCCATTAACTCGGGGAAATGAACAAAATAAAATGTGAACTGTATGAGGTAAATGAGGTAGAAAAAGTCTTGAAGGACCCAACAAGATCTCTTTCAATGGTAATATAGATCCATCCAATTATGGAACTGGATCACCACCAGAGAATCAAGTGGGAAACAAGCTGAAAGTGAAGAAGAATATGAAGAACCTTTGTTCCCACAGACGACACCAACTGATGATACCCAATTTAGTATCAACACATAAACTTGTATGATCTCAATCCAGAGTAGCTTTAGAGGTGCAATAGTGGTGATAAAAAAGTTTTTAAATGGAGAAAGAAATGCGGAGAAGAGGAATAAACACTAGCATATAAGTGGTTCAACCATTGTCCTACTCCACTCTATAGGTGAGTGTGAATTTCATTATACGAATGGGAATTAATGGCTTAAGTGATACAACTCTCAATACTTTCTCTTTATACTATCATAAAAGCAAAGCTTGGTCTAGGGTTTGTATTTTATATCATTTCTTCTTCAGAAGAAGATGGGTTTAATTAGTTCTTAGGGTGCACAATGCAACCCCAAGCATGCAAGGTGCATGTCCTTGATGGAGTCACAAATAGGATCTTGACACATGTCCTTTAGACTGTTTAAGTAATGATGATGTAAATATTCCCCCATGTGAACTTATGATTCAGTTATAACTGCTTGCCCACATGGATTGACTATGCTAAAGTCCTGCATCACATATGGTGGGGTTTCATCGAAGGGGTCTCAGCTTGGCCGAGTATGAGACCTTGGTGTTTTGTTCAACCATCTGTTGAAGAATGCCAAGGTGTGGTCTCCACTGATCGGGTGTTCAGTTGAGACAAGCTTGCGTTGGGTCAGTTGGCCAATTAAGGTCTCGACTACTGAAAATGTAGACGAGACGAGACGAGATGAGATTATCAGGTGGATAAGCTAGTTAAGGGGTCTCAGCCTAAGAGGGTAGACGAGGTCGAGACTGCTGACATGAGATTCTTATAGAAATTGGGTTTTATAAGGTTGGCCTTGGTAGAGAGAGTTCCAGGTTGGGATGAGGTTACACTTGGGTATATCACTAAAATCTTGACAAAAATCTTCTATAGACCGAAAATTCAATCCCCTTTCTCAACTGGTTTACGCATATGTTTCCCTGAAATTCAATGATGTTTTCGATTACCATCTTTAGACCCCCAAAGAATGTCTTCCCAAATTTTTTCTAGAATACTCACCACCTTTTTAGGAGGATTATTAGATTCCATTATATAGAAAGGAAGATGTTGAAGCAAATGTCTAATGAGAACTGTTGATACTAAATTTAGTCTGGTGACGTGGATCAATTATGTGGAGACACGTATCAATTTACCTGGTACCTGCAAACATTTTTTAAACAACACCTTGAATCTGAGGAGCTCAATCTCCCCGACCAACTCAGGCACTCCGAGAAACAAGTGTTCTCTGAGGAACTTTATTATACCGAGGAACTCATGTATGCCAAGCTACTTAGGCGTTCCGAGCTGCATCTCGTATAGAGCACTCATATCCGGATAATTAAGAGGATGATTGCGCATTAAATGCTTATTATTATCATACAGATGTACATGTCTACTAGAGAACAGTGCATTGTCCTTTCATTTGTACAACCTCAAGGTTATAAAAACTTTGTAACTTCTTCATCAAAGAGGGACTTGGAATTTCTTGGTAAAACCTGTTATCGAGAATTACCAACAAACATCAATAACAAAAATAGTGGACGTAGGCCATTCTTTCAAGGCTGAACCACTTTAAAATTCTTTGTCTTATTTATTTTTATCCGTGATTGAATAATTAGAGATAATCTAATTTTTTACATCAATAGATTGGCGCCGTCTGTGGGAAAATGACTGAAATTATCGTTTTTCACCAAAACAATTCGTCACCAATGGCTGATAATCCTGAATCCAGTAATTGAAACGCTGGAAACCCCCCAAATCCATCTGCTCCCCCAAATGTTCAAGATCTGGCTGGTATAATGGCTAATCTAGCCCAAGGCCAGACAACCATGCAAGAAACTATGCGATAACTCATACAAACTGTCCAGGGTGGAGTATCTACTCATTCAGGACAACGAAGCGTTTAAAGAAACACCCGTTTACCTTCTTCGTGTACTAGGCGAACTCTATTCCCAAAGGAATCTCGATCCAGACGTACCGATTCATATCGTACTGAGAGATCTAATGATTTTTCTTATCAACCTGGTCGAACTTTGTCAGTACGAGCTACAGATACTCAGCAAAACATCACTCTCTCTCTCCAGAAAGGACTAGTGCATTGGAGAGATTAAGTTGGGTCTCTCCTTTTCATCGTTTGGGCCCTAGGAGGAATAGAAGTCCTCTTAAGATTGTGTCGAGGAACTTTTAACGACCATTCGATCTAAGGGAGGGTTATTCCCAATCACGACCAACTGCTTGTAATGAAATATCCCAGGAAGCAAATTCAAAATGATCAGTTGCTCGAACCAACAGGCCCGAGGAGAGAAATGATGCATGGAAAGGCTCCATTCAAAGGTTGGAGGATAGACTAAGGGAAAATGGCTAAGGCCAAGAATCCTCTGCAAAGAACTTTTGTCCAAGGGACACCTTTTATCCAGGCAATTGTGGATTTTCCCACACCATCAAAGTTCAAAGTACCTGTTGTGACTCCTAAATATGATGGAAAAACTGACCATGTCCTTCATATAGAACAATACCAAGCTGCTGCCGATATCTATGCAGTGCCAGATGAGATGAGATGCTGGGCATTTTCAGGAACTCTTACCGGATCTGCTCAAATATGGTATAATAATCTTCCACGGGGGAAGATTTCAACTTTCTTTCAACTGTCTGAGCTCTTTATTGGAAATTTCTGTTTTGGAGCAAAACCAGTTAAACGAGTAGCACACTTGTTAAGTGTTAGACAAAAATCAGGTGAGAGCACCAGGGATTATATAACTCATTTCAATAACGAGAAGCTCGAAGTTATTGATTACGAGGAAAAGACAATAATTACTGCTCTGATGAGCGGACTGTTTCCAGATAAATTATACTACACTCTAGCCAAAGATCCGCCTAAAACCATGGCAGAACTAATGGCAAAAGCAGTAAAGATTATGAATGCCGAGGAGGCTATGGCTGCGAAGAAGAATATGGATACCAAAGAGACCAAGGTGGAGGTTGATAAGGCTAAAAAGAAAGAGCATAAGAACAATGGTTGTAACAAGCAGTCCAAAGCACAGCCATCATGGGAACTGTTGAAGAAATTTGGAAATTATACTCCTTTGAAAGTAGACATAAACCACGTTCTGGAAGAAATCAAGAGCAGCGAGGAGCTAAATTGTCCAGAGAAAATGAAGACAGATCCTGATAAGAGGAATAAGACCAAATATTGCGACTTCCATAAAGACCACGGTGACATGACCAAAAATTGCATAGCTCTTCAGGATAAAATTGAAGCACTCATCAGGCGAGGTAAGCTGACCAAGTATGTCGATCGTAGAAATGACAGAAAGAGCAACGGCCGAACAAGACAGAGGTCTAGATCTCCTCGTCGAGAAAAATAAGACAAGAAAAGAGATCATGAAGATGATCCAGAAGATGACCCCGATCTCCCCAAAAGACCAAGACAGCCAGAACGTGAGGTATTTTCAATTTATTTTGGATCATTTGATTGTAATGTTATTACAGGTGGAGATGCAGGAGGTGGAGACCTTAATGCAGAGAGGAAGGCTTACCTCAATGAGGCTTAAGCTTGTTCATACATTTAACGAATAAATCTAGTTGAGGATGATCGCCCGAGGAAGGTAAACAAAGATAAACTAGTCATTGGTTTCTCCAAGAACAACCTCGCAGGTGTCCTACATCCTCATGATGATCCATTGGTGATCAAAATGAGGATGAAGGAAATCATGAACTCAAGAGTACTGGTGGATAATGGTAGCTCGGCAGATATCATGTTCTACTCATGCTTTGACAGCTTAAATCTAAAGTTGTCTCAGTTGGAGCCTTATCACAGCCCCTCCTCGGTTTTGCTGGCGAAAAAGTTTTTCCACTTGAGACGATCAAATTGGATATGTTCATCGGTACATGGCCTGCTTGTCGAATAGAAAGAGTGCGCTTTTTTGTAATGGATAATAATGTCCAATCAGCTTACAATATCATCATGGGAAGGGTAGGTTTGAAGAAGTTCGAAGCAGTACCATCTACTGTACATCAATGCTTAAAATTTCCAACCAATTTTGGAGTAGGAATAGTGAAGGGTGATAAAAAAGTAGCTCGGAAATGCTATTATTCATCTGCCGAGCAGGAAGAACTAGAGGAATCTAGGAAAAAGACTACTACCTATCAAGTGGATGAAGGTGCAGAAATTGAAACATTAGATCCTAGAGACGAGTCGCAGCTCGTAAAAGGTCAGGTGGTGGAAGCTACTGAAAATGTCATTCTGGACGATGAACACCCAGAACGAACAACTCAAATCGGTTCATTATTGGATGCCTCACTAAAACAGGAATTAATAGTCTTCCTAAAAAGCAAAAAACAAACTTTCGCATGGAGCCACGAAGATATGCCACGGATTGACCCAGCCTTCCTATGTCACGAGCTCAATGTGAACAAGGAAATCAAGCCAGTAAAGCGACGACGAAGAGTGTTCAGCCCTGAAAAGAACCAAGCTATACAAGAAGATGTCGAGAAGCTTTAGAAAGCCTGCTTTTTTGAAGATGTTAAATTTCCTGATTGGCTAGCTAATGTGGTGATGGTAAAGAAGAAGAATAACAAGTGGAGGACGTGTGTAGATTTCATCGACCTCAATAAGGCATGCCCAAAGGATCATTTTCCTTTTTCCCGAATTGATCAACTGGTGGATGCTACCTCGGGGCACGAACTATTAAGTTTCATGGTAGCTTATTCTGGTTATAACCAGATTAAAATGAAGCTTGAAGATAGGGATAGTACCTCTTTTATTAACCCGGGGGGAGCTTATTGTTATAATGTTATGCCTTTTGGTTTAAAAAATGCAGGTGCAACATATCAGCGGCTGATGAATAGGTGTTTGCAGAGAAAATCAATCACAATATGGAGGTTTATGTTGATGATATGCTGACGAAGAGCGAGAAATCTGCTGATCATCTAATTGACCTAGGCCAGACCTTTGATTAATTAGATAAATATCAAATGAAGTTGAACCCTACCAAGTGCACATTCGGAGTATGATAAGGCATGTTTCTCGGGTATATTGTCAATCAACGAGGTATTAAAGCCAACCCTGAAAAGATCAAGGCTCTATTGGGGCTAAGCTCTCCAACGACGAAGAAGGAGGTGCAAAGTCTCACAGGGCGAGTTGCAGCACTTAATAGATTTGTGTCACGAGCAACTGATAGATATCTCCCATTCTTTAAAACGCTCAGAAAAATGTTTGAATGGAATGATGAATGCGAGAAGGCTTTTCAAGAATTGAAGAAATACTTGGGAGCACCTCCATTATTATCAAGACCGATGATGGGAGAAAGATTATACTTGTACCTGGCAGTTTCGGAGAATGCAGTTAGCTCGACATTGATAAGAATGGAGGATGGAGTGAAAAAACCAATTTATTACACCAGCAAGGCCTTCCGAGGAGCAGAGATCAGATATCCAAGGATGGAAAAGTTAGCACTGGCATTGATCGAAGCAAGTAGAAGAATGAGGCTATACTTCCAAGCTCATACTATAGTTGTGTATACAAACATGCCATTAAGGCAAGCTCTACACAAACCAGATAAATCAGGAAGATTGATGTATTAGGCTGTAGACTTGGGTGAATACGATATAATTTATGAGTCTAGGTCGTCACTTAAAGGGCAAGCAGTGGCAGATGCTATCGCAAAATTCACTTATCCTGACACCCCCGAAGAGAAAAAGTTGAATACTGACGCACCTGTGGATGTTACAAGATCATCAAATTTAAAATCCGGCCAACTTAAGTCGGCCAACGAGCAAGAGGAGATGGTCGAAGAGCAGCAAGAAGTGATGGAGGAAGATATAAGGAAGCGTCAAATATTCCACCGAGGAATTCTGTCCGATCAAGAGTTTGATAATGAGTTACCTGTGTGGAATTTGTATGCAGATGGTTCTTCGTGTACTACAGGCAGTGGAGCAGGGATTGTTTTGAATAGCCCAGATGAGATCGATGTGGAATATGCTCTGCGATTTCAATTTAAAGTTTCTAATAATGAAGCTAAATATGAAGCAATGATTGTTGGTCTTAATTTGGCAAAAACCATGAAGGCTGAGCAGATTATCGTATTCAATGATTCATAATTGATCGTAAATCAAATGCTGGGGGTATATGCAGTCAAAG
Organism: Sambucus nigra; assembly: GCA_949130495.1. Taxonomy (NCBI): domain Eukaryota; kingdom Viridiplantae; phylum Streptophyta; class Magnoliopsida; order Dipsacales; family Adoxaceae; genus Sambucus; species Sambucus nigra. The sequence continues at coordinate 442,069,620 of OX422222.1, read as the reverse complement.
GAGAATTAATGATCAAGTGTCATGCAAAAGCAATGGAGATTTTATCAAGCTTGATTGCAGTACAGATAATTAGAATACCAAGATTGGAGAATGCAAGAGTAGATGCCTTAGCTCGGTTAGCCTCAGCAACACGCACTGAGCTAAAAAGAATAATTTCAATAGAAGTCTTGGCTAGTCGGAGCATAGACGAAGATATGATGATAAACTTTATTACCCTTGATTTTGGACCATCTTGGATGGATCCCATCAGGGCATATATTGAAGAAGAGGCTTTGACAACTGATAAACTCACAGCCAAGAAACTGAAGTTTAAATCTACTCATTATGTATTGACTAATGGTATTCTATATAGACGGGGAATTATAGCAGGTTTACAAAGATGTGTTCATCCCTCCGAGGTGAAAGACTTGATTGAAGAGGTCCATGAAGGGTCCTGTGGAGCCCATGTAGCAGGTCGAACGCTTTTGCAAAGAATAATGACGCAAGGATACTATTGGCCAACGATGAGGGCTGATTGTATAGCCTATGCGAAAAAATGTGACAAATGTCAACGCTTCTCTTCTATCCGAAGAACTCCCCAAGCATTGTTAACACCCATTACTTCCCCTAGTCCATTTGCCATGTGGGGAATAGACTTGGTCGGGCCACTTCCAACAACCAGGGGAAGATTTAAATATCTCGTGGTCGCGGTGGATTACTTTACTAAGTGGGTGGAAGTTGAGCTTCTTATTAATATGACATATGATAAAGTGTATCAATTTATTTGGAAGAATATCATTTGTAGATATGGTCTTCCCCATGCATTCATTACTGATCATGGAACCCAATTTGACAATGAGGAGTTTGCTGCGTATTGTCATCAGTCGAACATATTGAAAACCCACTCTACACTAGGCCATCCCCAGAGCAATGGACAAACTGAGGTGACAAACATAACGCTGCTGAATGGTTTGAAAAAATGACTGGACGATGCAAAGGCAAATTAGATTAAAGAGCTACATTCTGTGATGTGGGCTTATCGTACTACACCGCGAGCAGCAACAGGAGAATCTCTGTATATGCTGGCATTCGGAAGTGAAGCTGTTATACCTGCCGAGTTGGGCCTCCCCACACACAGGGTGCTGAATTTCAATTCTCCTATCAGTGATTTGATGGGTCGATTAGATCTAGATATGCTCGAGGAAGTTAGAGAAGAAGCAACAATTAGGAATGCTGCATACCAACAATGAACAGCTCTGTTTCACAACAAGAGGGTAAAGAAGTGCGATCTGAAGGAAGGAGACTATGTGCTAAAGAAAGTAATTCAAAAGCACAACAAACTGGAAGCTAACTGGCATGGACCCTACAGAGTAACAGAAGTTGTTTGACCAGGGATATATAGGATTGAAACCTTAGAAGGAGAAGAGTTTAAGAATGCATGGAACGCAGAGCATCTGCGCAAATATTATCAGTAGTTAAAATATCTATGTAATGCAGTTTTCTTCAATATGAATAAAGTTTTGGATATTTTACCCAATTCTCTCCTTTTGTTGAAATTTTTCGGAATACTAGTGCTACACACTACGCATCAAGTCCAGATTAAAAATCCACCAACTCTGGTTGGTCGGGAATAAAAATCCACCAACTCCGGTTGGTCGGGGATAAAAATCCACCAACTCCGATTGGTCGGGAACAGTTGTTTAAATTAAGCAACACCATGGAATGTAAGTTGATCTATTACTTAGTATTAAAAAATCACTACAACAAGATAAGTATGTCATAAACATATATATACTTACCAATCAACAAGAAAGACATTATGAAAATTACTTATAAGAAAATGAAATGACAAAGGACAAAAAATTTTCATTCAAATCAAGAAGGATTACATATGCTGAAAAAAAAACCATAAAAATCCTATTCTATTGGTTTCTTTCCCTCTGCCTTTTAAATAGGTTCTACTCCAGCAGGAGGATCACCTAAGGCGTAAGGGGAATTTATGAAATTCAGATCTCGAAGCATCCTGACATTCATCACAGATGGCTGATCAAGCAAGTGCTCCGAGCGAGATATCTCAAAATTAGAATGAAGATTGTAGTCGCCGAGGTACTTTGAGATCAAGCACTGAGGAATTTCCCAAGAAGGAATCCAACTCATGTCAAGCTTGAAAGGAGGCACTGGAAAATCAAGCAACCCAGGATCATAATAATCCCATAAGTAATGACCCTGCTCCAATTGTAGCACACCCAGTGCATTCAACCATCCTTGCTTGTACCCCTTGTTATTTGACTGCTGGATCTGGTCATCGAGGTGGTAGAGGGCTTCATTGTAACCAGCCATCCAAAACTCTCTGGGCTATTTATGGAACTGGTAAGTTAACCTCTATAGCTGGTCGTGAAGATTCTTCACCAGATTTGTTTTATTTTCCAAGGCAGAGCTTTGTGTAGAAAGTTTCTCTTCGAGGTTCAGAATCTTCTTGGACATCCCTACTAAGGCCTGATTCTTCACCATCAATTAGAATGCTTGATTCTCCAAGGATGATTGAGTTTTTTGTTCTTCAATTGAAATCCGAGCAGCTCTTGATCGTCCCCGAGAAGAAGATCTTGCTTGTCCCTGAGTAGACGAGGGGGGTCCAATCCTTTTTAAAGTCTCCAACTCATCTCGCAGATTGTCATTATCTACTTCCAAGAATGAGAAACCTTCATCATTGGCAGGGACCAAGGCTCCCGAGGAAGATGATGCAGATTTCAATTGGGATATCTCTTCTCTCAAAACATTGTTTTCTTGCTCCAATAGTTTAGCAATCTGCCTATGCTCCTCAACCTCAACCTTCAGAATTCTTTCTTTCTTATCGTAAGCAGCGATGAATTTATCATATCCTTTGTCAGCATTCAGTTGCTGATATTTCTTCTCATACCCCTGATGCAAAAGGGTAGAAGACTCCTTATGTTGTTGTTGGAGTTCCTCGATGGTACCCTAGAGATCTTAAATCATCTCGTAATATACCACATTATTGGCAACTTCACGATCGAGCAAGCACTTCAGATATTGGTAGGCTTCGACAGCTCATTCAGAAGCATCTAGACCAAGGATGTCAACAATTTGAGCCTCGTTTAAGTCTGCATGACCATCTTTGAAGTCGTCATTGCATTTTTTCAAAAATTCTGTATCATGAGCTGATAATAACTCCATCCTGGCCATAAACTAACAAAGAGAAGACATAAACATGATGAATAATGATAAGGACAGAGAAAAAAGAAGAGAGTTAATATGGACAACCGAAACTTCAAATTTTATTACCTCACAAAAAGAAGTACATAGCCCAGAATTACATTTAACAAAAAAAAAAAGCAAAGAGAAAGGTCCGAACAACTCTACACCTTCTCCTTGCTTCCTAAAACTTACTCGGGAGGATTGGACGAAGAGGTAGGTTTCTTGAAGGGCATAGAAAGTTGCTCGATAGATATTGGAAGATGCTCGGCTGAGGTACTGGTGGGCTGGAGTTGCTCGTAGAAAGTTTGAACAACTGGAACAGGAGGAATCTAATCTCCAATCATCAGGGAGGATTCCTCAGAGGCATCTTCCTCCTCTTCTTCTTCTTCTCCGGGAGAGGGAGGAGGACCATGAACATGTTGCTGGAACAAGTCTGAAGTCTCAGCAACTTTCATCTCTTTCAAAGCAGCTACCCATCCATCCCTGAAGTACTTTAGGCTGGCGTACTCCATTTATGAAGTCATGGTAGCCAGGCCCTTGTTCCATCCCTTATCCCAGCCAACGCTAAATGACTTCTTGACAGTCTTTTTCCTTTTCTCTTTCTCCAAGGAGGTCCTTTCCCTAAGGAGCTCCTCGACAGCTTTCAATTTCCTTTCCACCTCCATCTTTTAGCGATCAACTTCTTGAAGTCTACCGACTTCCTCTTCAGCAGTTTTGAGCTTGTTCTCAAGCTCCTCAGCATTCTTGAGCTTCTCCCCAAGCTCTTTATTCTTCTTCTCAAATTCTTTCATTTTCCACTCCAACTCCTGGGAGACCTCCACAGCTCGGTCTTTTTCTTGCTCGATGGACTTGAGTTGTTTCTCCTAAGCCTCTTTATCTTCTTCATATTTCCGATGAGAGTCCTTTAACGACTGAGTCAGACCTACAAAAGCTTCCTCCACACCTCCCGAGGAGCTCGAAGCTTTAATAGCCTCATCCTTTTTCAAAATACTATTGAAACAGGTTACCAGATGAGGAAAGAAATAATTTTTAATCAATACGAAGACATATCAGTTAAAAATGAAAACTTAGATTGGTAATACTTACTGAAGCAATATATTGAGCTGCCAAGGTGGTAACCCTATCCCGAGAAAGAGTGTCTTCAAGACCTTGGATTTATGGGATAATCTAAGACTTCACAGAGCCCATAGCAGAGCTCGGAGCAACAAAAGTGGGAACACCAATTCCAGCAGTTAAAGGCTGAGAGATAGGTTCAGCCAGTTTATCCGAGGAACTTTTCTTTGACTTCTTCGAAGGAGCAGGAATATTTTCAACCAAAGAAGTTTTGATTGGTGATATGACAATGACCTCACCAGGAGGTGAAATAACCACAACGTTATTTGGAGCCACAGGGGGCTTCTCAGCAACCTTCTTAGCAGTAATTGGAGGGGGTGCATCAATTTTTCTTGTCCCTTCCTCTGGGACATCCTGATTATTTTTCTTAGCCTCCACATTGGCTAAGTCTGATTTGTCAAAGAAGGCAGGAGCTCGTCTTCTCTTCATTCTGTTACTGAAGGGAATATTCGATTCAGGGGAGGAACCTTCAGAAGCTGGTACTTGATTGATGTCACTTACCACTGGACGAGCAGTAAAAGATGAAGTATAGCTCTTGTACTGTAACAAATAAGAGGCCGATCTAATATGTTCCTCGGTAACAGATTGGTGCAAGCTCCAGATAAGTTTTAAATGCTTTAAATTAACCTCTGTCTCCTTTGGAGATTTTCTTTTACTATCAACTGCAAATCATAAAAAGTTAAATGTCAGTGATACATTTTGTCAAACACCAAGAAAACAATATTTCAAAAAATAAAAACAACCTATTCCATTGCCATAAGGGGGACACATAGGACCCTGATATACATCATCTCCATTTAATGGAGCATGTTGCCAATTTTTCATAACAACCCCATGCTCGAATTAATCCATGTTGGCATCTGGGAGATTGACAACTAAAGCCCTACTTAAAAACCTAGGTTTTAAATAAAAAGTACTATCGCTGACAACCCATCTATAGCAAAACATAATTTCTGGAATTCCTAAACGGGTTCCATGAATTTGGTTTAACCTATGGACTCCATTAACTATTCTCCAGGTATTATGAGCTATTTTTGCATGTAGAATGTCAAAATATTGACAGAATTCCAAACACAGGGGATTTGGAGGAAAAGAAAAGCCACATTCGGCCACAATGAGACTGGGGAACCAATGTCCCTCAGCCAAAGAGAAAGAATCAGAAGGTTCAGAAAGTTCCTTCAAAATGACCCATGAAGGAATTGAAAATTCCGAACGAAATTTGTCAAGCGATTCAACAACATAAACCATGATGATCAAAGAAAAATAAAAGAGAAGGAAGAAGATCTTACAGGGGAAGAGTGAACCAGTTGACAACGAATAAGGAAAGAAACGAACGCACAAGAAAGAGAGAAAATGAAAAGTTCAGAGACGCAGATTTGAAAAGTGAAAGACGATAGGATTTTCTGCAACACTTAAATACTTTACCTTGGGAGTGAAAAAAAACAATGATTACCAGGACGGCCGATTGCATATCCGGCGGCTAAAAAGAAGAAAAAAGGCACGAAAAATGAAGCGGTTATGGAAATTCAAAATGCTTTAAAAGCCTGATACTATCCACTCAAAAAAGGAGTTATAAATAACGAACGTTTGTCTAAAATCCATAAAGTTTAGGCAGCAGAATGTTCCGTATTTTTCTTCAACATCAAACTACGAAACATTGGGGGCTTCTGTTGATACTAAATTTAGTCTGCTGACATGGATCAATTATGTGGAGACACGTGTCAATTTACCTGGTACCTGCAAATATTTTTTGAACAATACCTTGACTCCGAGGAGCTCAATCTCCCCGACCAACTCAGGCACTCCGAGCAACAAGTGTTCTATGTGAAACTTTATTGTACCGAGCAACTCATGTATGCCGAGCTACTTAGGCGGTCCGAGCTGCATCTCGTACAGAGCACTCATATCCGGATAATTAAGAGGATGACTACGCATTAAATGCTTATTATTATCATACAGATGTACATGTCTACTAGAGAACATCGCATTCTCCTTTCATTTGTATAGCCTCAAGGCTATAAATACTTTGTAACTTCTTCATCAAAGAGGGACTGGGAATTTCTTGGTAAAACCTGTTATCGAGAATTCCCAACAAACATCAATAACAAAAACAGTGGACGTAGGCGATTCTTTCAAGGCTGAACCACTTTAAAATTCTTTGTCTTATTTATTTTTATCCGTGATTGAATAATTAGAGATAATCTAATTTTTTATATCAACAAGAACAATCTTTGCACCCGTGGGGAGAGTTTTTTTTTTTCCAGCTTGCATTTTCTTCCTCATCTTCGAAAAAAAATCTTCAAAAAGGAAAACCTTATTTCTTCCAACAAAAATAAGGCAAACTAAGTACACAAAAATGTGTGCATTTTGCATGAATTCGTAAAAAACTTAAAATCCTCCTCAATTTTACAGTAGATAAATAGTTTGCACAATACAACAAACTCTTTGCTTTGTTAATTTCTTGACCTGATACCTCCTCATACATATTTCAAAAGAACCACCCAAAGAGAATATAACAAGATCATCTACGAATACCAAATGGGACACCAGTGGATAACTAATGGGAGTTTTATTATTCTTGAAATTATCAGCCTCAGATGTCTTGTTCAAATTTCGGCTAAAATATTCCTCACAAAGAATAAAAATTTAGTTGATATAGGGTCGCCTTGCCTCAACCCTTTAAATATTTAAAATCACACGAATCTCAATTAATAAGCAGCGCGAAATAATTATTGGAAATCAATCTCCAAATAAAATCCACCCAAGATTCATTAAAACCAAACTTCCTAAGAATTAGAGTAAGGGAGATCCAAGAGACACAATCATATGCCTTATGCATATCAAATTTCATCTCCATATTACCACCCTGGTTTTTGACATTTAACATAGATATCATTTCCCGTGTTAACAACGTATTATCAACAATGCCTCTACCTTGCATGAAGCCACTTTGATTAGGAAAAACCAATTTAGGCAAAACTTTGGCCAATCAATCTGAGAGAATTTTGGAAATAATTTTTTTGTCAAATTACAAATACTAATTGGTTTAAATTCCACAAAACCATTTGGGGCATCATTTTTTGGGATAAAAAAATAGCAGTACTTGTAATAGACTTAGGAAGCTAAAACCCCACAAAGAAACCCTCCACCGCCTTAATAGTCGTGAATCAATTCCCATTAAAACCATCTAATCCCAAAGCACTATCACTATTTAAATTTCAAACCGCCCGTTTAGCTTTTACAATTATGAGGACTTTTAGATAGAATCTCTTTATCCTATGTTGTAATTAATTTTGGAATAATAGAAGAAATTCCTCACAATTAGGTCTTATATAGTCATGCCCCAAAAGATTAGAAAAAAATCAACACCAACTTCCTTAATTTCTGATCCAAAATCCACCCCCAACGATTAGAAAAGAATCAACACTGACACTTATTTCGAGCTTTCCAAATACACCCAGCGATTAATGATGGTAAGGTTGAAGATGACCACCAAGCAGTTAGAGGACAACTGGTGGAAGCATTAATATAATTAACACCATACATATTTCCAAAGAATCTCCAGTCCCATGTAGCTACTACACTATTACCAAATAAATGATTAATCGATTTAATAGAACTCAACTAACAACAACTGCATTTCCCACAAAGAATTCTATTCTCTAGATCTCCTTTAAAGTTTCATATTAAAAGCTTGAGAAAAATCTTCCATACATACCAAAAATTCAGTCCCCTTCCTCAATTGGCTTACACATATGTTTCCATGAAATTTAATGATGTTTTAGAATACCATCTTTAAACCCCCAAAGAAATCCTGACATAATTTTCTCTATGATACTCATCACCTTATTAGGAGGATTAATAGCTGGCATTGTATATAAAGGAAGATATTGAAGAACATGTCTAATGAGAACAATCTTTGCACTCGTTGATAAAATTTTTGCGTCCAGCCTGCCATTTTCCTCCCCATCTTCAGCAATACATCTTCAAAAAGGGGAACCTTCTTTCTACCAACACAAATAGGACAACCTAAGTACAAAAAATGGGTGCATTTTGCATGAATTTGTAAAAAAATTGAAATCCTCCTCACTTTTACACTAGACAAATAGTTTGCACTATACAATGAACCTTTAGCTTTATTATTTTTTTGACCTGATGCCTCCTCATGAGTATTTAAAATCTTCTTTATATTATTAATCACAATGGAACAACCCAAGAAGAATATAATTAGATCACATACAAATGCCTAATGGGACACCACCGGAAAACTAATAGGAGTTTTATAAATCTTGAAATTATTAACCTCAAATGTTTTGTGTGACACCCCGCCTAATAAGATACCGGGCGATCACTCCAATATTAAATTAAAACAAGAGTCTCATATGAATCATTCTTAGCATCACTGTCGAAAATCCATTTACTTATTAATAACCTATTAGGCCGATGTCAAAATTTTAACTTTACTACTCTTTTTAACAACTGTAAATAAAACATACACACAGTTTTGCGGAAATGAAACTGAAATTTAATAAAATAATCGAACACTCGGTCAAAATATACAACCATATCGAATGCAATACTCAAAGAATAAATAAATGCAATTGGACCATTGACCCGAATGTGTATATAGTACCTCATATCTAGATTATAAGGATAGAAGCGTCTACTAAGAATCCTGCACGCATCCACAGCTGGTGCAGCAGACGTCTGACTCGAAAGATGTATCATCCAGGCGTCCCTATGTCTGGACACCTATATAATATATATATAACAAGAAGGGAAAAGTAGATAAACGGGTCAGAGCCTGAGTTTTGAAAATATTTAGAAGGTGCATAAATGCCGTATTATTTTGAAAAAGGTTTTACCTCATATTTAAGTTTGGTATCGCACTCCCATGAGATACCCCTCACCTCTCCACTAACAGTGCACTCCTAGCGCATCCCTCTAAACATCCTAGTCAAGCTATCCTGCTAAACTAGTCTATCACCAACCCACTATCAATCCTAGATAGTCCAAGCAATGTACTAAGGGATAAACTTCACCTCAGTCTCAACGCTATGCCATGTTCGTGCGTGGGGTGTCTCTCAAAGTGAAATCTAAACAAGGAAGCCGCCGATACACTACTACGCGACACGGTCGATCGTCAAGATCCGCCAGTCCCTCAGTACAGAAAGATATATATAAATATATATATACCATAAGCATTTATAATATTAGAGAACTAAGGACTAAACTTCTCCCCAATCACAACACAATGCCATATTCGTGCGTGGAGTGTCTCGCAAAGCGAAATCCAAACAAGGAACCCCCCCAATACACTACTACGCGGTAAGGTCGATCGTCAGGATCGATTAGACCCTCGGTACTCGAGTCATCCATATATATATACATTTTACCATAAACATCCAGATCTATCTCCCGGACTGAGAATTCATATACCAAGTATTTATCAATACATTCATTTTCTCAAAACTTCCCATTTCCCTTTTTATACTCAAGAAATGTAAATATAAAAGCTAATTCATTATCATGAATTACTTTAACCAATCATATACTTTTTTTAAAAGCCAGTTTTACTATCATAAAAATGCTTTTCCGTTTTATATCATCCCATTTCCCTTTTTACACTAAGGAAATGTATTCAAAGTCATTTCCATTATCATGAAAATGCTTTGATCTTATCATATGCTTCCACATCCCTTCTTCCATCTGGGAGTGTTACCGAACCAAAACCTTTATCCCATTTCCCTTTTTATACTCAGGAAATGTAAATATAAAGCCAATTTATTATCATAAATTGCTTTAATAAAACTAAGACCACCCCTCTGGGTTTTCCCACTGGATGCGCCCCTAAATGGCTATCATCTTCCAGGGCCTATCTATACAAGACAACCTGGGAACCTACCAACGTCGGGAAGCATCCATATGCCTGCGGGATAGTCATGACCACACCCATAATCACCTAACTAGCGCAGTACAAATAATCGCCCATATGGCCTATAGGATTATAGACACCCTGCATTCATTAGACAGGGGGCATCACCATAACGCACGCAACTTCCCTTATGATAGAGATTTAGGGAGGTGTGTAACCATAATTTTATTAATTATGAAAATCATTTACCTTTTTCCCATTTTGAAAATATTTATCTATATATTTTCAAAATCATTTATATCATATCATATATACTTAATCACCTCCCTGGATATATAAAAATGGCCATATTTGCCAATCCATCTATCGATGACCAATAATCCCAAAGATTCTCTCAAAGAATCATAATCATGCATTCATATATGCATGATACTAAACCCAAAGTATTTTCTTACTTTGATGACTAATAATTACCTTAATCAACTCTTAAGAATTTATTGGATATCTCCAATTATAATAATTAACCCTAAGTGAATATACACATATATATATATTCCCAATTCCTCAAGTCCTTTAGGACATAACTCACTATAATACTCTAATTTAGAGGGCCCTTAAACTTTAAACTCAAAGAGGAGAAGTAATCCTAATCTCCAAAATCTTGGGATGAAAACAGGGCACCGGTCGACCGGTCCGGGATCCCCGGTCGATCGCAGGTTGCAAATAAGCCTACGAAACAAAGCAGTAGGCCCTTTCTCCTTGACGCGGTCGACCGACCTTAGGGGCACGGTCGACCGGTCACACCAGGTCTCCCAAGCTAAATTCCTCAATTCCTTAATCCAACAACCCAAATTCATTAACGGTGTTTCTAAACTACACCAAAAATTATCCCGAACATCTACACGATTTATTCTAGCCTTTATTTTTCCAATTCCCGATTTGATTTTCGAGTTGATGATTTCAACCCGGAGCTTCCATCTTGTAAAAATCATATCAAATTGAGAAGAAATTAGAAAAATACGCGGTCGGCATCCACGCGACCGTATCGAAAAGATCTACAACTTTCGTGTTTTAGCCAAGAGCTAAATCAATTATTTTCCTGGCCAAAATGGCCCCCCTAAAGTCATGGGTTACTATTCATCGTCTTCTCCGAGACGATTTCGGTCGTTAAAGCTTCTCCCAAGCTTTTGTCGCCTCACCCAACGTCCTACAACCTCAACCAAATACAAATACACATATAATATGGGTTCTAAACATCCTAGAACCCTAAATCACCCAATAATTTAGGTTAAAACCTAAGTTTCTCCAATTATCCAATTTTAGAGGTTTATTCGTTTTAACTCCCGAAAACCCGTTTTATCCACGAATACCCAACCCAAAATCTTTAGGGTTTAATTATACCAAACTACGGTATGAGATATTTATGCAAAAATTGAAATAAAGCAAGTAAACACTTGCCTCGTGGATAAAATTCGACGACCTCGAGTCGAATCTGGCGGAGTTTGGCCCGAGATCTCCATTTCTCTCCTCTTTTCTCTCCTCCTCTCTCTCTTCTCTCTCTTTTCTTTCTTCTCTTTCTCTCTTTATTCTTTTCTTTCCCTTTCTCCCTCTTTAAATAAGAAGAAAAGGGTTATACCCCTTAAAACCCAAAAACGACTCGTTTACCCAATTACGAGTTACTTTTACCTCTAAAATTACCCGAAACTCAATTCCGATAATCAGACACTCTTTTTCGACTATCTCGAACATTCCGAGACTCATGGAGCAGTCAAAATTTCCATCCGGGGTACTTGACCGCAAATCACTATTTCAACCCAAAATAACTTTATGCGGGTTTTCTAATTAAAATTTTACCTTTTTGTCACTTTTCCCCACGACGACATATAATTAAATTACTTCGACCTAATTAGTCCCAAAAGTAATTACAACTTCCATCGAAAACCATTAAATCCTTGAGAATCCCCAAAATCACTAATTCGAGAAATTCTCCAAATCTCCAATTTATTTTTAATTATAGAATTTAATTGTCTACAAAATGACGGGTTGTTACATACTCCCCCCTTATAATGGAATTTCGTCCTCGAAATTCAGATGCAACCTACATCAACAAACTAGGATCGCTCCAAATCCCAATACCTCTAGGGGAACTATACTAACCCAATGGTTCCCAACCATATACAATATGACTTCCACGGTCGTAAAGTGACTCCAACATCGTCACATCGCACCCATCATTTATAGTGCCTAACGGAATAAACTTCAAATTTATATACTACGCCCCTTCTATTTCAGGCGGTATATAAACCAACATTACTAAGGTGCCCATACACCTTTCTAACCTGTGCACATCTGCACATCCATAGTGAACGTCTAACACGTAACACTCTCTCCCATTAAGGGTCTCCTTTCCTCGGTGTAATACTCACCTATGGGTCCTCCCAACCCGCGAAAATCAATTCTCCTAAGCTCGGCGCCACTAACACTATCGAACTTACATCCTAATAATACTACGATCTATGCGTTACTCTACCTACGCGAGACTAGTCTAATCTTAAATATATCCGTAGTGCCCAAGGCCTCTCTCAACTCCGGACATTTGCTTGGTTTCGTGCGTGGGACGTCTCGCCAAGGCGAAATCCAAACAAGGAACCCTCCCGTTACACTACTCCCTCGCGTTGTCGGTCGTCGAGATATAGCGACCTAAGGCACACTAGTGGGACGTCCTAAATCCTACCTACGCTAACCTACGAACGCATTTCTACTATCTTATCCTTCCGCCCATATGAAAGGAAACCTAACCAATCGAAGTGCCAACTTTCTGTAAAAGTGTCACGTACATCATACCCAAAACATACCTTCTCAAAATTTACCTTTTCATTAAGTCCAGACTGTTATCCTCAAATCAATTTCTCTAAGTCTAACCTCACCCATCCACTTATGGTGAGAGGACCACTTTAGTGCCTTTCCAGAACACAATACTTCCATAAGCATACCATCATCATATGGCTCATAGTCTATAGTGGTTCATCCACACTATAAGACTTTTCACCAAACCAACAACCTTACTGTTGATGTAAAAAATTAGATTGCTTCTAATTATTTAATCACAGATAAATTTAAATAAGACAAAGAATTTTTAAAGTGGTTCAGCCTTATAAGAATGGTCTACGTCCACTGTTTCTATTATTGCTGAATGTTTGGGAATTCTTGATTATAGGTTTTATCAAGAAATTTCGGTCCCCTTTGAATGAGGATGATACAATGTATTTATAGCCCTTAGGTTGTACATGTGAAAGGGTAAATAATTAATGCCCCTTAAGCGTATACATCTGTATGATAAGCATTCAATGAATAGTCGATCTGTTGATTATCTAGCAATTAATGCTATGGTCGAGATGCAGCTCGGACCGCCTTAGTTGCTCGTTGTTCAGGAGTTCCTCGGAGCAATGAAGTTCCTCGGAGCATTCCTGTTACTCGGAGTGTTTGAGTTGATCGGGGAGGCAGAGTTCCTCGTTGCTAAAGTGATTGTAGAAATGTTTGTATGTGCCACGTAAACTGACACGTGTCCTCCTGTGATTCATCCATGTCAGCATGTCAATTTTGGTATCAACAGAAGCCCCCAATGTTTCATTGTTCAAAATTTGAGGAGTATGGAACATTCTTTCTCGGAATATGGCAATTTTAAATGATCCTCCTGATTTTTAGGAGCGTTTCCTTCGTATTTATTCTTCCTTCCAAAGTCGTTGAATCAACCTTGTTTGAATTTTTATAACTGCTTCGATCTTCGCGCACTTTTTGTCCCTTTAGCCGCCGGTAGCGTAATCGTTTCTTTTTGTAATCATTTCCTTCACTATTTCCCGAGGCAAAGTATTTAAGCGTCGCAGACAAATCCCATCGTCTTCTACTTTTTCAAATTTCTGTTTTCGAGTTTTCCATTGTCTCTCTCTCTCTCTCTCTCTCTCTCTCTCTCTTGTGCGTTCATCTTTTTCATCGTTCGTTGTCAACAGATCCCCCTTCATTCTGTAAGATCTTCTTCCTTTTTCTTTATTTCTTTTATCCATCATGGTTTATCTTATTGAATCTATTGAGAAATTTCGTTCTGATTTTTCTATCCCTTCTTGGGTAACTCTGGAGGAACTTTCTGAGCCTTCAGATTATTTTCGTTTGGCTGAGGGACATTGGTTCCCCAGCCTCTTTATTGCTGAGTGTGGATTTTCTTTTCCACCAAATTCATTATGTTTAGAATTCTGTCAATACTTTGATGCCATTCCTGCAAAAATAGCCCCCAACACATGGAGAATAGTTAATGGGGTGCATAGGTTAAATCAAACTCATGGAACTCGCATAGGAATTCCTGAGATTATGTTTTGTTATAGATGGGCAGTTCTGGATAATACTTTTTACTTAAAAACTAGATTTTTGAATAGGGCTTTAGTAGTCAATCTCCCAGATGCCAATAGGGATTATTTCGAACATGGGGTTGTTATTAAAAATTGGCAACATGCCCCTTTAGTTGGAGATGAAGTATACCAGGGTCCCAGATGCCCTCCTTATGGCAATGGGATAGGTTATTTTTATTTTATTTTATTTTTGAAATTATGCTTTCATTGTGTTTGATAAAATGTGTGACTGATATTTCAATGTGTATTTGTTTGCAGTTGATAGCAAAAGAAAAGCTCCAAAGGAAACTAAAATTAACATAAAACATTTGAAACTTATCTGGGGCTTGCATCAATCAGTTGCAGACGAGCACATTAGGTCTGCTTCATACTTGCTACAGTATAAGAGATATACATCCTCTTTTACTGCTCGCTCTGTGATCAGCAATACTGAACCAGTGCCAGTTCCTGAAGACTCTTCTCCTGAATCTCACATTCCCGTGAGTTAGAAGATGGGTAAAAGAAGAGTTCCTGCTATCTTCGAGACATCTGCCTCTGCTGGAGAGGCAAAAAGAAATAAGCCTGATGTCTCAGAGGGGACAAAGAAAAAGGATGCTGCTCCTTCCGTTGTAACGAAGAAGGCTGCTGAGAAGCCCCCAGTGGCTCCGAGCAAGAATGATGCTCTTAAGGAAGTGATTACCATTTCCCCGACCTAGAGTTCTTCCTTGGTCGAAACTATTCCTGTGCTCCCGAGGAGGTTGAAGAAAAGCTCCTCGGTCAATTTGGCTGAAACCATTTCCCAGCCCCCAGTTATTAGTACTGGTGTTCCTACCATTGTTCCCCTGAGCTCTGCTATAAGCTCGGTGAAAACTTGGATCATCCCCGAGATCCAAGAAATTGAAGATAACCTTTCTCGAGATGCGCTCACCTCTTTGGCTACTCGCCATATTGCTTCAGTAAGTTTTTCTTGTTTCGAAACTTTTTTATCTTCCCCTTGTTGTATCTTTCTCTATACTGACTTGTAGTTATTTCCTTTGTCCAGTTGGTGAGCTGTTTTAACACAATTGTGAAGAAAGATGAAGCAATCAAGGCTTCTAGCTCCTCGTCTGGTGTGGAGGAAGCTTTAGTGGGTTTGGCCCAATCTCTGAAAGACTCCCTTCAGAAATATGACGAGGATAAAGCTGATTGAGAGAAGAAATTGGCCTTGATCGAGGAGGAGAAGGCCCAGATTTCTAAAGTCTCCAAGGGGTTGGAGAGCAAAGTGAAAAATTTAGAAGATAAGAATAAAGAGCTTGACGAGAAGCTCAAGAATTTTGGTGAACTTGAGAACAAGCTCAAAATTGCTGAGGAGGAACTAACCTTTCTTCGCGAGGTAAATCGTCAGAAGGAGGAGGTGGAAGGCAAGTTGAAGGCCACCGAGGAACTTCTATCCGAGAAGCTCTCCTCGGAGAAAATGAAAAGAAAATTGGCTGTGAAGAAGTCCTTCAGCACTGGCTGGGACAAGGGATGGAATAAGGGGGTGGCAGTAATGATGTCATAGGTAGAGTATGGCAGTCTCAAGTACTTCAGAGATGGTTGGGTTGCTGGTCTACGAGAAGTGAAGGTTGATGAGGGTTCTGAACTATTTCAACAACATATTCCTGGTCCCCCTCCAACTCTTGAGGATGAAGAAGAGGACGAAGCTTCCTCTGAGGAGTCCTCCATGGTTGTGGGTGATCAAACTAGGGTTGTCAATGGATCGGATCTAGACCCGGATCCGACCCGGACCCGATCCGATTTAACGGATCTGAGAAAAATTTATAGACCCGATTACCCGATTAGTTAATGGAACGGGTCTGAATATACATGACTCCGATCCGTTAAGGACCCGACCCGAGTATTTATATATATAATATAATAAATATTTATTTATATATAATATTATATATATGTTTATATATATATTTTTATATAATTATATGTAAGACTTTATATTAATTATTTTACATTTTTTTCCGGACTATATATATATACTAACCCTAAAAAAACAACCCCATCTCATCTCATTCCTGAATTCCTGCTTTCGGCGCCGCTTCTCTCTACTTCTCTCAAGCTAGGGCTCAACTCCATCTTCAAGACTTCTTCTCTCTACTTCTCTCAAGCTAGGGCCGATTTCAAGACTTCTTCAGCTCCAACTTCAACAACAACAGCATCTCGGTCGGCGCCTCTTACAACAACAACCTGATTTCAAGCTAGGGCTGTTCTCGGCGCCGCTGTTCTGATCTCGACGCCGCTGTTCTCCTATCGACGTCGTTGTTCTCATCTCGACGCCGCGGTTAGTTCTCCATTTCTCCTGCTTTTTTTTAATTGTTCTTAAAATGTAAAATAAATTTGTTGTTTTAATTGATCTTTTCCTGCTTTTTTTTTCTTTGTGATGCTTTTCATAAGAACAAATTTATTTTACATTTTAAGAACAATTTTTGGGGTTCAGCATGTCATAGTTTAAACTTTAAAGTTTAAGAACAAAATTAGTTTGAATGTTGAATTGCTCCTCCCACGACACTTACCGATTTGTTCAAAGGAACAGTTTTCCACTGTATGAACTGTTTAGATTGTACTCTAATAATTGGGAACTTGTTTCCACCCCAAAAATCTCTATGGGAAAGTGGTTGACATGCTGAACTTGTTCTCAGTTATAATATGCTTGGTATTAGTGAAGAACAATTTTTTTCTGTGTGAGCCTTTTCAGCATCTTAGTATCTTAGTTTCTCAGTATCTTAGTTTATTTTTTAAGTGTAATTTTTTCAGTGTAATTTTTACACAATCTTAGGTTATTTTTTAAGTGTAATTTTTTCAGTGTAAGTTTTACACAATCTTAATTTATTATCTAAGTGTAATTTTTTCAGTATCTTAGTTTATTTTCTAAGTGTAATTTTTCAGTGTAATTTTTACACCATCTCAGTTTTTCGGTGTAATTTTTCAGTGTAATTTTTACACCGTCTAAGTTTTGGGCTGAATTTAATTTTTGTGTTCCTTTTTTCATAGACATAAGCATGTCATCCACGGATCCTGCATGTGTTGGTGGCAGTTCTGATTTGCAATCCGGCGGGGAGGAAAATAAAGAAGATGCAACTAGCGTTGAGGCTCAACTCAAACAGGAGCGGCGAAAAACATCTACGGTATGGAATGATTTTACCAAAATTAAATCTCCTAATGGTGAAGATCTTTCTAGGTGCAATCACTGCAAAAAAAACTTTGTAGGGGATAGTAGTAAGGGAACAAGTCACTTGCGAAAACACTTAACAAATACATGTAAAGGAAAATTTCAAAGGGATATAAAACAACAAATTTTGGGTGCAACAAAAAGATATGCGGATGGTAACATGAAGCTTGAAAACTACAAATTCAATCAAGAGAGAAGTAGAAAGGATCTTGCAATCATGATCATAAAACATAATTACCCCTTTGCAATGGTTGATCACGAGTATTTTGAGGTATTTGTTAAGGGTCTTAATCCTGATTTCAAGCTTGTATCTCGAAACACAATTAGGTCGGATATCATGTCTGTCTATCAAGAGGAGAATGATAGAATTTATAACGTTTTAGATGAACTCAATTGTAGGATCACATTGGCTACTGATTTGTGAACTAGTGATCATCAAAACATTGCATATGCATGTCTCACTGCACATTATATTGATGATGATTGGAATTTGAAAAAGAAGATCCTTAATTATCGATGCCTTGATTATCCTCATGACGGTGAAACACTTTTTAGGTTTATCTCTGACATGGTTTTAGAGTGGAACATAGATAAAAAATTGTTTTCAATGGTGGTGGATAATGCGGGATCAACTGATGTCATGGTTAGGAACATGAAAAATTGGCTTTGTGATAAACCTTTTCTTCCTTTAGGTGGTGATGCATTTCATGTGCGATGTAGTGCACACATACTTAACTTGATTGCACAAGATGGATTAAAGGAGATTGGAGGGCTTTTAAATAAAATTCGAGACACCGTAAGATACTTAAACAAATCTCCCTTTGTAAAACAAAAGTTTGATAGTGCATGCAATCAAGTTAAGTTGAAATCTAGGAAGAAAGTGCCTATGGATGTCCAAAATAGGTGGAATTCTACCTATTTAATGCTTGAGGCAGCCTTAGCTTTGAAATAAGCATTTAGTCGCTTGAATGAAATTGATAGGAACTACAAGCATAATCCATCTGATGAAGAGTGGAGAATCGCAAGTTTGGTGATGAATTGTTTGAGTGTTTTTTATGATGCAACTAGGCATTTTAGTGGCACCAACTTCCCTACATCAAATGTTTTCTTTGGAGATGTTTGTAAAATTCAGCTTTGTTTATTGGATTGGGAGAATAGTGAGCATGAATGTATTCGGTTGATGGTTGGTCCAATGAAAGAGAAGTTTAAAAAATATTGGGATGAAAGTTGTTTGGTGCTTGCAACTTCTATTGTCCTTGATCCTAGATACAAGATGGATTATGTGAGTTACTATTATGACAGGATTTATGGGAGTGCATCTAGTGTTTACATAGAGAGAGTTCGTAGTTGCTTTGTTGAATTGTTTCATGAGTATGGTGGTGATTCTTCTAATTCCTTGGATATCCTTGCTTGTGATGTTGATGATGGAAATTCTAGTACTAGTTCTTTAGCCTCTTCTAACATGGATGTGGATGATGACTTTGATAAATGGTATGTTCAAACCCGTTCTTCAAATTTGCATGCGTATCAAAAGTCGAAAGTGGAACAATATTTGGAGGAACCAGTATTTCCAAGGAAGGAGAATTTTAATATCTTGAATTGGTGGAAAGTAAATAGTCCAAAGCTACCAATTTTAGCGAAGATGGCTCGTGATATCCTAGCCGTTCCCGCTACAACCGTTGCATCCGAGTCGGCATTTAGCACGGGAGGAAGAGTGCTTGATGAGACACATCCCTCATTGCGTCCCGATATTGTGGAGGCTTTGGTGACTACCGCCGATTGGATTGAATCAAAGAAAAAGACAAGTATGTAGTTTATTCTTTTTTATTTATTGATTTACTAATGATATTTATGCTTTATATATAATCTACTCCGTTGTATTTATTGATTTACTAATAATGTTACACTGTTTTCCTTTTCAGAAATTGAAGACAATGACACGTTGATGCCACCTCCACCACCTAAATGAAGTTGCTGCCCTGTTGGTTGTCTTAGTTAGTAGTTGCTGAAATTTCAAGTTTGTCACGTGTTTATGTTATTTAAGAAACAATGTAATATTGTTCTCGGATATTTAATTTGATGTTGGTTGAGTATTGTATTTGGATGAGACTTTGGACTGAAAATATTGGGCTGCTAATATTGTATTCCTATTGCTGTTGGTTATCTAGTATTGTTGGCATAGAAATGTTATAATATTTAACTGTAAATGTCAAATTGTTTTAACTGTTAGAAAGTTGGAAAATGTTAGAAAGTTGGCAAATCTCAAACACTTTTAAAGATTTTGAATGTCAAAGTCAAAATGTTAAGAAAGTTGGCAAATCTTTAGCTGTTAGAAAGTGGGCAAATCTCAAACATTTTTAAAGCCTTTTGAATGTTAAAATGTTAACAAATGTTTAGACTTGTTTAATTTAAAACCTTAACTGTAAAAGGGTGTTTAAATGGTCAAACGATTAAAAGTCAACTGCTATAGCTGTCGGGTCTTCGGATCGGGTCTTCGGATCGGGTCTCTGGGTCCTTAACAGATCCGGGTCTGGATCCATTTTCTGAGATCCGTCGGGTAATCGGGTAAGACCCGATCCGTTAAAAATATACCCGGATCGGATCTGGATATACCCTTACCCGATCCTCATCCCAGCCTAGCTCCTCATCCCAGCCTCCCTAGAAAGTTTTGGGAGACAAGGATAAGGTGTGAAGTTGTTCGGTATTTATTTTATTTTCTTTTGACATATGTACTCTGAACTTTGTACTCTTTTTCTATGATGTAATAAAACTTGCATTTCTGATCATATATGTTATTGATACTCTGTCTGCATTTTTATTAACTCTTGTCTTCTCCTCTTTATTAGTTATGGCCAGAATGGAATTGTTGTCTGCTCATGACACAAAATTGCTGAGACAATGCAATGAATACTTTAAGGCAGGTCATACTGATTTGAATAAGTCACAAATTATAGACATCCTTGGACAAAATGCTTCAGAACAGGCAGTTGAGGCCTATCAATACCTGAAGTGTCTTCTTGATCGTGCCATAACCAATAATGTGGCTTATTACGAAATGATTAAAGACTTACAAGGTACTCTTGATGAACTTCAACAGCATTACAAAGAATCTTCAGCTCTTTTGCATGAGGGGTATGAAAAGAAATATCAATAACTCAATGCTGATAAGGGCCATGACAAGAAGCTTGCTGCTTATGAATTGAGAGATAGAACTTTGAGAACAGAAGTCGAGGAGCATAGGCAAATAGCTGAACTGTTAGAGCAAGAGAATAATAATTTGCTAAATGAACTAGCTCAGTTGAAGTCTGCCGCCTCCTCCTCAAATGCCATGGTCCCTGTGACTGACGAGGGATTTTCCTTTTTGGAAGTTGAAAATGCCAAATTACGAGAAGAATTGGAGACTTTAAGAAGAGCTGGTCCTTCTACTCCTGTTCGGGGATGAGCTAGAGGTTCTCGGGGTCGAGCAAGAGTTGATCTGAGTGCTGTCGACGAACAAGGTACTCCACCTGCTCGGGGATGACCAAGATTTCTTCGGCCTACTATTAAAGAAGCTCTTACTCAATCAGCGTTGGAAAACCAAGCATTCCAGTTGATGGCAAAAAATCAAGCCTTGTCTGAAATGTCCAATAAAATCCAGAGTCTGGAGGAGCAACTTGCTGCGCAGAAGTCTGCTTTGGAGAATAAAGATATTTTTTCCAGAAGCCTTCACGAGCAATTAGGGAGATTAACTTATCAATTCCATAAACAACCTCGAGAATTCTGGATGGCATGATACAACGAAGCCCTTTTCCACTTGGATGCTCGTATTGAAAACGCTAACAATGAAGGCTACAAGCAAGGGTGGTTAAACGCTCTAGGTGTACTAAAATTGGATCAAGGTCACTATTTATGGGATTACCATAACCCTGGACTGCTCGATCTACCAGTTCCACCATACAAGCTTGACATGAGCTGGATACCTGCTCGGGCCATTCCTCGGTGCCTTATTTCAAAGTATCTTGGTGATTATAATCTCCATTCAAATGCAGACTTATCTCGTCCCGAGCACTTACTAGATAGACCTTCTATAATGAACATCAGAATGCTTCAAGAGCCTAACTTCATCAATTCTCCCCTTTCCTTGGAGGATCCTCCCGCTGGCGAGGAACCTGTTTCAAAAGCACAAGGAAAGAAACTAATATAATAGGGTTCTTAATGTAATAGTTGTTTATACATTTCATAATCAATGTACTTCATTTTTGTATTTCATTTTTGGGTTTAATGAAATACATATAATTTTGTTTGCAAATGTTGATTGCCATTGTCTTGCAGTTGTAAAATACTTTTCATTTGTGTATGTATTTCTGTTAAAAAGATAACAACATTATGTATTTTGTCGACCAACTAGAGTTGATTCAAACTTGTTGTCGACTAGCTTAAATTTGTAATAATCATTTGGCTGACCCAAAAATAATGATATTTTTCTTCTCGACTAATTAAAAGTAATAAAATTTTAATTTGGTCTCAATTGTCATCATTTTTTATATTCAACCAATATAATTTGGTGAATTTTTCTCTTCCAACATTGGTATTTTTTGGAAAATTATATTTTTCTTCCTAACCAACCAGAGTTAGCATTTTTAGGAATATCGTTGCCTCCTAACCAAACTGAGTTGGCATTTTTAGGAGTATGGTTTCCTAACCAACCGAAGTCGGCATTTTTAGGAATATTTTTGCCTCCTAACCAAAGGAGTATGGTTTCCTAACCAACCGAAGTCAGCATTTTTAGGAATGTCGTTCCCTAACCAAACCGAGTTGGCATTTTTAGGGATATTTTTGCCTCCTAACCAAACCGAGTTGGCATTTTTAGGCGTATGGTTTCCTAACCAACCGAAGTCAGCATTTTTAGGAATGTCGTTCCCTAACCAAACCGAGTTGGCATTTTTAGGGATATTTTTGCCTCCTAACCAAACCGAGTTGGCATTTTTAGGAGTATGGTTTCCTAACCAACCGAAGTTGGTATTTTTAGGAATGTCTTTCCCTAACCAAACCGAGTTGGCATTTTTAGGGATATTTTGATATTGTTGAGCAGCGTAGGGATATTTTGATATTACTGAGCAGCGTAGTGTGTAGCACTAGTATTCCCCGAAAAACTTTCAATAAAAGGAAAGAAGCTGACAAAATATCATCGTTTTATTCATACTGATGGAACTGCTTTACATTTTACATCACTGATAGTACTTGCGTAGGTGTTCAGCATTCCATGCATTCTTAAACTCTTCTCCTTCTAAAGTTGTTATTCGGTAAGTTCCTGGTCGAACAACTTCTGTAACTCGGTATGGTCCATGCCAGTTTTCCTCCAACTTATTGTGCTTCTGAATGACCTTCTTTAACACGTAATCTACTTCTTTTAGGTCGCACTTCTTCACCCTCTTATTGTAAAACAGAGTTGTTCATTGTTGGTAAGCGGCATTCCTAATGGCTGCTTCTTCTCTAACTTCCTCGAGCATGTCCAAATCCAATCTTCTCATCAAGTCACTGACTGGGGAGTTGAAATTCAGTACTCTGTATGTTGGGAGACCCAACTCGGCAGGTATTACAGCCTCATTTCCAAATGCCATCATATATGGGGATTCTCTAGTTGCTGCTCGGGGAGTAGTACGATAAGCCCACAGTACTGACTATAACTCGTTAATCCAATTTTCTTTTGCCTCACTTAACCTTTTCTTCAAACCATTCAGCAATGTCCTGTTTGTCACTGTAGTCTGTCCATTGCTTTGGGGATAACCTGGTGCTGAATGGAGTTTCAAAATGTTGGACTGATGGCAATAGGTAGCGAATTCCTCATTATCAAATTGTGTTCCATGGTCGGTGATGAAGGCATGAGGAAGACCATACCTTCATATGATGTTTTTCCAGACAAATTGATATACCTTCTCGTAAGTCATGTCGACAAGAGGCTCACCTTCTACCCACTTAGTAAAATAATCCACTACGACGACGAGGTATTTAAACCTTACCCTGGTCGTTGGCAGTGGCCCTACCAAATCTATCCCCCACATTGCAAATGGCCAAGGGGAAGTGATAGGCGTCAACAATGCTTGAGGAGTTCTTCGGATGGAGGAAAAACGCTGGCACTTGTCACATTTCTTGGCATAGGCTATACAATCAGCCCTCATCATTGGCCAATAATATCCCTTCATCATTATCCTTTGCAAAAGAGTCCGACCTGCTACATGGGCTCCACATGACCCTTTATGGATCTCTTCAATCAATTCTTTCACCTCGGAGGCATGTACACATCGTTGCAATCCTTCCATAATTCCTCGTCTGTACAAAACACCATTAGTTAGTACATACCGAGCAGCTTTAAATTTCAATTTCTTGGCAGCGAGCTTATCTATCGGTAATTCTCCCTCCTCAATATATGCCCTTATGGGATCCATCCAAGATGGTCCTAAGTCAAGGGTGATAAAATTCATCAGCAGGTCTTCATTTATGCTCCGACTATCTAACACTTCAATTGGTATCGTTCTTCGCAGCTCGGTACGAGTAGCTGATGCTAGTCGGGCCAGGGCGTCTGCTCTTGCATTCTCCATTCTCGGTATTCTGATCAACTGAATGGTAAAAAATTCTGATACAAACTCAATTTCCTTTGCATGATACTTGATCATTAATTCTCCTTTGGCTGCATATGTTCCCAACATCTGATTCACAATTAATTGTGAATCACTGAATACAATAACCTGTTTCGCCTCCATAGTTTTTGCCAAATTAAGTCCTGCTATCATGGCCTCATACTCAACCTCATTATTGGAAGTTTTGAATTGAAATCGCAGTGCATATTCCATGTCGACTTCATCTGGGCTGTTCAAAATGATCCCTGCTCCACAGCCTGTAGTACAAGATGAGCCATCTACATATAACCTCCAGATAGGCAACTCATCTTCTAATTCTTGATCTGACAGAGTTCCTCGGTGAAATATTTGTTGCTTATTTTCGTCATTCCCTGATTTTTCTTGTTCTTTGTCGATCATCTTTTCTCGCCCTTTTACCAACCTAAGTTGGTCTGAGCTCGAATTTGATGATCATGTCACATCCACTTGCCCTTTTACCAAGCTAAGTTGGTCTGAGCCAGTGTTTGTTGATCCTGTAACATCCACAGGGTTAATCGGCTAGCCGCTTTTGCTCCTCGGGGGTATCAAGGTAGGTGAATTCTGCTATGAAATATGCTATTGCTTGCCCTTTAAGCGATGACCTGGGTTCATAAATTATATCATATTCACCGAGTTTGATTGCCCAGTATATCAATCTTCCTAATTTTTCTGGTTTATGAAGGTCTTGTCTCAACGGCATGTCAGTATATACAACTATAGTATGGGCCTGGAAGTATGGCCTCATTCTCCTACTTGCTTCAATCAGTGCCAATGCCAATTTTTCTAGCTTTGGATACCTAATCTCTGCTCCTTGGAAGGCCTTACTTGTGTAATAAATTGGCTTTTGCACTCTATTTTCCATTCTGATCAATGCCGAGCTAACTGCATTTTCTGACACTGCCAAATACAAATACAATTTTTCTCCCATCCCTGGCCTAGACAACAATGGAGGTTCTCCCACATACTTCTTCAAGTCTTGAAAAGCCTTCTCACATTCATCATTCCACTCAAAAGTTTTTCGGAGTGTTTTGAAGAACGGGAGACATCTATCAGTTGCTCGCGATACAAATCTGTTGAGTGCTGCTACTCGTCCTGTAAAACTTTGCACTTCTTTCTTCATCGTTGGAGATCGTAGCCCTAATAGAGCTTTGATCTTTTCTGGATTTGATTCAATGCCTCGTTCATTGACGATATATCCGAGAAACATTCCTTCTCGTACTCCAAATATGCACTTCGTCGGGTTCAGCTTCATTTGGTATTTGTCCAGTTGATCAAAGATCTGACCTAAGTCAACTAGATGATCAACAGCTTTCTTACTCTTTGTCAGCATATCATCGACATAGACTTCCATATTGCAACTGATTTGTTCGGCAAAGACCTTGTTCATCAGCTGTTGGTATGTCGCACCTGCATTTTTCAAACCAAAAGGCATAACATTATAACAATAAGTTCCCCTAGAGGTAATGAAAGAAGTACTCTCCCTGTCTTCAGGTTTCATTTTGATCTGATTGTAACCAGAATAAGCATCCATGAAACTCAGCAGCCCATGTCCCGAGGTAGCATCTACCAGTTGATCAATTCATGGCAATGGAAAGTGATCCTTTGGGCATGCTTTGTTGAGGTCAGTGAAGTCAACACACATCCTCCATTTGTTGTTTTTCTTTTTTACCATCACCACATTTGCTAACCAGTTTGGATATTTAACATCTTCGATGAAGCAAGCTTTCTGGAGCTTCTCGACCTCCTCTTGTATTGCTTAATTCTTCTCGGGACTGAATACCCTTCTTCTCTGCTTCACTGGTTTAATCTCCTTATTCACATTGAGCTCGTGACATAAGAAATCTGGGTCTATTCCAGGCATATCCTCATGACTCCATGCAAAAGTTTTCTTTTTACTTTTTAGGAAAGTTATTAATTCCTGTTTTATTGAGGCATCCAACGATGAACCTATTTGAGTTGTCCGTTCAGGGTGCTTGTCGTCCAGAATGACATTTTCTGTAGCTTCCACCACCTGACCTTTTACAAGTTGAGATTCATCTCTAGGATCCAGTGTTTCAATTTCTGTATCTTCATCCACTTGATAGGTAGTAGTATTCTTCCTCGACTCCTCCAATTCCTCTTGTTCGGCAGATGAATAATAGCATTCCCGAGATACTTTTTGATCACCTTTCACAACTCCTACTCCAAAGTTTGGTGGGAATTTTAAGCACTGATGTATTGTAGATGGAACTGCTTCAAACTTATTTAATCCTACCCTTCCCATGATGATGTTATAGGCTGACTGAACATTCTTATCCATCACGAAGAAGCGTATTCTTTCTGTTCGATAAGCAAGCTAGGTACCAATGAATATATCTAACTTGATCGTCCCAAGTGGAAAAAATTTCTCGCCAGCAAAACCAAGGAGAGGTCTGTGATAAGGCTCCAATTGAGACAGCTTTAGATTTAGACTATCGAAGCACGAGTAGAACATGATGTCTGTCGAGCTACCATTATCTACCAAAACTCTTGAAATCATCACTTCTTTCATTCTCATTTTGATCACCAATGGATCATCATGAGGATATAGAACACCTGCGAGGTCGTTCTTTGAAAACCCAATAACCAACTTCTCTTTGTTTACCTTTCTCGGTCGATCTTCCTCGGCCAGATTTATCCGTTGAATATATATGCAAGCTTGAGCCTCACAGAGGTAAGCTTTTCTTTCTGCAGTAAGATCTCCTCCTCCTGCATCTCCACCTGTAATGACATTACAATCAAACGACCCAAAACGTATTGAAAATACCTCGCGTTCTGGCTGCCTTGGTCTTTTTGGAAGATCGGGGTCATCTTCTGGATCATCTTCATGGTCTCTTTTCCTGTTTTCTTCTGCTCGACGAGGAGATCTAGATCTCTCTCTTGTTCGATCATCATTTCTTCTTTCATTTCAACGATCAACAAACTTTGTCAATTTTCCTCGTCTGATGAGTGTTTCGATCTCGTTCTGAAGAGCTATGCAATTTTTAGTCATATGACCATGATCTTTGTGAAACTCGCAATATTTTTCCCTATTCCTCCTGTCAGGGTCTGCCGTCATCTTCTTTGGCCATTTTAACTCCTCGTTATTCTTGATTTCTTCCAGGACGTGGTTGATTCCCATCTTCAAATGAGTATAATTATCAAATTTTTTCAAGACTTCCCATGATGACCTATTTTTGGATTGTTTATCACCATCATTGTTCTTACGCTCTTTATTCTTGGTTTTGTCGACTTCCACCTTGGTTTCTTTATCCATATTCTTCTTCGCAGCCATAGCTTCCTCGGCATTCATGATTTTAGCCGCTTTTGCCATCAGTTTTGACATGGTTGTGGGTGGATCTTTGGCCAAGGTGTAATAAAACTTGTTGGGCAACAACCCACTCATCAAGGCGATAATCGCTGTCTTTTCTTCATAATCTATGACTTCGAGTTTCTCATTATTAAAACGAGTTGTATAATCTCTAGTACTCTCACCAGCTTTTTGTCTAACGCTTAACAAATATGCTACTCGTTTTACTAGTTTTGCCCCAAAATATAAATTCCCAATAAATAACTCGGCCAGTTGAAAGAAAGTTGAAATCTTACCCCGAGGAAGATTATTGTACCATATCTGAGCAGATCTAGTAAGAGTTCCCGAGAATGCTCTATATCTCATCTCATCGGGGACATCATAGATGTCGGCGGCAGCTTGATATTGCTCTATGTGAAGAACAGGATCTATCTTTCCATCATATTTGGGGGTTACCACAGGTGCTTTGAACTTTGACGGTGTAGGAAAATCTACAATGGCCTGGACAAAAGGTGTCCCTTGAACAAAAGTTCGTTGCAAGGGGTTCTTCGCTTTAGCCATTTCTCCCAATCTATCTTCTAGTCTTTGAATAGAGCCTTTCCACCCGTCGTTTCCTTCTTCGGCCCTGTTGGTTCGAGCAATTGATCGAGTTGATGTGGCTTCCTGGGATCTATCTTGATGAGCAGCTGGTCGTGATTGTGCTGATCCTTCTCTTAGATCTGATGGTTGTCGAAAACTCCTCGACATGGCCTTAGGTGGACTTTTATTCCTCCTAGGGCCTAATCGACTGAAAGGAGACACCCTACTTAATCTTTCCAGCGCACTAGTTCTCTCTAGAGAGAGAGTGATACGTTGTTCAGTATCTGTGGCTCGTATTGACGAAGTTCGCCCAGGTTGATAAGAGAAATCAACAGATTCCTCATTATAATATGAATCAGTACGCCTGGATCATGAAGAAAGTAAATGGATTTGCCTTTGACCACTTCGCTGTCCTGAATGGGCAGGTGCATCTCCATGAAGGGTTTGTATGAGTTTCCACATCGTTTCTTGCATGTTGGTTTGGCCTTGGGCCAAATTTGTCATGATTCCAACCAGATCTGGAACATTCGGCGGAGCAGATGGATTTGGGGGATTTCCAGGGTTTCGATTACTGGATTCAGGATTATCAGCCATTG
Organism: Sambucus nigra; assembly: GCA_949130495.1. Classification (NCBI taxonomy): domain Eukaryota; kingdom Viridiplantae; phylum Streptophyta; class Magnoliopsida; order Dipsacales; family Adoxaceae; genus Sambucus; species Sambucus nigra. The sequence goes on along the minus strand of OX422222.1, from coordinate 442,040,742 downwards.
GTGATTAATTGTTTTGATGAAAAACAAAACTACCAGTCATTTCCCACAGACGGCGCCAATCTGTTGATGTAAAAAATTAGATTGCTTCTAATTATTTAATCACAGATAAATTTAAATAAGATAAAGAATTTTTAAAGTGGTTCAGCCTTATAAGAATGGCCTACGTCCACTATTATTGCTGAATGTTTGGGAATTCTTGATTATAGGTTTTATCAAGAAATTCTGGTGCCCTTTGAATGAGGATGATACAATGTATTTATAGCCCTTAGGTTGTACATGTAAAATGGTAAATAATTAATGCCCCTTAAGCGTATACATCTGTACGATAAGCATTCAATGAATAGTCGATCTGTTGATTATCTGGCAATTAATGCTATGGTCGAGATGCAGCTCGGACCGCCTTAGTTGCTCGTTGTTCAGGAGTTCCTCGGAGCAATGAAGTTCCTCGGAGCATTCCTGTTACTCGGAGTGTCTGAGTTGATCGGGGAGGCAGAGTTCCTCGTTGCTAAAGTGATTGTAGAAATGTTTGTTTGTGCCACGTAAACTGACACGTGTCCTCATGTGATTCATCCATGTCAGCATGTCAATTTTGGTATCAACACTTGCATCCTATAACAGCTCTCCACGCCCGACGCCGTTAAGAGTCATGTGTGGAGTGTCTCGCAAAGCGAAATCCAAACAAGGAACCCCTCCACACATTAACCCTAGACTTCATTGGTTATGGAGTTCCGTTATTTCAACATGCAATCTGGATATCCCTATCCCCCCGATCCAAAAAAAGGTGGTCTGAACTCCTATCTCCATCTAAGAGTCATACCACCCAGCGCTCGCACTCATTTTTAAGTCCTTGTGCAAATAGTAATGAGCTTTATCTTCAGCTCAACACAAATCCGGCGGCCTTAAATCATATACATAAGGTCGCCATATACCCAAATCACGATAAGGAAACCTCTACTCATCGAAGTTTCGTATACCCACAATAAATAGGGTGAACTCAACCTATATCTAGGTGAGACACCGCAACAACAACCCGTTCCCTCTAGGAACCATGGACACGATAGTCTTGCCATCATTAGCCTGCTATCGCTCTGAAAATACCAATACATATATACTCACCATAATACCATACTCGTATAAACATATAAAACGAGTATCACAACCCATATATATATATATATATATATATATATATATCATCATCATCATCATCACCCGCCTCTATGGCGAATGAAGGAAAAATAAAATTCCGCTATCGCGGAAGATCACATAAACATACATAATAATGTTATCTAGACCACCACAAACCTCTAAATACACACACGAGTCTAGGGCTAACTAATACCGCGACTTTATCTAGTCACTCAAAATATACCTTCTCGATTGACGTAAATCTCATAATAACATTCTTCTCATTCCGGCTAAATCATGGGGACTCACGGTTAAAACTATCCGTAAGATCCCTTTCGAACCCTCAACTTCTACCAGCTGCTCCAGCTAAGCCTCACCTCCTGCTGCCATCCAAACTCTGCACACGATTATCAAACGAGCGCGCCAAAGATTACTATAATCTTATACTATGGCAGGAGAACGAGATCTCACAAGAGAAATCAACAATCCTAATCCTGGGGCTCTATAACAAACGAGAGCAACGCTGAAAGCGTAGTACGTCCACACAGATTCCTAAGGACACTAGAACCTGATGCTCTGATACCATCTGTGACACCCCGCCTAATAAGATACCGGGCGATCACTCCAATATTAAATTAAAACAGGAGTCTCATATGGATCATTCTTAGCATCACTGTCAAAAATCCATTTAATTACTAATAACCTATTAGGCCGGTGTCAAAATTTTAACTTTACTACTCTTTTTAACAACTGTAAATAAAACATACACACAGTTTTGCGGAAATGAAACTGAAATTTAATAAAATAACCTAACACTTGGTCAAAATATACAACCATATCGAATGTTGTAGTCAAAGAATAAATAAATGCAATTGGACCATTGGCCCGAATGTGTATATAGTACCTCCTATCTAGATTATAAGGATATAAGTGTCTACTAAGAATCCTACACGCATCCACAGCTGCTGCAGCAGATGTCTGACTCGAAAGATGTATCATCCAGGCATCCCTGTGTCTGGACACCTATATAATATATATATAGCAAGAAGGGAAAAGTAGATAAACGGGTCAGAGCCCGAGTTTTGAAAATATTTAGCAAGTGCATAAATGCCTTATTATTTTGAAAAAGGTTTTACCTCATATTTAAGTATATTATCGCACTCCCATGAGATACCCCTTCCCTCTCCACTAACAATGCACTCCTAGCGCATCCCTCTAAACATCCTAGTCAAGCTATCCTGTTAAACTAGTCTATCACCAACCCACTATCAATCCTAGATAGTCCAAGAAATGTACTAAGGGCTAAAATTCACCCCAGTCTCAACGATATGCCATGTTCGTGCGTGGGGTGTCTCGCAAAGCGAAATCCAAACAAGGAACCCCCCGATACACTACTACGCGTCACGGTTGATCGTCAAGATCCGTCAGTCCCTCAGTAATGAAAGATATATATAAATATATATATACCATAAGCATTTATAATATTAGAGCACTAAGGATTAAACTTCTCCCCAGTCTCAACACAATGCCATATTCGTGCGTGGGGTGTCTCGCAAAGCGAAATCCAAACAAGGAACCCCCCCGATACACTACTACGTAGTAAGGTCGATCGTTGGGATCCATTAGAACCTTGGTACTCGAGTCATCCATATATATATACATTTTACTATAAACATCCGGATCTATCTCCCGGACTGAGAATTCATATACCAAGTATTTATCAATACATTCATTTTCTCAAAACTTCCCATTTCCCTTTTTATACTCAGGAAATGTAAATATAAAAGCCAATTCATTATCATGAATTGCTTTAACCAATCATATACTTTTTTTTAAAAGCCGGTTTTAATATCATAAAAATGCTTTTCCGTTTTATATCATCCCATTTCCCTTTTTACACTCAGGAAATGTATTCAAAGCCATTTCCATTATCATGAAAATTCTTTGATCATATCATATGCTTCTACATCCCTTCTTCCATCCGGGAGTGTTACCGAAGCCAAAACCTTTATCCCATTTCCCTTTTTATACTCAGGAAATGTAAATATAAAGCCAAATTATTATCATAAATTGCTTTAATAAAACTAAGACCACCCCTCTGGGTTATCCCACTGGATGCGCCCCTAAATGGCTATCATCTTCTAGGGCCTATCTATACAAGACAACCTGGGAACCTACCAACGTCGGGAAGCGTCCATATGCCTGCGGGATAGTCATGACCACACCCATAATCACCTAACTAGTGCAGTACAAATAATCGCCCATATGGCCTATAGGACTATAGACACCCTGCATTCATTAGCCAGGGGGCATCACCATAACGCACGCAACTTCCCTTATGATAGCGATTTAGGGAGGTGTGTAACCATAATTTTATTAATTATGAAAATCATTTACCTTTTTCCTAATTTGAAAATATTTATCTATATATTTTCAAAATCATTTATATCATATCGTATATACTTAATCACATAGTATATATATATACCATATATTCCTCCCTGAATATATAAAAATGGCCATATTTGCCAAACCATCTATCGATGACCAATAATCCCAAAGATTCTCTCAAAGAATCATAATCATGCATTCATATATCAATGATACTAAACCCAAAGTATTTTCTTGCTTTGATGACTAATAATTACCTTAAGCAACTCTTAAGAATTTATTGGATATCCCCAGTTATAACAATTAACTCTAAGTGAATATACACATATATATATATTCCCAATTTCTCAAGTCCTTTAGGACATAACCCTCTATAATACTCTAATTTCGAGGGCCCTTAAACTTTAAACTCAAAGAGGAGAAGTAATCCTAATCCCCAAAATCTTGGGCTGAAAATAGGGCACCAGTCGACCGGTCCTGGATCCTCGGTCGACCGCAAGTTGGAAATAAGCCTACGAGACAAAGCAGTAGGCCCTTTCTCCTTGACGCGATCGACCGGCCTCAGGGGCGCGATCGACCGGTCACACCAGGCTCCCAAGCTAAATTCCTCAATTCCTTAATCCAACAACCCAAATTCATTAACGGTGTTTCTAAACTACACCAAAAATTATCCCTAACATCTACACGATTTATTCTAGCCTTTATTTTTTCAATTCCTGATTTAATTTCCGAGTTGATGATTTCAACCCGGAGCTGCCATCTTGTAAAAATAATATCAAATTGAGAAAAAATCAGAAAAATATGAGGTTGGCGCCCACGTGACCGTATCGAAAAGATATACAACTTTTGTGTTTTGGTAAAGAGCTAAATCAATTCTTTTCCTAGCCAAAATGGCCCCCTAAAGTCACAGATTACTATTTATCATCTTCTTCGAGACGATTTAGGCCATTAAAGCTTATACCAAGCTTTTGTCGCCTCACCCGACGTCCTACAACCTCAACCAACTACAAATACACAAATAATACGGGTTGTAAGCATCCTAGAACCCGAAATCACCCAATAATTTAGGTTAAAACCTAAGTTTCTCCAATTATCCAATTTTAGGGGTTTATTCGTTTTAACTCCCGAAAACCCGTTTTATCCACGAATACCCAACCCAAAATCTTTAGGGTTTAATTATACCAAACTACGGTATGAGATATTTGTGCAAAAATTGAAATAAAGCAAGTAAACACTTGCCTCGTGGATAAAATCCGGCGACCTCGAGTCGAATCTGGCGGAGTTTGGCCTGAGATCTCCATTTCTCTCCTCATTTCTCTCCTCCTCTCTCTCTTCTCTCTCTTTTCTTTCTTCTCTTTCTCTCTTTCTTCTTTTCTTTCCCTTTCTCCCTCTTTAAATAAGAAGAAAAGGGTTATACCCCTTAAAACCCAAAAACGACTCGTTTACCCAATTACGAGTTACTTTTACCTCTAAAATTACCCGAAACTCAATTTCGACAATCGGACACTCTTTTTCGACTATCTCGGACATTCCGAGACTCATGGCGCAGTCGAAATTTCCATCCGGGGTACTTGACCGCAAATCAATATTTCGACCCAAAATAACTTTATGCGGGTTTTGTAATTAAAATTTTATCTTTTTGTCACTTTTCCCCACGACGACATATAATTAAATTACTTTGACCTAATTAGTCCCAAAAGTAATTACAACTTCCATCGAAAACCATTAAATCCTTGAGAATCCCCAAAATCACTAATTCGAGAAATTCTCCAAATCTCCAATTTATATTTAATTATGGAATTTAATTGTCTACAAAAGGACGGGTTGTTACATTTTGTTCAAATTTTGACTAAAATCTTCATAAAAAAGAATAAACAATCCAAGAGAAATAGGGTCGCCTTCTCCCAAACCACTTAAAGATTTAAAAAATCACAAGAATCTCCATTAATGAGAACTGGGAAATAATTATTGGAAATCAATCTCCAGATAAAATCCACCCAAGATTTATTAAAACCAAACTTTCTAAGAATTGAAGCAAGGAAGATCCAGGTGACACGATCATACACCTTATGAATATCAAGTTTAATTTCCATATTACCACCTTAATTTTTGACATTTCATAGATATATCATTTCTCATATTAACAACACATTATCAACAATACACGAAGTCACTTTGATTAGGCAATACCACTTTAGCAAAACTTTTGCCAATCGGTTCGAGAGAATTTCAAAAATAATTTTATTGGTGAAATTACAAAGACTAATTGGTTTAAATTCACCAAAATCATTTGGGCATCATTTTTTGGGATAAAAATAATAGCAGTACTTTTAATAGGCCATGAATCTAAAACCCCACAAAGAATCCCTTCACCGCCTTAAGAACATCATTTGTAATAATATCCCATGAAGATGTGAAAAAATCCCCATTAAAACCATCCAACCTGGAGCACTATCACATTTAAATTCCAAACTTCCCTTTAACTTCAACAATATCAGGACTTCTAGATAACATCTCGTTATCCTCTATTGTAATTAATTTCGAAATCTATGTATTTATTTAAAATAAAAGTCCAACATCAGGAAAACATGACATGTGGTCATTTTCTTAAATGTTGCAATACCTCCCACGTTATTGGTCCCCTTGTCTCTCCTCGAACTCTGAATTGGAAATGCCCAAAGAATTTGTCTCTCCTCTGAATTGGAAGTGACAAAGCGATTCGTCTACTTCATCTAATCGTCTAACCTAAACGCTTTCTATGTGTCTAACCCAAATAGTCCTCACCTCTTCCTCTCCCATTCATAAAGTTAAACAACTAAATTCTTATGGCTTTCCATTTCCACTCCATTTAATACCCATTTCCCCTCTTTAAATGGTTTTATATAAATCAAGAAAGATGTGGCAAAAATCATGCTCCCATTTCCATTTTGTCATAGGTATGTAGTTTTGATTTCTGCTGTATCCAATAGCAACTCCATGAAAAGCACAACTAGCAAACTCCTTAATTTCTATTTAATTTCAGTCATGAAAACCATTTCCATATAACTTTCATCTCTACCACGATTCCTACGGATGTCTTATTTTCTTATGTTCATTGACTTTCGAATAAATTATGTTCTTACAGGAAATTGTTTCAATTGACATTTGGAACGCTCATTTTAAAGGTAATCTCTATGTTACTCATTTGTAGTTGATGAATTTCTAGTTACGTACATGTGTATGAATAAACATAGTAATATTTTTTTCTATTGCATACTACCTGTTTGGTAATATATCATTTATAAATGAACTTATTTTAATTTTTTTAATGTGTTTTGCTACTGATTCTACACCTTTGATTCACATGGTTTATAACAAATGAAATTCTCCTTGGAGATTAAAGAAGTAATTGCATATTAGTAATAAACTCTCATTGATTCACCTGTTTTCAAATAAGGAAATAATAACTATTTTAATGTTTTTATGTGTATGGTAAAAGCAATTTTGTTTTTAAAAGTTGTTAATGATTTATCAGGTACTATTTTATTCCATATTTAGACGACAGCTCCTTTAACTTACACGAAGTTAATTTGTTCACTATTTTTATACAATTTACTTATCTGAAGATGTTCAAATTCTATTATATATATATATATATATACATAAATTAGATTCATGTTTGATTTAATGATTGAAATGGCCTTATGAAGTGTTGTAGTTGATGAATCATGAAATATATGATATATATATATTTTAATTCTAAGGGATCCCCTCTGGAGTTTCTATTCTTCTCATTAGTTTACTATTTTTATGAAGAAGACAAGTAGTACCAATGTCTGTATACAGTGAATTTTAAATGTTTGTACACTTCACATACAAAAAAATGAAAGGTTCGTCATGTATTCCTTGTCAATCATGTACCTTATTTATTAATTATGGAATTATAAGAAATTGTTGTTTTATGCAATTATAATGTAACTTATATTATATACTTTATTGAATTCTAACAAGTGAATCACCGATATGTTCCTAGTTAGTAGGAGATACATGAATCACTACTTTATAGTCTAATTATTTCGTCATTTTATTATTTCATAAGAAATTAATGACGTAAGGATATGTGTAATGAAATGAGAACTGAAATTTTATCATAGACTTTACCATATTTAACGTGAATAAATCATCCTCAAACTACCTAATGTTAACAAACATAAAATATTTTCTGATCAATAATTTTGGTAGCCAGTATAAACAAAAATTAAACACCATAACGAATTCAATCAGTACTACCGTCTCTATACAGTGTATCTGCAATGCCTGTACACTAGACTTACGACACATCTTCAAGGGTTCATCATGTAGTCCACATAGGGCAACTTAAAAAGAAACTAGGACAATGAACAATTGTGTTTTCTCACATGGCTTTAGTGGGAAAGGACGCCCAATTTCGTGTCGAACCAGTGGCTATATTGGTCGGGATGAACATGCCTCAAATCTTGGATCATTGGTCCATATGTATTGGAGTGGATGCCTTATGGGAAGATTCTGACTTCATTACTGCTACCTTTCATCAATATAATACTTTACGACATTTAGCAGCCAATACATTGAACGTTACTTATTCAGTCCCTGTAATTAAGTCTGCCTCTTCCTCTCCCTAAAATTCCAATACTCAGCCTTCTATCACATCGGCACTCTATAGATTGAGCCCCACTCCGCTGACTAAAATTCTATCTCTGAGGTCACCCATTATATGAATATGTGGTAATCGAACCGAGAGTTCTTAGACTGTGGATCCAAAGCTAATTGGTTGTGTGGCGAAAATACATGCACGACTAGTGGGGTAGCCGACACTGACGTCGTGTGCAACACGAGAGGTTGTGTTCATCTCCCCTGTAAGTATTAAAGGAAGATGAAGGATTTGATTTCATCTTTTTTATCCTCATCACTACCTTGACCTTATAAATTAAGATAAGTTTAACTTTATTCTCAAAAAGTACAAGGCTCATTATTAACAATTCATCCTTTCTTCCCTTCCTTTTTCTGTCTTATTTTCCCACTTTTTTAGCAGACCTTATATTGTAACCGTCATTTGTAATAAGTATCGATAATAAAAAATTCAAAGTTTGTGCGGGAATGTTTTTCGTTTTTCATTCATTCTTCTTCTCTCTGTTATATTTTCTATTTTCTTTCAATCCTTATTAAACAAAAAAATTAACAAAACTTCTGCAATTGGGATTTTTTTTCCTTAAAAACAAGAACTTCAAATGCATCATAAATGGTTGCTTGTCATAATAATTTAGGGGCCAAGTATTGTCTTAGATTAGGGACATTTAAACGGCAATATAGCTCTTGGTAATTCTGATTTAAAAAATATTCAACACCTAATTCACACTAACGTCCCAACATTGCATTCAATAAAGTAAATTTCTAAACGGTCAAATATTTATCATAAAAATACAGAGTCATATGTATAAGCAGTATCTTTGATTCTTTGAAAGGTTCAATTTCGTATGCTAGGGTTGTTGTGTTCTGCTTTCACGTCAAGGCTATGCCAATTAACTAATTTGAATGTGTTTTAACCTTTTAACGTGCATCAATTTTTAGGGGCTAATAATTATAAGGGGATAATATATTGACTTGATGAATATGTGCATAGATGAAATATTTTTTTGTTTAATGTATGTAGATAACTCTTTTAGTCTAGGAATATATGAAAGTCTTCTTCACGAATTTCATAATTATGAATTATATACCTAATCTACTTAAAAATCTATTTTCTATCTTTTTACAATGTTAACAGGACGACCACTTCAAGCAATTATTTGGAAAGACGAACTGGCCGAATATGCTCCGTTGATCGCAGAAGGAAACATATTTAAAATCTCAAATTTCAAGGATAGAGGATACAAACCTATTACACATTTATGTGTAAATAATAAACTTCAAGTCCAGCACATCTATGGAAGAATTGAAGGATGTAACACATAATATTTCATTACATAAATTTGAATTCATTGACTACGAATCAATGAAAGACATTGCGAAAGCTCATCAAAGGTAATATAGTATACATATTGCTTCAAGTTGTATAACAAATTTGTAGACTAATAAATAACCGGAGCATATCAGATACAAAAGAAGAGAAAGTACATTGACGCCACTGAAGAAGAGGACTAAATCAGGTAACAATTGACAAATAATTTTTTACTCATGTCATAAATACAAAAGAATTTAATAACTATTGACATATTTTCTAAAATCTTCCAAGAATATACATTTATCATTTCTTCTCTACATCGTCAATCTGTAGAAGCTACAAGGAATATACAAATGCATCACGAAGCTTCTAACATCATTCACAGATTTGAAAATTTAGGAATAATGTTGCTACGAATAAAAATGTTTCTCATACATTACCATTTAAATTCTTCAACAATTTGGCATCTATTTTTACGTTTAATATCTTACATTAGTCAGTAAAATTTTATGCAGATTTTATATTGTATCACAACATAGATATACACTAATTACTAATTTATAAATTGTGGGCCACGCATCGTGTGACCTGCATGCTAGTAACAAATAAAAAATCCTCATAATTAGGTCTTATACAGTCATTCCCCAAAAATTAGAAATAAATCAACACCATCTTCCTTAATTAATTTCTGATCCGAAATCCACAACCCGAGTCATTTTTTATCTAATGAATAAAAGAACAACGTCTTCTAGTTTTAACACTTTAAAAAAAAATAGAATTCACCTCTCTAAATTTGGCCCATTCTTAGTTCGTTTTTTCACGCCATAATACATATATTCTCATCAGAATGATCATTTTTAAAAGTAATTTCACTTTTAAGCACCTCACCCTCAGCTTTTATGGTATTTTGAAAAATATTTCCAAATTTCAATTTGTTCCAAGTTCTAAGAACTTCCCTCATATTTTTTAAATTCTCAGATAAATAACATAAAGGGTTTCCATTCTCAAATTTTCTCCAATGGGAAGCAATTAATTCTTTTAAAGAATTATGAGAAGACCAAACTATTTAAAATATAAATCTAGTTGGGGTTTTTGCCATATAAGAAAATAAAGACAAAAGTAGTGGAAAGTGATCTAAATCTACCATATTAAGATGTTCCACATAAGTTTTTTGGAATAAATTTTGGCCCGCAACATTAAAGAACAACCTGACAATTGTTTCCCAGATAGTAGCATCACCTTCCCTCCTATTCCACCAGATAACTCGAGTACCAGTATAACCCATATCTTTGAGACCAATATCAGTAATACAAGTCATAAGTTGATTATCTGTGTTAATATCGTATGAAAAACACCAAACGATGTTTAAATCATTGGAATTAGCCTGCTCAAAGCCAAGAATCCTCTTATACTCCTCCAGCTTACTAACAATCACTTTAGGATGTATACAGATTAACATAACCAATTTATAAATCAAATAAAGCTTTTTCAATCTTCTAACTGCACTCTTCTTTGCGATCCCTCTACATTCCACATAATAAGATTTATCATTGAGATTTGTTTTGTTTAGGAGCTTTGGTATTAGATCTTAACACCCTATGTAAAGGTGTATGAATCTTCTTGAAAGGAGCTTTCTCAGCTTGATTTTTCCTAACTTCCATCCAACCATCATTATTTGATCTAAGAGCAGATTGCATGGGAATTTGACGAGGAGATAAATGTAAATTTTCAATAACACTATCAACCGACACATTATCATTAAACTCTAAATCTTGCTTCTCAAAACTTTCAGTAACCTTAGTCTCGGGCGGACGCACGTTAAGACGAGCTGCGGCGGCCACACCAGTTCAGATTTGAAAAAAATTAGGGTTATTGTGCGTGGGAGGGGGAGAAGTTGAGGTCTATAAAAGAGTGAGTATGAGGTTGCAGTCGTAGTAGAACACCATAAAGGTCTTGATGACGGCTCCATGAATATTGGGTGTTCGTTCATTTTCTTGGCTGTTTGAAATTTTAGAGAAGGGGCTGAAGTTGTGTTAGTGGTTTGGTGTATAGTTTGTTCTGGTTGCCCCTGTTTTGTCTAGTGGGTTAGCTTTTGGATTGAGAGTATTTGTTTGGGTATTATAAAGTTATAATTTGTATAAAAGTCGAAATAACCCAAAAAAAATCGCCTCGAGGGCTCCCGCTCCTGAACCCTCGACACTACTCAAAATTTTTGCCCCACTTGATTAAAATTTCTGGATCCATCACTGCTTAGTCTACAAGTTGTCATTAACCTCCAAATCTTGTAATTGCTTCTCATGTTATAAATTTAAAACTTGGTTGGCCATTTCTTCCACAACTCTACAACTATCATTTAGAGACTCATTAGCATTATCATTCTAATCTCCGTAACATCATTACTTTTTTTTGCATAAAGTTGATCAATATTTTGTAGTTCTCATTCCTCCGGGCTATTCATCGCATGCTCATCTCTATGCCTTTCAATGGTATAATTGTCACGTCTCAAAAGATTATTTTGGTCAGCAATATTAACTTCATTAGCACAAACCACAATCTCAGCTATCTTGGACTGCTCCAATACCTTACCAGGAGACTCCATGGTATTATGCTTCTTCATAAAAATCTGTTGCACCCATTGTTTAGTAGTTTGCGTATCTCCAATATTTGAATCATTCACCATATGTTTTTTACCCTCGGTATTTGCAATTTTTTGATAATATTGTAAGGAAATTATTAAATTAACCTTTGGTTTATTTCCTTCCTCGAAATGTGGTCTTTATTAATCCATTTTTAATAAAGAATATATGTTATATCCTGTATAAATGGTTCGTATTCCACACGAAATAAAGAATACAAAAGAGTTAAAATTTCACTTAATCTATACCTTGATGGACGGTTTAGATTAATTGACCTTTGGAATTCTGGCCCTCTCCCTTCTTATAAATAGATGCCTTTCCTCCATCAAAAGTGCATCCAAGAGATCAATAAAAAACACATACCTAAAGGTTTATAGGCAAGGAGAGAGAAGTTAAATTCTCCCTTAAAGGATTGCTTAGGCGATCACACCGGTGATACTCGACGGCGACGTTCAACAGCGCGACTGAATCCATAGCGTCGAAAGAAGGTAAAAAAAACTCTTTTCACATGTATATTACTCTGATTATCATGTTGTTTAAAGATTTTGGAAATCATGTATAAAATATAACTTACATGTGGCATCAGAGCTGGTGTTAAGAGCATATGATTTTCCATTAAAAAAGATAATGATGTTGTTGCTGTCAGAATGTGAAACGTCAAAACTTGATCGAAATTTTCCAAAACTAATATGGTCGACTGGAAACGTCGAAATAAACAAAACCCCGTTGTTTACAATGGGCCCCACCCAGTTTTGCGTCTTGACGCCGTTTAGACCTTCAAAATTGCGTTTTTACCATTTTTGGTAATAATGTTGTAACACCCCACGATTTTGGAACAGAGAAATTTAATTTTGGGAGAATTTTTTTTTATTTAAATTGGAGAATTTTAAAATTTGAATTTGAAGTCCAAAAATAGAAGAAGTTACAAAGTAATCCGAATGATAATTCTGAGTGTGCCATTGGTTCTGAATGGGTCGAGATAGTCGAAATGACTGTCATTGGGTTTTATTTTGGTTCCGGGTTATTTTTAAGTATGTTTGACTCGAATTGGAGTAAACGAGTCATTTAAAGTGTGTATTAACATTTAAAATTGGGTTTATCGTTTTAAGGGATTTAAGGACTTACGATTTTAGCCCTTCTTATTTGTGATAAGAGAGATATAGAAAGAAAAGAGAAAGAAGAAGAAAGGAAGAGAGAGAGAGAGTAAGAAAGCTTGGAGATTTCCGACCCAACCGCGATCACAAGGACGATTCAACCTCTAAAAATCTGAGGCAAGTGTTTAATCTTGCTAAATATTTCATTTGTGTATTTCATTTCATAATTTGTGGATAAAAGAAATGGATTTTGGGTATTAATATCAAAACCTAAATTTTTGGGTTTAATCTTGAAATTGATGTTTAGATATGGGTTTGATGGTGTAGAAATGGTTGGGATTAACTTTGGGTTAATTTATTAGCTTAGAGTCATGGTATGATAAAGGTTTAGGGGTTAGAAGTGAAATTTTAGGGTTTAGAATTCGTGGGTTTCATGAAGAAGAAGAGACCTTTTTGATTCTGCAGACCCGAATCGATTTGCCCCCCAAGCGAATCGATTCGGTTTAGGCAAAAGTGGTAGGTCTGTATGACCGAATCGATTCGGACCCAAGGCGAATCGATTCGAATTGAGACAGAGTCCCAGGTCCTTTGGACCGAATCGATTCGCAGTTGGAGCGAATCGATTCGCCCTTGAGACCGAATTGATTCGGGCCGGGCCGAATCGATTCGAAAACAGGGCTGTTTTATGGGGTTTTTCTAGGATGATTTCTAACCCTTTTTGGTTGGGTTTATTGATTTGGGACATGATTATATGATGTAAGAAAGATTTTTTTGGAGATTTATTAGAATTTTCTCGCATGAGGGGACCGCGGGTACGTATCGAGTTATTTTGGGGACTTATATCCATATATATTGGATAGGGTCATATTGATATAGTGGGGAATCTCATTTAGAACATGAGTCTATTTAGGGGTCATAAATGAGCCTAGTTAAGATGTAAGGTTTAAGGTCCCTTTGAGAGAGTTGTGAGGGCAGGACATGGGATAGTAGGCTGAAAATTGTGTCGAATCCTTATAGTGATAGGATTCCACTTAAAATTGATTGGGGACCGACGAGAGAGAGTGGTCGCGTATTCTTAGTAATGTTAACCTTAGGAATAGATTGCAAGAGCAATAAGATTTAGGGGTTCATAGGAGTAGTTGAACCATGGTCGGGATAGTGATTATGTATACCAATGTGGTATTTCCCTAAAAGTGATGGGATCATGAGATGAACTTAAGTTAAGCTTGAGGGTTGTAGACTATTAGTCATGTGCATACCAATAGTCGAAATTAGTACTAGAGATATTGATGTACTTTTGGATCTAGATGTGATGCGTAGTGTTTGTTACCTACACTAAACTTTGGGTGATAACCTCAATGTTGGAGATATATCTATGTTGGAAGATTATTTATATCATAGGAGAAAAGGATGAATATGCTTCAAGTGAGAGATCGTATTCATATAAAAAATTAAGCTATTATGTTTGGAGTTACGGCTATTATATTGAGGATTTTGGGATGCCAATAGTCGAGTTCATAAATATTGTACATACAAACGAGAGGTAGTGTGTGTGTATATATATATATATATATATGTGTGTGTGTGTGTGTGTGTGTGTGTGGATATGTGGATATATATCTGTATAGATATGAATATATGGGTATATTTATGTTGTGAATATCTAAACCGTATGTGAAGGTTTAGATATATGATGTAATTATATAGATGTATATGTATTGTGCATGTGAATTATATATATACTTGTATGGTTAAGCATACCCTGCACATGCTATCATTGGAAGTTGCACGATGAGGGTGAGTACCCTGGCTCGAGGAACAGAGTGTGGATATTCCCCAGGTCATAGTGATCCATGGTGTTATTATGTAATCTAAATTTCTTTTGGGGTGAGACGTGGTGGGTATGTTTCGTCTCATTGACCGGTTAGGAGCTATAACCGCTTCCCGAATGTCGTGTGTGTGTTGATCACGAGGTAGGTGTCGTTTAGTCCTACAGGTGGCCCCAGTATGCTACGTGCGCGGGGCACTGGAAGATGATAGCATGGTGCAGTATATCGGCGATATATCTAGCCGGTTATATTATGTGTATGGCCATTGTACATTATATGTAGTATATATACTTGGCTATGGGAATGAATGGTAGTATATATATATATATATGTATATATATGTTTAGAGTAATATATATATATTTATTATATCCTATAGGTGAAAGGATATGAAAGTCCTATGGTGTACATCTTGGGAGATTATGGTGTACTTGATTGTTGGGGGTTGATGTATCGCATTTAAGGAATATTTCGATTACATCATCCCAAAGATATTTATTGGAGATATTGAGGTAACTCTTAGAGAGTAATCTAATTTTAGTAGTTGCAGAAATAGAAATTGTGTAGATGACATAATGGATCCCTACAATCAACATTGTCAAGGAGTAGTGTATCGGGGGGGTTCCTTGTTTGGATTTCGCTTTGCGAGACGCCCCACGCACGAAACATAGTGCCATGTTGAGTGTAGGGAGAAGTTTTATCCTATGTATTTGTAGGTAGTTATAGTAGTAGAATTGTATATGATTTAATGGATCCCTACGATCGACATTGTCAAGGAGTAGTGTATTGTGGGGGGTTCCTTGTTTGGATTTCTCTTTGCGAGACGCCCCACGCACGAAACGCAGCGCAATGTTGAGAATAGTGGGAAGTTTTGTCTTTTGTACTCATGTATTAGTAGTATGATGGTGTGGATGACATGATGGATCCCTGCGATCGACATTGTTAAGGAGTAGTGTATTGGGGGGTTCTTTGTTTGGATTTCGCTTTGCGAGACACCCCATGCTGGAAACGTAGTACAATGTTGAGAGTGGAGAGAAGATTTTTCCTTATTGATTTGTATGCATGTTACATAGAAATTAAATCATATGATTCAAACCTAATGTTAATAGGTAACGTATTAAGAATTATAACTGATTAAATTATAAATCGGAATCAATTAAGCCTAGTACGGCATATAGGTGTATATATAATTAAGTGTGTTTAGAATGGAAAGGATTCCAGGGTATGGTTAAAAGTTAGGTTGTCCTTATGGGTGGGGTAACTTAGTTAAGTTTCCAGGACGCGAATAGGTGCGCGCTGTTAGATGAGAGGTGAGTTGGGGTTTCACGAGAGTGCGACTCCACTTTAATTATGAAATAAGTGCATTTATATTTATTGTGCACGGTTAACACACTTGCTAAACATTTTTACAACTCGGACTCTGACCCGTTTATATTTTCTCTCCTGCTATACATATATATACTACTACAGGTGTCCTACCGCATGGATGTCGGATGCTTTTCTATCCAGAGTCTTGGGTGCCATAACAGGTGCGGACTGTTGCGGGATATCGATATCAGTCGCTTCCTAGATAGGATTCATTTAGTATATCGGGTCTATACCCAAGATTCATATGTAGTTGTTCATATTTCTTCTTTACGGTTATTGTACTGTCTGTGACCCGACACCTTATTCGGGTATATTTTTCTTATTGGTACTCATTTCATTTTATTGTAGCATTTCATTTATCATAGTACTTGTAAGCATTTTTCCTTTATTAGTAGTTCTATAGTGTTGGTTTGTTGGTTGTTGCATATTTTATTTAATTTTTGGCATCCGCTTTTTATAGTTTCGGGTAGTTAGCCTTATACTTTTTAGTATTGTCAGTTGATGTTGAGATTGAGCCATCTGAGATACCTGATTTATACTGTATAGGGATGGCCACCAGTTATTATTATAAGCGGGTTGTCACAGATGGTATCAGAGCATCAGGTTCTAGAGTCTTTAGGATCTGTGCGAGTGTTCTGCGTTCTCCCGTTGATGTTCTTGACATAAAGCCCTACTAGTAGGATTTTTGTGTTCATTACCTTTATCTTCTTCCGTGAGATGCACTCACTTGAATGACGTTCTAACATAGTTGCTTTCTTCTCGGACGTCGCCACAAATAAGTCAGTTAGGAAGGGGAAAGATGAAAGATGTAATACCCATAAAAATTTTTGGGTACATTTTGATTTGAGGTATTTCTTTCCATGATTCAGGAAGAGATAAGAAGGATAATTTCGTGATCGATAAGGTAAGCGCTGAAGAGGAGAGAATTGGGAACCCTTGGGAGGTTTAGATTGAGAAATTCTGCAACATTTGTTAGGAAACCTGGTGTTGGTGACTTTTACCGATGTGAGGTGTGAGGAGTGGTCCTAATATCAGGATTATTGCCTTCTGGGAAGAGGGAGTGAGCAAGTGTGGCCTTTGTGCAACATCTTTTGGGATGCTAAACTATCTTATGATGAGCTATTAGAGAGTTACTCTATTAAATTTTGGGAGAGTGAATTGTTACGGTTATTGGTTTATGGATAGACTAGGGCAGGTAATTTTAGTGTTTCAATGAGGGAATAACTTGTCATGTGGAAAATATGTTTATGTAATGTAAAGGAATTGTATAACTGAGAGGTTTAGAGTTTAGTGGATTTCTTTTGAGCGGAGAATTTAGCTCATAGTTGTGCTAGTTTTGAGAACTAGGTATTGGTTAGAGTATTGTATTTATTGAGTCCTTGTGTCTTAAACATAAGGTATTTGTTTGGTGTGTCGAATGACATGGAATTGCTTTATATTATATTGTCACATAGGTCTTTGGGCGGTATCTAAAATATGAAAATATTTTATAAAACCTAACCCTGGTTTGACTGATCTCAATCCCCGACATAGCTACCCAGTAGTGTATTGGGAGGGTTCCTTGTTTGGATTTCGCTTGAGAGACCTCCCCCGCAAGAAGGTAGCTAGTGTCAAGAATTTAGAAGAGTTCAACCATTGGGAATTTTAAACTTTCATATATACTTAAAATGCTGCTATAGATTATATTGCTGAGAGCTATATTATGATTTTGAAGCTAGTGGAGCTTGGGTACGGGGTGTATGGGCGCCCTAGGTAGCTAGTTTAAATTTTAAAAGTCTGAACAGTTCGATGTGAGATCTGGAAGAGATGGGTATAGTGACCTAGAGGGTAGATGTAAGGACTAGATGAGATTCGAAGTCCTAGGCATATCTTAAATTTCGCGGGCAAAATTCTTGTAGGGGGGAGAGTGTATCACCCCACAATTTTTGGACTGAGAAATTTAATTTTGGCAGAAATAAAATTTATTTAAATTGGAGAATTTTAAAATTTGGAAATTGAAGTCCAAAAATAGAAGAAGTTACAAAGTATTCCGAATGATAATTCTGAGTGCGCCATTGGTTCCGGATGGGTCGAGATAGTCGAAATGACTGTCATTGGTTCCGAATTATTTTTAAGTATGTTTGACTCGAATTGGAGTAAACGAGTCATTTAAAGTGTGTATTAACATTTAAAACTGGGTTTATTGTTTTAAGGGATTTAAGGACTTAGGATTTCACCCCTTCTCATTTGTGAGAAGAGGGAAATTGAAAGAAAAGAGAAAGAAGAAGAAAGGAAGAGAGATAGAGGAAAAAATCTTGGATATTTTCGGCCCAACCGCGATCACGGGGACGATCCAACCTCTACAAATCCGAGGCAATTGTCTAATCTTACTAAATATTTCATTTCATAATTTGTGGATAAAAGAAATGGAATTTGGGTATTAATATCGAAACCTAGATTTTTGGGTTTAATCTTGAAATTGATGTTTAGATATGGGTTTGATGGTGTAGAAATAGTTGGGATCAACTTTGGGTTAATTTAGTAGCTTAGAATCATGGTATGATAAAGGTTTAGGGACTAGAAGTGAAATTTTAGGGTTTAGAATTCGTGGGTTTCATGAAGAAGAAGATACCTTTTTTATTCTGTAGACCCGAATCGATTCGCCCCCAAGCGAATCGATTCGCCCCCAAGCGAATCGATTCGGTTTAGGCAAAAGTGGCAGGTCTTCATGGCCGAATCCATTCGGACGCAAGGCGAATCGATTTGGATTGAGACAGAGTCCCAGGTCCTTTGGACCGAATCGATTCGTAGTTGGAGCGAATCGATTCGCCCTTGAGACCGAATCGATTCGGGCCAGGCCGAATCGATTTGAAAATAGGGTTGTTTTATAGGGTTTTTCTAGGATGATTTCTAACCCTTTTTGGTTGGGTTTACTGATTTGAGACATGATTATATGATGTAAGAAAGATGTTTTGGAGCTTTATTAGAATTTTCTCGCATGAGGGGACCGCGGGTACGTATCGAGTTATTTTGGGGACTTATATCCATATATATTGGAGAGTGTCAAATTGATATAGTGGGGAATCTCATTGATAATGGGAGTCTATTTAGGGGTCATAAATGAGACTAGTTAAGATGTAAGGTTTAAGGTCCCTTTGAGAGAGTTGTGAGGGCACGACATGGGATAGTAGGCTGAAAATAGTGTCGAATCATTATAGCGATAGGATTCCACTTAAAATTGATTGGGGACCGACGAGAGAGAGTGGTCGCATATCCTTAGTAATGTTAATCTTAGGAATATATTGCAATTCATAGGAGTAGTTGAACCGTGGTCGGGATAGTGATTATGTATACCAATGTGGCATTTCCCTAAAAGTGATGGGATCATGAGATGAACTTAAGTTAAGCTTGAGGGTTGTAGACTATTAGTCATGTGCATACCAATAGTCGAAATTAGTACTAGAGATATTGATGTACTTTTGGATCTAGATGTGATGCGTAGTGATTGTTACCTACACTAAACTTTGGGTAATAACCTCAATGTTGGAGATATATCTATATTGGAAGATTATTTATATCATAGGAGAAAAGGATGAATATGCTTCAAGTGAGAGATCGTATTCATATAATGAATTAAGCTATTATGTTTGGAGTTACGACTATTATATTGAGGATTTTGGGATGCTAATAGTCTAGTTCATAAATATTGTACATACAAACGAGAGGTAGTGTGTGTATATATATATATATATATATATATATATATATATGTGTGTGTGTGTGTGTGTGTGGATATGTGGATATATATATATCTGTATAGATATGAATATATGGGTATATTTATGTTGTGAATATCTAAACCGTATGTGAAGGTTTAGATATATGATGTAATTATATAGATGTATATGTATTGTGCATGTGAATGATATATATACTTGTATGGTTAAGCACATCCCGCACATGTTATCATTCGGAAGTTGCGCGATGAGGGTGAGCAACCTGGCTCGAGGAGCTGAGTGTGGATATTCCCCAGGTCATAGTCGTCCATGGTGTTATTATGTGATTTACATTTCTTTTGGGGTGAGACATGGTGGGTATGTTTCGTCTCATTGACCGGTGTGTTGATCACGAGGTAGGTGTCGTTTAGTCCTACAGGTGGCCCCAGTATGCTACGTGAGCCGGGCACTGGAAGATGATAGCATGGTGCAGTATATCGACGATATATATAGCCGGTTATATTATGTGTATGGGCATTGTACATTATGTGTAGTATGTACACTTGGCTATGGTAATGAATGGTAGTATATATATGTGTTTAGAGTATATATATATATATTATATCCTATAGGTGAAAGGATATGAAAGTCCTATGGTGTACATCTTGGGAGATTATGGTGTACTTGATTGTTGGGGGTTGATGTATCGCATTTAAGGAATATTTCGGTTACATCATCCCAAAGATATTTATTGGAGATATTGAGGTCACTCTTAAGGAGCAATCTAATTTCAGTAGTTGCAGAAATAGAAATTGTGTAGATGACATAATGTATCCCTACAATCAACATTGTCAAGCAGTAGTGTATTGGAGGGGTTCCTTGTTTGGATTTCGCTTTGCGAGACGCCCCACGCACGAAACATAGTGCCATGTTGAGTGTAGAGAGAAGTTTTGTCCTTTGTATTTGTAGGTAGTTATAGTAATAGAATTGTATATGACATAAAGGATCCCTATGATCGACATTGTCAAGGAGTAGTGTATTGGGGGGGGGGGGGGGGGGGGGGGGGGTTCCTTGTTTGGATTTCTCTTTGCGAGACGCCCCACGCACGAAACGCAGCTCAATGTTGAGAATAGTGGGAAGTTTTGTCTTTTGTACTCATGTATTAGTAGTATGATGGTGTGGATGACATGATGGATCCCCGCGATCGACATTGTCAAGGAGTAGTGTATTGGGGGGGTTCCTTGTTTGGATTTCGCTTTACGAGACGCCTCGCACATGAAACGTAGTACAATGTTGAGAGTGGAGAGAAGTTTTGTCCTTATTGATTTGTATGCATGTTACATAGAAATTAAATCATTTGATTCAAATCTAATAATAATAGGTAACGTATTAAGAATTATAACTGATTAAATTATAAATCGGAATCAATTAACCCTAGTATGGCATATAGGTGTATATATAATTAAGTGTGTTTAGAATGGAAAGGATTCCAGGGTATGGTTAAAAGTTAGGATGTCCTTATGGGTGGGGTAACTTACTTAAGTTTCCAGGACGCGAATAGGTGCGCGCTGTTTGATGAGAGGTGAGTTGGGGTTTCACGAGAGTGCGACTCCACTTTAATTATGAAATAAGTGCATTTATATTTATTGTGCACGGTTAACACACTTGCTAAACATTTTTACAACTCGGACTCTGACCCGTTTATATTTTCTCTCCTGCTATACATATATATACTACTACAGGTGTCCTACCGCATGGATGTCAGATGCTTTTCTATCCAGAGTCTTGGGTGCCGTAACAGGTGCGGACTGTTGCAGGATTTCGATTTTAGTCGCTTCCTATTTCTTTGTGAATCTTGATAGGATTCATTTAGTATATCGGGTCTATACCCAAGAGTCATATGTAGTTGTTCATATTTCTTCTTTACGCTTATTGTACTGTCTGTGACCCGACAACTTATTCGGGTATATTTTTCTTGTTGGTACTCATTTCATTTTATTCTAGCCTTTCATTTATCATAGTACTTGTAAGTATTTTTCCTTTAGTAGTAGTTCTATAGTGGTGGTTTGTTGGTTGTTGCATATTTTATTTAATTTTTGGCATCCGCTTTTTATAATTTCGGGTAGTTAGCCTTATACTTTTTAGTATTATCAGTTGATGTTGAGACTGAGCCATCTGAGATACCTGATTTATGTAGTATAGGGCTGGCCACCCGTTATTATTATAAGCGGGTTGTCAGAGATGTCAACGCTTATAACTATCGTTTAAAATTTTATTTTACAATTCTGTAAATTGGAGAGTGATCCTTGAAAGATTATTTACGTGATTGTAGTGATAACTTAAAATTTTCCATTTTGGGAAAAATAAATTATTTTTTCATATTTGATGGTATAAATCACTACATATATATATATATATATATATATATATATATATATATATATATATATATATTGAAAATTATGGCTTGGCCACTTACTGGAAATTATGACTATTAGTTTTCATGACTCTTAGAATTCTTATGACTTTTAGTATTCATGACTCCTAGAATTCTAATGACTATTACAATTCATGTCCCTTAGAATCCATTCATTTATGCTATCATGTCTAAAAGAATTATGTCTATTAGAATTCCATCTATTATGTCTATTAGAATTCATGTCTTCTAGAAT
Organism: Sambucus nigra; assembly: GCA_949130495.1. Lineage (NCBI taxonomy): Eukaryota > Viridiplantae > Streptophyta > Magnoliopsida > Dipsacales > Adoxaceae > Sambucus > Sambucus nigra. The sequence goes on along the minus strand of OX422222.1, from coordinate 442,017,970 downwards.
TATGTCTATTTGAATTCATGTCTAATAGAATTATTTTTATTAAAATTCTAGTTATTATGACAATTAGAATTCATGTCTAAAAGAATTATGTCTATTAGAATTCCAGCTATTATGTCTATTAGAATTCATGTCTATGTGAATTCATGTCTTTTAGAATTGCGTCTATTTAAATTCATGTTATTATATGTATTAGAATTCCTTTTATTATGACTTTTGGAACTCATGCTACCAACTATTGGAATTCATGCTATGTGCCTTTTAGAATTCTTTAAATTATGCATTTTTTTTGTAATTTTCAAAATTCTATAATCTTTTGAAATTCTAGAAATTATTCCTTTTCAAATTCTCGAAATTTGAATCTGTTTATTTAATACATATCAACTAGTTGCCCACAGGTATACTATAATCATGTGTCAATTCAACAAATGATTTTTTAAAATTCTAAGCTTTGGGGATTCTAGACTTATGAAATTCTAGAATGTACACGTTTTTGCTATTCAAGAATTTTACAATTATGTAATTTTATGACTTTTGGAATTTTATGATAAAATATGCATAAGTATTCATATTGAATTATTGAATGAATGCAATTGCATTATTAAAGTTAGGTATCACCATAGTTATACTTATTACTCATTCCAAATGATTATGATGTTTAAATTGTTTATTTAACATATATTAATTAGTTGCCCGCAGGTATACTATAATCATATGTTGAATAAACAATTAAGGAATGCTTACAAGTTCCAAATTAACCATTTATTACCATGAATGATTTGGGCCAATTTTTCTGATTTGTTGCTCATACATAAGTGATAAAGAGAAAGTAAATGATTAATGTTTTTCATTTACTATTATTCGTGTCATATCTCATGTGAACTCATTGTTTATTTGATTTTCACATTAAGTATAGTTTTTTTTATGAACTTTAAATTTTGAAATAGACAATTATATAATTTATTCATGTATTACGGGTATTTTAGACATGTATGATTATCTCTAATATTTATATAATGAAAGGATTTGTGTTCATTAAAGTACCCCATTCCATAATAGATAAATATTAGACTAATGCGTTGATATCATGCATATTTTGGATTGCCAGCGGGTCCGTGTATGCTATTGAATGCTAAGATTTATGATGTTGCATACATATTATTGTTTATTCAATTATTGTGATTCGGTAACCTACGGGTCCAATTACAATTATTAAGGAAAAACTATGTGGTGATATATATATTTTGGGAAGGCAATAATTGTCATCAAATGCCGATGTCATTATATCTTTCATCATGGTATCACCAATTAAGTGTATGAAAATCAAACATGAATAATTTAGTTCAATGCTCATGCGATATTTAATAAACATAAAAAAAAAATAGATACATCACTCAATTATGCATGTTGAATATTACGACCATTAATGGTGTTAAGTTAAAATATGTGATGACTACCCAGAGGAATATCATATTTTAATGTCTTAAATATTCAAATCTTACTATGTGTTAGTTAAAGTTTTAAAGACTTTCTCAATGGAGACTTACAAGAGAAAGTCTATATTCGTCAACATGAAGATTTCATAATCGAAGGCCACTATATAGACTGAAACAAGATTTGAGGCTATGGTATCTAAAGTTTGATGAAATCATTACGAACTTCGATTTCGAACAAAACATTGTTGATCCATGTATATACCTCAAGATCAGTGGGAGTAAGTTCATAATTTTTGGTACTATATGTTGATGTCATATTAATATTTTTCTCCAAGGATGAGAGGATATCTAAAGGATTCAAACACATGGATCAAAAATATCTCTCACTGAAGCAAGATGTTAGAAGAGAAAATTTTGTCATTGAACACACAGGCACACATCTCGTGGTTGTAGATATTTTTACAAAAGGACTATCTCCAAAGACATTTCAGAGACATACTGAAAGAATGGGTCTTGAAGATAGTTCCTAGTTATTTCTTTTCTGCAAATTATTATGCTTGTGTTTGACATTTGTTGAGATCTTATTAAAAATTCTACATCCATTATATTTTATTTTCCATTGTGTACAGATATTATTATTGGATGAATTATAATAGAAAATTGTCTGCTTCAAGACATTATGGGATCATTAAGTAAACTCATAATTATGGCCTAGTTAAGAAGGTTGCCAATGATGTAGTATATGGAAGGAATCATGTTACATAACGATATGCGACCGCCATGACTCCCATTGACTATTGGACTAACCAAGGCACTTATGAAAACCAATGATTGAAGGATTTAACATATCATGCGCGCCTTCTGATTCTAAATTAAAAACATTTATGGATTAACCTAATGACCAAGTGGGAGACTATAAGGAAATTATTAAATTAACCTTTGGTTTATTTCCTTCCCCAAAATGTGGTCTTTATTAATCCGTTTTTAATAAAGAATATATGTTATATCTTATATAAATGGTTCGTATTCCACACGAAATAAAGAATAAAAAGGAGTTAAAATTCCACTTAATCTATACCTTGATGGACGGTTTAGATTAATTGACCTTTGGAATTTTGGCCCGCTTTACACTTGTAAATAGATGCCTTTCATCCATTAAAAGTGCATCCAAGAGATCAATGCAAAAAACATACCTAAAGGTTTATAGTCAAGGAGAGAGAAGCCAAATTCTCCCTTAAAGGATTGCTTCGGCGATCATACCGGCGACACTCGACGGTGACGTTCAACAGCGCGACTGAATCCATAGCGTTAAAGGAGGTAAATAACTCTTTTCACATGTTTATTATTTTGATTATCATGTTGTTCAAAGATTTTGGGAATCATGTATAAAATATATCTTACAAATGTGTCATGAAATTTTTTTGTTGCTGAATCTGATTGCCACCATTTCCCACCTTTAATTTTGCATGGCCTTTCTTGAGACAAAATAATATCTTCATACATACACCTTTGCCAGGAACCATTACCGTCATCCCCATACCCAATTGGTTAACTCCCGAGTTAAGTTGATTTCAATGCAAACCTTAGCCAAACTGGGTCTAGACAAAGACGTAGTTGGACCATTCAGTTTAAGGAGGTTACCAAAAGCATTAGCAAATGAGAATATACTTGGGGACCTTAGGTATTTATTCATTATATATATATATATATATATATATATATATATATATATATATATATATAGTCAGTTCCATGTTTTAATTACGAGACAAGCGTAATTTTTCACGGAAAAGAGGATGAGCGGTTACAAATTAGTTATGAACGGTTTTGGATGATTATGGGACTTACTACAAATTTAAAAATACATGGGATGAAATCCTAACAAACAGGGACGAAGCTGCCTTGACTATGGGGTGGACAAGTGCCTACCCCCATATTTAAAAAAATAAAATAATATGAAGGTATTTATGTTTGGTCAAGAAAAATTGAGGATAAAATAATGTAATTATTTTTAAAGAATGGACACATCAGAAATATTTAAGATATCTCACATCCACTTGTCCACTTGCCCTCTTTTTTAACCAAAGAAAGTTTCTTACCTTTTTTTATTTCTTAACCCCATTCTAACATCTCTCTCTATCAGCGACTATTATTTCTGGATTGAAGGAGGAGAGTCACTCACTCTTATTTAATTTATTCACAAGGTCTTAAGGTAATATTTTATATACTTAGGCTAATAATTTTAGGATTATTTATGTAATATTTCTTTTTTGTTATTCTTGACTGCCTTTTTTAGTTATACACATATCGGCTGTTTTTATTTTTGTTATTCTTGGATTAAATTTTATTGTTATATAAATTCAGGGAGAAAATATTATTTTTTTGTTATTTAGGTTAGTGTTTGGATTAATTTTTTTGCTATTTATTTTAAGGCTTTGATATTATATATAAAGTTTGAGTTAATTTTTGTGACAACCCTCTCACCAAAATAAGGGGTGGCCAGCCCAATACTCCAATATAACAGGAATCATAGATGGAATCATTCTCAGCATCACCATAAAATATAGAGTATCCAGGATAACAACCCATTATTTCAGAAAACGGGTTGCCAAAATTTTTGTTTTTAAAGTTAAAGAAAACATTTAAACAACCCAATACTGAAAAGATAAGGTGGAAACCCCAAGAACATATATAGATAATAACAACAAGTATATAATAAAAGGACCGAATATGCTGTCGGTCCGCAGGCTCCACAACAGTGTTAAACAAATTTCATTAATTATATAATACATTATATTAAACAATTACAAAGACTTGGGCCTCATGCCGGAATGAAAGACTTGATCTTAACTAGAGTGAAAAAAGAAAGCGACTATACAATATAACCCATAATACCCGCAAAGCATCACGACTCGTCAAAATCTCCGGAATAGGAAAGTCAGAACAGGCGACCTTGCAGCGAAGCACCTGAGCAATCCAAGATGCATGCACAACAAGAAATATGAACGGGTCAGGGCCCGATTTTATATGATCACCAGATGAATAAAAAGTATGACAATTATGAATGATGAGTCATGATGAACAGAAATAATAATCTACCTAAACAATTTTAATTAACCATGAATTTAAATTTAATTATGCAGAAGAATAAGAATGATTAGTATTAAATTAAAAGCTTACATTATATAATTTGATTCATCTCATAATTCCATTCCTTATTAGGAATATATAATTACCATTAAGCACTTTGTGGCTTTTATCTCAATTACCTGCCCTTCATGGCATTCCATTCCTTATAAGGAATATAATCACCATCAAATGCTCTTTGTGGCATTTCATTGTGCTCTTTATGGCACCACATAATGCTCTTTACGGCATATCTCATACATAAAGTTCCACTTGATTATGAATTGTTATATTCATATATATATAACGATTCTAAGACCGCCCCTCCGACTTTCCCCGTTGGGCGCGCCCCTAAATGACCATCATCTTCCAGGGCCTATCTATACAAGACAACCTGGGCACCTATAACGTAAGACGTCGGGAAGCGGCCATATGCCTGCGGGAGAGTCAAGACCACACTCGGAATCTCCTCACCAGCGCAGAAAACATAACATAATCGCTCATATGGCCTATGGACTATATCCACCTTGCATTCATTAGCCAGGGGGCATCACCAAGCGAGTGAACTTCCCTTATGATGTCATTTAGAGAGGTGTGTATCAGTAAATTAACATTTACCATATTTATGATTAAGTAAATTATCATTTACCATCATTATTACCATTTCCATTTCATTTTCTTTCCATATATATGTTTCATTTTATCCGAAACCATAATCATTTACATTATTGTAAATACCTCATATTATACTCGGAGCCATACTTAATCCATCTTATCGTTGTAACCTCGATGAATAAATATACTTTCAATTTATTCTCCAAAGATTCATTTGTGGTGTTATTGTAAACCATCAAGACTAACATAGCTCCATTGAGCTTCTAAAGTCTCTCAAATATAACACTACAACCCCTAGTTTCATAATAATTAACTAGAAGAAAAGAATGCCCTAACATTAATTGGCATATCCCCGAAAAAGTCCCCACATAATGCATTTCTAATCTAGAAAGGTTACCCCTCTCATCTAGGACTCTCAAACTCTAATTTTACTTCATTCAAGAAGGTTCCTAGTCCCTATTGAGGAGAATAAATCTAGAAAACAAAATAAAGTTTAAGGATGAAAAATAGGGGACCGGTCGACCGGTCCTGAGACAGCGATCGACCGCGTCTCCAAATTTTGCCTAAAAAGAAAAGCAGAAAGCTCAGATGGGAGGGGCCGATCGACCGGTCAGGGGACCGCGGTCGACCGCGCACAATATTTATGCCTTTGTGAGAAATCAGTAAGCCCTCCCGCGAAGGCCCGGTCGACCGGTCCTGGGACCGTGGTCGACCGGTCATAGCAGACCTAGGGCTCTTTCATCTTCTAAAACTAAACCCAAGTGAAGATTTAAATTTTCCCAAATCTCCAATCTCTTCCATTTGAACTCAACCTACAACCTTTATCTACCGAAAGATTATCCTACATGATTTATAAATATTATAATTCAATTTTTTATCATCAAAACCAAGATTAGGGTTTAAATCCCATAAATTCCATTTTTGATCCATAAATGCAAATACACAACTATCACACAAATTATTCATCTTAAATCACATAGGAGCAAGTAGAAAACTCGCCTTGAAGTTGAAATCTCAGGTTTCTTTGTGCAGAAGCAACAATCTATCTTCAATCTTCATTTTCTCTCTTCTTTCTCCACTTTTCTCTTCTTCTCTCTTTCTCTCCTTTTCTCTCTATGTTTAAGACATAAAATAGGGAAATTAGGGGATTTAGAAGACTAAAATCGGGGCTTAACACAAGTCTCCCAACTTAAGTGGCTAATACCACATTAAAATGACTCCCAGATACGCATTTAAGTTAAAACCAGGTAAAAGTGCCCGAAATACAAAAATACCATATGGCACTTATTTTGACTGTCTCGCACCTTCTAGGACTAACTACGCCCTCAAAAATGGCATCCAGATATTTTATTAATTATGTCCAATTCTGGTCTCATTTAAACCACAGTGTCATTTAAATTATATGACCCCGTGAAACATACAATCAAATAATATTTACTTTCACATGCAGTAAATATGCAACAATCTAGCAAATATTAACTTTCATCTCAAAAGTTAATATTTTCTCCAGTTCCAACATTTTATATAATTACCTCATACCGTAAATTAATATAAAAATTAGCCTTCTAAAAGCGAGGGTTGTTACATACTCCCCCCCTTATGAGGAAATTTTTCCCTCAAAATTTGGGCATACCCTATACGCATACAGGGTATACTAACTTAAACTATCATTCTATCGCCCTTAACAACCCTTGTTATTACGTCGTCCCAAGAATGGATTTAGACTAAGGTCGCCAGTTTCGATCTCAGTCTACAATCTTTGTGCTCTGGAATAGCACAAAGCATTCCTCACAAACTATTAGTTCCAACTTCCTACAGCGAAAGATGATAACCACGCGACTCGGCATGAATAGCCTTACATCTTGAATAGCATTACATCCCACCTCAGGGGTATTCACACCAACGCTAAATGGCTAAATTCCAACACTACTCAACTCCTCTTCGCATAGGCGTAGTCCCTTCAAAGCACATGACTCAAAAGTCGAATCCTTAAAGAAATGTTACGGAAATATTCCGAGTCCTAGGAGCATAAGGTCCGCTGGTTCCGATTTCCTTCATGGAAACTTTACCTTCGACATGAATATCTAGTCTTAATCCACCACGAGTGATGGGCACTCCATATGGTTCTACCCTTCCTCCATATAGAGCGGGGCATACTCCTCTACATATAGTTCACCCATAAAGGCCTAAAAAGCAACATTTTGGTCGAACAATCAACAACTTTCTCAAATAGGATCACGAACAGTTCGGTGCCGGTAATTCAATGAAGACATCTATGAACACTCCCTTCTTCGTTCCACCACTAGTCTCTTCACACTAGTAGGTGAAGTGGTCAATCACGGACATAAACACTCTTGCTACATAGTCTTCCTAGTTATGCCCATTCTACTTGGATTTCCATGCCTTCCATAATATCTCCAATGTGTTTCCTACTCGACGCATCTACTACCCCATTTACATTCCCTTAGCGAAGGGAAGTTTCCCATTAATAGTCCTTTATGAACTTCATGCACCAACTCAATTCCTCCTACTACACCTTGCAAGAACTTATTGCTCACGAGAAAGACCAAATTTCCTACCCAGGAAGTAGTGCCTCATTTATTTAAGGCGATCTCTACCGCAATAAATTTCAATCCAAGCGTGGAATAATACTTCACACAAAATCTTGAGCTTTTGAGACGCATAAAAAATGGGTCCATACTCCCGTATTAATACTCTCCAAAAGTCAAGTTATCGACGTAACGCTCTATATAAGAAAGGCCTCATCTCCTTCGGCCTAACCTTCCAAAACTCTCGGGATTTCCATACTCTCGTTCCTAGGGACCTAATCCTTCGTAGAGTTAACCCACAACCTATACATGGTCAACTCCCTACCGCCTTCCTAAATCAGCGTCACATGCACTAATGGTCTTACGTCCTAATAATCCTAAGGTCGATATCTATATATATATATATCCGATCTAAGTCGTATACGTATGATACTAAGTATATCCCTAGTGCCCAAGGCCTTTCTCAACTTCCAACATTCGCTCGGCTTCATGCGTGGGACGTCTCGCCGAAGAAAAATCCAAACAAGGAACCCTCCCGTTACACTACTACCTCGCATCATCAGTCATCAAGATATAACGGTCTAAGACACATGATCGGGATCGGTAAAATTCTAATTTACAACCTTACTAACAAGATTTTTACTTCTATGTTTTACCATTCAAATAATCAAAGATTTCAACTAATCGGACATTTACTTTCTGTAAAGTCTTACCAATATTTATCCCAATATATACACAACTTTTTAAGTGGCCTTCTCATCAAGGCATAACCAGAAGTCTAAATTTGACTTCATATCTCAGTCTCCCTCACATCGATCAGAGAAGAGAACTATATACAGTGCTTCTATCTCGCACTTTAGTAGCCCTTTATCACCCAACTACGTGATTCTCGGCTAACCTTTCAACCCCACTTCTAACAACAAAAATAAAACAAAAGAAAGGGAAAAAGAATAGTGTCTCTCCACTCACAAAATCGTTAAGTGTTCATGCGGCGGAGTGTCTCGCAAAGCGAAATACAAACAAGGAACCCCTCCGACGCATGCCTACTTAACTTGTTGGTTATGGAGATAAAGCGCAACAAGCACAAACAAGACAAACAAACAATCAAACACTCACGTAAGATAACTAAACAAATCATGAAAATCTTTTGCCTACCTCGATCCACCTCTATAAAGCCTCAATCTGTATCCAGGAGAGAAATTATAGAATAACTAGTTCCATTCTGAAACTAGAAGTGAGATAGCCTTGCAATTTATTTGCCTGCTATCATCCCAACTAGGCAAAAATATCTTAACATAAAATAAGAGAAAGGAAAAGTAGCATCTCCCCACTCCCAACTTCGTTAAAGTTCACGCGTGGAGCGTCCGGCAAAAGTGGAATCCAAACAAGGAACCCCTCCTATGCATTACTATTTAACTTTGTTGGTCATAGAGATAAGGCACAACAAACACATACAATGAAAACAAGCAATCAAACACTCAAACAAGACATCACATAATGCAAGTAACACATATTACACATATACACTTAAGGTATTTTCACTCGCCTCTTAACGAGTGAAGAAAACATAAAACTTCCCTACCAAGGAAGTCATATAATTACCCTTTCTATAATAGTGTCGATACTATTACAAGCTCGATATACACACCCGAATCAAGAGTAAACACAATACTACTCTATCTTATCATGGGGGGATGCACCACCCACTATTAAGGTGGAATTCCCACCAACATTCTTGCTAAACACCCCGGGTTAAACACCAATGGTTCTCAGACACTGTACTCGAGTCTTATCCGAACCAATATTACTTCCATCAACTCCCCAACTAGGCACTTTATCTTTGCCCTTGAACCCCGATCAATAGAATTTAAAATGAGTGGTTCTACAATCCCCGTCATAGTCATTGTTCCGATTCTGGCTAATAAATAATTGCCTATGCAGTCCCCTTTTTCCTCCTCAACAAAAGAGAATGCGCTATTGGCCTCAAACCGATCCTCGTGCGAATATTTGAGAATTCAATTTCTCATCAGTCCAATTATCCCAGAGAAACTCGCTATTGCAAGTGTCCACCGGGCTTCTCCATGGGCAAAATTTCCTGTACCCACAACTATTGCGACTACGTTCCCACCATTTCCACACTACTCCTATGGGTGAAGGATTTTCCTCCATCCTTATAATCTGGGCACTTCTATACCCCTTCCTTAGGGACAAAGATCTTGGACCTCATGCATCCACTAAATGAGGACGCATCCCCTCCATCTTACTTCAACATGTGGCCCTCGTCAGGGGCTCCTCTCCACTTTAATTTAACGTTGCTTGGAGTCCCAAGCTTAGTACCACTCTCTACTCCTAGCGGTATTGGGAAAACTACATCCACTGTAATTAGTAGTCGCAGTAGCAAAATAAGAAAATGCCACAAAAAGGAGGCGACTTCCAAATAAGTCCTCATCCCCGACCATAATTTATAGTTCTCAGTAATTCCATCTAATGACGCCTTCACGACGACCTTCCTTGGCGTCCTTCTTCAACCTACCTATGAATCTCACACGAACACGCAAAAGATTCCATGGATCCTACCTCATGGAAGATAAACAAAATCTCATAAGAGAAATCAACGATCTTAATCCTAAGGCTCTATATCAAATCAAAAGCAACGCTGAAAACATAAGGCGTCCACACAGATTCCAAAGGACTCTAGAACCTGATGCTCTGATACCATCTATGACAACCCTCTAACCAAATTAAGGGGTGGCCAGCCCAATACTCCAATATAATAGGAATCATATATGGAATCATTATCAGCATCACCATATATTAACCACCCATTATTTCAGAAAACGGATTGCCAAAAATTTTATTTTTAAAGTTAAAGAAAACATTTAAACAACCCAATACTGAAAAGATAAGGTGGAGACCCCAAGAACATATATTGATAATAACAACAACTATATAGTAAAAGGACCGAATATGCTGTCGGTCTGCAGGCTCCACAACAGTGTTAAACAAATTTCATTAATTATATAATACATTACATTAAACAATTACAAAGACTTGGGCCTCATGCCCGAATGAAAGACTTGATCTTAACTAGAGTGAAAAAAGAAATCGGCTATACAATATAACCCGTAATACCAGCAAAGCATCACGACTCGTCAAAATCCCCGGAATAGGAAAGTCAGAACAGGCGTCCTTGCGGCGAAGCACCTGAGCAATCCAAGATGCATGCACAACAAGAAATATGAACGGGTCAGGGCCTGGTTTTATATGATCACCAGATGAATAAAAAGTATGACAGTTATGAATGACGAGTCATGATGAACAAAAATAAGAATTTACCTAAACAATTTTAATTAACCATGAATTTCAATTTAATTATGCAGAAGAATAATAATGATTAGTATTAAATTAAAATCTTACATCATATAATGTGATTCATCTCATAATTCCATTCCTTATTAGGAATATATAATCACCATTAAGCACTTTGTGGCTTTTATCTCAATTACCTGCCCTTCATGGAATTCCATTCCTTACCAGGAATATAATCATCATCAAATGCTCTTTGTGGCATTTCATTGTGCTCTTTATGGCACCATATCATGCTCTTTATGGCATATCTCATACATCAAGTCCCACTTAATTATGAATTGTTATATTCATATATATATAACGATTCTAAGACCGCCCCTACGAGTTTCTCCACTGGGCGCGCCCCTAAATGACCATCATCTTTCAGGGCCTATCTATACAAGACAACATGGGCACTTATAACGTAAGACGTCGGGAAGCGGCCATATGCCTGCGGGAGAGTCAAGACCACACCCGGAATCTCCTCACCAGCGCAGAAAACATAACATAATCGCTCATATGGCCTATGGACTATATCCACCCTACACTCATTAGCTAGGGGGCATCACCAAGTGCGCGAACTTCCCTTATGATGTCATTTAGAGAGGTGTGTATCAGTAAATTAACATTTACCATATTTATGATTAAGTAAATTATCATTTACCATCATTATTACCATTTTCATTTCATTTTCTTTCCATATATATGTTTCATTTTATCCGAAACCATAATCATTTACATTATTGTAAATACCTCATATTATACTCGGAGCCATACTTAATCCATCTTACCGTTGTAACCTCGATGAATAAATATACTTTCAATTTATTCTCCAAAGATTCATTTGTGGTGTTATTGTAAACCATCAAGACTAACATAGCTCCATTGAGCTTCTAAAGTCTCTCAAATATAACACTACAACCCCTAGTTTCATAATAATTAACTAGAAGAAAAGAATGCCCTAACATCAATTGGCATATCCCCGGAAAATTCCCCAAATAACGCATTTCTAATCTAGAAAGGTTACCCCTCTCATCTAAGACTCTCAAACTCTAATTTTACTTCATTCAAGAAGGTTCCTAGTCCCTATTGAGGAGAATAAATCTAAAAAACAAAATAAAGTTTAAGGATGAAAAACAGGGGACCGGTCGATCGGTCCTGAGACCGCGGTCGACCACGTCTCCAAATTTCGCCTAAAAAGAAAAGCAGAAAGCAGTAAGCCCTCCCGCGAAGGCCCGGTCGACCGGTCCTGGGACCAGGTCGACCGGTCATAGCAGACCTAGGGCTCTTTCATCTTCTAAAACTAAACCCAAGTGAAGATTTAAATTTTCCCAAATCTCCAATCTCTTCCATTTGAACTCAACCAACAACCTTTATCTACCCAAAGATTATCCTACATGATTTATAAACATTATAATTCAAATTTTTATCATCAAAACCAAGATTAGGGTTTAAATCCCATAAATTTCATTTTTGATCAATAAATGCAAATACACAGCCATCACACAAATTATTCATCTTAAATCACATAGTAGCAAGTAGAAAACTTGCCTTGAAGTTGAAATCTCAGGTTTCTTTGTGTAGAAGCAACAATCCATCTTCAATCTTCATTTTCTCTCTTCTTTCTCCACTTTTCTCTTCTTCTCTCTTTGTCTCCTTTTCTCTCTATGTTTAAGACATAAAATAGGGAAATTAGGGGATTTAGAAGACTAAGATCGCGGCTTAACACAAGTCTCCCAACATAAGTGGTTAATACCACATTAAAATGACTCCCAAATACGCATTTAAGTTAAAACCAGGTAAAAGTGCTTGAAATACAAAAATACCATATGGCACTTATTTTGACTGTCTCGCACCTTCCAGGACTAACTACGCCCTCGAAAATGGCATCCGGATATTTTATTAATTATGTCCAGTTTCGATCTCATTTAAACCACGGTGTCATTTAAATTATATGACCCCGTGAAACATACAATCAAATAATATTTACTTTCACATGTAGTAAATATGCAACAATCTAGAAATATTAACTTTCATCTCAAAAATTAATATTTGCTCCAGTTCCAACATTTTATATAATTACCTTATACGGTAAATTAATATAAAAATTAGCCTCCTAAAAGCGAGGGTTGTTACAATTTTGTTGCTATTTATTTTAGGGCTTGGAGTGGTGAATTGTTAAATTGGACTAATTTTGTTGTTATTTAAATTAGGGTTTGAATTAATATTGTTGTTATTTAGATTAGGGTTTGAATTAATTTTGCTCTTATTTAGGTTATTGTTTGAATTAGTTTTTTTACTATTTATTTTAGGGCTTCTAGTGGTGAATTGCTAATTTGAACTAATTCGTGGATTGAGATATGCTTATGTGGTCTCTATTGAGGTATTTATCCTAAATTTAAGTATCATGATAGATGTGAAATAATAAAAATTATGAAATTATTTCTTATTTCAGCGATGGAAAAATATTTTAAAAGAACTCGTGATAATGTTTCCAATGATGTGGTGCCACCAACCGAAAATATTGTTGTTATTTAGATTAGGGTTTGAATTAATTTTGTTGTTATTTCGGTTAATATTTGAATTTAATTTTGTTTCTCACTTTTTAAAAATAAGTTGTTATTATATTCGATGTTGTTTTATTTAAGTAATAATTGTCTAAAAATACAAATTATCAATAA